>CM060939.1:888537102-889787102 GCA_030765085.1 Allium cepa
TGATTACAATAACAATATCTAACCTCATTTACAATTTCTTTTCTAACACGTCCATTTCTAACTTACACTTTCAAAGTCTGACCTACTTACAATTCAAATATATTGGATTAAGAAAATTCGAAATTTACTTCCCTTCCTATTATTAACCCTGTTGTGATTCACGACTTAAGAGTTATGCGACTTAGTGGGCCAAGAGACCAAGCGACTCATTAACTTAAAGTTCCTAACGACACAAGAAACCTCGCGACTTAAGGAATGGACCGACTCAACTGGTTACGACTCAATTAGCTCGCGAGTTAAGGTTAGAGGCGACTTAGAGGAATGGAACGACTCAACGACTCGGGGTTTGTAACAACTTGGTGGATCAACGACTTAACGGGTTAAGGCACTTAGCGAGTTAGTAAGCCAGCTAACTAACAAGTTAGTGAGTTAGTAAGCAAGCTAACGAGTTAGCGAGTTAACGAGTTAGTGAGTTAGTAAGCAAGCTAACGAGTTAGCGAGTTAGTGAGTTAGTAAGCAAGCGGGCGGGTTAGCGAGTTAACAGGCTCACGTGTTAGGAAATGAACGACTTAACTAATGAGAGGTCCGAGCGGCTTAAATCAATCCGAAACAATCACCAAATGACTTACTGTTTTTATGTCGTTCACGACCTGTTAAGTCGTAACCCATGTCCCTATAACACGTTAACTCGCGAATGCTTACCCTAAGTTGCAAACGAGTCAAGCTAACCTGTGAGATCCTCTACCTCGTGAAGACTTACCTTAAGTCGCAGCCGAGTTATGCTAAACCGTGAAGTTCTATAAGTCGCACACGGCTTAGTCCAGGAAACTCTATAAATACGGCATGTGCTCCAACATACAGAGGACTTTTGGCCAATCATTTCAAGCGCCAATACTCTCCTGAATTCTCAACTCACCCGACACTTCAAGTTCGAAAGACATTTCAACTAACTTCAAGGGAAAATCTAACGCAATCTACATGGATTCGAAGAATTCTTCTCTACCAAAGTTCTAGTTGTTGTCTCGTCATAATTGTAATTGAGGATTGTTGTAAAGTTGTAATCGGTTTAGCAATAAAGAGAATTAAAGTGGACGTAGGCTTGCCTTGAGCCGAACCACTATAAAATTGTTGTTATTCACTGCTTTTTCTGTGATTTTCTGCTTATACTCTGCTCCCGAATCATCGGGTGGTGCTTTCACAACTACACTTCATACACCGAGGTGTTTGCGTTCAAATTTTAGCGTTAACATTTTTGGTGCTTTTCACTGAGAACTGAACTCAGGCAAACCGTCATCATTGCTCCACGAAAGTTTGTTGAAGTAACCTCTCTGGAGACTAGAAGTTTATCTGAAATCATGGCTCCGGGGAGAAAGAGTAGATCTGTTAGATCTGGAAATGTTCAAGAGGGAACCTCCGCTTCCCCAGTACCTAATCAAGCCACTCCACCTGTTGGGGTTACAAAAGCGGAGTTGGATGCTGTAATCTTAGGGCTGAACCAGCAGATAAATGCCCAAAGTGCACAATTGGAAGCTCAGAACGCCCAAAATGCCCTAATTTTGAATAAGTTGAATGACTTGCTTGGGGTAAACCGTCAACCAACGGGTAATGAAAGGAACTTTGCTGGCAACATTCATGAGGATGAAGAAAGAAACATTCCTGAGAGGGCTGCCAGCCCCTTTGAGCGGATATTTCCTGAAATTGGTGGATCTAAAGCTCGAAATGATGAGGGATATCTTTCTGAAATGGTTCGACAAATCATGAAGGAAAGCATGCAAAGGAATGAAGATGAGAAGGAATGGGGTTTCGCTCCAAGTAAAACCCCGTTTACCGAAAGAATCTTAAAGGCTGAGTTCCCAAGGAAGTTCGTTCCTCCAACTATCCCAGCTTACAAAGGAACAAGTGATCCGAACGAATTCTTGTATAAGTATGATTGGCACATGACAGGTGCCAGAGCTTCTGATGAAATAAAGTGCCGATATTTTCCTGTATATCTGGAAGGTGTAGCTCTGCTTTGGTTCACCAAGCTGCCAGTCCGGTCTATAGATCAGTTTTCTGACTTAACCCAGAAATTCAAGGAGCAGTTCAGACTATACGCTTCAAAAGCCAAAGATATTATGTCGTTGTCAAGTTTAGAGAAGAATCCAGGTGAAACTATCAGATCTTTCTTGAATCGCTTTAATATAGCGCTGGCCGAGGTAGACAATGCAGAACCACGGATGATCTTGACCTATCTGATGAGGGCCATCGACAAGTCGAGCGAATTTGGAAAATGGCTTAACATGAAGGAACCAAATTCCCTTGAAAAATTCTACAAGAAAGCAGATGAGTTCATACGTCTGGAAAGCCGTCCTGTACCGGTAAAGGCAGCATTGGAATAAGATGAAGATAACGTTGTTGCCCCACGCAAGAATGAATCCGTAGGACAGAAAAGAGAAAATAGCGATGGGAAGAGACAGAAAAATCTAAAGAAGCCTCGTTCCTTCAAGCCATCGGAATATACCCCTTTATCAGATACGCCGGAGCGTATTTACCTTGCCACTAAAGATTCTGTTGATTATCCTAAACCTCCCGTTCTGAGAACCGGGAAAAAAGCTGTACAAAGCGGAAAGTTTTGCCGCTTCCATAATCAACCTGGTCATGATACCGATGAATGCCGCCAATTGAAAATTTTGATTGAAGAATTGATAAGGGAAAACAAGCTGCAGCAATTTGTGGAAAAGAATAGCAGCAATCCCGCTTCGACTAGTCAGGGGCAACGAGCTCCTGCTCATCAACCCAGGACAGGTGAAAAGACTGCAGGGCATGAATCCGGAAGGCCTGTTATTAATGTCATTACGGGAGGACCTCACCCAGCAGGCAGGAGCTGGGGTGAGATGGAAAGGTATACCCGAGCTTTGAAGTATGTACCAACCGAGGAAGATGTATTTGGTTTGGAAGGTGCTATGCCCCTGAAGCAGCAAAAAACTTTCAATGATGATATTGTGTTCAGAGCCAGGGATTCCGCAGGTATTGAAGCTCCTACTTTGGATCCCTTAGTCATCCCGGCTGGTATCGAGCCAGCTATTGTCAGAAGAGTTCTCATTGATTGTGGCGCATCCTACAATATCCTCTTCAAGAAAACTGTAACGACCCAGAATTTTTGATAACTTAAATTTGAATATTTAATTTATTTTTAATATTAATAAGTGGAATTTTTAAGTCGAATAATTTATTTTTCGAATATTGGATTTAATGGGATAATTAAATCGATTTATTTAATAGTGAAATTCCACAAATAATTAAATATTGGGTTAAATATGATTGAAAATGGTTTGGAAAATTTTGTTATATCATATTAAAGTTATAGAAATATTTTAGAACTTGTAAAACTGAATTTGGAGTTAATTTGTAAAAATTGAATATTTTAATATTTAATTATCGACTGAAAAATAGCCAATTTTTGAACAGTCTCAGAATTGAACGAAAAGAGTTCCATTGGATCCGTAATAGTTAATTATTATCGGATTTCAATTTTCGTAGCAAACGGAGTTGTCGTTTGACCGTGGCAGCTCGAAAGGCATCGATATCGTTTTAATTTTAATTCGGCGAGTTAAAATAGCCATTTTTCAAACGGTCTCGGATTTCGACGAAACCAGTTTCATCGGATCCGTAATGTGATATTATTGCAAGATTTCAAATTTCAAGTCGATCGGATTTGTCGTTTGTCCGGTACAAGCCAAAACGCCTAGAAATCGCTTAAATCGGTTTAAATTTAAATCGACTGTTTATTGCCGTATCTCACACATACTTCCGAATTAGCTTACGAAACCTGTTCCATTGTGTCCGGAATGCGGAAAAACCTTAGGATCGCCTGGCGGCATGCGTCGTTTGGAGTTCGTTTGCAAAGGTGTTAAATTGGGTATTTTATTATTAAAATAATAAGGGTATATATGTAAATCTCCACTCCAAAACCCTAATTCACTTGCTCCAGCCGCCACCTCTCCATTAATGGCCAGAAATTTTCGAATTTCATCCCTCAAGATCTCTCAATCCGTAAGGAATTACGAAATGTCTTCAACTACAAACTCGTAGAGGACGTAAAGATCTATCATATCAACGGTCAAGATCGCGAATAGCTTCACGAATCAACGGCAAAGGGGATTTGAAGGGCGCACGTTCATGGGGCTGTATCTCAGCAATGGCAAGGCCGAGCTTGGCCTAGCTCTGGCCGAAGGTGGCTCTTGTCGTGGGCTACAAGGTGGCGCTCTCTGATCGATGCATAGGCAAGTGTGGTGGTCGCGAATTCAAGCCCTAGATTTGTGCTTATGGGTTTTGGTGTGCGTTTTTGTTTCCTGGACAGAAAACTTGCGTGCGCAGGGAAGATGAGTAAGGGAGTGGGGGCCACATGCGTTTGAGGGTGAGGGTGTTTTCTTTTTGTTTTTTTTTTTTTTTTTTTTTTAGTTTAAATTCAAAATTCAAATCGTGTAACTTAAAAACGTGATAACTTTTTGCTGCGAGGTCCAAATTGAACGAGATTTTTTGCGTTGGCTTCGTATCGCCGAGCTCTTCGCAATGCAGCTGGTTTGGAGTCGATTGGAGGTCGTTTGAATTTCGGATAAAATTAAACGTTCGTTTAATTTTATTCGAAACGAACGACGAAACCGGAATAAAATCAAGGTGAGAACTCCTCACTCAATCGAAAGGTTTTGTTTAAAATTTTAAATAGTTAATATTGATTGATAATTGTTGATTGATTGTGCTAGTAGATATAGTAGGATATATACTATATATAGCGATATATATATATTGGCATATGTATATATCGGATTTGATTTCCCGCCTCGTATAGCGGATGAGACCCTATTGCGCCGCCTATTAAGCGGAATATTTATAAAATCCCATATACCGCGATATTCCACCTTGAAGTGGAATTGGTATTGTGCTAACGTCTGTGGATGCAGGGTAACAGGTTGGAGGGATCCAACTGGATTCCTCACATATTTATTTGTTTATGAATATTATGTTGATTGTTGATAATCACATTGATATATGATGTTATTCCCGTGATTGACCATTCGATGTCGTTGCATCATCGGATTCTAATTTTTAAATTAAAAATAACGGTTTTGAATTTAAAAGGGGTTTTAAATCGATTTTTCAAAGAATATGGTTTATTAAAAATTTTGAATTGATTAATATTTAAAATAAATAGATGGATAAAATTTTATGTTTTAAAAATTTATATTTTTATAAAATATAACTTAAAAGAAATTTTTAACAATAATAGGTTTTTATAAAATAGTTAAATTTGGTTTTTGGGAAGTTATTATTATTAATGGTTTATATAAAGGATTTTATAAATGGATGTTTTTAAATAAAAATTTATTGAAGTTATAGAATAAATTTATAAAGCGTTAAGTTGATATATAACATGAATTTCACTAGGATTTATAGATTAATAAATGTGAAATTTATAAACGAATGGTTATTGGAAATTTTAAGTTTATAAGTTATTAACTTATAGAAATGGATTTGGGCATTAAAAAGGGGAATTTTATAGAAATTGTTAATAAATGAAGATTTCATTAGTTGAAATTATTATAAACCATAAAGAAACCTTGTAAGTGATAAGATTTTAAATCGGTGAAGTTCAAAGGAACGATTTGGTAAATAAATAATATTATAAGTATTTAACTTACAATATGGCTTTTGGGTATGAAATTGGGTTATGTAAATTGCATCGGATTAATAAAGGAATTTATAAAATTGGGGTTTATAATAGAAATGGAATTTATAAACTATGTTTATAAATTTGAAATTCATCGAATTTGATAAATTGAAATATGGGAATTTGTTAAGTGGGCTATATTCACTATTTTGGATATTGAATAGATTATTAAATAAAATGGGTTTGTTTTTGGGAAAGGAATGTTTTAAATGGAATTTAAAACGAATTAAAGGTGTTTTAAAATGTATTGAGTATTGAAAACATAGATTTCAACATTGATTGTTGAAATAGAAGTTTTCGAGAAACAGAAGGGGATAATTTGTATAGTATTGGATTTATATATCTATTTTTAATTTCAAATCCATATACTAGTGTTCTTGGGTTGTCGTAACGATGTTTTACGCAACATTCGTTTTTAACCCAAATAAATGTGGATAAAAGAATGTTTTCTTAAAGAGAATGGAATAAAATACTTAACGGTAACTTAAGTATGTTGAATATTTTCAAAATTGTTGAAAAGAAATTAAATTGTGAATTACTTATTATTAAATAAGTTTAGAAATGATTCTCTAATATGAAATGGAACGTTTGAGAATTCACCTTTTAAAGGTAAATTGGAAGTGAATATTTTGAAATTGATTTGAAATCGTGTATGTGTAGATATTTGGGAAATTGGAAATTCACTTTGGAATTTATATATATAAAGGGAAATTTGTTTAAAAAATAAATGTTGATTTATTTTTAAATATGAAAATATAATTTACGAATTTGGAACGTAAGTTAAAATAAATCGGTAAAGATTTATTTGGTGGTTTGAAATTTGTTTCAAAAGGTATATATGGTTAAGGTGATTTGAAATTAGTTTTCAAATGGTTAAGGTGATTTGAAATTAGTTTTCAAATGGTTAAGGTGATTTGAAATTGGTTTGCAAATGGTTAATGTAATTTGAAAATTGGTTTTCAAATGGTAAAGGTAAATTGAAAATTGGTTTTTCAATTGGTTAAGTGTGGAAAATTTTATCGTGAAGTGGTTTTGGTAAAACAAATAACTGGGGCAATTATTTGTAAATGGTGTGTATATATATATATATCTTGTAAAGATATTTTGGGACTTAATAATTTTGGAAAAATTATTTGGAATCTGATGATGTGGCGCATCTTTATTGATAGTTAAATAACCGACTATCAATATTTACCCTTGGATGGTATTGATTGTGTTTGTTTGGAATTGAATGCACACTTATTTTTAAAATAAGCGCTCGCTATTTGGTTTAGCCGGGAGAGGACCTTTGTGTCATATATCCCATTCCGAATATGCGATACGTCGTTTGGATCGCATTTGAAGACCGGTGTGAAGACCGGGTATTTGTGAAAACGATAGGATGACCTATCGATTGTCTCCGCATCGTTAGCTACGATATGGAGATTTCCTTTGTGATGGGAAATTTTATCGAGATTGTGAATACCCGGATTGCAAGGGCTTCTTTGGAAGTGCCTTCGGTTCTGTTCGAACCCGGAACAGACTTGTATGGTTACGTGTCTGACATTACATTTTGAGAGATAGAGCAGATTTCTTTCAAGTACATTTCTGTTGGTGGCGGAGAATTTATTCTCTTAGCTTAACACCCTTCTCTGAGACGTACGAGCTCAGAGGTTATGTAGTTGGAGGTTATCAGCGATATTTCCCAATCTGGTAATGTGGCATGCTGAGTGCTGCTGTGTGATGATCATTGGTTGATCGTTTGGATTGGATCATTCGTTTGATCATTTATCTTTGTGATTATTGCTTTGGTCATCTGTGGACCCGAAGCATGGCTTTGTTACACAAAGCGTAGCTTTGTGGACGAGACTTCGTCAGGACCTCACTCCCCGGAAATGGTCGAAACAGGAATATGCGGCAAGGTTATGAGGGTCGCGCCCTTTAGGGTATGTCATTTCCTTCTGGAAAAGGGTGGTATCATGGTATGGAGCCCAGATGCTTACTCATGTTGATACACTATATATATTTCTGTGTGTGGTGTTGTTGCGAGCGCTCGGATAAAGGTCCCAAAGGACCGGGGGATGACATATTCGTGTAGTAGTTACCTAGTTACAGAGGTAACCCGGCCTTGTGTTGGCAGAGATCTAACCGTAACGTTAGTTTCTCGGGACGTCCCGCCAGAGGCGATCCCATGTGGCAGTAGGAAGTTCCTTAGCCTGACCATTTGTTGGAAATCCAATCAAAACAATACGCGCCTTGTACGGTTTTAGTTGTATTACCTGCCATTCACTTATGGTGGTCACCACTGTTTGGATGGTAGCTATAGTAGGCATAGTTCGGAATGTCTATGTTGGCTAGGATTTATATTCTACTTTCGAAATTGTTTTCTACACTATGCACTAGTAATAATATCAAAAATGATTTGATTTTCGCGTAGTAAGCATCTTTGACTATCATAAGGAGAAATCTCCTCCAATTCTGCGTTTGCATTGTGTGTGTGGCGGGAGGCCTTATGGTAGTTTCATTTTCCAAAAAGCATTGCGAATTTCAAAAATTGAAATTTTTCTTGTTGCTTTTTTTAAAGATAAACTGTTTTGAGTTCTCACACCAGTCCCATGACTGACCTGGAGTTTATTGTTCCTTTCCTAAACTCTGGGTGCCCACTATTTTCCACACGGGCAGTCTAGAGTTAGGTTGTCAGGTTATTCTGGATTCGGGAGTTGCTGTGCAGATCTGGAGGCGAGCCAGATAGCGTAGTCTATTATCTATTGTATATAGTATTTCTTTCCGCTGTTGTTGTCGTACACTCTGATTGATGTAATGTAATGTGATGTAATGTATAAAATGTATAGTTCTTTTGTTTTAATGAATATTCATTTATCTATTATATGTTGTTCCGCTGCGACTGTGAGATTCTGTTATTGTTTCTCGTTCTGTTACTTGTATTTCTGTTTTCTCTTCTCTTTCTTTTCTTTCTTCTTCTACCTCTTTCTTCTTCTAAAACCCTAACGGTTCGGTTTTTCGGCAACGAAAAATCGCGATCGTTACATTTGGCATCAGAGCTTACGGTTAAGCGACAACCTGCTCTGTTGGGTGTTACTCATTAGAGATAGAGTCAGCAGTACTCTAGAATGAGTGTGAGTGTAATAATAGATATGAGTGCGTATTTGTTAGTGAGTATAAAATTGTTTTATATTGTGATGATTGGTTTATTGAGTGGTATATGAACCTTCGTCGGCGCAGCCTCGAAAACTGAATCGAAGGGGTTCCTAAACACTTGAATAGAACAATTCGACACAATATTGTTTTAAATTGGGTAAATGAAATAATTTTACCTCGATTATATTTTATATATAAAGAGAAAATAATTTTTCAGGAATTATTGAAGTGTGTATATAATTGATTGCTTGGTTGTTGTAAATGATATATATACATATAAAATAATTAAAAGTTGTTTGAATGAGCTAATAAAAGCAACTATTGTAAAAAGAATAATGGTATAAACCAATGAATCATAAGTTGAAATTATAATTGATAATGATTTACAATTGTAAGATAATCATGTATGTATATAAGAAGTAAAAAAATTATATAAGTAAAAGGGTTATAAAAGTGATTTATGAATAGAAAGGAAATTTTTGAAAGAATATTTAGCATTTATTTCACTATTGTCACTGGGAAATAATAAGGGTGATGACTGCAGCATCATCAGTATCATTTTCGAGTTTCTATGTGATGGATTTGCTACAAAAATGAATTTAAAATTGAAGTTTTGTTGTAATAAATCAATTTGAAATTAAAATTCAACTTGAAGTTGATAAGTATAAGCGAAATAAGTTTTGAACTTATAATATAAGTTAGAAGTTGAATAATAAGTTGCATGACTTATAGAATGGGAAAATGTAAGTAAAACCAGTTATTGAAGTGGTTAAACAATAAAGTTAAATAAAATGGAATATGAATTTGAATATTGATATGAATTTGACTTAAGTAAAAGTTAAATAGGATTTACTTTGGAATTTAAAATCCGAATTGAATTGATAAGTAAAACTTAAGTTTAATTAGCAAATGATGTTTAAATGGAATAACTTAAGCAAAGTTGAATAAAAATTGATATTTGTATCAAAGTTAAATAATCAAGTGAATTAAATGAGGTAATAAAGTTGAAATGGAATGCAAGTTAAGTAATGTTGAAAGAATTGATGTTAATATCAAAGTAAGTGAATAAAGTGAGTAAATGAAATTGTTAAAGATGTGAACTTAAGTTATATAAATGAAATTCAATTTTATTTGTAAGAAGAACTAGCAATTGAATTAAAGCATAGATTGAATGTTATTCAATCGAATATAAATAAGTTGATTTGAAAGAAACTATGTAAGTGTAAATTCACTTGAAAATAATTGAATGAAAATTAACTAAGTGTCAAAACTAATTGGATGTAAGTAAAATAATAATTTGGCTCTATTGGATATTCATTGGATGTTGTTTGTTTGTTGATTGATTATATGTAAATTCATTAAGTGTTAATGAAATTAAACTAGCGTAATTGAAAGCTATGTAATTGAACTCAAATTGAATGTAAAGTAAATGAATTTGAATAGAATTGAATTTGATTTGGGCTGAATATGAACCAATGTGAATTTAATTAGTGAATGTAACTAATTGAAACGAATGAATTGAATATGCAACTTCAATAATAAACTAAAAAAATGTGTAAGAAGCATGCATTGGAAATTTTGAACTTGAATTGGCAAAATAGTTTGAATGTTGGAATTGAATACTATTACTAGCAGGATATACAGGTTATAAAGGAATTGGGATTTTGATTTCAAAGTTAAAAAATTGAATTGCTCGACAAAAAGGTACGTATTTCAGTTTTTATATGAGATTTGATGATTTCCTTCTCCAGCCACTTGGCTTTCTCTTTTCTTTTTGATTCTGAGGGGCCGTAGAGCCGTTTTGTAGTCGTACCGATCTAGCCGCGCAAAGGAGACTCTGGCGAATTTTTTTTGAAAATTTAGGGAGTTAGAAAAATTTTGAGAAATTTTGAAAGTTTGAAATTTGAATTTAAATTTAAATTTGAATTGTTGAGTAAACAATGTTGTTTGAAACTTATAATTGGAGTTGGAAAGCTAATTGAAATAATAGTGAATCTTTAATAAAAAGATTTAGGTTAGAAAGTTAATAAACTAATTAGTTTTGAAAAAATAATAAACGGGTTAGGATCGTTCTCCTTAACTTGCAATTTCGAGGACGAAATTCTTTTAAGGGGGGAAGATTGTAACGACCCAGAATTTTTGATAACTTAAATTTGAATATTTAATTTATTTTTAATATTAATAAGTGGAATTTTTAAGTCGAATAATTTATTTTTCGAATATTGGATTTAATGGGATAATTAAATCGATTTATTTAATAGTGAAATTCCACAAATAATTAAATATTGGGTTAAATATGATTGAAAATGGTTTGGAAAATTTTGTTATATCATATTAAAGTTATAGAAATATTTTAGAACTTGTAAAACTGAATTTGGAGTTAATTTGTAAAAATTGAATATTTTAATATTTAATTATCGACTGAAAAATAGCCAATTTTTGAACAGTCTCAGAATTGAACGAAAAGAGTTCCATTGGATCCGTAATAGTTAATTATTATCGGATTTCAATTTTCGTAGCAAACGGAGTTGTCGTTTGACCGTGGCAGCTCGAAAGGCATCGATATCGTTTTAATTTTAATTCGGCGAGTTAAAATAGCCATTTTTCAAACGGTCTCGGATTTCGACGAAACCAGTTTCATCGGATCCGTAATGTGATATTATTGCAAGATTTCAAATTTCAAGTCGATCGGATTTGTCGTTTGTCCGGTACAAGCCAAAACGCCTAGAAATCGCTTAAATCGGTTTAAATTTAAATCGACTGTTTATTGCCGTATCTCACACATACTTCCGAATTAGCTTACGAAACCTGTTCCATTGTGTCCGGAATGCGGAAAAACCTTAGGATCGCCTGGCGGCATGCGTCGTTTGGAGTTCGTTTGCAAAGGTGTTAAATTGGGTATTTTATTATTAAAATAATAAGGGTATATATGTAAATCTCCACTCCAAAACCCTAATTCACTTGCTCCAGCCGCCACCTCTCCATTAATGGCCAGAAATTTTCGAATTTCATCCCTCAAGATCTCTCAATCCGTAAGGAATTACGAAATGTCTTCAACTACAAACTCGTAGAGGACGTAAAGATCTATCATATCAACGGTCAAGATCGCGAATAGCTTCACGAATCAACGGCAAAGGGGATTTGAAGGGCGCACGTTCATGGGGCTGTATCTCAGCAATGGCAAGGCCGAGCTTGGCCTAGCTCTGGCCGAAGGTGGCTCTTGTCGTGGGCTACAAGGTGGCGCTCTCTGATCGATGCATAGGCAAGTGTGGTGGTCGCGAATTCAAGCCCTAGATTTGTGCTTATGGGTTTTGGTGTGCGTTTTTGTTTCCTGGACAGAAAACTTGCGTGCGCAGGGAAGATGAGTAAGGGAGTGGGGGCCACATGCGTTTGAGGGTGAGGGTGTTTTCTTTTTGTTTTTTTTTTTTTTTTTTTTTAGTTTAAATTCAAAATTCAAATCGTGTAACTTAAAAACGTGATAACTTTTTGCTGCGAGGTCCAAATTGAACGAGATTTTTTGCGTTGGCTTCGTATCGCCGAGCTCTTCGCAATGCAGCTGGTTTGGAGTCGATTGGAGGTCGTTTGAATTTCGGATAAAATTAAACGTTCGTTTAATTTTATTCGAAACGAACGACGAAACCGGAATAAAATCAAGGTGAGAACTCCTCACTCAATCGAAAGGTTTTGTTTAAAATTTTAAATAGTTAATATTGATTGATAATTGTTGATTGATTGTGCTAGTAGATATAGTAGGATATATACTATATATAGCGATATATATATATTGGCATATGTATATATCGGATTTGATTTCCCGCCTCGTATAGCGGATGAGACCCTATTGCGCCGCCTATTAAGCGGAATATTTATAAAATCCCATATACCGCGATATTCCACCTTGAAGTGGAATTGGTATTGTGCTAACGTCTGTGGATGCAGGGTAACAGGTTGGAGGGATCCAACTGGATTCCTCACATATTTATTTGTTTATGAATATTATGTTGATTGTTGATAATCACATTGATATATGATGTTATTCCCGTGATTGACCATTCGATGTCGTTGCATCATCGGATTCTAATTTTTAAATTAAAAATAACGGTTTTGAATTTAAAAGGGGTTTTAAATCGATTTTTCAAAGAATATGGTTTATTAAAAATTTTGAATTGATTAATATTTAAAATAAATAGATGGATAAAATTTTATGTTTTAAAAATTTATATTTTTATAAAATATAACTTAAAAGAAATTTTTAACAATAATAGGTTTTTATAAAATAGTTAAATTTGGTTTTTGGGAAGTTATTATTATTAATGGTTTATATAAAGGATTTTATAAATGGATGTTTTTAAATAAAAATTTATTGAAGTTATAGAATAAATTTATAAAGCGTTAAGTTGATATATAACATGAATTTCACTAGGATTTATAGATTAATAAATGTGAAATTTATAAACGAATGGTTATTGGAAATTTTAAGTTTATAAGTTATTAACTTATAGAAATGGATTTGGGCATTAAAAAGGGGAATTTTATAGAAATTGTTAATAAATGAAGATTTCATTAGTTGAAATTATTATAAACCATAAAGAAACCTTGTAAGTGATAAGATTTTAAATCGGTGAAGTTCAAAGGAACGATTTGGTAAATAAATAATATTATAAGTATTTAACTTACAATATGGCTTTTGGGTATGAAATTGGGTTATGTAAATTGCATCGGATTAATAAAGGAATTTATAAAATTGGGGTTTATAATAGAAATGGAATTTATAAACTATGTTTATAAATTTGAAATTCATCGAATTTGATAAATTGAAATATGGGAATTTGTTAAGTGGGCTATATTCACTATTTTGGATATTGAATAGATTATTAAATAAAATGGGTTTGTTTTTGGGAAAGGAATGTTTTAAATGGAATTTAAAACGAATTAAAGGTGTTTTAAAATGTATTGAGTATTGAAAACATAGATTTCAACATTGATTGTTGAAATAGAAGTTTTCGAGAAACAGAAGGGGATAATTTGTATAGTATTGGATTTATATATCTATTTTTAATTTCAAATCCATATACTAGTGTTCTTGGGTTGTCGTAACGATGTTTTACGCAACATTCGTTTTTAACCCAAATAAATGTGGATAAAAGAATGTTTTCTTAAAGAGAATGGAATAAAATACTTAACGGTAACTTAAGTATGTTGAATATTTTCAAAATTGTTGAAAAGAAATTAAATTGTGAATTACTTATTATTAAATAAGTTTAGAAATGATTCTCTAATATGAAATGGAACGTTTGAGAATTCACCTTTTAAAGGTAAATTGGAAGTGAATATTTTGAAATTGATTTGAAATCGTGTATGTGTAGATATTTGGGAAATTGGAAATTCACTTTGGAATTTATATATATAAAGGGAAATTTGTTTAAAAAATAAATGTTGATTTATTTTTAAATATGAAAATATAATTTACGAATTTGGAACGTAAGTTAAAATAAATCGGTAAAGATTTATTTGGTGGTTTGAAATTTGTTTCAAAAGGTATATATGGTTAAGGTGATTTGAAATTAGTTTTCAAATGGTTAAGGTGATTTGAAATTAGTTTTCAAATGGTTAAGGTGATTTGAAATTGGTTTGCAAATGGTTAATGTAATTTGAAAATTGGTTTTCAAATGGTAAAGGTAAATTGAAAATTGGTTTTTCAATTGGTTAAGTGTGGAAAATTTTATCGTGAAGTGGTTTTGGTAAAACAAATAACTGGGGCAATTATTTGTAAATGGTGTGTATATATATATATATATCTTGTAAAGATATTTTGGGACTTAATAATTTTGGAAAAATTATTTGGAATCTGATGATGTGGCGCATCTTTATTGATAGTTAAATAACCGACTATCAATATTTACCCTTGGATGGTATTGATTGTGTTTGTTTGGAATTGAATGCACACTTATTTTTAAAATAAGCGCTCGCTATTTGGTTTAGCCGGGAGAGGACCTTTGTGTCATATATCCCATTCCGAATATGCGATACGTCGTTTGGATCGCATTTGAAGACCGGTGTGAAGACCGGGTATTTGTGAAAACGATAGGATGACCTATCGATTGTCTCCGCATCGTTAGCTACGATATGGAGATTTCCTTTGTGATGGGAAATTTTATCGAGATTGTGAATACCCGGATTGCAAGGGCTTCTTTGGAAGTGCCTTCGGTTCTGTTCGAACCCGGAACAGACTTGTATGGTTACGTGTCTGACATTACATTTTGAGAGATAGAGCAGATTTCTTTCAAGTACATTTCTGTTGGTGGCGGAGAATTTATTCTCTTAGCTTAACACCCTTCTCTGAGACGTACGAGCTCAGAGGTTATGTAGTTGGAGGTTATCAGCGATATTTCCCAATCTGGTAATGTGGCATGCTGAGTGCTGCTGTGTGATGATCATTGGTTGATCGTTTGGATTGGATCATTCGTTTGATCATTTATCTTTGTGATTATTGCTTTGGTCATCTGTGGACCCGAAGCATGGCTTTGTTACACAAAGCGTAGCTTTGTGGACGAGACTTCGTCAGGACCTCACTCCCCGGAAATGGTCGAAACAGGAATATGCGGCAAGGTTATGAGGGTCGCGCCCTTTAGGGTATGTCATTTCCTTCTGGAAAAGGGTGGTATCATGGTATGGAGCCCAGATGCTTACTCATGTTGATACACTATATATATTTCTGTGTGTGGTGTTGTTGCGAGCGCTCGGATAAAGGTCCCAAAGGACCGGGGGATGACATATTCGTGTAGTAGTTACCTAGTTACAGAGGTAACCCGGCCTTGTGTTGGCAGAGATCTAACCGTAACGTTAGTTTCTCGGGACGTCCCGCCAGAGGCGATCCCATGTGGCAGTAGGAAGTTCCTTAGCCTGACCATTTGTTGGAAATCCAATCAAAACAATACGCGCCTTGTACGGTTTTAGTTGTATTACCTGCCATTCACTTATGGTGGTCACCACTGTTTGGATGGTAGCTATAGTAGGCATAGTTCGGAATGTCTATGTTGGCTAGGATTTATATTCTACTTTCGAAATTGTTTTCTACACTATGCACTAGTAATAATATCAAAAATGATTTGATTTTCGCGTAGTAAGCATCTTTGACTATCATAAGGAGAAATCTCCTCCAATTCTGCGTTTGCATTGTGTGTGTGGCGGGAGGCCTTATGGTAGTTTCATTTTCCAAAAAGCATTGCGAATTTCAAAAATTGAAATTTTTCTTGTTGCTTTTTTTAAAGATAAACTGTTTTGAGTTCTCACACCAGTCCCATGACTGACCTGGAGTTTATTGTTCCTTTCCTAAACTCTGGGTGCCCACTATTTTCCACACGGGCAGTCTAGAGTTAGGTTGTCAGGTTATTCTGGATTCGGGAGTTGCTGTGCAGATCTGGAGGCGAGCCAGATAGCGTAGTCTATTATCTATTGTATATAGTATTTCTTTCCGCTGTTGTTGTCGTACACTCTGATTGATGTAATGTAATGTGATGTAATGTATAAAATGTATAGTTCTTTTGTTTTAATGAATATTCATTTATCTATTATATGTTGTTCCGCTGCGACTGTGAGATTCTGTTATTGTTTCTCGTTCTGTTACTTGTATTTCTGTTTTCTCTTCTCTTTCTTTTCTTTCTTCTTCTACCTCTTTCTTCTTCTAAAACCCTAACGGTTCGGTTTTTCGGCAACGAAAAATCGCGATCGTTACAAAAACATTCGACCAAATGAAGATCCCTATGGCTGATGTGCAAGCATCATCGCAGAAAATCGCTGGCTTCACTGGGGAGCCAAAACAGCCTATAGGAACCGTTGATTTGTTTGTGGAACTTGGAGAAGGAGAAAGAAAAGTGGTCCGCAAGCAAACTTTTGTGATTGTCGACGAATTTTCTGCTTATAATGCTTTTCTTGGCCGTCCAACTCTCGCAGCATTCAAAGCTGTTCTGGCCCCATGGTGCCTCACCATTAAATTTCCCACAGATAATGGGGTGGGAGTTATAAAAGGGGATCAAAATGCTGGGCGGGAGTGTTATCTGACAGAGCTACGAGAAACAAGGAAAAGAGAAATGGGAAAGGATGCGGCAGCCCCAGTCCGCATCAAAGAACCAGCCTTGTAGCAATTACAGGGCGGACCCTGCACTGGCGAGCACAGCGGAGCACGGAAAGAGATGGATCCTATAAAAGTCAGTGCAGGAGAGAATAGAGTGGTACCAGTGGAAACTACAATACCAGTACCTGTTGACCCAAAGGACCCAAACAAGGTGTTGAATGTGGGTTCACAACTTAATGTGTCAATTCAGAATATCTTAATATCTTTTTAAAGGCAAATTTGGATGTTTTTGCTTGGACTCATGCCGATATGTGCGGAATATCCCCAGAAGTTGCAGTACACGCTCTAAATATTGATCCAAAATTTACACCTGTGAAGCAGAAAAGGAGAACTCAAGGTCCAGAAAGGTCGGCAGCGTTAAAAGAAGAAGTTGATCGGCTCATGGAGAATAATTTTATCAAAGAATCTACCTATCCGAATTGGGTTTCAAATCCAGTGCTGGTTAAGAAAGCCAACGGAAAATGGAGAGTATGCATCGATTTTTCAGATCTAAACATGGCCTGCCCCAAAGACTGCTTCCCATTACCCAGGATCGATCAACTGGTAGACGGAACAGCGGGACACGAATTGTTATCTTTTATGGATGCCTACTCCGGATATAACCAGATCATGATGCATGAGCCAGATCAGGAGGACACGAGCTTTATCACCAACGTTGGTCTTTACTGCTACAGAGTTATGCCCTTCGGGCTGAAGAATGCAGGGGCAACATACCAAAGACTTGTTAATGCTATGTTCAAACCGCAATTGGGCAAGACTATGGAAGTCTACGTCGATGACATGTTAGTAAAGTCTAAGAAAGCAGTGGATCACATAGAACACTTAGCAGACATGTTCGTAGTCCTCCGAAAATACGGAATGAAGCTCAATCCTTTAACATGTTCATTTGGAGTGGAATCCGGCAAGTTTTTAGGTTTCATCGTGAGCGCTAGGGGCATTGAGGCTAGTCCATCTCAAATTACCGCCTTAAAGAAAGTCAAAGCTCCTAGAACAAAGAAGGAATTGCAAAGTCTCAATGGAAAAGTCGCCGCCTTGAGTCGGTTCATTTCCAAAGCCACAGATAAATGCATCCCATTCTTTGACGCCCTAAAGAAAGGAAAGAAAAACTTCGATTGGACTCCCGAATGCCAAAATGCCTTTGATGAATTGATTCTCCATATGGAAACGTCTCCAATACTTTCTAGGCCTGGCGATGGCGAGGATCTTCTTATATACTTGGCAGTATCATCTCATGCTTTAAGTGCAGCGCTGATACGAGAAGACAAGAGGATTCAACATCCAGTTTACTATATCAGCAAAAGACTCACTGGGGCAGAGATGAATTACTCTAAGTTGGAAAAACTCGCCTATTGCCTACTAATTGCATCTAGGAAGTTGAGGCAATATTTCCAAGCTCATCCTATCAGAGTCCTCACTGATCAACCTTTAAAGCAAGTCCTGTTTTGCCCTGAGACTTCGGGTCGTCTTCTAAAGTGGAATATTGAACTCAGTCAATATGACATCACTTATCATCCCCAAAAAGCAATCAATGGACAAGCTTTAGCGGATTTCATTGCAGAATTCACAGATAAGGGTAACAGTGAGGAGGAAACGATCGACGATTCCCCAATCCAATGGAAGTTATACGTCGATGGCGCGAGAAACGACTACTATTCTGAGCCAGAGTTGTACTCGAGACCCCTGAAGGTCGATCATTATGCTATGCACTAAGATTGGAATTTCCTTCAATAAATAATGAAGTAGAATACGAAGCCCTTATCGCTGGCCTAAGGATTGCTAAAGAACTAAACATCCGAGCATTACAGATCTTCAATGATTCTCAACTTATTGTATGCCAAGTCAAGAAGGAATTCCAAGCAAAAGGGGGAAATCTGGCCGCCTACTTGTCAAAGGCTTGGGAACTCCTGGGTGATTTCAATCATTACATGATAAGTCATATTCCTCGAGAAGAAAACATGAAAGCAGATTCTCTCGCAAAGTACTCTAGCACAGGCGAAGCTCAATTTCTAGGGTTAACTCCAGTGGAGGTCCTGTCGACTCCGAGCATTGATGAGATGGATATTGATTGGATCATGAGCGTGTCTCAAGAGCAAGAATCATGGATGAATCCAATAACAGAATATCTGCTCAATGGATCTTTACCGGAGAATTCAAAAGAACGAAAGAAGCTACTGAGGAAAGCCTCTCGCTATATAGTCCAGGATGGCCAGTTATACAGACGGGGATTCTCAATGCCGTTACTTCGATGTGTATCCAGGGAAGAGTCCAAAACAATCCTAGCTGAGGTGCATGGGGGAGAATGTGGTGATCATTTAGGTGGTCAAACTTTAGCGAAAAAGATTCTCCGATACGGATATTTTTGGCCAGAAATTAATTGAGATGCTGCAGACTATTCCCGAAAATGTGACAGATGCTAAAGATTCGCCAAAATTCCTAGAGCTCCTTCCACTGAACTCACATAGATGGTCACTCCATGGCCGTTTGCGATATGGGGGATAGACCTTGTAGGACCGTTACCAACTGCCAAATCTGGAATTAAATATGCCATTGTTGCTGTAGATTATTTTAATAAGTAGGCAGAAGCTGAACCACTGGCTACTATCACTTCAAAAAAGATGATAAGTTTTGTGACTAAAAGTATCATTTGCAGATATGGTGTGCCTCAAAAAATAATTACAGACAATAGTACTCAGTTCGAAAGTGAAGAATTCCAAGATTTTTGCAAACGATTCAAAATCCGAAAAAGCTTCTCAGCAGTAGCTCATCCGCAGGCAAACGGGCAGGTGGAAGCAGTAAATAAAATTATCAAGTCAACCATCAAGAAGCAACTTGAAAAAGCAAAAGGTGGTTGGGTCGATAAGCTACCGCTAGCACTATGGGCATACAGAACTACCCACAAAACTGCGACTGGGCATACTCCGTTTTCATTGGCATATGGATCAGAGGCAATGATTCCGGTAGAAACAGAGGACCCTTCACATAGAAGAATCCATTTCAATCAAGCGGAGAATGAAAAACTACAGCTTGAGGCACTAGATCTCCTTGATGAAAGAAGAGAAGAGGCTGAGCTCAGAATCGCATCTCATCAGCAAAGGATAGCCAGACATTTCAATTCCAAAGTTCGCCAACGCAGCTTTGAAATTGGAGATCTAGTCCTAAAGAGAATTATGACAGCGACAGGTGTCTTTGGGCCAAATTGGGAAGGACCATATGTCATAGGTCAGAAGCTTCTTGACGGCACATTCGAACTCACTACTGTCGACGGAGATCAAATTCCAAGAGCTTGGAACAACAATCACTTGCGTCCATACTTTACTTGATAGCTTTGTTGAAATATTGTAAAAAGAATTATGAATGTATGATTCCTGTAATTGAAAGCGATTGTAAAACCGATGCAAGTGAATAATGAAAGACTATAAAGTGGATGTAGGCCCAAATTCTTGGCCGAACCACTATAAATCTTGTGTTCCTTATTATTACATGTTTGCTTTATTTTCGATATGAAAAGTACATTAAATGTATTACTGAAATGTCGATTTAAATTTTTGCAGGCAACGAAAACAAAACTTGCACATTACAAGACCAAGTGATTCTTCTTATCATTCAACAAACAAATTCCAAGTCACAAAATTCCTGAGCTTAAATACTAGATAAGAAGTGCTTCAATTGAACGGTCAATGATTTCGCCGAAAACGGGCTTTAGCTAATAAATTGAGAAGTTTGAACAAACAAACATCTAATTAAGAAGCTTATGCCCGTTCTCGTGAACTGGCCTAGCAATGAAGTACACTTCTTTGGATTAAACAAGCTACTTGTAAGAGAAGGGAGTGCAAGCTTGAAAAATAAAAAAATAAAAAATAGGGGATCACTGAAAAGGCATAAGCAAGTGGACAAGGAACAACTAAAGTCCTCTTCGGAGGCACAACTCTTCGGAGGATAAAGACCTCTAACGAAGCATATGCCGTAAAAAAGAAAGTTCTCTACTCAACCAAAAAAGATTGGAGGAGTCATGACCCTCCAACCATGACAGAGTAACTTCCAGGCAATCTTCGGAGGCCCATTTCACCAGGAGTTGAAGTGTTACAACCGCTCTTCGGAATTTCACTTCACCAGAGTTGAAATGTAAAACAAAATAAAAGCCCTCTTCGGAGGCCCATTTTACCAGGAGTTGAAGTGTTACAACCGCTCTTCGGAATTTCACTTCACCAGAGTTGAAATGTAAAACAAAATAAAAGCCTTCTTCGGAGGCCCATTTCACCAGGAGTTGAAGTGTTACAACCGCTCTTCGGAATTTCACTTCACCAGAGTTGAAATGTAAAACAAAATAAAAGCCCTCTTCGGAGGCCCATTTCACCAGGAGTTGAAGTGTTACAACCGCTCTTCGGAATTTCACTTCACCAGAGTTGAAATGTAAAACAAAATAAAAGCCTTCTTCGGAGGCCCATTTCGCCAGGAGTTGAAGTGTAACAACCGCTCTTTGGAGTTTCACTTCACCGGAGATGAAATGCTAAAAAAAAAAGAGAGCCTCTCCCAAGGGGCAGAAACAGAAAGACCTCTTCCCAGAGGCACAATAAGACAGAAAGACCTCTTCCCAGAGGCAGAAATGAAAAGACCTCCTCCCGGAGGCACAATCAAGCAGAAAAGACCTCTTCGGAGGCACACGTTTCACCAAGATTGAAGTAAAACTTCCAAGTGTTGAAACGTGAAAAAGTCTTCCTCAGAGGTGCAACTTTTCAAAGAAACAAAAATCAAGAAGCCCTTTATTGTGGCAAGTAAAAAAAAAAAAATCCTCATTAAGAGCACACTTTAACTTTCAAAGGAAGAGTGAATTACTTGTTCTAGAAAATTCTCTTCCTCAAAAAGAAGTTGAAGTGCTTTACAAATACCCGCTTTACCACATAGAAGATTTCATTCAATAAAATGTGTATATGCACAAAATAAAGAGTGATATCTTCGAAAGTTGAAGCGTAGAAACTTATTTGTGCTCTATTTTTTAATGAAATCATATTCCTCCAAATGTGGAATAATTATTCTCTAAAAAATAAAAGCACAAGTTCTACATAAAATAAAATATTACAATGGGCTTATGGTATAGGGGCAGCATGGCGTAACTACATCGGTAAAATTGCGCTCGAACAAGATATACCACAAGCTCACTGCAATATCGTACAAAGAAACTTGTACAAAAATGAATAGTAAATGCATTCTTAGATATAGACAGAAATTTATACAAAGAAAAAGAATCATTTTATTCAACACTATTCTATATACAGGTACAGGTTCCAACAAAAGAAAAGCGGGGGGCCGGTACCCGCATAATATCCGGTCATTACAAGCTTCAATACATGCAAAAGGCAAAAACTAAACAAGGAAGGAAAAGCAAGGTTCATCACTTCTTCTTTCTCCCACCACCTTTTGGGCCTTCGCCTGGTTTAATTGGTAGCTTCTCGCGCCGGCTTAAAAGAGTTGGGGAAGAAGGAGAAAGAGGAGCCTCCGGAGTAACTTCCAAATCTGTTTCTGTGATCAAAATACTCTTCCTCTTCTTCTTCGAAGATGTGCGCTTCGCTCTCCTCTTTGAAGACTCACTTTCCGGAGTAATGAATGCGGACAGTTTTGTATCGTCAGAAGTAGTTCGATCCGGAGAGACTTCGCCTGTCTCGAGTTCTTCTCCTTTTTGAGAAGTAGCAGGATCGTCCAGACCCTGAAGAGCTCCTATCTTTTCTTCCTGTGATCCTGGTTGAGAAGTAGGAAGGGGAGTAACTTGAGAAGGCGGAGGAATAATAGCTGCAGGAGGCGAAGTTTGCACAGCACTTGGTGTTTCAACTGCAGAAGAAGAGAAGTTAAAAATATTAGTATCTCCTGAAAAGAAGGGAGATATGGGTTCGTCAAGATTCAAGAAGTAATCGAGAAGCTCATCAAACTTTTGAGGAGCAAGCAGGCAATCCACCTGAATCGGACCAATGTCAAAGTTACCAGAAGATATTTGCTTCGCTAGTTCAATCTCATAATTTTGAGCTCCAATATCCTCCAAAGCCTCATCATCAGTAGGGGTAATTACCCCGGTTCTTGTAGGAGGCGGGGAATGAGCACTGGAACCTGTGATGTCAACCCTAGGAGAAACTAAAGGACGAACAGAGGTAGTAGGTGGTAATTCTTTTCCAAAACGTTCATCTTCCGCCGTCCCAGTCTGCACTCTGGCAAGTTGCTCTTTTCCCTTCGCAAGAGCAGCACGAGTTTCCTTATCTAGATAGCGCGCCTCAAGCTCTTCCTCGGTATACCCGGCGCCTCTGAACATGTCGAGAGCGGCTTCCCACACTTCAGCCAAGGTGATTTCGTATTTAGGACCGAGAAAAGAGAGACTGCCGTGCCCCAAGACGCTGTGCAAGTAAAAGTCGAATAGATTTGAACTGACGTTGGCTTCCATGGCTTGAATAGATTCTTCAGCTGCGATTTTACCAGCCATGGCCTCATCTCGTTCTTTTTCAGTTTTAGCAAGTTGAGCTTTTAACGCTTCAATCTCCATGTCTTGGGCGCTCATTTTACTCCGCAACTGAGCGACATCAGTGCGGTAATTCTCTACGACCTCTTCTAGCCTCTCAACTTTAGCTTCGGCATCTCTTTGGCCAGCATGTGCATCCCGCACTTGTTTTTGTAGCACCTCTTCTCTTTGAGTGTAAGTGTTAGAAGAGGTGGTAAGATCGTCTTTAAGCTGCTTGACTTCAGCTTCAAGTTTCTCGCTATACTCGGTTATGTTTTTCATCTCGATGCTGTGCTGGTCAAGAATCTTCTGCCATTCCGACTTATCGTTCTCCATAGTTAGCATCGCCTCGATATTGGCCCGATTGACCCTTTGGAGTTCATCAACAAGCTTTTGCCATCCAGACATTCTTTCAATATCAAGTCTGACGGCATCAAGATTTTGGTACATGGCTTCTTTATCAATGGGGACTAAATCAAGTTCGAAGCGCACCCCCTTCAAGCACCAATTCGGGAATCGGCTCTGTAGGGTTGGTGGGCCCCTTTCAACACGATATGAAGGCCTATTAAGAAGTGTTTGAATAGCGCTTCCTTCAAGAGCAGGGGATTTGGAAGGAATGTCGATAGAGATGGGAGCGTCAAACTTTTCAGACATTGCAGATGCGTGCCTCTCACTAGGTTTGGCCCGCTTGCTCGGGTCCTCAACAATGTGGCTCTTCCCCCGACCATCATGTGTTTTACGTTTGTGAGAGTCATCGCCTCTTGAAGGAGACTCATGTCGCACATCTATCCTCTCATGACGTTCTTCATATTCTCTCCTCTCTCTAGCTTTTCGAGCAGCTCTCTGCTCATCGGTTTCTCTGGGACCGGTAAGGTAGCGTCTATAATCATAGTTGCCACGCCCTCCATAGCGCTGAAAGTCTTTGTAATAGGATCCGCTGCGTCCCATCGGAGAATCTGAAATAAAAAGATAAGCTTTAGAAATCTTTAAAGTATAAGAAGGTAAGTGCATAGAAGTGCTGAAAAATCCTAAGGTGTGCGTGACGTGCAAACTATACGCGCCGAACGACGAACCGCTCGACAGTCGGGGGGTAGTGACAGGCTTTGTAACTAATGGCAGTTCTTGTGCTAAAGGAGTTTGCTTAAGAGCAAAGGTCGTTTCGACTGCCGAAGATATAATTTTAGCAGTGGTAGAGTCATCCTTAAAGAGTTCTTGAGAGGTGATTATTATGTCACTTAAATTCCCAAAGATGTCTTCACCATCACGCCCGGCAAGGCTCCTTCCATCAGCTCCTTCTTCGATGGTCTTTTCTGCCCGATGCGGAAGCTCTCCTTCTTCAATGACTGGGGCAAGTACAGACTTGTCAGACGGCCCCGCAGCATCCTTCGGAGTTGAACACTTCACTAGTGAAGCCTCGATAGCAGTTTCACTCCGCACAGGCTCTTCAATTGGAGCTGGGGCATCTAATGCTTCAGCCGGAGAATCAGGGACTTCGCAAGGATGGATAGATCGAGAAGGGTGTAGAAGCCCGAGTTGGTGCAAATACTCATCCCTCAGTAAGAACCTAGCGCTCCTCTCTTCCACTGGCACAGCACTCAATCTTTCAAAAGTCGCCTTATGTCTTGAATCTCTTGAAAGAGGAGGAAATGCTGCAAAGGTAAAGGGCAAAAGTTAGCACTCGACAACTGGAATTTTGGAAAAGCCCAAATGGAAAGAACAAAACTTACTTCCAACTCTCCAGATGCTATAAAACCCAGTGGGGCAACGAACAAAGAAGTACTGATTCAGAAACCCATGAGCACTTTCAGAGAGACCCATAATCAATTTACGGCCTCTCACGCTTCTCACGAGTGTAATAGAGGGATGGTCCTTAGATTTTATGAACGAGCATAAATAGCAAATCTCCTCAAAGCTGGGAAAGCGATTAAATGTCCTCAGGAACAGTGCACATAGCCCTGTTAAAATGGCATAACCATTTGGGTGTAATTGAAATGGAGAGATAATTAAGCGAAGAAGAAGCTGTCGTAAGAAGTCATTGAAAGGAGGAATGGCTCCACTCAAGCACATTTGGCGATTAACAGCGATAAAGCCGAGAGGGGGCCTATCTGCAGTGTCATTTGGTCTCGGGAGTAAGGCGTCAGCTTCAGCAATACCAAACTGGATGCGCAGTTTGTTGAACACCCGCTGATTCAGGGTAGTAGGAGTTCTCTCCGGAGGGTCAACCAATGGGTTAGCCATTGGGAAGACATCTTCAGCCTGGCCCATCGACTCTTCTTGTTGAGAAGACATTCTATATAAGCAACTGGATGTTCAAATATGAAGGTGCACGTTTCCTAAAAGTGTGTGTGAAGTGTTATGCAAAATTGATAAGAATGACAAGTAAAGATAATTGAAATCAAATTAGTCGATACTTATCGATTATTAAATTTTAGAGCTTGTTGTTTCAAAGTTTGAATGCAGTATTGATGCAAACCAATCAGCTTTAGTTGATTGTTTTAATTTTGCCCTAATACGCCATTTAAAGTTTGAATGATTAATAGCACTCCATTCACATAATTCATTTGAAATAATTATTCTTTATCGGCTAATCTGTCATTTGATGTAGGCAGTCAATGGCAGTATATTCGCCTTTGTTTTCTGCAGAAATTGTGTTTAGCAGGTTGTTAGTTGGTGCAATTTATAAACGAATTCAAGCTGTTCAGTTTGGAAACTCGTTCAAGTTTCGTCAAAATCTTGAAGTTGCCAAGCCTAGTGCAAGTCCTAAAGTCGCATTATGAGTTAGGGGGTCAAAGTTCAATGCTTCAAACCAAAGCAAAGCAAGATTGTTTAAGTTTTAGGATGTAAAAAACAGGGCCGTGCAGCAGCGAAAAATCTGGTCAAGTCCTAAGTCGAACGCGACTTAACTCACTAAGTCGTTAGAAGGTTCTAAGCTGCTAAGTCGTTAGGAGGTTCTAAGCTGCTAAGTCGTTGGAAGGACCCAAACTATTGAAAGATCCTTACTCCTAAGTTGAGCACGACATAACATGCTAAGTCGCTCAAGACTCCAAAACTGCTCAGATTTGCTAAGTCGTTCAAAGTCCCGGAGTCGTTCAGATCTGCTCACTCACGAGTTTCTCCTCCACATAACATTTCGCTATCTCAAACCATAACCCAATAACCCGTTAACAGCCGCATAAGGAAATTCACCATCCTCTCCATGAAATTCATCACTCCTGCACGCCACCGAATCATCTAGAAGTCAAGTCACCACTAATTTATCATAAGCCTAGTACGATCTCACGAATCACAGTAGCAACGCGTCTACCAACAATTGAAAGCTATAATTCACAGCGAAAGGAAGCGGCGAGGTAAATAGAAGCCGCGGAGGTCATGGTTCAGTGGAATCGAGGTAGGAACAGAAATTAGAAGATTTACAATTCAACCGAGATCGTGATTCGATAATGATTGAAATCACTTACGTTGTGATAATGATTGGTGGATCGGAGCTGATTGATTCGAATTCTTCTTCAGGGAGCTTGGGGATCTGCTAAGTGAGTTAAGATATGAATGTGAGTAAAAGGGAAGGAGAAGGCATCTCACCAGCTTATATACACGAACAGGGGGACTCGAATCGACACGAACGACTCAAGCCTCTTATAAGTCGCTAACGACACAACGACTCAGGGTAGCATGAGTTAAGATGAGTCAAAGCACACGACCTACGACGTAGGCGCATACTTCGAGGGGCAAATGTTAACCCTGTTGTGATTCACGACTTAAGAATTATGCGACTTAGTGGGCCAAGAGACCAAGCGACTCATCAACTTAAAGTTCCTAACGACTCAAGAAACCTCGCGACTTAAGGAATGGACCGACTCAACTGGTTACGACTCAATTAGCTCGCGAGTTAAGGTTAGAGGCGACTTAGAGGAATGGAACGACTCAACGACTCGGGGTTTGTAACAACTTGGTGGATCAACGACTTAACGGGTTAAGGCACTTAGCGAGTTAGTAAGCCAGCTAGCTAACGAGTTAGTGAGTTAGTAAGCAAGCTAACGAGTTAGCGAGTTAAGGAGTTAGTGAGTTAGTAAGCAAGCTAACGAGTTAGCGAGTTAGCGAGTTAGTGAGTTAGTAAGCAAGCGGGCAGGTTAGCGAGTTAACAGGCTCACATGTTAGGAAATGAACGACTTAACTAATGAGAGGTCCGAGCGGCTTAAATCAGTCCGAAACAATCACCAAATGACTTACTGTTTTTAAGTCGTTCATGACCTGTTAAGTCGTAACCCGTGTCCCTATAACACGTTAACTCGCGAATGCTTACCCTATGTTGCAAACGAGTCAAGCTAACCCGTGAGATCCTCTACCTCGTGAAGACTTACCTTAAGTCGCAGCCGAGTTATGCTAACCCATGAATTCTATAAGTCGCACACGGCTTAGTCCAGAAAACTCTATAAATATGGCATGTGCTCCAACATACAGGGGACTTTTGGCCAATCATTTCAAGCGCCAATACTCTGCTGAATTCTCAACTCACCCGACACTTCAAGTTCGAAAGACATTTCAACTAACTTCAAGGGAAAATCTAACGCAATCTACATGGATTCGAAGAATTCTTCTCTACCAAAGTTCTAGTTGTTTGTCTCGTCATAATTGTAATTGAGGATTGTTGTAAAGTTGTAATCGGTTTAGCAATAAAGAGAATTAAAGTGGACGTAGGCTTGCCTTGAGCCGAACCACTATAAAATTGTTGTTATTCACTGCTTTTTCTGTGATTTTCTGCTTATACTCTGCTCCCGAATCATCGGGTGGTGCTTTCACAACTACACTTCATACACCGGGGTGTTAGCGTTCAAATTTTAGCGTGAACACCTATAAACAATTTAAATGAATAGTTTCTATCCTTAGATTTGGATTTTAAAAATAAGTTAACCATCACGTAGCACTCATGCATTTGTAAATACTCGACTTTAATATGCTTATAATATAGTGGTATTCATCGTCATGTCGTCTATTTAATATTTAACAGTAAGAATTTAAAATGTATAAGAAACCATTATACCTTCTCAAACCTATGTATATAAATTGAAATACTTATATATATGTGTATATAAAAAAAAACAACTACAGTTCAGATTTACAAAAATATTTTTTTCTGCATACATATGAATATTTACTTATTAGAATTTAAAAAAAAAAACAGAGATTGATACCTCAACGATCGAGTTCTGAAACCACGAAATCCCCTGCGACCTTGCCTCGCATCGTGACTCACCTTATCGATAACAACTACCCAGTGCCTCTCGTGAATCCCCCAATGCGAGCGCCCAAGTCAATCGCGAAGCCCTAAACCGCGACTTCAATTGCGGTGCCGACCAACGTACATCACGCAACTCAACTCTAAACCCTAGGTCGTAGCAATACGCCATCGCCAAAACACTCGCGACTTCATTCAAGCCGAAGCTCGAACTCGATTTCGTTGAGTAGGCGATTGTTTTAATCTACAGATTTTCGAACGAATTTGTTCGAATTGAGTTCCGCCATTTTCAATTGAATTGGGAAAAGAAAAGGCGAGGGTCGAAACTCATCTCTCTAATTTTCCTTTTTTTTTTAAATTTGAGAGAGCAGACCGATTTAGATAAGGAAGAAGACACGATTGATTTGGGAAGAAAACGCGGCCAAGAATTTTGAGAAAGGCTCGGCGTTGACCCTTTTTTTATCGTCTGAAAGAAGATAAGGATGGACGAAATAAAAAGTAAGGGTGTTAACACTAAAAATTGAACGCTAACACCCCGGTGGATGTAAAGGTTAAATGAAAGCACCACCCGTGAACACGGGAATTTGAAACAAGTAAGAAAGTCCAGAGAAAGCAGTAGAAGACAACAATTTTATAGTGGTTCGGCTTTAGATTAAGCCTACGTCCACTTTAATCCTCTTTATTACGGAATCAATTACAACTTTACAACAATCCCCAATTACAATACGGATGAACCAAACAACTAGGACTTCGACGTAGAAGAATTCTTTAAATCCATGTTGATTGTGTTAGATTTCCTCTTGAAATTAGTTGAGATGCCTTTCGTGTTTGAAGTGTCGAGTGAGTCGAGAATTCAGCAGAGTGTCCATGTTCCAAGAATGAGCCAAAAGACCCCTTGAACGTTAAAGCTAGCGCCGTATTTATAGGGGAGCTCGGATTTAGGTCGTAGGTCGCGAGCGACCTTGGGTAGGTCGTAGGTCGTCCGCGACCTAATGGGAGTTGTCTATGGTTTACA
Organism: Allium cepa; assembly: GCA_030765085.1. Taxonomy (NCBI): domain Eukaryota; kingdom Viridiplantae; phylum Streptophyta; class Magnoliopsida; order Asparagales; family Amaryllidaceae; genus Allium; species Allium cepa. The sequence goes on from CM060939.1 coordinate 888,566,808, forward strand.
CAATGAACACCTGATCTCCCTGGAGAAACTACAAGTCATAGGCCTGGCCGATCTAGGTTGGAAGCGACATAAGAAGCTCCTTTGGTTTGTTTAGGTCGTGAGTGACTTAGGTATAAGTCGTAGGTCGTGGGCGACTTAGTAGACGGTTTATGGGCTAACATGAGCACCTTTGATTAAACGAACAAGTTATAGATCATGGGTGACCTAAGGAAGGAACGACTTAAGGAAGACAAGTTACCTTGGCTTTGTATAGCTCGCTAGGTCGCTAAGTCGTTAGGTCATAATGCCCTAACTCGCTACAGAACTTTATCTTTGTTAGGTCGCTCCCCTTACTAACTCGCTAGGTCGCGTAAACCTTTAGGTCGCTAGGCCACCTCAGTCTATAGGTCGTTTAACTTGCTGCGCCCCTTTATGTGTTAGGTCGCTTACTACCTTAAGTAGTTAGGTCGTGCCTTCTCTTAAGCCGTTAACTTGTTGAGTCATAGGTCGCCGGACCATCCAATCCTTTAGGTTCTGTACCTCGTTAGGCCGCTATGCTTGCTGCATCACTAGGTCGTTAGGACCGTCTTATCTTTAGGTCGCTTATGAAGTTAGGTCGCTAGGTCGCTCAAAAAGAGGAGTTAACACTTGCCCCTCGAAGTACATGCCTATGTCATAGGTCGTGTGCTTCGATCTAATTCCGTTAGGTCGTGAGCGACCTTGGACTTCTGCAAACTCACGAACCCCTTCGTCTCCTTCTCTCCGTTCCATATAAATTGCTAACTCGTTTCTTCCGCCTCACTCAGTTGCTTACTTCCGTCGCCATTACCGTCTTTGAGTTCGAGAATTTTTGAAGCCAATCTACTTGCTGATTTGATCATCATCTCCTCAATCTCACTACGTAAGTGAATTTGGCCATTATTCAACCACGACCACCATTGAATTGTAAATCCCCCAGTTTTTGGCCCTATCCCGACCTTGCATGCTGCATTTTGCCTTAGATCGTGTTACGGTTAACTTCTGATTGTTTTTGGACACATTGTCTCTGTGATTTACAAGGGTATAACAATGCATTAGGTTTGTGATGGATCAGAGGCAATTTTCGTTGGTTTTGGGGTGATTTGGTGGCGTGGAGATACGGTGGACTTTTGTTGGTGGAGAAGTTTAATGGGTTAACGGGTTAGGTGCTAAGAATTAGGCGAATTGATACATTGAGGAGGAACGAGCGACCTAGGGACTTAGCAGTTTGAACAGGAACCACGAGACTAAGCTCGACAAACGACTCAAAGAATCGGCGCGACTTAACTTTTAGGCTGCGTAGGCGACTTAGCTCTTTAACAAAATACCAACTGTCTTGACTTGAACAACATAACTTAGAAGAGTTTGACTTATGTAATTCGCGACCTTGTGTCTTAACTTGCCAAAATAGCATTTGAACTCCAAACAGGACGACCTATAAGACCAACGACCTAACTTTGTGCGGCATAGGTTGTAGGTCGCGGCCGAGCTATGGCTTTAACTTTAGATCGCGTGAGCGACCTAGTTTTTAGGTCGTGTGAATGGCTTAATGCCTAGGTCATGTGGGTGACTTAGGACGAACAATTTTTTGAGCTGCTTCCTGCGACCTAGATCAATCTCAATGCAATCTGTTAGGTCGTGAGCGACCTAGAACTTAGGGAATTTTTTTTATTATACTTGGATTGTGACTTAAGGACTTGAACAAAATTTGAAAGCTACAGAATTTTGATAGAATTTGACTGTACTTTTAACTTGAATTCTTCATTTGAACTGCCAAGATAACTTGTATGACTTTACTGTACTTCTTAACAGATTATATTCACTCGTAAGCTAACAACCTGTTGAACACAACATTTGCAGAAAACTAGGGCGAATATACTGCCATTGACAGCCCACATCGAATGACAGATTAGTCGATAAACGATATTCAACTTAAAGAAATTATGTGAAATGCTATGAATCAACAAACGCAAGTGAGGTATTGAAGCAATGCTGAATTAATCAACCAAAGCTAATCTGTTTGCTTCAACACTGTACTTGAAGTTAAAGCAACAAGTCCTGAAGCTTTTTAACTGACAACTTTTAATCAGTTTAAGTTTAGTTATATTTTCTCGTTCTTTTATTAGTTCTGCACAACACTTTACACATCTAGGAAACGTGCACCTTCATATTTGAATATCCAGTTTCTTGTGTAGAATGTCTTCTCAAGAAGAGATAATCGAGCAATCCGAAGGAGTCTTCCCGATAGCTGACCCATTGGTCAATCCTCCGGAGAGAACTCCAACTACCCTGAGTCAGCGGACATTCAATCAACTACGTATTCAATTTGGGATTGCCGAAGCAGATGCTAGATTTCCTGGCCCAAATGATACTGTCGACAGGCCAACTCTTGGTTTTGTCGCCGTCAATCGTCAGATGTGCCTTTGTGGTGCCAATCCTCCTTTCAATGAATTTCTTCATCAACTCCTTTTCCGGCTAACCATCTCTCCCTTTCAACTACATCCCAATGGCTATGCCATCCTGATGGGGTTGTGTGTTTTATTCAGGAGGACACTTAACCGTCTTCCGAGCTTTGAAGAAATTTGCTACTTATGCTCATTTGCAAAGAATAAAGACCACCTCTCCTTTATACTCGTGAGAAGTGTCAGAAATCATAACTTATTACTAATCTTTCCGAAAATGCTCACGGCTTTCTAAATCAATTCTTCTTCGTCCGCTGTCCTCTAGGGATTTATGCCATCTGGAGAAAAGGAAGTAAGATTGCTCATCCCCGTTTTTTCCGTTTCAGCTTTTCAAGATCCGAATTGTTAAGTGCTAACTTCTTTCTTTTCTTTTACAGCACTTCCTCCTCCCTCTAGAAATCCTAGTCACAAAACTACTTTTGATAGATTAAGTGCCCTGCTGGTTGAAGAAAGAAGTATTAAGTTATTGCTGAAAGATGAATTTCTTCACTAGTACGGGCTTTTGCACCCTTCACATTCTACCCAACCTCATGAAGTCCCCGACTCTCCAGTAAAACCATCGGATGCCCCAGTCCCCATTGGAGAACTTGCACCGAAAGAACATGCTGTTGAGGCTTCCTTGGTAAAGTGTTATACTTCGATTGATGTTGCGGGGTCATCTGTCAAACATGCACTTCCCCCGATCATCGAAGAAGAGGAGCCTCCTCAACAATCCGGGAGATCTGGTGGCGAAGGAGCTGAGAGAACAAGTCCCGCTAGGCACAGCGGTGATGATAATTTTGAGGGGTTGAGCGACCTGATGATTACTTCGCAGGAGTTTTTTAAAGGTGATCCTATCACTGCTAAGGTTACTTCTTCAGCAGTCGAAGCGACATCCGTTCTACAACAAAATCCATCAGCTCAAGAATTGACACTAGCTGTTAAATTCGTCGTCACCTCTCAACCCAGGAGTGGTTCGTGATTCGACGCACGTAGTTTACACGTTAGACACACTTAGGACTTTTCAGCACTTATATGCATTCAATTCTCTTGCTTTCAAGATTTCTGAGTTTATCTTTTCTTCATTTTCAGATTCTCCAATGGAAAGAAGTAGCTCTTACTAAGACGATTTCCAGCGTTATGGGAAGCGCGGTGCTTATGACCCCAGGAGGTATCTTCCTGCCTCTTGGGAAACTGACGAAGAAAGAGCTGCGAGGAAAGCTCGTGAAAGGCTCGCCTATGAAGAACGCCACGAAAGACGAGATGAGCGACATGACTCTTCCCAGAGGGAAGATGATTCTCATAAACAGAAATCCCGTGATGATAAAGGGAAAAGCCACTTCCCTGAAGATGCTAGTAAAAGGGCCAAACATGGCGAAAAACCAAGTCCGAACTTCTTGAAAAGCCCGCTGCTCCTGTACCTTCTCAATCTCCTTCCCTTTCTCGCACTGGTATTCAAAAAATTATTGGCAGGCCCTCATATCAGGTTGGGCAAGGCCCGTCTACTCTTCAAAGTCGGTTTCCGCATTGGTGCCTGAAGGTAGTGCGCTTTGACCTTGATTTGGTCCCGATTGACAAGCAGGCTATGCTGCGCAATCTTGATGCCGTGAAACTTGATATCGAGAGAATGTCTAGCTGGCAGAAGCTTGTCGACGAGCTTCAGAGAGTAAATTGCACGAATCTTGAGGCCATGCTAACAATGGAAAACGACAGATCTGAATGGCAAAAAACTCTTGAACAGCATGACGCGGAAATGAGTAGCATAGCCACCTATAATGAGAAGCTTGAAGCAGAAGTGGAAAAACTTAAGGAAGAGCTCGCCACTTCTTCCACTTCCTACTCTAGAGAGAGGAAATGCTTCAAAAACAAGTAAGAGACGCTCATGCGGTGCAGAGAGATGTTGAAGCCAAATTTGAAGCGCAGCAGCAAACTGTAGAGGACTACCGGGCTGACGTTGCTCAACTTCGAGAGAAAGCCAACGCCCAGAACTTGGAGATTGAACTGCTAAAAGCTCGACTTTCCAAAGTTGAGAAGGAGCACGACGAAGCTGTTGCCGGCAAAGCTGCAGCCGAAGAGTCTCATATGGCAACTAAAGCTGAAGTCAGCTCCACTCTATTCGAGTTTTACATCCATAGCGTTCTGGGCCGTGGTAGCCTTAAGTTTTTAGGGCCGGCATATGAAATCACTTTGGCCAAAGTGTGGGAGGCCATACTTGATATGTTTGGAGGAGCCGGATATGCCGAAGTAGATTTGATGGCGCATTATCTAGATGATGATGCATGTGCCGCACTTGCAAGGGGAAAGGAACAGCTTGCCAAAGAGAGAGCTGAAACGACAGAAGGAGAACATTTAGGAAAGACAGTTTCAACCGACCCAGTTCTTCCTTCAGTTTCAGCCGATATCGATATTGCTGGCTCCAGTTCCCATTCCCCTCCTCCTGCTAAAGCCGTTATTAAAAGCACCACCGCCCACACTGGAGATGAGGCTCAAGGAAGCGCCGAAGCGCAAGACTTCGAAATTGACATAGTGAAGTCTACTTCTCCAGCTAACCTCAATGTTGATCTCGCTCAAGTGGACTGCTTGTTCGCTTCGACTGAGTTCGATGAGCTTCTTGCTTATTTCTTAAGTGTCGATGAGCCATTATCCCCTCGTTTTATGAGGAATACTAACTTTAATTTTTCTTCTCCTGTAGAGAAAGTGCCAAGCATCGTTCAGACTTCCCCCCCAGTTATTCCTCCTCCGTCTCTTCAGGTTACTCCTTCTTCTATCTCTCAACCAGGATCGCAAGAGGAGCAAATAGAAGCTCTTCGAGACTTGGACGATCCCATTGCTTCACAAGAACATCAGGAAGAAGAACCTGAAGAGGGCGAAAAGACTCCGGAACCAACTGGTTCTGATGATATGCCGTTAACCACACTTTTACTCTAGGAAGTGGGTCTTCTTCTAAGAAGAGGGGGAAAAGTGGAGTCTCAAAGAAAAAGAGGGAAGCTTCAGTCGGCGAGGAAAAAGCAGAAGAAAGTCCAATTGTGCCCCTTTCTCCTTCTTCCCCTACTCTTACAAGCCGGCCCAAGAAGTTGATCATCCGGCCACGCAGGCTCAAAAGGTGGAAAAAAGAAGAAATGACGGGCTTCGGACTTATGCTTCTTGTCTTGCTTTTCACTTTTTTGCTTGTATTGTTCAAAGACTTATGTTGACCGGCGATTGTGCGGGTAACGATCCCCGTCTTCTTTTGTTTCGAAACCTGCATATGTATCTAATTTTTTTTATAGTATGGAATAAAATGATTATTTTACTTGTTCAAACTCCTGTCTGTATTTGAGAATGAATTTATTCTTTTTTTTATATATATACAAGTTTCTTTATTTTCTCTGTGTGATGTTGCAGTAAACCTATGGTATGTTACTTGAGCATTGTTTTTTATTTTTGTGACTATATTATATTTCCCCCATACCATGGTTTATTGCAATCTCTTTCACATTGGCAGAATTTTGAAGAACAACTCTTCTATTTCGAGAAGACTTGTGTTCTTTATTTAGAGAACAACTTTTCCATTTGAAGGAGGTTTGCATTTGTACTTTATAAGATAATATTTCCGTTTGAAGGAAATATTTTTCTGATTTATTAGAACGCGACTCATATTGGAGAAGCTTTCTCTCTTTCTTTTTATTGCGAATTTTTTACACTTCCCTTTCGGAGAAAGTCACTTTTATTTTGGAAAGTGAATTTTCCTCCATGGTAAAGTGGGCCTTCGAAAAAGGGCTTCAACCTGATTGTGCCTCCAAAGAGGGCTTTTATTTGATTGTTCCTCTAGGATGAGGGCTTTTTGTTTGATTATGCCTCTGGGAAGAGGGCTTTTTGGTTGTGCCTCCGGGGAGAGGGCTTTTTGTTTGTGCCTCCGGGGAGAGGGCTTTTTTGTTTCTGCCTATGGGGCGAGGCTTTTATCTTTTCCTTGTCCGCTGGGAAGCGGGCCTTCGAAGAGGGCTTTTCACATTTCGACTCGTGTGAAGTTTTATTTCAGATCACGGTGAAATGCATGCCTCTGAGTAGGGCTTTTGCCTGGAAGTTTGGATTTTCCTTCTCTCAATTGGATGGAATAATGGGGCGGACACAAATTAATGAGTGTCCTGTGCCACCGATTAGTCCACAACTTTCTATCGAGAAAGAGCTCTCTTTTTCTAGCGAGGCCCATTAAAGGTCTTTGTCCTCCGAAGAGTTGTGCCTCCGAAGAGGGCTTTTCACATTCCAGCACTTATGAAGTTTTATTTCAGATCTCGGTGGAATGCGTGCCTCTGAGTAGGGCTTTTGCCTGGAAGTTTGGAGTTTCCTTCTCTCGGTTGGATGGATTCACGGGGAGGACATAAGTTAATGAGTGTCCTACGCCACCGATCAGTCCATAACTTTCTATCGAGAAAGAGCTATCTTTTTCTGGCGAGGCCCATTAGAGGTCTTTATCCTCCGAAGAGTTGTGCCTCCGAAGAGGGCTTGTGCCTCCAAGGAGGTCTTTTGCTGTTTGATGCCTGCTCGCCCATGTCTTTTCGCCATTTGCTCATATCAGCGGTTTCCTGTTATCATTTCCAAGTGCACATTCCTTTCTTTTGCAAGTAGCTTATTCTATCTAAAAAAGTGTACTTCATTGTTAAATGAGTTCGCAGGGATAGACACAGGCTAATTAATCGAATGTTTGTTTGCACAAACGATCACAATTAGTTAGGAAGAGTCTACTTCTCGCGGAACCACTAACTGTTTGCTTGAAGCACTTCTTATATAGGATTCGAATCTGGAATTTTTGTGGCTAGATATTCATTTGTTGAGTGATGTCAGGGATTGCTGGTCTTATGATGGGTAAGCTTTGTTTTAATGGCCTGCAGTATTAAATCGACATTTTAGCATTACAATTGACGTACTTTATATATCGAAATAAAACAAGCAGTTTATAATATTAAAGAACACAAGATTTATAGTGGTTCGCCAAGAACTGGGCCTACATCCACTTTATAGTTCTTATTATTCACTTGCACTAGCTTTACAACGGCTTTCAATACAAGAATCACACATTCATCATTTTTTACAATATTTCATTAAAGCCTTTAAGTAAAATATGGACGCAAATGATTGCTGTTCCAAGCTCTTGGAATTGGATCTCCTTCGACAGTTGTTAGTTGAAAGTGCCATCAAGAAGTTTTTTTCCTATGACATACGGCCCTTCCCAGTTTGGTGCAAACACTCCTGTTGCTGTCATGACCCTCTTCAAGACTAGATCTGCAATCTCAAAGCTGCTTTGGCGAACTTGAAGTACCTGGCAATTCTTTGCTGATGGGCTGCAATTCTGAGCTGAGCCTCTTCCCTTTTTTCATCAAGGAAGTCAAGTGCTTCAAGTTGCAACTCATCGTTTTTTGCTTGGTTGAAATGAATTCTTCTATGTGAAGGGACTTCTATTTCTACCGGAATCATTGCCTCTGATCCATATGCCAATGAAAATGGAGTGTGCCCGTCGCCATTTTATGTGTAGTTCTATATTCCTATAGTGCTAGTGGAAGCTTATCGACCCAAACAACTTTCGCTTTTTCTAGCTGTTTTTTGATGGTCGATTTGATAATTATGTTTACTACTTCCACTTGCCTGTTTGCCTGCGGATGAGCCACTGCTGAGAAGCTTTTCTGGATCTTGAATCTCTTGCAAAAACCATGGAACTCTTCACCTTCGAATTGGGTTCCATTGTCTGTGATTATCTTTTGAGGCACACCATACCTGTAAATGATATTCTTAGTTACAAAGTTTATCATCTTCTTAGAGGTAATAGTAGCTAATGGTTCAAATTGAGCCCATTTAGTAAAATAATCCACATCAACAATAGCATATCTGATTCCGGATTTGGCAGTTGGCAAAGGCCCGATGAGATCTATTCCCCAAATAGAAAATGGCCACGGACTAACCATCTGTGTTATCTCAGTGGAAGGTGCCCTTGGGATGTTTTTAAATCTCTGGCATCAGTCACATTTTCGGGCTTAACTTGTAGCACCACGATTAATGTCTGGCCAAAAATACCGATAACTGAGAATTTTCTTTGCTAGAGTTTGACCACCTGAATGATCTCCACACTCTCCTCCGTGTACTTCACCTAGAATTGTATCAGCTTCTTCCTTGGTCACACAACGGAGTAATGGCATTGAGAATCCCCGCCTATACATTCGGCCATCTTCAATTATGTATCTAGAGGCTTTTCTTAACAACTTCTGCCGTTCTTTTGAATTTTCCGGTAGAGAATCGTTGAGCAGGTATTCCATTATCGGAGTCATCCATGATTCTTGCTATTGTGATATAGTCATGATCCAGTCAATATCCATCTCATCAATGCTTGGAGCTGACAGGACCTCCACAGGAACTAATCCCAATAATTGAGCTTCGCCAGTGCTTGCGTACTTTGCGAGAGAATCTGCCTTCATGTTTTCTTTCCGGGGTATATGATTCATCGTATTATGGTCAAGGTCATCAAGAAATTCCCAGGCTCTTGATAAGTAAGCGGGCAGATTTCCTCCTTTAGTTTAAAACTCTTTCTTGACTTGACATACAATATGCTGTGAATCACTGAAGATCTGCAAAACTTTGACATTCAATTCTTAAGAAATTCTCAAACCGGCAATAAGAGCTTCATATTCTGCTTCATTGTGTGTCGAAGGGAATTCCAATCTCAAAGCATAGCACAATGACCGCCCTTCAGGGGTTTCAAGCACAACACCAGCTCCGGAACAGTAATCGTTTCTTGCGCTATCAACTTACAATTTCCATCGAATTGGGGGATTATCAGTCACTACTTCCTCACTATCACCTTTGTCTGTACATTCTGCGATGAAATCTGCCAAAGCTTGTCCATTGATTGCTCTCCGGGGATGATAAGTGATGTCGTATTGGCTGAGTTCAATATTCCAGTTCAAAAGGCGACCCGAAGTCTCAGGGCGAAAGAGGACTTGCTTCAGAGGCTGATCAGTGAGGACTTTGATTGGATGAGCTTGAAAATACGGCCTCAATTTTCTTGATGCAATCAGTAGACAATAGGTGAGCTTTTCCAACTTCGAATATTCATCTCTGCCCTAGTGAATCTTTTGCTGATATAATAGACCGGGCGCTGAATTTTTGCGTCTTCCCGTACCAAGGCTACACTGAGAGCATGAGACGAGATTGCCAAATATACACAAAGATCTTCACCATTGTCCGACTTAGAAAGTATTGGAGGCGTTTCCATATGACGGATCAACTCATCGAAAGCTTTCTGGCATTCAGGAGTCCAATCAAAATTCTTCCTTCCTTTCTTCAGTGCATCAAAGAACGGAATGCATTTATCAGTAGCTTTGGAAATGAATCGACTCAAACCAGCGACTTTCCCATTAAGACTCTGTAGTTCCTTCTTTGTCCGAGGGGCTTTGACTTCTCTAAAGGCAGCAATTTGGGTAGGATTAGCTTCAATGCCCCTGGCACTCACAATGAAACCCAAGAAATTTCCGGACTCCACCCCAAACGAACATTTCAAAGGATTAAGCTTCTTTCCGTACTTCCGGAGGATTGCAAACATCTCCGCCAAGTGATCCATATGGTCTATCGCTTTCTTTGATTTCACTAACATATCGTCAACATAAACTTCCATAGTTTTGCCAATCTGCGGTTTAAACATAGCATTGACGAGTCTTTGGTAAGTTGCCCCTGCATTCTTAAGTCCGAAGGGCATGACTTTATAGCAGTAGAGACCAACATCGGTGATGAAGCTTGTGTCCTCCTGATCCGGCTCATGCATCATAATCTGGTTGTATCCGGAGTAAGCATCCATGAAAGATAACAATTCGTGTCCCGTCGTTCCATCCACCAACTGATTTATTCTGGGTAATGGAAAGCAGTCTTTGGGGCAGGCTTTGTTTAAATCTGAGAAGTCAATGGAAACTCTCCATTTCCCATTAGCTTTCTTAACCAGTACTAGATTTGAAACCCAATTCAGATAAGTAGACTCCCTGATGAAACCATTCTCCATAAGCCGGTCTACCTCTTCCTTCAACGCTGCTGACCTTTCAAGGCCCTGGGTTCTTCTTTTTTATTTTATCGGTGTAAACTTCGGATCGATATTCAGAGTATGTACTGCAATTTCTGGGGATATTCCGCACATATCAGCATGAGTCCAAGCGAATACGTCCAGATTTGCCTTTAAGAATGATATTAAAGAATTTTGAACCTCCACATTAAGTTGCGAACCCACATTCACTACTTTGTTCGGATCTTTCGGGTCAACAGGTACTGGCACCGTTACTTCAACTCGCACCACTCTATTCTCCCCTGCACTAGCTTTTCTGGGATCCATTTCTCTTCGTTCTCCGCTATGCTCGCTAGTGCAGGGTCCACCATGTAATTGCTACAAGGTTGGTCTTTGATGCGGACTGGGGCTGCCGCATCCTTTCCCATCTCTCTCTTCCTTGCTTCACGCAACTCTATTAGATAACATTCTCGCCCAGCATTCTGATCCCCTTTAATAACTCCAACACCATTATCTGTGGGAAATTTCATAGTAAGGCACCCGGGGCAAGAATTGCCTTAAAAGCCGCAAGAGTTGGTCGGCCTAGGAAGGCGTTGTAGGCAGAAAATTCATCAACAATTACAAAGGTCTGTTTCCGAACCACCTTTTTCTGCCCCTCTCCAAGCTCTACGAACAAGTCGATAGTTCCAATGGGCAGCTTTGGTCCCCCGTAAACCCGACAATCTTCTAGGATGAGGTTTGAACATCAGCCATTGGTATTTTCATTTGATCGAATGTCTTCTTGAAGAGAATGTTGCAAGAAGCGCAGCAATCTACAAGCACTCTTCTCACAATAGCCGGCCCAATGCCTGCAGAGATGACCAAGGGATCCATGGTTGGAGCTTCGATGCCCATGGAGTCCCTGGCTTTGAACACAATATCATCATTGAAAGTTTTTTGCTGCTTCAAAGGTGCAGCATCTTCAAGCACAAAAACACTCTCTTCCGCTGGCACATACTTCAAGGCATGGGCATATCTTTCCATTTCGCCCCAACTTCTGCCTGCTAGGTGAGGCCCTCCTGTAATCACATTAATAACAGGCCTTTTTGATTCATGCACAATATTCCTCTCACCCGAGCCAGATGGATGAGCAGGAAGTTGCTGACCCTTAGCAGACGAAATTGGGTCATTTCTACTTCTCCTAACATACTGCTGCAACTTGTTCTCTCTCAATAGTTCTTCAATTAAAATTTTCAGATGGCGACATTCGTTGGTATCATGACCGGGTTGATTATGAAACCGACAGGATCTCCCACTCCAAGCAGCTTTTTTACTAACTCTCATCTCAGGCAGTTTTGGATACTCTATTGCATCTTTGGTAGCAAAAAAGATATTCTCTGGGGTGTCAGTCAAAGGAGTGAAATCTGAAGATCTTAAGAAGCAAGGTTTCTTCATATCTTTCTGTTTCTTCCCACTATTATTTTCCCTTTTCTGACCTCCGGATTCCTTCTTGGTAGAAGCAGTAGTATTATTCTTAACCTCTGTCAGTGCCACTTTAGCCGGTGCTTGAAGGCTTTCCAAGCGCATGAATTCATCAGCTTTCTTATACAATTTCTCAAGCGACTTCGGTTCTTTCATCTTCAGCCACTTCCCAATTTCGCTTGATTTGTCGATTGCCCTCATCAAGTATGTCAAGACCATCTGTGGTTCTGCATTGTCCACTTTAGCCAGAGCTATGTTGAAGCGGTTCAAAAAAGATAGATTCCCCAGGATTTTGTTCTAAGCTTGACAGCGACATGATATCCTTTGCCTTCGAAGCGTACAACCTGAAGTGCTCTTTCAACCTTCGAGTCAAATCGGCAAACTGGTCTATGGATCAGACCGGAAGCTTTGTGAACCAAAGTAGAGCCACCCCTTCCAAGTATACCAAAAAGTACCGGCATTTAATCTCATCAGATGCCCTAGCACCAGTCATGTGCCAATCGTACTTATACAGAAATTGATTAGGGTCACTAGTTCCCTTATAAGCTGGAATGGTAGGAGGAACGAACTTTCTTGGAAATTCAGCCTTCAAAATCTTTTCAGTGAACGGATTTTTGCTCGGAGCGAATCCCCATTCCTTTTCATCTTCTTTCCCCTGCATGCTTTCTTTCATGATTTATCGCACCGTGCCCGAAAGATATTCCTCGTCGTTTAAAGTATCTACAGGACAGACTTCGGCCATTTTCTCGGAAGTTCGTTGGGACAAACGTTCGCGGAGAGTTGGCTGTGGTCGCAATCCTCCAGCTTGAGGATGTGTTTCATTGGCAGGGCTAGCGGCTCTTTGAGGAATATACCTCTCTTCAGGATCATGAACATCATCTGCATGGTTTTCTTCGTTACTCACCGGTTGATGGTTTGCTCCAAGCAATGCATTTAACCTCTCAAGCATTAAAGCATTCTGAGTTTCCATCTGCTGGTATAATCCAGATACTGCAGCATCTAACTCTGCTCGTGTAATTCCGCACTTGGTGCCGCTTGACTTGACGAAGGGGAAGTGGCAGTATTTTCATGAACATTACGGGTCTTGCAGATCCACGCTTTCTTCCAGGAGCCATTATCTCCGACAGACTTCTGGTTTTGAGAGAGACTCTTTCAACAAACTTTTGCGAAGCGATGATGAAGATTGCTTGAGTTCAACTCTCAATGAAAGCACTAAAAATGTTAACGCTAAAAATTGTACGCTAGCACCCCGGTGGATGTAAAGGTTAAATGAAAGCACCACCCGTGAACACGGGAATTAGAAACAAGTAAGGAAGTCCAAAGAAAGCAGTAAAGACAACAATTTTATAGTGGTTCGGCTTTAGATTAAGCCTACGTCCACTTTAATCCCCTTTATTACCGAATCAATTACAACTTTACAACAATCCCCAATTACAATACGGATGAACCAAACAACTAGGACTTCGACGTAGAAGAATTCTTTAAATCCATGTTGATTGTGTTAGATTTCCTCTTGAAGTTAGTTGAGATGCCTTTCGTGTTTGAAGTGTCGAGTGAGTAGAGAATTCAACAGAGTGTCCATGTTCCAAGAATGAGCCAAAAGATCCCTTGAATGTTGAAGCTAGCGCCGTATTTATAGGGGAGCTCGACTTTAGGTCGTAGGTCGCGAGCGACCTTGGGTAGGTCGTAGGTTGTCCATGACCTAAGGGGAGTTGTCTACGGTTTACACAAGGAACACCTGATCGCCCTGGAGAAACTACAAGTCATAGGCCGTGGCCGACCTAGGTAGGAAGCGACATAAGAAGCTCCTTTGGTTTATTTAGGTCGTGAGCGACTTAGGTATAAGTCGTAGGTCGTGGGCGACTAAGTAGACGGTTTATGGGCTAACATGAGCACCTTTGATTAAACGAACAAGTTATAGATCGTGGGCGACCTAGGGAAGGAACGACTTAAGGAAGACAAGTTACCTCGGCTTTGTATAGCTCGCTAGGTCGCTAAGTCGTTAGGTCATAATGCCCTAACTCGCTGCAGAACTTTATCTCTGTTAGGTCGCTCCCCTTACTAACTCGCTAGGTCGCGTAAACCTTTAGGTCGCTAGGTCACCTCAGTCCATAGGTCGTTTAACTTGCTGAGCCCCTTTATGTGTTAGGTTGTGCCTTCGCTTAAACCGTTAACTCGTTGAGTCATAGGTCGCTGGACCATCTAATCCTTTAGGTTATGTACCTCGTTAGGTCGCTATTCTTGCTGCATCACTAGGTCGTTAGGACCGTCTTATCTTTAGGTCGCTTATGAAGTTAGGTCGCTAGGTCGTTCAAAAAGAGGAGTTAATAAGGGGAGTGGCGTATAAGAGAAGGTTCGATTATTAATTTAAATTCAATTTGATTATTCTAGGCCTTAACAAATCGTACGACCCAACAGTAAGTCCAAGTAATGCGAAAATTAAAATCCGATAATAATAAATCATTACAGATCCAATGGAACTGGTTTCGTTAAATCCCGAGACTATGCCTCGGAAGGCTATTTTAAATTCAGTTTTAAACGATAAAATTTCAAAACTGAACAAATCATTGTTAAATTCAATTTTAACACTTCTATTCTCTTCAGTATTATCAATATAACTTTTATAAGCCTTCAAATTATTTTTAACAGGCTTAAAATTCCAGATTTAACATTTTACCCAACTTCAAATTATTTAATTTAATAATTTAATCAATAAACAAATTGTGATATTTGAATTCAAGTTAAAAATTAAACTTGTAAATATTTAAAATCATTAAATACTCCAATTTTAAATGCTCAAAATTTCCGGGTTGTCACATTCCTCACCCTTAAAAGAATTTCGTCCCGAAATTACTAGTTAGGAAGAATGGTCCAATACCCGTTTACTTTTCCTCAAATCAACAATTTAACATCTTACCAACAATCTTTTCATAAAAGACCCATTATCTTTCTTACTAACTTCCCAAACCTTTCCTTAGTTCCCAAATAACTTTACTTATTCAACTATACAAATTATAATTCAAAACCAAGTTTAAAATTTTCAAAATTTCTCAAAAATTTTCTAACTCTCTAAATTTTCGAAAAATTTCGCCAACGTCCCCTTTGCGCGGCTAGCTCGGTAAAACTGCAAAATGGCCCTATGGCCTCCCAAATCCAAAAAGAAAACAAAAGGCCAAGTGGCTCGATCCAAAAACCCAATCCAATTTCACAGAAATTTAAACACATTCCTTTTTGGTCGGGCAATTCAATTTTTATCATCTGAAATCAAAACCAATTTTCTTTTCTCCTAATAATACCTGCATATCCTGCTTAGCACTAATATCTAATCACAGTATTCCAAAAATTATTTTATCGACTTCCTTACAAAAATGTCAATATTTATTCATTCAAATATTAACTCGGAATATATTTGTAATATCAATTTCCAATCAAGAATTCACCATTCCCTTCTTAAGTTAGTATAAGCATTTTATATGCTTCGTATATTTATTTTCATCTTACCACTTCAGTTTATATCTATTTCTATTCAAATTGATTTTTTCATTTCTCTATGAATTCAATTTATTTTCAACTCTGAATATTTGAATTTTATTTTCCATTTATAACTAATTTATGTCATTATTTTAATTTGTTTCATTTACTAATTTATTTCAATTTCCAGTTTGAAAGCGGTTTATTGTTAACAAAATTTTCCAAAACTTTCAAAAAATTTCTAACTCCCAAAATTTTCGAAATTTTTTGGCAGAGTCTCCTTTGTACGGAGGAGCTTTTGCAATTTGACGAAAGATATAAATATATATACATCGACCCACCCGGTCGAAAAAACCAAAAATAGTTCATATTTCCTATTTTTATTGCGTAGGCGTACCTTATTTAGCATTTTTAAGCAAGCAGCCTATTATTTTAGCAATCAGCGTGCCCAAAATCCAGCCAAACGGCTTCCCGGTACCTGTACTTACTCAATTTAAACATGTAAGTGCCAAATATATGAAGTTTATCAACATTTCACTTATTTGCAATAGTTAAACGCATGAATTCCAAAAGAAATGCACACCAAACACTTTCCGTAAGCAATTTATATAGTTTTCATACTAATTCAACTGTTTCAATTAATTTATAAACCATTTTATACAATTCGAATGATTTTCAATCCATTCGTATACAACTTTATTCAATTTAAGTGGTTTAAAACTCAATCGCTTACATTTAATTTATTTTTAAGAAAAACAAACTCATATTTAATTCAATTGATCTCAAAATCAATTTATTTTACTCCTATCAATTCATAGCATTTTAATTACCTCCATTTACATCAAATGACAATTTATTTTATGCAATTTGACGAGATCTATGTGAATAAATAAGTACTTATGTTTTATAACCAATTTAAATTTATTTCTACTCAATTTATACTTAATTCTATTCCATTTTCAAATTTATCCACAAACTATATATTCACATTTTCATTGCATTTCAAATTTGAATCCATTCATTTGCATTTCATTTTATTAACCAAACTAGTTTCATTATTCAAACAGGTTTCATTCAAAACCATTTGATCTAGCTCGACACATTCTGTTTAAATTTCATTCACAGTCCATTCATTTACATTTCATTCCATATTTGTTTATTCCAAACTATTTTATTTAGCTCGAAGAAAATCCAGGCTATTCCATTCAATAACCATTTCAATTTTATTCACTGTCCATTCATTTAAAACCATTCTATTAACTTGCAAACATTCTATTTTCCTTATTGTCTCTAGTTTTTTCAATTCCTTAACAATTTAAATGGTTTACAATTATTTATTTAAGACTTTTCATTCCATTAAATATTACCTGTAACTCACCGAATTTTAGTTCGATTCAAATTTATTTTCACTTGGTTTTAAATCCAACCCAATATCATTAAACTTAGTTTAAGTTGAATTAAATTCAACTCTCTTCCATCTATTTAGCTTTAAGTTAATTTACTTCAATTTATTCAAATTTTATCTTAAGCCCATTTTCATTTTACAAGTAAATTTTCTTTTCTATTTAACTTAATTCTATCTCAGTTAAACCTCATTTTAAATCTACAATTTCATTTGATTAGTTATTATAAAATTTAACCTTTCAAATTCAGCTCATTCAATTGATTACATGGCCATTTCCAATTTATTTCCACTTATTTGGATTTTATTTGCAATTCAAACTATTACTATTTTAATCCAAATTCATTTTTATTTGATACTTTTCCAATTATAATTAATTTGTTGCACCTCAAGTCAAATTTCAATTAATAACCCAAATTCTGAATTCGCTATCCATTTTCAATTTACCATTCACTTTTATGAACTCACAATTCAATCTCATTTACTTCACTAACAATCTAGGTCGAATTTGATTTATAACTTGAGTTTTACCTTCAAACTTCATTATTAACTCACAATTCAGCTTCTATTTAACTACATTAGGTTCCTATTACATATTTCATTATCTAATTTATTATCTAAATAGTCTTTTCCCTATTTGTAATCCAGAACTTGATTTTTAATTCCAAATATCACTTCATTTAATTTTCTTAGTTCAATTTATATTACAATTCAAGTTTTGATTTTCATTTTATTATTCAAATCATCAAACAATATTTATTTTGGGTTTTCTATCCTACTTTTCAAATTTTATAAGTCACAACTTATTATTTACACAATTCCATTCATTATAGGCTTGAATATATTCTTCTTTTATTTTTAACTCAAGCCTTATGCTTATTTATAACCAAGCATATTTTTTATTTCTATGGATTTCTAATTCTTTTATAACTTTTTCCAATTCATTCCATCCAATAGCTCGATTGAATTCTTATTCCAATTCAATTTTATTTTAACTCAGATTTATTTACCTCAATTTGATTTCAACTTAATTCGAATATAACTGGATATTATTTTCAGTCTAATTCAATCAATTTCAATATAGTTAAATTTTTATTCCCCAATCCAAGTTAATTTCATTTTTAACTTTTCACTTTAAATTTAAATTCCAACATTCAAAGCTTATGTTTCCTTCCTGATTTAAAAATCATCTCAATTTATAAGCTTACAACTATCTCATTAGGATTTTTAATCATCCGGCTTTTGGTTTCAAATCATTTTGAAATCTTCAACATCTCAAATCACATTTCTCAAAAGTCAAACCAATCCTGGTTTTATTCCCAACAAATTTCCTTTGAAATTTTCAAAACAACTAGCTTTTCTGAACAAATAAATTTTTGGCAGCAAACCGTCACTTAGAAATTCCAAAATGAATACTGATGATGCGGCCGTCATCATCAGAATTATTTTCCAATAGTCCAAGTGATTTCAATGCTATATCACTTTCAAAATTCATTTAAAACAAATTTCCTTTCAGAAATACCTCTAAAACAATCATACTATTATTTATCTTCAAAATACTTCAATAAACACTTCCAAAGTCTCCGAGATTTTAAATTTCCAAATCCTACTTAAATCAATTTTAACTATAATTCATTTGCATGGCTTATGCTCATACAAATTATCATTTGATTATATTTCAATTTTATAAATTACATTTATAATTCATATTTATAAATTTCATTTTATAATGGTTTTATTCCCCTAACCTTTGGTTATGTTTTAAATTTCTAGTTAAATTTTTACTCAACAATGATAATAATTTAATATTATTCTTCCTAAAACTAATCAACCATATATTAGCTAAAGTAGTTTACAAATCTTTTCTTTATACCAAAATATATTTTTGGGTAAAATTATTTCATTCACCCATATTTAAAACAATACCATGTCAATTGTTCTATTCAAGTGTTTAGAAACCCCTTCGATACAGTTGTCCAGACTATGCCGACGAAGGTTCATATACCACTCAATAAACCAATCAACAAAATATTAAAATAATTTATATTCACTAACAATTACGCACTCATATCTGTTAATACGCTCAAACTTATTCTAGAGTACTACAGACTCTAATTTAAATGAGTAATTCTCACAAGAGCCAAGGTTATCACAAACCTATGCTCTGGTACCAACTGTAACGACCTAGGCTTTTCAACCATCGACAACGGCTCACTCGATCGGTAGGCTTTTCAACCATCCCAGCCCCACCGTGGCTTACACGGGCACCTCGGGTTTGCTTCTACGGCCAGCCTCTCGACACGCAACCAACCCTCCTGGTGACATGTAGGGGTAAGAGTCTCCCGTTCGCCACCAAACGCGAAGCGAGAACCCCCTATCATGCTGTAATATAGCAAACTCGATCCCGGTCTCTTCAAAACAATCAACGCATTTGGCCAATATTGATAGTTGGTTATTTATCTACAATTAATATTCACAAACAACCATCCAACAATAAATAATTTCCCAAATTATTTATTTATCCCAAAATATCTTTACAAGATATATTTCTATTTTCAATCCTTTGAAAACAGTTTCCAAACTATCTTTCTTTTCCAGAATAAGCTTTCCCAAATATTTTCTATCTCCATTGCAATCACCAAGCACAAAACTAGATTTTTCTAAAATAATTTAAAACACTTTACTTTTAAAATATACTTTAAAACATTCAAGTTAAAACTACTTCAATAATTTGTTAAATATACATGCTATATTAATATTTGAAAATAAGGTTACTTAATAAAATATGAAACTAGATTTTCACTTTTAAAAACAAAATACTAAGTCACTCTTTAAATAATTACTACCATAATAGATTAAAGAAAGTACTAAGTACTTTATAATTTAAATATTAGAAATAATAAATTTTCCAAAACTTGCTTTTTAAAACAACTTTAAAACCTGTTAACGTAAAAATCAGACGCTAACACCCCGGTGTGGATTGAAGTTGAGCGAAAGCACCACCCGTGTACACGGGAACTAAAAACAAGTAGAGAAATCACAGAGAAAGCAAAAAAAACAACAGTTTTTATAGTGGTTCGGCTTAGGGTAAGCCTACGTCCACTTTAATTCTCTTTATTACTGAATCGATTACAACTTTACAACAATCTTCAATTACAATTCCGATGAGACAAACAACTAGAACTTTGATGCAGAAGAATTCTTTAAATCCATGTAGATTGCATTAGATTTCCTCTCGAAGTTAGTTGAGATGCCTTTCGTACTTGAAGTTTCGAGTGAGTCGAGAATTCAGCAGAGTATCGGCGCTTAAAGAGGTCGGCCAAAAAGTCCCCTTCATGCTTGAGGTAGGTTGGTATTTATAGTGGAAATCCCCCCTTAGGTCGTAAGTTGTGACCGGTCTAAGGTAAGCTGTGGCCGGTCTAAGGTAGGTCGTGGCCGATTCATCTGGCCCCTTCACGGTTTCACAAAGGTTCCCTTGCATAAGTCCTAAGTCGCCTCCGAGTCAACACAACCTTGTATCAGTAATACGGCATCGGGCTTACATTTAGTAGATTTAGGTCGTGGACACCTCAAGCTAGGTCGTGAGTCGTGAACGAGTTAACTGGCAAGTCGCAAGTCACGGCTTAACTGTTAAGTCCTGGATCGTGTATGAGTTAAGAGGCCACTGTGCCATGTAGCTGCATTGAACTTGTCTTCATTTGCTTGGGTCGTGAACGACTTAATGTAGATCATAGGTCGGTTATGATTTAGGCATAGTTCATGATCTTGTCCCTGAGCTATCAGAGCGGCAAATTCTCTGGATAGTTAGGTCGGCTTCTATCTTAGGTCGGTAGCTATCTTAGGTTAGTAGCTACCTTAGGTCGGCACCCTGGTTTAGGCAGCTGGGTCGGCGTTCTTGTTAAGCATTAGGTCGACAACCATGTTGAAGCATTAGGTCGACATACCCCTTAGGCCTTAAGTCAGCATCCCTCTTAGCCTGTTAGGTCGGTATCCTTTTTAAAGTATTAGGTCGGCATACTTGTTGAAGTATTAGGTTGGCATACTTGTTGAAGTATTAGGTCGGCATACCCCTTAGGCCTTAGGTCGGCACCCCTGTTAAGCCTTAGGTCGGCATCTCTTTGAGTCTTAGGTCGGTATCCCCTTAGTCCTTAGGTCGGCATTCCTCTCGAGCCTGTTAGGTCGTCCATCTTTAGGTCGCTGGAAAAGAGGAAATAACACTTGCCCCTCGAAGTACACGCCTAGGTCGTAGGTCGTGTACTTCGACCGAACTTTGCTAAGTCGCGGGCGACCTAAGAGATGGCTTAACCTGCGCATCTACTTGCTTCTGCCCTATATAAGCGTTAGCTCGTTTTCTTCCTCCTCATCAAATGCTCCCACATCCTTTTCTGCCATTAGAGACTTTTCAAGTTCCCAAAGGCGAATCCAAGTTAATCGACAAACAATCCATCTTACTATTATCCCACGTAAGTGAATTTAGTCCCTTATTCAATCGCGACTATTATTGAAACACGAACCTTTACCTTCTGACCCTAAATCGCCTTTGTACGCCTTGCATGGCTCTCGAGTTAAGTTGCGATTGATTTCAATCGTTATTGGCAATGTCATCATTGCGATTCATAGGGTTATAGCATTGTGCTAGGTTTATGGTAGCTCTGTGGTGATTTGGACCAGTTTTTGGGTTTTTCTTGAGAAGATGGTGGATTCTGTTGTTACTGGAAGTTAACGGGTCATCGGGTTGAGTGAGATACTGCCTTGGACGCGACCCAGTGATTTTGGGTGACCTAAACTTTGAATCGTGGCCGAGTTAACCCTTGGGGAAAAACTGCCGACTTAATCTTCTGCCGATCCAACCCTTAAACCGTGGCCGAGTTAACCCTTGGGGGGAAAACTGCAGACCTGGTCTTCTGCCGATCCAACCCTTAAACCATGGCCGAGTTAACCTTTAAACCGTGGCCGAGTTAACCTTTAAACCATGGCCGAGTTAATACTTGGATGCCCAACTTGAATTCTCACTTAAAAGCATAGTTCCTATTTGAATTCTTAACTTGATTTATTGTACTGAACTGCTTAAATTCTGGATTGTTTCAACTTTGCTGCCTTATATCGCAGACCACATTAACTCATGGGCTAACAACCTGCTGAAAACAACAATCGCTAAAAACCAAGGCGAATATACTGCCATTGACTGCCTATATCAAATGACAGATTAGTCGACATAAAGTAATCAACTTAAACACATTGTATGAAATGATATGAACCAATCAACTAAAGTGAAGTATTAATGCAAAGCATCGCTAACTTGAACTGATTTGTTTGCATCAACATTACACTTGCATATTAAAACAATGTACCCTGGACTTTATAACTGACAAATACTTGCTAGTTTTTACTCCAGTTACATTTACTCATTGCTTGATTGATTTTACACAACACTCCACACACTTTAGGAAACGTGCACCTTCGTGTTTGAATATCCAGTTGTTTGTGTAGAATGACTTCCCATCAAGAAGAAGAAGAGGTAGCTCAAGCTGAAGAGACCTTTCCGATAGCTATTCCTGTAGAGAACCCTCCAGAGAGAACTTCGACTATCTTAAGTCCGAGAGCGTTTATTCAGCTACGCACTCAGTTTGGCTTTGCTGAAAATGATGCTCTACTACCCGGACCAAATGATACTGCCGACAGTCCTCCTCATGGTTTTGTCGCAATCAATCGTCAAATGTGCTTAAGCGGGGCGATTCCTTCTTTTAACGACTTCCTTCGAACCATTCTCCTTCGGTTGACAATCTCTCCATTCCAACTTCATCCTAATGGCTATGCCATCTTGATGGGGTTGTGTGTTTTGTTTAGGAGAACTCTTGATCGCTTGCCGAGTTTTGAAGAAATTCGCTACTTATGCTCGTTTGCAAAGAGTAAAGACCATCCTTCCCTTATTATCGTGATAAGTGCTAGAAACCGCAAGCTTATTTCTGATCTTACTGAAAGTGTTCATGGATTTCTGAATCAGTTTTTCTTTGCTCGCTGCCCCCCAGGGTTTTATGCCATATGGAGAGTAGGAAGTAAGATTACCTGTTTCTATTTTCTCCATTTCCAAACTTTTTCGAGATCCGAATTATCAATTTCTAATATCATTCTTTGCTCTTTTCAGCACTTCCTCTCCCTTCTAGAGACCCAATCCATAAGCAATTTTTTGAAAGACTGAGTGCCGTGGCCGCAGGAGAGAGAAGTGCAAAGTTTTTGTTGAAGGATGAATTTTTGCATCAGTACGGGCTTTTACACATCTCTCGCTCTACACATCCTCATGAGATCCCAGACTCCCTGGCTAGAGCATCAGATGCCCCGGTTTCTTCTGACGCACCCATACCAAAAGAACCTGCTCCTGAGGCTTCTCTGGTGAAGTGCTCTACTATTGTCGATGTTGCGGGGTCGTCTGGCAAATCCGCACTTGCCCCAGTCATTGAGGAAGAAGAGACTCAGGGATCTCCCCAACGTTCACAGAAGTCTGGCGAAGAAGCCGAGAAAACAAGCCCTGTCAGGCAGAGTGGGGATGATACCTTCGAAGGGTTAAGCGATCTCATCGCCACCTCACAGGAGATCTTTAAAGAAGACCCTGTCACTACAAGGATTTCTTCTTCATTAGTGGAAGCGACTTCTTCTTTGCAACAAGCTCCGTCGACCCAAGAGTTGACTTTAACTACTATCCCCACGACTACTCCGCAATCGAAGAGTGGTTCGTAGTTTGATGCGCGTAGTTTGCACATCGCATACACTTAGAATCTTTCGGCATTTTCATACACCCAATTCTTTGTACTTTGAATATTCTACAGTTACACTTCTTTTCTCTGAAGACTTTTAAGACTTGTCTCTTTTTTTTATTTCAGATTCTCCGATGGGACGCAACGGCTCTTACTATGATGACTTTCAGAGCTATGGGAGGCGTAGTCAATATGATTATAGGCGCTACCTTCCCGTTCACAGAGAAACCGATGAAGAGAGGGCCGCCCGAAAGGATCAGGAGAGGAGGGCTCAAGAAGAGCGTTATGAGAGGAAAGAAAAGGAGGAGCGTCACGATTCTTCCCAGAGAGGTGACGATTCTCACAAGAGAAAGTCGCATGATGATCGGGGAAAAAGCCACATAGTTGAGGACCCGAGCAAGCGTGTCCGGCACGGTGAAAAGCATGCTTCTACAACTCCTGAAAAGGTCACTGCCCCCGTCTCACTTGACATTCCTTCTGGCTCCCCTGCTCTCGGGAAGACAGACATTCAGACAATAATCAACAGGCCTAAATTCCAAGTTGGATCAGGCCCGGCTACTCTGCAAAGCCGGTTCCCGCACTGGTGCCTGAAGGGAGTGCGGTTCGATCTTGACTTGGTCCCTATTGACAAGCCTGCCATGCTGCGAAATCTCGATGCCGTCAGGCTTGATATTGAAAGGATGTCGAACTGGCAAAAGCTTGTTGACGAGCTTCAAAGGGTCAACCGTGTGAATATAGAGGCCATGCTTACTATGGAGAATGATAAGGCCGAATGGCAGAAGGTTCTTGAGCAGCATGATACCAAAATGAGGAGCATCACTACTTACAATGAAGAGCTTGAAGCGAAAGTTGAGGAACTTAAACAAGAGCTTGCTACTTCTTCTACCTCATATAATCAAAAAGAAGAAGTACTTCAAAAGCAAGTTCGCGATGCTCACGCCGCTCAGCGACATGCCGAGGCACAACTTGAAGCTGAGCAGAAAATAGCGGGAAGGTATCGTGCTGAGGTTACAGAGTTACGGGAGAAAGTCAACTCTCAGGAGGCGGAAATTCAAATGCTAAAGCTTCAACTTTTCAAGACTGAAAAAGAGCGTGATGAGGCCGTTGCCTGTAAAATTACAGCTGAAGAATCTCATGAGGCAACAAAGACTAACATCAACTCGACACTGTTTGACTTTTACCTGCACAGCATCTTGGGGCACGGTAGTCTCGCCTTTCTAGGCCCCAAATATGAAGTTACACTGGCTGAAGTGTGGGAGGCTGCACTTGACATGCTTGGCGGTAAAGGCGCTGGCTATGCGGAATCAGCTCTTGAGGAGCATTACTTGGATGAAGATGCTCGCGCTGCTCTCGCCAAGGGAAAAGAACAACTTGCAAAATTAAGAGCTGAAATGGCAGAAAGGGAACGGTAAGGAAAAACTACTTCAACTATTCCAGTCCAGCCTTCTCCTTCGGCCAAAATCGACATTATTGGCTCCAGCACTCATTCTCCATCCCTGGCTAAAGTTACAACTGAGATCACAAGTATACAGGGTGGAGATGAAGGCGAAGAGAGCGCCGAAGCACAGGCTTATGAGGTTGATATCAGGAAGCCGACTTCTCCAGGTAACTCTACTGTTAATCTTGCCCAAGTAGACTGCTCATTTGCTTCTTATGAGTTCGATGAGCTTCTCGACTATTTCCTGAACCTCAATGAGCCTTTATCTCCTCTATTTACCGACTTTAACTTCTTTTCTTCTGTAGAGAAAGCATCGAGCATTGTTCAAACTTCCCCTCCTCCAATTATTCCTCCTTCGGTTCTCCGGTCACTCCTCCGTCCGCCTCTCAACCCGGGTCACAAGAGGAGCAAATAGAAGCTCTTCATGGCTTAGATGATCGTATTGCTTCTCAAGAACATGGGGGAGAAGGGCTTGGAGAAGGCAATGAGTCTCCGGAGTGTACCACTTCTGATAACATAAAATTATCTGCTCTCGTTACTCCGGGAAGTGAGTCTTCTTCAAGGAGAAGGAGGAAGCGTGCCACTTCCAAGAAGAGAAGGAAAGGCATTCTTGTTTCTGAAGAGGAAACGAAAGTTGATCCGGCAGTAACCCTTTCTCCTTCATCCCCGACTCTCCCATGCCGTCCTGAAAAGCTGCCTATTAGGTTAGGCGAAGGCTCTAAGTGTGGTGGCAAGAAGAAGTAAGGGGTCCTGCTTCGATTTATCTTTACTTTTTGCTTTTTGCATGTACTGGCCGGAGATTGTGCGGGTACCGGCCTCCGCTTTTCTTTTTCTTTTTATTTTGAAACCTGTACCTGTACAAAATTTTGACAGTGTTGAATAAAATGATTATTTTTGTTTGTACAAACTTCTGTCTGTATCTGAGAATACATTTACTATTCATTTTCGTACAAGTTTCTTTATATGATATTGCAGTGAGCTTGTGGTATGTCGTTCGAGCGTAATTCTTACCAATGTAGCTATACCTTGTTGCCCCTATACCATAAGCTCGTTGCAATACTTTATACTTTGAGGGGACTTATACTCTTATTTTCTGGAGTATAACTATTCCATACTTGAAGGGATACTATTCTACTCAAAATAGAGTACAGTTCACTCCATATGAGTTCCTACGCTTCATCCTTTGAAGATATCACCTTTTCTTTTGTGCCTTCACACATTTTTACCAAGTGAATTCTTCTATGTGGTAAAGCGGGCCTCTGAAGGGCACTTTATCTTCTTTTTGAGGAAGAGTATTTTCAAGAATAGAAGAACCAATCTTCCTTTGAAAGCTAAAGTGTACCTTTGAAGAGGGCTTCCTTTTTTTTATATTGCGCCTCGGTGGAGGGCTTTTGATCTTTGCTTTGCATTTCTGACGAAATGCTTCTTTGGAAAGTTGTACCTCTGAGGAGGGCTATTTCACGTTTTAACACTTGGAAGTTTTATTTCAATCTTGGTGAAATGTGTGCCTCCGAAGAGGTCTTTTTGCTTGATTGCACCACTGGGAAGAGGTTTTTTGTTTGATTGTGCCCCTGGGAAGGGGTCTTTTGGTTTGATTGCGCCTCTGGGAAGAGGTCTTTTGTTTCTGCCCCTTGGGAGAGGCTTTTATTTTTCCCTATTCGCTGGGAAGCGGGCCTCCGAAGAGGGCTTTTCACATTTCGTCTCACGGGAGTGTATCACCGATCATGGTGAAATGTGTGCCTCTGAGTAGGGTTACTGCCTGGAAGTTTGGAGTTTCTTTCTCTCGGTTGGACGGATTCACGGGAGTGTATCGACCGATCAGTCCGCAACTTTGTATCGAGAAAGATCTCTATTTTTCTAGTTTAGCCCGCTCGAAGTCTTTTAGCATTTCAACTGTGGTGAAATGGGCCTCCGAAGAGGGCTTTTCACGTTTCAACACCTGCAAGTTTTATTTCAATCTCGGTGAAACGTGTGCCTCTGAGTAGGGCTTTTGCCTGAAAGTTTGGAGTTTCTTTCTCTCAGTTGGACAGATTCACGGGAGTGTATCGACCGATCATTCCGCAACTTTGTATCGAGAAAGATCTCTCTTTTTCTGGCTAGGCCCGCTCGAGGTCTTTATCCTCCGAAGAGTTGTGCCTCCGAAGAGGGCTTGTGCCTCCGAAGAGGTCTTTTGCTGATTGATGCTTGCTCGCCCATGTCACTTTGCCATCTATTCATGTCGGCGATCCTCGTCATCTTTTGCAAGTGTCATCCTTTTTTAGTTGCCAATAATTTCCCTTATCCAAAGAAATATACTTCATAGTTAAGCGAGTTGGTGGTGGTAGACATAGGCTATTTAACTAGTTGTTTGTTTGCTCAAACATTTGCAGTTAGTTAGAAATGGTCCACTTCCATCCACATTGCTAACTTTTGTTCGAAGCACTTCTTTTGTAGGATTTGAGTATGGAAATTTTGAATGGCTTAGTGTTTGCTTGCTGAGTGATGTCGGAGATCGCTTGGTCTTGCGATGGGTAAGCTTTGCTATTATGGCCTGCATTATTAAATCGACATTTTAGTAACACAATTAACGTATTTTATATGTCGAAATAAAACAAAGCAGTTTATAATAGTAGAGAACACAAGATTTATAGTGGTTCGGCCAAAAACTGGGCCTACATCCACTTTATAGCTTTTCATTATTCACTTGCTTTACAATTGCTTTCAATACAAGAGTCATATATTCATAATTCTTTTACAACATTTCAGCAAAGCTTTCAAGTAAAATAGGGACGCAAATGATTGCTGTTCCAAGCTCTTGGGATTGGTTCTCCTTCGACAGTTGTGAGTTTGAATGTGCCATCAAGAAGTTTTGCGCCAATAACATATGGACCTTCCCAGTTTGGTCCAAACACACCTATGGCTGTCATAATCCTCTTCAGGACTAAGTCCCCAACTTCAAAGCTACGCTGACAAACTTTGGAGTTTAAGTGCCTGGCTATTCTTTGCTGGTGAGCTACAATTCTAAGCCTTGCCTCTTCTCTTCTTTCATCGAGGAGGTCAAGTGCTTCCAATTGCAATTTTTCATTCTCACTTTGATCAAAATGGATCCTTCTGTGTGAGGGGACTTCAGTTTCCACTGGAATCATCGCTTCTGATCCGTATGCCAATGAAAATGGAGTATGCCCAGTCGCAGTTTTGTGAGTGGTCCTGTATGCCCATAGTGCAAGCGGTAACTTGTCGACCCAACCACCTTTTGCTTTTTCCAGTTGCTTTTTGATGGTTGATTTGATGATTTTGTTTACTGCTTCCACTTGCCTGTTTGCCTATGGATGAGCCACTGCTGAGAAGCTTTTTCGGATCTTGAATCGTTTGCAGAAATCTTGGAATTCTTCACTTTCAAACCGAGTACCATTGTCTGTGATTATCTTCTGAGGCACACCATACCTGCAAATGATATTTTTAGTCACAAAACTTATCATTTTCTTAGAGGTAATAGTAGCCAATGGTTCGGCTTCAGCCCATTTAGTGAAGTAATCAGCAGTAACGATAGCATATTTAACCCCCAATTTGGCTGTCGGCAAAGGCCCAATGAGATCTATTCCCCAGATAGCAAACGGCCATGGACTGACCATTTGTGTTAGCTCAGTGGAAGGTGCTCTAGGAATTTTAGCGAATCTTTGGCATTTATCACACTTTCGGGAATAGTCAGCAGCATCCTGATTAATTTCTGGCCAAAAGAATCCATAACGGAGGATTTTCTTTGCTAAAGTTTGACCACCTGTATGATCCCTACATTCCCCTCCGTGTACTTCAGTCAGAATTGTCTTAGCTTCTTCCTTTGTCACACATCGGAGTAATGGCATTGAAAATCCTCGTCTGTACAAACGACCATCTTGAACTATATGTCTGGAGGCTTTCCTCATCAGCTTCTGTCGTTCTTTTGAACTTTCTGGCAAAGAACCATTGAGCAAATATTAAAGTATCGGAGTCATCCATGATTGTTGTTCTTGGGATACATTCATAATCCAATCAACATCCATTTCATCTGTGCTTGGAGCCGATAAGACTTCGACGGGAACTAATCCCAATAGTTGAGCTTCACCAGTACTCGAATACTTTGCAAGAGAATCCGCTTTCATGTTCTCTTCGCGGGGTATATGGTTTATTGAGTAACAGTCGAAATCTTGAAGGAGCTCCCAGGCTTTTGATAAATAGGCGGGTAGATTCCCTCCTTTAGCTTGAAATTCCTTCTTGACTTGGCAAACAATAAGTTGAGAATCACTGAAGATCGGCAATGCCTTGATGTTTAGTTCTTTAGCGATCCTTAAACCAGCAATGAGAGCTTCATATTCAGCTTCATTGTTTGTCGAAGGGAATTCTAGTCTCAGCGCATAACATAGCGATCGCCCTTCTAGGGTTTCAAGGACAACCCCTGCTCCTGAACAGTAATCATTTCTTGCGCCATCGATGTACAATTTCCATTGGATTGGGATGCTATCAGTGACTTCTTCCTCACTATCACCCTTATCCGTACAGTAGGCGAGCTTTTCTAATCTTGAATAGTTCATCTCTACCCCAGTGAATCTTTTGCTGATATAATAGACTGGGCGTTGAATCCTTGCGTCTTCCCGTACCAACACTGCACTGAGAGCATGAGACGAAATTGCCAAATATATGAAGAGTTCTTCAGCACTATCAGGCTTCGAAAGTATCAGAGGCACTTCCAAATGATGAACCAACTCATCAAATGCTTTCTGACATTCAGAGGTCCACTCAAAGTTTTTTCTTCCTTTCTTCAGAGCATCAAAGAATGGAATGCATTTGTCAGTAGCTTTGGAAATGAACCGACTCAACGCAGCAACCTTTCCATTGAGACTTTGCAATTCTTTCTTCATTCTAGGAGCCATGACCTCTCTCAGGGCAGTGATCTGAGCTGGATTGGCTTCAATGCCCCTAGCGCTCACAATGAAACCCAAAAACTTTCCGGACTCCACTCCAAATGAACATTTCAGTGGATTAAGCTTCATTCTGTACTTGCGGAGTACTGCAAAAATCTCTGCCAAGTGATCCATATGGTTCACTGCTTTCTTAGACTTTACTAGCATATCATCAACATAAACTTCCATTGTCTTGCCAATCTGTGGTTTAAACATGGCATTAACAAGCCTTTGGTAAGTTGCCCCTGCATTCTTGAGTCCGAAAGGCATGACCTTGTAGCAGTAGAGTCCAACATCTGTGATGAAGCTAGTATCCTCTTGATCCGGCTCATGCATCATAATCTGGTTATATCCGGAGTATGCATCCATAAAAGATAACAATTCATGTCCTGCCGTCCCATCCACCAACTGATCGATCCTGGGCAGCGGGAAACAGTCTTTGGGGCAGGCTTTGTTCAGATCTGAAAAATCAATGCATACTCTCCACTTTCCGTTAGCCTTTTTCACCAGCACTGGATTTGATACCCAATTTGGATAAGTAGATTCTCTGATGAAACCGTTCTCCATGAGCCGATCCACTTCTTCTTTTAACGTTGCCGTTCTCTCAGGACCCTGAGTTCTTCTCTTCTGTTTCATGGGTGTAAATTTTGGATCAATGTTCAGAGTGTGTACTGCAATCTCTGGGGATATTCTGCACATGTCAGCATGAGTCCAAGCGAATACATCCAAATTAGCCTTCAAAAATGAAATCAGAACATTCTGGACTGTTGTGTTGAGTTGTGAAACCACATTAAGCACTTCGTTTGGGTCCTTTGGGTCAACGGGCACCGACACTGTTACCTCTACCGGTACTACCTTATTCTCCCCTGCACTGGCTTTCCTTGGATCCATCTCTTTTCATGCACCACTACATTCGCCAGTGCAGGGTCCACCCTGTAATTGCTACAAGGTTGGTTCTTTGATGCGGACCGGAGCCGCTGCACCTTTTCTCATTTCTCTTTTCCTCGATTCACGCAACTCTGCAAAGTAACATTCTCACCCAGCATCTTGATCTCCCTTAATCACACCAACTCTGTTATCTGTGGAGAATTTTAGAGTCAGACACCGTGGGGCAAGAACAGCTTTGAACGCAGCAAGAGTTGGTCGGCCTAAAAAGGAATTGTAGGCAGAGAATTCTTCAACAATTATAAAGGTTTACTTTCGAGCCACCTTCCTCAATCCCTTTCCAAGTTCTACAAACAAATCTATGGTTCCAACCGGCTGTTTGGGTTCTCCAGCAAACCCAGCAATCTTAAGTGATGAAGCTTGAACGTCAGCCATTGGAATTTTCATTTGATCAAAGGTCTTCTTGAAGAGGATGTTACATGAAGCTCCATAATCAACTAGAACTCTTCTCACATTTGCCGGCCCAATACCAGCGGATATGACCAAAGGATCTATAGTCGAAGCCTCGATACCCAAAGAATCCCTGGCACTGAATACAATATCATCTATGGAAGTCTTTTGTTGCTTTAAAGGCGCATCATTCTCTAAGACAAAAACATTCTCCTCAGCTGGTACATGCCTTAAGACCCGGGCATACCTTTCCATTTCGCCCCAGCTTTTGCCTGCTGGGTGAGGTCCTCCAGTTATTACATTGATAACAGGTCTTTCCGATTCATGCTCTACGGGCTTCTCACTTGAGGCAGGACGGTGAGCGGGAACTTGTTGTCCTTGAGTTGACGAAGCTGGGGCATTTCTGTTCCTTTTCACATACTGCTGGAGCTTGTTCTCTTTCAAAAGTTGTTCAATTACCTCTTTCAACTGACGACATTCGTTGGTGTCATAGCCGGGCTGGTTGTGGAACCGGCAGAACCGTCCACTTTTTTCCATCTTAATCGCAACTCTCATTTTAGGTGGTGTCGGATAATTGACATCATCTTTGGTTGCAAAAGAAGATGTTTTCAGGGGTATCAGTCAAGGGTGTGAAATTGAAAGAACGGCCTTTCTTAGCGTCTCCCTGTTTCTTTCCACCATCATTTCCCCTTTTCTTAGTGTTAGGTTCTTTCTTATTTGAACCAGCACCATTGTTCCGGGCTTCCACTGATACCACCTTAGCCGGTGTTTGGAGGTTCTCCAAGCGCATGAATTCATCCGCTTTCTTGTAGAATTTGTCAAGTGAGTTTGGTTCTTTCATTTTCAACCATTTTCCAAATTCACTCGATTTGTCAATCGCCCTCATCAAGTATGTGAGGACCATACGTGGCACAGCATTATCTACCTCAGCCAATGCTATGTAAAAGCGATTCAAAAATGATCTGATGGATTCTCCCGGATTTTGCTCTAGACTTGACAGTGACAATATATCCTTTTCTTTAGAAGCATACAATCGAAATTGTCCTTGAATTTCCTGGTCAAATCGGAGAATTGATCAATGGACCTGACTGGCAGCTTTGTAAACCACAATAGAGCCACACGTTCGAGATATACCAGGAAATATTGACATTTAATTTCATCTGACGCCCTGGCACCAGTCATATGCCAGTCGTACTTATCAAGAAACTCGTTTGGATCACTCGTCCCCTTGTAAGCCGGAATAGTAGGGGGAACGAATTTCCTTGGGAACTCTGCCTTCAAGATCTTTTCAGTAAATGGAGTTTTGCTTGGAGCAAAACCCCACTCTTTCTCGTCTTCATCTCTTCGCAGGCTTTCCTTCTTGATTTGACGAACCATACCCGAAAAATACTCTTCATCATTTACAGGCTCTGGAGGGCACACATCAGCCACTCTCTCTGAATTCTGCCTTGACAGTCGTTCACGGAGGGTCGGCTGCGGTCCTGATCCTCCAGCTTGAGGAGGAGTCCTTTCTATAGGTCTGTGGCTCTTTGAGAAATGTTTCCTTCAAGATCCTGAACTCCCACAGTAGGGTTTCCATCATTATTTCCCGGTTGACGGTTTGCCCCAAGTAGATCATTCAACTTACTTAAGATCAGGGCATTCTGTGCATTCTGGGCATTCAATTGTTGATTCAATCCCAAAACTACGGCGTCCAACTCTGCCCGTGTAACTCCAACAGTTGGGGCTGCTTGACTTGAAGGAGGAGAGGTAGCAGTATTCTCTTGAACATTGTCGGATCTTACAGAACTTCGTTTTATCCCAGGAGCCATTATTTCCAATAAACTTCTGGTTTTAAAAGAAATCCTTTCAACAATCCTTCGCGGAGCAATAGTGGAAGTTTCCTGAGTTTAGTTCTCAGTGAAAGCACCAAAAATGTTAACGTAAAAATTAGACGCTAACACCCCGGTGTGGATTGAAGTTGAGCGAAAGCACCACCCGTGTACACGAGAACTAAAAACAAGTAGAGAAATCACAGAGAAAGCAGAAAAAACAGCAGTTTTTATAGTGGTTCGGCTTAGGGTAAGCCTACGTCCACTTTAATTCTCTTTATTACTGAATCGATTACAACTTTACAACAATCTTCAATTACAATTCCAATGAGACAAACAACTAGAACTTTGATGCAGAAGAATTCTTTAAATCCATGTAGATTGCGTTAGGTTTCCTCTCGAAGTTAGTTGAGATGCCTTTCGTACTTGAAGTGTCGAGTGAGTCGAGAATTCAGCGGAGTATCGGCGCATAAAGAGGTCGGCCAAAAAGTCCCCTTCATGCTTGAGGTAGGTTGGTATTTATAGGGGAAATCCCCCCCTTAGGTCGTAAGTCGTGACCGGTCTAAGGTAAGTTGTGACTGGTCTAAGGTAGGTCGTGGCCGATTCATCTGGCCCCTTCACGGTTTCATAAAGGTTCCCTTGCATATGTCCTAAGTCGCCTCCGAGTCAACACAACCTTGTATCAGTAATATGGCATCGGGCTTACATTTTGTAGCTTTAGGTCGTGGACGACTCAAGCTAGGTCGTGAGTCATGAACGAGTTAACTGGCAAGTCGCAAGTCATGACTTAACTGATAAGCCCTGGATCGTGTACGAGTTAAGAGGCCACTGTGCCAAGTAGCTGCATTGAACTTGTCTTCATTTGCTTGGGTCGTGAACGACTTAGGCATAGTTCATGATCTTGTCCCTGAGCTATCAGAGTGGCAAATTCTCTGGATAGTTAGGTCGGCTTCTATCTTAGGTCGGTAGCTATCTTAGGTCGGTAGCTACCTTAGGTCGGCACCCTGTTTTAGGCAGCTGGGTCGACGTTCTTGTTAAGCATTAGGTCGACAACCATGTTGAAGCATTAGGTCGACATACCCCTTAGGCCTTAAGACGACATCCCTCTTAGCCTGTTAGGTCGGTATCCTTTTTAAAGTATTAGGTCGGCATACTTGTTGAAGTATTAGGTCAGCATACTTGTTGAAGTATTAGGTCGGCATACCCCTTAGGCCTTAGGTCGGCACCCCTGTTAAGCCTTAGGTCGGCATCTCTTTGAGTCTTAGGTCGGTATCCCCTTAGTCCTTAGGTCGGCATTCCTCTCAAGCCTGTTACATCGTCCATCTTTAGGTCGCTGGAAAAGAGGAAATAACAAAACCTTTAATTTATATTTAAATATTTACTTTGAAAATGACTTGGTTACCCATGGAGAATTTCCAATCTCAATCACTTAAATCAACTTTTCCATATTTATCCCCAATTTATTCTGTTTGAAATAAATTTCTTTACTTACTCAATTCATTTCATAATTCGTTAATTATGGACTTTATTTTTATTATTATTATTTTCCATTTGATTTTAAATCTTTTAACTGAAATATACAAAATTCCAGATTCTTCCCGATTTCTTCTTATTCTTTTCAATAATTTAAATCTAAAATTTTAAATAAATGTTTTATTCCTTTAATAATATCACTAAAATTTCAAATCTCATTAACTCTCTGTTTAATCAAAAATACCTTTCCATATACAGAATTTATTAATTAGCATTTTGGAACCACTAATATTCTTATCTAATTCATCTTAATTTATTTACATTCTTTATAATTATTTTCTTAAAAGTTCACTCCTTTGTTTCTTTTCAAAGTCCAATTCTATATATTTAGATAAATCATTGTACCGAAATATTCAAGCAGACTATAGCATTCAATACTCTAATATAATTCATCATAGAATATCCAATAATCACACAGAGAACATTGAATAATTTAAATAAGTGTTGAGGAATCCAGTTGGATCCCTCCAACCTGTTTTTCCTGCATCCACAAACATTAGCACAATATAAAATGCCAATTCCAAAATATACCATACTATAGCACATCAATCAATTCAACCATTCAAACAATTATGTAAATTTAATCATTTAAATTTAAATTTAAATTTAAATTCAATCATTTAAATTTAAATTCAGCTGAGTGAGATTAAATCACCTTTGCTTTGCCGTTTGTAATCCATTCCAAAGTGGCTTGTTCTCTTGATTTTTAAACCTTGTATAACAATTCACAGTTTATTATTATTTGAACCAATCAAACGATTATTCACCATTTATTTATTTATTTAACTAATGATCAAATTTTAACCTTTGATTTAATTAACCAAATAAGTAAATTTTTAAACTAGTTTTCTTTTCATAAATTACTTAAAATAATTAAGTAAGTTAAGCGTGCACATAAGTGTACAATTTTCTTTTCAATTCCAGTTTAAACCTGATTACAATAACAGTATCTAACCTCATTTACATTTTCTTTTCTAACCCGACAATTTCCATTTCTAACTTACACTTTCAAAATCTTACCTATTTACAAATCAAATCTATTGGATTAAGAAAATTCCAAATTTAATTCCCTTCCTATAAACAATTTAAATGAATAGTTTCTATCCTTAGATTTGGATTTTCAAAATAATTTAGCCATCACGTATCACTCATGCATTTGTAAATACTCGATTTTAATATGCATATAATATATGGGTATTCATCGCATGTCGTCTATTTTATATTTAGCAGTAAGAATTTAAAATGTATAAGCAACCATTATACCTTCTCAAACCTATGTATATAAATTGAAATACCAATATATATGTGTATATAAAAAAAAACATGTGCAGTTCTTATTTACAAAAATATTTTTTTCTC
Organism: Allium cepa; assembly: GCA_030765085.1. Taxonomy (NCBI): domain Eukaryota; kingdom Viridiplantae; phylum Streptophyta; class Magnoliopsida; order Asparagales; family Amaryllidaceae; genus Allium; species Allium cepa. Next base: position 888,602,738 of record CM060939.1, read on the forward strand.
TTTTATTCTGCAAACATATGAATATTTACTTATTAAAATTTAAAAAAGAAAACAGAGATTGATACCTCATCGATCGAGTTCTGAAACTATGAAATCCCCTACGACTTTGCCTCGCATCTTGACTCACCTTATCGATAACAACTACCCAGTGCCTCTCACGAATCCCCCAATGCAAGTGCCCAAGTCAATCGCTAAGCCCCAAACCGCCACTTCAATTGCGGTGCTGACCACGTACATCAAGCAACTCAACTCTAAACCCTAGGTCCTAGCAACACGCCATCGCCAAAACACTCGCGACCTCCTTCAAGCCGAAGCTCGAACTCGATTTTGTTGATTAGGCGATTGTTTTAATTTACAGATTTTCGAACGAATTCGTCGAATTGAGTTCCGCCATTTTCAATTGAATTGGGAAAAGAAAAGGTTAGGGTGAAAACTCATCTCTCCGTTTTTTTTTAATTTGAGAGAGCAGACCGATTTAGATAAGGAAGAAGACACGATTGATTTGGGAAGAAAACGCGACAATGAATTTTGAGAAAGGCTCGGCGTTGACCTTTTTTTTATCGTCTGAAAGAAGATAAGGATGGACGAAATAAAAAGTAGGGGAGTGGCGTATAAGAGAAGGTTCGATTATTAATTTAAATTCAATTTGATTATTCTAGACATTAACCAAGCGTACGACCTAATAGTAACTCCAAACAATGCGAAAATTGAAATCCGATAATAATAAAACATTACGGATCCAATGGAACTGGTTTCGTTAAATCCCAAGACTGTGCCTCGGAAGTCTATTTTAAATTCAATATTGAAGGATGAAATTTCAAAACTGAACAAATCATTGTTAAATTCAATTTTAACACTTCTATTCTCTTCAGTATTATCAATATAACTTTTATAAGTGTTCAAATTATTTTGAACAGGCTTAAAATTCCAAATTTAACATTTTACCTAACTTCAAATTATTTAATTTAATAATTTAATCATCAAATAAATTGTCATATATGAATTCCAGTTAAAAAATAAACTTCAAAATTGTAACAACCCGCATATTTATCGATTGTGTATTCAAATATTTTATTTAAATATTTCATCGTTCGTCGGGTTTTAGTCCGAAAAACTACTTTTTGCATACGATCAAATTAGGACTCGAGACCACTTCCATTGAGTTCATAGTGACGTTTGCAATCTTTTTGAGTATAAGCTTCGATATGTTTGGAGTTAGTAAAGTTTTGCTACCTTTTCACTTTGGGTTTGAGTTTGGGTTTCAGCCCAATGTTCCATCTTAAGACTCTTGCTCCACTCCAACTCTTCATTACTTCATTTCATATTCCTAACACTTCAAGCTAAAGCAAAAATAGGGGAAAGAAGAGGAAATTAAAACTTCAAGCCCTAGTCTTCATTAGCAAATCCAACTTCTAGCTCCAAGTTCAAGTGAACCCAGTGGTAAGCATTTCCTTCTTCTTCTCCAACTCATTCTTTTACCAATTTCAGAAATTCCTAAACCTAACTTTGGGAATGTTCTTCTTTTAAAGCTTAGAATCAAGTGTCTTGAGTTGGGATTGATGGTGGTTGATCCTCCTTTGTTTTCAAGCTTCTCAATCTTGTGCTTTTGGGTTTAAAGGTGAGATTTTTATCTCACATCATAGTCTATAATTATCTTCGATTGTTAGGTATGAATTCCTAACACTTATTCTTGTGCAATTGATTTTTGTTTGGATTGATTTGGTGTATATTCCAATTTTTGGTGTTTTGAAATCAAAATCTATGAAATTCCTTTTATGGATATTTAGACATTGATATTTGAGGTGCATCGAAGAGCCGTTAAGGCTGGGTTGTCGCTTGGCGTAAATCCTTAGTCGTTGTCGCTCGATCGATCGCTTCCGGTATCCATTTTGCCATTTTTGGCCTAAGTTTAGGGAATGCCCTGAACCCTAGATTCAGACGTCTGAAACGTAATATTCAGATGTCTGAATATATAGTCTGGGAAGATTTCTATTCCCAGATTCAGACGTCTGAATATATGATTTCAGACGTCTGAATTGGTTCGTTTGGAACCAGAAAGGAAATAGGCCAAAAAGTGCCTATTTCAGATGTCTGGAATCAAAGATTCAGACGTCTGAATTCTGTTTTGGAAAATATTTTATTTTCCAGATTCAGACGTCTGAATCCTTGATTTCAGACGTCTGAATATGCACTCTTTTGCCTATTTGCCTATTTGCTTGAGAATTTCAACTTTAATCAATTCGTGTGGTTCCCTTTTGTTATTATCACTTATTATCGACTTTGATGACATTTTCTTCGTGATTTTTGGGAATATCCATTTTGATGGATTCGGTATCGATTTCTTTGGATTTTATTCACGTCTTCGTATGTGAATTTTGATGATGGATTGTTCCTACAATCATTTCTATGATTTGTCACTTTAAAAATATAAAGGTTTTCTATACTAGTAGTAAATATCAAAACTCTTTCTTCAAATCATTTCAACACTATTTTATTATAAAGCTCGTTTACTCAAACCGATTTCCAATCTATTAGTATATACAAACCTTTACCTCACTCGGATGAGAAATCTAATTAAACGGCTTAGTAAAACAAGTGGTATGAAACACTTGCGTTTACTTCGTTGGTTAATTCTTGGACTTGTTCAATTGAATCTCTTGTGACAATTTTCTAGTGGAGATCTATAATTTGTTCGTAAATATTTAAGTTAAGCTAGTGGTTATGGGACATGAAGCTAAGCTCATATATTTTCTAGCTTACTGTAATTGACACTTCTTGATGATCATGACGGTCACTTTTTATGATTTAGACTAGCAATTGTGCGATGTCTCTTTGTCTGTGAGGCTAGATTAGACACCATCTGTGTGATTCGACTCACACACACCTCTTTGTTTGCAAGGTTAGTCTAGACCTCATCTGTGTGATTTCGACTCACACATGTCTCTTTGTCCACGTGGAGGACTGTACCTCATTTTTATTGAGCATCGGCTCACCAGAAGGAGCTTCTGCTCAAAGTCCGCAATGGGGGACTATACCCTGTCATGAGGAGCTTCGGCTCACCAGGAGGAGCTTCGGCTCAAAGTCCGCAATAGGGGACTATACCCTGTCAGGAGGAGTTTGGACTCACCAAGAGGAGCTTCGGCTCAAAGTCCGCAATGGGGGACTATACCCTATCATGAGGAGCTTCGGCTCACTAGGAGGAGCTTCGGCTCAAAGTCCGCAATGGGGGACTATACCATGTCAGGAGGAGTTTTGACTCACCAGGTTGAGCTTCGGCTCAAAGTCCGCAATGGGGGACTATACCCTGTCTGGAGGAGCTCCGGCTCATTTTTCTAGGATTGGCCATCCTTTCATGTGATTTCTGGATTTCTAATTATTGATTTCTGGAATTTATGCTTCACCAATTTTAGTGATTTTCATTGATATGAGTTTTCAATTTTTGTGCCTTGGTGAATTCGTGTGCCATTGACTTGTTATGAATACAAGTTTTGGGTATGATACCCTTGTTGGATCTTTGAGAAGATTCTTGTGAAATTGATTAATCTCTTGTTGATTTTCAATTAAATACTTATTGTAGTATGCCATTATGGTTATCATATGTTTATGCCATATCTCTTATTCTATATCATTTTATCTGATAATTATAGCTAGACTGATCCGTTTATTATTTTCTTCTTAAATAATACTCGGGTCAGACTGAGATTTTACAGGTGCTTCAACTTGCCACTTTATCGGACTATCATTTGATCTTTTGGTTAACTACTTAGTTTGTAGTTTTTGGTTGTGTACAATTTGAGATATAGACTCCTTGATGTATATATATTCTTTTGTCTAGCACTTGTATCTATTCTTTTGTGACATTGTGGATGTTGTTAGACCACTACTCTGATATACACTTTTATGTGTAATATTCATATCTATTTCCGCCTTTGTGATATGAATTGCCTGTGACTGATTTGTGTTATGTTTATTTCTATATTTGTTTCCGAAGATTATATATAGCCATCGTGTAGTAGCTTTGAGTTTGCGTCGGTATGTCGGATTTCCTCTTGAGATGAAATGCATGTTATATTTTATCTGGCATATCGGTGCTCGCACAAAGCAATTACACGGATGGTCGCTCCTCAACAACCTTATTCTCCGTGCTAGTTGACGGCATTACCCCGTAGTGTCCTTGGCTAGCGTGGGTATAGAGGTGGGGGGTCACAGCTTGGTATCAGAGCCAAACTTCAGAACAATGTGGAATAATCTAGCAAGGATCATGTCCTAAGTCTTTCTTAGAAGTTGTGCCTTAGGATTTATTCGAGTCTTCGTACCGTCTAATCCTATCTTCTTTAATGATTCCTTGTTTTATCAATCAAGTTTGATTGACATTCATTTTGTGAATAACTTTTTCCTCTTCTTTCTTTCTTTCTTAAAGAAGAGAAATGGTTAGACCAGGCCGTCCCAGTGCTGGTCAATCTAGTGCTACTCCTCAGGATGGAGTATTTATGTCCGCCCAACAGCTTCTTGATCTAGTGAAGAATGCTCAAGCTGCCGGACCCAATCCAGAGCCTACTCATCCTAGATCTGGTTTTGCACGCTTGTGCAGAGACTATACCGATTTGGGTGGAAGTCCATTCATGGGACCTGAGAGTGTTATAGAAATTCAAGCTTGGCTCAAATCATGCGATCGCATCTTTACTCGCATGAATCTTATTAATCTTCATCGAGTCCAAGTTGCTTCTAGCATGCTCCAAGAAAGAGCGTTAGGTTGGTATGAGCTCTTAACTTCGGAGATTATCGAAGCGGATCTTACTTGGGAGCAATTCCGGGAAAGATTCGAATTGAAATTTGTGTCGGAAGCTGAAAAAGTAACTTTAGCCCGGCGTTTCATAGACCTTGTTCAAGGTGGATCTTCTGTGACAGACTATGTCGCATATTTTGGATCCCTTTCCAAATGCGGGGTTGAATACATTAACACCCCATTGAAGAAAAATCAGAGATTTGTCTATGGCTTGAATAAGAATCTTAAGAAGCTATTACTTTTGAAGCTAGAAGTTTCTTTTGATCAGCTTATTGATATCGCTCTTCGTCTTGAAGAGGCCGTTAATGAAGGTGATGTTGAAGTCGTGCGTGCCCAACAAAACTTCGACAATAACTTGAAGAGGCATACCGTTATTAGGTTTGACAGTCCTAATCCTAACAAGAGGGCGAAGCAAGAGACTTCTATAGCAAATACTCCCACCCCTAATCACGGAGAATGCTACAATTGTGGCTCTAGGGACCACTATATAAGTAGATGTCCAAGGCCTATTTCTTGCCGCTATTGGAAAATTGCGGATCATTATATATCTTCTTGTCCCAAGCGTCAAAGCAAGAGAGAAGGAAAGCTGCAAGCCCCTAGCGACTCTTCTCTTGGTCAAGGTATTTTACATTCAATCTGTAACAATCCCGAATTTTAATTTATTTTAAATCGACAATTAATTTAATTTTTGAATAAAAAAATTGTGTAATAATTGGTAATTTATACAAAATGTTAGTAAAATTTTAATAATCGAGTATTTGAAAATTATAAAAACAGTCGATAGTTAAACTTTACAAGGAAATAAAGTTTGTATTGATGTTAAACAAATATTTCAGTAAATTTATAGTTATATAAATTATGAAATGAACATATAAAAAGTTCTTGAAGTAAATATTTAAGTTAAAATAGAATAAACCAAATTAATATATAAAACATCTATGTACAAAACAAAGTTATAGAATTTCAATTATATTTTAAAGTAAGTAGATAAAATAAAATAAACATATACAAAACAAAGTAAGATATATGAACAAAGTAAAAAAAAGTATTAGCAATAAATGTTTCAAATAAATTTATGGTTAGAAATAAATGTTAAAGTTAATTAGAATTCAATACATAAGTAAAATAAACTACAAGCATAAGTATAAAATAAAAATGAAACAAGTAAAAAAGCAAATAAAAAGACAATACAATATATACTCAGCTGAAAATAAGAAGTAAGTAAAAACATTAACTAATAACTTAACAACATAATTAAAATAGAAACTTATTTACATTATAAAGTGCTAATTTATAACCAATATATGAAGTGTGGTATTAACAATTGTATACAACAAAGACAAGTATGCAGGCAAGCAAAATAGGCCTGTAAAGTTTAATATGCAAGACAAGTTCATTCTTTCAAAAGCAAAGTACAAAAGAAGATTCTCAGCCGAGCAAATGAAAAGCAAAATAAAATAAAGTACATGATATAATACATTTCAGCAAAGTATACAAAATAATAAAATACAACACAAAACTGTACATACATAACAGTACATTAGCTAAACCTATTATTATAAACAGGTAAGTATATGCAGGCAAGAAAATGCAGGCTGAAATAACCAAAGCAAAGTAAAAATATGAATATGTAAAGAGATCAGTAATAAATAGGCAGAGGAATAAATGCTAGCATACAAGGAATGGTATCATCTATTAACAAATAACATAGGCTGTAAATCAAACAGAACAAGCATGTAGTGCCATCTTCTTAGCATGTACAAAGCAATATGTACTAAAGCAATTAATACACTATACCTCTAACAAGATGTAAGCACCTCAGCCATACTATTTTGTACAAACCATATAATCACCATGTACAATAGTAATACCCTGTACCATGCTTTCTTTCTTTAATCCCTGTCTACTTCTTTCCTTTCCTAAATACTTTCCCATCTGCATACATATCAGTTAGAAAGCCAAAGAAACTTTATATAGAAACTAAGGCAAAACTTAGGTAAACAACTTCAAAAGCAACTACAACCTGATAATCAAGATGAAGGTTCAGTTTGAAATTACACAAGGCTGTTCAAACAAAAGCAAATCCATTTTTCCAGTTTCTCAGAGAACTTCCAGGCTTGTACTCTCCGTTTCAAACAAAATCAATGTGAGTAACAACAGCCATTTAGATTTAAATCTATGATGCCAGTTGCTCTGTGTACATGCAAAGATTAGCAGTATTCTTTCTCTGTTATGTCACAAGGTATCAGACAACGAGAAATAAATTTAGTTTCTTTTTACCTAATCAATATTAGACTTTGATGTTAAATAAAAGTTGTTGTGTTTAAGTAAGAGTAGTAACTTAAAAATAGTTTCCTGACATAATAACGCATATAGAAAAAAAAATTGAATTTTTACAGTAGTAACTTCTTTTTCTGGAAAATTCAAATGTTACGAAATATTGATTCAAGTATGTATTTGGAATCTATACTCAAAGATAGGAATTTTAAAACTAATATGAGAATTTTTAGTTGACAATCTTGGCTGTAGTTAATAATTGAACAAAATGGGCATCTCTATCTTTTTTTGGTGATTGGATAACTCGGGTTGATTGGGGTTGTTCGGGGTGGTAGACGAGCCTATGGGGTTGCTTGGAAAAATGGTCGGAGTTGGTGGAAGCGACTGTGGAGTCGGCGGCGAGGAGTTTTGTTTTTAAACCCTAGTTTTGGAGTGTTGAAAACATTCGATTCGTTCTCCCTATTGGATGCATCGAGTTCGATGCCGTTTGGAGGAATGGGGGATGGGTCGAAGGTGAAGCTTCTGCCGGAGTTTGGTGGCGTACGGTGGTCGGAGTGTCGAGCAAACGGCGTTGAAAGGTTTTGGGGCGTGGACCTGATCGTGTTCCAGGTTTCAAATATGGGGCTCGAATTCACTCGATTGTGATTTGGTCAAGTTTGGGTATAATAGGTTGATCGAATTGATATGGGGAGTCGATGATGACGTTTAGGTGGATGCGGCGTTGGCCGGAGGTGGCGAACGAAGGCGTACACGTGCACGGTGCAATTTTTCCTGGTGATGTTGTTTGGGTAGAAGCAGTGTTCCAGGTGGTTTTTACCCGAAGTGGTACTCGAGTAATCAAGTAAGTGACTCGAGGCAAGTCGAGTCTGGGCTCGGGTCAAGTTCATGTTCCAGGCTTCAAACCTGAAACTGTTTTGGTTTGAAAATTTTTAAAAAAACCCAAATTTAATTTTAAACCAAGATTTTTAAAGCTAAGTTCAAATTGAAATGTAAATATAAATTGAAGTTGAATGTAGAGTTTAGTTTGAACCTAAATAAGTTTTATATTTAAATTGTTTTAATAACTTAAAAGCAATTCAAAATATATTAAAGAAATTTTAAATGGAGTTAAAATTTTAAATGAAAAATTTAAGCAAGTTGAAACTAAAAGTTTAAATTTAAATTTAAATCTGAATTAAAGAAAATTTGAATCCTAGTATGAAATCAAAGAAGTTTTAATATTTAAATTGTTTAAATTTGTTTTGTAATGATAATTAAAACATTAGTTAGAAAATGTTTTAAAAATTGAATTAGGAAAGATAAAAATGATATGCACTCATTTAATTAGTTCAAGGGAATAATTGATTAATTTATTTTATCAAGAAATTAAGATTTGAGTTAAATTAATTAAGATAAATTAATTTGTAAATAAGATTCATTAATTTAATAAAGTGTTGTCTTTTAAACAAATGATAAAGGTTATTTAATCAAATAATTAAGATCTCTTAAGTTACAGTTTAGAACTTAATTAATTAAATAAGCAGTGATTAAATATATGATTTTAAAGGTTAATTAAATGTTAATTAACAATAATTAAATTGAGTTTAATTACTTAAGAATAGAAATTAAATAATTATGAATAGTTAATGAGAATCATTTACTTGAAATTTATTTGATAATAAATGTGAAAAGAATTATTCATAGAAATTTAATCTGATTTAAATTTATCAGATGATTAAATTGATCCTACTTAGGGATGTTTGGATTTTATTGGATGTTGAATTGTTGATATCCCTGATATATGATGCTTTATGATTATCCTGATTTGTGTTGTGATCTGTGATATAGTTTATTATTTGTGATATATATATCTGCGAATATGTGTATGAAAGATAAGCGTTATGGTTATATCGCTTATCGAATATATTGTTGTATTTAAATCTGTGATGATTGAAATGATGTTGCACTATTGTGTTAAACCCCTGGACCACACCATACACACACAATTATGGATTTCACGAGGAAATCGATTTAGTCGCAGATTTTTGAAATAGTTAATTTGAATTTTTAAATTCAAATGTTTTGGAAATGGAATCGGAATAAATGTGAAAAACTTTTGGAATGGAATTTCAAAATAAAATTTATTATTTTTAAAATTACTTGATTAAGTTTTGGAATTTAAATAATTTGATTTAAATTTAAATTCAATACTTGAAATTGAATTCTATGATTTGAAATTAGGGATTAAAAATGTTATATTGGTTATATAGGGATTAAACCACTTTTAAGTATTGTTTTTGGGAATTTGAATTTAACCCAAGGATTTCAACTCGTATAAATGAATCAGATTTCCAAAATGAAAACTGTTGTTTTCAAATGATAAACACTTTTAGATAAGAATTGAGATTCCAGTTAATTAAGGGAATTTCAAGATTGAATAGAGAAATGATTTTCCTAAGTTATGAATGAATTCTTTTTGAAAGCTATGAATTAAATCTGTTTATTTTTAACAGATTTAAATTGATGATTTGTTTAAATCAAATTGAAATGAAATTGTTTTGAAGGCTATAAGTTAAATCTTTGATTTAAAGATTTAACGAGTTAAATTGAAATAAAAATTGATTTGGAAAATCTGTGAATGAATCTTTTGTTTAAAAGATTAAAATGTGAAAATTGTTTAAAACCGTTAAAGGTTGTGAAAATGAATCTTTTTGTTTAAAGATTGAAAATGGTAATTTGTTAAGCCATTTGAAGAAAAGTTTTGGGTAATAAGTTGTGACTTAATTGAAATCCCAATATCCATATATTTTTAAAATGTTTCGCTCACTATTCGGTTTAGCCGGGAAAGGACCTTTATGTCATATAACCCATTCTGAATATGTGATTTGACGCTATGGATAGCATTTGAAGACCCGTGATGAAGACCGGGTATTTGCAAAAGCGATAGGATGACCTATCGATTGTTTCTGCACCGAGTCGCGCCGGTATAGAAACTCTCTAAGTGATGGGAAATCCGATCGGGATTGTGAATATCCGGATTGCAAGGACTTCTTTGTAAGTGCCTTCGGTTCTGTTCGATCCCAGAACAGACTTGTATGGATAGTATGTCTGACATTACAAATTGAGATATAAAGTCGATTTCTTTCAAATATATTTCTGTTGGTGGCCGAGAATTTATTCTCTTAGCTTAACACCCTTCTCTGAGACGTACGAGCTCAGAGGTTATATAGTTGAAGGTTATCAGCGATATATTCCCAATTTTGGTAATGTGACATACTGAGTGTTGCTGTGAAATGATCATTGTGTTGATTATTTATGATAGGATCATTTATTTGATCGTCTATCTTTGTGATCATTTCTATGATCATTTGTTGACCCAAAGCTTGGCTTTTGTATAAAGTATGTTTTGTGGACGTGACTTCGTCGAGCCTCACACCCCGTGAATGGTCAAAACAGGAAAGATGCGGCAAGGTTATGAGGGGTAGCGCCCTTTAGGATATGTGCATTTCCTTCTGGAAAAGGGTGGTATCATGGTATGGAGCCCAGATACTTACTCATGTTGAAAACACTTTGTTATGATTGTGTGAATTAATTAGAGAGCTCTCGGATAAAGGTCCCAAAGGACCGGGGGATGGCATATTCGGTCAGTTGTTACTCAGTTAGGGGTAACCCGGCCTTGTGTTGGTAGAGATCCGGTTTGGTTCTCGGGGATGTCCATCCAGAGGCATTCTCATGTGGCAATGGGAAGTTCCTTGGCCTGATCATTCGTTGGAAATCCAAAGAAACAATACGAGACTTGTACGGTTTTAGTTGTAGGACCTATCATTCACTTATGGTGTCGCAACACTGTTTGGATGGTAGCTATAGTAGGCATACGATAATGGTCGTATGTTGGCTAAGATTTATATTCTACTTTCGAAATGAATTTTTCCTACACTATGCACTAGTAATAATATCAAACGTTTCTTTTAATGCGTATCAAGCATCTTTGACTATCATAAGGAGAAATCTCCTCCGATTCTGCGTTTGCGTTGTGTGTGTGCGGGAGGCCTTATGGTAGTCTCATTTTTTAAAAGCATTGCGAATTGACTTTGAAAATCTTTTTTTGAATGTTTTAAAAGATAAACTGTTTTTGTTGCTCACACCAGTCCCACGACTGATCCGGAGTTTATTGTTTTCTTTCCTAAACTCTGGGTGCTCATTATATTTCTACACGAGCAGTCTAGAGTTCGGTTTTTCAGATAGTCGGATGTAGTAGATTATCTGGAGATTAGTTCAGTCTTTGGTTTGCACCAGTCTTGTTTATCTTTGTGCATCGTTATTGGGAGTTCGAGCTATTGCTGGATTAGTTCTTGGAAATGGAGTTGCAGTTATTTCTGTAGTTCTTCCTTAAAGACTATCTTAGAGTTATTCGTTTCGCTGCTAGATGTTATCTATTTTTCTTTTCCGCTGCTATTTTATTGTATCATATCTCTGATGTATATTGATATCTATTGGATCATCTGTTGTGTCAGATATTGTATCAAAGCTGTATATCAATGTATTATTCTTTTTTTCCGCTGTGTTATTTACTTAATGTTGTTATAAGCTCCGGCGAATCGGATTTGAACGATCGAATGTACGACATTCGAATACGATTTGAAGTATGGGTGTCGATTTTCGAGCGCGCAAAATCCGACTCGTTACATGTGGTATCAGAGCAAAGGTAAAACTTTTGCTCAGGAGTATAACACATTAAGTAGCTCATTAGAGATAGGATTTAGTAAATCCTAGAATGAGTAATCCCTAAGATATCCGTTTGAACACCTCAGTAAATTCTCTTACTATCCACCGATAGTAAGTATGAGTGCAAGAAGAGAACGAGATAGGGGACAGGTAAATACGATTATAATTGGTCGGTACTCTGTAACAACAGTGGAAACAATCTTTATTATCAATTTTCCTTTGATTCGTTTCCAAATTCTTTTGATTTCTTCGAGACGGCTCCAGAAAGAAGTTCCGGTGCGATAATGACTCTACGAATCGTTGTAGAAATTCTTTCTTCGTATTTCATCGGTTTCTCATCGGTTTTTGATTTAAACCTTAATGAATATAAGTTGGAAAATAGAGATTCAGAATTTTAAATAAATTAGAAATTTTAAATTGATTTTAAATTGATTAATAAAATATGAAGGATAAATTGAATTGTATTGATAAAGCAATTTCGTTTGAAACCCAATTTTGAAATTCTATTGCAATTTATTGTGAATACCAAAGTCCGAAGAGGGACAAATTGGTATGTATTCTGAATTTTTCCGACTTGAATTTGGAATCCATATCTTGTGTTTGAAGAATTATAAGAGATCGAATCTGTCTATCTCTGTGTTGTTTTCGTGCTTGCGAATTTCGAGGACGAAATTCTTTTAAAGGGGGAAGTCTGTAACAATCCCGAATTTTAATTTATTTTAATTCGACAATTAATTTAATTTTTGAATAAAAAAATTGTGTAATAATTGGTAATTTATACAAAATGTTAGTAAAATTTTAATAATCGAGTATTTGAAAATTATAAAAACAGTCGATAGTTAAACTTTACAAGGAAATAAAGTTTGTATTGATGTTAAACAAATATTTCAGTAAATTTATAGTTATATAAATTATGAAATGAACATATAAAAAGTTCTTGAAGTAAATATTTAAGTTAAAATAGAATAAACCAAATTAATATATAAAACATCTATGTACAAAACAAAGTTATAGAATTTCAATTATATTTTAAAGTAAGTAGATAAAATAAAATAAACATAAACAAAACAAAGTAAGATATATGAACAAAGTAAAAAAAAAGTATTAGCAATAAATGTTTCAAATAAATTTATGGTTAGAAATAAATGTTAAAGTTAATTAGAATTCAATACATAAGTAAAATAAACTACAAGCATAAGTATAAAATAAAAATGAAACAAGTAAAAAAGCAAATAAAAAGACAATACAATATATACTCAGCTGAAAATAAGAAGTAAGTAAAAACATTAACTAATAACTTAACAACATAATTAAAATAGAAACTTATTTACATTATAAAGTGCTAATTTATAACCAATATATGAAGTGTGGTATTAACAATTGTATACAACAAAGACAAGTATGCAGGCAAGCAAAATAGGCCTGTAAAGTTTAATATGCAAGACAAGTTCATTCTTTCAAAAGCAAAGTACAAAAGAAGATTCTCAGCCGAGCAAATGAAAAGCAAAATAAAATAAAATACATGATATAATACATTTCAGCAAAGTATACAAAATAATAAAATACAACACAAAACTGTACATACATAACAGTACATTAGCTAAACCTATTATTATAAACAGGTAAGTATATGCAGGCAAGAAAATGCAGGCTGAAATAACCAAAGCAAAGTAAAAATATGAATATGTAAAGAGATCGGTAATAAATAGGCAGAGGAATAAATGCTAGCATACAAGGAAAGGTATCATCTATTAACAAATAGCATAAGCTGTAAATCAAACAGAACAAGCATGTAGTGCCACCTTCTTAGCATGTACAAAGCAATATGTACTAAAGCAATTAATACACGATACCTCTAACAAGATGTAAGCACCCCAGCCATACTATTTTGTACAAACCATATAATCACCCCGTACAATAGTAATACCCTGTACCATGCTTTCTTTCTTTAATCCCTGTCTACTTCTTTCCTTTCCTATATACTTTCCCATCTGCATACATATCAGTTGGAAAGCCAAAGAAACTTTGTATAGAAACTAAGGCAAAACTTAGGTAAACAACTTCAAAAGCAACTACAACCTGATAATCAAGATGAAGGTTCAGTTTGAAATTACACAAGGCTGCTCAAACAAAAGCAAATCCATTTTTCCAGTTTCTCAGAGAACTTCCAGGCTTGTACTCTCTGTTTCAAACAAAATCAATGTGAGTAACAACAGCCATTTAGATTTAAATCTATGATGCCAGTTGCTCTGTGTACATGCAAAGATTAGCAGTATTCTTTCTCTGTTATGTCACAAGGTATCAGATAACGAGAAATAAATTTAGTTTCTTTTTACCTAATCAATATTAGACTTTGATGTTAAATAAAAGTTGTTGTGTTTAAGTACGAGTAGTAACTTAAAAATAGTTTCCTGACATAATAATGCATATAGAAAAAAAAATCGAATTTTTACAGTAGTAACTTCTTTTTCTGGAAAATTCAAATGTTACGAAATATTGATTCAAGTATGTATTTGGAATCTATACTCAAAGATAGGAATTTTAAAACTAATATGAGAATTTTTAGTTGACAATCTTGGCTGTAGTTAATAATTGAACAAAATGGGCATCTCTGTCTTTTTTTGGTGATTGGATAACTTGGGTTGATTGGGGTTGTTCGGGGTGGTAGACGAGCCTATGGGGTTGCTAGGAAAAATGGTCGGAGTTGGTGGAAGCGACTGTGGAGTCGGCGGCGAGGAGTTTTGTTTTTAAACCCTAGTTTTGGAGTGTTGAAAACTTTCGATTCGTTCTCCCTATTGGATGCATCGAGTTCGATGCCGTTTGGAGGAATGGGGGATGGGTCGAAGGTGAAGCTTCTGCCGGAGTTTGGTGGCGTACAGTGGTCGGAGTGTCGAGCAAACGGCGTTGACAGGTTTTGGGGCGTGGACCTGATCGTGTTCCAGGTTTCAAATATGGGGCTCGAATTCATTCGATTGTGATTTGGTCAAGTTTGGGTATAATAGGTTGATCGAATTGATATGGGGAGTCGATGATGACGTTTAGGTGGATGCGGCGTTGGCCGGAGGTGGCGAACGAAGGCGTACACGTGGACGGTGCAATTTTTCCTGGTGATGTTGTTTGGGTAGAAGCAGTATTCCAGGGGGTTTTTACCCGAAGTGGTACTCGAGTAATCGAGTAAGTGACTCGAGGCAAGTCGAGTCTGGGCTCGGGTCAAGTTCATGTTCCAGGCTTCAAACCTGAAACTGTTTTGGTTTGATAATTTTTAAAAAAACCCAAATTTAATTTTAAACCAAGATTTTTAAAGCTAAGTTCAAATTGAAATGTAAATATAAATTCAAGTTGAATGTAGAGTTTAGTTTGAACCTAAATAAGTTTTATATTTAAATTGTTTTAATAACTTAAAAGCAATTCAAAATATATTAAAGAAATTTGAAATGGAGTTAAAATTTTAAATGAAAAATTTAAGCAAGTTGAAACTAAAAGTTTAAATTTAAATTTAAATCTGAATTAAAGAAAATTTGAATCCTAGTATGAAATCAAAGAAGTTTTAATATTTAAATTGTTTAAATTTGTTTTGTAATGATAATTAAAACATTAGTTAGAAAATGTTTTAAAAATTGAATTAGGAAAGATAAAAATGATATGCACTCATTTAATTAGTTCAAGGGAATAATTGATTAATTTATTTTATCAAGAAATTAAGATTTGAGTTAAATTAATTAAGATAAATTAATTTGTAAATAAGATTCATTAATTTAATAAAGAGTTGTCTTTTAAACAAATGATAAAGGTTATTTAATCAAATAATTAAGATCTCTTAAGTTACAGTTTAGAACTTAATTAATTAAATAAGCAGTGATTAAATATATGATTTTAAAGGTTAATTAAATGTTAATTAACAATAATTAAATTGAGTTTAATTACTTAAGAATAGAAATTAAATAATTATGAATAGTTAACGAGAATCATTTACTTGAAATTTATTTGATAATAAATGTGAAAAGAATTATTCATAGAAATTTAATCTGATTTAAATTTATCAGATGATTAAATTGATCCTACTTAGGGATGTTTGGATTTTATTGGATGTTGAATTGTTGATATCCCTGATATATGATGCTTTATGATTATCCTGATTTGTGTTGTGATCTGTGATATAGTTTATTATTTGTGATATATATATCTGCGAATATGTGTATGAAAGATAAGCGTTATGGTTATATCGCTTATCGAATATATTGTTGTATTTAAATCTGTGATGATTGAAATGATATTGCACTATTGTGTTAAACCCCTGGACCACACCATACACACACAATTATGGATTTCACGAGGAAATCGATTTAGTCGCAGATTTTTGAAATAGTTAATTTGAATTTTTAAATTCAAATGTTTTGGAAATGGAATCGGAATAAATGTGAAAAACTTTTGGAATGGAATTTCAAAATAAAATTTATTATTTTTAAAATTACTTGATTAAGTTTTGGAATTTAAATAATTTGATTTAAATTTAAATTCAATACTTGAAATTGAATTCTATGATTTGAAATTAGGGATTAAAAATGTTATATTGGTTATATAGGGATTAAACCACTTTTAAGTATTGTTTTTGGGAATTTGAATTTAACCCAAGGATTTCAACTCGTATAAATGAATCAGATTTCCAAAATGAAAACTGTTGTTTTCAAATGATAAACACTTTTAGATAAGAATTGAGATTCCAGTTAATTAAGGGAATTTCAAGATTGAATAGAGAAATGATTTTCCTAAGTTATGAATGAATTCTTTTTGAAAGCTATGAATTAAATCTGTTTATTTTTAACAGATTTAAATTGATGATTTGTTTAAATCAAATTGAAAAGAAATTGTTTTGAAGGCTATAAGTTAAATCTTTGATTTAAAGATTTAACGAGTTAAATTGAAATAAAAATTGATTTGGAAAATCTGTGAATGAATCTTTTGTTTAAAAGATTAAAATGTGAAAATTGTTTAAAACCGTTAAAGGTTGTGAAAATGAATCTTTTTGTTTAAAGATTGAAAATGGTAATTTGTTAAGCCATTTGAAGAAATGTTTTGGGTAATAAGTTGTGACTTAATTGAAATCCCAATATCCATATATTTTTAAAATGTTTCGCTCACTATTCGGTTTAGCCGGGAAAGGACCTTTATGTCATATAACCCATTCTGAATATGTGATTTGACGCTATGGATAGCATTTGAAGACCGGTGATGAAGACCGGGTATTTGCGAAAGCGATAGGATGATCTATCAATTGTTTCTGCACCGAGTCGCGCCGGTATAGAAACTCCCTAAGTGATGGGAAATCCGATCGGGATTGTGAATATCCGGATTGCAAGGACTTCTTTCTAAGTGCCTTCGGTTCTGTTCGATCCCAGAACAGACTTGTATGGATAGTATGTCTGACATTACAAATTGAGATATAAAGCCGATTTCTTTCAAATATATTTCTGTTGGTGGCGGAGAATTTATTCTCTTAGCTTAACACCCTTCTCTGAGACGTACGAGCTCAGAGGTTATATAGTTGAAGGTTATCAGCGATATATTCCCAATTTTGGTAATGTGACATACTGAGTGTTGCTATGAAATGATCATTGTGTTGATTATTTATGATAGGATCATTTATTTGATCGTCTATCTTTGTGATCATTTCTATGATCATTTGTTGACCCAAAGCATGGCTTTTGTATAAAGTATGTTTTGTGGACGTGACTTCGTCGAGCCTCACACCCCGTGAATGGTCAAAACAGGAAAGATGCGGCAAGGTTATGAGGGATAGCGCCCTTTAGGATATGTGCATTTCCTTCTGGAAAAGGGTGGTATCATGGTATGGAGCCCAGATACTTACTCATGTTGAAAACACTTTGTTATGATTGTGTGAATTGATTAGAGAGCTCTCGGATAAAGGTCCCAAAGGACCGGGGGATGGCATATTCGTTCAGTTGTTACTCAGTTAGGGGTAACCCGGCCTTGTGTTGGTAGAGATCCGGTTTGGTTCTCGGGGATGTCCATCCAGAGGCATTCTCATGTGGCAATGGGAAGTTCCTTGGCCTAATCATTCGTTGGAAATCCAAAGAAACAATACGAGACTTGTACGGTTTTAGTTGTAGGACCTATCATTCACTTATGGTGTCGCAACACTGTTTGGATGGTAGCTATAATAGGCATACGATAATGGTCGTATGTTGGCTAAGATTTATATTCTACTTTCGAAATGAATTTTTCCTACACTATGCACTAGTAATAATATCAAACGTTTCTTTTAATGCGTATCAAGCATCTTTGACTATCATAAGGAGAAATCTCCTCCGATTCTGCGTTTGCATTGTGTGTGTGTGCGGGAGGCCTTATGGTAGTCTCATTTTTTAAAAGCATTGCGAATTGACTTTGAAAATCTTTTGTTGAATGTTTTAAAAGATAAACTGTTTTTGTTGCTCACACCAGTCCCACGACTGATCCGGAGTTTATTATTTTCTTTCCTAAACTCTGGGTGCTCATTATATTTCTACACGAGCAGTCTAGAGTTGGGTTTTTCAGATAGTCGGATGTAGTAGATTATCTGGAGATTAGTTCAGTCTTTGGTTCGCACCAGTCTTGTTTATCTTTGTGCATCGTTATTGGGAGTTCGAGCTATTGCTGGATTAGTTCTTAGAAATGGAGTTGCAGTTATTTCTGGAGTTCTTCCTTGAAGACTATCTTAGAGTTATTCGTTTCGCTGCTAGATGTTATCTATTTTTCTTTTCCGCTGCTATTTTATTGTATCATATCTCTGATGTATATTGATATCTATTGGATCATCTGTTGTGTCAGATATTGTATCAAAGCTGTATATCAATGTATTATTCTTTTTTTCCGCTGTGTTATTTACTTAATGTTGTTATAAGCTCCGGCGAATCGGATTTGAACGATCGAATGTACGACATTCGAATACGATTTAAAGTATGGGTGTCGATTTTCGAGCGCGCAAAATCCGACTCGTTACATAATCCTTGATGCTATTGTTTTATTTCGTAATCTTTCTATTTGAGTTCTTTTTGATATGGGTTCATCTCACTATTTTTATATCAAAAGAACTTGTCGATTCTTTTTCTTTGAATATTTTGGACTTGATGTCTTCTTTGGGAATTGCGAATCCGGATGGTAGATCCACAACACTCAATTTGCTTTCTACTGATGTCAAAATTATTTTATGTGATTTTTCTTCCCGAGCCGATTTTTACTTAGGCTTCGGAATTGATTTTTGTAAGGATTGGCTCAATAGTTGTGAAGCCCATATCATATTTTCCGTGTGGACTATTCATCTTCGACATTTTCTATCTGTTAAGCAAATTTCTATTTTTGTCTTGAGATTCCGATTTGAAAATTTTGAAGGCATCATTTTATTCTTTAAGCCCTCAATATAAGAAAAGTGTGATTTCTCTTATCGAAATAATTTGTGAAACTTTTCCGGTTATTTTGAGTTTGTCTTAGGATTATCACCTAAGAAATCTTTTGTGTGGTGTAAAGGTCTTTCTAGTTCGACTTTTCCACCGATTTTCATTTGGCTACGAGTTGCGGGAGTTAGCATTCCACTTACCGCATTCCGCACTCGTTACGATTCTTATGAATGACTTATTATATCATTCAGTTTGTCCAGCTTATTTCATCCATTTTATAAGCCGAGTATTCTACGAGTATTTCGATGAGACCATTCTTGTGTTTATTGATTTTGGATGAAATTAGCAATTTAAAATTTTTGCAAATCTTTTTCATAAGATTTATTTATAAGTATAAATAGGATTTCTGTTTTTAGAACAAAGAGAATTTTCAAAAGATTTTTAGAAACATGTTTATCCTATAAAAGATGATTTTGTGATTGTATTGCCCATTTAGTGTTTTAAGAATTTTGGTCGATGCGCTTGATCAACTTTATCGATAGGAATTTCCTAAACGCTTTGATGTGACAGTCAGACACAATAAATTGACTTGTAAAAATGTAAATTTTTCTAGAAAGATTATTACATAAAGATAAATGTAATTTCGAAAGTTTTAGCTTTTCGGGAAAGAAAATTATTTAAAAGAAGTTCTTCCTCTTTGATGCTCTTATTCTTGTGATTCCCATGGGAAGCCAAGACTTTATCTTTTGTACCAATGCTAATCGTATTGGTTTGGATGCCGTTCTCTTGCAAATAAGAACGTGCTATCACTTATGCTTCTAAACCTTTAAAAGCCGATTGAGACTAGGTATGCCACTCATGATCTAGTGCTCACGGCTATTGTTTTCGCTTTTAGAGTTTGGCATCATCATTTTGGGGGAGAAATTTGTTCTCCACCTCGATCATAAATCTTTGAAATATTTATTTTCTCATAAGGAACTTCATGTTGACTCGAGTTCCTGGCATCTTATGATCTTGATATTCTTTTTATTCCCGAAAGGGAAATTGTGATGCCTATGCGCCTTATCGTAGGCAACAAGTGGTTGATTCTTTGATGATGTCTGAATGGAATTATCTTTTTATCAATTTCATCGGACGTTTTTCCATACTTCATTTTATTGAGCTTTATCTCATTCCTTTTATGTACTAGTGTCCGATGTTCTTTTATGGTGTTCGGTTCATTGGACGTACCGTTTTTGTACTACGTCGGTGTTCCGAATTATTTGAATTTCGAATCATTGGACGTATCGTTTTTGTACTACGTCGATGTTTCGAAATTATTCGAGCTTTGGATCATCTGGCGTACTGTTGTTGTACTACGCCGTTGTTCCAAATTATTCGAGTTCCTCATTTCTCGGGCGTACCATTTTTGTATTACATCGTTGCACCTGCTCAATTTTCTGCTATTCTTGACGTTTTTCGCGTCTTTTAACTAGGGAAATGCTTTTAGGTTTCCTATTTTTGTTCTTGAGTTCGGTGTTATTGATGAAATTGAAGTTTCACCAGGTTTGACTTGTGAGCAACATTCCATTCGCATCATTGCTTCGGAGGTTGAGCGCCTACGGAATAAAGATGTTCGTCTTGTGAAAGTTCAATGGTTCTTAGATCCTAAGGATTGCTCTTGGGAATCCTGGGAATTCATCATGCGATCCCGTTCAGGCTTACTCTTTCATGCTCTTTATGGTGAACTTCCTATTTCAAATTTATTTTGTGTTGATATACTTTTATGGTTGTTAATCTTTATTTTCTTCTTAAGTATTGCGAGGACGCAATTTCTTTAAGGAGGAGACTCTGTAACAACCTGCATATTTATCGATTGTGTATTTAAATATTTTATTTAAATATTTCATCGATCGTCGGGCTTTAGTCCGAAAAGATACTTTTTGCATACGATCAAATTAGGACTTGAGACCACTTCCATTGAGTTCAAAGTGACATTTGCAATCTTTTTGAGTATAAGCTTCGATATGTTTGGAGTTAGTAAGGTTTTGCTACCTTTTCACTTTGGGTTTGAGTTTGGGTTTGAGTTTGGGTTTCAGCCCAATGTTCCATCTTAAGACTCTTGCTCCACTCCAGCTCTTCATTACTTCATTTCATATTCCTAACACTTCAAGCTAAAGCAAAAATGGGGGAAAGAAGAGGAAATTAAAACTCCAAGCCCTAGTCTTCATTAGCAAATCCAACTTCTAGCTCCAAATTCAAGTGAACCCATTGGTAAGCATCTCCTTCTTCTTCTCCAACTCATTCTTTTACCAATTTCAGAAATTCCTACACCTAACTTTGGGAATGTTCTTGTTTTAAAGCTTAGAATCAAGCTTCTTGAGTTGGGATTGAAGGTGGTTGATCCTCCTTTGTTTTCAAGCTTCTCAATCTTGTGCTTTTGGGTTTAAAGATGAGATTTTTATCTCACATCTTAGTCTATAATTGTCTTCAATTGTTAGGTATGAATTCCTAACACTTATTCTTGTGCAATTGATTTTGGTTTGGATTGATTTGGTGTATCTTAAAATTTTTGGTGTTTTGAAATCAAAATCTATGAAAATCCTTTTATGGATATTTAGACATTGATATTGAGGTGCATTGAAGAGCCGTTAAGGCTGGGTTGTCGCTTGGCGTAAATCCTTAGTCGTTGTCGCTCGATCGATCGCTTCCGGTATCCATTTGACCATTTTTTGTCTAGGTTCAGGGAATGCCCTGAACCCCAGATTCAGACGTCTGAAACGTAATATTCAGACGTCTGAATATTGTTCTGGGAAGATTTATATTCCCAGATTCAGAGGTCTGAATATATGATTTCAGATGTCTGAATTGGTTCGTTTGGAACCAGAAAGGAAATAGGCCAAAAAGTGCATATTTCAGACGTTTGGAATCAAAGGTTCAGACGTCTGAATTCTGTTTTGGAAAATATTTTATTTTCCAGATTCAGACGTCTGAATATGCACTCTTTTGCCTATTTGCTTGAGAATTCCAACTTTAATCGATTCGTGTGGATTCCCTTTTGTTATTATCACTTATTATCGACTTTGGTGACATTTTCTTCGTGATTTTTGGGAATATCCATTTTGATGGATTCGGTATCGATTTCTTTGGATTTTATTCACGTCTTCGTATGTGAATTTTGATGATGGATTGTTTCTACAATCCTTTCTATGATTTGTCACCTTAAAAATATAAAGTTTTCTATACTAGTAGTAAATATCAAAACTCTTTCTTCAAATGATTTCAACACTATTTTATTATAAAGCTCGTTTACTCAAACCGATTTCCAATCTATTAGTATATACAAACCTTTACCTCACTCGGATGAGAAATCTAATTAAATGGCTTAGTAAAACAAGTGGTATGAAACGCTTGCATTTACTTCGTTGGTTAATTCTTGGACTTGTTTGATTGAATCTCTTGTGACAATTTTCTAGTGGAGATCTACAATTTGTTCGTAAATATTTAAGTTAAGCTAGCGGTTATGGGACATGAAGCTAAGCTCATATATTTATTAGCTTACTGTAATTGACACTTCTTGATGATCATGACGGTCATTTTTTATGATTTAGACTAGCAATTGTGCGATGTCTCTTTGTTTGTGAGGCTAGACTAGACACCATCTGTGTGATTTCGACTCACACACACCTCTTTGTTTGCAAGGTTAGTCTAGACCTCATCTGTGTGATTTCGACTCACACATGTCTCTTTGTCCACGTGGAGGACTGTACCTCATTTTTATTGAGCTTCGGCTCACCAGGAGGAGCTTCAGCTCAAAGTCCGCAATGGGGGACTATACCCTATCATGAGGAGCTTCGGCTCACCATGAGGAGCTTCAGCTCAAAGTCCGCAATAGGGGACTATACCCTGTCAGGAGGAGTTTTGACTCACCAGGAGGAGCTTCGGCTCAAAGTCCTCAATGGGGGACTATACCCTGTCATGAGGAGCTTCGGCTCACCAGGAGGAGCTTCGGATCAAAGTCCGCAATGGGGGACTATACCCTGTCAGGAGAAGTTTTGACTCACCAGGAGGAGCTTCGGCTCATAGTCCGCAGTGGGGGTCTATACCCTGTCTGGAGGAGCTCTGGCTCATTTTTCTGGGATTGGCCATCCTTTTCTTGTGATTTCTGGATTTCTAATTATTGATTTCTGGAATGTATGTTTCACCAATTTTAGTGATTTTCATTGATATGATTTTCCAATTTTTGTGCCTTGGTGAATTCATGTGTCATTGACTTGTTATGAATACAAGTTTTGGGTATGATACCCTTGTTGGATCTTTGAGAAGATTCTTGTGAAATTTATTAATCTCTTGTTGATTTTCAATTACATACTTATTGTAGTATGCCATTATGGTTATCGTATGTTTATGCCATATCTCTTATTCTATATCATTTTATCTGATAATTATAGCTAGACTGATCCGTTTATTATTTTCTTCTTAAATAATACTCGGGTTAGACTGAGATTTTATAGGTGCTTCTGCTTGCCACCTTATCGGACTATCATCTGATCTTTTGGTTAACTACTTAGTTTGTAGTTTTTGGTTGTGTACAATTTGAGATATAGACTCCTTGATGTATACATATTCTTTTTTCTAGCACTTGTATCTATTCTTTTGTGACATTGTGGATCTTGTTAGACCACTACTCTGATATACACTTTTATGTGTAATATTCATATCTATTTCCGCCTTTGTGATATGAATTGCCTGTGACTGATTTGTGTTATGTTTATTTCTATATTTGTTTCCGAAGAATATATATAGCCACTGTGTAGTAGCTTTGAGTTTGCATCAGTATGTCGGATTTCCTCTTGAGATGAAATGCATGTTATATTTTATCTGGCATATCGGTGCTCGCACAAAGCAATTACACAGATGGTCGCTCCTCAACAGCCTTATTCTCCTTGCTAGTTGACGGCATTACCCCGTAGTGTCCTTGGCTAGCGTGGGTATAGAGGTGGGGCATCACAAAAATATTTAAAATCAATTAAATACTCCAATTTTAAATGCTTAAAAATTCCGAGTCGTCACAACCGCGTAGAAGAGCATCTCGAATCTCACCCACTCCAGCCAACCGCATGTGAGAAATGCGGATTACGGATCTTAAGGCTAGGACTAACACTAGAGGGGGGTGAATAGTGTTTATAACGAATTACTAAATCTTTTTGAGTTTGTGTTAATTTAAACGTAGATATGTGCAACATACAGACAGAGATATGATCATAGAAACAAACACAGATGCAGAAATAAAATAAAAAGCAGTAAAGGAAAGAACACACCGGATTTTATACCGGTTTGGAGCTACCCTACATCCAGTCCCGCAATACAAGTAAGGATTTCCTTTCAAAACCAATCTTTACAATTACACCCTCGATTTCAAGGCTGCGAGGTACGCCCTCCAAAATCAATCTCCTCTGGGTAGAGATACTTGATTTTCCAGGCTACAAGTTCACCCACTTGATTTTACGGGCAACAAGTTCACCCAATTAATTTTCCCAGGCTACAATCACACTTTATCACGCTTGATTGATTTTTCAAGGCTACAATCTGTAACATCCCCGGATTTTAGCCCAGTCTAATTGGATGATTGGATTAATTTTTGAAATTAAATTGCGAATAAAAATCTAAATTGTGTTTGAATTTCCAAATTTAATTAGATGTTTGTTTATTTATTTATATAAATGGGTTATCATTTGAAATTTGACTCGAAGTCAGAATATAAATGTATTGAAAATAAATTTGATTTGGATTTTAAGAATGAATATTTTAGAAATAAAATTAGATTTATTAATTTTATATTTCCAAGAACTGATATATAAGTGGATATACATATAATTATTTATTTG
Organism: Allium cepa; assembly: GCA_030765085.1. NCBI lineage: Eukaryota > Viridiplantae > Streptophyta > Magnoliopsida > Asparagales > Amaryllidaceae > Allium > Allium cepa. Next base: position 888,627,766 of record CM060939.1, read on the forward strand.
TAATGAATAATTTGATTTTAAACCATTTGCCTTTGCCTTTAAAGTTGTATATAAGTACGAAATAAAATGTATGATTGCAAATGTAAGTAAAAATAATTGAAATGTACGTATAATGATTTGAAACTGGATTTAATAAAAGTTTATAACATACATATCTTTTGGAAATATAAGTATAAAATAGATATAACATGTTTTTATAAATTAAAATAAAATAAGGTTTGAAACACAAAATATAAATGATTCAAATAAGGGGTTTTAAACAAGATTTGTAAATTAAAATGAAGGAGGGGTTTAAGCACAATTTTTTTTTCCATTTTGACAAATGTTTAATAAGTAATGATATAGGTTAACAAGTGTAACATAATGATACAAGTGGCAAGCAAAGGGTTTTTTCTAGTTATCTAGAATTTATAAAAAAAATGAACAAAGAAATAACAAGGCTATGTTTAGATTAAAACATCTTCTTTCTAAAAAACTTGGGAAAACAAAAAATACAAAAGAAAACAAAGCAAAACATGAAAAGAAAAAAAATTGAATCAAGCCTCAAACCTAGAAAAAGAGATAAATTTATCAAAAAAATTGAAGCAAGAATACAAATCAAAGAAAATCAAACCTAGAATCAAAATAGAGTGCAAATCAAAACATCTTCAGCAAGATCATTTTCAGTTTGAAAATGCAAAAGTAAAATTCAACTCAAACAAGCTGGACAGAAAGCAAAACTGGAAACCCAAAACAAATGCAAGGATTAGATCTATTTCAACTTAATAACCATCAAAAGAAATTTCCAGTAAACAGCCAAGCTAAATCAAAATCTAGAATCAAGCTAGGAAGGGATTCAAATCAACAAAATAAAAATGAGCATCAAAAATCAGTTTTATATCAATTCCAGGCCTCACTGTCTCTGTTCTTCTCTGGCTTTCTTTGCTCTGTGCACTCAGGTGAGCAAACCTCTTGACTTTGTTGTTTATCTTGGTGTTTGAAGATGTTTTTGGAGTTATGATGTGAATTTTCTAGTATGGTTGTATAGATCTGACTGCATGTTGCAAATATATGTGTGCATACTTAAACATAGAAGAAATCACCTCTGTCTTTATTTTAAAGGTTTAAAACCTTTTAAAATTTCAAAAGCACTCCTTCTAATTCTTTTTAGGCATACTTGTTCAAATAAAGTATGTTCAAACTAATACGATTTAGATTTTTAAAATGGTTTCAAGTTGAAAATGTTCAGTAACTATTTCGAAACTATGAAATAACAGTGAAAATCTAAATCAAGTCAAAAATCAACGATCTCTATTGTATGTATTAACTTTACAAACAGATTTGTGTTTCAAAATAATGAATTTTGATAACAAATTTGTGATTTTTAAATCATTATACAATGAGATTATTCAAAATGAACAGAAAAGGCATTTTGATCGAATATTGACGATCGACTTATAGTTGTTCGATGAGCTTGAAGTTGAAGGTGGCTGAGATGACGGGAGTCATCAGAAAAATGGTTGCGAGATTTTTATGCCACTGTGGTGGTGGATTGCAGGGAATTTAGGGTTTAACAACCCAGTGTGGTCGATAACGTTTAAAGTGAAATTTGTCATCATCGAGGTGATTCAGGCGATCGCACTGGGGGGTGTCGTTGCAGGGGCGGAGATCCTGATGAAGTGGCGTGGGTACTGGCGTTGGATGGTGATCAGGCAAGGTGCTTATGGTGATGAAGCCTGTTCCAGGTGGAGGTCGATACCTTCAATTTTGATGAGAGGGGTTTTTCATGAATCTAGGTGGTCGCGAGGATTGAGGGCATCGTTGTCGACATGCTGGGGTTCTCGGTGATGGTCGGAGGGCACTGGATAGCCAGTGCACATGCACGGTGTGACGCAGTGAGTTTGGGTTTTGAGGAAGGAAGACATCGGCACGGGGTTGGACTCGAAGTTGTTTCGTGATTTACTTGGGGAAGCTGGATAGTTGACGTGCGTATCTGGGTAAATAAAAGCTCGAGGAAGAAGAAGAAATCCTCGAAGTTGAGTTCGAGAAAATGAACGATGTGCTCGAGTATTATCGTGGGTGATTCGAATGGGTATAATAGTTTTAGATTTAAAAAAAAGTAAAGTGCTAAAAAGGGTAGAAGAAAATAATTCGAGGAAAAGCTCGGGTATTTGAGTCTTTAGCTCAGAAATTTTGTATCATGGCTCGGGTCTAAAATTTTACAAAAAACAGTTTTAAATTTTAAAGCCAATCAAGTTTATTTTGAAATAATTTTTGGTTAAAACTAATTCGTTTGTAAATGTAAACATTTATCCGAGTTTGAGTTGGTTAAAATGGTTTATTGAATTAAGATTTTTAATTGTTAATTTAACTTAAAGGTTTTAAGATAAGTTGATGATGAATTTATTTAAAGATAAATTAAGTGATTAAGGTATAATTACATTAATGTAGATAAAATATTACCTTAACTTTTTAAAGTAATTAATGAGATAAGGATGATTTATTAAATAAGGTTAAAAGATAAACAAAAGTGATTAATAAAGATAAAAAGATTTATCTTTTGAGTTAATCAAATAATAAATGGTTTGTTAATATAATTATTTAAAACGTAATTACTTAATTAATTACTTAATATTAAGGATTAATTTAATAATTAATTAAGGTAAATTAATTTGTAATTAATAATTAATTAATTAAGAAGTAATTATTTAATAAAAGTAATTAAGAGTTAATTAATTAATAATTATGGATAAATTAATTAAGATAATTAATTAAGAAATGATTTAATTAATGAAGGTCATTAAGACTAAATCAATAGTAATTAATGATAATTGATTAAAGATAATTGTAACGACCCAGAATTTCTGTCAATTGAAATTCAGATATTTAATTGATTTTAAATATCAATAAGTAAAATTTGTAAGTTGAAAAATTTATTTTTCGAATATTTAGATTTAATTGGGTAATTAAATCGGTAATTTAATATTTGAAATTGCGTAAATAATTGGAATTTGGGTGTAATATGATTAAAAATGATTTATAAAGTTATATTAAATCATATTGGAGTTAGAGTGATGTTAAGGAACTTTTAAAATTGAATTAAATGTAAATTTGTGAAAATTGAATATTTTAATATTTAATTGACTAGTGAAAATAGTCACTTTTCAAACAGCCTCGCATTTCGACGAAACTAGTTTCATTGGATCCGTAATGTTATATTATTTCAAATTTTCAAATTTCATGTCAATTGGATTTACCGTTTGTCCGGGGCAAGCCAAAACGCATAGAAATTTGGTTTAATCGATTTAATTTAAATTTGATCGTTTATTGCCATAACTCGCACAGATGATCGAATTGGCTCCCGAAACCTATTCTATTGTGTCTGGAACACAGGTTAAACCCTAGAAACGCTGGTCACCGTGCGAGATTTGGAGTTCGAAAATTCAGATGAATAGTGATTTTTGGTAAATTTTCTATAAAAAGGACCCCTTGTCTTCATTATTGCCAAAACCCTAACCCTATCAGCCTAGCCGCCACTTTGCAATACACGGCCAGGAACGCACAAAATTTTCTCCTTTAATCTCTTCCAATCCGTGCAATATTTCCAGAAAGTTCCAACTAACAAAGTGTAGAGGATCGCGAGAGCTTCATATCCATACGGAGTTGATCGAAAATAGCTTAATGGATCGACGACAAAGCTCGTTCAAACCCGTGCGTTCGTTTATGATTCTCGAAGAGAGGGCTTGACCGAGTTCGACCGGTCTAGGGGTGTTGGTGCGGTGCGTCGCGAGCTTCGAAGTGGCGAGGCCCGATTGTCTTCAAAGTCGACGATGTTCGTGCGTTAATTCAACAAAGAGGGCGGCCAAATGGGTTCAAGTGACGTGAAATACCTGATGTTGTCCAGGAGGAAGAAATAGAACAAGCGGCCGTGATTCCCTCACTTTGAACATGCGGCCGAGATTTAATTTAGGTTAAAATTGAAAATAGAAATAGAAATTTATTTATATTATAATGTGTGCAAACTTTAAAATATCATATCTTGTTCATACGAGGTCGAAAAATTTGCGTTGGAATCGTATGGACGAATACTACGCAACAGACCTAGATTGGAATCGTTTGGAGCAAGTGAAAATTTCAGGAAAAATTAAATGCACGTTTAATTTTATTCGAAATAAAATTCTACAACTATTATCGAAAACTCAAGGTGAGAACTTCTCACTCAATCGAAATGTTTCAATTTCAATTTTAATTAATTAGATTTAAAATTGCTTGATTGTGTGATGGATGATAATTATTATCTGTTGTATTAAAATAGACCTTATACGCTGTATATTAAGCGGATGTTATTTATTAAACACATATACCGCGATAGTTCCAACTTGTATGGAATTGGTATTATATATGTACTTGGAGTTGATTTCCCACATTATATAGCAGATGAGACCCTATTGTGTCGCATAATAGCAGATAGTATTTTATAAATCCCATATACCGTGATATTCCGTCTCGAAGCGGAATTTGTATTGTGCTAACAATCTTTAGATGCAGGGAATCAGGTTGGAGGGATCCAACTGGATTCCTCAAACATTTGAATTGGTTTCAATGTTGTGTGTTGATCTATTTATAATCTGCGTGATTATCTTTGTGCTTGAAATAATTAAAGGCTAAAATTTAGCCGAATATATATTTTGGGTATCGTTAGATGCCGAAAACAAATAAAATTGGATTTTCAAATTTTAAGTTGAAAATTCATAATAAAATTTAATTTTGGAATTGATTCATTTTAAATAAATAAACGTTGTAATTTTTTATGTTATAAAAATTATCATTTTTGTGAAATATAACCGAAATGTGATTTTTGAAATAAGTGGTTGATTAATTTATAAAATGGTTTAAATTAGGGTTTTTGAATTATTATATATGATTTATATAAAAGACTTATAAAATTTATATTTATAAATTAAAATATTGGAATTATAAACGAGTTTTTATAAGTGTTAAAATGAAGTATAAATGGATTTCATAAGTGGATGAAATATATAGATTTATAAATTGGGAAGTTATAAAATGAATGGATTTTGTAAAATAAAAGATTTATAAGTAATTAACTTATAAACTGGATTTTGGCGTGTAAATGGAATATGGATAGAATTTGTAAATAAAGTGATTTTATAAGTTTAAATTATTATAAAGTATAAATGGAATTTATAAACGTTGTTTTATAAATCCGAAATCGACTTATTTTAATAAGTTTAATTTTTATAGCTTATTAAAGGAGATATATCCACGATTTTGGGACAGTGGATAATCCTTTAAATAAAATATGTAGAAATTGAATTTGGTTAACGAGGTATATTCACGATTTTGGACGGTGAATAACATATTAAAGGAATATTTTAGGAAAGTGGTATTCTAAATAGAATTTAAACGATTCAAAAATGTTTTAAAATGTGTTAAGTATCGAAACCATAGATTTCAACATTCATTGTTGAAATAGACGTTTTCGAGAAATATAAGGGAATGGTGGACTATAACACTATTGTTATAGTAAATGATTTCCGAAAGGAAAAGTTTTGTATAGTATTGGGGTTTATATGTCTATCTTAATTTCGAATCCCTATACTAGTGATTTTGAGTTGTCGTAACGATGTTTTACGCAACATTCGTTTTGACTCAATAAATGTGTTTAAGAGAATGTTTTCCTTAAAGAATAAATATATACTTAATTGTGATTTAAGTATACTGAATATCTTCCAAGTGTTGATAATAAACAAATTTGTGAATTACTTATTATTAAATAAGTATGGAAATTTTTTTCCAATATGAAGTGAATGTTTTGAGATTTTATGTTTTAAAGATAAATTGAAAATGAATATTAGAAATCGATTTGGAAGTCGTATATTTATAGATATTTGGGAATGTAAATGCACTATGGAATTTATAAAAGAAAGGGAAATTTGTTTAAAAATAAACATTGATTTATTTTGAAGTGTGAAAACAAATTTACGAATTTGAAACGTAAATTTAATAAATCGGTAAGGATTTATTTGATTGGTTTAAATGAACCATTTTGGAATGAAAGTTGTAATGGTAAAACGTGATTTGAAATTTGTTTTCAAATGGTTGAAGTGTGGAAATTATATCTTGTGAAGATATTTTTTGAAAATAAATAATTTGGGAAATTATTTGAAATCGGGTTATGTTGGGAATATTTGATTGATAGTTAAATAACCGACTATCAATATTGACCCTTGAATGGCTATTTGTTGTAAATTGGTTGAAATTGAATGCTACACTTATTTTTAAATTATTGCGCTCGTTATTCGGATTATCCATTCCGAATAGTGATACGACGTAATGAATAGCATTGAAGACCGGTGGTGAAGACCGGGTATTTGTGAAAACAATAGGTTGACCTATCGATTGTCTCTGCACCGTTAGCTACGGTATGAAGATTTCCTTTGTGATGGGAAATTCGATTGGGATCGTGAATACCCGGATTGCAAGGGCTTCTTTAAAGTGCCTTCAGTTCTATTCGAGCCCGGAACAGACTTGTATGGTTACATGTCTGACCTTACGCTTTGAGATATAAAGCAAATTTCTTTCAAATACATTTCCGTTGGTGGCGGAGAATTTATTCACTTAGCTTAACACCTTTAGAGGTTTTGTAGTTGAAGGTTATCAACAATATATTCCCAATTTGGTAATGTGGCATGCTGAGTGTTGCCGTGTGATGATTATTTATTGATCATTTGTTGATCAAAGCATGGCTTTGTGAAAAAGCGTAGCTTTGTGGATGAGACTTCGTCAAACCTCACACCCCGAAAATGGTCGAAACAGGAATATGCAGCAAGGTTATGAGGGTTTCTCCTTTTAGGGTATGTCATTTCCTTTTGGAAATGGTGGCATCATGGTATGGAGCCCAGATACTTACTCATGTTGACACACTATATTTATTACTGTGTGATATTGGTTATCATGCGCTCGGATAAAGGTCCAAAGGGACCGGGGGATGACATATTCGTGTAGTAGTTACCTAGTTATAGAGGTAGCCCGGTCTTGTGTAGGTAGACATCTAACCGTAACGTTAGGTTCTCGAGACGTCCCGCCAGAGGCGATCCCATGTGGCAATAGGAAGTTCCTTAGCCTGACCATTTGTTGGAAATCTAATTCCCAGTACGAACCCAGTACGGTTTTAGTTGTATAACCTACCATTTACTTATGGTGGTCACCATTGTTTAGATGGTATATATAGTAGGCATAGTTCGAAATGCCTATGCTTGCTAAGATTTATATTCTATTTTCGAAATGCGTTCATCACTATGTACTGATAATAATATCAAAAATGATTTGTTTTGCGTAGTAAGAATCTTTGACTATCATAAGGAGAAATCTCCTCCAATTCTGCGTTTGCATTGTGTGTGTGCGGGGAGGCCTTATGGTTGTTTCATTTTCCAAAAGCATTGCGGATATTTTTTTCACTTCCATTGTTGTTGTTATTTTAAAGATAAATAACTGTTTTGAGTTCTCACACCAGTCCCATGACTGACCTGGAGTTTATTGTTCTCTTCCTAAACTCTGGGTGCCCATAACTTTCCACACGGGCAGTCTAGAGTCAGGTTATCAGGTCATTTTGGATTTAGAAGTGCTATGGAGCTCAAGTGGCGAGCTGGATGGCGAGACGTATTACTTGTATATGATATTATCTGTCCGCTGTAATTTCACTTGTAGGGACATGTTTGTATAACTGTCCATTGTCCAGTTGTGTTGTATATTGTTGTTGTACACTCTGATGAAAATGTAATGTAATAACTGATATAGTTCTTTGTTTTAAAGATTATTCATTTATCTATTATATATTGTTCCGCTGCTACTGTGAGATTCTGTTATTATTTATGTTCTTTTTCCTTATTTCTTCTATCTTTTTCTTCTACCTTTTCTTTTTAACCCTAACAATTCGGTTTTTCGGCATTCGATTGTGCAGCATTTGATACAGTGGACGTAAGATATGCCGACCTTCGGATCCCAATAAAATCGCATTCGTTGCATGTGGCATCAGAGCATTTGCTTAAGTGGCAACCTTGGCTCTGTTGGGTGTTGCTCATTGGAGATAGAGTCAGTAGTACTCTAGAATGAGCTTAAGTGTAATAATAGATATGAGCGCATATTTGTTAGTGAAAATAAAATTGTTTTATGTTGTGATGATTGGTTTGTTGAGTGGTATATGGATTCTGGTCGGTATAATCTGTACAACTCTATCGACAGGGATCTCTAAACACTTGTTCAGAACAATTCGACACGATATTCTTTTAAATTAGGGTAAATGAAATAATTTTACTCAAAATTATTTTCGTAGATAAAGGAAATAATCTTTGTAAATTATTATAGTATATGGTTGCTTGGATTTAGGAAGTGATAATATTATTATCATTTGAGTAGAAAATTGAAATCGTAACTCCAAAGTTAAGAAATAAATTCACACACAAATGGAATTTATGAATATGAATTGTAAATGTGATTTGTAATTTGAAGTAAAAATCTAGAGAAGTGTTTGGAAATATTTTGAAGAAAATTTGAAAATTTTGGAGATTTGGGAATTTTTAATCCCTTTTTGGTTTGAAAATAATTTTCAAAGATCATGGAGAAATGTTTTAAAGGGATAAAAGCTCTAAACTCTTTTCGATCGTTGGAAAATAATTCCGATGATGATCGCGACATCATCGGTGTTCATTTTTGGGTTTCCAAAAGAGGAATTGCTGCCAAATTGTTTTAAATTAAAGTTGTTTGCAAAATTTGGGTTTGGTTTTGGAAATTCAAAAGATAATTTGAATTGATTTCAAAAAATAATAATAATAATTGGCTTTGAAAGGTTGAAAAGACCGTGGAATCTTATTTTAAATATTTATCGAATTGGCAAATGAGTTGATAACTTACACAATTTAAATTTTGATAGAATAAATTTAACTTAAAGGATGGAGTTCAAATTAAAATAAGTGTAAGTGAATCAATTAAATAAAGTGAATTTAAAGAAAGGTCTAAGGAGGCTAGGTGAAATGAACTTATATATATAAGAAATGATTACTTAAAAAAATGTATTAAGTTAAAAATAAATTTGGAGTAGTAACAAATGGATTGGAAGTGAGTTTGAATTATGAAAACGAAATTGCGAATGGATAAATAAATTTACAATTGCAAGTAAATGTAATTTCAATTGAATGTTGAAATGGAATATAACTTAAGTAATGTTGAATGAAGTTGATTTGGCACCAAAGTAAAATGAGCTAAGTAATGAAATTCAACTGTATACGGTAAAATGAATTAGCAATTGAATTAATGAATAAATTGAATGTAAATCAATCGAATGTAAATAAATTGATATGAAATAATGGATGTAAGTTTTAATTCATTAAAGCTAATTAAATGTGTTAAACCAAATTGAGAGTAAACAAAGTAAACATGAATGTTGAATGTAAAGTGAACAAATTCGTTTGTGTTGAATATACATTGGTTGTTATTTGATTATAAATTGGTTGTATATAAATTCATTAAGTGTTGATGAAATGGAATTTGTGAAATTAAAAGCTAAAGTAATTGAATTTGTAAATAAAACTAATTTAAAATAGTGATATGAATCAATTGTGAATGAAAGATAATTGATAAATTCAACATTCAAAAGGTAAATTGAATCCAAACAGAATTGAAAGTGTAAATTGAATTTGAATGAAATTGATAATGCAATCTAGAATGAAAGTGGATATATAACTTCAATAGTAAAGTAAAAATGGTATAAGAAGTATATATTGAAAATTTCGTAAAGTAATGTGCAAAATAAATTTGAAAGTTGTAATTAGATATTATGGCTAGCACGATATACAGGTGTATTAAAGGAATGGAAATTGGGATTTTGATTTTGAAGATAAAATTGAATTGCTCTACAAAAAGGTATGTATTTGATTTTCAGTATGAAATTTGATGCTCTTCTTGTCTAGCCGCTTGGCTTTTCATTTTCTTTTTGAAATTGGGGGCCCATTGTGGCATTTTGTAGTCGTACCGAGCTAGCCGCGCAAAGGAGGTTATGGCAAAAATTTTGAAAATTTAAGGCGTTAGAATATTTTTGAGAAAATTGGAATTTTTTTAAACTATAACTTTGATTTGAGTTGAAAAGTTAAACGATATAGTTGATTTTGGAAAAATAATAACTATATATGGATTTGAAAATATTAGTGAGGTTTTGTAAGAAGTTTAACCATTGAATTTTGGAAAGGTTAAACATTTAAGAGATTTGTAAATCTAATTTGAATGGTTTGTTTTGAAAAGTTAATAGATTTTGTGAATTTTTCTTACTTGGTAATTTCGAGGACGAAATTCTTTTAAGGGGGGAGTTTGTAACGACCCAGAATTTCTGTCAACTGAAATTCAGATATTTAATTGATTTTAAATATCAACAAGTAAATTTTGTAAGTCGAAAAATTTATTTTTCGAATATTTAGATTCAATTGGGTAATTAAATCGATAATTTAATATTTGGAATTGCGTAAATAATTGGAATTTGGGTTTAATGTGATTAAAAATGTTTATAAAGTTATATTAAATCATATTGGAGTTAAAGTGATGTTATGGAACTTTTAAAATTGAATTAAATGTAAATTTGTGAAAATTGAATATTTTAATATTTAATTGACTAGTGAAAATAGTCATTTTTCAAACTGTCTCGGATTTCTATGAAACTAGTTTCATCGGATCCGTAATGTTATATTATTGCAAGATTTCAAATTTCGTGTCAATCAGATTTACCGTTTGTCCGGGACAGGCCAAAACGCATAGAAATTTGGTTTAATCGATTTAATTTAAATTTGATCGTTTATTGCCATACCTCGCACAGATGATCGATGTGACTCCAGAAACCTATTCCATTATGTCCAGAACGTGGGTTAAACCCTAGAAACGTCGGTCACCGGTGAGATTTGGAGTTCGAAAAATCGGATGAATAGTGATTTTTGGTAAAATTTCTATAAAAATGACCCCTTGTCTTCATTGTTGCCCAAGCCCTAACCCTATCAGCCTAGCCGCCACTTTGCAATACACGGCCAGGAACGCACAAAATTTTCTCCGTTAATCTCTTCCAATCCTTGCAATATTTCTAGAAAGTTCCAACTAACAAAGTGTAGAGGATCGCGAGAGCTTCATATCCATACGGAGTTGATCGAAAATAGCTTAACCGATCGACGGCAAAGCTCATTCAAACACATGCGTTCGTTCATGATTCTCGATGAGAGGGCTTGACCGAGTTCGACCAGTCTAGGGGTGTTGGTGCGGCGCGTCGCGAGCTTCGAAGTGGCGAGGCCCGATCGTCTTCTAAGTCGACGATGTTCGTGCGTTAATTCAACAAAGAGGGCGGCCAAATGGGTTCAAGTGACGTGAAATACCTGATGTTGTCCATGAGGAAGAAATAGAAGAAGCGGCCGTGATTCCCTCAGTTTGAACGTGCGGCCGAGATTTAATTTAGGTTAAAATTGAAAATAGAAATAGAAATTTATTTATATTACAATGTGTGCAAACTTTAAAATATCATATCTTGTTCATACGAGGTCGAAAAATTACGAAACAAGTTGCATTGGAATCGTATGGACGAATACTATGCAATGGAGCTAGTTTTGGAGTCATTTGGAGCTAGTGAAAATTTCGGGCAAAATTAAACGCACGTTTAATTTTATTCGAAATAAAACGCTACAACTGTTACCGAAAACTCAAGGTGAGTACTTCTCACTCAATCGAATTGTTTCGATTTAAATTTTAAATAGTTAGATTTAAAATTGCTTGATTGTGTGATGGATGATAATTATTATCTGTTGTATTGAAATACACCCTATACGCCGTATGTTAAGCGGATGTTATTTATTGAACACATATACCGCGATAATTCCAACTTGTATGGAATTGGTATTATATATGTACTTGGAGTTGATTTCCCGCATTATATAGCGGATGAGACCGTATTGCGTTGCATAATAGCGGATAGTATTTTATAAATCCCATATACCGCGATATTCCGTCTCGATGCAGAATTGATATTGTGCTAACATCTTTGGATGCAGGGAAACAGGTTGGAGGGATCCAACTGGATTCCTCAAACATTTGAATTTGTTTCAATATTGTGTGTTGATCTATTTATAATCTGCATGATTTTCTTTGTGATTGAAATAATTAAAGGCTAAAATTTAGCCGAATATATATTTTGGGTATCTTTAGAAGCCGAAAACAAATAAAATTGGATTTTGAAAATTTAAGTTGAAAATTAGTAATAAAATTTAATTTTGGAATTGATTCATTTTAAATAAATAACGTTGTAATTTTTTATGTTATAAAAATTATGATTTTTGTGAAATATAACCGAAATGTGATTTTTGAAATAAGTAGTTGGTTAATTTATAAAATGGTTTAAATTGGGGTTTTTCAATTATTATAAATGATTTATATAAAAGACTTGTAAAATTGATATTTATAAATTAAAATATTGGAATTATAAAACGAGTTTTTATAAGTGTAAAAATGAATTATAAATGGATTTCATAAGTGGATGAAATCTATAGATTTATAAATTGGGAAGTTATAAAATAAATGGATTTTGTAAAATAAAAGATTTTTAAGTAATTAACTTATAAATAGGATTTTGGCGTGTAAATGGAATATGGATAGAATTTGTAAATAAAGTGATTTTATAAGTTTTAATTATTATAAAGTATAAATGGAATTTATAAACGTTGTTTTATAAATCCGAAATCGACTTATTTTAATAAGTTTAATTTTTATAGCTTATTAAAGGAGATATATCCACGATTTTGGGACAGTGGATAATCCTTTAAATAAAATATGTAGAAATTGAATTTGGTTAACAAGGTATATTCACGATTTTGGACGGTGAATAATATATTTAAGGAATATTTTGGGAAAGTGATATTTTAAATAGAATTTAAATGATTCAAAAATGTTTTAAAATGTGTTAAGTATCGAAACCATAGATTTCAACATTCATTGTTGAAATAGACGTTTTCGAGAAATAAAAGGGAATGGTGGACTATAACACTGTTGTTATAGTAAATGATTTCCGAAAGGAAAAGTTTTTTGTAGTATTGGGGTTTATATGTCTATCTTAATTTCGAATCCCTATACTAGTGATTTTGAGTTGTCGTAAGGATGTTTTACTCAACATTCGTTTTGACTCAAATAAATGTGTTTAAGAGAATGTTTTCCTTAAAGAATAAATATATACTTAATTGTGATTTAAGTATATTGAATATTTTCCAAGTGTTGAAAATAAACAGATTTGTGAATTACTTATTATTAAATAAGTATGGAAATGTTTTTCCAATATGAAGTGAATGTTTTGAGATTTTATCTTTTAAAGATAAATTGAAAATGAATATTAGAAATCGATTTGGAAATCGTATATTCAATGGTATTTAGGAATGTAAATTCACTATGGAATTTATAAAAGAAAGGGAAATTTGTTTAAAAATAAACATTGATTTATTTCGAAGTGTGAAAATAAATTTACGAATTTGGAACGTAAATCTAATAAATCCGTAAGGATTTATTTGATTGGTTTAAATGAACCATTTTGGAATGAAAGTTATAAAGGTGAAAAGTGATTTGAAATTTGTTTTCAAATGGTTGAAGTGTGGAAATTATATCTTGTAAAGATAATTTTTGAAAATAAATAATTTGGGAAATTATTTGAAATCGGGTTATGTTGTGAATATTTGATTGATAGTTAAATAACCGACTATCAATATTGACCCTTGAATGGCTATTTGTTGTAAATTGGTTGAAATTGAATGCTACACTTATTTTTAAATTATTGCGCTCGTTATTCGGATTATCCATTCCAAATAGTGATACGACATAATGAATAGCATTGAAGACCGGTGGTGAAGACCGGTTATTTGTGAAAACGATAGGATGACTTATCGATTGTCTCCGCACCGTTAGCTACTATATGGAGATTTCCTTTGTGATGGGAAATTCGATCGGGATTGTGAATACCCGGATTGCAAGGGCTTCTTTGAAGTGCCTTCGGTTCTGTTTGAGCCCGGAACAGACTTGTATGGTTACATGTCTGACATCATATTTTGAGATATAAAGAAGATTTCTTTCAAATACATTTCCGTTGGTGGCGGAGAATTTATTCTCTTAGCTTGACACCCTTAGAGGTTTTGTAGTTGAAGGTTGTGACGCCCCACCTCTATACCCACGCTAGCCAAGAACACTACGGAGTAGTGCTGTCAACTAGCACGGAGAATGAGGCTGTTGAGGAGCGACCATCCACGTAATTGCTTATCACATGGTGGCTATAAATAATCTTCGGAAACAAACATAGAAATAATCATATCACAAATCAGTCACAGATATCCATATCACAAAGGCGGAAGAAGATATGAATATATAACTAACACATGAAAGTGTACATCAGAGTAGTGGTCAATAAGATCCACGATAATACAAAAGAATAGCAACACGTGCTATACAACAGAATACAACTATGAGTCTATATCTCAAGTGGATACAACAAAAACTGCTAATCTAAACAGTTAGCCAAAAGTCAGAGTGATGAATCCCTGGGAAGAAGTCAAGCAGAAGCACCTGTAACATCTCGGTCTGACCCGAGTATTATTTAAGAAAATAATAAACGGATCAGTCTAGCTATAAATATCAGATGACATGATATAACATAAAAGATATGGCATAAACATAAACATCCATAACGACATACCACTATAAGTATGTAAATAATGATCAACAGAAGATCAATCAATAAGAGATAATCAATATCACAAGAATCTTCTCAAAGATTCGAAGGGGGCATCATACCCTAAACTTGTACTCATAACAAGTCAATGACATAAATTCCAGAAATCAACACGAGAAATCCAGAAATCATAAAAAGGGAAAGAGGCCTATCACATGACGGTCCGAAGACCATGGGGAGCTACCCTACATGTGTGAGTGGAATCACACAGAATGAGGTCAAGACTAACCAAAAAGCAGAAAGGTATGTGTGAATGGAATCACACAAGTGGTGTCTAGTCTAACCTTGCAATGAAAGAGACATCGCGCAATTGCTAGTCTAATTCATAAAGCGATCATCAAGATCAACGAGAAGTGTCAATTACACTAAGCTAGTAAATATAGAAGTTTAGCTTCATGTCCCATAACCACTTGCTTAACTTAAATATTTACGAACAAACTGTAAATCTTCACTAATAAAATTGTCACAAGAGGTTCAATCGAACAAGTCCAAGAATTAACCGACGAAGTGAACGCAAGCGTTTCATACCACTTGTTTTACTAAGTCGTTTAATTAGATTTCTCATCCGAGTGAGGTAAAGGCTTGTATATACTAATAGATTGGAAAACGGTTTAAGAAAAGAGCTTTGTTATTAAAAATAGAGTTGAAATTGTTTGTTAAAAGAGTTTTGATATTTACTACTAGTATTGAAACCTTTATATTATAAAGTGACAAAACACAGAAGCAATTGTAGAAACAATCAGTCACAAAAATCGCATACGGAGATGTGAATAAAATCCAAAGAAATCAGCTCAATGTTTTTCAGATAAGATCCCCTACGGAGGGGGGGTCCAGGGGGGGTGGCAACCCCCCAAGGTGGGGGTGCGGGGGCAACGCCACCGCTTACGGGGTTCGACCTGCCCGGTCAGGTCGCGGGGGTCCAGGGGGCAGCGCCCCCGGCGGGGTGCGGGGCAGCACCCCGACCAAAACGGTACGACCTAGTGAAGATAAAATGAGGTCTAACGACCTAAGGACTCAAGGGTCTAACGACCTAACGACTCAAGGGTCTAACGACCTAACGACTCAAGGGTCATACGACCTAACGACTCAAGGGTCTACGACTCAGCGACTCAAGGGTCCAACGACTCAACGACTCAAGGGTCCAACGACTCAGCGACTCAATGGTCCAACGACTCAGCGACTCAAGGGTCCAACGACTCAGCGACTCAAGGGTGAACGACTCAGCGACTCAAGGGTCCAACGACTCAGCGACTCAAGGGTGAACGACTCAGCGACTCAAGGGTGAACGACTCAGCGACTCAAGGGTGAACGACTCAGCGACTCAAGGGTCCAACGACTCAGCGACTCAAGGGTGAACGACTCAGCGACTCAAGGGTCCAACGACTCAGCGACTCAAGGGTCCAACGACTCAGCGACTCAAGGGTGAACGACTCAGCGACTCAAGGGTCCAACGACTCAGCGACTCAAGGGTCCAACGACTCAGCGACTCAAGGGTGAACGACTCAGCGACTCAAGGGTGAACGACTCAACGACTCAAGGACGAACGACTTAACTCCGAACGACCTAAAAATGGCCAGAACGACTCAAGTGCAGAAAATTCACCCAAAACGCTAAAAATTGGAGTTTTTCGCCAATCCAATCCAAACCAAATGCTAACATGCATGCAAAAATGATAGGGAATCATTCCCAACAGTCCAATATAGTTATAGGCTAGAATTGTGAGGTAAAAATCTCACCTTTGCACTAAAATTTATGAAGATGAAGCTTGAAAGCAAGGAGAAGCAATCCAAAGCTTGAATCCAATATCTTCTACTTGAATTTGGAGTTGAATGATGGAGTTGCAATTGAATTTGAGCTTGGAGTTTTAATTTCCCATTCTCTTCACCATTAATGCTAAAGCTTGAGTTAGTTAGGAAATTTATGAAGAGTGAGGAGAAGAGGGTTGGAACTTGGGCTTAATAGGCTAAACTAACCCAAAGTCCAAAGCGGGAAAAGTTAGTGAAATTTCACTTACTCCAAACCTATCGATGTTTATACTTAAAAAGTTGTAAACGACATTTCGAACTCAATGGAAGTGGTCTCGAGTCCTAATTTGACCGTTTGCAAAAAGTAGTTTTTCGGACCAAAATCCGATTAACGATTTAATATTTAAATAAAAATATTTAAATGTAAACTCGATAAATATGCGGGTTGTTACAGAGTCCCCTCCTTAAAGAAATTGCGTCCTCGCAATATATATATAAGGTGGAAATAAAAAGTAACAACCATGAATGCATATTAACACAAGAGAAATTTGAAATAAGAAGTTCACCTCAAAGGGCAGGAGTAAGCAAGTCCGGATGTGTACGCTCGATGAATTCTCTGGATTCCCAAGAACAATCCTTAGGATTTGAGGACCATTGAACCTTTACAAGTGGAACATCTTTATTTCGAAGTCGTTTAACCTCAGAAGCTATAATTCGAATAGGATGCTGCTCATAAGTTAAATTCGGCGAAACTTCAATTTCTTCCACAACAGCAGGCTCAAGAATAGAACCGGAACCCCGAAGGCATTTCCGTAATTGAGAAACGTGAAATACATCATGTATAGCAGAAAACTGAGCCGGCAATGCAAGGCGATAAGCCATGGAACCAATACGTTCAGTGATAGGAAATGGCCCAATATATCTAGGCGCTAACTTCCCCGATCGACTGAAACGTACAACACCCTTCATAGGTGAAACACGAATAAAAACAGGATCCCCAACAGAAAATTCTAATTTCCTTCTTCGATTATCGGCATAGGATTTTTGTCTACTCTGGGCTTCTTTCATCCTATGTCGAATAAGTTCAATCTTTTCCGTGGAATCACGAATAAAGTCTGGACCTAAAACCAGCTTCTCACCGGCCTCAAGCCAACAAGAAGGAGATCGGCATGGCCTTCCGTAGAGTGCCTCGAAAGGTGCCATACCAATACTAGATTGGAAGCTATTATTATAGGAAAATTCAACAAGTGAAATATGATCTTCCCAACTTCCACCAAAATCAAGCACACAAGCACGAAGAAGATCTTCAAGAGTTTGATTCACACGCTCGGTTTGTCCATCGGACTGGGGGTGATAAGCGGTGCTAAAATTAAGCTTCGTTCCTAAAGCTTTTTGAAGACTCTTCCAAAATCCACTAGTAAACAATGGATCACGATCGCTAACAATAGAAGTAGGAACTCCATGCAATTTTACAATTTCCTTGACAAATAGTTTGGCCAAAAGAGGAACGGTTCGGTTAGACCGAACCGGAATAAAATGGGCGGATTTAGTAAGTCTATCAACAATCACCCATAAGCTATCATGCCCCGAACGAGAACGGGGAAGGCCATCTATAAAGTCCATAGAAATTTGATCCCACTTCCAAATTGGAATTTCTAAAGGTTGCAATAACCCACCAGGCCTTTGATGTTCGGCCTTGACAAGTTGGCAAGTCATGCAACACTTAACAAAGTTAGCAATATCAGATTTCATTCCCTCCCAATAATAAAGTCGCTTCATATCAGCGTACATTTTACTACTACCGGGATGAATGGTGAATTTAGAACAATGGGAATCTTCTAAAATATCTTTACGAAGATCTCCAATATTTGGTATGATAATTCTACCAAACTTTCGAATGCCGCCACGAGAATCAATATCATAGTCTTTCAAACCTTCAATATCAATTTTATCCTTAACATTTTTGCTAAGAAGAGCCAATTCAGAATCTAGCCCTTGAGCTTCAAGAATGCGGTCTAAAAGAGAAGGATGAGCCTCAAGGCTACATAAAACAAGCGATGAGCATAAATTGGATACGCGCTCTCGAATCTCACAAGTGGATAAGATCTCGAGATCGTTCCATTCGGATATCATCATAGAAACAACTGCTTGTTGCTTACGGCTAAGAGCATCGGCGACACGATTACCCTTACCGGGGGTATAAAGAATATCAAGATCATAAGGTGCAAGGAACTCGAGCCAACGCTGTTGACGTAAATTAAGTTCTTTTTGAGAAAATAAATATTTCAAAGACTTATGATCCGTGTAAAGAATAAATTTCTCTCCCAATAGATAATGACGCCACATTCGAAGGGCGAAAACAATAGCCGCGAGCTCTAGATCATGTGTGGCATATCTAGTCTCGGCCGGCTTCAATTGCCTAGAAGCATAAGCAACAACACGTTCTTTTTGCATAATAACGGCACCCAAACCAACGTGACTAGCATCGGTATAAACAACAAAATCTTGATTCCCCTCGGGAATAACAAGAATAGGAGCATCGGAAAGGAGTTCTTTCAATTTCTGAAAAGAGGCTTCACATTTGTCCGACCAAATGTATTTAACTCCCTTCTTAGTCAAGCCAGTAAGAGGCACGACAATCTTAGAAAAGTCTTTAATAAAACGACGGTAATAGCCCGCCAATCCGAGAAAACTACGAATCTCTGTCACACTCTCCGGTCTCTTCCAATCTTGAATCGCTTCAATCTTTGAAGGATCCACAGATATCCCGGATTCGGAAATAATATGACCGAGAAACTTCACACGAGATTGCCAAAAGTGGCATTTAGAAAATTTCGCCTTTAATTGATTACTCCTAAGTGTTTCCAATACAATCCGAAGATGTTTCTCATGTTCCTCCTCGGTTTTTGAATACACAAGAATATCATCAATGAATATGAGAACAAACCGATCGAGGAAATCTTTGAAAACTCGATTCATGAGGTCAACGAAATAAGCTGGAGCATTCGTTAACCCAAATGGCATAACAAGCCATTCATAAGATCCATATCGAGTACGGAATGATGTCAACGGAATGCTATCCTCAGCGATACGAAGCTGATGGAAACCGGTAGCCAAGTCCAATTGTGAAAAGACCTTAGCACCACTAAGCTGATCGAATAGATCATCAATCCGAGGTAAAGGATATTTATTTTTAATAGTAAGATCGTTAAGCTTGCGATAATCAACGCAGAGCCTCAGAGTACCATCGGATTTCTTTACGAAAATAGCCGAAGCTCCCCAAGGCGAGGAACTAGAGCGAATAAATTGCCTTGTCTCCAACTCAGATAATTGTTTACGCATCTCCTCATTTTCC
Source organism: Allium cepa (assembly GCA_030765085.1). Lineage (NCBI taxonomy): Eukaryota > Viridiplantae > Streptophyta > Magnoliopsida > Asparagales > Amaryllidaceae > Allium > Allium cepa. The sequence continues at coordinate 888,647,651 of CM060939.1, forward strand.
TTATTGGACATGCGATAAGGAGGACGAGTAATAGGTTGAGCTCCAGAAACAAGATTAATTCTGAACTCAATTACTCGTTTAGGTGGTAAACCTAAAACGGGCTCGAATATGTCGGAAAATTCACGAACAACATGAATACAAGAAATAATATCATCTTCATCATCATCATCGTTATCACGAGGATTTAAAGAATATAAAGATGCCACCAAACATGATTCTGAATCTTTAAGATTAACAGAAATATGTTTAACAGATTGTGGATGTCGGAGATGAATAGTCCGCTCAGGACATAGGATATGGGCTTGATAACGGTTAAGCCAATCCATTCCCAAAATTATTCCAAAGCCTAAGTAACGCATGACATGCAAATCGGCTAGGAAAGAAAAATCACATAAAATAATCTCCACATCTTTACAAAGCAAACTAAGAGTTGCGGATCCACCAACAGGATTCGCAATTTTTAAAGAAGTCATCAATGCAGTAACACTTAAGGAAAAAGTGTCTACCAGTTCCTTTGATATAAAGGAATGGGATGCACCCGTATCAAAGAGAACTCTAATAGGTTGATCATGAAATAAAATAATACCATCAAGAATGGAATGAGAAATACCTTGGCCACGAGATGTGTTGCCAGGGGCTTGAGCCACATTTAACTTTCCCTCATTCCTGCTTTTACGTTTGAGGCATTGATGTATAAAGTGATCTGGGCTCTTACAATAGCGACAAGATTTGGGCTTAGAGCACTTATTCGCATAATGATCCCCAGACCCACAGTTGAAGCAACTCGCACCACTAGGAGAAGGATACTTTGCCACAGGGGTTGCCTGCTTACCCTTTTTGTTGGGATAAGGACCCTTGAATTTGTTTGGCCTCTTCTTGTTGTTGAAGTTTGGTTTAGCGCCTTCCACTTCAACATCACTCTCTCTATCAGCCTCTTCAAGACGAAGAGCGATATCGACGAGTTGATCAAATGCGACTTCTAGTTTCAGGAGCAGTGGCTTCTTAAGACTCTTATTTAAGCCATAAACGAACCTCTGGTTCTTCTTCAATGGGGTGTTGATGTATTCAACCCCATATTTGGAAAGCGACTCGAAGGCTGCGACGTAATCAGTCACAGAGGATTGACCTTGAACAAGGTCTATAAAACGTCGAGCCAAGCTTACTTTCCCAGCTTCTGGTACAAACTTTAACTCGAAGCGTCCCTGAAATTGCTCCCAGGTGAGATCCGCTTCATTAATTTCTGAAATAAGGAGTTCGTACCAGTCCAATGCTCTCTCTTGGAGCATGCTGGAAGCCACCTGAACGCGGTGGAGATCGATAAGATTCATGCGAGAAAAGATTCGATCGCATGATTTTAACCAAGCCTGGACCTCGATGATATTTTCCGAACCTTTGAAGGGCTTCCCACCCAAGTTGGTGTAATCGCTGCACAAGCGTGCAAATCCCGACTTTGGGTGAGTAGGTTCCGGGTTAGCTCCAGCTGCTTGAGCATTAGTTACTAAATCAAGAAGCTGTTGAGCAGTCATAAAAACTCCATCCGGAGGAGCAGCACCAGATGATCCAGTTCTGGGACGGCCTGGTCTAGACATTCTCTTCCTTAAAGAAAGAAAGAAGAGAAGGAAGAAGGTTATTTACCAATGAACATCAAGCAATCTTGATAGATAAAACAAGGAATCATAAAGGAAATAGGATGAGTCGGTACGAAGACTCAAATTAATCCTATGGTATGACTCCTAAGATAGACCTAGGACGATGATCCTTGTTAAGTTATTCTACATTGTTCCGAAGTTTGGCTCCGATACCAAGCTGTGACGCCCCACCTCTATACCCACGCTAGCCAAGAACACTACGGAGTAGTGCTGTCAACTAGCACGGAGAATGAGGCTGTTGAGGAGCGACCATCCATGTAATTGCTTATCACATGGTGGCTATAAATAATCTTCGGAAACAAACATAGAAATAATCATATCACAAATCAGTCACAGATATCCATATCACAAAGGCGGAAGAAGATATGAATATATAACTAACACATGAAAGTGTACATCAGAGTAGTGGTCAATAAGATCCACAATAATACAAAAGAATAGCAACACGTGCTATACAACAGAATACAACTATGAGTCTATATCTCAAGTGCATACAACAAAAACTGCTAATCTAAACAGTTAGCCAAAAGTCAGAGTGATGAATCCCTGGGAAGAAGTCAAGCAGAAGCACCTGTAACATCTCGGTCTGACCCGAGTATTATTTAAGAAAATAATAAACGGATCAGTCTAGCTATAAATATCAGATGACATGATATAACATAAAAGATATGGCATAAACATAAACATCCATAACGACATACCACTATAAGTATGTAAATAATGATCAACAGAAGATCAATCAATAAGAGATAATCAATATCACAAGAATCTTCTCAAAGATTCGAAGGGGGCATCATACCCTAAACTTGTACTCATAACAAGTCAATGACATAAATTCCAGAAATCAACACGAGAAATCCAGAAATCATAAAAAGGGAAAGAGGCCTATCACATGACGGTCCGAAGACCATGGGGAGCTACCCCACATGTGTGAGTGGAATCACACAGAATGAGGTCAAGACTAACCAAAAAGCAGAAAGGTATGTGTGAACGGAATCACACAAGTGGTGTCTAGTCTAACCTTGCAATGAAAGAGACATCGCGCAATTGCTAGTCTAATTCATAAAGCGATCATCAAGATCAACGAGAAGTGTCAATTACACTAAGCTAGTAAATATAGAAGTTTAGCTTCATGTCCCATAACCACTTGCTTAACTTAAATATTTACGAACAAACTGTAAATCTTCACTAATAAAATTGTCACAAGAGGTTCAATCGAACAAGTCCAAGAATTAACCGACGAAGTGAACGCAAGCGTTTCATACCACTTGTTTTACTAAGTCGTTTAATTAGATTTCTCATCCGAGTGAGGTAAAGGCTTGTATATACTAATAGATTGGAAAACGGTTTAAGAAAAGAGCTTTGTTATTAAAAATAGAGTTGAAATTGTTTGTTAAAAGAGTTTTGATATTTACTACTAGTATTGAAACCTTTATATTATAAAGTGACAAAACACAGAAGCAATTGTAGAAACAATCAGTCACAAAAATCGCATACGGAGATGTGAATAAAATCCAAAGAAATCAGCTCAATGTTTTTCAGATAAGATCCCCTACGGAGGGGGGGTCCAGGGGGGGGTGGCAACCCCCCAAGGTGGGGGTGCGGGGGCAACGCCACCGCTTACGGGGTTCGACCTGCCCGGTCAGGTCGCGGGGGTCCAGGGGGCAGCGCCCCCGGCGGGGTGCGGGGCAGCGCCCCGACCAAAACGGTACGACCTAGTGAAGATAAAATGAGGTCTAACGACCTAAGGACTCAAGGGTCTAACGACCTAACGACTCAAGGGTCATACGACCTAACGACTCAAGGGTCTAACGACCTAACGACTCAAGGGTCATACGACCTAACGACTCAAGGGTCTACGACTCAGCGACTCAAGGGTCCAACGACTCAGCGACTCAAGGGTCCAACGACTCAGCGACTCAATGGTCCAACGACTCAGCGACTCAAGGGTCCAACGACTCAGCGACTCAAGGGTGAACGACTCAGCGACTCAAGGGTCCAACGACTCAGCGACTCAAGGGTGAACGACTCAGCGACTCAAGGGTGAACGACTCAGCGACTCAAGGGTGAACGACTCAGCGACTCAAGGGTCCAACGACTCAGCGACTCAAGGGTGAACGACTCAGCGACTCAAGGGTCCAACGACTCAGCGACTCAAGGGTCCAACGACTCAGCGACTCAAGGGTGAACGACTCAGCGACTCAAGGGTCCAACGACTCAGCGACTCAAGGGTCCAACGACTCAGCGACTCAAGGGTGAACGACTCAGCGACTCAAGGGTGAATGACTCAGCGACTCAAGGACGAACGACTTAACTCCGAACGACCTAAAAATGGCCAGAACGACTCAAGTGCAGAAAATTCACCCAAAACGCTAAAAATTGGAGTTTTTCGCCAATCCAATCCAAACCAAATGCTAACATGCATGCAAAAATGATAGGGAATCATTCCCAACAGTCCAATATAGTTATAGGCTAGAATTGTGAGGTAAAAATCTCACCTTTGCACTAAAATTTATGAAGATGAAGCTTGAAAGCAAGGAGAAGCAATCCAAAGCTTGAATCCAATATCTTCTACTTGAATTTGGAGTTGAATGATGGAGTTGCAATTGAATTTGAGCTTGGAGTTTTAATTTCCCATTCTCTTCACCATTAATGCTAAAGCTTGAGTTAGTTAGGAAATTTATGAAGAGTGAGGAGAAGAGGGTTGGAACTTGGGCTTAATAGGCTAAACTAACCCAAAGTCCAAAGCGGGAAAAGTTAGTGAAATTTCACTTACTCCAAACCTATCGATGTTTATACTTAAAAAGTTGTAAACGACATTTCGAACTCAATGGAAGTGGTCTCGAGTCCTAATTTGACCGTTTGCAAAAAGTAGTTTTTGGGACCAAAATCCGATTAACGATTTAATATTTAAATAAAAATATTTAAATGTAAACTCGATAAATATGCGGGTTGTTACAAAGGTTTTCAGCAATATACTCCCAATTTGGTAATATGGCATCCTGAATGTTGCCGTGTGATGATTATTTATTGATCAAAGCGTGGCTTTGTGAAAAAACATTGCTTTGTGGACGAGACTTCATCGGACCTCACACCCCGGAAATGGTCAAAACAGGAATATGTGGCAAGGTTATGAGGGTCGCTCCCTTTAGGGTATGTCATTTCCTTCTGGAAAGGGTGGTATCATGGAATGGATCCTAGATACTTGCTCATGTTGACACACTATATTTAATACTATGTGATGTTGGTTATCGAGCGCTAGGATAAAGGTCCAAAGGGACCGGGAGATGACATATTCGTGTAGTAGTTACCTAGTTACAGAGGCAGCCCGGCCTTGTGTTGGCAGAGATCTAACTGTAACGTTAGGTTCTCGGGACGTCCCGCCAAAGTCGATCCCATGTAGAAGTAGGAAGTTCCTTAGCCTGACCATTTGTTGGAAATCCAATTCGCAATACGAACCCAATACGGTTTTAGTTGTATAACCTGCCGTTTACTTATGGTGGTCATCACTGTTTAGATGGTAGCTATAGTAGGCATAGTTCGAAATGTCTATGCTGGCTAAGATTTATATTCTATTTTCGAAATGCTTTCAGCACTATGCACTAATAATAATATAAAAAATGATTTGTTTTGCATAGTAAGCATCTTTGACTATCATAAGGAGAAATCTCCTCCAATTCTGCGTTTACATTGTGTGTGTGCGGGGAGGCCTTATGGTAGTTTCATTTTCCAAAAGCATTGCTGATATTTTTTCCACTTCCGTTGTTGTTGTTGTTTTAAAGATAAATAACTGTTTTGAGTTCTCGCACCAGTCCCATGACTGACCTGGAGTTTATTGTTCTCTTCCTAAACTCTGGGTGCCCATAATTTTCCACACGGGCAGTCTAGAGTAAGGTTATCAGGTCATTTTGGATTCAGAAGTGCTATGGAGCTCAAGTGTCGAGCTGGATGGCGAGACGTTTTACTTGTATATGATATTATCTGTCCGCTGTAATTTCACTTGTAGGGACATGTTTGTGTAACTGTCCATTGTCCAGTTGTGTTGTATATTGTTGTTGTACACTCTGATGAAAATGTAATGTAATAACTGATATAGTTCTTTGTTTTAAAGATTATTCATTTATCTATTATATATTGTTCCGCTGCTACTGTGAGATTCTGTTATTGTTTCCGTTTTGTTTCCTTATTTCTTCTATCTTTTTCTTCTACCTTTTGTTTTTAACCCTAACAATTCAGTTTTCCGGCATTCGATTATGCGGCATTTGATACAGTGGACGTAAAAATGCCGACCTTCGGAGCCCGATAAAATCGCATTCGTTGCAATAATTAATGAAAATAATTATGTGGTTAATTAATTTTGAACCACACGATTTATTCATCTTAATTGAAGATGGTCGATTGTTATTGAGTGCTGTATGGTGGATTGATATATTTGATATTTGTTATGATGCTATGTAATATAAAATGCTTTGTGCTGAGCTGTGATATCTGTGATGAATATATTACAGTGTGAATACGAAAACCTTTTGGGCCGTAAAACGGCATTTGAATTTTGATGCGACAGGGAGTCGGATTCTAGTTGATTATCGAAAACCCACATCGAATCGTAATGATGAATCTTTGCGATTGATAAATTTACTTCATCTTTGAATCTATGAATGAAGATAAGCGTTATAGATTATACCGCTTATCGATATTTGTATGATTAACTCTTCGATGATTAATGATGTTGCCCTATTATTGTGTAAAACCTCTGGACTACACTATACGCGCACAAATATGGATTGCACGTGGAAATCGGTTAAGTCACAGATTTTTAAAATAGTTTTGAATTTGAATTTTATATCCAAATGGGTTTGGAAATGGATTGGGTTTAAAGTGAAAAACTTTTGAAAAGGTGTTTTTAAAAAAATGAAAGTTATTTTGAATAACTTAATGAAGATTTGAATAATTTTATTTAAATTGGAATTCAATATCTGAAATTGAATTCTATATCTTGTATTTATGACATAAAAAGGTTGTACAACCTACAAATGTGTTTATATGGGTTTTTAAACCATTTTAAATGTATGGTTTTGAGAATTTGAATTTAACCCAACTTTATATTTGAAAGGCCTTAACTCATGCAAATATAATCGGGTTTTTCGAAACGGAAACAAGTGGTTTCGAATAATAATAGCTTTTATATAAGGAAAGAATTTCCAAAATTATGATGAAAAGATTTCAAATTTGAAATTGAATGGTTTTGAAAGCTATAATTGAATCTTTGTGAGGATACTTGAACCCTATTTTTAAATTGAAGAGGATTTTTAAATGGTGTATCTTTTGTATATAAAAGATTTGAAATGGGAATTGTTATGAAGTTATGATTGAATCTTTGGAAATGGTTTTGAAAGCTATAAAATGAGTCTTTAATTTAAAGACCGGATGAGTTAATCCAACTTGAAATGGAATTGTTTTGAAAGGCTATAAATGAATCTGTGTTGAAGATTGGTAAACCTTGTTTTTAAATTAAAAAGGGGTTTTAAAAGTGAATCTTCTTGTATAAAAGATCTGTAAATGGTAATTTTTTTAAACCATTTGAAAGAAAAGTTTTGGGTTTTAAAGTTCCGACTTAATTGAAATCCCATTATCCATATGTTTTTAAATATTGCGCTCATTATTCGGTTTAGCGGGAGAGGACCTTGTGTCATATAACCCATTCCGAATAATGATACGACGATATGGATAGCATTTGAAGATCGGTAGTGAAGACCGGATACTATCGAAAGCGAAAGGATGACCTGTCGAATGTCTCTGCACCGACAGGCCCCGGTATAGAGATTTGAGCACCTATTGTGATGGGGAGTCCAGACGTGATTAGAAATTATCCGGATTGCAAGGGCTTCTTTGGAAGTGCCTTCGGTTCTGTTCGAATCCGGGACAGACTTGTATGGATGTGTGTCTGACATTACACTTTGAGATGCAAAACTGGTTTCTATCAAATACATTTCTGTTTGGTGGCGGGGATTTATTCTTTAGCTTAACACCCTTCTCTGAGACGTATGGGCTCAGAGGTTATGTAGTTGATGGTTACTAGTGATACATTCCCAATTTGGTAATGTGGCATACGAAGTGCTGCTGATCATTTGTTGATCAAAGCATGGCTTTGTGAAAAAGCGTAGCTTTGTGGACAAAACTTGCTTCTCTAAGTGAAACGTGATGGGGGGTTCTCGCTTCGCGTTTGGTGGCAAACGGGAGACACTTACCCCCACACATCCTCTTTAAGGGGTTGGTTAGCCGGTTAGGCGCGACAATCGAAAGGCTAGCCGTAAAAGCAAGTTTTGGGTACCAGTGAAAGCCATGGCGGGGCTGAGATGGTTGAAAAGCCTACCAGTCGAGTGGCCGCTGTCAGATGGTCGAGGACCCGAGACTATTTCATTTGGTATCAGAGCTGAAGGTTGAAACTTTATCTCTGCCGTATAATACATTAAGTCACTCATTAGAGATATCGTGAAGTATTCCCTAGAATTAGTACATCCCTAAGATAACCGTCTGAATTCCTCAGTAAATTCTCTTACTATTCATTGATAGTGAGTATGAGTGTGAGAAGAGGACGAGATAGGGGACAAGGAAATACCACTTCATATGGTCAATGCCCTGTAACAACAACGGAAACAACCTTTCTCTATCAATCTTTATTGATTCATCTTTTCAATTCTTTAATGATTCTTGGCAACTCCAAGAAGAAGATTTGATATATTTGCATGGGACACAAACTCCAGATGGGTCAGAATTGTTTGTTTGGACGAATTGTTTGCTTTGGTTGCTATGGTTAATAGGTATACTTTGTTTAAACTAAAAGTTTTAACATTGTATCCATATATCTGTCTATTCTTTTGGGTCTCGATATATTCTACGAGTGGTTAGTTATCCTTTGAACTAATCAATACCCTTGTATATTCGTAGATCTGGTGACCTGAGTACCTTGTGAAGTGTGTAATAGATTTGTCTTTGTATCTATTAGTGATATTTTGATTTGGGAAGCCAAATGCAGAATAGATGTTCAGTTTGATCTGGTGATTCATCTCTCTATCTTTTTGTATTTCTTTGTTGTCTCCCTGGCAAATTTCGAGGACGAAATTTTCTAAGGGGGGAATCTGTAACATCCCCGGATTTTAGCCCAGTCTAATATGAAGATTGGATTAATTTTTGAAATTAAATCGGGAATAAAAATCTAAATTGTGTTTGAATTTACAAATTTAATTAGATGTATGTTTGTTTATTTATATAAATGGGTTATCATTTGAAATTTGACTCGAAGTCAGAATATAAATGTATTGAAAATAAATTTGATTCGGAATTCAAGAATGAATATTTTGGAAATAAAATTAGATTTATTAATTTTATATTTCCAAGGAACTAATATATATGTGGATATATATATAATTATTTATTTGTAATGAATAATTTGATTTTAAATCATTTGCCTTTAAAGTTGTATAAGTACAAAATAAAATGTATGATTGCAAATGTAAGTAAAAATAATTGAAATGTATGTATAATTATTTGAAACAAGATTTAATAAAAGTTTTATAACATACATATCTTTTGGAAATATAAGTATAAAATAGATATAACATGTTTTATAAATTGAAATAACATAAGGTTTGAAACACAAAATATATGATTCAAATAAGGGGTTTAAAACATGATTTGTAAATTAAAATGAAGTAGGGGTTTAAGCACAATTTTCTTTCTCCATTTTGACAAACGTTTAATAAGTAATGATATAGGTTAACAAGTGTAACATAATGATACAAGTGGCAAGTAAAGGGTTTGTTCTTTTTATCTAAAATTTATATAAAAAAACGAACAAAGAAATAATCAGGCTATGTTTAGATAAAACATCTTCTTTCTAAAAAAACCTAGGAAAACAGAAAATACAAAAGAAAATAAAACAAAAGGCGAAAAGAAAAAAAATTGAATCAAGCCTCAAACCCAGAAACAGAGATAAATTTGTCAAAACAAAATTGAAGCAAGAATACAGATCAAAGAAAATCAAATCTGGAATCAAAACAGAGTGCAAATCAAAACAGCTTCAGCAAGATCATTTTCAGTTTGAAAATGCAAAAGTAAAATTCAACTCAAACAAGCTGGACAGAAAGCAAAACTGGAAACCCAAAAGAAATGCAAGGATCAGATCTATTTCAACTTAATAACCATCAAAAGCAATTTCCAGTAAACAGCCAAGCTAAATCAAAATCTAGAATCACACTAGGCAGGGATTCAACTCAACAAAATACGTATCAGGATCAAAAATCAGTTTTAAACCAATTCCAGGCCTCACTATCTCTGTTCTCCTCTGGCTTCTCTGCTCTGTGCACTCAGGTGAGCAAACCTCTTGACTTTGTTGTTTATCTTGGTGTTTGAAGATGTTTTTGGAGCTATGATGTGAATATCCTAGTATTGTTGGGTGGATCTGACTACGTGTTGTAAATATATGTGTGCATGCTTATATATAGTAGAAATCACCTCTGTCTTTATTCTACAGGTCTAAAACCTGTTAAAACTTCAAAAGCACTCCTTCCAATTCTTTTTAGACTTAGTTGTTTAAAAAAAGTATGTTCAAATTAATAAGATTTAGACTTTTAAAATGGTTTAAAGTTGAAAATGTTCAGTAACTATTTCGAAACTATGAAATAACAGTGAAAATCTAAATCAAGTCAAAAATCAATGATCTCTATTGTGATTTTTAAATCATTATACAATGAGATTTTTCAAAATGAATAGAAAAGACATTTTGATCGAATATTGACGATCGGCTTATAGTTGTTCGATGAGCTTGAAGTTGAAGGTGGCTGAGACGATGGGAGTCAACAGAAAAATGGTTGCGAGATTTTCATGCCACCGTAGTGGTCGATTGCAGGGATTTTAGGGTTAAACAACCCAGTATGGTTGTTAATATTTAAAGTGCAATTTGTCATCATCGAGGCGATTCAGGCGATCGCACTAGGGGGAGTCGTTGCAGGGGCCATCGGTGGAGGTCCTGATGAAGTGGCGTGGGTACTTGCGCTGGATGGTGATCAGGCGAGGTGGTTTATGGTGATGAAGCCTATTCCAGGTGGAGGTCGATACCTTCGATTTTGATGAGAGGGGTTTTTCACGAATCTGGGTGGTCGCGAGGATTGAGGGCATCGTTGTCGACATGCCGGGGTTCTCGGTGATGGTCGGAGGGCAATAGATGGCCAGTGCACGGTGTCGCGTTCGTGTCAGTGAGTTTGGGTTTTGAGGAAGGAAGACATCGGCATGGGGTTGGACACGAAGTTTATTCGTGATTTTCTCGGGGAAGCTGGATAGTTGACGTGCGTATCTGGGTAAACAAAAGCTCGAGGAAGAAGAAGAAATCCTCGAAGTTGAGTTCGAGAAAATGAACAATGGGCTCGAGTATTATCGTGGGTGATTCGAATGGGTATAATAGTTTTAGATTTAAAAAAAAGCAAAGTGTTAAAAAGGGTAGAAGAAAATAATTCGGGGAAAAGCTTGGGTATTTGAGTGTTTAGCTCGGAAATTTTGTATCATGGCTCGGGTCTTAAATTTTATATAAAAACTATTTTAAATTTTAAAGCCAATCAAGTTTATTTTGAAACAATTTTTGGTTAAAACCAATTCGTTTGTAAATGTAAACCTTTATCCGAGTTTGAGTAGGTTAAAATGGTTTATTGAGTAAAGATTTTTAATTGTTCATTTAACTTAAACATTTTAAGATAAGTTGATGATGAATTTATTTAAAGATAAATTAAGTGATTACGGTATAATTACTTTAATGTAGATAAAATATTATCTTAACTTTTTAAAGTAACTAATGAGATAAAGATGATTTATTAAATAAGGTTAAAAGATAAACAAAAGTGATTAATAAAGATAAAAAGATTTATCTTTTGAGTTTATCAAATAATTAATGGTTTGTTAATATAATTATTTAAAAGGTAATTACTTAACTAATTACTTAATATTAAGGATTAATTTAATAAGTAATTAAGGTAAACTAATTTGTAATTAATAATTAATTAATTAAGAAGTAATTAATTAATAAAAATAATTAAGAGTTAATTAATTAACAATTAAGGATAAATTAATTAAGATAATTAATTAAGAAATGATTTAATTAATGAAGATGATTAAGACTAAATCAATAGTAATTAATGATAATTAATCATTGATTAAAGATAATTAATGAAAATAATTATGTGGTTTATTAATTTTAAACCACACGATTTATTCATCTTAATTGAACATGGTCGATTGTTACTAAATGCTGTGTGGTGGATTAATATATTTGATATGTGTTGTGATGCTATGTAATACGAATTGCTTTGTGCTGAGCTGTGATATCTGTGATGAATATACTGCTGTGTGAATATGAAAACCTTTTGGGTCGTAAAACGGCATTTGAATTTCGGTGCGACAGGGAGTCGGATTCCAGTCGGTTATCCGAAACCCACATCGAATCGTAATGATGAATCTTTTTGATTGATAAATTTACTTTATCTGTGAATCTGTGAATGAAGATAAGCGTTATAGATTATACCGCTTATCTATATTGGGATTAAATCTGTGATGATTAATGATGTTTCACTACTATTGTGTAAAACCCCTGGACTACACTATACAGACACAAATATGGATTGCACGTGGAAATCGGTTAAGTCACAAATTTTTAAAATAGTTTTGAATTTGAATTCTAAATCCAAATAGTTTTGGACATGGATTGGGTTTAAAGTGAAAAACTTTTGAAAAGGTGTTTTGAAAAAAATGAAATTTATTTTGAATAACTTAATAAAGATAAATTTGAATAATTTGATTTAAATTGGAATTCTATATCTGAAATTGAATTCTATATCTGGTATTTATGACGTAAAAAGGTTATACAAGCTATAAATGTGTTTATATGGGTTTTTAAACCATTTTAAATGTATGGTTTTGAGAATTTGAATTTAACCCAAGTTTATATTTGAAAGGCCTTAACTCATGCAAATGTAATCGGGTTTTCCGAAACGGAAACAAGTGGTTTCAAATAATAATAGCTTTTATAGAAAGAAAGAATTTCCAAAATTATGATGAAAAGATTTCAAATTTGAAATTGAATGGTTTTGAATGCTATAATTGAATCTTTGTGAAAGATAGTTGAACCCTATTTTGAAATTGAAGAGGATTTTTAAATGGTGTATCTTTTATATATAAAAGATTTGAAATGGGAATTGTTTTGAAAGTTATGAATGAATATTTGGAAATGGTTTTGGAAGCTATAAAATGAGTCTTTAGACCGGATGAGTTAATCCAACTTGAAATGGAATTGTTTTGAAAGGCTATAAATGAATCTTTGTTAAAGATTGGTGAACCTTGTTTTTAAATTAAAAAGGGGTTTTAAAAGTGAATCTTTTTGTTTAAAAGATTTGTAAATGGTAATTTGTTTAAACCATTTGAAAGAAAAGTTTTGGGTTTTAAAGTTGTGACTTAACTGAAATCCCATTATCCATATGTTTTTAAACATTGCACTCATTATTCGGTTTAGCCGGGAGAGGACCTTTTGTCATATAACCCATTTCAAATAATGATACGACGATGTGGATAGCATTTGAAGACCGATGGTGAATACTGGATACTTTCGAAAGCGAAAGGATGACCTGTCGAATGTCTCCGCACCGATTAGCCCTGGTATAGAGATTTGAGGACCCATTATGATGGGGAGTCCGGACATGATTAGAAATTATCCAGATTGCAAGGACTTCTTTGGAAATGCCTTCGGTTCTGTTCGAACCCAGAACAGACTTGTATGGATGTGTACCTGACAATACATTTTGAGATGTAAAACTGGTTTCTATCAAATACATTTCTGTTTGGTGGCAGAGATTTATTCTCTTAGCTTAACGCCCTTTTCTAAGACGTACGAGCTTAGAGGTTATGTATTTGATAGTTATTAGTGATACATTCCCAATTTGGTAATGTGGCATACGAAGTGCTGCCGATCATTTATTGATCATAGCATGGCTTTGTGAAAAAGTGTAGCTTTGTGGACGAGACCTCATCGAGCCTCACAACCCGGTAATGGTCAAAATTGGATAGATGCAGCAAGGTTATAGGTGGTAGCACCCCTTAGGGTATGTTCATTTCCTTCTGGATAGAGGTGGTATCGTGGTATGGATCCCAGATACTTAACCTATATGGTTTCTGCAAATTTATTTCTTTGTGGTTGTTGGTATTGTGGATCCTCAGATAAAGGTTGTTTACAACCAGGGAATGACATGCTCGTGTCAGTAGTTACCTATTTTTACAGAGGTAGCCTGGCCTTGTGTTGGCAGAGATCTGGTTAGGTTCTCGGGGCGTCCCTCCAGAGGCGTACCCATGTGGCAATAGGAAGCTCCTTGGCCTGACTGTTTGTTGGAAATCAAATCATCCAATACGCTCCTTGTACGGTTTTAGTTGTAGAACCTGCCATCTAACATAGTAGCTATAATAGGCATACTATAATGGTACGTATGCTGGCTAAGATTAATATTATACTTTCGAAATGTTTTCCACTATGCACTAATAATAATATCAAATGGTTTTGGTGTATCAAGCATTTTTGACTATCATAAGGAGAAATCTCCTCCAAGTGTGCAATTGCATGATGTGTGTGCCGGGAGGCCTTATGGTAGTTTCATTTTCCAAAAAGCATTTCGGATTTCAAATTTAAATTCTTTTGTTTATTTTTTAAAAATAAAATGTTTTTGTTTGCTCATACCAGTCCCATGGCTGACCCGGATTTTATTGTTCCTTCCTAAACTTTGGGTGCCCACAATTTTCCACACGGGTAGTCTAGAGTTGGGTTTTTCAAATAGTAGATACCGATTTAGTAGCTTTCAGCTTTCTCTTTGGTATTCTTTGGAGATCTTGGATATTGGAGTCTTTGGATTCACGAACCACACTTGCTTATCTGGGTGAAACGTGATGGTGGTTCGAGCTAGTGGTTTGGGGTTTTAGCTTTGGAGCATTGGATTAGAGTTGCAGTTTGATATTGGAGTTATCTCTTTTGCTATTCGTTTTCCGCTGTTGTTTATTGTCTTTGATATTCTTGTATCTCTGATATTGATCATTGTTGTATATTTGGATATTGTATCATTGGAGTTGTATATGATATTCATTTCTTTCTTCCTCTGTGTTGTTATACTTAATGTGTTATAAGCTCCGGCGAACCAGATTTGACGTTTGGATCTGCGACATTTGAATATGAGTGTCGTATTAGGTGCTGATTTTCGATGGTCGAGTCAGGATCATTTCACAATCACACCTTTTCTCGCTAAGTTGATTACAAAAGCTCTATAACTCTGAATAACACTGAGGATCTTGTTGAGATAGTGATAGAGAATCAAACTACGAATGATCGAGTTCAATTCAATATAGATTTCGATAGAGTAATGATAAGAATTTTTATTAAGAAAAGTGGAAGAAGAAGAGGAGTCAAAAACCAAAAAATCTGATGTAAAATTCATTGAAACTGACCCTTATTTATAGTAGAACAACAGTCGTGTCCATTCGTGAAGAATTATGGCGAATAGACACTTATTTTGAAATTGAAATTTTAAACTCAACTGACACCATGTCGACATGGTCACCATGAATGTCGACATCCCAAAGGATTTTTTGATGATTTTATTTTCTTTGAAAATAACCTTTATCTTATATTAAAACTATTTTAAACTTTATAAATATACTTGACTATTGTTCAAATTCATAAGTAAACATAGAGAATAGAATTTAACTATAATTTTATATTAAATCTAAGTATAAATATTTAAAAGTTAAATATATTATATTAAATGATAGTTCAAAATCAGGAGTAGTTTGACTTTGAAATTAAAGATGATTTTGAGGCTAAAATTATTTAAAATCAGGATAGATGTTTTTGATGCTTTTAAAAGGAAGGTTTTGAAATCATTTTGAAAACAAGATATAATTTTGAGAAAAAAAATCATTTTGAATAAAAGGTTAGCGGATAAAAAACAATGTTCCACTAGATTTTTCATAGGTTCCTCCTACTTAGGGTTCCATCCCTTTAACAGGCTCGAAGTGGATTCCATTCCACGAATAAATTGGATTTTTAAGATGCTAGTGCTTTTCTAGGAGTTTTAACAAAATTTTCTAATTAAAGAATAAATTACTTGAATTCTTGAACTCTTGATAATCTTGATACTCATGAGTCTTCAATTCTTGATATCTTGAATCTCTACACTGTACAGTCTTCATTCTTGGTACCTGCATGGTTAAATCCTGCATATACATATATATCTAAACTTATAATGTTAGTATTTATATTTTATAATCTATTCTATGGTCGTTGTCATCAAAATCATCATCTCACGGACTAACACTGCACCCGTTGGCTCTCCCAATCGATGGAAAAATGCCAATGATCTCGTCTAGAACGTGCCTTCCTAGCAGCCACCACGATGCTCCAATCCAAACCACAACCGTTGGATGTGACGATCTCCTCGAGCTCTTCAACTTCCTAGTTGGAAGTTTCTCGAAATAGTGAGTGGATGGAGAGATAAACGATGAGGAAGATGGTGATTTTCTATCCATTCATGATAAAAGTAATGGCTAGGGTTTTGGTAGATTGGGTTTTGCAAATGAATGTGGCTTAAGGTCCTTATATATAAAATTTTCGTGCATTATTTACCCGAACATTTTTCAAACTCCAATCGAAGCATGCAGCCAGGCATTTATAATGTTTTACCCATATTCCGAACACAATGGAATATATATCGGAGGCGAATTTCATCATATTTGGAAGATAAATTTTCGAATCCAATTATTTAAATTAAATTTACTTAAATAAATTTCTACGCGTTTTAGCTTCCCATGAT
The DNA here is from genome assembly GCA_030765085.1 of Allium cepa. Classification (NCBI taxonomy): domain Eukaryota; kingdom Viridiplantae; phylum Streptophyta; class Magnoliopsida; order Asparagales; family Amaryllidaceae; genus Allium; species Allium cepa. The sequence continues at coordinate 888,664,188 of CM060939.1, forward strand.
CAAACCGTAAGTCTGATTGACACAAAATTTGAAACTGTTAACTCTCTTTCATCAATGACCCAACGAGCCAACGAGCTAACAGGATAGCGGTCCTAGCGACCTAAGAATGAAGCGGTCCTAGCGACCTAAGAATGAAGCGGACCTAGCGACCTAAGAATGAAGCGGTCGTAGTGACCTAAGAGTGAAGCGGTCCTAGCGACCTAAGAAGATCAGTGATCCACGAGTTAAAGCATAGAGCGGTTTAGAGCGGCCCCGAACTAAGAATCTACGACCTAACTACCTAAATGGGCTAAGCGACTTACTGGTCCAACGACCTAACGAGTTAGCAAATTATGACCTAACGGGTTAAGGCAGTACAAGACCGCATGCTTCTTCATAAGTTCGCTCACGACCCAAACAAGGCCAAGATAGCTCCATAAGTCGCTGCATCTTATGACATTCCTCTCATAGGTCGCTCCAATAACTCAGAAGAGATCAGCGACCTATCCTAGGTCGCGTGCAACCTGCTGATCCGCTCAGGAGAAGCCAAGTGCAACTAGAATGGGCCGTAGCTCGTTTCCTTTAGGTAGTAACCTTCAAACTACGACCTACTTTAGGTCGCAACCCCTCGACCTACGACTTATGCCTAAGTCGCTCACGGCCTAAACAGACCAAAAGAGCTTCTTAGGTCGCTTCCTACCTAGGTCGGCCATGGCCTATGACTTGTAGTTTATCCAGGGCGATCAGGTGTTCCTTGTGTAAACCGTAGACAACTCCTATTAGGTCGCGGACCACCTACGACCTACCCAAGGTCGCTCGTGACCTACAACCTAAAGTCGAGCTCCTCAATAAATACGGTGCTAGCTTCAACATTCGGGGGATCTTTTGGCTCATTCCTGGAACACGGATACTCTGCTGAATTCTCGACTCACTCGACACTTCAAACACGAAAGGCATCTCAACTAACTTCAAGAGGAAATCTAACACAATCAACATGGATTCAAAGAATTCTTTTACATCTAAGTTCTAGTTGTTTTTCTCATCTGTATTGTAATTGAGAATTGTTGTAAAGTTGTAATTGATTCAGTAATAAAGAGGATTGAAGTGGACGTAGGCTTAATTCAAAGCCGAATCACTATAAAATTGTTGTCTTTTACTGCTTTTTCTGGACTTTCTTACTTGTTTCTAATTCCCGTGTTCACGGGTGGTGCTTTCACTTAACCTCTGCATCCACCTGGGTGTTAGCATTCAATTTTAAGCGTTAACATTTTTGGTGCTTCCACTGAGAACCCAACTCAGGATACCTTCATCATCGCTTCACAAAAGTTTGTTGAAAAAGTCTCTCTCAAAACCAGAAGTCTATCGGAAATAATGGCTCCTGGAAGAAAGCTTGGATATACAAGACCTAGTAATGTCCATGAAAATACTACCACTTCCCCTTCATCAAGTCAAGCAGCACCAAGTGTCGGAATTACACGAGCAGAGTTAGATGCTGCAGTATCTGGATTATACCAACAGATGGAAACTCGGAATGCTTTAATGCTTGAGAGGATAAATGCATTGCTTGGAGCAAACCGTTAACCGGTGAATAACGAAGAAAACCTTGCAGATGATGTTCATGATCTTGAAGAGAGGAATATTCCTCAAAGAGCAGCCAGCCCCGTCAAAGAAACACCTCCTCAAGCTGGAGGATCGAGACCACAGCCGACTCTCCGCGAACGTTTGTCCCGACAAACTTTCGAGAAAATGGCCGAAGTTTGTCATGCGGATCCTTTAAATGATGAGGAATATCTTTCGGGCATGGTGCGACAAATCATGAAAGAAAGAATGCAGAGAGATGAAGATGAGAAGGAATGGGGATTCGCTCCGAGAAAAACTCCGTTCACTGAGAAGATTCTAAATGCAGAATTCCCAAGGAAGTTTGTTCCTCCGACCATCCCAGTTTATAAGGGAACAAGTGACCCCAATCAATTCCTGTATAAGTATGATTGGGACATGACTGGTGCTAAAGCGTCTGATGAGATCAAATGTCAGTACTTTCTGGTATACTTGGAAGGAGTGGCTCTGCTCTGGTTCACAAAACTTCCGGTCCGATCCATATATCAGTTCGCTCATTTGACTCGGAAGTTTAAAGAGCAATTCGGGTTGTATGCTTCAAAAGCAAAGGACATTATGTCTCTATCAAGCCTGGAACAGAACCCTGGGGAATCTATCAGGTCTTTCTTGAACCGCTTCAACATAGCTTTGGCTGAAGTGGACAATGCGGAGCCATGGATGGTCTTGACATACCTGATGAATGCAATCGATAAATCAAGCGAATTTGGGAAGTGGCTGAAGATGAAAGAACCGAATTCACTTGATAAATTCTATAAGAAAGCTGATGAATTCATGCGCTTGGAAAGCCTTTGGGCACTAGTTAAAGTAGCATTAACAGAGGTTAAGGATAACACTACTGCTCCTACCAAAAGAGAATCTAGAAGTCAGAAAAGGGAGAACAATGGTGGGAAGAAACAGAAAGATATGAAGAAACCTCGCTTCTTAAAAATCTTCAAATTTCACTCCTTTAACTGACACCCCGGAGAATATCTTCTTTGCTACCAAAAATGCGGTAGAATATCCTAAACCGCCCGAGAGGAGAATTAGCAAAAAGGCTGCTCAAAGTGGGAGATTCTGTCGGTTTCATAATCAACCCGGTCATGATACCAACGAATGTCGCCATATGAAAAATTTAATTGAAGAACAGTTGAGAGAGAACGAGTTGCAGCAATACGTTAAGAGAAGTAGAAATGACCCAACTTCGTCTACTAAGGGTCAGCAACTTCCTGCTCAACCATCTGGCTCGGGTGAGAGGAACACTGTTCATGAATCAGAAATGCCTGTTATTAATGTGATTATAGAAGGCCCTCACCCAGCAAGCAGAAGCTGGGGCGAGATGGAAAGATATGCCCGTGCCTTGAAATATGCACCAACAGAAGAAAGTGTTTTGGTTCTAGAAGATGTTGCTCCTTTGAAGCAGCAGAAAACTTTTAATGATGATATTGTGTTCAGAGCCAGGGACTCTATGGGCATTGAAGCTTCAACCATGGATCCTTTGGTCATCTCTGCAGGCATTGGGTCGGCTATTGTGAGAAGAGTGCTGGTAGATTGCGGTGCTTCTTGCAACATTCTCTTCAAGAAGACGTACGATCAAATGAAAATTCCAATGGCTGATGTTCAAGCCTCATCTCAGAAGATTGTTGGGTTCACTGGGGGACCGAAGCAGCCCGTTGGAACTATCGACCTGTTTGTGAAGCTTGGAGAGGGGCAGAAAAAGGTAATTCGGAAATAGACTTTTGTGATTGTCGATGAATTTTCTGCCTACAACACCTTCCTGGGCCGACCAACTCTTGCGGCTTTTAAAGCAATTCTCGCCCCGTGGTGCCTCACTATGAAGTTTCCCACAGATAATGGCGTTGGAGTTATTAGAGGGGATCAGATTGCTGGGCGAGAATGTTATCTAATAGAGTTGCGTGAACCAAGGAAGAGGGAGATGGGAAAAGATGCGGCAGTCCCTGTCCGCATAAAAGAACCAACCTTGTAGCAATTATAGAGTGGACCCTGCATTGGCGAGCATAGCGGTAGACGAAGAGAAATGGATCCCAGAAAAGCTAGTGCGGGGGAAAATAGAGTGGTGTCGGTTGAGGTAACGGTGCCGGTACCTGTTGACCCGAAAGATCCGAAAAAGTGGTGAATGTGGGTTCACAACTTAGTGTGACAATTCAAAATTCCTTAGTAACATTCTTGAAAGCAAATCTGGACGTTTCGCTTGGACTCATGTTGATATGTGTGGAATATCCCAAGAAATTGCAGTACATACTTTGAATATTGATCCAAAGTTTACACCGGTAAAACAGAAAAGAAGAACCCAGGGTCCTGAAAGGTCAGCAGCGTTGAAGGAAGAGGTAGACTGGCTTATGAAGAATGGTTTCATCAGGGAGTCTACTTATCCGAATTGGGTTTCAAATCCAGTATTGGTTAAGAAAGCTAATGTGAAATGGAGAGTTTGCATTGACTATTCAGATTTAAACAAAGCCTGCCCCAAAGACTGCTTCCCGTCACCTAGAATAGATCAGTTGGTGGATGGAACGGCGGGACACGAATTGTAATCTTTCATGAATGCTTACTCCGGATACAACCAGATTATGACGCATGAGCCAGATCAGGAGGACACAAGCTTCATCACCGATGTTGGACTTTATTGCTATAAAGTCATGACCTTCGGACTTAAGAATGCAGGGGCAACTTACCGAAGACTCGTCAATGCTATGTTTAAACCGCAGATTGGCAAAACTATGGAAGTTTATGTTGACGATATATTAGTGAAATCAAAGAAAGCGGTAGACCATATGGATCACTTGGCGGAGATGTTTGCAATCCTCCCGAAGTACGGAATGAGGCTTAATCCTTTGAAATGTTCGTTTGGGGTGGAGTCCGAAAAGTACTTGGGTTTCATTGTGAGTGCTAGGGGCATTGAAGCTAATCCTGCTCAAATTGCTTCCTTAAGAGAAGTCAAAGCCCCTAGGACAAAGAAGGAACTACAGAGCCTTAATGGGAAAGTCGCTGCTTTGAGTCGATTCATTTCCAAAGCTACTGATAAATGCATTCCGTTCTTTGATGCACTGAAGAAAGGAAGGAAGAATTTTGATTGGACTCCTGAATGCCAGAAAGATTTCGATGAGTTGACCCGTCATATGGAAACGCCTCCAATACTTTCTAAGCCGGACAATGGTGAAGATCTTTTTGATATTTCGCAATCTCGTCTCATGCTTTCAGTGCAGCCTTGGTACGAGAAGACGCAAAAATTCAGCGCCCGGTCTATTATATCAGAAAAGATTCACTGGGGCAGAGATGAATTATTCGTAGTTGGAAAAGCTCGCCTATTGTCTACTGATCGCATCAAGAAACTTGAGGCCGTATTTTCAAGCTCATCCAATCAAAGTCCTCACTGATCAGCCTCTGAAGCAAGTCCACTTTTGCCCTGAGACTTCGGGTCGCCTTTTGAAGTGGAATATTGAACTCAGCCAATACGACATCACTTATCATCCTCGGAGAGTAATCAATGGACAAGCTTTGGCAGATTTCATCGCAGAATGTACAGACAAAGGTGATAGTGAGGAAGTAGTGACTGATAATCCCCCAATTCGATGGAAATTGTATGTTGATGGCACAAGAAACGATTACTATTCCGGTGCTAGGGTTGTGCTTGAAACCCCTGAAGGGCGGTCATTGTGCTATGCTTTGAGATTGGAATTCCCTTCGACAAACAATGAAGCAGAATATGAAGCTCTTATTGTCAGTTTAAGAATTGCTAAAGAATTGAATGTCAAAGTGTTGCAGATCTTAAGTGATTCACAGCTTATTGTATGTTAATTCAAGAAAGAGTTTCAAACTAATGGAGGAAATCTGCCCGCTTACTTGTCAAGAGCCTGAGAATTTCTTGATGACCTTGACCATTATACGATAAATCATATACCCTGGGAAGAAAACATGAAGGCAGATTCTCTCGCAAAGTACGCAAGCATTGGCGAAGCTCAATTACTGGGATTAGTTCCTGTGGAGGTCCTGTCAGCTCCAAGCATTGATGAGATGGATATTTAATGGATCATGACTATATCACAAGAGCAAGAATCATGGATGACTCTGATAATGGAATACCTGCTCAACGGTTCTCTACCAGAAAATTCAAAAGAACGACAGAAGTTGCTAAGAAAAGCCTTCAGATACATAATTCAAGATGGCTGATTGTACAGGCGGGGATTCTCAATGCCATTACTCCGATGTGTGACCAAGGAAGAAGCTAAAACAATTCTAGCTGAAGTACATGGAGGAGAGTGTGGAGACCATTCCGGTGGTCAAACTTTAGCGAAGAAAATCCTCCGATATGGGTATTTTTGGCCAGATATTAATCATGATGCTGCAAGCTATGCCCGAAAATGTGACCGATGCCAGAGATTTGCAAAAATCCCAAGAGCACCTTCCACAGAGATAACACAGATGGTCAGTCCATGGCCATGTGCTATTTGGAGAATAGATCTCGTCGGGCCTTTACCAACCGCCAAATCCGGAATCAGATATGCTATTTTCGCTGTTGATTATTTTACTAAATGGGCTGAATCTGAACCATTAGCTGCTATTAACTCTAAGAAGATGACAAACTTTGTAACTAAGAATATCATTTGCAGGTATGGTGTGCCTCAAAAGATAATCACAGACAATGGAACCCAATTCGAAAGTGAAGAGTTCCAAGATTTTTGCAAGCGATTTAAGATCCAGAAAAGCTTCTCAGTAGTGGCTCATCCGCAGGCAAACGAGCAAGTGGAAGCAGTAAACAAAATTATCAAATCGACCATCAAAAAACAGCTGGAAAAAGCGAAAGGTGGGTGGGTCGGTAAGCTTCCACTAGCACTATGGGCATATAGAACTACACATAAAACTGCGACGGGCACACTCCATTTTCATTGGCATATGGACCAGAGGCAATGATTCCGGTAGAAATAGAAGTCCCTTCACATAGAAGAATTCATTTCAACCAGGATGAAAACGAAGAGTTGCAACTTGAAGCACTTGACTTCCTTGATGAAAAAAGGGAAGAGGCTCAGCTCAGAATTGCAGCCCATCAGCAAAGAATTGCCAGGCACTTCAATTCCAAAGTTCGCCAACGCAGCTTTGAGATTGGAGATTTAGTCTTGAAGAGGGTCATGACCTCAACAGGAGTGTTTGCGCCAAACTGGGAAGGACCGTATGTCATAGGCAAAAAACTTCTTGATGACACTTTCAAACTAACAACTGTTGAAGGGGATCCAATTTCAAGTGCTTGGAACAACAATCATTTGCGCCCATATTTTACTTAATGGCTTTAATGAAATATTGAAAAAGAACGATGAATGTATGATTCTTGTATTGAAAGCCATTGTAAAGCTTGTGCAAGTGAATAATAAGAACTATAAAGTGGATGTAGGCGCAGTTCTTGGCCGAACCACTATAAATCTTGTGTTCTTTACTATTATAAATTGCTTGTTTTATTTCGATGTATAAAGTACGTCAATTGTATTGCTAAAATATCGATTTAATACCGCAGGCTATTAAAACAAAGCTTACCCATCATAAGACCAAGCAATCCCTGACATCACTCAACAAATGAATATCTAGCCACAAAAATTCCATATTTGAATCCTATATAAGAAGTGCTTTAAGCAAACAGTTAGTGGTTCCGCCAGAAGTAGACTCTTCCTAACTAATTGTGATCGTTTGTGCAAACAAACATTCGATTAATTAGCCTGTGTCTACCCCTGCGAACTCATTTAACAATAAAGTACACTTCTTTGGATAGAATAAGCTACTTGCAAAAAAAAGAAATGTGCGCTTGGAAATGATAATAGGAAACCGCTGATATGAGCAAATGGCGAAAAGACATGGGCGAGCAGGTATCAAACAACAAAAGACCTCCACGGAGGCATAAGCCCTCTTCGGAGGCACAACTCTTCGAAGGATAAAGACCTCTAATGGGCCTCGCCAGAAAAAGAGAGCTCTTTCTCGATAGAAAGTTGTGGACTGATCGGTGGCACATGACACTCATTAATTTGTGTTCGTCCGGTGAATCCATCCAACTGAGAGAAGGAAACTCCAAACTTCCAGGCAAAAGCTCTACTCAGAGGCACGCATTCCACCGAGATCTGAAATAAAACTTCACAAGTGCTGGAATGTGAAAAGCCCTCTTCGGAGGAACAACTGTTCGGAGGATAAAGACCTCTAATGGGCCTCGCCAGAAAAAGAGAGCTCTTTCTCGATAGAAAGTTGTGGACCGATCGGTGGCACAGGACACTCATTAATTTGTGTTCACCCCGTGCATCCATCCAACCGAGAGAAGGAAAATCCAAACTTCTAGGCAAAAGCCCTACTCAAAGGCACACATTTCACCGTGATCTAAAATAAAACTTCACACGAGTCGAAATGTGAAAAGCCCTCTTCGGAGGCCCACTTCCCAGCGGACAGGGAAAAGATAAAAGCCTCTCCCCGGAGGCAGAAACAAAAAGCCCTCTCCCCGGAGGCACAAATAAAAAAGCCCTCTCCCCGGAGGCACAACCAAAAAGCCCTCTTCCCAAAGGCATAGTCAAACAAAAAGCCCTCTTCCCAGAGGCACAATCAAACAAAAGCCCTCTTCGGAGGCACAAGCAGGTTGAAGCCCTTTTTCGAAGGCCCACTTTACCACAAAGGAAAATTCACTTGCCAAAATAAAAGTGACTTTCTCCGAAAGTGATGTGTAAAAACTTCGCAACAAAAAGAAAAGGGAGAAAGCTTCTCCAATATGAGGCGCATTGTACTAAATCAGAAAAATATTTCCTTAAAACGGAAATATTGTCTTATAAAGTACAGATGCAAACCTCCTTCAAATGGAAAAGTTGTTATCCAAAGAAAGAACACAAGTCTTCTCGAAACAAAAGAGTTGTTCTTCAAAATTCTGCCAATGTGAAAGAGATTGCAATAAACCACGGTATGGAGGCAATATAATATAGTCACAAAAATAAAAAACACTGCTCAAGCAACATACCATAGGTTTATTGCAACATCACCCAGAGAAAATAAAGAAACTTGTATATAAAAAAAAGAATAAATGCATTCTCAAATACAGACAGGAGTTTGTATGGGTAAAAGAATCATTTTATTCCATACTATAATTTTTTTTATATACATGTGCATGTTTCAAAACAAAAGGAGGCGGGGACCGGTACCCGCACAATCACCGGTCGACATAAATCTTTGTATATACAAGCTTAAAAGCAAAAAGCAAGGTGAAAAGCATAAGTCCTAAACCAATCACTTCTTCTTCCTACCACCTTTTGAGCCTTCGCCTGGCCGGATAATTAACTTTTTGGGCCGGCTTGTGGGGGTAGGGGAAGAAAGAGGAAGGGGCGCAATCGGACTTTCTTCTGTTTTCGCTTCGCCAGCAGAAGCTTCCCTCCTTCTGTTTGAAACTAAATGCTTCCCTTTCTTCCTTGAGGAAGGAACACTGCGCGGAGAGAAAAGTGTGGCTAACGGCATATCATCAGAACCAGTTGGTTCTGGAGTCTTTTTGTCCTCTTCAGGTTCTTCTCCCCTATGTTCTTGTGAAGCAATGGGATCGTCCAAGTCTCGAAGAGCTTCTATTTTCTCCTCTTGCGACCCTGGTTGAGAAACAGAAGGAGGAGTGACCTGAAGAGACAGAGGAGGAATAATTGGAGGGGGGAAGTCTGAACGATGCTTGGCACTTTGTCTACAGAGGAAGAAAAATTAAAGTCAGTATTCCTCATAAAAAGAGGGGATAATGGCTCATCGACACTTAAGAAATAAGCAAGAAGCTCATCGAACTCAGTCGAAGCGAACAAGCAGTCCACTTGAGCGAGATCAACATTGAGGTTACCTGGAGAAGTAGACTTCACTATGTGAATTTCGAAGTCGTGCGCTTCGACGCTTCCTTGAGCCTCATCTCCAGTGTGGGCGGTGGTGCTTTCAATAACGGCTTTAGCAGGAGGAGGAGAATGGGAACTGGAGCCAGCAATATCGATATTGGCTGAAAGTGAAGGAAGAACTGGGTCGGTTGAAACTGTCTTTCCTAAATTTTCTCCTTCTGTCGTTTCAGCTCTCTCTTTGACAAGCTGCTCCTTTCCCCTTGCAAGAGCGGCACATGCATCATCATCTAGATAATGCGCCGTTAAATCTACTTCGGCATATCCGACTCCTCCAAACATATCAAGTATAGCCTCCCACACTTTGGCCAAAGTGATTTCATATGCCGGCCCCAAAAACTTAAGGCTATCACGGCCCAGAACGCTATGGATGTAAAACTCGAATAGAGTGGAGCTGACTTCAGCTTTAGTTGCCATATGAGACTCTTCGGCTGCAGCTTTGCCGGCAAGAGCTTCGTCACGCTCCTTCTCAACTTTGGAAAGTCGAGCTTTCAACAGTTCAATCTCTGAGTTCTGGGCGTTGGCTTTCTCTCGAAGTTGAGCAACGTCAGCCCGGTAGTCTTCTATAGTTTGCTGCTGCGCTTCAAATTTGGCTTCAGCATCTCTCTGCGCCGCATGAGCGTCTCTTACTTGTTTTTGAAGCATTTCCTCTCTCTGAGAGTAGGAACTGGAAGAAGTGGCGAGCTCTTCCTTAAGTTTTTCCACTTCTTCTTCAAGCTTCTCATTATAGGTGGCTGTGCTCCTCATTTCCGCGTCATGCTGTTCGAGAGTTTTTTGCCATTCAGATTTGTCGTTTTCCATTGTTAGCATGGCCTCAAGATTCACGCGATTTACTCTCTGAAGCTCGTCGACAAGCTTCTACCAGCTAGACATTCTTTCGATATCAAGTTTCACAGCATCAAGATTGCGTAGCATAGCCTGCTTGTCAATCAGGACCAAATCAAGGTCAAAGCGCACTCCCTTCGGGCACCAGTGCGGAAATCGACTTTGAAGAGTAGCCAGGCCTTGTCCAACCTGATATGAGGGCCTGCCAATGATTGTTTGAATATTAGTGAGAGCAAGGGCAGGAGATTGAGAAGGTACAGGAGCAGCGGGCCTTTCAAGAAGTTCGGACGTTGGTTTTTCTTCATGTTTGGCACTTTTACTAGCATCTTCGGGGATGTGGCTTTTCCCTTTATCATCACGGGATTTCCGTTTATGAGAATCATCTTCTCTCTGGGAAGAGTCGTGTCGCTCATCTCGACTTTCGTGGTGCTCTTTATAGGCGCGCCTTTCACGAGCTTTCCTCGCAGCTCTTTCTTCGTCAGTTTCCCAAGAGGCAGGAAGATACCTCCTGGGGTCATAAGCACTGTGCTTTCCATAACGATGGAAATCGTCGTGGTAAGAGCCACTTCTTCCCATTAGAGAATCTGAAAATGAAGAAAAGATAAACTCAGAAATCTTGAAAGCAAGAGAGTTGAATGCATATAAATCCTGAAAAGTCCTAAGTGTGTGTAACGTGCAAACTACATGCGTCGAATCACGAACCACTCCTGGGTTAAGAGGTGATGACGGATTTAACAGCCAGTGTCAATTCTGGAGCCGATGGAGTTTGTTGCAGAACGGATGTCGCTTCGACTGTTGAAGAAGTAACTTTTGCAGTGGTAGGATCATCTTTAAAAAGCTCCTACGAAGTAATCATCAGGTCGCTTAACCCCTCAAAAGTATCATCACCGTTGTGCCTAGCGGGGCTTGTTCTCTCAGCTCCTTCGCCACCAGATCTCCCAGATTGTTGAGGAGGCTCCTCTTCTTCCATGACCGGGGGGAGTGCATGTTTGACGGATGACCCCGCAACATCAATCGAAGAAGAACACTTTACCAAGGAAGCCTCAACAACATGTTATTTCGGTGCAAGTTCTCCAACGGGGATTGGGGCATCTGATGTTTTTACTGGAGAGTCGGGGACTTCATGAGGTTGAGTATAACGAGAAGGGTGCAAAAGCCCGTACTGGTGCAGAAATTCATCTTTCAGCAAAAACTTAATAATTCTTTCTTCAACCGGCACGACACTTAATCTATAAAAAGTCGTTTTGTGACTGGGATTTCTAGAGGGAGGAGGAAGTGCTGTAAAAGAAAAGAATGAAGTTAGCACTTAACAATTCGGATCTTGAAAAGCTCAAACGGAAAAAACGGGGATGAGCAATCTTACTTCCTTTCCTCCAGATGGCATAAAACCCTAGAGGACAGCGGACGAAGAAGAATTGATTCAGAAAGCCGTGAGCACTAACGGAAAGATCAGTAATAAGTTTACGATTTCTGGCACTTCTCACGAGTATAAAGGAGGGGTGGTCTTTATTCTTTGCAAATGAGCATAAGTAGCAAATTTCATCAAAACTCGAAAGACGGTTAAGTGTGCTCCTGAATAAAACACACAACCCCATCAGGATGGCATAGCCATTGGGATGTAGTTGAAAGAGAGAGATGGTTAGCAGGAAAAGGATTTGGTGAAGAATTCACTGAAAGGATGAATGGCACCACAAAGGCACATCTGACGGTTGACGGCGACAAAACCAAGAGGTGGCCTGTCGGTAGTATCATTTGGGCCAGGAAATCTAGAATCCGCTTCGGCGATCCCAAATTGAATACGTAATTGATTGAATGTCCGTTGACTCAGGGTAGTTGGAGTTCTCTCCGGAGGATCAACCAATGGGTCGGCTATCGGGAAGACTCCTTCGGATTGCTCGATTATCTCTTCTTGAGAAGACATTCTACACAAGGAACTGGATATTCAAATGTGAAGGTGCACGTTTCCTAAATGTGTGAAGTGTTGTGTAAAACTAACAAAGTGACAAGCAAGTATAACTGGAATTAAATTAATAAACATATGACAATTGTAAAATTTCAGGACTTGTCGCCTTAAGTCCAAATGCAGGTGCAGTATTGATGCAAACAAATTGGCTTTAGTTGATTAACATTGCTTTACCACTTCACTTGAATTTGTTGGTTCACAGCATTTCATATGATTTCTTTAAGTTGATTATATTCTATCGACTAATCTGTCATTCGATGTCGGCGATCAATGGCAGTATATTCGTCCCATTTTTCGGCAAATGTTGTGTTTAACAGGTCATTAACATTAAAGTTAGTGTAGACTGCAAAGGAGTGCAGCAAAGTTCAAACGATTACAAATTCAGGCAATTCATTCCGGCAATTCAAGTTGAGAATTCAAGTCGAAATTATGCTTCAAGGCAGGCAAAGCATTTTTAAACTAAGTGTTAGCTCGTTTGCGACTTAAATGCTACGTTGCGAGTTGACCTAGGCCGTTAATTCTTTAAGTCGTAATGCACATGAAGGAAAAAGCCTCAAGTCGAAATAACATAAATTTCTCTAAGACCTAGCTCGGCTACGACCTAAAACTAGTGTCGTTGATGGTTAAGTCGTTTAATTACTAGGTCATTCTACTTTAAGCCCTATGTTGTTTAAACATGATAAGTCGTGAGGAAGAAAGGTCGCGAGCATGCTAGGTCGCAAGCGAATTGGGTCGCATGGTTCACATCCAAACTTTTGAGCCGTAAGTCGCTCGACATCTCTCCTCAACCCATTAAGCTTTTCTCCACTTACCGAACCGCCTAACTTCCATAACTCGCTAATCTGTTAAGCCAGCAACCTGTTAGCACTGTGCACCAAAAATCCACTATCTCCCTATATCGTAAAATCACCCAAAGCCAATACAAATCATTTTGGATCCATCGCAAACCCGATGTACTGTTGTCCTCTCGTGAGTTACAACAACAGTGTGTCCAAAAACGATCACAAATTAATCATAACATGACCCATGGTGGAATGCGAAATGCAAAATCGGGGAAGGGTTGAAAATTAGGGGATTCAGGATTCGACGGCGATCGTAGATTGGAACAAAGGTCAATTTCACTTACATGATGTTATGGCAAGGAGGAATCGACCGCCTGATAGTTCGAGTTCACCTTTGAGGAGCTTGGAAGATCGTTAAAGGCGGAGCGAAATGTTGGAGCAGTTTAGTAAAGACGAATAAGCGAGCCAACGGTTTTTATAGGGCAAAATATAAGGAGGTGAATGGGCAAGCGGGCTATCAAATCCCTTGAGTCGCTTACGACCTAACCAAGCCTTTAAGTCGCTTGCGACCTAGCGACTCAGGAGGGAACGAGTTAATAGATATCGAAGCACATGACCTAACTCTTAGGCGTATACTTCGAGGGGCAAATGTTAACTCTCTTTCATCAATGACCCAACGAGCCAACGAGCTAACAGGATAGCAGTCCTAGCGACCTATGAATGAAGCGGTCCTAGCGACCTAAGTATGAAGCGGACCTAGCGACCTAAGAATGAAGCGGTCCTAGCGACCTAAGAGTGAAGCGGTCCTAAATACCTAAGAAGATCAGCGATCCACGAGTTAAAGCATAGAGCGGTTTAGAGCGGCCCCGACCTAAGAATCTACGACCTAACTACCTAAATGGGCTAAGAGACTTACTGGTCCAACGACCTAACGAGTTAGCAATTTATGACCTAACGGGTTAAGGTAGTACAAGACCGCATGCTTCTTCATAAGGTCGCTCACGACCTAAACAAGGCAGAGACAACTCCATAAGTCACTGCATCTTATGACATTTTTCTCGTAGGTCGCTCCAATCACTCAGAAGAGATCAGCGACCTATCCTAGGTCGCGTGCAACCTGCTGACCCGCTCAGGAGAAGCCAAGTGCAACTAGAATTGGTCGTAGCTCGTTTCCTTTAGGTCGCAACCTTCGAGCTACGACCTACTTTAGGTCGCAACCCCTAGACCTACGACTTATGCCTAAGTCACTCACGGCCTAAACAGACCAAAAGACCTTCTTATGTCGCTTCCTACCCAGGTCGGCCGCGGCCTATGACTTGTAGTTTATCCAGGGCGATCAGGTGTTCCTTGTGTAAACCGTAGACAACTCCTATTAGGTCGCGGACAACCTACGACCTACCCAAGGTCACTCGTGACCTACGACCTAAAGTCGAGCTCCTCTATAAATACGGCGCTAGCTTCAACATTCGGGGGATCTTTTGGCTCATTCCTGGAACAAGGATACTCTGCTGAATTCTCGACTCACTCGACGCTTCAAACACGAAAGGCATCTGAACTAACTTCAAGAGGAAATCTAACACAATCAACATGGGTTCAAAGAATTCTTTTACATAGAAGTTCTAGTTGTTTGTCTCATCAGTATTGTAATTGAGAATTGTTGTAAAGTTGTAACTGATTCAGTAATATAGAGGATTGAAGTGGACGTAGGCTTAATCCAAAGCCGAACCACTATAAAATTGTTGTCTTTTACTGCTTTTTCTGTACTTTCTTACTTGTTTCTAATTCCCGTGTTCACGGGTGGTGCTTTCACTTAACCTCTACATCCACCAGGGTGTTAGCGTTCAATTTTAAGCGTTAACAGAAACCCTATAATAATATTACATTATGGATCCAATTAAACTTGTTTCGTCGAAATCCGAGATAGTGTAAAAAATGACTATTTTTACACATTAATTAAATATTAAAATTTCCAAATTCTATAAAGTAACATTTAATTCAATTTTAAAAGTTTACTATCATTATTCTAGTCCCAATATAATTTAAAACAACTTTAGAAATTATTTTTATTCGTATTTGATTCAATATTCAATTATTTACACAATTCAAATATTAAATTAAACAATATAATTATCCAAATAAATCATTACATTAAAATATAACCTTTTTAACTTATAAAATTTACTTTTGACTATTTAAAATAAATTAATATTCCAAACTCGAACGATTGAAAAACTAGGTTGTTACATTCTCCCCTCTAAAATAATTTCATTCTCGAAATTACTAAGTAAGAAAAGATGCTACAACTCCATTAAGTTTCAAAACGACTTATTCGAAATAGATTATCAATTCTTTTAAGCGTTTAACTTTCATAAAACAATTAGTTACAATTTTTTTTAATAAAATTTTTTCTAAGCCTTCACATTCATTTATAGTTAATAATTAATACTCTTTCAAAAATCAACTAATACCATTTCAAAAACCAACAAATCTCATTTCAACGTATAACTTAAAAATAAAAAACTTAGTTATCAAAATATTTTCCATTTTTCCTAAAAAATTTCAAAAAAAATTTGTATGGCCTTAAATTTTCAGAAAATATCGCCAAAGTCTCCTTTGCACGGTTCGATCTGAAAAAATCACAATATTTATAATATCACAAGTATATGTCTCATCTTCGATAAGGCATCCCATAGGGAAATATATATATAAAAGAATGATATGTAATCCGAGATATGTACCTTATATATATATATATATTAAGCAAGCATATACGGCTAATATAGCACGAAAGCGAGCTCTAAATGCGAAGCAAACGTCATCCGCGCCTTAACAACAAAATGAGAACACATATATGGAAAGAAATATCAATATATAACATATACTAATAAAACTATACATACAAATAAAACACGCGCCACAAGAGAAGTCACCAAATACTAACATCCAACTAATAACCATTAACAAATTTACAACCAAATTGGTTCATAACCAAATCAATATTTATTCCAAATGTTAACAATATTCACTTGATTTGTTTGTCAATTTATTCACATTCACTAATAACAATTGATTATATTCAATTTAGACTGAATTCAATTTACGTACATTCACTATAGATTCAATTTATATTTACTTTCCAATTCATTAACCTCTTTTATTTATTTCATGTTCATTTATATTTACATTGATTCTTCACTTAGAATATTTCTAATATTTTTATATAACACTTCTTATGTTTACTACCACTTCTTAACTTAAGTTATATTCCATTCACTAATTTATTTCATTAGTTCAATTCATTTCATTCATTAATTCAATTGCTAATTCGTTTTACAACTAAAGTTGAATTACATTATACAACTCAAGTTCATATTCGTTCCATTAACTTCATTTTATTAATTCACTTAATTATTTCATTTTGATATCAATTCCAACTTATAATTCAAATTTAGATTTCATCTAGCTACACTCTTGTTCAATCAAATAGAAATTTATTTTACTTTCTATCTCTCAAATGATAAGTTATAAACTAGTTTACTAAAGATTCATGAATATTATCTTAAGTCTACTACCATTCACACTTTAAATTTCAAATCATAGTTATATAACCACTTACCACTCAAGTTTATATTTAATTTTTCTTGATTCATTTCAAATATCTATCTTATTCATTTCAAATCCAATTAAATTTTATTCAACTTAGCATAGTTAAACTTTAATTTATATAATTCGTTTTACTAATTCAATTTTATTTAACTTTAGTTAAGTTACAATTTTAACTTCATAGCGTAATTTGAAAATTTCTTTTGTTATACATACCATTTTCAAATCATATATTTTATTATGCTAACTCAATTCAATTTAACCTTACTTACGTTAAATTTTAATTTCATATTATAAGTCCAAAACTCATTTCACTTATATTTATCAATTTCAAACTTGGATTTTAAATTCAAATTTGTTTATCACCATAAAACTTCAATTTTCAGTTTATCAATGGTAGTAATCAATCATAAAGATACTCGAAAATGATATTGATGACGGTGTGGTAATCACCCTTATTATTTTCCAGTAACACGGTAAATTTAGTGCTTTAAATTCTTTTAAAATCCATTTATATATAAATCACATTTATAAATTTGTACTTATATAATCTCTCCTATTTCACTTTTCTTATATAAGTTTCATTCCAAATATATTTATCTTATTTAGATTTATAATAATAATAACTTTTATTATTAAACATAACAAATAACAAATGACAATAATCAACTATTACCAGTCATTAATAATCAATTAATTTACATACTACTGTATAAAATATAATCAAGGTAAAATTATTTCATTTACCTAGTTTCGAAAACAATATTTTGTCCAATCTTCATGTTCAAGTGTTCAGAGATCCCTATCAATAACGTCAGCTAGACGCAACGATCAGAACCCATAAGCCACTCAACAACCCAATCAACACAATACAAAACATTTTTATGTAACTAACAAATATGCGCTCATATATATAATACACTAAAAATCAATCTAAGGCGCTACTGACCCTATCTATATTGAGTACACATCAAAGTCTAGGAACATACTAAACCTAAGCTCTAATGCCATGCTGTTACGACCCACACTCAGCACCCTCTAAATTCGACAGCAAACAACACATTTCCAACCCAAAGCGCACCAATTGCAGATAATCTTGAGAGAGAAAAGAGAATGTGAGAAGAAAGAGGCAGAGAAGAGAAGAAGAGAGAAGCAAAACTAAAATAATACAGAATCTCATATCGCAGCGGAATAATATATAATATATGTAACGACCCACTATTTTGGACCAT
This sequence comes from Allium cepa, assembly GCA_030765085.1. Taxonomy (NCBI): domain Eukaryota; kingdom Viridiplantae; phylum Streptophyta; class Magnoliopsida; order Asparagales; family Amaryllidaceae; genus Allium; species Allium cepa. The sequence goes on from CM060939.1 coordinate 888,682,054, forward strand.
TCAAATCGATAATAAAACCATACATGTCAAACTTGAATAATTCAAAACAGTAGATTGTAATATAATTTGGAGCAGACAAACCCAATCACAGAATCACAGACACAAATAAATCAGAATAACTCACAGCGGAAATAAAAATAACCGTAGTAGTTCATGAAGTTACCACAACATAGAGTCACAAAACAAGTACAAAATACCAGAGTCTAAAAAGTAATACAACATAAATCCCAATATGTATATATGTCCACTGGTACATAAGCTGGATAGAAAATACTGAATGGAAATAGATAACAACTACTAGATAGATAGTCTCCAGCAAATCCTAGCTCCATAAGGTAAATCCAAAGATGCACTACTCGGGCTGACCTGAGCATAAAGCAAAACAAAGAAACACTCGAGTCAGGACATACATACTTATACAATGTAAACCAACTCAAGTGCACTATAATAAAATGCACAAGTAACTTAAAAGATGCTTGGGACCGCCCATCCTTGAAGGATCCGTTAAATTATTTACTATGTAGTAATACATGCTATTATAATAATGCTTAAAGTAAAGTATAATATATTTTAAAAATAGCTCTAAGGCTTTACATTTTCCACCTTAACACATTTTTACATTCCCATAGTCTATACAGTATCGTAATCTCCCCATTTGGGCGTCGTCAGAGGGCACTCCATAGACGTGGTAAAAAAAAATCGTATAAGGCACGCTAGGCCCGGAATCGCTCCTGTTTTAGCCACCTTTTGCCAACTCACGGGAGTTGGGTCCACGTATATACCTTAATGGAAAGTCGCCACCATCCTACTTCATTCTGGAATTTCCACTGCATACACGGTTGTTAAAGTGATTTTTGGAGCTGGCAGAGAGTATGACAACTTCCGATCCTAGTCTTTTTAACAACCAAACGTCATTATAACCCATGGATATTTATTTCAAAACATATCTGTTTCAAAACCATTTAAAATCAATGTTATTACTTTCCTAAATAATATCCATTTTTAAAATTGTTAATATTTCCAAATCCGTGTATATTAGTTATAGTGCTTTAAAAACATTATCTTTGAGAAATCCTAACACTTTCAAAACCATACACTTTTTATAGCATTTTAAAAATGTAATAAGTTAGAAACTATAACACTGTTAAAAATGTTACGCTTATATAATAGCACTTCAGAAATTGTTACAATTTGGAAATAGTAGCACCTTTAAAACATAACATTAAAGTAACATAGAATTTAAAAATGTTATCTCTTTATAACTATAACATTTTAAAACATAACCAAAATACCATAGCATTTTAAAAATGCTACGAATACTACTATAACATGTTTAAACCTACTCTTTCAATTTTTAACATAGTTTTATTTATGCAAAACATGTCTATTTCATAATTAAAATATATTATTATTATTATTAGGTTAGAATTAAAATTCCATATTAACTTAAATTTAAATTATTAAGTTATTTATCATAGATAAAATCTTTAATTAAATTTTGAACAAATTATTTACTTATAAAATACCAACATATCATTATATTTAAAAATATTTAAATCAAATTTTAACTCAAAATTTCATATAATTAATGATTCAAAATACTTAATAATTTTTAGAAAACTATTATTTAAAATTAACCATGGGTCTGTATAATATTTTCTAACCTAGGTCAAGTGGTACGGATATATATCATTTCAATCCGTAATTTACAAAAAAATCAGATTCTATCATTTCAAACCCGCAATCCCAAGTCAAATAAAAATAAAAATTGCTTGAGCCTATCATTTCATCTCATAACGATTTCTCCCTATTCTAATGTCCGTTCGGGTATGTATCATTTCAACCCATAGTGATTCTATACTTACAGGGAACTTGCAGTGTGAGAAACCGTAAATAAAATAAACAGTATAACATGGCATATCATATCAGGTGATGTAACAAGTATATATTCATGTTATACATCAAAATATCATATCACCAACATATATGAACTTATCAATATAACACATCAACTACTACATATCCACTTATCATTGTTTCATAATTATATAAGTACGAATGTCGAGAGTGATGAACTCACCTCCTAAAGCTGGAGATAACAATTTAAGACATAACAAAACTCCGAAAAGCACAACAAAGTACGAATTAGATTTGAGTAGATAGAGAGCCAAAATCCTAGTCTTGTAAACAACAAATATAAACACACATAAATATATAATTCAACATAAGAATATAATCAAACAATGCAGAAATATGAACCAAAATGAAGCAAAATTGGCTCAACCAAGGCAAGTGTGCTCGACCACTTTGCAAATTGGCTAGCCATCATCCAAACATGGCTCGGCCGTAATGGTTTAGAAGCAAGCACGCTCGGCTATGCAATAGAATGGATGTGAACGGCTGAGGAATGTGAAGAGAAGGCGTAGCAAAGGTCAAGTGAAGGCAAAAGGTCAAGCATGATTGGTTTTAGGTTCGGCACATGGCTCCTATGGCTCGACCATGGTGCAAAGTGGCTCGGCCTATGGTTCAAAGTTTGGATCGGGTTATGGCATATCTGAAATGGTATGGCTATGGTCATGGCAAGGCATGGAAAAGAGGAGTTGGTGATGGAATAGGTGGTGGCCGAGGCAAGTAAAGAGGGGTTTGGCCTTGTGGTGCTCGACTAGGGTTTATACAAGCTTTTTTTGTTGGTGGATTGGATCTGGGGTTCACGGCATGGGTGGAGGAGATGAGATGGGTATAGTTGCTATGGTGTAGAGGAGGAGGTGGTCGGCTAAAGGAGGTGGCCAATCTATGCTTGGGAAATAAAAGAGAAAATAAAATGAAAAAGAAGGAGAACTAGACATGAAAGCTTACTGTAAAAAATTTCTACAGGAAATAAAATGAGAAAGAGATGAGATGGTACTTGTTTTGTATGTGAATTAAGAAGTAAATAAGAAGTTTATACGGCTAAGAAAGTGTAAGTGTTCGAACGGCTTGAAAAGGAAAAGGCATCTTCACATTAAAGAAAAAGAAACATAAGCCTCTTGAATTTCCAAACCCATACAAAATAATAGAAACTAGAAAGTAGAGAATAAATAATAAAAATAAAATAAACGAAACAGAAAGTAGGAATAAAATAGAAAATAGAAAATAGAAAATAAACAATAAAATACTGAAAATAATCGCGTGCAAAACACTGAAACTTATCAGATTCAAACAGTATAAAACAGAATATGACGAAACGAAAAGCAAAACAAATATCAGAATCAAATTCAACTTCAAAGAAAAAGTTAGGAAATTTAAAATTCAAATTAAAAAAATTCAATTGAAAGTCAAAGTTTGACACAGTCTACCAAAATATAAAATTTTCAGAAAATCTTTATTTTATTTTATTTGGAAAAATAATTATAACCAAAATCCAAAATTACATTGGAAAATTCCATAATTTCAATTTTTAAAAGATTTAAAATCAGAGTTTGCAAATAAATTGAATTAAATTATTTATTAAAATTATGTTTTGTTACACTCTCCCCCACTCAAAACTTTTCGTCCTCAAAAAGGAACGAGACACGAAAACAAGGAAAGATAAGATCGAAAAGCAACTAGTGCCTGGAAAAAACAATTCCGAATTTGAAGCACGCATGCTCTCTTCCGTCTCTCAACTACAATCCCGATCATTTGTACTCCACTGCACTTTGACCAGGTTGACAGATTTCCTTCTTAGCTACCTCATACCTCTATTGATAATACAAAGTGGCTTCCTCTCGACAGTAAAGTTAGGGTCAAATCCAAACTCTCGAGAGTAGAAAGCTGGACAATCAAATATGGATCATGCAGATATCGATGAAGATGCGAAACGTGGAATACATTATGCACTCCAGAAAACTTCTCAGGCAAATCCAAACGATAAGCTAAAGAACCAATCCTTTCAGAGATACGAAAAGGACCAACAAACCTAGAAGCAAGTTCCCTCTCCGACCAAACCGAATCACATTCCTTAAGGGAGTGACCTGAAGGAAAACCAGATCACCAATAGAAAACTCCAAACTCCTCCCATGCCGATAAGCATGCTTCTTCCGCCTATCCGGAGCACTCCTCATCTTCCTCTTAATCTCTCCAACTTTCTCAGAAGCTTCAAAATCATATCAGGACCAAGAACGAAACGATTATCGGGATCAATCCAGCACGATGGAGATCTGCAAGGTCTTCGTAAAGAGCAACAAATAGAGACATTTCAATACTAGCCCGAATTCAAAGACGGAATGAGATAGATAAGAGACTAAGATAAGATTAATATATAAGATTGAAAGTATACCTGATAACTGTTGTTATAGGTGAATTCAACAAGATGGAGATGATCTTCTCAAGATCCTCTATAATCAAGAACACAAGCAGGAAGAAGATCCTCGAGAATCTGATTCACTCTTTCCGTTTGACCGTCGGTCTGCGGATGGCAAGCAGTGTTCAGATTCAGATGAGTACCCAAAGATTTCTAAAAACCTTTCCAAAACTGACGAGTAAAGATAGGATCTCGATCACAAACAATGCTGATAGGAACACCATGGAGATGAACAATCTCCCTCATATAGATCTCGACCAAACTGGAAGCAGAACGGCTAGACTTGACCGGAAAGAAATGAGCTGACTTTTTCAATCTATCCACAATAACCCAAATACTCTCATTACCCCTCCTAGTCCTCGATAATCCATCAGTAAAATCCATAGAATCCTTTTCCCATTTCCAATAGTGAACCTCAAGGGGCCGCAACAAACCAGGGGTCTTATGATGATCCGCCTTGACTTGCTGACAAGTCGCACACCTACTAACAAAGATAGAGATATCTCACCTTATACCTCTCCACCAATAAAGCTTCTTCATATCCTGATACATCTTCGTCACACCAGGACGAATAGAAAGTCTAGATCAATGATTTTTCCAATGTAACTCTTGCCTCAATCCATCGACATTTGGGACACAAATCCGATTATAAATCCTCAAAATAACTCTATCATCAATCTGAGTTCCACTACCATCAATATTCTACCACCAACTCTGTTACGAACACTCTCAATCTAATAATCCTATCCCCATCCTACATAGCAATTATACGATCCAAAAGAGGTAAAGAAGAAACAACAAGCTGACACAACATAGCCTTCTTTCGACTCATAGCATTGGCCACAACATTAGTATAGCTAATGTCGAGATCATAAGAAGCAAGAAACTCAAGCCATCTAACCTGACGCTGATTCAAATCCGTCTGGGTGAAGATATACCTCAGAGACTGATGATCAATAAAGAGCTCAAACTTAGCACCCAAAAGATGATACCTCCAAAGCTTCAAAGTAAAAACCACAGCAAGCAATTCCAAATCGTGAGCTGCATAATTGGTCTCATGTGTCTTCAACTGACAACTGGCATAAGAAATGACCTTTCCATCTTGCTTCAGAATAGCTCCCAAACCCTCACGACTAGCATCAGTGTATACCATTAATCCCTCATTTCCATTTGGAACGGTAAGCACTGGTGCAAAAGTAAGCATACGCTTCAACACATTGAATGCAGCTTTACAGTTATCATTCCATATAAATTAGCATTCTTACGAGTTAAAGTGGTGAGAGGTGTAGAAATCCGAGAAAAATTCTCAATGAATCTCCAATAATAACCGGTAAGGTCTAGAAAACTACGGATATCAGATGGAGTCCTAGGAGTTTCCCAATCCTGTAATAGAATAGGGAGAAATAAGGACCACAGAAAAGATAGAATGATCAAATTACAGAAAGAGAGAAAAGAAAGACTTACATTGATCACAGCGATCTTGACTGGATCAATAGAAACTCCATTACTAGAAACAATATGCCTTAGAAACCGGACTTCATCCTTCCATAAATGGCATTTAGAGAATTTAACTTTCAACTGATGACTCCTAAGAATTCCCAGAACAAAGCTCAAAAGGGATTTATGCTCTTCCTCAGACTTAGAGAAAATAAGAATATCATCGACAAAGACTAGAACAAATTTATTAAGCCAATCATGAAAAACATGGTTCATCAAATCAACAAAGAAAGAAGGAGTGTTAATCAAACCAAAAGGCATAACTAACCATTCATAGAAACCATTCTCAGTACAGAAAGCAGTCTTAGGATTACTTTCCTCAGCAACTCTGAGCTGGTGAAAACCTGTTGTAAGATCAAGCTGAGAGAAATCAGTAGCTCCATGGAGCTGATCAAACATATCATTGATGCGAAGCATAGGATATCTGTTCCTCATAGTGAGCTTGCTCAGCTCCGTATAATCAGCACACGTCCTCAAAGAACCATCAGACATAGTGACGAAAACCACCACTGCTCCCCATTTGGAATGGCTAGGTCTGATCAAACCTTTGGAGAACAAGTCCTTAATTTGCTTCCTCAACTCAACCTTCTCACGGGGTGCCATTCTTATAGGAGGAAGAACTACAGGTCGAACTCCATGAATAAGATCAATACGAAAATCAATTTTCCACCTAGGAGGTAAAGAAGAGACTTCACCAAATACATCGGGATAGAGTCTGACCACAGGAGCAGAATCAAGATTATCCGGAGAAGAGTCCATAGAATAAATAAAGCTGCCGGCATAATCCTGAAGCATGCAACACTGAACCACCAAAGAATTACCACAATCATCCACAAGAGAAACATTTCGGGTTTTACAAGAGATAACGGCTTCGTTCCTGCTCATCCAATCACCTCCAAGCAATAGATCAAAAGCATCAACACATAGAAATTACCAGAAAACCGATAGCTAGAATGGAAGAGATTCATCTTCCTACAAATCCTACTAAGGTTCACAGGACCATCAATAGGATTTGAAACACACAAAGGTTCAGAGGCAAACTCAGGAGAAAGAAGATGCTCAAATTTATCACAAAGATCCACATAAATAAAGCTATGAGAAGCTCCAGTATCAAATAAAAAAAAAGGAGATTCAAACAAAGTAAAGGTGCCCTGAAGAGTACCTTGGGTATCACTAGGAGTAGAAGCAGGTGCAGGTGAAGAAGCAGAGGTAACAGCAAAGATACATGAGGACTTTCCCTTCTGTTGAGTAGGAAAATCCTTCTTGAAATGGCCCGGCCGCAGACAAATATGGTAGAGATCACGCCTGGTCAACTGAGCTGGAGGAACAACAGCACCAACTAAAGTAGGAAAACTATTAGCATAGTGTCCCTTTTGGTTACACCAGAAGCAAGTAATGGAAGATAAGTCGACAGACTGCCTTTGGGAAGAAGAAGATCCTAAACCTGGAGTCTTGCTCCAATTCTTCTTCTGCTGTTGAAAATTAGACTTTCTCTTCTTAGCATTACCAAAGAAAGACTAAGATGAAGTAGCACGAGCAACTGGAGGATCCTTAGAAGTAGGATTCTCATATCTAATGGACATATCCATCATACTAGTGAAAGGGCTATGCACATGAGCGATAAGATGATCATAATACTCCAAACGAGAACCAACTATGAGCTTATCATTCTTCTTGAGAGGAGCATCAATTAGAATGGGTCCAAACTTAGAAAGTTCATTGAACTTCCTCTCATACTCAGAAAATGACATGTCACCCTGTTTGAGGTCCATGAATTCCTGATAAAGCTGAAACTTCCCTGCCTCGGGCATCCACTTCACAACAAAGCATACCTAAAGCATGATAAAGAAACATAAGATAGATTTCAAAAAAGAAAACTGAACCAAATTCAAAACAAACAGAAGATGATACCTAAACTGCTCCCAAGAAATGTCAGCTTGACAATATGAGATGTAACAGTCTCCCACCAATCCAAGGCTCCTCCCTTGAACTGCCAAGCTGCCAACTAACACTTTTGAGCATCAGTGATCTCAAGGCCGGAGAAGATTCTCTCCAATCCCTTCAACCATTATTTATCCTCGATAATGCTCGTTGATCCGGTAAACTTGGTATAACCAAGCTCAGTGTGCTACTTACAGAGAGTAGTGAACCTAATTAGTACAGCAGGCTCAAGAACTGGGGCAACACCACGACCCTTACCTCTAGCATTCCTTCGATTCATCATGAAAAATCAAGCATGAATTTTAGAAAAGAGGTAATTGAGAAACAAAGACAGGATTAAATAATATAAGATTTAACCAGAACGAATATCCTAAACAAAGAAATTACTAACAAGGTGGATAAGGAAAGGAAAGAAATTAAGAAAATTTGATTTCAAAACAAGAAAAATTTATATCAAAATAATTCTTGGAAAATCCTTTGAAAACCATTTGAAAATCATTTTATACTTTAAAATACGTTCTCTCCCAAAGAAATGATTCTAAGATTGATTTCACTCATTCTAGGGTATTTCTACCCTATCTCTAATGATTTTTTGCTCCATAGGCTAAGGTTTGCCAAAAACCAAAGCTTTGATTCCAAATGTAACGACCCACTATTTTGGACCATTCAAATCGACAATAAAACCATACATGTCGGACTTGAATAATTCAAAACAGTAGATTGAAATATAATTTGAAGCAGATAAAACCAATCATAGAATCACAGACCTAGATAAATCAGAATAACTCGCCGCAGAAAAAATATAACCATAGTAGCTTGTGAAGCTACTACAACACAAAGTTAGAAAATAAGTACAAAATAGTAGAGTCTGAAAAGTAATACAACAGAAATACCAAAACATATATGTCCACTAGTACATAAGCTGAATAGAAAATACCGAATGGAAATAGACAACAACTAGATAGATAGATAATCTCCAGCGAATCCTAGCTCTAGACGGTAAATCTAAAACTGAAATACTCAGGCTGACCCAAGCGTAAAGAAAAACACAAAAACACTCAAGTCAGGACATACATACTTATACAATGTAAACCAACTCAAGCGAACTATAATAAAATACATAAGTAACTTAAAGGATGCTTGGGACCACCCATCCTTTAAGGATCCGTTAAAATATTTATTATGTAATAATATACACTGTTATAATAATGTTTAAAGAAAAGTCTAATATATTTTAAAAATAGAGTTAAGGCTTTACATTTTCCACCTTAACACATTTTTATATTCCCATAGTCTATACAGTACCACAATCTCCCCTGTACTGGACGTCGTCAAAGGGCACTCCATAGGTATGGTACAAGCCAGGGTAGATATACCAATTTCGCATCTAGACTGGGGGTAACACATAGCAGCCACTACCGGCCACCTCAAGCCACATTCCAAAAATCAAAGGTGCATCCAATCAATCACAAAGTAATAGAATGATATCAAAGAAGTGTTTCTGATAAGAGGAGCCACATCATTAGCTCGGAATCGCTCCTGTTTTAGCCACCTTATGCCAACTCACGGGTGTCGGGTCCACGTATATATCTTAATAGAACGTCGCCACCATCCTACTTCATTCTGGAATCTCCACCGCGTAAATGGTTGTTAAAGTGGTTTTCGAAGTTGGCAGAGAGTATGACAACTTCCGATCCCGGTCTCTTTAACAAGCAGACATTATTATAACCCATGTATACTTATTTCAAAACATATCTATTCCAAAACCATTTAAAATCAAATGTTAGTACTTTCCAAAATAATATCCATTTTTAAAATTGGTAATATTTCCAAATCCATATATATACACACACATAAGTTATAGCACTTTAAAAAACGTTATCTTTTAGAAATCCTAACACTTTCAAAACCATACACTTATTATAGCACTTTAGAAATGCAATAAGTTAGAAACTATAACACTTTTAAAAATGTTACCCTTATGTAATAGCACTTTAGAAAATGTTACAATTTAGAAATAGTAGCACCTTTAAAACATAACCTTGAAGTAACATAGCATTTTAAAAATGTTATCTCTTTTATAACTGCAGCAATTTAAAACATAACTAAAATACCATAACATTTTAAAAATTCTACGAATACTACGATAACATGTTTAAACCTACTCTTTCAGTTTTAACATAGTTTTATTTATAAAAGACATATCTATTTCACAATTGAAATCTATTATTAATATTAGGTTAGAATTAAAATTCCATATTAACTTCAATTTAAATTATTAAGTTGTTTATTGTAGATAAAATATTTAATTTACTTTTGAACCAATTATTTACTTATAAAATTCCAATATATCATTATATTTAAAAATCATTAAATCAAATTTTAACTCAAAATTTCATATAATTAAAGATTCAAAATACTTAATAATTTTTGGAAAACTATTACTTAAAATTAACCATGGGTCTGTATAATAATTTCTTACCAAGGTCAAGTGATACGGATATATATCATTTCAATTCGTAATTTATAAAAAAATCTGGGTTCTATCATTTCAAATCCACAATCTCAAGTCAAATAAAAATAAAAATCACTTGAGCCTATCATTTCAGCTCATAAAGATTTTTCCCTATTCTAACGTCCATTCGGGTATGTATCATTTTAACCCATAGTGATTCTATACTAATAGGGAACTTGCAGTGTGAGAAACAGTAAATAAAATAAACAATATAACATGGCATATCATATCGGGTGATGTAACAAGTATATAATCAGGTTATATATCAAAATATCATATCACATGCATATATGAACTTATCAACATGGCATATCAACTATTACATATCCACTTGTCATTGTTTCATAATTATATAAGTATGAATGTTAAGAGTGATAAACTCACCTTCTAAAGTTGGAGATAATAGTACAAGACACACAACCAAACTCCAAAACGCACGACAAAGCACGAATAGGATTTGAGTAGATGAAGAGCCAAGATCCAAGTCCTATAAACAACAAATATAAACACACATAAATATATAATTCAACACAAGATTATAATCAAACAATGCAAAAATATGAACCAAAATGAAGCAAAATTGGCTCAACCAAGGCAAGTGGCCTCGGCCACTTTGCAAATTAGCTAGCCATAATCCAAACATGGCTCAACTATGATGGTTTAGCTCGGCTATGCAATGGAATGGATGTGAATGGCTAAGGAATGTGAAGAGAAGGCATAGCAAAGGTCAAGTAAAGGAAAAAGGTCAAGCATGATGGTTTTTGGGTTCAGCCTATGGCTCATATGGCTCGGCCATGGTGCAAAGTGGCTCGGCCATGGTGCAAAGTTTGGATCAGGTTATGGAACATCTGAAATGGTATGGCTATGGTCATAGAAAGGCATGGAAAAGAGGAGTTGGTGATGGAATAGGTGGTGGCCGAGGCAAGTAAAGAGGGGTTTGGCCTTATGATTCTCGGCTAGGGTTTGTACAAGCATGTTTTGGTGATAGATTGGATCTAGGGTTCACGGCATAGGTGGTGGAGTTGAGATGGTGATGGTTGTGGCCGGCTATGGTTGGTGTAGAGGAGGAGGTAGTTGGCTAAATGAGGTGGCCGAGAAACAAAAGAGAAAGTAAAATGAAAAAGAAGGAGAAGCAGACATGAAAACTTACTGCAAAATTTTTCAACAGGAAATAAAATGAGAAAGCGATGAGGCGCAAAATGTTTTGTACGTGAATTAAGAAGTAAATGAGAAGTTTGTATGGCTAAGAAAGTGTAAATGTTTGAACGGCTAGAAAAGGAAAAGGCATCTTCACATTAAAGAAAAAGAAACATAAGTCTCTTGAATTTCCAAGCCCATACAAAATAATAGAAAATAGAAAGCAAAGAATGAAAAATAAAAATAAAATAAACGAAATAGAAAATAGGAATGAAATAGAAAATAGAAAATAGACAATAAAATTCTGAAAATAATCCCTTGTAAAACGCTGAAATTTACCAGATTTAAAAAGTATAAAACAGAATTTGACGAAACGGAAAGCAGAACCAATATCAGAATCAGATTCAATTTCAAAGAAAAAGATTGGATATTTAAAATTCAAATTTAAAAATTTCAACTGAAAGTCAAAGTTTGACCACGGTTGACCAAAATATAAATTTTCAAAAAATCTTTATTTTATTTTATTTAGAAAAATAATTATAGCCAAAATTCGAAATTACATTGGAAAATTCCAAAATTTCAATTTTTAAAAGATTTAATATCAAAGTTTTCAAATAAATTGAATTAAAATATTTATTAAAATTATTGGTTGTTACAATATAATCAATAATCTTTATAGAAGTGAAACTGTAATATACAAATATTAATATCACAGTAGACAATAGGTAATCATCAGCTAGGATAGTTATAATAACTCGTCCTCACAAATGCTGATAATTTACAACAATAAAATGCAAAGCAACGGGGAAATAAACATATATGTGTAGACGACATGAAGTTCTCTAGCTCGCCTGCCGAAGCTCCAAAGTAACAAAACTAAACATGTAAATATACTCGGTCTGGCCCGAGCATTGAAAGGGAAGAACGCCGGGATCAGTCTGGCAAACCAGCGTGAGAAGAACACACCTCAACTAAGTTTATAAAGTTATTAAAACTTTTACTTTATCAGACAAAAGGTATCTCGTAAGACCGCGTCGCAAATAAATACAGACAAGGTTTTTACCTTACGATAACCAAAACATCTCGTATCAAATTCTCTTATATTATAATAGTGTCTATTATACAAATAATATTAAAATAGCTGAAGTTGTTACATTATTAAATTCCAGCATACAACTTACAATACAAGGCTTTCTACAATAGAAAATTGTAGGTACAATTGGATTTTGGATTTCCATACAAATGACTAGGTAAAGAGACTACCTTTCCGAAACTCGATACACCTCTAAAGGGATGTACCTAGGGTCCAGATACTGGGCGCCTAAGCCAACACAAGGCCGGCCTAGCCCTCACACTGGATAGTACCGAATATGTCATCACTTCGGTCGTTACCGACCTACAATCCTTAGCCACAAGCATACACAACAATAATCAAGTACATGATGTCATAGCGTATAAAGACATATGTAGAAGAGTGATGAGATCTCATAATGGGAGCGACCCATTTTAGCCTTGCCATTTCTATCCCTGTTTCAGTCATTTTATGGGGAGTGAGGCCAAAGAGGTATCGATTACCTTTCACATATCACAATCACATCATCTTTGATTGCCACATTACCATTCCACTGACTACTAATTGCCTTCCACAAAAATACAACCCTTGAGCTCGTATGTCTCAAGGAGGGTGTTAAGCTAAGAGAAGTCGCCTTCTCCGCCATCACTTGATATACGTTCGTAAAAACCAATGTATGTAATCTTAGAAACGCAATATCAAACACTCATCCATATAAGTTGTTCAGAAATAGGACAAACCGAAGGCACTTTCCTACCACATCATATTGGGAAATCCCTAAGATTAGTAGCGAAAAGTCATTGCATTGGATATTTCATAACAAAGAGACCACCACTACTTTATGTATATTGGGATTTCAACCCTAAACGATCAACAAGCAGTCCTTCACTATAAAAATCCTAAATATCAATATCATCGACCAACCTGCACAGTCGTCACATATATGTTGGCCGAAGTGGTTTTTAGATAAATCTGATACTGGTCTCTTCGCACCAACAACACAAAAGAGTTTCTCAACCTCACATAGAAACTAAGTCTCATAGACTTATCATGTCTCCAACTTTCATCTTGCTATCCTTCAGCCAAGAAGGAAGCTCGAGAGATTGAAGTAATCACTCTGCACTATAAGAATCAACATTCTCAACACAAACGATAATCAGGCCTACACGGTAAGTTACGTACTAAGTGTACGAATAATTAGTTTCCACATCAAGTTGAGAAACTAAAATGGCCAAATTTGATAGTTGGTTATTTAACTATCAAATTAACTATCAAAACAACAAATAAAATCTAGCACATAAATAGTCACTGGTCCCGATTTTTATCAATCGTTTCTAAATGAAATCACTTTCCAATTATTCACCTCAAAATATCTTTTAAAAGGATAATACTCACAACCATTACACTTATTGGATATTTGGAAAACATTTTCATATACTTATTTTAATAATAAGTAAATTTACAAATCATTTTATTTTCAACCATTTATACTCCGTTTTATAATATCAGTTTCCAAAATATGCATTTTATTCAAAGGATTATTAACTGTCCAAAATCGTGAATATAATTCTCTTTACAAATTCGTACTTCTATATATTTTATTTAAAGGATTATCACTGTCCAAAATCGTGAATATAATTCCTTTAATAAACTTACATATTTAACTTACCAAACTAAATTGATTTCACATTTATAAAACAATGTTTATGATTTCCATTTATATTTTATAAACACTATCATATATAAAATTCATTTTTTATAAGTTTTCATTTATATCTTATTTATAAGTCAAAATCCAACTATAAGTTAATTTACTTATATAACTCCATTTCAACACTTACAAAATTCATTTATAGCGCCATTTCTTTTTCTTTAAAAATATCAATTTTATAAATCTCATATATATAAACCATTTATAATAGTTCAAAATCCCAATTTAACTTATTTTGACAATTTTATAAATATTATAAATAAACCATTTATAATAGATTCAAAATTCTCGTTTTAACTTATTTTAACAAAATAATTAACTTCATATCTCAAAAACCATATTCTGATTATATTTCACATAGCCATAATTTTTATAACAAAAAAATTAACTTTTATTTATTTGAAATAAATCCATTTCTTTAACAATTCAAAAATTATAAAAAACATATATATTTTCAAAATCAGTTTTGTAACGACCCAGGATTTTAATTTATTAAAATTTGAATATTTAATTAATTTTAAATATTAATAAGTGAATTTATAAGTCGAATAAATTTTATTGCGAATAATTGGATTTAATTGAATAATTAAATCGATAATTTAATATGTTAAATTATGGAAATAATTGAAAATTGAGTTAAATATGATTGAAAATGATTTGTAAAATTTTATTTTATCATATTGAAGTTAGAACGATATTTTGGAACTTTTAAAATCGAATTAAAAGTTTATTTGTGAAAATTGAATATTTTAATATTTAATCGACTAGTGAAAATAGTCAATTTTTGAACAGTCTCAGAATTTGACGAAACTAGTTTCATTGGATCCGTAATAGTTAGTTATTACCGGATTTCAATTTTCGTAGCAATCGGAGTTATCATTCGATCATGGCAGCTCGAAACGCAGCGAAATTGTTTTTATATTAAATTGGCGAGTTAAAATAGCCATTTTTCAAAAAGTCACGGATTTCGACGAAACCAGTTTCATCGGATCCGTAATGTGATATTATTGTAAGGTTTCAAATTTCGTGTCAATCGGATTTACCGTTTATCCGGTGCAAACTAAAATGCCTAGAAAATCGTGTAAATCGGTTTAATTTAAATTGAACGTTTATTGCCATAACTCGCACAGATGTCCGAATTAGCTTCCGAAACCTGTTCCATTGTGTCCGGAACGCAGGGTAAACCCTAGAAACGCTGGTTACGGCGTGTAAATCGGAGTTTGGAAATTCCGGAATGAATAGTGTCGTTCAAACTTCTATAAATAGGGCCTTTATTCACAAAAATATAGCAAAACCCTAATTCTCTAGTGTAGCCGCCAGTGATGAAACCGAAGGCCGAAATCTTCCTACCTTTCTCCTCTAATTTCTTTCAATCCACTCAATATCATCGAAAACTCTCAACTAGAAAACATAGATCTCCTCGAGATCTTTAGATCCAACTGTGGTGATTGGATAATTCGCAACGTGGTGGGAGAAATCATGGCCGAAAAGGAGCACGGTCGGCCTCGTTTTTCGTGCAAATGGTGCAGCCGAATTCACCAAGGTTGATGCCGAGTGTAGCTTGCGTATGGGGCTTCAATTTGGAGGCCTCTGATCGAATATTAAGCGAGTAATTGGGTCGAAAGATCAAAACCTAAATTGAGCAAATGGGTTCATGTTGTTACGGTATTTACTGGAAGTAAACGCGCGTGAACGAGGAAGGAGAAGGGGGAGGGGTACGCACGGCTTGGATTTGCAGTGGAAGGATCATGCGGCCCTGATTGAAAGTTAGGTTTATAAATAGTTAATTTATGTTGTAATTAGTTTATATAAATCGTGTAAAATTTTGAAAATGCATATCTTTTTCATACGAGGTCGAAAACATGCAAAACCAGTTGCGTTGGAATCGTATGGACGAGCACTACGCTATGGAATTGGATTGGAGTCGTTTGGAATTAGTGAAAATTTCGTGTAAAATTAAACGTCCGTTTAATTTTATTCGAAATAAATCGCTAAAACGAAATTGAAATCAAGGTGAGAACTTCTCACTCAATCGAATCGGTTTCGATATTATTTTAAATAGTTAGATTTAAAATACTTGAATGCATGTTTGAATGATGATTGATATCTATTGATTGTTAAAATAGAAAATATGCGCCGTTAGTAAGCGGATGTTATTTATTAAAAACATATACCGCGAATATTTCATAAACAGTGAAATTGGTACTATATATAATAGCAATATATATATTGCATATGTACATATTGGAGTTATTGATTTCCCGCATTTTTTAGCGGATGAGACCCTATTGCGCCGTCTATTAAGCGGATAATATTTTAAATCCCATATACCGCGATAATTCCGTACTGGAGCGGAATTGGTATTGTGCTAATGTTTTTGGATGCAGGAAACAGGTTGGAGGGATCCAACTGGATTCCTACATAGTATTTATTTGATTTCAGATATTTTGATATTTGATGGACGATATATCGATATATGATGTCGTTGTTGTCGTGATTGACTATTTGGTGTGTAGCATCATTGGACCCAAATTTTGGGATTTTTAAAAGGATTTCAAAGTGATTTTTGAAAGTATACGTTTATAAAATATTTTTGGAATTTATCCATTTTAAATAAATAAACGTATAAATTTTAATGTTATAAAAACTATGATCTTTGAGAAATATAGTTAAAAGTTGATTTTTGAAAATATGAGGCCAATGATTTTATAAAATAGTTTAATCGGGATTTTTGAATTTATTTTAAAAAGTTTAAATAGGATTTATGAGATTTGATTTTTTTTTATAAATCAAAATGATGAAATTATAAAGGAGTTTAAAAATGTTTTAAAGAATAATATAAATTGAGATTTATATAAAAGATTTATAAAATGGATATTTATAAATGAAAATATTTGAATTATAAAACGAGTTTTTATAAGTGTTAGAATGAATTGTGAATGAATTTCATAAATGAATGAAATTTATAGAATTATAAACGGTGAAGTTATAAATGGAATTTTATAAGCAGTAGGTTTATAAAATTTATAAAGTTATTAAAAGAATGGTTTTGGATAAATAATTGAATCTTTTAAGTTATAAGATTTATAATTATGAAGTTCAAGGGAACGATTTTTGCAAACAAATAAATTATAAGAATTTGACTTATAATATGAATTTCTAGTATATCATTGAGATATGAATTGATATAGGTTAATAAAGGAATTTATAAAAGGAAGTAGTTATAAAATAAATAGAAATGGAATTTATAAACGTTGTTCTATAAATTCGCAAAGACTTATTTTGATAAGTAAATTGTTATAACTTATTTATGGAGTTATATTCACGTTTTTGAACTGTGAATAATCCTTTAAAAAGAAATGTATAGAAATGATGAAATTGGTTAACGTAGTATATTCACGTTTTTGAATAGTGAATAATATGTTAAAGAAATGTTTTGGATGTGATGTTTTAAATAGAATTAAAACGATCTAACGATTGTTTTAAATGCATTAAGATTCGAAACCATAGATTTCAACATTTATTGTTGAAATAGACGTTTTCGAGAAATAGAAGGAAATGGTGGACTATAACACTGTTGTTATAGTAAATGATTTCCGAAAGGAAATGATTTGTATAGTATTGGGATTTATATATCTATCTTAAATTCGAATCCCTGTACTAGAGATTTTGGGATGTCGTAACGATGTTTTACGCAACATTCGTTTTAGCCCAAATAAATATGTTTAAGAGCATGATTTCTTCAAAGAATGAAATGTATACTTAATTTCGATTTAAGTATATTGAATATTTTCCAAGGGTTGAAAATAAATAAAATTTGTGAATTACTTATGAATAAATAAGTATGGAAATGTTTTTCAATATAAAGTGAATACTTTGAGAATTTATCTTTTTGAAGATAAATTGAAATGAATAATTGAAATCGTATATGCATGGATATTTTGGAATGAAAAATTCACTATGGAATTTATGAATAAAAAGGGAAGTTGTTTAAAGATAAATATTGATTTATTTTTGAAGTATTGAAAATAATATATCTTGTAAAGATATTTTGGAAAATAAATAATTTGGAAAATTATTTGGAAACTGGTGATGTGTGCATATCCATTGATAGTTCAATAACCGACTATCAATATTTCCCTTTGAATGGGTATTTGATGTGATTTGTTTGAATTTGAATGCCACACTTATTTTTGAATAAGCGCTCACTATTTGGGTTAACCGGGAAAGGACCATGGGGTCGTATAACCCATTCCGAATATGTGATACGTCGTTATGAATTGCATTTGAAGACCGGTGTTGAAGACCGGAATTTTTTGAAAGCGAAAGGACAACTCGTCGATTGTCTTTGCACCGAGTAGCTACGGTATAAAGACTCCATATGTGATGGGAAGTCCGGACGTGATTAGAGATTATCCGGATTGCAAGGACTTCTTTGTAAGTGCCTTCGGTTCTGTTCGAGCCCGGAACAGACTTGTATGGATTGTATGTCTGACATTACAAATTGAGATATAAAGCCGATTTCTTTCAAATATATTTCTGTTGGTGGCGGAGAATTCATTCTCTCAGCTTAACACCCTTCTCTGAGACGTACGAGCTCAGAGGTTATGTAGTTGAATGTTATCAGCGATATATTCCCAATTTGATAATGTGACATGCTGAGTGTTGCTGTGAAATGATCATTGTGTTGATCATTTGTGATAGGATCGTTTATTTGATTGTTTATCTTTGTGATCATTTCTATGATCATTTGTTGACCCAAAGCATGGCTTTTGTATAAAGTGTGTTTTTGTGGACGTGACTTCGTCGAGCCTCACAAACCGGTAATGGTCGAAACAGGAATTGTGCGGCAAGGTTTTCAGGGATAACTTCCCTAGGGTATGACCATTCCTTCTAGAAAAGGGTAGTATCATGGTATGGAGCCCAGATACTTACTCATGTTGAAACACTTATTATTATGGTGTGATGTTGGTTAGAGAGCTCTCGTTTAAAGGTCCCAAAGGACCGGGGGTGGCATATCTAAGGGTTTGTAATATCCCTTGGGAAAAGGGGTTCCCGGCCTAGTTTGGCAGAGATCCAGTTGGGTTCTCGGGGCGTCCTTCCTGAGGCGTTCTCATGTGGCAATGGGAAGTTCCTTGGCCTGACCATTTGTTGGAAATCCAAAGAAACAATACGAGATTTGTACGGTTTTAGTTATAGAACCTGCCATCTAATATGGTAGCTATAGTAAGCATACTATAATGGTACCTATGCTGGCTAAGATTTATATCTTTATTTTCGAAATGAATTTTCTCTACACTATGCACTAGCAATAATATCAAATGTTCTTTTTAATGCGTATCAAGCATCTTTGACTATCATAAGGAGAAATCTCCTCCAAGTCTGCATTTGCATTGTGTGTGTGGCGGGAGGTCTTATGGTGGTCTCATTTTTAAAAGCATTGCGAATTGACTTTAAAAATATTCCTCTATTTTGATTTTAAGGATAAATAAACTGTTTTGAGTTCTCACACCAGTCACATGACTGACTCGGAGTTTATTGTTTTCCTTCCTAAACTCTGGGTGCCCACCAATTTCTACACGGGCAGTCAAGAGTTAAGGTTTATCAGGATATTCTGGTGTTGCTGGAGGCAAGCTGGATGGCATGGCGTATTACTAGTATATAGTATTTCTTTTCTGCTGTTTGTTGTTGTACACTCTGATGATATGATGTAATGTAATGTATAAAATGTAATAACTAATATAGTTCTTTGTTTAAAGATTATTCATTTATTATTGTTAACTCCTATTATTGCCGCGACCTAAAAAGTAAGCGACCTAACTAACGACGCGACCTAGTGACTCAAGAGATGAAACGATTTAGCGGCCTAATTAGTGAAGCGACCTAGCGATCTAAAGAAGGTTACGACCTAGCGGAACCCAGCGACCTAAGAGTAGCTGCGACCTAAAATGTTGCGACCTAAGATTGTCTCGACCTAAAGGCAGCAGCGACAGTGTTACGACCTAAGATTGTCTCGACCTAAAGGCAGCAGCGACCCAAAAAGGCCGCGACCTAAAAGGACAAACAACCTATGGAACTCCGCGACCTAACTATCCACCGACCTAGGGAGCTCCGTGACCTAAGGAAGGTCGCGACCTAAGGGACTCAGCGACTTAAGATTAACTATGGCTGCAGGAAAGTTCTCGCGACTTAGGTTAGGTCGCTAACGACCTAAATACCAGAATATAGAAGACTATGCAATGCCACAGGGGGATAGGTCGCTCACGACCTAGTACTTGTGCAAATCAGCATGCGTGAGGAAGGAGGGGCCAATACTCTTCAGGTCGACTACAACCTTACTTAGGTCGGTCACGACCTACGACCTTACTTAGGTCGGTCACGACCTACGACCTTACTCTGAAAAATGCCTATAAATATGACCCTAACTCCAACTAGCAAAGGACTTTTGGGCTCATTCTCTTCAAGCGCCGTTACTCTGCTGCATTCCAAACCAATCAAACACTTAAAGCTCTCAAGACACGAAGAACGCTACAAACAACTTCGAGAAAAGATCACACGCATCCAACATGGATTTGAAGACTCTAATCTCAATTGAAGTTTAGGCTACTTGTTCTAAGTGACTTGTAATTCAAAGTGTATTGTACTTGGAAAGAATTGTATCAGCTTGTAACGAGATCATCAATAAAAGTACTTAAAGTGGACGTAGGCTATACCCTTGGCCGAACCACTATAAAATTGTTGTTGTTTACTGCATTCCCGCTATTATCTGCTTGTAATCTATTCCCGAGTTATCGGGTGGTGCTTCCAAAACTATAACTCATACACCGGGGTGTTAGCGTTCAAATTCTAGCATTAACATTTTTGGTGCTTTCACTGAGAACTGAACTCAGGCGAGTTATCATCATTGCTTCACAGAGGTTTGTAGAGAGAATTTCCTTGAAAACCAGAAGTCTATCCGAGATTATAGCTCCTGGAAGGAAGAGTAGATCTGTCAGATCTGGGAATATTCAAGAGGGAACCTCCGCTTCCCCTATATCGAATCAGGCCACTCCAGCTGTCGGAGTTACAAAGGCAGAGCTGGATGCTGCAATTTTAGGGCTGAACCAACAAATCAATGCCCAAAATGCACAATTTGAGGCTCAGAATGCCCAGAATGCCCTAATTTTGAATAGGTTGAACGATTTGCTTGGGGCAAACCGCCAACCGGCAGATAATGAAAGGAATTTGGCTGGCAACATTCGTGATGCTGAAGAAAGAAATGCTCCTGAAAGAGCTGCTAGCCCCTTTGAACGAACACTTCCAGAGGTTGGTGGATCTAGAACTCGACATGATGAGGAGTATCTTTCTGGAATGGTCCGACAAATTATGAAAGAAAGTATGCAAAGGGTTGAAGACGAGAAAGAATGGGGTTTCGCCCCAAGTAAAACTCCTTTTACTGAGAAAATCTTAAAGGCTGAATTCCCAAGGAAGTTTGTCCCACCAAGCATTCCAGCTTACAGGGGGACGAGTGATCCGAACGAATTCTTATACAAGTATGATTGGCACATGACTGGTGCCCGAGCCTCTGATGAAATAAAGTGCCGATATTTTCCTGCGTATCTCGAAGGTGTAGCTCTGCTTTGTTTCACCAAACTTCCAGTCCGATCTATCGATCAGTTTTCTGACTTAACCCGGAAGTTCAAGGAGCAGTTCAGACTATACGCCTCAAAAGCTAAGGATATCATGTCACTGTCAAGTTTGGAACAGAATCCAGGGGAAACTATCAGATCTTTCTTAAACCGCTTTAATATAGCGCTAGCTGAGGTGGACAATGCAGAACCGCGAATGATATTGACTTATCTGATGAAGGGTATTGACAAGTCGAGCGAGTTTGGAAAGTGGCTAAACATGAAAGAACCAAATTCCCTTGAAAAGTTCTATAAAAAAGCAGATGAATTCATACGCTTAGAAAGCCGTCCCGTACCGGTAAAGGCAGTGTTGGAAAAAGCCCAAGATAACACTGTTGTTCCACGCAAGAATGAATCTGTAGGGCAAAAAAGGGAAAATAACAATGGGAAGAAGTAGAGTAATCTGAAGAAGCCCCGATCCTTCAAGCCATCAGAATATACTCCTTTGTCAGATACGCCGGAGCGTATCTACCTTGCCACTAAAGATTCTATTGACTTTCCTAAACCTCCTCCTCTAAGGACCGGGAAAAAGGCTATACAGAGTGGGAAGTTCTGCCGCTTCCATAATCAACCCGGTCACGAAACCGACGAGTGCCGACAGTTGAAAAATCTGATTGAAGAGTTGCTAAGGGAAAACAAACTGCAGCAATTTGTGAAAAAGAATAGCAACAATCCTGCTTCATCTAGTCAGGGGCAGCAGGCTCCTACTCATCAGCCTAGGACGATTGAGAAGGCTTCAGGACATGAATCTGGAAGGCCCATTATCAATGTCATTACAGGAGGACCTCATCCAGCGGGCAAAAGCTGGGGTGAGATGGAAAGGTATACCCGAGCTTTAAAGTATGTGCCGACCGAGGAAGATGTATTTGTTTTGGAAGGTGCTACGCCCTTGAAGCAACAAAGAACTCTTGATGATGATATTGTATTCAAAGCTAGGGATTCCGCAGGTATTGAAGCTCCTACCTTGGATCCCTTAGTCATCTCGGCTGGTATCGGGCCAGCTATTATCAGAAGAGTTCTCATTGATTGTGGCGCATCCTGCAATATCCTCTTCAAGAAAACATTCGACCAAATGAAGATCCCTATGGCTGATGTGCAAGCTTCATCGCATAAAATTGCTGGCTTCACTGGGGAGCCGAAACAGCCAGTAGGAACCATTGATTTGTTTGTGGAACTTGGAGAAGGAGAGAGAAAAATGGTCCGCAAGCAAACTTTTGTGATTGTCGACGAATTTTCTGCTTACAATGCTTTCCTTGGTCGTCCAACTCTGGCAGCGTTCAAAGCTGTTCTTGCCCCGTGGTGCCTCACCATTAAATTCCCTACAGACAATGGAGTAGGAGTTATAAAAGGGGATCAAAATGCTGGGCGAGAGTGTTATCTGACAGAGCTATGAGAAACCAGAAAAAGAGAGATGGGAAAGAATGCGGCAGCCCCAGTCCGCATCAAAGAACCAGCCTTGTAGCAATTACAGGGCGGACCCTGCACTGGCGAGCACAGCGGAGCAAGGAAAGAGATGGACCCTAGAAAAGTCAGTGCAGGGGAAAATAGAGTGGTACCGGTGGAAACGACAATTCCAATCCCTGTTGACCCAAAGGACCCAAACAAAGTGTTGAATGTGGGTTCACAACTTAACGCGTCAATTCAGAATATCTTAATATCTTTTTTAAAGGAAAATCTGGATGTTTTTGCTTGGACTCATGCCGATATGTGCGGAATATCTCCGGAAGTTGCAGTGCATGCTCTAAATATTGATCCAAAATTTACACCTGTGAAGCAGAAAAGGAGAACTCAAGGTCCAGAAAGGTCAGCGGCATTAAAAGAAGAAGTTGATCGACTCATGGAGAATAATTTTATCAAAGAATCTACCTATCCGAATTGGGTTTCAAACCCAGTGCTGGTTAAGAAAGCCAACGGAAAATGGAGAGTATGCATCGATTTTTCAGATCTGAACAAGGCCTGCCCTAAAGACTGCTTCCCATTACCCAGAATCGACCAACTGGTAGACGGAACAGCGGGACACGAATTGTTATCTTTTATGGATGCTTACTCCGGATATAACCAGATCATGATGCATGAGCCAGATCAGGAGGACATGAGCTTTATCACCGACACTGGTCTTTACTGCTATAGAGTTATGCCCTTCGGGTTGAAGAATGCAGGGGCGACATACCAAAGACTCGTTAATGCTATGTTCAAACTGCAACTGGGCAAGACTATGGAAGTCTACGTCGATGACGTGTTAGTAAAGTCTAAGAAAGCGGTGGATCACATAGAACACTTAGCAGACATGTTCGCAGTCCTCCGAAGATACGGAATGAAGCTCAATCCTTTAAAATGTTCATTTGGAGTGGAATCCGGCAAGTTTTTAGATTTCATCGTGAGCGCTAGGGGCCTTGAGGCCAGTCCAGCTCAAATTACTGCATTGAAAGAAGTCAAAGCCCCTAGAACAAAGAAGGAATTGCAAAGTCTCAATGGAAAAGTCGCCGCCTTGAGTCGGTTCATTTCCAAAGCCACAGATAAATGCATCCCATTCTTTGACGCCCTAAAGAAAGGAAAGAAAAACTTCGATTGGACTCCCGAATGCCAAAAAGCCTTCGATGAATTGATTCGCCATATGGAGATGCCTCCAATACTTTCTAGGCCTGGCGATGGCGAGGATCTTCTTATATACTTGGCAGTATCATCTCATGCTTTAAGTGCAGCGCTGATACGGGAAGACAAAAGGATTCAACATCCAGTTTACTATATCAGCAAAAGACTCACTGGGGCAGAGATGAATTACTCTAAGTTGGAAAAACTCGCCTATTGCTTACTAATTGCGTCTAGGAAGTTGAGGCAATATTTTCAAGCTCATCCTATCAAAGTCCTCACTGATCATCCTTTAAAGCAAGTCCTGTTTCGCCCTGAAACTTCAGGTCGTCTTCTAAAATGGAATATTGAACTCAGTCAGTATGACATCACTTATCATCCCCGAAAAGCAATCAATGGACAAGCTATAGCAGATTTCATTGCAGAATTCACAGATAAGGGTAACAGTGAGGAGGAAACAGTCGACGATTCCCCAATCCAATGGAAGTTATATGTCGATGGTGCGAAAAACGACTGCTGTTCTGGAGCCGGAGTCGTACTTGAGACCCCAGAAGGCCGATCATTATGCTATGCACTAAGATTGGAATTTCCTTCAACAAACAACGAAGCAGAATACGAAGCCCTTATCGCTGGTTTAAGGATTGCTAAAGAATTAAACATCCGAGCGTTACAGATATTCAGTGATTCTCAGCTTATTGTATGCCAAGTCAAAAAGGAATTCCAAGCAAAAGGGGGGAATCTGCCCGCCTACTTGTCAAAGGCTTGGGAGCTCCTGGGTGATTTCGATCATTACATGATAAGTCACATTCCTCGAGAGGAAAACACGAAAGCAGATTCTCTCGCAAAGTATTCTAGCACAGGTGAAGCTCAATTTCTGGGGCTAACTCCAGTGGAGGTCCTGTCGACTCCTAGCATTGATGAGATGGACATTGATTGGATCATGAGCATGTCTCAGGAGCAAGAATCATGGATGGCTCCGATAACAGAATATCTGCTCAATGGATCCTTACCAGGGAACTCAAGAGAACGACAAAAGTTATTGAGAAAAGCCTCTCGATACATAATCCAGGATGGCCGATTATACAGACGGGGATTCTCAATGCCATTACTTCGATGTGTATCCAGGGAAGAGTCTAAAGCAATCCTAGCAGAGGTACACGGAGGAGAATGTGGTGATCATTCAGGTGGCCAAACATTAGCAAAGAAAATTCTCCGATACGGATATTTTTGGCCAGAAATTAATCGAGATGCAGCAGAGTATTCCCAAAAATGTGACAGATGTCAAAGATTCGCCAAAATTCCTAGAGCTCCTTCCACTGAACTCACACAGATGGTCAGTCCATGGCCGTTTGCAATATGGGGAATAGACCTTGTAGGACCGTTGCCAACTGCCAAATCTGGAGTTAAATACGCCATTGTTGCTGTAGATTATTTTACTAAGTGGGCAGAAGTTGAACCACTGGCTACTATCACCTCAAAAAAGATGATAAGTTTTGTGACTAAAAACATCATTTGCAGATACGGTGTGCCTCAAAAAATAATTACAGACAACGGAACTCAGTTTGAAAGTGAAGAATTCTAAGATTTTTGCAAGCGATTCAAAATCCGGAAAAGCTTCTCAGTAGTGGCTCATCCGCAGGCAAACGGGCAAGTGGAAGCCGTGAACAAAATTATTAAGTCAACCATCAAGAAGCAAGTTGAAAGAGCAAAAGGTGGTTGGGTCGATAAGCTACCGCTGGCACTATGGGCATACAGAACCACTCACAAAACTGCGACTGGGCACACCCCGTTTTCATTGGCATACGGGTCAGAGGCAGTGATTCCGGTAGAAATAAAGGTCCCTTCACACAGAAGAATCCATTTCAATCAAGCAGAAAACGAAAAGCTACAGCTTGAAGCGCTAGATCTCCTTGATGAAAAAAGAGATGAGGCTAATCTCAGAATTGCAGCTCATCAGCAAAGAATAGCCAGACATTTCAATTCCAAAGTTCGCCAACGCAGCTTTGAGATTGGAGACCTAGTCCTGAAGAGAATTATGACAGCAACAGGTGTGTTTGGGCCAAATTGGGAAGGACCATATGTCATAGGTCAGAAGCTTCTTGACGGCACATTCAAACTCACCACTATTGAAGGAGATCAGATTCCAAGGGCATGGAACAGCAACCATTTGCGTCCATACTATACTTGAAAATTTTGTTGAAATATTGTAAAAAGAATTATGAATGTATGATTCTTGTAATTGAAGGCAATTGTAAAACTGATGCAAGTAAATAATGAAAGAATATAAAGTGGATGTAGGCCCAATTTCCTGGCCGAACCACTATAAATCTTGTATTCCTTATTATTATTACATGTTTGCTTTATTTTCGATATAAAAAGTACATAGAATGTATTGCTGAAATGTCGATTTAAATTTTTGCAGACAATGGAAGTGAAACTTGCACATAAAAAGACCAAGTGATTCTCGCCAAATTTCAAAAGCCCCGAATTCAAATCCTAGATAGGAAGTACTTCAATTGAACGGCCTATGATTTCGACAGAAACGGGTCTTTGCTAATAAATTGAGATCGTTTGAACAAACAAACATCCAATTAAGAAGCTAGTGCTCGTTCTCACGAAATTGCCTGACAATGAAGCACACTTCCTTGGATTAAACAAGTTACTTGTGAGAAAAGGGAATGAAAGATAAAAATAAAAAAAAGCAGAGGATCATTGAAAAAGGCATAAGCAAGTGGACAGAGGAACAACCAAAGCCATCATCGGCAGCACAAGTCCTCTTCGGAGGCACAACTCTTCGGAGGATAAAGACCTCTAATGGGTCATACGCCACAAAAAAGAAAGTTCTCTACTCAACAAAAAAGATTGGAGGAGTCATGACCCTCCAACCATGAGAGAGTAACTTCCAGGCGATGAAAACCCTCTCGGAGGCACATTTCACCAGGAGTTGAAGTGTAACAACCGCTCTTCGGAATTTCACTTCACCAGAGTTGAAATGCAAACAAAATAAAGACCTCTTCGGAGGCACATTTCACCAGGAGTTGAAGTGTAACAACCGCTCTTCGGAATTTCACTTCACCAGAGTTGAAATGCAAACAAAATAAAGACCTCTTCGGAGGCACATTTCGCCAGGAGTTGAAGTGTAACAACCGCTCTTCGGAATTTCACTTCACCAGAGTTGAAATGCAAACAAAATAAAGACCTCTTCGGAGGCACATTTCACCAGGAGTTGAAGTGTAACAACCGCTCTTCGGAATTTCACTTCACCAAAGTTGAAATGCAAAACAAAAGAAAGACCTTCCTGGAAGCCCACGTTTCACCGAGATTGAAATAAAACTTCCAAGTGTTGAAACGTGAAAAGGCTTTCTTCGAAGGCACAACTCTTTGGAGGTACACGTTTCACCAAGATTGAAATAAAACTTCCAAGTGTTGAAACGTGAAAAATCCCTCCTCAGAGGTACCACCCCCCTCTCCGGAAGCATAATCAAGAAGAAAGACCTCTTCGGAAGCCCACGTTTCACCGAGATTGAAATAAAACTTCCAAGTGTTGAAACGTGAAAAGGCTTTCTTCAAAGGCACAACTCTTTGGAGGTACACGTTTCACCAAGATTGAAATAAAACTTCCATGCATTGAAACGTGAAAAAATCCCTCCTCAGAGGTACAAATTTCTATTTAAAAGAAAAATCTTCATCAAGAGCATACTTTAACTTTCGAAGGAAGAGTGATTTACCTACTCTAAAAAAAAAAAAAGGGGGAAAAGAAAGTTAAAGTACATTCAGAGGTCCGCTTTACCCCATAGAAGAATTCACTTGGCAAAATGTGTACATACGCAAAAGGAAAAAGTGACTTCTTCGAAGGACAAAGCGTAAAAATTTATATGAAAGGGGCTGTACTCTATGAAAAATCTTTTCACGAATGAAATAGTCATTCTACAGAAAATAAGAGTGCAAGTCCCCTCGAAGTATAGAAAATTGCAGTAAGCTTATGATATGGGGGCAGCATGGTATAGTTGTATACGATATGATATAGCTACATCGGTAAAGTACGCTCAAACAACATACCATAAGCTCACTACAATGTCATATAAATAAACTTGTGCAAAAATGAATAATAAATGCATTCTCAAATTCAAACAGGAGTTTATACAAAGAAAGAGGAATCATTTTATTCAACATTACTTTATATGCAGGTACAAGTTTCAATAAAAGAAAAGCGGGGGGCCAATACCCGCACAATTCTCGACCAATACATGCAAAAGACGAGAAGCTAAAAGCTGAAGTCTTCATTTCTTTTTGCCACCCTTGGACCCTTTGCCTGGCCGAATGATTAGTTTTTCAGGTCTATCTATAGGCATAAGGGAAGAAGGAGAGGGAGGTGCAACCGGTGCGACTTCCGGTTCCTCTTCAGTAGTGATGATTTTCTTCCCCCTCCTCTTTGATGTTCCGTGCTTCTTTCTTCTCTTCGAAGAAGACTCACTCCCTGGAGTAACAAGAGCGGACAAGACTACGTCATCAGAGGGAGTCCGCTCCGGAGAGATCTCGCCTCCTTCAAGTCCCTCGTCCTTCTGCTCTTGCGAAGCGATAGGGTCATCCAAGCCATGAAGAGCCTCAATCTGTTCCTCTTGTGACCCGGGTTGTGAAGCAGAAGGATGAGTCACCTGAAGAGACGGAGGAGGGATAACCGGAGGAAGTGAAGTCTGCACAGCACTTGGCGTTTCAACTGCAGAAGAGAAATTAAAAATATTAGTATCTCCCCGAAAGAAGGGAGATATGGGTTCGTCGAGATTCAAGAAGTAATCGAGAAGCTCATCAAACTTTTGAGGAGTAAGCAAGCGATCCACCTGAATCGGACCAATATCAAAATTACCTGAAGATGTTTGCTTCGTAAGTTCAATCTCATAATTCTGAGCCCCGATATCCTCCAGAGCCTCATCATCAGTAGGGGTGATTACCCCGGTTCTTATAGGAGGCGGCGAATGAGCACTAGAGCCTGTAATGTCCACTTCGGGAGAAACTAAAGGACGTTCAGAAGTGGTAGGCGGTATTTCTTTCTCAGAACGTTCCCCTTCCGCCATTCCGGCCCGTACCTTGACGAGTTGCTCTTTTCCCTTGGCAAGAGCGGCGCGGGCATCATCATCGAGATAATGCTCTTCAAGAGCTGTCTCGGCGTAGCCAGCACCTTTGCCACCTAGCATATCAAGTGCTGCCTCCCAGACTTCAGCTAATGTAATTTCGTATTTAGGGCCTAGAAAGGCAAGGCTGCCACGCCCCAAAATGCTATGCAGATAGAAATCAAATAATGTGGAGCTAATATCAGCTTTGGTTGCTTGATGGGCCTCTTCGGCCACGAGTTTACCAGCAACAGCCTCGTCACGCTCCGTTTCGGCTATAGCAAGTCGAGCTTTTAGCATCTCTATCTCCAAGCTCTGAGAGCCGGCCTGTTCTCACAGCTGTAAAGTTTCAGCACGATATTCTTCTATGACCTTCTCTTGGTGTGTAAGCTTATCTTCGACTGCCCTTTGACTGGCATGCGCATCTCGTACTTGTTGCTGAAGCATGCTCTCCTTTTGAGAATGGAAAGTAGATGAAGTAGCTAATTCTTCCTTAAGCTTTTCTACTTCCGCTTCCAGCTTTTCATTATAGGAAGCAATACTTCTCATTTCGGCGTCATGCTGTTCGAGAGTCTTCTGCCACTCAGCCTTACCGTTCTCCATTGTGAGCATGGCCTCGAGATTGGCTCGGTTAACCCTCTGAAGCTCGTCGACAATTTTTGCCAGTTCGACATTCTTTCAATATCGGTCCTGACAGTATCATGATTTCGCAGCATAGCCGGTTTGTCGAGAGGAACCAAGTCGAGATCAAATCGAACCCCTCTCAAGCACCACTGAGGAAATCGACTTTGAAGAGTGGGAGGACCTTGCCCGACTTGGTATGCGGGCCGGTTGATGATTGCTTGAATGTCGGAGCGAACGGGAGCAGGAGATTGAGCAGGAACATGTTCAGAAGCTGTCGGCATTGTTTCTTCGGTAAGTCTAGCCCGCTTGCTAGAAGAATCGTCTATGTGACCTTTACCTCTCTCATCGTGAGCTTTTCTCTTTTGAGTATCATCATCTCTGTGGGGAGGGTCATGTCTTTCTTGTTCCCTTCGGCGACGTTCTTCATATGCTCGTCTCTCGTCGGCTTTCCTTATGGCCCTCTCTTCATCCGATTCTCTGTAAGAAGGGAGGTAACGCCTGTAATCATACTGGCTACGCCTCCCGTAGCGCTGGAAATCATCATAGTACGAGCCGCTGCGCCCCATAGGAGAATCTGGAATAAAAACAAGCTTTAGAAATCTTTAAAGTACAAGAAGATAAGTGCGTAGAAGTGATGAGAAATCCAAAGTGTCGTGTAACGTGTAAACTACACGCATCGAGTTACAAACCACCCTGTGGAATAGAGGTAGTGATAACTTGAGTAGGAGGAGTTGACATTTGTTGTAAAGAAGATGTCGCATCGATTACAGAAGAGATAGTTTTAGAAACATCATCTTTGAAAAGTTCTTGAGATGTCATAATTAAATCGCTCAACCCCTCAAAAACATCATCGCCATCTTGTTTTTTGGAGCTTGCTTTCTTAACTCATTCGCTAGTAGATTTTCCGGAAGATCGTGGGGGTTCTTCCTCTTCGGTAACTGGGGCAAGTACAGACTTGTTAGACCGCCCCACAACAACCTTCGGAATTGAACACTTTACCAGTGAAGTTTCTATAGAAGTTCCTCCCTGCATGTGCTCTTTAATAGAGACCGGGGCATCAGGAGTTTCCGTCGGAGAATCAGGAATTTCAGTCGGAACTTCATGAATTTGAGTGGAACGAGAAGGATGTAGAAGCTCAAACTGATGAAGAAGTTCTTCTGTCAATAGAAATTTTACGCTTCTTTCTTCAGCAGCCACAGTGCTTAGCCTTTCAAAAATTGACTTATGGCTGGAATCTCTAGAAGGAGGAGGAAGTGCTGTAAAAATAAGGAATGGAATCAGCATCTAGCAATACGAACCAGGTAAAACTTAGAATAAAATTAAAGAAAGAAGAGAAAAAAGATCTCACTTCCTACTCTCCAGTCTGCGTAAAATTCTGCGGGACAACGAATGTAGAAGTATTGATTCAGGAAACCATGTGCACTCTCCGGCAAATCCAAAATAAGTTTGCGGTTCCTCGCATCTCTTACAAGTACAATTGAAGGGTGGTCCTTGTTCTTCGCAAAAGTGCACAAGTAACAGATTTCCTCAAAACTCGGAAGACGGTCAAGAGTCCTCCTGAACAGAACGCACAATCCCATCAAAATAGCATAGCCATTGGGGTGCAGCTGGGAAGGAGAGATCGTCAGTCGAAGGAGGATTTGTCGAAGAAATTCATTAAAAGGAGGAATTGCTCCACTTAAGCACATTTGTCGATTAATGGCAACAAAACCGTAAGGTGGTCCATCAGCGGAGTCATTTGGTCTAGGGAGTAAAACTTCTGCCTCGGCAATGCCAAATTGAACGCATAATTGATTAAGCGCCCGCTGTTTCAAAAGGGTAGGAGTTCTTTCCGGAGGATTCTCTAGTGGAATAGCAATCGGGAAAACCCCTTCGGCGTGTTCTATCATCTCTTCTTGCTGAGACGTCATTCTACATAAGCGACTGGATGTTCAGATGAGAAGGTGCACGTTTCCTAAAAAGTGTGAAGTGTTGTGCAGAACTAAAAAAAAAAAAGAAGAAAATAAACATAACTGAAATCAAACTAGTTGACAATTAGTCGACTATGAGATTTCAGGACTTGTTAATATAGATCTCAAGTGTAGTGTTAATGCGAACGAATCAGCTTTAACTGGATATTTTAGTTTTGCTTTAACACTTCACTTGAATTCATTGGTTCACAGCATTTCGTTCACACAGTTCATTTAAGTTGATTATTCTTTATCGACTAATCTGTCATTCGATGTGGGCAGTCAATGGCAGTATGTTCGTCCCAGTTTTCTGCAAATGTTATGTTTAACAGGTTATTAGCATTAGAGATAACCTACAACAAAGTGCAACAGAATTCAAGTTCAAACAATTCAACCAAGTCTTCACAGAATTTCACAAGTCTTAGGTCGTCCAGCGACCTAGCATAGGTCGGGCTTCATTAGGTCGCACTATGCAAGTTAAAAGGTTCAAGGCAGTACAAACTTTCCAAGTCCTAACTCGGCCGCGACCTAAAGCCTATGCCGCAAAGTATAGGTCGTTGATATATTAAGTCGCTGTGCAGTCATTCAAGAATGATAGGTCGCTAAGTTGTTAAGTCGTCCTGTTCAAAGTGCATGTGCAAATTCGCCAAGTCCTAGGTCGTTCAAATCCCAACGCGACCTAAGAATTAAGTCGTGAATTTGAAAGTCCTCAAGCTTCCCTTAGGTCGTAAGTTATCTTAAGATGCTCAGATTTACTAGGTCGCTGACTTCCTATCCACGCTAAAGCACATCGGACCTAGTAACCCGTTAACACTAATAGCGCAGAATCCCTCATTCTAATCGTGAAGATCATCGTCTTTTCATACCACCAAGTCATTCGAAAAACGACTCCATATATCTCTGATCTAGACCTAACTCACTGTCGTGTGTTCGAGAATCACAACAACAACAATAGCCAGTGACGAACAGGAATCGATCACAATGCAAATCAGAGTGAAGCACGACGTACAAAATCGAGTTGGGGTTAAGGGGTTAGAATTCGTGGTTCGATGGTGATTATGGAATGAATGAAGATCGAAGATGCTTACGTGATTTGATAGCAAGAATGAATTGCTGAATGATTTTCTTGAGTTCGTCTTTAAAATCACAGAATTCTGTTAATGGAAGAGCAGGAAATTGGAGCAGTTAGATAATGAAGAAGAAGCAACCTAGCAGTTTATATGGAGCTGAAAGAAGAAGGCAAGTAGACACGCGAGTTAGCATATGTTTTAGGTCGCTCACGACCTAGCAAAGATAAGTCGAAGCATGCGACCTATGACATAGGCCGATACTTCGAGGGGCAGATGTTAACTCCTATTATTGCCGCGACCTAAAAAGTAAGCGACCTAACTAACGACGCGACCTAGTGACTCAAGAGATGAAACGATTTAGCGGCCTAATTAGTGAAGCGACCTAGCGATCTAAAGAAGGTTACGACCTAGCGAAACCCAGCGACCTAAGAGTAGCTGCGACCTAAAATGTTGCGACCTAAGATTGTCTCGACCTAAAGGCAGCAGCGACAGTATTACGACCTAAGATTGTCTCGACCTAAAGGCAGCAGCGACCCAAAAAGGCCGCGACCTAAAAGGACAAACAACCTATGGAACTCCGCGACCTAACTATCCACCGACCTAGGGAGCTCCGTGACCTAAGGAAGGTCGCGACCTAAGGGACTCAGCGACTTAAGATTAACTATGGCTGCAGGAAAGTACTCACGACTTAGGTTAGGTCGCTAACGACCTAAATAC
The DNA here is from genome assembly GCA_030765085.1 of Allium cepa. Classification (NCBI taxonomy): domain Eukaryota; kingdom Viridiplantae; phylum Streptophyta; class Magnoliopsida; order Asparagales; family Amaryllidaceae; genus Allium; species Allium cepa. Next base: position 888,715,972 of record CM060939.1, read on the forward strand.
CAGAATATAGAAGACTATGCAATGCCACAGGGGGATAGGTCGCTCACGACCTAGTACTTGTGCAAATCAGCATGCGTGAGGAAGGAGGGGCCAATACTCTTCAGGTCGACTACAACCTTACTTAGGTCGGTCACGACCTACGACCTTACTTAGGTCGGTCACGACCTACGACCTTACTTAGGTCGGTCACGACCTACGACCTTACTCTGAAAAATGCCTATAAATATGACCCTAACTCCAACTAGCAAAGGACTTTTGGGCTCATTCTCTTCAAGCGCCGTTACTCTGCTGCATTCCAAACCAATCAAACACTTAAAGCTCTCAAGACACGAAGAACGCTACAAACAACTTCGAGAAAAGATCACACACATCCAACATGGATTTGAAGACTCTAATCTCAATTGAAGTTTAGGCTACTTGTTCTAAGTGACTTGTAATTCAAAGTGTATTGTACTTGGAAAGAATTGTATCAGCTTGTAACGAGATCATCAATAAAAGTACTTAAAGTGGGCGTAGGCTATACCCTTGAGCCGAACCACTATAAAATTGTTGTTGTTTACTGCATTCCCGCTATTATCTGCTTGTAATCTGTTCCCGAGTTATCGGGTGGTGCTTTCACAACTATAACTCATACACCGGGGTGTTAGCGTTCTAATTCTAGCGTTAACAATTATTATTATATGTTGTTCCGCTGCGAATTGTGAGATTCTGATGTTGTTCAGTTGTTTTCTTTCTCTCTATCTTTTATCTTCTTCTCTCCCCTTCTTTCTCTTTCTTTTTCTTAAAACCCTAAGTGTTCGGTTTTTCGGCATTCGATTTCTCGGCAGTCGATAAAGTGAGTATCGATGTTGAGTTTTCGGAAGTCGAAAATTTCCGGGACGTTACATCTGGTATAAGAATTGAATTATAATTAAAGTGATTTGCAATTGTGAAATAAACTTATATATATATGAGAAGTGAAACTATGTGAATATATTTATGAATATGAATTGTAAATAAAAATGAATTTAAAGTTAAATGGAAATTTACTTTAGAAATGGAATATAACTTAAGAGTTGTTGAATGAAGTTGATATTGGTATCGAAGTAAAATTAATAAAGTTAAACGATAGATATGAACTTAAGTTATGTAAATGAAATTCAACTTTAGAAATTGAATGGATTGAATGTAAATCAATTGAATGTGAATTTAGTTGATATGAAATAATGAATGTAAGTGTAATTCATTAAAATCTAATGTTATTGAAAGTTAAAGTAATTGGAATTCAATTGGAACTTAAGTGAATCTTAAATGGAATTGAATTTAATTTGGAAGTAAACCAACTTGAATATGAATTAGTGAATATAAACTAATTGAAAATGAATGTTAGTAACATCCACTGTTAATGAATCAAATGTGATTAAATTGAAAACCTATTTCATTGAATATGAATGAGAATATGAATGAATATTTATTGGTTATGAATGCTAGTTGGTTGATGGTTGAATATATTGCTTTTGTTTCATTTTGCTATGCTGGCATATATAGTTATTATGTTGCTATATGTTGTATATTGATACTATTGTCTATGTACATGGTTCTCATGTTGTTTGTTGAGTGTTTAGTAGGTGCGAATCGCGTTTGCTTCGCATTTGGAGCTCGCTTTCGCGCTATATTAGTCGTATATGCTCGCTAATAAAATATAAGGTACATATCTCGGATTACATACCGTACTTTTATACGTTTTTCCCTGCGGGATGCCTCATTACTTGATGAGATGTATATTTGTGATATATATACTGTCATTTTTTTTTCGGATCGAGCCGCGCAAAGGAGACTATGGCGAATTTTTCCGAAAATTTAAGGCGTTTGAAAAAATTTGAGAAAATTGGAAAATTTTTGAAAATTTTAACTTTGATTTGGAATTGAAAGTTAAACAATAGTAGTTTGGTTTGAAAAGATAACTAAGTATGATTTGAAAACTTAGTAAAGTATTATAAGAAGTTTAACTATGGATTTTGGGAAAGTTAATAAATTCTGTAACTTTTATTGCTTGATAATTTCGAGGACGAAATTCTTTTAAGGGGGGAAGATTGTAACGACCCAGAATTTTAATTTATTAAAATTTGAATATTTAATTAATTTTAAATATTAATAAGTGAATTTATAAGTCGAATAAATTTTATTGCGAATAATTAGATTTAATTGAATAATTAAATCGATAATTTAATATGTTAAATTATGGAAATAATTGAAAATCGAGTTAAATATGATTGAAAATGATTTGTAAAATTTTATTTTATCATATTGAAGTTAGAACGATATTTTGGAACTTTTAAAATCGGATAAAAGTTTATTTGTGAAAATTGAATATTTTAATATTTAATCGACTAGTGAAAATAGTCAATTTTTGAACAGTCTCAGAATTTGACGAAACCAGTTTCATTAGGTCCGTAATAGTTAGTTATTATCGGATTTCAATTTTCGTAGCAATCGGAGTTATCGTTTGATCGTGGCAGCTCGAAACGCAGCGAAAATGTTTTTATATTAAATTGGCGAGTTAAAATAGCCATTTTTCAAAAAGTCTCGAATTTCGATGAAACCAGTTTCATCGGATCCGTAATGTGATATTATTGTAAGGTTTCAAATTTCGTGTCAATCGGATTTACCGTTTGTCCGGTGCAAACTAAAACGCCTAGAAAATCGTATAAATCGGTTTAATTTAAATTGAACGTTTATTGCCATAACTCGCACAGATGTCCAAATTAGCTTCCGAAACTTGTTCCATTGTGTCCGGAACGCGGGGTAAACCCTAGAAACGCTGGTTACGGCGCGTAAATCGGAGTTTGGAAATTCCGGAATGAATAGTGTCGTTCAAACTTCTATAAATAGGGCCTTTATTCACAAAAATATAGCAAAACCCTAATTCTCTAGTGTAGCCGCCAGTGATGAAACCGAAGGCCGAAATCTTCCTACCTTTCTCCTCTAATTTCTTTCAATCCACTCAATATCATCGAAAACTCTCAACTAGAAAAACGTAGATCTCCTCGAGATCTTTAGATCCAACGGTGGTGATTGGATAATTCGCAACGTGGAGGGAGAAATCATGGCCGAAAGGGAGCACGGTCGGCCTCATTTTTCGTGCAAATGGCGCAGCCAAGTTCACCATGGTTGATGCCGAGTGTAGCTTGCGTATGGGGCTTCAATTTGGAGGCCTCTGATCGAATATTAAGCGAGTAATTGGGTCGAAAGATCAAAACCTAAATTGAGCAAATGGGTTCATGTTGTTACGGCTATTTACTGGAAGTAAACGCGTGTGAACGAGGAAGGAGAAGGGGGAGGGGTACGCACGACTTGGATTTGCAGTGGAAGGATCATGCGGCCCTGATTGAAAGTTAGGTTTATAAATAGTTAATTTATGTTGTAATTAGTTTATATAAATCGTGTAAAACTTTGAAAATGCATATCTTTTTCATACGAGGTCGAAAACGCGCGAAACCAGTTGCGTTGGAATCGTATGGACGAGCAATACGCTATGGAAATAGATTGGATTCATTTGGAGTTAGTGAAAATTTCGTGTAAAATTATACGTAATTTTATTCAAAATAAATCGCTAAAACGAAATTGAAATCAAGGTGAGAACTTCTCACTCAATCGAATCGGTTTCGATATTATTTTAAATAGTTAGATTTAAAATACTTGAATGCATGTTTGAATGATGATTGATATCTATTGATTGTTAAAATAGACATTATGCGCCGTTAGTAAGCGGATGTTATTTATTAAAAACATATACCGCGAATATTTCATAAACAGTGAAATTGGTATTATATGTAATAGCAATATATATATATTGCATATGTACATATTGGAGTTATTGATTTCCCGCATTTTTTAGCGGATGAGACCTTATTGCGCCGTCTATTAAGCGGATAATATTTTAAATCCCATATACCGCGATAATTCCGTACTGGAGCGGAATTGGTATTGTGCTAATGTTTTTGGATGCAGGAAACAGGTTGGAGGGATCCAACTGGATTCCTCAATAGTATTTATTTGATTTTAGATATTTTGATATTTGATGGACTATCATATCGATATATGATGTCGTTGTTGTTGTGATTGACTATTTGGTGTGTAGCATCATTGGACCCAAATTTTGGGATTTTTAAAAGGATTTCAAAGTGATTTTTGAAAGTATACGTTTATAAAATATTTTTGGAATTTATCCATTTTAAATAAATAAATGTATAAATTTTAATGTTATAAAAATTATGATCTTTGAGAAATATAGTTAAAAGTTGATTTTTGAAAATATGAGGCTAATGATTTTATAAAATAGTTTAATCGGGATTTTTGAATTTATTTTAAAAAGTTTAGAACTGTGAATGAATTTCATAAATGAATGAAATTTATAGAATTATAAACGGTGAAGTTATAAATGGAATTTTATAAGCAGTAGGTTTATAAAATTTATAAAGTTATTAAAAGAATGGTTTTGGATAAATAATTGAATCTTATAAGTTATAAGATTTATAATTATGAAGTTCAAGGGAACGATTTTTGCAAACAAATAAATTATAAGTATTTGACTTATAATATGAATTTCTAGTATATCATTGAGATATGAATTGAGATAGGTTAATAGAGGAATTTATAAAAGGAAGTAGTTATAAAATAAATAGAAATGGAATTTATAAACGTTGTTCTATAAATTCGCAAAAACTTATTTTGATAAGTAAATTGTTATAACTTATTTATGGAGTTATATTCACGTTTTTGAACTGTGAATAATCCTTTAAAATGAAATCTATAGAAATGATGAAATTGGTTAACGTAGTATATTCACGTTTTTGAATAGTGAATAATATGTTAAAGAAATGTTTTGGATGTGATGTTTTAAATAGAATTAAAACGATCTAACAATTGTTTTAAATGCATTAAGATTCGAAACCATAGATTTCAACATTTATTGTTGAAATAGACGTTTTCGAGAAATAGAAGGAAATGGTGGACTATAACACTGTTGTTATAGTAAATGATTTCGGAAAGGAAATGTTTTGTATAGTATTGGGATTTATATATCTATCTTAAATTCGAATCCCTGTACTAGAGATTTTGGGACGTCGTAACGATGTTTTACGCAACATTCGTTTTGGCCCAAATAAATATGTTTAAGAGCATGATTTCTTTAAGGAATGAAATGTATACTTAATTTCGATTTAAGTATATTGAATATTTTCCAAGGGTTGAAAATAAATAAAATTTGTGAATTACTTATGAATAAATAAGTATGGAAATGATTTCCAATATAAAGTGAATACTTTGAGAATTTATCTTTTTGAAGATAAATTGAAATGAATAATTGAAATCGTATATGCATGGATATTTTGGAATGAAAAATTCACTATGGAATTTATGAATAAAAAGGGAAGTTGTTTAAAGATAAATATTGATTTATTTTTGATGTATTGAAAATAATATATCTTGTAAAGATATTTTGGAAAATAAATAATTTGGAAAATTATTTGGAAACTGGTGATGTGTGCATATCCATTGATAGTTCAATAACCGACTATCAATATTTTCCTTTGAATGGGTATTTGATGTGATTTGTTTGAATTTGAATGCCACACTTATTTTTGAATAAGCGCTCACTGTTCGGGTTAACAGGGAAAGGACCATGGGGTCGTATAACCCATTCCGAATATGTGATACGTCGTTATGAATTGCATTTGAAGACCGGTGTTGAAGATCGGATTTTTTTGAAAGCGAAAGGACAACTCGTCGATTGTCTTTGCACCGAGTAGCTACGGTATAGAGACTCCATATGTGATGGGAAGTCCGGACGTGATTAGAGATTATCCGGATTGCAAGGACTTCTTTGTAAGTGCCTTCGGTTCTGTTCGAGCCCGGAACAGACTTGTATGGATTGTATGTCTGACATTACAAATTGAGATATAAAGCCGATTTCTTTCAAATATATTTCTGTTGGTGGCGGAGAATTTATTCTCTCAGCTTAACACCCTTCTCTGAGACGTACAAGCTCAGAGGTTATGTAGTTGAATGTTATCAGCGATATATTCCCAATTTGGTAATGTGACATGCTGAGTGTTGCTGTGAAATGATCATTGTGTTGATCATTTGTGATAGGATCATTTATTTGATCCTTTATCTTTGTGATCATTTCTATGATCATTTGTTGCCCAAAGCACGGCTTTTGTATAAAGTGTGTTTTTGTGGACGTGACTTCGTCGAGCCTCACAAACCGGTAATGGTCGAAACAGGAATTGTGCGGCAAGGTTTTCAGGGATAACTTCCCTAGGGTATGACCATTCCTTCTGGAAAAGGGTAGTATCATGGTATGGAGCCCAGATACTTACTCATGTTGAAACACTTATTATTATGGTGTGATGTTGGATAGAGAGCTCTCGTTTAAAGGTCCCAAAGGACCGGGGGTGGCATATCTGAGGGTTTGTAATATCCCTTGAGAAAAGGGGTTCCCGGCCTTGTTTGGCAGAGATCCAGTTGGGTTCTCGGGGCGTCCTTCCAGAGGCGTTCTCATATGGAAATGGAAAGTTCCTTGGCCTGACCATTTGTTGGAAATCCAAGGAAACAATACGGGATTTGTACGGTTTTAGTTGTAGAACCTGCCATCTAATATGGTAGCTATAGTAAGCATACTATAATGGTACCTATGCTGGCTAAGATTTATATCTTTATTTTCGAAATGAATTTTCTCTACACTATGCACTAGCAATAATATCAAATGTTCTTTTTAATGCGTATCAAGCATCTTTGACTATCATAAGGAGAAATCTCCTCCAAGTCTGTGTTTGCATTGTGTGTGTGGCGGGAGGTCTTATGGTAGTCTCATTTTTAAAAGCATTGCGAATTGACTTTAAAAATATTCCTCTATTTTGATTTTAAGGATAAATAAACTGTTTTGAGTTCTCACACCAGTCACATGACTGACTCGGAGTTTATTGTTTTCCTTCCTAAACTCTGGGTGCCCACCAATTTCTACACGGGCAGTCAAGAGTTAAGGTTTATCGGGATATTCTGGAGTTGCTGGAGGCAAGCTGGATGGCATGGCGTATTACTAGTATATAGTATTTCTTTTCCGCTGTTTGTTGTTGTACACTCTGATGATATGATGTAATGTAATGTATAAAATGTAATAACTGATATAGTTCTTTGTTTAAAGATTATTCATTTATTATTATTATATGTTGTTCAGCTGCGAATTGTGTAATTCTGATGTTGTTCAGTTGTTTTCTTTCTCTCTATCTTCTATCTTCTTCTCTCTCCTTCTTTCTCTTTCTTTTTCTTAAAACCCTAAGTGTTCGGTTTTTCGGCATTCGATTTCTCGGCAGTCGATAAAGTGAGTATCGATGTTGAGTTTTCGGAAGTCGAAAATTTCCGGGACGTTACAAGTTTGAAATCATTTTTAAACAAGAACATCACTTTATTATTTTGAAATTCCAAAATATGTCCTAATGCTACATTTGTACTAAATAAGGAATTCACATCAATCATATCAATCATGACATCTAAACATCGTGTATCACATGATAACAGCATATTAACAATATTTGTAATAAAATCAACAACAGTAAGGAATCTAGTTGGATTCCTCCAACCTGTTACGTGCAACAAATATACATATGAGAAAAATATGTATAATGTTGACTTCAAGGCAGACGGTGTATAAAGTGTCATCCGCTCGTACACGGGAACGTATAGGGTCTCATCCGCTAAAATATGCGGGAATATATCCAAACCAATATATATATATATATATATATATATATCACCCAAAAAATCATCAGTCATCATAAATAAAATTTATTCTCTCTTAAATAAAATATAAACGAGACAAAGAGTGTGAGTTGCACTCACATCGCTTGCAGTCGTCGCGATAGCGATTTTTTCGATTAAAATTAAACGAGCATTTAATTTTAACCGAAATTTTTACTAGCTCCAATCAACTCTGATCTTACTCTAATATGTAATGCTTGACAATACGAACCCAACGCAATTTCTTTCATCCAATTCCGACCTCGTATGAAGAAGATATGGATTTTTTAAGTTTACACGATTTTTAAATATAAATTATATAAAAATTTCTTTTTATTTATTAAACCTTCAATCCATGTCGTTGCTTTCAAGAAACAGATCATGGACCCGTATTACATCTTCTTGCTTATATTCTTTTTCTGTTCGAATGTAACCATTCAACGCCCACAAATCCTTGAACCCCACTCCAATCTCGATCGTTTTGACGACGATCCAAGGCCACCACGTTGAAGTGCATCTTGAACCTCACCTACTCCATCCGACCGCGCCCCTATCTCTCCCAATCGGCAGTAGAACGCCAATGAACTCAGCTGGAATGCACCTTCCTAGCAGCTACCATGATGCTCTAATCCAGATCACAATCGTTGGATGTGACAATATCCTCGAGCTCTTCAATTTCCTAGTTGGAAGTTTCTCGAATAGTTAGTGGACGGAGAGATAAATGAGGAGGAAGATGGTGATTTTCTGTCCATTCATGACGAAAGTAGCGGCTAAGGTTTTAGTGGATTAGGTTTTGCAAATGAATGTGGCTTGAGGTCCTTTTATATAATTTTCGTGCACTATTCATCCGAACATTTTTCGAACTCCAATCAAAGCATGCCGCCAGGCGTTTATAATGTTCTATATCTATTCTGAACACAATGGAATGTATATCGGAGGCCAATTCCATCATATTTGAAAGATAGGTTTTCGAATCAAATTACTTAAATTAAATTTACTTAAATAAATTTCTACGCGTTTCAGCTTTCCATGATCAACCACAATCCGGTTGACACAAAATTTGAAATCCTATAATAATATTACATTACAGATCCAATGAAAAAGGTTTTGTCGAATTCCTAGACAGCATGAAAAATGACTATTTTTACACGTTAATTAAATACTAAAATTTCCAATTTTATAATTTAACTTTTAATTCAATTTTAAAAGTTTACTATCACTATTCTAATCCAAATAGAATTTAAAACAACGTTAGAAATATTTTTTATTCATATTTGATTCATTATTCAATTATTTACACAATTCAAATATTAAATTAAATAATTTAATTATCCAAATAAATCGCTGTATTAAAAATATAAGTTATTTAACTTGTAAATTGAATTTTGAAAATTTAAAATCAATTAAATATTCAAAACTCGAACGATTGAAAAATTGGTTTGTTACAGCACAACAACAATCACAATCATCAGCCTAGATAGTTATAACATCCTGTCCTCACAATTGCCGATAATTTCCATTACAAAACAACGAAAATAAACATATATGTGTATATGCCTTGAAGACCTCCAACTCATCTCCTAAGCTCCAACACATCCAAAATAATCTGTAAATATGCTAAGTTGGACTCAAGCATTATAATATAAATAACACCCGAGTCAGTCTGTAAAACCAGCATGAGAAAAACACACCCAACTAGATTTTGAAGTTATAGAAACCTTTCGAAAGAAAGGTATCTTGTAAGACCACGCCGCAACAAACACCAACGGGTTTTTACCTTATGATAACCAAAACATTTCCATATGAAACCCTCTGACATTATAATAATGTCTATTATACAAATACTTATTATTCATAGCAAAAATCATTACATTAATTAAATTCCAGCATACTAGGTTCTACAACCAAAATAGAAGGCTCGTATTGGAGAATGGATTTCAACTATGAAAGGGTAAGGGTCTATCCACCGAATCTGTACACCTCTAGATAAAATGTATGGGAGGCTACAACACGTTGCACCTCTGCTACTTAGGACTAATACTACCCCTTCTCGAGTAGCACTGACTATGATCACCCCTTAGTTGCAATCAACAACCACTCAATGGTATCCCGAGGCATACGTGAATATCGCTCTACTTGGGATGATCATACACTACTTGGGTGCGACCCACTTAGCCCTGTCGCATGTCCCTGCTTTATTCATTGGCCGAGTGTGAGGCTTGAAGAGGCCATATTGCTACCATTTATATAGCACTTCCCATTAGGAATGCTAACATTGCCCTTCAGTTAACAATGCAATATCATGATTCATCCATACAAGATTTTTCTACGACCGAACGAAAAATTGAGAGCTCCATCTCCAATTCCACCATCTTCAAGATGTCTTCACTTCGAACGCTTAAGTGGATAAAAGTGGTTTTCGGATAATATATCTGATCCCGGTCTCTTTGAATCAGCATTCGATAATTCCCAGTAAACTCAACCTCGATTCTGTAGGAAATAAATCATCAAAGATAAGATTGGAGATCTCCTCCTACCTATTAACGGATGGATTTCCTTATCATTGTCCTAAAAGAACAAAAGGAGATTCACATGCACATTACTGCATCATCGGAGATGACTATGCTACATAATTCACGTGTTTCTTCTAGGCATTTCCAAAGTTACTTTTGGGTCCAAATTCTGATAGCCGGTTATTTAACTATCGAATAACAACCATTAAATCAGGGATTTAATTCCATAAGAAAAAACAACATTTGGTTAAGCATTAAGAAAAAATAAACCTGCTTAATTAACCTTTTCATTAATCAAAACCATCTTGTAAATGCTTGTATCAAAGTACTTTTACAAAGATATATCCACAAACCCTTCTATTCTCAATACTTAGAAAATATCCATATACTTATCTCAAAGGTATAAGTATATTTGTCAAATACTAAGAAAGATCTCCTTTTTATCAAATTCTTAAATCATTTATAATCTTCGTTATAAATATTGAAAACCATTTACAAATTATTTCTCAAACCAATTCTAAACCCTTATGAAACCATGCAACTATTTATAAATACTTTTTATAAATCTATAAACCCATTTCCCAAATTCTTTTATAAATATCCATCTATAAACGCCTTTACCTTGTAAATAATTTTCTTTAAATCTTCAAACCATTTTATAAGTTCCTTATAAAACCAAGCAACTATTTATAAATTCTTTTTACAAATCTATGAACTCATTTTTAAAATTTGTTTATAAATATCCATCTATAAACCTCTTTACCTTGTAAATAATCTTTCTTTAAATCTTCAAACCATTTCTAAAAGTCTGTTTGCAAAACTCTGTTTATGAATTTCGAAACCATCATAAATAAATAATAATTATTAACTCTTAACCTCTTAAAAAATTAATAATTCAAACCATTATCGACAAAACAATTGTTAACCTTTACCGTATAAATATTATTAACATATTACCAAATTGTTATTAATAATCATTATTACTAATTTCATGCCATGTTAATTCTTTAAATAATTAAGTTTTTAAAACTATATAAATACTTATAAACAACTTTACGCAGTATTAAACTCAATAACCAATTTTAAAATGTATTATATTTCCGTGGTAAAAATCCATTTTTAAATCTTCATCCCAGTCATTTCCATATTTACAAAACTATATGTAAGAATATCTTTCCATTTTATAAAAACTTCTTTTCATAAAACCCATTTATTTATGTATTTTATTTATAACTTTATTTCCTTTATAAATCTTACTTATTCATAAATCTCAATTAAAACATCAATCATCATCCTTTTAACTTTACTTCCATATAGATAAATTCCTTTTATAAATCCCTTTCTGTTTATAAAAATCATTTAACATTCCATTTATCCTCCCGTTCAATTTTTAAAATAGAGTCACTATTTCTAAAAGATCATTTCGTATCTTAAAATTAATCAACCATTTGATTTACTACCCAATTTACTTATAATAAATCTACTATTAATGTATTCTCCAATTTATGAAGCGATAATAGTTTCACTTAATTTATAAACCGTATTTATAAATTCATCTTTTACTAAGAAGACACGATTTTACAAATCTTCACTTCACTTGTAAATATTGCTTTTTTTAAATTATCACATTTATGGAATCTCCCATTTGTATTTATCTTTCTTATATATGCACATATACATACACACACACACACTTTTTCTAATATGGTTAATAAATATTAACATAAAAATATTCCTAATTTGCTTTTAACCATATCCCTTTATTATAAAAGATGGACCAGTTCTCCTACATTTTAAAAATCTATATTGTACAGTTCGAAAATCTCTATTTAGAATATATTATAAAACTATCAATTTATAATATCTAAAATCATACTTTCATTCTTGGAAAATTATTTAAAACATATAAAATTCCCAAAATCATTTTGAAATCCCTTTTTAAAACAGAATTCTATTTTATAGTGTTTTAAAATAGCAAAAATGAGGCCAGGTGCTACTAAAGCACTAATTAAGAAAATCATATCAATGTCATCAATATGGCATTCAACAAGTCATATGTCACTATATATATGAAAATAAAATCAACAATATGAGGAATCATGTTGGATCCCTGTAACATGTCCCCTTGCATCACATACAATATATAATTATAAAAATAGAAATCAACCACTTTGAGTCGAGATTTGTATACAAAGGGTCATCCATTCTTAAACGGGAATGTAATAGGTTCCCATTGCTCCAATAGGTGGAAATATATCCAATCTAACTAATAACAATTAGTAAATTATCCAAACAGTCAATGACAATCAAAAATAAATATGCAAACATCCAATAAATAATATTTACCGACTATATAAATTTTATTGGTTAACCAAAAGGTGAGATTAACTAATATTAATTTCTAATAGTCGCCAAATATTCCGTTTTGAATTAAAACCAAACAAGCATTCAATTTTGACCTAAAATTCCAACAAGCTCTAAATCATCCAATCCATTTCTATAGCATAATGCTCGTTGATATGAACGCGATGCAACTTATCACCTCGAAACTGATCTCGTGCAAGAAAGTTACGAGTTCATAAACGATTGGAATAATTAAATTATAATTTACTAAACCCCCTTCCCTATTCACTTGCGTTTCTAGAGGCTTTTGTTTCCTTTCTTCCATTTTTTAAATCGCAGAATGAAACGCAACCGTGCCACCACGAACAATGTTGTGACCATCACCTCGCGCTCCCCCTTCGTCCCGCCCTCTACTTATGCCATCCTCCAAACGCATGCGCTCTTGCGAATCTCCAATTTGCGCCCATTTGTTGCTGCGAACGCGACTCTGAATCAACCACCATGACATGAGTTCCGATGTCCAACCTTAATAACTCGTAAGGTCGTACTCTACGTTTCTCTAGTTAAGGCCGAGGCTAAGAAATGAACATGGCGGCTCAGATCGACATTGGCCGTAGGATTGGTAAGGAGGGAGCTTGAAATTTACAAAGAACGAACCATTTTTCTCCGATGTATGCAGTTTATAAAGAGAAAAATGGGTATAGGCCTAAGTACCTGGGCATGGGATGGGGTAATGGGTAAGCATGCCTAAATAATTTATGTGTGTATGTGTATTATTTTTAAAATTTGAAGTACTGAGCTATAAAACATCTCAAATTCTCGAATTCCAAACGAGACATGCTGCCTGTTGTTCTATATGTTAAGGCCCTATTCCAAATGCAATGGAACTTGTTTCGAGACCTAATTCGATCATATAAAGAAGATAGCTTTTCAAACCCAGTTATTTATATTAATTTTTGAAATTAATTTTTGCACATTTCGATCTTGCACGACCAAACGATACATCCAATCACTACGAAATTCGATGGCACCAAAGAAACAGGTTTTTTTTTAAATCCGAGACTGTGACCCAGAAGGCTATTTTTACATATTGTTTAAAACGAGCAATTTCCAAAATTAGTTAAATCGTTTTTAAACCTAAATTTAAAAGTTCACTATTTTCCTTCTTGTTCAAATAAAATTTAAATCAGCCTGTAAAAAAAATTAATTAACATCAATTGAAGATTCAATTATTTAAACAATCGTAGTATTTAAATTTAATAATTTAATAATCAAATAAATCGTTATAAAATTCAAGTTATTTAACTTATAAAATAAAATTCTCAATATTTAAAATCAATTAAATACTCAAAATTCCAATGGCTAAAATTATGGATCGTTACAGAAAACGTAGTACATCCATTCACTATGGACCTAGCTCGACCGACTCTTAAGAAGTTGTTTAAAGGGAAGAGATTGAGATTCCATATTTTGGCCCCTAGTGCAAGTGGTAGATTGATAGAGTTAGAGATATACCGTATGGGAAATTCTGTTATTTATTATGAATTATTAACTCTGTAATCAATCCTCATTCGTAATAAAGGTGTTTCCTTTATGTTACATATCGGTTATAATGTGTTATAAATAATAAAAATGTTTAACCATAATATATTTAACAGCAAATCCATAAAATATGTGTTTTTGACAGTAATTAAAAATGGTAGTAATCATGAGTGTTGTATCATAATATAATAACTACATAATTTTAAATATTCATTGGTGTAGCATAGACCTGTTGCATCGTTCATTTTAACCTTTTGCTTCGATTCCTTGACCGATGCATATGAGGACAAATTAACAGACAGAAATCTATTGCTTCAGTTATTTGACTGACTTAAAACAGGTTTTTTTTGCTTCAGTTGGTTATACTAAAGCAAAAGGTTCACTTTTTGCATCAGTTGTGACACGACAACCAAAGAAATTGAGTGTATTTTGCTTCAGATGCAACATGACCACTAAATCAAAATGGAACCATATAGTTGATTCTCAACGTTCATTTGCTTTGGTTGTCATGTAACAGCTGAAGCAATTGATCTTCTTTTTCTTCAATCATTAAATGAAATAGAAGTAAGTTCCTTTTTTCAAGAAATATCTTTAAGTTAGTGTTTAATTTCTTGTATAACAATTGTAGCTCTTATATCATGAATACGTTACAATATTTTATAGCATTTTCATAGTTAATAGTTATAAGAACCTATATTTAACTGGCCCATAAAATAGGCCAAAACCATACAGGTCATCATTGTTTATTGAAGACGAAATGATTTGGATGCATGTGTGAAGTTAGCGGTTTTTTACAGATGAGAATATCATTGCTTTTTTAAATTTTGCAATGTGGGAATATAAACCCACTAATTGATATTATTTTAATCAACGAGAGAGAGAGTAATTCTTATGAATTTTAGAAATACCAAAATACAGAGATGGGGGAAGATTTTGGACTCAAGTAGTATAACATTTGTATTAGCAAAACGTTGAGAATAATCATAAAAGAATGCTAAACATGAAAATATTTGGTTTCATGACGTCAAACACCGAACATCAATGATTAATAAAAAACTAGAATTTACATGAATATATAATAATTGATTAGATTAACAAGATGCCAAATAAAATTTGCACAAATGCACCTATTGGTCAATTCTTATATTTAAATGTGATTCATTAGAGGAATAATTGTAAATTGCATATAAAGGCTTTTTTTAATATGTTATAAATAACATACTACAACACTGACCCAAGAATATCAAATGCATAAATATAACAACCTACCCCAAAACTGACCTAAATCCGAACCCAAAAAGGCCCATTTGGACCTAGAGCCATTCCAAGACTAGCTATTGGTTAGTGAAAATTAAAGCATTACAAAGTACACGGAGCTATTCATCTAATTTTTAGAGTCTCGCAGTGTAATGGATAAAATATAATAGTAAAACATTAACCTATTAATAAAACCATTTCAAAAATAGAGAAATGTTGTCACAAAGTCTCAAAATATCCCAATATGATCATCTCAGTACATAAGTCTCAAACCGACAATAAAGATAGCAACAACAAAGTTTCCAAATCTATATATATGAAAGAAAATAACATAAACAACTAATAATAGATAATCATTACCAAAACAATCAGCCTTCCACCTTTATTACTTCAGCAATACTCTGCACCCCTAACTTGTTTGTTGAAATAAGGAGGGAGTTAGAACAACATGGTGTGGTGAAAGAAATTTTAGGTTCTTCCATAATAGTAATCTGGGTAATACCATTAGAAATGTAATATGTCTTACATATTAAAATAATTGCATATGTATAAAGTCAACTATAAGCCCGAACACCCTTCGAGCCCGACTACATAAAAAGTCAACTATAAGAATGAAGCCCTTCAGTTTGACTTTTCAACTCTAACATAACTAGAGTTTTTGATGGAAAAGGAAACACCTGAAACACTTAATACCTCTTTAATGGGCTACAGGCAAATTCCGATCATTTATGACTTATGAAATAGGAAGATCTCCATCATTTAAGATCTAGCCCCTAGGTGGGTTCCTATATGGTTCTCCCTTAATGATAGGATAATAAATCCGATTAGGACACTTCATACTTCACCTAAGAAAGAGCGGGACCCTACCAGGGTCGCTTGATACCTCAAACCCAAAGTGGACCCTTCCTAAGGATTTGACCAACCCTCTCTATAGCGCAATTTATGACCCATAACCAACTCATGATGTCTCACAGTAGTCTGACCATTCGTAGATACCCGTAGCAAGATAACTAGGCAGGTTTGCATTACAGAATTGGGACGAACCTCACGTTCACCGTGGTTATTTATTATAGGCGATGTCCCACATTAGTGCACAAAGCCACACAGTTGATGGCCAGATTTAACTGTGCAGACTTCCTTGTAGCTTTAGACTAACCTTGCATCCTTATGACTTACTCATAATTTATATTTGTATCCACTATATACACATATATCATCTTGCACGATTAATAATTGAAGAAATACAAGTTATCCCTTTATTATGCCCCTAATTAGGGATTAATTTTCTAATTTACCCAAACTTCATTCCTCGTAATTAATATTATTTAATTATTCTAATAATACTTATTATAACATTCAACATGTTACAATCAACGTGTTATATTATATATATACTTATGTTTATGCACGGAATTTAAGGTCTAATCCTTATATTACAACAATTCAACAATAATTTGCTAATTTGGCATTTTGAAATATCAATCTCATACAAATCTGTATTTTCAACAAGAACTGCTACTACCATAGTAAAATAAAATAGATTTGTAAAAACATGAGATATCTACAACTTATTCCGTACTGATACATTAGAATCCCTTTACGTTTTAAAAAATGGATCTTCATAAATTATATTTCCTATACACAATTCAAACTTTTTGCAGGTCCTTCTTAAAGTGAGAAAGGGGTTCTTTATTTATTTAACTGATAGAAATAGGCAGTGCAAACTACAAACAATTCAATTCATACTTTACACACCATTTCCAATTTGTTTTCTTTTTGAACCCTTAAACTCCAATTCAAAAAAAGAAAATAGGTTGAATAGACCATAGATTATCCCATTAAAAACAATTAATTAGATTTTACTATATCAATAAAAAAACAATTATAATTCCAACATATACAAAGATTGACATTTACTTACAAATTCTAAGGTTTTATTATCTTAAAGTTTTGCGTTTATATAATTTCCCAAGGCGTGTATCAGATCTAAATGGGTACGATAAAGATACTAGAATAGGAAAGAGTGAAATTCCACTTGCAAAAGATTCATTTGTTTTTGGATTAGATCTGAATTAAACCGCTCCTAAACCTTTGATAGATTTCCCTGTATTTAATATACACAAATTGACTATATATATAAAGATTAGATTTTAGAAATCAGAAGATAGGGAGACTTTGAAATATCAAACTTCGAAATTATCCCAAAATTAAAATTTTAAATTTATATTTGTTTAAAACTATTTTAAACTCAACAACTTCAAACATCTGTAACTTCTTCGTTTGAACTCCATTTTCAACATATTATATACGAAAATTTATTAGAAAATCCCCACGGTTGAAATGGTGCAACTTTGTGACCAAATTTTGATATTTACAGAAGTTCCATTTTTAGCCTTAATTTGATTATTAAATTTCTTATTTAAATTTTATGGGATGCTACATTCTCCCTTCTTCAAATGGATTTCGCACAAAAATCTCAAGGGCAAGTAATGTAATGTGCACTCAACAACTATGTTATGCAACCAAGTTATTTATAATAATCCACATAACCATCTAATCAATCAAAAATGCAATGTGATTATGTATGCAATATACAATAGGTGAGCTAAAGCCTAGAGTGAATTGAAGGTTGTGACATATAGACATGTATTAAGCCATCCTAGATTTACATAAAGTTCTATATAAGTGTAAAAATAAATAAAATAATCAGTGTGGTAATCATCACCTATCATCCAATTTAGCATCCAACATAATTACTAAATTTTAAGAGAGGAATTTACCAGAGAAAAGCTAGGGTGAGAAGCCTTCATATTTTCTTAGGTTTCCCGTGCACTTTCGCTAGGTTATCTCCCCTTTGAACTCAGACCAACCTAATTTCCTTGTTACGAAGCTTCTTAATATTGTATTCCACTTTGCATGTGGTGAAATAAGGGACAATCAGCTCCATCTCAACATCTGTTAACAGATCAAGCTCTACCATATATGAAGACATTTCCTTAAATGGGAAACATGAAATACATGAACTCCTGCTAGTTTGGATGGAAGCTCCATTCTATAAGCAAGTTTCTCCACCCTATCTGAAATTGGGAAAGGCCCGACGAACCTAGGCGCCGACTTCCTTGAGGTACCAAACCTTATAACCTCTTAAGAGGGGAAACTTTGACAAATACCATGTTTCCAATAACAAACTCTAATTCTTTCCTTTGTCTATCAATGCAGAACTTCTAATGGTCCTATGCGGCCTTCATTCGGCACCTAATCAATTATACCTTCTTCAATTTATCATGGATCAAATCTATCCAAGTTTAAGTTTGCAGATAATTTTCCACCAGCAATAAGGCGACTTGCACGGCCTCCTATATAAGGCTTTAAAGGGCGGCATGCCAATTGTTGCTTGATAACTATTATTGTATGCGAACACTACCAATGGAAGCATTGTTCCCAAGATCCTCCAAAATCCATAATGCAAGCACTCAACAAGTCTTCTAAGATTCTTTTAACCCTTTTCGTTTGTCCATCTATTTGAGGTGATAAGCAGTGCTAAGATTCAAAGTCGTTCCCTAAGCAGATTGCAGACTTCCCCAAATTCACTAGTGAAATAGAGGTCTCTATCACTAACTATACTGAATGGAACTCTATGAAGTCACACCACTTCCTTAACATAAATTGGTGCAAGAGATACTGTTATTCTATTACTTATAATAGGAACAAAGTGAGCGCTCTTAGTGAGTCTATCCACTATAACCCAAATAGCTTCATTGCCTCTTTGACTTTTAGGCAATCTATCTATAAAGTCCATTGATATATGCTCTTACTTCCAAGTCACCATTTTTTTTTTCATATCTCTATACATTTCATCTTCTCCAAGGTGAATAGTCATCTTAGAATGGTGACATTCTACTAGACCTTCTTCCAACAAATCTACCTTCATCGGGGACACATTGACGCCTATCCATCCTCAGCCATCACCTCTGGTTTAAAGCATATCTATCTTCAAGGGGAAAACGCTCACCTCTAATAAGCTTGTTGAAATCTTTATTAGTATCGTACCCTCCTTCTACCCTTTCCCTATGTGATCCATTAATTCGAGCCTCACTTCCATAACTGCAAGATTTTCATGAGTGGGTGTTGTTGGCTGTTAGAAATTAAAATTCGAGAAAAACTCCAACTGCCTCTACTCATATACAACATTAAGAGTAGCACACCCCCGACTGAGGGCATCTGCAAGACATTCCCTTTGTCGGGGGTATACTGAATTTCAAAGTCACATGATGCTATAAACTCCGTCCATCTATGCGACATAAGGTTCAAATCTTTTAGGAAAAGAGATACTTAAGTATTATGGTCAGTGAATAACTCAAACTGCTTTCCCAAAAGATATGCCTCCATATCTTCAAGGAAAAACAACAGCTGCCAATTTCAAGTCATGTAGGATACATTTTCTCATGATCCTTCAATTGCCTACTAGCAAAAGCTAACACGTTCCTTTCTTACACAAGGACAACTACCAATCCCGTACCACATGCATCGGTGTGTATGGTGAAAGGTTTTGATCCATTAGGAATTGTTAGCACTGCACACTAATCCACCGCTTTTTTAAAGTCGCAAAAGAATTTTCATACTTTTCATGTCATGCAAAGACAGGTTCTTTTTGGTAGGCGAGTTAAGGGTGCTGCTACCTTTGTGATGTCCTTGATGTATTTTCTATAAAACTGACCAAATCTAGGAAGCTCCTAACTTCTATAGCATTCTTTGGCACCTTCTAACCATGAACAGCTTCCACCTTAGCCGGATCAATAGATAATCCCTTTTCGGAAACAATATGTCCTAAAAACCTTACATCCTTTGCCAGAAATGACACGTAGAGAAATTGACTTTTAGTTGATGGCTTCTCAAGGCTCTAATACTTTTCTTATGTGCTTCTAATGCTCACTTTCCGTCTTGGATAATATGTAGATATCATCCACAAATATCGCAACAAACTTGTTTAGTTATCCCCTAAAATATGTACTCATTATATCCACAAAGTATGTGGGGGTATTAGTTAAACTAAAAGGCATCACTTTCCATTCAAACAATCCATTTGGCATGCAAAACGTAGTCTTCACTTTGCTATCTTCGTTTATCCTTAACAGATGGAATCCGGTGGCAAGTTTAATTAGGAAAAGACATTGACACCGCCGTGTTGACCAAACAAGTTATCTATCCTAGTAGAGGATACTTATATTTTTAGTCAACTTGTTCAATGCTCGATAATCGATGCATAGACCTAATAAGCTATTTTCCTTGGTGGCAAAAATAGATGGTGCTCCCTGTTCGCACCAAAATTGGTCACAACACTCTTCGGGAGTCGTTGAAGAGGTAATAATGAAGAATGTAAATTCAAATCGAATATTATCTAACAAAAACACCAATCAATAGTAAAGTAAATGCGTAGACAGGCGATTTATAGTGGTTCGGCGTGTTGCCTACGTCCACTATGAATTTTTTGGGTATTTTATTGATTCTCTTTCAATGATTACAAGTTGTTACAGTGATCAACAACAAGTTACAACGATCAACAGCAAGTTACAACTGGAAATTCGAAATCAACAGCAAAATTATGATGTAAGATGATGGAGATCTCGATCCGACGGAGTCTGGACGCTTCAGAGTCAAAAGGTCCCTTTTCTATTGGCTCTGGGGCTCTATTTATAGGCATAGGATGCTGATGTTTCGCTGAAAACACGGGAGACCACTTCTGGCACGTGCCGGGGCCCACGCGCCCGGCCTCAGGAAGTTTGGGCCCACTTTAACATCGATTCGAACTCCATTCGAATCGATCATAAATTCATCCAATCGAGGTGAAATTTGGTGTGGACATTCTTCAACAAGTATGCAAGCTTCTGTGAAAATTTTGTGGCATTTGGATCAGCAGATTGAAAGATATGATGATACGAGATGACGTTCTTTGTGTAGCTGTTTAGTTCGAAGCCATCACTTCGAATCGATGGTTTCGAATCGATGGTGGCACGCGTCTTCGTGATGATGTGTGGCGCAAACCTCGAATCGATCCGGTCTTCACTCCGAGTTGACCGCTTCAACTCCATGTATCTCAGCGCATTAGAACCGATGGATGACACGTCACCATGGATAGTTGACTTGGTGGATTCAAACGAAGCTTCACTGATGGGTTCGAACTAGGCTTCGCTGATGGGTTCGAACAAAGCTTCACTGATGGGTTCGAACAAGGCTCCACTAATGGGTTTGAACAAGGCTTCATTGATGGAGTCGAACGACCGATGCTTGGTGGATACGAAGCAAACACTGGCTGATGGATTCGAGGTCCACCGATACGAACTTGATGGATTCGAAGTTGATGGAGTCGAATCGGAGGCACTTCGATGGATTCGAAGTAGGTCGATACGAAGATGATCGGTTCAAAGCTGTGTTCGGTGATGGGTTCGAAATCCAGGTTTCCTCCTTCAAATTGAATCGATCATAACTTGAGCGTATGAACTCGGATTGACTTGAAATTTGATATCCTGACTTCTATGATCTTCCTTGTCATGTCCTATCAATTGTAGCTAAATCTGGACTCGGGCAAAATTCGGCGATATCCATGGTGAAACGAAGTATGACCAATCTCTGAGACGAACTGTCCTTTGTCCTCGACCGATCTTTTGGTATCACGGCTTTGTCAAAAAGCGGGATAACATTTCCCCCCCAAAGTATGTCTTGTGTAAACAAGACGTGCTTTGAATAGCTGTAATTTCTTTTCGAACAACCAATGTTCTCTTTTGTTAAGACTTGTACTCTGTATCGGTCTATCCTTGCATTGATATAATTGATTGTTGTATAATAGCGCTTAGCCGTTGGCTGTTGCATTTGTAACAAGACGAGTATTCGATCCCTGTAAATGTTTAAAATAGAATGTTAGTCCGACATATATGCACATATGTTAGTTCGACCCTTGTTAACGTCGTGCGTCCACAAGTCGTTGTCAGTTTTGTTTGCTAGTGAATTTCGTATCGATCCTCCCCTGAACCGATTTAGAAATTTGAGTTGACACAACGCTTGATGGTTGTTTTGAAAAGTCCCTTCGTATCGATCCTCTCCTGAACCGATATAGAAGGTTGAAGGAATCGAATTTGTGTTGCGCGGATGTAATATTTCGAATCGATGGGTATGAGAATCGATGAACACGAGATCAATCATTCGTATTAACAAAGTATGCTTATGCTATGATGGGTACGAAACCGACATTCGAACAGATGGTTTGGACGTGTACGAAACGTTCATTCTTACCGATGAGAAAGGATGGATACGAAATAGTAGTTCGTATCGATAGGAAATGACGGATACGAAACCGCCGTTCGTATAGATATGAAATGATGGATACGAAACTGTCGTTCGTATCGATAGGAAATGATGGATATGAAATCGTTGTTCGTATCGATAGGTTGTGGATGGAGTTGTGAATTTGCTGATGTGAACAGGGGCTTCGAATCGATGTGCCCACTTTTGTTTCGCATCGATGCGACTCGATGCTCTGCCATGTGTTTCGTATTGATGAAGCTTCGGCGCATGGATTCGAAGGTAGATTTCGAACCAATTTGGGAATTGACCGGTTGTGACCGGTCGAGTTGTCTGGGATGCGAAACGGCTCGGTTGCCTTCTGGGTTTCATATAAATAGCATAGACCTTGCCATTTTTCACTTTTTACTTTTCACCGTTGCCTTGTGTTTACTGTGTTATGCATCGTTTCGAAGCTTCAGAGAGAAAACACTGTGTCACGTTCCCGAATCAATCAAGATCCAAATCCTTTTAATTCCTCGAATCCCATACTCAAATTAGGTAATTAACTTCGAATCCAAATGACAAACCTACCACTTCTTCATCGATTGGCTACTCTGGTGATTAGTAAAACCAGATCTGGTTTGGGAGAGTTTCGAAACCATCTGGGGACTCGTGTTCGAATCAATGATGGCGGCATCATTTTTCCTTGGATTTCGCATCGATCCCTAGGATGACCTTACGAGGGTGACGCAGTTTGCACCGATTGATTATTTTGATGGGTCCATTCGAATCGATGGACTTCGAATCCATCAGCCATCGGTTCGAAGTCCTTAACTTTACATTGATACGAATTGCCTCTTTGTGACCGATACGAAAGGTATCAATTCGAATGTGATCGATGTTAAGTTGAGTTTTTCCGAGTCGGTACGAACTAACTAACCAAGGATCAATTCGAAGTCATCCCTCATTGATCGATTTGAACTTGGCACTTGAACATCGATTCAAAGCGCGCCCCTCTGTATCGATTCGAAGTGGTACTATGATGGGTTCGAACGAGCTTCCTGTGATCGGTTCGAAACCCTCTGTGATGGATACCAAAGTTTGAATTTTCTAAGCACAATTCCGACGAGCTTCATTCTTGCATATTTGGACTTGAAAATTAAACTGCATACTTGACCACCTCTCGAAGCTCGTCGATGGAACCATAACGACTTCTATCCGAATCAATTTCCATCATATAAACGGCTTAGTGATGACGGTCAGCGATGACGGTCATTATAACTGGACTCCGTAGCTTTGCCGTTTGCATATTTCCTTTAACTCTGTGACATTTATTCAAGTAATGCATGGCACTGCACAACATACATTCATACACTTTACACTGGGGAATGCATGGGTCCTTTGTCGTCTAACGATGGTTTCTCATGAGTTGGCTAGTCATGGAACCTTCAAGTTCACAGCTGCAGGAGATTCAAAGTACAGTTACTTTGAGACTAGAGGTTCCGGATATTGAACCTGAGATCATCGGTCCAGCTCCGGACGAGTTTCCCAATGCATCTTTCATTGCCAATCCATCGGATTCCGTTCAATCCAATATTTCTGAAGATATGTTGGGGAGAATATGCTTGAGGTATGGCCTGTCACTGGATGACGTGTTATTGCCGGGGCCAAATGATAGAGAACACAATCCTCCGGAGGGATATATAGCATTTAATCGCCACGCGTGTGCGGCCGGGACGCTTCCTCCATTCAAGAGTACATAAGGGAAGTGTTGTCTTTTTTGAAGATCGCTCCATCTCAACTACACACGAACGGATATGCTTCCGTGAACAGTTTATTAATCGTCTTCATGGAGTACCTTCATAGACCACCGATCCCGACCGAGATCAGATATCTATTCAATTTCAAAACCCGAGGTGATTACCCTTCCTTCACATTTCTGGAAACGGTGAGGAATTGCCAAGTGGTCACTGGGTCCTGGACCAGGTTGACTTATTACAGGACGGAATGGTTCTATGTGAGATTTCCTCTGTAGTTTTCCCAGCGATGGTTATTCAGACGTGAGTGTAGCTGAGTTCTCAAATAATTACTAAGGCAATTGCAGTCAAAGTGAAACTTATGTTTTTGTTTCCTTTTTTTACAGCTACAATTCTGCGACCTGAAGGTGAACACTTTAAGGAGATGGTGCGAGTACTTCGAGAAGTCCTGGGCGAAGATAGGGATATCGAGTTGCTCTTGACAGATAGGAATCTCCGGACTTACGGGTTGATCGAACGAGTATAAAGTTTGACGGGGCACTAAGGGCCATCTCGAAAAAACAAGTCAGGCACAAGAAGCCCAAAATTATTATAGCCGAAGAAGCTGACTCTGAAAGAACCCATACTGATGATGAGCCGTTGACCGAGCCCACGGATGTAGTTCAAGGTGTCGCGGAGCAGAGAAAAGGCAAGGCAGCTGTTGTTAAGCCAACTAAGAAGGGGAGTTGGAAATCGGTTGTCACGGCCCGATACTCTCCCGGAGTTAGAATTTCGGAGATGTCTCCTCGGAGAGCTGAAAATCTTTACAAAGGGCTCGCCGATATTCAAATTCCGGATGATGTGTCCCTGCAGCATGATGCCGGATTGGAAGAACTTTCAGAAACTTTAGTTTTGAGCGAGTCTTTTCCCACTGGTGTGGTAGACATATCCGGTTGGTCGGGGGGTTGCACATTCATACATATTTCACAACACTGCATAACCTTTGACTATAAACTTCCTGTATCGAAGGGTGATTAATCCTACTTTATTTTTCTCTATAGATACCATGTCCGGGCGAGGTTCAATGTTAGGGAGTCTCTGACACGCGCGCAAGTCTTAATATTATGAGTCGTGCAGACGAGAAGGGGACAGAGATTACGACCAGGGACGCTCTGGGTATTCTGGTCAAGAAAGATATGATAAAGATAAAGGCTATAAGCGTCGATCTCGGTCGCGTACTCCTCCTCCCCCCAGAGATCCCATACAGCCTCCTGCTTATGTCTCTCGTCCCTCTGAATCTTCCCACTACAAGTCGGTTTCTCAATCGTCTAGGCATCAATCCCGCCATTCTAGAAGTGAGACAATAACTGTTGTCGCTACAGAACAGCCCCCCGGGGAAATTTCAAGGGAAGGAGAAATCAAGCTTGCTCAGCTAAAGAAAGACTTTCCAAATATCCGCTTTGACAACTACATCTTTCCTCCTCATTTAAAAAGGATCCCAGAGGAAGCCGAGCAGCTAGTTCATGACTACGTTCATGATTTTTATGCCCAATACAAGGAGTGGGCGAAAGCGGCTGACAAAGCATCGGCATTGGCCTTTGAGCGTGGGGCCACCATCGAGAAGTTGCAGGCTGAGTTAGCTCAAAAGAGTCGATTATTGAGGTGCTAAACACTGTAGCTGAATCTTCACGGCAATCTGAAATGGAGGCTATCAAAAAAGCCGAAGAAGCCCAGACAACGATGGATAGGATGAAACTTGAGCATTATGCCACAATAGAGGATATGAGCCATCGAAACTCCATGGCCACTGCCGAGAGGGACGCAGCCCTGAAGGAGCTAAATGAGCTTAAGTCCAAATTTGCCGAAATCGCCAAGGATAGGGATGATGCGAACAACGCAGCCCAGGAGGCATGTGAACAAGCCATGATGCTTCGGACTGAGCGGGATGCGGCAGTAGCCAAGGTCCAGGCGGTCGAGACGGAGGTTGAGGAGAAAGTTCAACAAGCGGAGGCTAGGCTGGAGGCCGATATTGAAGATCTTCTCATCACTTACAATGCCAATGTGTTGAGACACAGAAATTAGGCCTGGCTTCAGGATTACCTGGTACACCTTCGTAGCGCTTGGGGTCGATTAGTTGAGGAGGAAGAGGAAGCGCATCTGGATGAATCGGTCGACCGATTTGAACTCGAAAATCGGTTGCTGACAGATATTGAGAAAAAGATCCTCCATGACGCTATTATTTCTCATGAGAAGGAGATGATTGGTGGCCGATCTCTGGAGGTCGGAGAGGGATCAGGTGTTGAGCATCACGCTACTGTTCTTGAAATCACCGCTCTACCTTCGTTAGAGCCTGTATCTGTGGTTGATTCACAATCCGTTCCTGCTTAAGACCCAGAACAGCCGCGGTTATCTCCTATTCGGGAGCACGTCTCCGAGGCCGTCCAACCGTCAACAAGTCAAACCGAGAAAGGTACTTTGACCATGTCTCAAATGTGTTTCTATTAGAGCGTTTGTTTCGAATTGATTGCTTATAACTCCTTCTCTTCTTTGCTCAGTAACTGAAACTACTCTGGCATCTTCGACTCAGGAGTCTATTCAAGGGCAAAAGGCCATCACCACTGAAATGACTATCGTGACGACGATAGTGTCTACTGAGGTGGCGTAGGGGAGAACCTTATCTCTCGACGAACAGATGGTGAGTGAGCTGCTTGGCCAACAGGGTGACCCCTTTAAAGACTTGCCATTTATCATCAGTGATCTTCCGCCGGCCTCTAGTTTTGTAACGCAGACCACAGCTGCCCCCAGCCAGGCCCAATCAGCTCGAGACGAGGAAATCTTGGCCGAGATCAACGCCGAAATAGAGGCTGCGGGGAAAAGTGGTAGTATTGGTTGCAGCACGGCGGCGCAGAGCCCAGCACCATTAAGGGTAATATCATCAGGCGGCATTATCCCACCTTCCGTCGCGGACCCAGTCCCTCCTACTCCTCCGGTGGAAAGCCTTCACGTAGATTCGAGCTCTGAGGAGGACATTGACATTATGCCCAGAACCGAAGAGCAGCCACCAGAGAGGAAGCACTCCAAACGAAGGATCTCTGTCTCTAGCGAGTCCGAAGACGAACCGCTGATAAGAAGATTCAAAAAGAAGAAGTAGATTGGGCCTCTTAAGCAGAGTTTTTGGTAGATAGGAACTTGTTTTTGTTTTCCTTTAGTAGGTCGTGTATAGATGCAGATTCGGCCCCAGCTAGTAGGAATTCTTTTTTGGAAGAACTTATTTGCATGTAAGTCCTTGTCCCTAGTTAGTTGAAATAAAATTCAATTTCTTTGTGTCGATTCTCATTTCATTTGTGCTTAAGTACTTGCAGTGTTTAGCTTTTAGTCCGATGTACTTGTGACGTTTTTACCATCGAGTAGAGTTCGTTTTATTTGCTAAGTTTGAAAATCTTGGTCATATGCTGTTATCGATGAATAAGTTGAACTTCGAACATTGTATCACTTTGGCTAGTGACTAACACTTAGCTTTTTTTCCCCCAGTCTCGGGGAACAACATTTGTATTTTGGTGGTTGATCGCATTTATTGCAAATCATTAGCACATGTCCACATTCTGGGGACTTAGGATAATTTGAGATCGGTAATCCGGTTCGCACTCTGGGAATTTGAGAGTTATCGATATCTGTAACACGGTTCACGTTCCGGGAACCTGGAATTGATGTTTATACTCCGCTTCACGCTCCGGGAACTCAGAGTTAGTATTGATATTTCAGTTCGCACTCCGGGAACTTTGACGTAGTATTTGTGCTTCAATTCGCACTCTGGGAATTCGGAGGTAGCATGTGTGCTTTGGTTCGCACTCTGGGAACTCGTAATCTATGTTTATACTCCATTTATGCTCTGAGAAGTTAGAGTTGGCCGATAGATGGTCGGTCAAATCTATCTGGGCTTTTTAGGAATTCGTTCACACTCCGGGAATGATGGATTTGATGTTTATACTCCAACTCGCGCTCTCGGAATTTGGAGGTCGTTCGCGCTCTGGGAACGAGTTGTTGGATCTTTATACTCCAATTCACGCTCTGGGAAGTTGGAGTCCGTTCACGCTCTGGGAACGAGTTATTGAATGTTTATACTCTAATTCACGCTCTAGGAAGTTGGATTCGGTTCACGCTCTGGGAACGAGTTATTGAATGTTTATACTCCAATTCATGCTCTAGGAAGTTGGAGTCCGTTCACGCTCTAGGAACGAGTTATTGAATGTTTATACTCCAATTCATGCTCTAGGAAGTTGGAGTCCGTTCACGCTCTGGGAATGAGTTATTGAATGTTTATACTCCAATTCACGCTTTGGGAAGTTGGAGTCCGTTCACGCTCTAGGGATGAGTTATTGAATGTTTATACTCCAATTCACGCTCTGGGAAGTTGGAGTCCATTCGCGCTCTGGGAACGAGTTATTGGTAGGACTGTCGTGTGTTGGTCCAGTTCAACCTTTGATGTGTTGGCTTGCCCCCGAGCTGGCGTTTCACTTAGTGAGTGGCCGGTCGTATCACAGTCACTCGCTATTTGAATAAATTCCAATGTTCGATGGAATTTAGCTCTTCGTGTGTCGTGATTGTTGAACGTTGCATTCGGTGAATCATAGCTTAGCTTGAAGAGATAGTACTTTATTGCTGAAATAAGCAAAAATATGGCAAAGTCAGTGCCTTATTACAAATTCAAATTTCAGAATGTAAAAGAAACTGCAAAGTATTCATAGATTGAGTGAGCCTGTCATGTGTGACAGTGACAATGATCTTCGTCGTTCCAGGCTCCTGAGAAAGTTGGTCCGCCACTAATGGCGTTTATCGCCAATCATCCATGGGGACAAGTCGAGTCCCCCTGTCTCGTCGATCGGATTCATTGTTTTGATTTGATGTGCCCGCTTCTCTGGGCTGCGGTGTCCGCACAAACTATTCCAACTTCCTTTCTCTGATCAGTTTTTCGACGAGGCCTTGTAAGTGACGACACTCGTTCGTATTGTGCACGTAGCTTTCATGGAACCTGCAAAACTTTCCCTTCTGGATTTGTCTCTCTGACGACGGTCTTGGTGCAGGTTTTTAATATTGAATTGTATCACAGGTTTGTAAGTACAAGTCCTCTGGTGATGTATTCAGAGAAGTGTAACTGTCAAACATTGGGTTCTTGCGCTGCGGGCCATGATTTTGATCTCGTTTTGTGGTTTGATTCACGCACTCTCTTCGCCGAGCTTGTCTGTTTTTAATGTTCAACCGAACTTTTCCGGAGCTCTCGCCGGACTATTTGATTGCAACATTGCTTTGGATCCCTTCCGTGCTTGGTCATGCATCAGTTTGCTTCCTACACTGTTTCGCATCTTCCCGTCTCAGGAAATGAGCCGCCTTGGCGTGGAAGCGGTCCAATGATGCAGGTGGTTTTCCAGCTAGCCAGTTGCCAAATTCAGAATCGGGGTCGATCCCCTTAGTCAACGCCATAAGGATGGAGTTATCGTTTGGATTACTAATCTCTGCGCATGCAGTATGGAATCTCTCTAAGTAGTGTCTTAGTGTTTCTCCAGGAGCTTGAGTGACACTAGACAGAATGTTGACATCTTTGGGCCTTGCGACGTGCATGCGGAATTGCTCAACGAATTTTGTGGCCAACTGGTCGAATGAAGATATGGTCGAGGTGGCAGTCGAGTGAACCACATAGTAGCGATGCCCCCAAGGATATGGGGAAACAACGACATTTCACTGCATCGTCATCTCTGGCAGCGGTCATTGACCATTCATATTTCAGAATATGTTGGTTGGGGTCGGAGTTTCCTTCGTACATGGGTAGAGTTGGCATTCTGAATCGCCGTGGAGGTTCATCAGTAAGGATATCGTCCGTAAAAGGAGTGTGACTTCGGGAAACTCCCCAATCGTCATTTGTGAATCCCTGGCTCCCATGGATCATCTGACGTATCATAGTCGAAAGATCCGGCATTTGCACCGGAGTATGATTACGTTCCATACTTAGGGTTTGAACCGGATGTCGTCGACGGTCCAAGTCTTGCCTTCTTGGCTCATAGTCCTCTGGGACGTATGGTTCAGGAGTACGTCCGCTATGACGATGGTCCAGGTCTGACTGATCTTGGACGTAGACCCTTGGTTCAGCCGCAACGTTAGTAGTGCGGTATTCTGTAGTGTGGTGAAGGATGGCACCTCCTCGGGAGGAGGGTCCGGTTTGAAAACTGGCCGACGGACCAACTCTCAGTTGTCCAACGGTCAGTGTTGGTTGATCTCCAACATCTGGCATGCGACTCACATCCTGTCGGGGTCGTGGAGATCGATTAGGATAATCAGAAGAGGAAGAGCTTTCGCTGGAGAAGCGAGAAGCATGGTCTCTCGTGGATCTCTTTCGCTTCTAATGATCCAGCTTGTTGATCAGCTCGGCATTAGCACGTAGATGTTCTGTTAGTTGTTGCCGACTTTGGGTTAGCTCTTGGAGTAGAAACTGTAACTCCTGTCAGGTAACCGGACCCGACGGCTCCGAGTGTCCAGTGGCATCTTGATTAGATGAAGGTAGTGGAGCAGGATTCTATCTATCCTATTCTTCTTGATTGACAGCGTTTGAGGTGGTTCTTGTACTAACCATTTTGAAAGTTAGATTCATTTCCTAGACTTTATGCAAATCTGAATAGAAGGGAAGGAACTTGGATTTGATGATATGGATCTCTCTCTTAGATTTGTTCAATCCGATATTGATGACAGATCTAAAGAGTAGGAGAAATCCTGAGTTCAGCTCTCAGTGAAAGCACCAAAGTGTTCGCATCAAAATTGGTCACAACACTCTTCGAGAGTCATTGAAGAGGTAATAATGAAGAATGTAAATTCAAATCGAATATTATCTAACGAAAACTCCAATCAACAGTAAAATAGATGCGTAGACAGGCGATTTATAGTGGTTCGGCGTGTTGCCTACGTCCACTGTGAAGTTTTTTGATGTTTTATTGATTCTCTTTCAATGATTACAAGTTGTTACAGCGATCAACAGCAAGTTACAGCGATCAACAACAAGTTACAACTGGAAATTCGAAATCAACAGCAAAATTATAACATAAGATGATGGAGATCTCAATCCGACAGAGTCTGGGCGCTTCAGAGTCGAAAGGTCCCTTTTCTGTTGGCTCTGGGGCTCTATTTATAGGCGTAGGATGCTGATGTTTCGCTGAAAACTCGGGAGACCACTTCTGGCATGTGTGGGGGCCCACGCGCCTGGCCTCAGGAAGTTTGGGCCCACTTTGCCATCGATTCGAACTCCATTCGAATCGATCATAAATTCATCCAATCGCGGTGAAATTTGGTGTGAACATTCTTCAACATTTATGCAAGCTTCTGTGAAAATTTTGTGGCATTTGGATCAGTAGATTGAAAGATATGATGGATATGAGATGACATTCTTTATGTAGCTGTATAGTTCGAAACCATCCCTTCGAAACGATGGTGGCACGCGTCTTCGTGATGACGTGCGGTGCAAACCTCGAATCGATCCGGTCTTCACTCCGAGTTGACCGCTTTGAATCCATGTATCTCGACGCATTCGAACCGATGGATGACACGTCATCATGGATAGTTGACTTGGTGGATTCGAACGAAGCTTCACTGATGGGTTCGAACTAGGCTTCGCTGATGGGTTCGAACAAAGCTTCACTGATGGGTTCGAACAAGCCTCCACTGATGGGTTCGAACAAGGCTTCATTGATGGAGTCGAACGACCGATGCTTGGTGGATACGAAGCAAACACTGGCTGATGGATTCGAGTTCCACCGATACGAACTTGATGGATTTGAAGTTGATGGAGTCGAATCCGAGGCACTTCGATGGATTCAAAGTAGGTCGATACTAAGATGATCGGTTCGAAGCTGTGTTCGGTGATGGGTTCGAAATCCAGGTTTCCCTCTTCAAATTGAATCGATCAGAACTTGAGCGTATGAACTCGGATTGACTTGAAATTTGAGATGCTGACTTCTATGATCTTTCTTTTCATGTCCTATCAACTGTAGCTCAATCTGGACTCGGGCAAAATTCGGCGATATCCATGGTGAAACGAAGTATGTCCAATCTCTGAGACGAACTGTCCTTTGTCCTCGACCGATCTTTTGGTATCACGGCTTTGCCAAAAAGCGGGATAACACTCCCCATTAAGAAATGCTATAGTATATGAATCCTCTCTGCAATAATACCGAAATCTGGTTGTCCAATTCCCACCACTCCTTGGGACCTATATGCCTCACTAATGGTGCAATACGTAACTAGAATCCTTTCTCAAATCAATCCTGAACTTGATCTCCCAATAGGGTAGGAGGGTGGGGACTTTTTTAAAAACATCTGCATAGTCTTGGACTACCAGTACAGATGAGAGTTCATTTTGTGACAAGCTAGGGGAATATAAATAGTTCAACTCAACTGAGTTTTAGGTTCAATAATGAACGTCGATATCTCACCCCGAATGACTCCTTAGCCAAATGATCCTCCTCTCACAACTTAAGACAACCTCATCGTAAGAAAACCAATCCATCCCTAAGATGAGTCCGTACCCATCAAAGCCGAGAATGTATACATTGCATGTAAACTCAATGTTACATTTGTCCACAATTGGGTCTTTACAAAATATGAAAAGATATGTTGACCCCCCCAATAGGATTTTATACCACTATTGGGTTAGTTACGACTTAGGTTTTAAAGTTCAAGGTCCTGACTATTCTTTTAGCTATACATGAATGAGATGCTCCAAAATCAAATGAGGTATGAATAACGTTCTTAGAAATAATAAGTGTACCTTCCAAAGCAGCATGCCTTTTGTACTTTGAAGGTAGCCTACTCAAAAATAGAACCACCTCTATAGCATACGCCTAACCCTTTGACCTCCTTCAGCAGTTTTGGACACTTATTCTGATAGTGCCCCTCCTTAAAGAAATTAATGCTCTTTCCCTTGAATTCCTTCGTCATTAAGCTAACTTTACAATCCTTCTTCATTTTTGCTTTTTGCTTTTTATTTATCCAAAATCCTCTCTTAACTCCTTCTTTCTTTGGTGTTGGGTCAACCATCTACTTCTTCTTTACTTTTCCCTCACCACTAACAATTTGTAGCAAGGCTATCGCAAAAATCGCTTCATAATTAGTGCCTATTGAAATCTAGGCTAAAAACCATTCTTTCAGCGGCAATTCCGACACTTTACAAATTACATTGCTTTCTTAATTGGTATGTCTATCAAGCTCATCCCCAACTTTGCCAATTCTATGAATTTGTTGATGTTCTCCTTAGGAGTAGTCCTCCTTTATTTCAATTGAATGAAGCTATCCAACTACATACCGACCTCCGCACTAGACATAAACCTTAACTCAAAGCTAGTCTTGAAGGTATCCTAAGTAATCTCCTCTTCAACATTTTCTTCTACAACAATAGTCACCAATTAGGTGCTTCCTTCTTCCGGTTCCAAGTAGCAACCCTACTTTTGAACTGACCTTCTTACCCAAGCTCTCAAAATAAGTGGTCATAGTCACTTAGCCATGCCTTAGTTTCCAAAAAT
Source organism: Allium cepa (assembly GCA_030765085.1). Classification (NCBI taxonomy): domain Eukaryota; kingdom Viridiplantae; phylum Streptophyta; class Magnoliopsida; order Asparagales; family Amaryllidaceae; genus Allium; species Allium cepa. The sequence goes on from CM060939.1 coordinate 888,749,977, forward strand.
CCTCAGTTTTGGTATATGCTCGCCTGCCCATATTTTGGAAGTCCTTGCATAATTTGGGGAAGTCTATAGGTCGAGGTTTTGCCTCTAAAGGTGGTGTTTGAGGGCATCTTGCTGTGGAATTGGAACCTCCCCAATATTCCTCAAACACTATTTAAACCACTTAGGCATGCCTCGGATATTAGAGATTCCTTGAGGAAATGAGTTCTTAGCTTTAGAATTTTCTGTCATATCAACCATCTTTAGGTTTTTAAATTTGTTTATTGATAGTTTCCTAAGATAGTATTGATTGCTGAAAGGGAAATTCGCCTATTTTGGTTGCATACGTTCTTTAAAGGACACATATATACACATATATAGGGGTCTTTGAAAAACTCTTGAAAAGCATTTTCAAATATAACATGTACACTTTCATACATATACCTATTTCCCTTTTGATCAAGCAACCAAAGCTATGATGAAAGCTGTACCAACCTGCCCCAATACAGACCTAAATCTCGAACCAGAAAAGGCCCATCAGAACTTAGAGCCAATCCATGACGAGATGTTAGTTAAATTTAAAACATTACACGTTACCTAGAGCTATCTATCTAACTTTCAGAATCTCACATCGGAATGGATAAAATATTATAGTAAAACATGTACCTAAAAATAAAGCCATTTTAGAAACATAAACATTGTCATGAAGTCACAAAGTATTCCAATATAATCATCTAAGTACATAAGACTCAAATTGATAATAGAAATAGCAACAACATAGTTTCAAAGTTTGGGTACATGAATGAAAATAAAATAAGAGAATAATAGTGGACAATCACTGCCACAACAATCAGCTTCCCACCTTGGCTTCTTTCAACAATACCCTACGCCCCTGACTTGTTTGTTGAAATAAGGAGAGAGCCACAATAACAAGGTCTGGTGAAAGAAATTTCAAGTTTTACATAATAGTAATTTGGATAGTATTATCTGAAAATGTAATATGTCTAACGTATTAGAATAATCGCGTATGCATAAAGTCAAGTGTAATCCCGAAGATCCTTCAAGACCGATTGTACGAAAAGTCAACTGTAAGGCCAAAGGCCCTTCCAGTCCGACTTTTCAACTCTAATATAACTTAGAATTTCTGATGAAAAAGGAAACACGTGAACCACTTAATATTTATTTAATAGGATTTAGGCAGACTCTGATCATTTAAGACCTATAAAACAGGTCGATCCCTGTTATTTAAGACCTAACCCCAAGGTTAGTTCTTATGTGGTTCTTCCTTAATGCTATTGAAAGAAATCCAATCAGGTCATTTAATACTTCACCTAAGAAAGAGGTGGACCCTACCATGGCTATTTAATACCTCAAATCCGAAGTGGACCTATCCAAAGGATTTCACCTACCGTATCTAAAATGCAATTTATGATCCATAGCCCACTCGTAACGTCTTAGATTAGTCTGACCATTCATAGGTACTAGTAGCCAGATTAACTTGGCAGGTTTAAGCTAAAGAATTGGGACTAACCTCATGTCCACTATGGTTAACTTTATAGAAGATGTCCCATATTAGTTCGCAAAGCCACACCGCTGGTTGCTAGATTTAACTAGGTAGACTTCTTTGTAGCATTGGACAAACCTCGCATCCTTATAACTTAGTCATAACTTATGTATATCCACTATTTACATATATCATCTTAAATGAATAATAATTGAGGGCATATAAGGTATCACTTTATTACACCCCTAATTAGGGATTAATTTCCTAATTTGTTCTAACATCCTTCCTACTGATTAATATTACTTAACATTTCTAACAATACTAATTATCATATTCAATACGCTATAATCAATATGTTATATTATATACATACACACATAAACTTATGTTCATGTATGGAATTTATGGTGTAATCCTTAAATTACAACGATTCGACATTAATTCGCTCATTATTTTGAAGAATTAATCTACTACAAATCTAAAGTTTCAACAAGAACTTCTACTACCATAACCAAATAAAATAGATTTGTAAAATTATGGAATATCTATAACTTGTTCCAAATTAATACATTAGAAACCCTTTTTTGTTTTAAAGAGCGGATCCTCTTAAATTAGATCACATATATTCATTTCAACTGTAACTACCCGTAAAATTTTCAATAATTAAGTTTGGTTATTTTGTTTAAAATTGAGTAATTAAATTTAGAAGAAACAAAAATTTTGTAATTTATAATGAAGCAAACGTAAAATGGAAATGTCGCAACGGTAAATTAAATAGGACTTTGTGATTTAATATTTGGAGAAATAAACTTGTGTAACTTTTTAATGAAATAATAAGTGAATTAAAACGTAACAATGCTAATTATGGTCAATAATAATTAATAGGATGAATGAAATGACAATTAATGAATTTATTTAAAACTGTAAAGTTATAATGTAATAAATGGTGATTGGTTGGGAAGAATGAACATTCAACCTTAATAAAATAATTCAAATGTTATGGCTTAGTTTTAAATAGAATATAATTAAAAAAATGCAATCAATGTATTAATGAGTGAAATAATATATGGATTAAGTGTAACTAAATGTAAATTAAGGCGATTATGTTAATGTAAGTTAATTAAAGCTGAATTTTGTAAATTGAATGAATTTGCAGTAATTAAAAAACAATGTAAGAGGATATAGCTGGTAATCAATTAATATAAGAAAATAAATGTAAAGGTTGAACTAATCAATGAATTAACGATGAATAAATGGTGATGGAATAAAATTAGTGTTATATATGTAGAATAATAACCTAGGTTGATAGGTAACAAACTTTTAAATACAAATAGAAGCAAATAGGTGACAATTAATATAATTTGTTATTTATTTAATGTGTCAAATAAACTTAGGTAACCAATTACAATAAATCTTAAATTTAATATTTTGTTAATGTAAATTTGAAGTAACAATAAATGTAATAAAGTATTAGAAATGTATATTCTTTTCATAAGATAGTATAAAGGAATGTAAACTTGTGATCTACGCATGAAATAATAACCAAAACAAGGGAAATAGTGTTAATGTAAGTAAAGTTATAACAAATTGGTTTACTAAATCAAATTTGGATATCAATAATGTAATGGTGATGAGAATTAATGCAAGGACTGAAGGTTGGTATGTAATAAATAAATAGAAACGTGAAATTTTTCATAAGTAATAACTTGGAAAAAAGGGATGAAACAAAGGTTTGGTTTTGAAACCTTAATTTATGTGTGTAATTAACAAGATTTCACATTTGAAACATATACATTAATACAAATAAAGATAATTAGGGGTATAGAGTGTAATGGAATGTAAAACCAACAGTAACTGAGTGTTTAAATTAATAATAAACTTAATAAAAGAGTTGAATTGAGTCAATCAATTTATTTGGAACTAATTAATTGGTATTCAAATTTATATTAAATGGGTTTATTGTAAGAAATTGAAATTAGATACTACGGTAAACTGGAATTAAGACGAAGTTAAGAATATTAATATAATAGCCTGAATCCAATGTTAAAATTTTTCCGTTTGATAGCAATGAAGTGAATAACATAATGAAAAGTCAATTAAATAGAATTATTGAAAATTTGATTTATAATTTTGAATATAATGGAATTGAAAATTTGACACTGCAATTGATAGATTAATCAATGATAAATTGACATTTAATTTTTTTAAATCATTGTAAATGATTAAAAAGTTAAAAATGTTGAAATTTGTCAATTATCGAAATAAAATTGAAATTTTGATTTAATTAATTAATTATCAATTTATTTAATTAATGAAAAAATAGCCATTTTGGCTACTGGCTCGGATTTAGACGAAACCAATTTCATCGGATCCATAACGGTGAACTATTATAGGGTTTCAAGTTTTGTAGCGTTCGGACTTATCGTTTGATCGTACGGACCCGAAACGCCTTGAAATTTATGAAATTGAAATCAATCGATATCAATTTGAAAAATATTGATTTGAGCATAACTTCTTCATACGATGGAATTTGGACTTGAATCTTTTTCCATCGCGTTTAAACTATTTAAAAACATCTATTTTGATATACGGGTTGACCCAATTTCATTCTAGAGTTGAAATGGCCACTTTGGCGTTAGCGCGTAAATCTATCTTATCCATCCATTCAGATTTCAACCCTGCCTATGTATATCCTGCTATAAATCCTAGCAGCCTCTGTTCCTCATTTCTATACGTTCTATTCACCTCCTCATTTCAATGGCAGACAAATCCTAATCCAAATTGCAATCCCAAATCAAATCCAAAGCTGAAATTTCAAACCCCTCAGAAAAATTCAAAAAAATTATACATCGAAGCTTTCGATATACACATCTCAAAACTGAAATTCGTTTACCGATTCGATGCATCATTTGTCCAAGATTTCTGAATCAATTCTCGACCGTTCATTGCGCTTCGATGAACATTGTCGGATCAACGAACCATTTCTGGGTTTTGGAGAGTGGACGATGGGGAGTTCATCAGTATGCTTCGTTTCGCAATTTGTCGGTTGGATCTACGGCAAAAATTGGCTAGGGTTTCATGTATATTGGTGGCGGCTGCAAAAATATCGCGTCACGATGGTGACGCGACTCAACCGCGTGGCTCGATAGTGATCGCAAAGGAACGCTCGAGTGGGGTGGCTTTCGTTCGGGGTGATGTGGCCTGTAGCGACGCGAGGAGGACGATGAAGGATGGTTCCGGTGAGTGCGTCCCTGTAGGCTGCGTGCGAATTGAAGCTGCGTGAGTGATAGTGTGACGACCCGACTTTCTATCTCCAGGAAGACGCATCGCTAATGAAGAAAGAAATGGATAGAAGAAGAAAAGAAAGAGAAAGAAGAAAGACAACAACATCAGATACTCAAAGCGGAACGAATGAGATATAATATATCACATAAAATATTACATAGTATCATATTAAATCAGAGTACACAACTTATTCAACACATATTAGACAGTTATAAACATCTGTCTAACTATACAACTCAAGTACACAGGACACAAATATCAAACAAACACATTGGAACCATAATATATCTACACGTGGAAGCCTCCTGCTCCATATCTCCTTCAGAATTCGTCAAGCTAACCTGAGACACTCGACTACTCATACATTATATGAGTACCCAAGTGTTTAATAAAGAAGAAAATAAACACTCGGGTCAGACAGGGGTCTGGTGTGAGTAAACGGGTTGAAATTGCTTAACTTTAGAAAAACCTTTGAAAGAAAAGGTATCACGTAAGACTTCCCATACAAAAACATGGAAAAGTTTTTACCTTACGCTAACCAAAACATTTGATAGAAATCCGGTGATATTATAATAGTGTCTAGGGTTTTAAAGTAAATAAGAAATAGCCGAAATTGTTACATTTATTAAATTCCAGCTACTAGCCACAAAAGTGGGTAATACAAACAAAACCGTAAGGTCACCGTACCGAGGAGCCACCCTAACTCCCCTGCAACACAAGACCAGCGTCGTTCCTTACTGAACAGTTCCAAAAAAGACAACCCCGCAGTTGGCGTGCGATTTCATCTGCACACATAGCCGAAATAAAAAGGGACTTCTAGAAAGGGGAAAATCTTGTCGTGAAATGGGAGCTACCCACCTAGCCTTGCTGCACCTCCCCTGTTTTATCCATTCCCGGTTGATGAGGCTTGAGGCTACGATTACCTTTATAGAACACATCTATCTTAGAATGCTCATCGTCCACCTGACGATGTTCTTAAAGCATTCAATTCATCTTAGAATTTTACTCGCCTGTTCATTTTGCAGAGCAGTTTCAATTTATTCTGGGCTTTAACACTTTAATCAGGAAAAAGTTTTGACATGCTTTGCTGAAGAAATTTGATCCCTTGTATGCATCAATTTTGATGATTTTAATGATTTAACTGATGTTGAGCTTGCAGTAGAACTTGATCCCTTTGAATTTGCAGGTTTAAATTTGAATTACAGCTTCTAATCTTGCTTTGCAGATTTTTACTTCTCAGGTTTTGGTATTTCAGATTTTAATTTGCTTTTGGGTTTAATTTCAGATTTGAGAAAAGTTTATGGTAGCCATTAATTTGAGTTAAGAAATAAAGATAAAGAGTTTAAGATGAAGAAAGAAGATTTGGAAAATGAAAGAGAAAACAAATTTTCTCTTATGTGTTTAAATGTATTATGTTATGATTAAATAAAAATTTAAAGAAAATAAATTCTAAAATAAAGACACTTGTTCAAAAACTTACAAATCTCATTCATTACGCTTAATAGCTTAACAAGTGTTATTAAAATATGCTAACATGTTTCCACATGTCTTTCAGTATTTTAAATAAATTTTTATTTAATTTAAAAGACAATATAACTTACTTATGATTCACTAAATACATAATTATTTATGTATGCATTTTAAAAATCTAAAACATTTATTTTTATACATTCATATCCATTTTATATTAAGCATTTTTAAAGAAAAAAAAACAACACTTTATTTAAATCCTTTTTAAACTATCATATTTTTAAAATAAATAACTATCTTATATTTTGCAAATAAATGAATTAAACTTAAATTAGCTTTTGAAAAATATAAATTTTAAAACAATGCTTTAAACTACAATATTCATACATATATAAGTTATCAATAGATTAAATTAAATTTCAAAACAATTCCAAATTATAACATATACATAAATATATATTTCAATTTGAAAATTCATCTTTTATTTGAAACAAAAGATCTTCTATTCACAATATATATCAAACATACATATTATAAATAGGATAAAAATTTATTAGCTTTGACAAATAAATCTTATCAATATTGCTAGATAAAAAATTTATTAACCTTTAAAAGATTAAATTTACCAATTTAAATTAAAATTATAAAGAAAATTTTCAAATCAATTGAATTATTAATATAGATTATTAAATTGATATTGCCCAAAATTCTAGGTCGTTACAGATAGAAGAGTGATATGTGGCACTAAGGTAATGTGTTCTCTTTTTTATTTTTATTTTAAAATTAAAATTCAAACACAACTATCGTTGTATCTTTCACATACGGTATCCGTTTTACGCGCGTTTTTTTAATTAGGATCGTATCTGAATTCCGGATTTTTTGGCGCTGGTTTGGACAAATTCTGAGACTGTCAAATTTTTGGGTTTAAATTGAATTTAAATTCAATTTAAACCCAAAAATTTGAATGTTTTAACCAACTCACAACTTCTAAGATTTCGTATGTTTGTTAAATTTATTTATGATGTGATCTGAATTTATTTATAGATGTTGGGTATATATTTAATCAATATCTCAGTTAAATTGCATCTATTTAAATTAAACTATAATTCGATTTATTATTGCATATAATTGCCAGTAAAATTTATTTATTATTGAATATAAATTGCCAGTACCTACTTGCATTTATTATCTGTTCTGTATTAAAGTTATTGTTTGAATTGGATGATGATTGAAAAATATGATTGAAGGTTGATATTAGATGAATGGATGTTGTAGTATACATTATTATAAACTGCAAGTTGTTATGCATTTTATTTCATTCGGGATTGCGGTTTGAAATGATATATAACCTCAACTTTATTTTAAATTACGGATTGAAATGATAAATATCTGTATAACTTGACCATAGGATAGAAAACTATATACATGCATGCGGTCTATATATAAAAGTATTTTGGAATGATTTTCTATAGTTTGTGAAGAAAAATACGGTTTGATGAGATATTGATTTGGATATTGTATAAATATTATTTTATATATAATTGAATTTTGGTTTTAAGCTATGTATAAATTTGGTTTAAAGTATAAAAGAAGTTTAATAATAAAAGTTTAACTTCATTAAGATTTAATACGGTTAAGTATTTATTTAAAATTTATTTATAGAGATATAATGACTTAAACAAAAAAATTAAGTTTGGAAGGTAAATGGGAGTTTGATTTGAATTAAAGTATTTAAGAATTATTCTCGAAAAATACTAATTTGAAATGTAAATAAATTGAGATTTAAAGGTATGATTTTATAACTTGATTTTGTTTAGAGGACTTAAATGAATATCAAATTGATTTAAATGAATATTATCAAGTTAAAAAAATTAAATGAATATCCAGTTATTGGAAGTCTAAAGGTTTTACTAAAGGGAATTTTGATTTATTAAGTAAACATTTCAAATCTAGATAGTAGCAACTGAATTTGATATATATAAAATTTTCAAAGAATTTGTTTGAAATGGTGGAATATATAAAGCTTTGAAATATATGCAAATTGAAATGTTTTAATTAGGAATTTAAATCTATTGTGAAATTGATTTGTGAAGGTGAAGAAACTATTCTATTTTATATAAATTAATTTATATTTAAAACCATTTAAGTGGTGTAGTTGTACTTCAAGTTATGAAATTCAAAGTTTTATGTTTTGGAAGGCTATATTTCAAGTATTTGGTTTCGAAATATTATAACTTTGAAATGACATGGTTTAAAAAAGATATAATTGAAAATGATATCATATTGATTTGGTTTAAAAGAAGAAATGATGTCATATTTATATAGTTTGAAATGGATATTATATTCTGGTTTTGAAGTAAAATTATTTTGAAATGACCGCGGTGTTATAATAACATTGGTTTGTTAAAGAGACCGGGATCGGAAGTTGTCATACTCTCTGCCAACTCCGAAAATCACTTTAACAACCGTGTACACGGTAGAGATTCCAGAATGAAGTAGGATTGTGGCGGCATTCCTTTGAGGTAAATAAGTGGACCCGACTCCCATGAGTTGGCGTAAGGTGGCTAAAACAGGAGCGATTGACGGGTTAATGAGGTAGCACCTTTGATCGGACAAATCCCTTTGATATTATACTTTGACTTTTGGATTAATTCGGTGGCCACTTTTGATTTCTTTTATTTAGGGGTGTGGCTCAGGTGGGCGGTAGCCGCGGCTATGCGTTACCGCCGACCCGGAAGTGTAATGGGCATATCTACCCTGGCATGGCCTAGTTGTGCCGTGTCACCTACCCTAACGCGCCTTATACGATTTTTTTTGTACCATACCTATGGAGTGCCCTCTGATGACGCCCAGTACGGGGGAGATTACGGTACTGTATAGAATATGGGAATATAAAAGTGTGTTAAGGGCTATATGGGTAACCCCTTAACCTTATTTTCAGTATATTATACTTTACTTTAGACACTATTATAATAGCGAATATTAGTATATAGTAAATAGTTTAACGGATCCTTAGAAGATGTGAATCCCGAACATCTTTTAAGTTATTGCACTCACGTTAGACACTGGATAGGAGATGTAAAATCCCGTAAACATCTCCGACGCCGTTACACTCATATTTATTTCAGTTGATTTAACTTACATAAGATCTTTTAGTTCTAACTCGAGTGTTTTGTCTTTTCGATTCGCTCGGGTCAGTCCGAGCGTTTCAGGATTTGAAGATTTTATTCTCAGGACGAAGAGGAAGATTTGTAGCACCATTATTATATTATATTGTTCCACTACATACTGTATTCCACTGCATCGATTTTTATTCGTTGGTACGTGCAACTCTGATATGTATTGTATATATATATAATCAAATGTTTATAAAACAGCTTCATGAACTGTATATTTGATTATTATATTTTATCGTCCCGCTGCAAGATTCTATTTTGTTTTTCCTTTCCCTGCTTTTTCTTATTTACACCACAACAATCTGCCCTTCTGTATGATTTTGAATTGGCACGTGTCTCGATTTAAAGCGTGCGAAAAGGCGGGATGTTGCATTTGGTATCAGAGCTTTGGTTTAGCGATAAACCTTAGCTTTGTGGGGTTAGACTCTTTACTAATAGGGTAGTAATACCTTATGATGAGTCGTTGAGTGTATATATAAGAGAGCGTATTTGATGGTGTTATAAAAAGGTTTAATATTGTGTTAATCTGTTCCATTTTGTATTTATAAATTCTGGTTGGTGCATGGGACGCTAGGACATCAATAGGGATTTCTAAAAACTTAATAGGAAAGACCGACATAATATTTTCTATATATAATTTTGCCTAATATATTTTCTATATATAAAATAAACTTTTATAAATGATATATATTTGGTTGCAGTATATTGGTTTTTAGGCAATGAAATTTATTAATAATAGCTGAAATAAGATTGGAAATGAAATAAATGAAAATTGGAAATTTTAGAACTTAATTTCCAGGGTTTTGAAAATTTCTTTCAAATGATTTGGAATATAATAATAATATTTTTAGAAGTATTTTCTGATATAAATAGTTCAGTATAATTTGAAATAATTGTTTAAAAAGAAACTTTGAAAATAAATAAATTTTGTATTCCCCTATCTGTCGTTGGAAAATAATTTCGGTGATGAGTGGACGCATCATCGACATTCTTTTTCGGGTATCGAAGTAGGAAGGCCACTGTAGTAGTTTTATTGCAGAGTTGTTTTGATAAACAAATATAAATTTTAAATTTTTTAAAATATAATTTGATATATATATATATATATATATATATATTTAAGTATATATTTATCTGTTATTTCAAAACGGTTTGTGAATTTAACCCGGTATTTATTTCCTAAGTTTCCGTTAATTAACAGTTTTAGTTATCGTAGTGAAATTGAATGTAACTGATTAATAAATGGAGCCTTTAATTAAAAATAAGAGATTTAATTCTAGGTTATGAATGAAATAAAATGAAATTTGAAATTGTAGCCTATGAAATAAAGGATGTAATTATTGAACATTAAATTAATTAAAAGAAATGGGATAAAATTGTATGATTTTCAGTTACATTCTTAAAAGCATATATATATATATAACTTACCCAACAATAAAAGTTACAATGTTTAATAAGAAATTGTAATAGAATATTATACAAGTAAAAATTTGAAATAATGAAAGTATTCAATGAGATTCTTTAATAAATAAGAATTTGGTATTGTAGTTGTTATAAACTTAAGTATAATTGAAATACTACTAAATAAATATAATGGAAGGCAGGTTTTGCAAGTAAGAAATTTTAACTTAAGTAAATAAGTTGAAGTTATTTCTAAATAAAATGGTAAGAAATAAATGTAAAATAAAAGATAAATCATTATATGAAAGAAAAGAAATCAAACAACTAATGTATGAAATGAAATTAATTACAAGTAAATTTGATTTGTTGGTTGGAATCGTTGTTTGTTTTAGGTTATGGTTGTTTGGGTAGGGATACTTTAAAATTGTTTGGATGAATGAATAATCTATTTATTTACACCTAAGACTGTTGAGTGAAGGGTACACTTAGTATTTTATTTTTCATTCCGTACAATTTTTATGTTTTGAAGCAGAACAACTAATTGTTTGTTTGGTATGAATGAATAATTGATTTATATGGATTCTATATGATGGTTGTATGCCTTGTTGCAAGGGATTGTTGTTTGTATTGATTTGTTGTTTATCGTTGAAACAACTTTACATATTTAATTTTATATCATTATTAATTCTTCTGGATTATATAAGTGAAATACAGGTTATGGAAGCAATAACTACTGCTTTTGGTTTCATAAAATAAGAGTTAATTACCCGACAAATAGGTACGGTTTCGGATTACGGTTTATAGCGTTATTATATTGTTTTCTCGTGTTGGGATATATATTATTTTGGAAAATATATGTTATATATTGTTATATTTTCATATTATATTTTCTCCCAAGCCTCTCCGTACAAAGGAAACTCTGCAAAAAAAATCCGTAAATTTTGGACGTAGAAAATTTTTGAAAATATTTTTCCAAACTTTATTACTTTATGTATAAAAAGATAAATGGCTATAAATTAGTATATTTATTTAAATTAATTTATTTTGCAACTTTATTTGTTGACAAAGGTAATATTTTTGATAAGATGTATTGTTTACTCAATTCTTCCTTTTCCCTTTTTTTCATTTTTGGGGACGAAAATTATGAGTGGGGGAGAGTGTAACGACCCGTAAAATTTTCCATATTTAAGTTTGGTTATTTTTTTTTAAAATTGGGTAATTAAATTTAGAAGAAACAATTTTTTTATAATTTATAATGAAGCAAACGTAAAAAGGAAATGGCAATTGTAAATTAAATAGGACTTTGTGATTTAATATTTGGAGAAATAAATTTTGTAACTTTTTAATGAAATAATAAGTGAATTAAAACGTAACAATGCTAATTATGGTTAACAATAATTAATAGGATGAATGAAATGACAATTAATGAATTTATTTAAAATTGTAAAGTTATAATGTAATAAATGGTTATTGGTTGGGAAGAATGAATATTCCAACTTAATAAAATAATTCAAATGTTATGGCTTTGTTTTAAATAGAATATAATAAAAACAAATGCAATCAGTGTATTAATGTGTGAAACAATATATGGATTAAGTGTAACTGAATGTAAATTAAGGCGACTATGTTAATGTGAGTTAATTAAAGCCGAATTTTGTAAATTGAATGAAATTGCAGTAATTAAAAAACAATGTAAGAGGATATAACTGGTAATAAATTAATATAATAAAATAAATGTAAATGTTGAACTAATCAATGAATTAATGATGAATAAATGGTGATGGAATAAAATTAGCGTTATATATGTAAAATAATGACCTGGGTTGATAGGTAACAAACTTTTAAATGCAAATAGAAGCAAATAGGTGACAATTAATATAAGTTGTTATTTATTTAATGTGTCAAATAAACTTTGGTAGCCAATTACAATAAATCTTAAATTTAACATTTTGTTAATGTAAATTTAAAGTAACAATAAATGTAATAAAGTATTAGAAATGTATATTGTTTTCATAAGATAGTATAAAGGAATGTAAACTTGTGATCTACATATGAAATAATAACCAAAATAAGGGAAATAGTGTTATTGTAAGTAAAGTTGTAACAAATTGGTTTACTAAATCAAATTCGGACATCAATAATGTAATGGTTATGAGAGTTAATGCAAGGACTGAAGGTTGGTATGTAATAAATAAATAGAAACGTGAAATTTTTCATAAGTAATAAATTGGAAAAAGGGAGTGAAACTAAGGTTTGGTTTTGAAACCTTAATTTATGTGTGTAATTAACAAGATTTCACATTTGAAACATATACATTAATACAAATAAAGATAATTAGGGGTATAGAGTGTAATGGAATGTAAAACCAACAATAACTGAGTGTTTAAATTAATAATAAACTTAATAAAAGAGTTGAATTGAGTCAATCAATTTATTTGGAACTAATTAATTGGTATTCAAATTTTTATTAAATGGGTTTATTGTAAGAAATTGAAATTAGATACTAAGGTAAACTGGAATTAAGATGAAGTTGAGAATTAATGCAAGGACTGAAGGTTGGTATGTAATAAATAAATAGAAACGTGAAATTTTTCATAAGTAATAAATTGGAAAAAATGGAATGGAACTAAGGTTTGGTTTTAAACCTTAATTTATGTGTGTAATTAACAAGATTTCACATTTGAGACATATACATTAATACAAATAAAGATAATTAGGGGTATATAGTGTAATGGAATATAAAACCAACAGTAGCTGAATGTATAGATTAATAATAAACTTAATAAAAGAGTTGAATTGAATCACTCAATTTATTTGGAACTAATTAATTGGTACTTAAATTTATAGTAAATGGGTTTATTGTAATAAATTGAAATTAGATACTACGGTAAACTGGAATTAAGATGAAATTGAGAATATTAATATAATGCCCTAGATCCAATGTTAAAAAATTTCCTTTTGGTAGCAATGAAGTGAATAACATAATGAAAAGTCAATTAAATAGAATTATTGGAAATTTAATTTATAATTTTGAATATAATGGAATTGAAAATTTGATATTGCAATTGATAGATTAATCAACGATAAATTGACATTTGAATTAGTTTAAATCATTCTAAATGATTAAGAAGTTAAAAATGTTGAAATTTGTCAATTATTGAAATAAAATTGAAATTTTGATTTAATTAATTAATTATTAATTTACTTAATTAATGGAAAAATAGCCATTTTGGCCACTGACTCGGATTTCGACGAAACCAGTTTCATCAGATCCGTAACGGTGAATTATTATAGGGTTTCACGTTTCGTAGCGATTGGACTTGTTGTTTGATCGTACGAACTCGAAACGCCTTGAAATTTATGAAATTTAAATCAATTTGAAAAATATTGACTTGAGCATAACTTCTTCATATGATGGAATTTGGACTTGAAACTTGTTCCATCGCGTTTAAAATATTTAAAAACATCTATTTTAATATACAGGTTGACCCAATTTCGTTCCGGAGTCGAAACGGGCTTTTTGGGCCACTTTGGCGTTAGCACGTAAATCTATCTTTTCCATCCATTCAAATATCAACCCTGCCTATATGTATCCTGCTATAAACCCTAGCAGCCTCTGTTCCACATTTCTATATGTTCTATTCACCTCCTCGCTTCAATGGCAGACAAACCCTAATCCAAATTGCAATCCCAAATCTAATCCAAAGCTGAAATTTCAAACCCTTCAGAAAAATTCAAAAAAATTATATATCGAAGCTTTCGATATACGCATCTCAAAACTGAAATTCTTTTTCCGATTCGATGCATCATTTGTCCATGATTTCTGAATCAATTCTCGGCCGTTCATCGCGCGTCAAATAACGTTGTCGGATCGACGAACCATTTCTGGGTTTTGGAGAGTGGACGATGGGGAGTTCATCAGTATGCTTCGTTTCGCGATTTGACGATTGGATCTATGACAAAAATTGGCTAGGGTTTCATGTATATTGGTGGCGGCTGCAAAAATTTCGCGTCCCGGTGGTGACGCGACTCAACTGCGTGGCTCGGCAGTGGATCGCGAAGGAGCGCTCGAGCGAGGGAGGCTTTCGTTTGGGGTGACGTGGCCTGTATGGATGCGAGGAGGACGATGAACGACGGTTCCTGTGAGTGCGTCCCTATAGGCTGCGTGCAAATTGAAGTTGCGTGAGTGATAGAAGAGTGATGACGTGGCACTAAGGCAATGTGTTCTCTTTTATATTTTTATTTCTAAAACTAAAATTCAAACACAACTATTGTTATATCTTTCACATACGATATCCATTTTATGCACAGTTTTTTTATCAAGATCGTATCTGAATTCCGTACTTTTTGGCACTTCTTTGGACAAATTCTGAGACTGTCAAATTTTTGGGGTTAATTTGAATTTAAATCCAATTTAAATTCAAAAGGTGAATATTTTAACCCACTCACAACTTCTAAGATTTCTTATGTTTGTTAAATTTATTTATGATGTGATTTAAAATTTATTTATAGCTGTTGAGTATATTGTTAACTCCTCTTTTTCACGACTTAGCGACTAACGGGTTAAATAACCAAGCGACCTAAAGGCACAGGGACTCAATGACCTACAGCAGACCACGGCCTAATGACTTGAAGCAAAGAGCGGCTCAGCCAGGTTAACGACCTAACGACCTAAAGGACTCAGCAACCTAACGACCTAAAGGACTCAGCAACCTAACGACCTAAAGGAATCAGCGACCTAACGACCTAAAGGGATCAGCGACCTAACGAGTTAAAAGGTCCAGCAACCTAGCGAGTTAAAACAGAGTAAAGCCACTTGCATATAGGTCGCTCCCAACCTTAGGTCACTGCTCTTCTAAGTCGCTCCATATAAATCGCTTTCCACTCTCATAGGTCGCTACGACCTAACAACCAAAGCAGTTGATCAAGCATAAGCCTTAACCCGTATCCCTTAGGTCGCTCACGACCTACGACCTAACCCCTAGGTCGCCTACGACCTACGACCTAACCCTTAGGTCGCCTACGACCTATGACCTAACTTCAGAAATTCCCTATAAATACCTTGCTTAATCCACCGAAGAGAGGACCTTTTGGCTCATTTCTGGAACACCTATAGTCTGTTGTTTTCTCGACTCATCTGACACTTCAAACACCAAAGACACTTCATCGAAATTAAGGAAGAGATCAAACACATTCAACATGAATTCGAAGAGCTCTTCTGCATTGAAGTTCTAGCTACTTTTCTTAGATGTGTTGTAATCAAAGATCATTGTAAAAATTGTAATCGAATCAGCAATAAAGAGGATTAAAGTGGACATAGGCTTGACATTAAGCCGAACCACTATAAAAATTGTTGTCTCTTTACTTGATTTTCTGTTATCTTCTGCTTATCTCTAGTTCCCGTACCAATGGGTGGTGCTTTCACATTTTTGCTACTTACACCGGGGTGTTAGCTTCCAATTTCGGCGTTAACATTTTTGGTGCTTTCACTGAGAAACTAAACTCAGGGTGTTGTCATCATTGCTTCGTAAAAGTTCGTTGAGAGAATCTCTCTCAAAACCAGAAGTCTATCAGAGATTATGGCTCCTGGAAGAAAGCGCAGATCTACTGGACCCGGTGATGCCCGTGAAAATACTACCACTTCTCCTTCGTTAAGTCAAGCAGCTCCAAGTGTTGGAATTACACGGGAAGAGTTAGATGCTGTAGTGTCTGGGTTATATCAGCAAATGGAAGCCCATAACACGTTAATGCTTGATAGGTTGAATGCTTTGCTCGGGGCTAACCATCAACCAGTGAATAAGGAAGAAAACTTTCCTGATGATGTTCATAATCCTGAAGGGAGGAGTATTCCTCAAAAGGCAGCTGGCCCTGCCGAAAGGGCACCCCCTAAGCTGGAGGATCAAGGCCGCAACCGACTCTCCACGAACGTTTGTCCAGGCAAACTTCCAAGAAAATGGCTAAAGTCTGTCCCGCAGAGCCTCTAAACGATGAGGAATACCTCGAGGGAGTGGTTCGACATATTATGAAAGAAATTATGCAAAGGGAAGAAGATGAAAAAGAATGGGGGTTCTCTCCAAGCAAGACTCCGTTCACTGAAAGAATTTTGAAAGCGGAATTTCCAAGGAAGTTTGTTCCCCCACCATTCCAGCTTATCGGGGGACAAGCGACCCTAATCAATTCTTGTACAATTATGACTGGCACATGACAGGTGCTAGAGCATCAGATGAGATCAAATGCCGGTACTTTTCGGTATACTTGGAAGGAGTGGCTCTACTCTGGTTTACAAAGCTACCAGTCCGATCTGTAGACCTGTTCTCCAATTTAACTGGGAAGTTTAAAGAACAATTCAGGCTGTATGCTTCAAAGGCGAAAGACATAATGTCACTGTCTAGCCTGAACAGAGTCCCGGAGAATCTACTAGATCTTTCTTAAACCGCTTCAACATAGCCTTGGCTGAGGTCGAAAATGCGAAGCCATGAATGATTTTGACCTACTTGATGAGGTCTATCGACAAATCGAGCGAGTTTGGGAAATGGTTGAAGATGAAGGAGCCAAACTCGCTTGAGAAATTCTATAAGAAGGCTGACGAGTTCGTGCGCTTGGAAAGCCTTCCCGTGCCGGCGAAAGGGGTATTAACGAAGGTTGAGAATAACACTACTGCTCCTACCAAAAAGGAATCCGGAAGTCAGAAGAGGGAGAATAATAGTGGGAAGAAGTAGAAGGATGTAAAGAAACCTTGCTTCTTCAAGCCTTCAGATTTCACTCCTTTAACTGATACTCCGGAGAATATCTTTTTCGCTACCAAAGATGTCGTGGAGTATCCTAAACCTCCTGTGTTGAAGCTTGGGAAAAATTCTGTTCGAAATGGGAGATTTTGTCGGTTTCATAATCAACCCGGCCATGATACTAACGAATGTCGCCATTTGAAGAGTTTGATTGAAGAACTGCTGAGAGATAACATGCTGCAACAATATGTTAAAAGAAATAGGAATGACCCAACTTCATCTACCGAGGTCCAGCAACTTCCTACTCTTCTATCTGGCTCGGGTGAGAGGACTACCGCGCATGAATTAAAAAGGCCTGTTATTAATGTAATCACGTGAGGTCCTCACCCCGCAGGCAGAAGCTGGGGCGAGATGGAAAGATATGCTTGTGCTTTGAAATACGCCCCAGCAGAAGAAAATGTTTTTGTGTTGGAAGACGCTGCACCTTTGAAGCAGCGAAGAACTTTTAATGATGACATTGTGTTCAGTGCCAGGTACTCTATGTGTGTTGAAGCTCCCACCATGGATCCCTTGGTCATCTCTGCAGGTATCGGGCCTGCTATTGTACGAAGGGCGGTTGTTGACTGCGGCGCCTCTTGCAATATCCTCTTCAAAAAGACATTAGATCAAATGAAGATTCCTATGGCTGATGTTCAAGCTTCATCGCAGAAGATTGTTGGGTTTACTAGGGAACCGAAGCAGCCAATTGGAACTATTGATTTATTTGTGGAGCTTGGATAGGGGCAGAAAAAGGTGGTTCAAAAGCAGACTTTTGTGATTGTTGACGGATTTTCTGCTTACAATGCCTTCCTAGGCCAGCCAACTCTTGCAGCATTCAAGGCAATTCTCGCCCCGTGGTGCCTTACTATGAAGTTCCCCACAGATAATGGCGTCGGTGTTATTAAAGGGGAACAGAATGCTGGGCCAGAATGTTATCTGATAGATTTGCGGGAAGCAAGTAAGAGAGAGATGAGAAAGGATGCGGCAGCTCCACTCCGCATCAAAGAACCAACCTTGTAGCAATTACAAGGTGGACCCTGCAATGGCGAGCATAGTGGTGCACGAAAAGAAATGGATCCCAGAAAAGCCAGTACAGGGGAGAATACAGTGGTGCCAGTGGAAGTAACGGTGCCATTACCTGTTGACTCGAAAGATCCGAACAAGGTGTTGAATGTGGGTTCTCAACTTAGTGTGACAGTTCAAAATACTTTGATATCATTCTTGAAAGCAAATCTGTATGTATTCGCTTGGAGTCATGCCGTATGTGTGGAATATCTCTAGAAATCGCAGTACACACTCTGAATATTGATCCGAAATTTACACCTGTGAAGCAGAAAAGAAGAACCCAGGGTCTAGAAAGGTCAGCAGCATTGAAAGAAGAAGTAGATCGGCTCATGGAGAATGGCTTCATCAGAGAGTCCACTTATCCAAATTGGGTTTCTAATCTGGTGCTGCTTAAAAAAGCAAATGGAAAGTGGAGAGTATGCATCGACTTTTAAGATTTAAATAAAGCCTGCCCCAAAGACTGCTTCCCGTTACCCAGGATTGATCAGTTGGTGGATAGAACAGCCATGCATGAATTTTTTTCTTTTATGGATGCTTACTCCAGATATAACCAAATCATGTTGCATGAGTCAGATCAGGAGGACACGAGCTTCATCACCGATGTTGGTCTTTACTGCTATAGAGTCATTCCCTTCGGTTTGAAGAATGCAGGAGCAACTTACCAAAGACTTGTTAATGCTATGTTCAAACCACAGATTGGCAAGACTATGGAAGTTTACGTTGATGATATGTTGGTGAAATCAAAGAAGGCAGTGGACCATATGGATCACTTGGAACAAATGTTCGCAGTCCTTCGAAAGTATGGAATGAAGCTTAATCCTTTGAAATGTTCATTCGGGGTAGAGTACGGGAAATTCTTGGGTTTCATTGTGAGTGCTAGGGGCATTGAAGCTAATCCTGCTCAAATTACTGCTCTTAGAGAAGTCAAAGCCCCTAGGACAAAGAAGGAATTGCAGAGCCTCAATGGGAAAGTCGCTGCTTTGAGTCGGTTTATTTCCAAGGCCACGGATAAATGCATTTCATTCTTTGACGCTCTAAAGATAGGAGAATCAAACTTTGAATGGACTCCGGAATGTCAAAAAGCTTTCGATGAGCTAATTCGTCACATGGAAGTGCCTCCAATACTTTCTAAGCCCAGCAACGGTGAAGATCTTTTCATATATTTAGCAGTTTCGTCTCATGCTCTCGGTGCAGCATTAGTACGGGAAGATGCAAAAATTCAGCGCCCGGTCTACTACATAAGCAAGAGATTCACTGGGGCAGAGATGAATTATTCAAAGCTAGAAAAGCTCGCCTATTGCCTACTGATAGATTCTAGAAAGTTGAGGCCATATTTTCAAGCTCATCCCATCAAAGTCCTCACTGATCAGCCTTTAAAGCAAGTCCTGTTTCGCCCGGAGACTTCGGGTCGTCTTCTGAAGTGGAATATTGAACTCAGCCAATATGATATCACTTGCCATCCCCGAAGAGTAGTCAACGGACAAGCTTTAGCAGATTTCATTGCAGAATATACAGATAAAGGTGACAGTGAGGAAGAAGTTACAGATGGCATCCCGACCCGATGGAAATTATATGTTGATGGCGCAAGAAACGACTATTGTTCTGGAGCTGGGGTCATGCTTGCAACTCCCGAAGGGCGATCGTTATGCTATGAATTTAGAGTGGAATTTCCTTCAACAAATAATGAAGCAGTATATGAAGCTCTTATTGCCGGCTTGAAGATTGCTAAAGAACGAACATCAAAGTGTTGCAAATCTTCAGTGATTCCCAGCTTATTATATGCCAAGTCAAGAAAGATTTTCAAGCTAAAGGAGGAAATCTGCCTGCTTACTTGTCAAGGGCCTGGGAACTTCTCGATGATTTCGATCATTATACGATAAGTCATATACCCCGGGAAGAGAATATGAAGGCAGATTCTCTCGCAAAGTATTCAAGCACTGGCGAAGCTCAATTACTGGGATAGGTTCCTGTGGAAGTCTTGTCAGCTCCAAGTACCAATGAGATGGATATTGACTGGACCGTGGCTACATCCCAAGAGCAGGAATTGTGGATGACTCCAATCAAGGAATATCTACTTAACGGCTCCCTTCCAGAAAATTCAAAGGAGCGTCAGAAGCTGTTAAGGAAAGCCTCGAGATATGTACTTCAAGACGGTCGGCTGTACAGATGGTGATTCTCAATGCCATTACTCCGATGTGTAACCAAGGAAGAGGCTAAGACAATTTTTGCTGAAGTGCATGGGGGAGAGTGTGGTGATCATTCAGGTGGTCAAACTCTAGCAAAGAAAAGTCTCCGTTATGGGTATTTTTGGCCAGACATTAATTGAGATGCTTCTAGCTACTCCCAAAAGTGTGACAGATGCTAGATATTTGCAAAAATCCCCAGAGCACCTTCCACCGAGTTAACGCAGATGGTCAGTCCATGGCCATTTGCCATTTGGGGAATAGATCTCATCGGGCCTTTGCCAACTGCCAAGTCCGGAATCAGATATGCTATTGTTGCTGTTGATTATTTCACTTAATGGGCTGAATCCGAACCATTAGCTACTATTACCTCTAAGAAGATGATAAACTTTGTGACAAAGAATATCATTTGCAGGTACGATGTGCCTCAAAAGATAATCACAGACAATGGTACCCAATTCGAAAGCGAAGAGTTCCAGGATTTTTGCAAGCGATTCAAGATCCAATAAAGCTTCTCAGCAGTGGCTCATCCATAGGCAAACGGGCAAGTGGAAGCAGTAAACAAAATTATCAAATCAACCATCAAAAAACAGCTGGAAAAAGCAAAAGGTGGTTGGATCGATAAGCTACCACTAGCACTATGAGCATACAGAACTACCCACAAAACTGCGACTGGGCACACTCCATTCTCATTAGCATATGGATCAGAAGCAATGATTCTGGTGGAAATAAAGGTCCACTGACACAGAAGAATTCATTTCAACCAAGATGAAAATGAAGAGATGCAACTTGAAGCACTTGACTTCCTTGATGAAAGAAGGGAAGAGGCTCAGCTCAGAATTGCAGCCCATCAGCAAAAGATTGCCAGGCACTTCAATTCCAAAGTTCGCCAACGCAGCTTTGAGATTAGGGATCTAGTCTTGAAAAGGATCATGACAGCAACAGGAGTGTTTGCGCCACATTGGGAAGGGCCATATGTCATAGGAAAAAAACTTCTTGATGGCACTTTCAAACTGACAACTGTCGAAGGAGATCCAATTCCAAGAGCTTGGAACAACAATCACTTGCGTCCATATTTTACTTAAAAGCTTTGCTTAAATTTGTAAAATGATTACGAATGTATGATTCTTGTATTGTAAGCCATTGTAAAATCAGTGCTAATAAATAATAAGAACTATAAAGTGGATGTAGGCCCAGTTCTTGCCCGAACCACTATAAATCTTGTGTTCTCTACTATTATAAAATGCTTGTTTTATTTCGATGAGTAAATACCTTAAATATATTACTAAAATGTCGGTTTAATATTGCAAGCCATTAAAATAAAGATTACCCATCACAAGGCCAAGCGATCCCTGAAATCACTCAATAAACAAATGCCAAGCCACCAAAATTCCAGATTCCAAATCCTATATAAGAAGTGCTTCATGCAAACAGTTAGTGGTTCCGCCGGAGGGGCACCTCCCTAACATGGAGATTTTAGGCCCTTGCTAACTAATTGTGATCATTTGTGCAAACGGACATCCAGTTAGATAGCTTGCGTCTGCCCCGTGGACTCACTTAATAATGAAGTGCATTTCTTTGGATAAAACAAACTACTTGCAAAAGAAAGGAACATGCGCTTGGAAATGATAATAGGGAATCGCTAATGAGAAAATGACGAAAAGACATGAGCGAGCAGACAAGAAACAACCAAAAAGGAGTCTTGCCTCTCAACAAAAAGGTTGGTGGAACCACCGGAGGAGCACCTTCTCCAAGTGAAGGCACTTGGCCCTTGCTAACTGACCGTGATCGTTTGTGCAAACAAACATTCGGTTGGATAGCTTGCGTTTGCCTCGTGGATCCATTTGACCGTGAAGACGCAACCTTCCTGGCGAACCAACCATCCAAAGCCCTCTTCGGAGGCACAAGACCTCTTCGAAGGCACAACTCTTCGGAGGATAAAGCCCTCTAACAAGGCACGTCGAAAAAAGAAAGTCCTCTTCTCAACCAATAAGGTTGGTGGAATCACCGAAGGGGCACCTTCCCAAGTGGAAGGCATAGGGCCCTTGTTAACTGGTTGCGATCTTTTGTGCAAACGAACATCCAATTAAGATACTTACGTCCGCCCCGTGAATCTATTCAACTGTGGGAAAGTAACTTCCAGGCAATCAAATAATGACCTCCCCGGAGGCAAAAGACCTCTTCGGAGGCACATGACCTCTTCGGAGGCAAAATACCTCTCCCGAGGCACCACAAGCCCTCTTCAGAGGCACTAGCCTTCACCAAAGGCGCACCTGCCCTCTTCGGAGGTAGAAGACCTCTCTCGAGGCACCACAGGACCTCTTCGGAGGCACAAGACCTCTTCGAAGGCACGTCCCAAGGAGAGGTGCTTTTCTCAACCAACAAGGTTAATGGAACCACCGGAGGGGCACCTTCCCAAGATAGAAGGCACAATGCCCTTGTTAACTGGCTGCGATCGTTTGTGTAAACGGACATCCAACTAAGTAACTTGCGTCCGCCCCGTAGATCCATTTAACTATGAGAAAAGCACTTTCAAGCGAACGAAGCAAAAAGCCCTCCAACGAGGCACAACAAGAAAAAAAAGAAAGAAGACAGCCATCTTCGGAGGCACACTGCAGCTCTCAAGGGAAGATCAATTTCCCACCTTGAAAATATTCTTCCCCAGAAGTTGTAGTGCCAATTCAAAGCCTTCTTTGGAAACTCGCTTCACCGCGTAGGAGAATTCACTTGTCAAAAAATAAAAGTGACTATCTCTGAAAGTGAAGTGTAAAAAACTTTTTCAAACAAAAGAGAGAGAAGACTTCTCCAATACAAGGCACACTCTACTGAAGCAAAGTAATATTTCCTCAAAAATGGAAAAATTATTCTCTAAAGTAAGAGTGCAAGCCTTCTCAAAATGGAAGATTTGTTCTCCAACTTAAGAGTACAAGTGTTCTCGAAACAGAAGAATTGTTCTCCAAAGTTTTATCAAATGAAAGAAATTGCAATAAGACATGGTATGGGGGCAATACAATACAATATAGCTACATTAGTAAAAGCAACACCCAAGCAACATACCACAAACTTATTGCAATATCACACAAAGAAAATGAATAAACTTGTGCAAAATTAAGGAATAAATGCATTCACAAATAACAGTCAAAAGATTGTACAAGTAAGAAGAATCATTTTATTCCATACTATAAAATTTTATATATGTGCAAGTTACAAAAGAGCGGGCACCGGTACCCGCACAATTTTCGGTCAATACAAGTGTTTATATACAACAAAAAAGCAAAACAAGAAGGGTAAAGCGAGAATCGTTATTTCTTCTTCCCGCCACCTTTAGAGCGCTCGCCTGGCCTAATGGTTAACTTTGGGAGCCGGCTTGAACGAGTCGGGGAAGAAGGAGATAGAGGTACAGCTTGGTCTACTTCCGCCTCCTCTTCACTAGCAGAAGTGCTTTTCCTTCTCTTCTTCGAAGTTACATGCTTCCCCTTCTACCTTGAAGAAGACTCACTACCTGGAGTTTTAAGTTCAGACAGCTTTGTATCATCATGAAATTTCTACGCAGTCTTTTCACCTTCTTCAAGTTCCTCAGCCTTCTGCTCTTGTGAAGAGGACATGTCATCCAAGCCTTGAAGAGCTTCTATTAATTCTTCTTCCGACCCCCGTTGAGAAGCAGAAGGAGGCGTAATCTGAAGAGATGGAGATGGAACAGTTGGAAGAGGAGAAGTCTTGCAGCACTTGGCATTTTCACTACAGAAGAACAGAAGTTAATCAGCATTCCTCGCAAAGAAAGGAGATAGTGGCGCGTCAAGGTTTAAGTAATAATCAAAAAGTTCGTCAAGCTCATGTGAAGTGAACAAGTAGTCCACTTGAGCTAAATCAGCATTGAAGTTACCTAAAGAAGTTGGCTTTATCACGTCAACTTCAAAACCTTGTGCTTCAGTGCTTTCTTGAGCCTCATCTCCAATATGAGTAGTTACAATTTCAATGTCAGCTTTGGCAGGAGGCGAAGAATGGGAACTGGAGCCAATGATATCAATGTCGACCGAAACCGAAGGAAGAGTCGGGTCGGTCAAATGTGCCTTCCCTAAATGTTCTCCTTCCGTCGTTCCGACTCGCTCTTTAGCAAGTTGCTCCTTTCCCCTGGCAAGGGCGGCACGTGCTTCATCATCTAAATAGTGCGCCTCAAGATCTGCCTCAGTATAGCCAGTGCCTCCAATCATTTCAATTGCGGCTTCCCACACTTCGACCAAGGTAATCTCGTACTTCGGGCTCAAAAACGAAAGGCTATCACGCCCCAAGACGCTGTGCAAATAAAACTCGAATAATGTAGAGCTGATGTTGGATTTGGTTGCCTCATGAGATTCTTCGGCTGCTGCTTTGCCTGCGATAGCTTCATCATGCTCTTTTTCAACTTTAGAAAGTCGAGCTTTTAGCATTTCAATCTCCGTGCTCTAAGAGCTAGTTTTTTCCTGCAACTGAGCAATATCAGCACGGTAGCTTTCTACAATTTGCTGTTGTGCCTCAAATCTAGCCTCAACATCTCTTTGACTGTCATGAGCGTCTCTCACTTGTTTTTGAAGCACTTCTTCCTTTTGAGTATAAGAAGTGGAAGAAGTGGCAAGCTCTTCTTTGAGTTTCTGAATTTTCGCTTCAAGCTTCTCATTGTAAGCGGTGATGTTCTTCATTTCTGCATCGTGCTGGTCGAGAGTTTTCTTCCACTCAGACTTATCGCTCTCCATGGTTAACATGGCCTCGAGATTTAAGTGATTCATCCGTTGAAGCTCGTCAACCAGTTTTTGCCATCCAGACATTCTCTCAATGTCAAGTTTAACAGCGTCGAGATTCCTTAGCATGGCTTGCTTGTCAATGGGAATCAAGTCCAAGTCGAAGCGTACCTCTTTTAACACCAATTTGGAAACCGGCTTTGAAGTGCAGGCGGGGCATTCTCAATTTGATACGGAGGCCTGTTGATGATCGTTTGAATATCAGCTCTCTAAAGGGCAGGAGAGATGGAGGGGATTTCCAAAGAGATGGGAGTAACGGGCTTTTCAGAAATTGGAGACGTCGGCCTTTCACTAAGCCTAGCCCGCTTGCTTAGATCTTCAACGATGTGACCTTTCCCTTTGTCATCATGAGATTTCATTTGTGGGAATCATCACCTCTCTAGGAAGAATCATGTCGTTCATCCCTTCTCCCATAGCGCTCCTCATAAGCCCGCCTCTCGCGAGCTTTTCTTGCGGCTCTTTCTTCATCAGTTTCCCTCGGGGCAGGAAGATACCGCTTTGGATCATAAGAGTCACGTCTTCCATAGCGCTGAAAATCATCATAGTATGAGCCGCTACGTCCCATTGGAGAACCTGAAAATGAAGAAGAGACAAGTTCAGAAATCTTCAAAGTAAAGAAGTTAAGTGCACAAAGTTTCCAAAATCCTAAGTGTATGGGGCGTGTGAACTACGCGTGTCAAGCTACAACCACTCTTCGGCTTAAGAGTTATCTCTTGAGTTGATGGAGTTGTTTGCAAAACTGATGCCACTTCAACTGCTGGAGAAGCGAGTTTAGAAGTGGTGGAATCATCTTTGAAGAGCTCATGTGAAGTAACCACCAAGTCCCTCAATCCCTCAAAAGTGTCGTCACCATCATGCCTAACGGGACTCTTTCTCTCAACTCCTGCATCAGCAGCCTTCCCAGAATGTTGAGGAGGTTTCTCTTCTTCGATAACCGAGGGAAGTGCAAATGGGCCGGATGACCCCGCAACGTCAACGGAAGCAGAACATTTCACCAATGAAGCCTCGACAGTAGGTTCCTTCGGTGTAAGTTCTTCGGCGGAAACTGGGGCATCTGGAGTCTCTGCTTGAGAACCAGAGGCATCATGAAGCTGAGTAGATCGGGAAGAATGCAAAAGTCCGAATTGATGCAAAAATTCATCCTTCAGCAAAAATTTAATGCTTCTCTCCTCGACGGACACGGCGCTTAGTATTTCAAAAGTTGACTTATGGCTGGAATCTTTAGAAAGGGGAGGAAGTGCTGTAAAAGTAACGAATGAAGTTAGCACTTAACAACTCAGATTTTGAAAAAGTCCAGAAACGGAAAGAACGGAGATAGGCAAGCTTACTTCCTACTCTCCAAATGCTGTAGAATCCGGGGGAAACGGACGAAGAAAAATTGGTTCAAAAACCCGTGTGTGCTTTCAGGAAGATCAGTGGTCAATTTACGGTTCCTTGCGCTTCTTACAAGTATTATAGAAGGATGATCTTTGTTCTTTGCAAATGTGCATAAGTAACAAATTTCTTCAAAGCTTGGTAGACGGTCGAGTGTCCTCCTGAATAGTACACACAGTCCCATGAAGATAGCGTAGCCATTGGGGTGCAAGTAGAAGGGAGAGATAGTTAATCGGAGAAGAAGTTGTCAAAGAAAATCGTTAAAGGGAGGAGTAGCTCCACTCAAGCACATTTGACGATTAACTGCGATGAAACCAAGAGGTGGCCTGTCAGTAGTATCGTTTACCCAGGAAGCAAAGCGTCTGGCTCAGCAATACCGAACTGAATACATAATTGATTGAACACCCGTTGATTCAAAGTAGTTGGAGTTCTTTCCGGGGGACTATCCAAGGGGTTAGCTATTGGGTAGACTTCTTCAGCTTGTCCTATTATCTCTTCTTGTTGAGAAGTCATTCTACACAAGGAACTGGATATTCAAATATGAAGGTGCACGTTTCCTAAATGCGTGCAGTGTTGTGCAAAACTAATAAAATGACAAGCAAATATAACTGGAATTAAACTAATAGGCATTTGTCGATTATAAAGTTTCAGGGCTTGTTATTTTAGGTCCAAGTACAAGTGCAGTGTTAATGCAAACAGATCAGCTTTAGTTGATTAACTTTGCTTTGCTTTAATACTTCACTTGAATTTGTTGATTCATAGCACTTCATTCGTATAATTTCTTTAAGTAGATTATTCTTTATCAACTAATCTGTCATTCGATGTGGGCAGTCAGCGGCAGTATATTCGCCCTAGTTTTCTGCAAATGTTGTTTTTAACAGGTTGTTAGCTTTAAAAGTTAATATAATCGATGAAAAGTGCAACAAGTTCAAGCAGTTCATTCTCGCTGTTCAAGTTGGAAATTCAATTAAGTTCTGCCAAATTTTACAAGTGTTCGAGTCCTGTTCACTTCTTAGGTCGCAGGAACGACTTAATTTAACTCGGATTTCTTTAGGTCGTCCAGATCAAGTTCAAACGACTTAACATAGGTCAGGCTTTCCTTAGGTCGTTCTGTTTGGAATTCATATGCTATTCAGGCAAGATTAAGTCACTACAAGGCAAATTTGCTTAAGTGTTAGCTCGCCCAAATCATAGTGCGACCTAAAGGTAGGTCGTTAAAAGGGCTATCTCATCCGAAGCAACATGCTATACATCTTAGGTCGTGAGTCACATAAGTCGTAGTCCCTTAGGTCGCTCAGAATTTGGATGATAAGCTGTTAAGCTGTTATGTCGTGCGATTCAAGTGAAACTATCAAGCTTTAGGTCGTTCGAAGCTCTTAAGCCAGGCATTTCCTAACTCAGAAACCCGTTAACCCGATAACCCATTATCATCTCTACCGTGAAATCCATCGTCTCACCACACTACCAAATCACCCAGAACCAATTCAAATCACCTCAGATCCATCATGGATCCAACATGCTGTTGTGTTTTCGAGAATTACAATGACATCGCACCAAAGGCAATCAAGGATCGATTGTAACACGATTCACGGTGAAATGAGGCATATGAAATTGGATTAGGTACAGCAAATGGGGAATTCGTGATTCGATGGTGATCGTGGATTGGTTAATGAACGGATCCACTTACGTGATACGTTGATGAAGATGATCGGCGACCGGATAGTTCAAATTCGCCTTTGAAAGCTCAGAGGTTCTTCAATGGCTGTTTTGAGGGTCAGAGTAAGCAAAGAGAAGAAGGACTGTTATGCGACTTATATACAGGGGTAGTGGATTCTGAATCGGTGCGAACGACCAAACTCCCTCATTAAGTCTCTCACGACCTAACGACTCAGCAAGGCACGAGTTAAGAAGTATCGAAGCACACGACCTAGTCCTTAGGCGTATACTTCGAGGATCAAGTGTTAACTCCTCTTTTTCACGACTTAGCGACCTAACGGGTTAAAGGACCCAGCGACCTAAAGGCACATTGGACTCAACGACCTACAGCAGAACACGGCCTAATGACTTGAAGCAAAGAGCGGCTCAACCAGGTTAGTAACCTAACGACCTAAAGGACTCAGTGACCTAATGACCTAAAGGACTCAACGACCTAACGACCTAAAGGAATCAGCGGCCTAACGACCTAAAGGGATCAGCGACCTAATGAGTTAAAAGGTCCAACGACCTAGCGAGTTAAAATAGAGCAAAGCCACTTGCATATAGGTCGCACCCAACCTTAGGTCGCTACCTCTTCTAACTCGCTCCATATAAATCGCTTTCCACTATCATAGCTCGCTACGACCTACCAACCAAAGCAGTTGATCAAGCGTAAGCCTTAACCTGTATCCCTTAGGTCGCTCACGACCTACGACCTAACTCCTAGGTCGCCTATGACCTACGAACTAACTCCTAGGTTGCCTACGACCTATGACCTAACTCCAGAAATTCCCTATAAATACCTTGCCTACTCCACCAAAGAGAGGACCTTTTGGCTCATTTCTGGAACACCCATACTCTACTGTTTTCTCGACTCATCTGACACTTCAAACACCGAAGACACTTCATCGAACTTGAGGAAGAGATCAAACACATTCAACATGAATTCGAAGAGCTCTTCTACATTGAAGTTCTAGCTACTTGTCTTAGTTGTGTTGTAATCAAAGATCATTGTAAACATTGTAATCGAATCAGCAATAAAGAGGATTAAAGTGGACGTAGGCTTGACATTAAGCCGAACCACTATAAAATCTCTTGTCTCTTTACTAGATTTTTTGTTATCTTCTGCTTACCTCTAGTTCTCGTACCAACGGGTGGTGCTTTCACATTTTTACTACTTACACCGGGGTGTTAGCATCCAATTGTAGCGTTACATATATATTTAATCATCATCTCAGTTAGATTGCATCTATTTAAATTAAACTGTTATTCGATTTATTATTGCATATAACTGCCAGTAAAATTTATTTATTATTGAATATAAATTGCCAGTAATTACTTGCATTTATTATATGTTCTATATTAAAGTTATTGTTTGAATTGGATGATGATTGAAAAAAATGGTTGATGGTTGATATTGGATGAATGGATGTTGTAGTATATATTATTATAAAATGCAAGTTGTTGTGCATTTTATTTCATTCGGGATTGCGGTTTGAAATGATATATAACCTTAATTTTATTTTAAATTACGGATTGAAATGTTAAATATTTGTATTACTTGACCATATGATATAAAACTATATACATGCACTGCGGTCTATATATAAAAGTATTTTGAAATGATTTTCTATGGTTTGTGAAGAAAAATACGGTTTGACGAGATATTGATTTGGATATTTTATAAATATTATTTTATATATAATTGAATTTCGTTTTTAAGCTATGTATAAATTTGGTTTAAATTATAAAAGAAGTTTAATAATAAAAGTTTAACTTCATTAAGATTTAATACGGTTAAGTATTTATTTAAAATTTATTTATAGAGTTATAATGACTTAAATAAAAAAATAAGTTTGGCAGGTAAATGGGAATTTGATTTGAATTAAAGTATTTAAGAATTATCCGTGAAAAAAATAGATTTGAAATGTAAATAAATTGAGATTTAAAGGTATGATTTTATAACTTGATTTTGTTTAAAGGACTTAAGTGAATATCAAATTGATTTAAATGAATATTATCTAGTTAATTAAATTAAAAGAATATCCAGTTATTGGAAGTCTAAAGGTTTTACTAAAGGGAATTTTGATTTATTAAGTAAACATTTCAAATCTAATAATAGCAATTGAATTTGATATATATAAAAATTTCAAAGAATTTGTTTCAAATGGTGGAATATATAAAGCTTTGAAATATATGGAAATTGAAATGTTTTAATTACGAATTTAAACCTATAGTGAAATTGATTTGTGAAGGTGAAGAAACTATTCTATTTTATATAAACTAATTTGTATTTAAAACCATTTAAGTGGTGTAGTTATACTTTAATTTATGAAATTCAAAGTTTTACGTTTTGAAAGGCTATATTTCAAGTATTTGGTTTCGAAATATTATAACTTTGAAATGACATGGTTTTAAAAAAAAGATATAATTGAAAATGATATCATATTGATTTGGTTTTAAAGAAGAAATGATATCGTATTTATATAGTTTGAAATGGATATTATATTTTGGTTTTGAAATAAAATTATTTTGAAATGACCGCGGTGTTATAATAACGTTGGGTTGTTAAAGAGACCGGGATTGGAAGTTGTCATACTCTCTGCCAACTCCAAAAACCACTTTAATGACCGTGTACACGGTGGAGATTCCAGAATGAAGTAGGATGGTGGCGACGTTCCTTTGAGGTAAGAACGTGGACCCGATTCCCGTGAGTTGGCATAAGGTGGCTAAAACAGGAGCGATTGACGGGTTAATGAGGTAGCACCTTTGATCGGACACATCCCTTCAATATTATACTTTGACTTTTGGATTGATTCGGTGGCCACTTTCGATTTCTTTGATTGAGGGTGTGGCTCGAGGTGGGCTGTAGCCGCGGCTATGCGTTACCACCGACCCGGAAGCATAATTGGTATATCTACCCTGGCATTGCCTAGTTGCGCCATGTCACCTACCTTGGCACGCCTTATACGATTTTTTGTGTACCATACCTATCGAATGCCCTCTGACGACGCCCAGTACGGTGGAGATTACAGTACTGTATGGACTATGGGAATATAAAAGTGTGTTAAGGGCTATATGGGTAACCCCTTAACGCTATTTTTAGTATATTATACTTTACTTTAGACACTATTATAATAGCGAATATTACTATATAGTAAATAGTTTAACGGATCCTTAGATGATGTGAATCGCGAGCATCTTTTAAGTTACTACACTCACGTTAGACACTGGATAGGAGATGTCAAATCCCGTAAACATCTCCGACGCCATTACACTCATATTTATTTCAGTTGATTTAACTTACATATGATCTTTTAGTTCCGACTCAAGTGTTTTGTCTTTTCAATTCGCTCGGGTCAGTTCGAGCGTTTCAGGATTTGAAGATTTTATTCTGGAGGACGAAGACGAAGATTTGTAGTACTATTGTTATATTATATTGTTCCACTACACACTTTATTCCGCTGCATCGATTATTATTCGTTGGTATGTGCAACTCTGATATGTATTGTATATACATAATCAAATGTTTATAAAACAGCTTCATGAACTGTATATTTTATTATTATATTTCATCGTTCCGCTGCAAGATTCTATTTTGTTTTTTTCTTTCCCTACGTTTTCTTATTTACCCCATAACAATCCGCCCTTCCGTATGATTTTGAATTGGCACGTGTGTCGATTTAAAGCGTGGAAAAGGCGGGATGTTACATCAACCTTTGTATACATTCTTCTTATAGTGAAATAGGAGTTCCTTGTTTATTTAAGTGATAGAAATAAGCGATGCAAACAATAAACAATTCAATTCATACTATAAACACCATTTCTAATTTATATTCTTTTTGAACCTTTCAGCACTACAATTCAAAAGAGGGAAAGTAGGTTTAAAGGACGATAGGTTATCTAATTCTAAAAAATTAATTATATTCTACTATATCTATACCAAAAACAATTATAGTTCAAACGTATACAAAGATTAATATTACTTTGGGAAATTCTAGAGTTTTATTATTTTAGGGTGTTGTGTTTCTAGAATCTCCCAAGGCGTATGTCAAATCTGAATGGGTGCAACACAAATACTAGAAATGGAATACAATGAAATTCCACACATACATGATTACTTTGTTTTAGCATTAGATCTGAATTAAACTGCTCCAAAACCTCTAATATATCTCTACCTTTTTAATATACACAAATAGATTGTGTGTGTCTATATTTATATATATATATATATATTTGTGTGTATGTGTATTTATATGTATATATGTATATGTATGTAAGTATGTATGTATGTATATGTATGTATATATGTGTGCATATATATTAGATTTCAAAAATCAAAAGATAGAGAGAAAAGGATTGAAAATTTAATTTGAAATAGAGATTAGAAATTAGAATTACTTGCCTAAAGTTTATTGTTTTCTAAAACTCTAGAAAGATTGATTTTGACAGGGACCCGGCGTTGCTGTAGAATTTTATATGGAAATGTGGCGGGCCTAAGTGTCCTTTTATAGAGGTAGGAAGAAACGAGAACCTATGGAAAGATTTTAAACGAATCCAGGCTATTTGGCCAAGACATTTCTGCCTTGAAAAGCTTGACGGGTTGATTGCTACACTAAGGATGGTCGATTGGCCATGTTTAGCCTACATTGTTTTGTTTCTTTCCGCTTTTCTTTATTAGTTACTTATTTCAACCCTAATCAAATCACCATTGGATTTACCCCCACTTAATTTCACTTCCATCTTATGTAAATATTTAGATTCAAATTTCAAACTTTTCAAATTCTCCCCAAATTCAAAATTTAAATTTTAAATTCGTTGAAAACTATTTTTAAACTCAAAATTTTCAAATAGTTGTAATTTCTTCGTTTGAACTTCATTTTCAACATGTTATATATGACAATTCATCAAATAATCGCCATGGTCACAATGGTGCAACTTCAATGACCAAATTCTAAGATTTAAGGAAATTCCATCTTCATCCTTAATTTAATTATTAATTCTCTTGTTTAAATTTTAATGGGTGTTACAATAGTTATAAAATTAATAATAGTTAATATAAGAATTGATTGGCATGATAACCTGTTTGTTGATGCGAAATTTGATACGAATCCAACTACAATATCTCATTTCCATAAAGTTTAAGCAGGGCCCATAGTGAAATAGTTTGATAGATTTGCTCTGCTATTTGTCAATATTATAGCACGTACATCCCAAAACAAATAAAAAGCTCATAATGTATTGTTGAGCTACAACTCTTATTTTATAGATGGTAGGTTATGATTAGCCATTGATTATAGAAGAGAATAGTGTAGAGGATTGCAAGCTTATCAATTCATATAAAACTGTTGTGCTGAAACTACACTTGTGTCATGCTGCACAAAACTAACCAGAAATGATATATCGCTTTAGTTTATGTACCTAAATCACAAGCCACCTAGCTATACATGGAGATAATATGCATTTTATTAATGCACTAATATAAATTGTTCCAGTAAAGTATACATGAGAAAATTTAGAAAAATAATATTATTATATCTGTATATATTGTTCAAACGCTTATGTAATTAAATAATACATATATGGTTAGTTCTTTTTTAGGAGCGCACCAAATAATATTTAGGCATGTTGCTTTGATAGTAAGAAGGATAAAGCAAAAAAGCTAAATTGCATCTGTTTATTTGTTTCTTTCATAAGGGCGATTGAAGAAAAAGTCAATTTTCTTCTATGCATTTGCTTCGGTTTTAATTAGCAATTAAAGAAAATTGCATTTCTATATTTTATTTTCTTTAAAAGTGTCAATTGCTTCGGTTGCTAACGAGGGATTGAAGCAAATAACACTATGTACATTGCTAAATATCACAAATGAAGCAAATAAGTTGAGGCGTCAAGGCAATTATGTATTGGTAACTCCTAGTCAAGAGGGATTAAGAATCAATATCGATGCAACCATCAAGAATAGAGTATGTAATGCTCTCCAAATTTTAGGCAGTGTAACACTCATACTTCTGGTGGTGCCAAGATGTTACGTCTTAAAGTTATTAGATAACTATGAAATAACTCATTCGGTGTTTTTGTATTGATTAGTATAACTAGGGTCAAACAGAATATGTCGACGTGACCGATTTACACAGTTCCTAGACTTGAGAATACCAAGATCATTAATATGAAAGCATGACTTTGATTATTTTTAGATCATAGCATAGAGTCCGTCAAATGACTATAGTTGGCTCAAGTGGAAGTATTGGAACTGAAACACTATTCAAAAGAGGGTCAACTCCTCAATTATATAGGATTTGTATCACAATCAACTGAAGCCAACTTAAAGTTAAGATCTTTGCCCGGAGCAATTTGATTAATAATTATTATTATTATCGAATCAAGGACTTTGTGTCTGAATTATAGAGTTGAATATGGATTATATTTAAATTTTGACCTTTACCAAATTCCTTAAGTCTAAAGTGATTTTGTTTTGATTAAGAGAATTAGTGTAAATAGTTGTCACTTATAGGTAATGTTTACAATAAATAACATTGGATTTTATCAAAGGATGCGTAAGCGATAAATTTAGCCAAAATGTCACATCCCTAGCTAAGGTGACGTGTGAACATTAATATTTGAATTATTCAATATTAATTGGTGATTGAATTTTCACCTTTGAGTCACACAACTAAAATGATGAATATTTTGAATCAACCACACGATTTATTTAATTTTTAATTATTGGAAATTAAATAAATAAATTAATATTTATGGGATATTAGTTACAAAATTTCATTTAATTTATTGGATGCCATTAGTATTTAGTAAAGTGCATACGTAAAAGTTATAAACACATGCATCAATATATAATATCCGTATAATGTTTAAACTCTATTTAAATAAGACGAATTCTGAAATAGATTTGAATAAATTAATTTAATTAATATTTGTGGAATATTTATTGGTAAATATTTATTATTTGGATTTTTTTAGTTTCCATTGGTATTTAGTAATATGGATGATTAAAAAGTTATAAATGCACTATTAGTATATGATAACGATAGGAAATTTAAATTAGGTTCAAATAGAGATAATACTAATTGGATAATGTAATTATTTTTGACCAAAATCACAAAATGATGGCCTGTTATGTTATATAGAAGGGGAGGAGTTCTAGAATTTTAAATGAGGGGGCATCTTAATTAAAGGAGAGAAAGATCATTTATTCATTACATGTATATTTCCTCATTTAATTAGATCTTGCTTTGTCGTTTTTTTTCCTCTCTTAGTACAAATATATAGGTCGAATTTCAAAGGTGTATGAGCTTGAAAATTCTAAAATTTAATTACGAAGAATTAAATAGAAATAATAGGTTATTGCTTAATTGCTGCAGATCTAGAGATTGATCTATAGGATCAAGGATTTATTCTATCATTCAAGGTGTTTCCCTTGTCTTCATCTTAAGATAATTTTATATATATTCGCGTATCTTTTTATTTCTTTTACATCCCTTTAATCCTCTATGTATCCCTTCTATTTGTACGAGTAAAATTGGATTTTGATTTTAATAACTCAATTCCCCCATTTAAATCAAGTATATATTCTTATTACATTGATTTATAAAATTAAAAAAAACTTTTCTATGTTCTCTGCTATTTGTTTGTTATGAGAAATAATAATTTCATTTATCTCTCTTCTTTATGTTTATTTATGTAGTTTGTTTAACCTCGATCTAGACCTTCTAATCATGAATTTGTATATAACTATATTGTTTGATTTTATTATTTTAATTTAAAAAACAAAATTATATTTGGAATAATCTTCCTAGTAAGTCGATTTTCATATAGGAAGATTAGATTTGAACATATACAAATATAATTGGTATGTGTTTAGAACTTGAAGTAATTAGATAATTGACTTAATTGGCTATACGTTTGGATTATTCTGAAATAAAATTTTCTAATTAAAAAAAAAAGAGAAAACATTAATTTTTCTGATTATTTCTTGTTTATAATTTTTTTCTAATTAAAACAAAAGAGGAAATGTTAACCTTGCAATTTTTTTGTTATTTTACGATTGTATCAAACTATTATGAAACTTTATTTAAAAGGCAAACATTGTATTTCACAACCTACTTGAATATTTTATTGTTTTGGTTTATATCGATATTTATTGTTTATATGTGAATATAAGTTTATATATTCATGTAATAATATTTATGTGTGTTGTGTATATTTGTATTTAACTCGAAGTTTCAAAAGGGGTTTTATGTAAGTTATTATAGTAAACTTTTGAACTACTTTTACTAGATATTGCATTCATTGATTTATTGCATATAATATATATATAAAGTCTATTCTAGTGTAAATTGTTACGCTAGGTATTTATATTTGTATGAACGTATGTGTGTGTACAACTATGTATGTATATGTAAACACACAGACACATACACACATACACACATACACACACACACACATACACACACACACACACACACATATATATGTATGTATATAAATAGAGAAAAGTCTTCCCTTTTAGACAAAAAAGGTATATATAAAGGGGAAATATGTCCAATGCGATGTAAATCCTAATACCTAAACAACATTTACATTAACTATGTATAGATTACATGTATTGCACTAGCGCTTTACATATGGGTGCATTTGATGCGCTCGTCATAATATATGATCATTTTATTAAAATAGACTCATTTTTAAACAATTATTATAAAATGAAATGTTTTGAAAAAAGGGAAAATTACAATAGTTCTAAATGAATTTGGACTAAATAGGCCAATAAAATATCCTATAGGAAATTTTTGAAATTTGCTAAATTACCCCGCTTTCGACTAGCACAGTTCCTTCGCTTAAAATATAGGTAACAATGTCATGCCCAACATATAAAATTCCAAAATGAACACTTAACTTGTTATATAATATGGTTTTGCATAGTGGAATCTGAATAAACTTTTTTATCTACTAAGACTCCTGGTTGGTTCTTTAAGTAAAGCAAACCTACCTAAATCATAAACTCGGTTTATTTTAATGAGTACTCATGAGTTTATAGGGAAAATAATAATAAAAACATGGATTAAACACAAAACCTCGACTGTGTAATTCTATAACAAAAACATAAAGCATGGTGAGACTACGTCGCACAATGGAACAACTTCCCCTTCATTAATCCAACGTCATCAATTTAATTATATCAGACAGAGTGAACATCATAACATGAATCGTAATTAAAAAACAACCTTTCATTCCGTAAGTGTTCCTACACTTACTATTACATCCTGACTAGGTTTATGGTCATTTCCTATCTGCTGCCACTCAGGCTTTACTTGTAAATTCCTAATTTATGCAGTTAATATGCTTAGCTGTTTTATTGTGGGGAATGTGCAAAAAGTTAAAGCAGGGATATAATGGAATATAGTTAAGGTGCATAAAGCTTTAATAGAAACAATACTAAACATTTAACGTTAATATATTCTCATTCTTAAATTATTTGTGAAGAAAAATTAATATTATTTAACCTTATACAACAAAACCAAATAATATGATGATGTATACGCTGCCCAAATTTTATGACTACAATAGATCTCTAACTTATACTGCTAATTTATGCCTTAAAATTAAGTCTGTATCCTAACGTTTTTGATTTAATTTAAAATAATACTAGTCAAATCATATTTTTTTCTATTAACGTTGCTAAAGGGGGTGGTAAAAATCCTTGATTTAGTGGGTGTAGTGGAAAATAGCGAGACTTAAAGTAGATCTACTATTTAATAGCACCAAATTGAAAAAGTATAATGGCGCAAGCGTGCTATACACTATAATGGGGATTTTACGAGACTTAGCAGGGCTTTAACTTCATAGCTCCTGATTAATGTCAATTTTTGACATTTTAGGTTGGTACCTAAGCCTTATACCAGCGTTCTCAAATATTGTCATAAATAGGCAATTGGTTGCCACTAAGGCCTTACGCTATCTCTTCTAAACATAATGTGATATTTAACATTGTAGGTTGTCCCTTTGGACTTACACCTTTTTTCCTTTCTTAACATTAAATGTAACATCCCAAAAAATTATCAATTAAAATTAATAATATATCTTAACTTTTGGAATTTAATTTGGAAATAAATTGAAAAAAATCTCAAACGGATAAAATAAGTGAAAATTAAACGTTAGTAAAATTCCTATTTTATTTTGAGTTTAAAATATTGAAATAATGAATGTTTTAAAAAGCCATTTAAATTTAAAAGTTTATACATATGTATAGTTCATATATGAGTAGGATTAAATAAATATTGAAAATAAATTTAAATTTTTCAACATATTTGTGAATATATAAATGGACATAAATGGTTATATTTCAAGTTTGAATTGAAATTTAAAATAAATGTTTTTAAAAATAAATAGCATTTAAAATAATTAAGATGTAATGTATGTAATATAAATATTGGTTAAAAACAATTCCTAAACAATTGTACACATATATACACAAATGAATAGGATATAAAAATTTATAAAAAAATTTCTTTTGCCTTATAAAAATCAAAAAGGCTAAACATACATTCACATGGGAGATGGAGTGAAGAGATTAACAAAATTTAGATCTCATGATTATCTCTTTTTACAAATGGCATGAAACACCATCACTTTAATAAAATAATCAAACTAAAAATTTCAGAAAACCTTTCATCTTCTAAATTCAAATTTATGTAGCTCCAAATCTTTGAAAAGTTCAGTAATTAAAAGAATTAGCAATCTCCAACTCCAACACTCAAGAAAAAGTAAAAATCAGAAGAAAAAAAGAAAACTGCCTACTTTCTTCGATTCAAAAGTTAAACTGAAGTTCTTTCTTAAGCACCAAACTGTAATGTATGATTCCATCTCTCTGGTAAGTTTTAAAACTTTAAAATTAATGAATTTATGATTTTAAAACCAAGATTTTAACACAAACAAAGTTCAGAACTGTAGATTTGCAAAGACAGGGAGCTCTGGTTTACAGAGCAGTGCAAAGTTTTTTCTGGAAATATTTTTAGGCAAGTAACTTTCTCTTTAAAATTTGAATTTGAAGTTATAATCTATAATGATGCAAGAGTTGAACAATAACATTTATCATTTGCAGGAAGAATCAAGATCAAACACTTAACCCATTTCTGGATTTCCAGTTGCAGAAAAAGTTCTCTGTTATATATAAATTCCAACTAAAAGTAATCTAAGAATTATTGTTATTAATGATTAAGTAAATAAATACAACAAGGATTAATCAAAGATCTGTAATTCTAACTTGCACATCTAAACTTAAAAGAATTAAAGAAGGAAAAGACAAAAATTTGCAGGCTTCATCTTTTCTTTTGAAACTGTCAAGAGCTTCTCTGTCTTCTGGAATAATTTGAGTAAACCCCTGTTTTATTCAATCATTTGTTGTTGTGTGAATGATTGGATGATGTATGAAAGTTTAATCTTTGGTTTACATGCAAGAATCTTGAGTATATGAATGAATTTCTGGCCTATGCATGTTGATTGTACAGGGATGGAAATCCCTGTTTAGCTTCCGGATATAAAAGCCTGTCAAACCCCAAATTTTTGTCTCTAGCTTTAGATTAAAAGTTTTAAAATGAAAGTGTTCAGATTCACTTAAATTGAATTTAAAAAAATACTTGTATAAACCAAAATCAAGAATGCATCCCTGGAAATGTATTTTCTTTTTCCCGTTCTTCTGTTCTTTTTCTTACTCACTGGTTTACAAAAATGAAACCTTGATTATTCAACAATTATCCCTCTATTCTCCCCTGAAATTAAAGTCTAAACAAGTTGGAGTTTTTTTTTTAAACTTGCACTATATTTTCAGTAATAAATCAAAGCAAGTTGTAATTTTCGTGTTTACTGGAAACCATGAAAAGCACAGTTTCATCTAAACTCTGGGTTGCAGTGTAAATCATATCAAACCCAATTCCCTCTCTCTTCCTCATTTCTTGTGGAAAAAAAATAGATTATAAAATAATTTAGAGTATTGTTAACCCTGCACTATACTTCTACAACAAATTAAAACAAGGCCATGTGGTTTTTTTTGGAAAGTATGAAATGCAGGCACCACTTAATCTTTGGCAAGAATTCGATTATCATGAATTTAAAATTCAGTAGTGCAATCTGAATCCCCTATGAAAGTAATGGTTTTAGAAACTAAAATTCAAATTTTTCATTAAGTTTTCACTGATATTTTAGGGATGATCTGAAAAATGAATTTTTGTCAAATTCTGGTGATCTAAGTAATTGCAGGCCTCGAGTTTGTTGTGGCAGCAAGATTTAATGTTCGGCATTACTAGAAA
Organism: Allium cepa; assembly: GCA_030765085.1. NCBI lineage: Eukaryota > Viridiplantae > Streptophyta > Magnoliopsida > Asparagales > Amaryllidaceae > Allium > Allium cepa. The sequence goes on from CM060939.1 coordinate 888,790,968, forward strand.
AATACGAGTATAATTTATAAATCCTTAAATTTTCGGTTCAAGATCAAGTTAGGGTTTAAGAACCCTTTTCTTTTCATGATCGAAATGATGGTGCTGCGCCATCAAGGGGTGATCGGACTACGTGGCAATGGAGCCAATCGAGGCGTCGCCGTTGACGTTGCTTCGGTCCAAATTTGGTGACCGCGGATGGTCAGAGGAGGTGGGGCGAGGCGTTTTCGTGATGACATTTCTGATGCGTTGTTTTGGTCGTCATGTCTCGATCCCTGTTTTCGAAATAAAATTACGTTTTGGGTGTTTGTGGCGTTTTGGAGGGTGGTTGCCGACTCGTGGGTGGCTGCAGCTTCGAACAACGACAACGATTTTGGCCGTGCACGTGCATGTGGAGGTTGTGGTGTCAGTCCTGATGGGTCGGGGAGAAGGAAAAGGTGACTCGAAGTACTACGTGGGAAATTGGTGTGAAAACTCAAAGGCGAGTTCGTGCTGTTTTGACGTTGTATCGGGTCATTTTAATACTTAAACAAATTTTTGTAATAAGAAATTTACTCGGGTTAAATTTTGCAAAACTCGAAGCTGGGGTTGTTTTCCGCGGGTACAACTCGAATAAGCCTCGGGTTGGTTACGAAACAGTAGGAAATCCAGTTTTTACTAAATCTTGGAACGCAAGTTAAATAATTTTTTTTCCAAATCCACTCTTTATAAATTAATGATAGTTGTAAATGGAATATTAGGTAATGGTATTGAAACAATTATTCGAGATTTATGGAGTTCAAGAATATTTTATATTTTATATTTTCTTTTAAATAAAAGTTTTTTTAAAATTTAATTTAATAAAAATTCTAGAGGTAAATCAAAATATCAAGTGTTAACTGTAAACCAAATTTTATTCATAATGATGAAATAGTAATTAACAATTAATGTTTTGTAATGATTTTATAATTAATAATTAATCAATTAACGAATAGTCAATTAACAAAGGTAATTAAATTGAATCAGTTAATAATTAAGAATTAACAAATTAGGATTATTAATAAAGGAATAATTAATTACTAAAGTTGATTAAGATTTCATTAATTCATAATTAAGTAAAATTAAACATTAATTTAAAACAATTAATAAAGACAATTATATGGTTAATTCACTTTAATCACAATCATCTTAATCGAAGATGATTGACTATCATGGAATATTATGTACTAGATTGATATTTCTGTTGTGATGATGTGATTGCTTTGTGATGAACTGTGATTTGTGATTGGTTCCTATATGTATGTAAAAACCCTTTTGCCCGTAAAACGACATTTGAATTTCGATGCGACAGGGAGTCGGATTCCGGTTGGTTATCCGAAACCCACATCGAATCGAAATGATTGAATCTATGATGACTGATGATGTTGCACTATTGTGTAAAACCCCTGGACCACACTATACACACACAAATATGGATTGCACTGGGAAATTGGTTAAGTCAAATATATTTTTTATGATGATCTTAAAGATTTAGTCTTTTGAATCCAAAATAGTTTTGAAATTGGAATTGAAAATTTTGAAAAGAGATTTCAAAAATAAAAGTAATTTTGAATAACTTGTGAAATTTAAATAATTTGATTTGAATTTGAATTCGATATTTGAAATTGAATTCATTAATTTGAAAATTATGGTTTAAAAGGATTATATGAGTTATAAAGGTGTTTATATGGTTTTTAACCATTTAAAGAGCATTGTTTTGGGAATTTGAATTTAAAACCAAGTTTTGTACTTGAATGGCTTTAACTTATGTATATATGATCAACTTTTCCCCAAACGAAAACTATTTATTTCTATTAGTAATAACTTTCATTAAAAGAAAGGATTTCCAATTTGTACCAAAAGATTTCAAGTTTGGAATGAAATTGTAAATAGTTTTGAAAAATTAGGAATTAACCTTTGTGAAAGATTATTAAACCTAGTTTCGAAATCGAAGTGGATTTTAAATGGTGTATCTTTTATATAGAAGATTTGAATTGGAAATGGTTTGAAAGCTATGAATTAAATCTTTGATTTAAAGATTGGATGAGTAAATCCAATTTGAAATGGAAATTGTTTTGAAATCTGGGAATAAATCTTTTTGTAAGAATTATAAGCTTTATTTCCAAATTGAAGAGAATCTTGACGGTGTATCTTTATCATATATAAAAATATATGAAATTGTAAATTGTTTTAAAAACTATGAATTAACCTTTATGGAAGATTGGTAAACTCTATGAAATAAATCTTTTTTTTTAAAGATTCATAGTGGTAATTTGTTTTAACCATTTAAAGAAATGTTTTGGATAATAAGTTGTTATTTAATTGAAATCCAATATCCATATGTTTTTAAATACTGCGCTCATTATTCGGTTTAGCCGGGAGAGGACCTTGTGTCATATAACCCATTCCGAATGATGATACGTCGTTATGAATAGCATTTGAAGGCCAGTGGGGAAGACCGGTATTTGCGAGAATGACAGGATGACCTATCAATTATCTTTGCACTAAATAGCTACAGTATAGAGATTCCATAAGTGATGGGAAGCCCGATCGGGATTGTAGATACCCGGATTGCAGGGGCTTCTTCGGAAGTGCGTTCGGTTCTATTCGAACCCGGCACAGACTTGTATTTATGTGTGTCTGACATTACACTTTGAGACATAAATCCTGGTTTCTATCAAATTCATTTCTATTTGGTGGTGGAGATTTATTCTCTTAGCTTAACACCCTTCTCTGAGACGTACGAGTTCAGAGGTTACGTAATTGATGGTTACTAGTGATACATTCCCAATTTGGTAATATGGCATACGAAATGCTGCTAATCATTGTTGATCAAAGCATGGCTTTGCGAAAAAACGTAGCTTTGTGGACGAGACCACCCGAGCCTCACAAACCGGTAATGGTCGAAACAGGAAAGATCGGCAAGGTTTCAAGGGTAGCTCCCCTAAGGTATGACCATTCCTTCTGGAAAAGGGTGGTATCGTGGTATGGAGCCCAGATACTTACTATTGTCGACACTATAGTATATTTATTACCGTGTGATGTTGTTGGTGTAGAGGGCACTCGGATAAAGGTCGCAAACGACCGGGGGTGGCATATCTTAGGTTTACTTCCCGGGAAGGGGGTAACCGGCCTTGTGTTGGCAAAGAGTCGTGTAGGATCTTAGGGCTTCCCTCCAGAGGCGTTCCCATGTGGCAATATGAAGTTCCTTAGCCTGACCATTTGTTGGAAATCCAATCATCCAATACGAGCCCCATACGGGTTTAGTTGTAGAACCTGCCATTTAAAAGGGTAGCTATAGTAGGCATAGTATAATGGTACCTATGCTGGCTATGATTTATATTATACTTTCGAAATGTTTTCCATTATGCAGCAATAATAATATCAAAAAGGATTTTGCATAGTAAGCTTGTTTGACTATCATAAGGAGAAATCTCCCCTATGTGTGCGATTGCATTGTGTGTGTGCTGAGAGGCCTTGTGGTATTTTCATTTTTGAAAATGCATTGCGAATTTGGACTTTAAAAGCTTTTGTTGTTGTTACAAAGGATAAAACTGTTTTATTTGCTCACACCAGTCCGATTACTGACCTAGAGTTTATTGTTCGTTTCCTAAACTCTGGGTCCCCACTGTTTTCCACACGGGCAGTCTAGAGTTGGGTTTTTCAGATAGTCGAATAGTAGGAATTGATTCGATAGGCTTCGAAGCCCTTTGGATTTATGGATCGCATTTGCTACACATCAGCATTCACAGCTGACCTTGCTTAGCTTCGTGCAACTTGATGAGGATTCGAGCTAGCCTTGGATTGAAGATGGAGTTTTTGGAGTCTGATATTGAGGACATTATCTTTCCGCTGCTATTTCTTGTATCTCTGATAGTATTGATATCTATTGCATCATTCTATTGTATCATCATTGTATTTGGATATTGTATCAAATGTATTGTTCATTTTTCTTCCGCTGTGTTATTATACTTAATGTGTTATAAGCTCCGACGAACCAGATTCGACGTTTGGATCTGCGGCATTTGAATACGAGTGTCGTATTCGGTGTCGATTTTTGAAGGCCGAGTCAGGATCTATTATAATTGGTATCAGAGATGAAGGTTAAAACTTTAGCTCAGCAGTATAATACATTAAGTGACTCATTAGAGATAGGGCGAAGTATACCCTAGAATGAGTAATCCCTAAGATATCCGTTCGAATGCCTTAGTAAATTCTCTTACTATCCACTAATAGTAAGTGTGAGTGCGAGAAGAGGACGAGATAGGGGACAGAGGAGTACCACTACAAATGATCAATACCCTGCAACAATGGAAATATCTTTCTTTATCAATCTGCTTTGATTCGTCTTTCCAATTTCCTTGATTACTTCGTAGCAGCTCGAGGAAGAAGCTTCGGTGTGATGGTGGCCCAATGAATCGTGTAGATAAGTCTCTATTTCGTATTCACTTAGTCAAATTTCTATCTGCTTTTCGTTCTTAAATTTAGCGAAATTGAAATTTGATTTGAAATAAATTGGTTAACTAAAATATAAAGTTAAATAATTTATATCGATAAAATGATTCCGATTAAAACCAAATTTGAAATTTTATTGTAATTGCTTGTGAGTATAAAAGTCCGAAGAGGGACCAGTTGGTGTATACTTTGAGATATTCCAACCTGGATTGAGTATCTATTGTTTATTCTATTAGGACAATATATAGTCTACGAACGGTTAGTTACCCCTTCAAACTAAACAATACCCATGTATCTTTCTAGATCTGAATGACCCCGAGTATCTTGTAAAGAGTTAAATAGAATCGTTCTTGTATCTATTACTGATATTCTGATTTGCTAAGCGAAATACAGAATATATAATCGGCTTTATTTGTGATTCGATTCTCTATCTTTGTATATCTATCTAATCTTTGTAGTCTCCTTGGCAAATTTGGGGGACGAAATTTTCCTAAGGAGGGGATATCTGTAACATCCTAAAAGTTTATCAATTAAAATTAATAATATATTTTAACTTTTAGAATTTAATTTGGAATAAATTGAAGAAAAAATCTCAAACAAATAAAATAAGAGAAAATTAGATGTGAATAAAATTCCAATTTTATTTTGAGTTTAAAATATTGAAATAATGAATGTTTTAAAAAGTCATTTAAATTTAAAATTTTATACATATACGTGTAGTTCATACATGAGTAGGATTAAATACATATTGAAAATAAATTTAAAATTTTCAAGGTACGTGTGAATATATAAAAGGACACAAATGATTAAATTTCAAGTTTGAATTGAAATTTGAATTTAAATGTAAAATAAATGTTTTTAAAAATAAGTAGCATTTAAAATGATTAAGATGTAATGTATATAGTATAAATATTGGTAAAAAATAATTCCTTTAACAATTGTATACATATATACACAAATGAATAGGATATAAAAATTTATAAAAAATTTCTTTTTCCTTGTAAAAATTTAAAGGGCTAAACATACATCCGCATGGGAGGTGGAGTGAAGACATTAACAAAATTTAGATCTCATGATTATCTCTTTTTACAAATGGCATGAAACATCATTACTTTAATAAAATAATCAAATTAAAAATTTCAGAAAACCTTTCAACTTCCAAATTCAAATTTATTCAGCTCCAAATCTCTGAAAAGATCACTAATCAAAAGATTTAGCAATCTCCAACTCCAATACTCAAGAAAAAGTAAAAATCAGAAGAAAAAAAAGAAAGCTGCCTACCTTCTTCAATCTAAAAGTTAAATCTGAAGATCTTTCTTAAGCATCAAACTGTAGTGTATGATTCCATCTCTCTGGTAAGTTTTAAAACATTATAGTTAATGAAATTATGATTTTAAAACCATGTTTTTAACACAAACGAAGTTCAAAACTGCAGATTTGTAAAGATAGAGAGCTTCTGGTTGGCGGTGCAAAAAATTTTCTAGAAATATTTTAAGGCAAGTAACTTTCTCTTTAAAATTTTAATTCGAAGTTATAATCTATAATGAAGCAAGAATTAAACAATACATTAATCATTTGCAGGAAGAATCAAGATCAAACACTTAAACCCATTTCTGGATTTCTATTTGCAGAAAAAGTTCTCTGTTATATAAAAATTCCAACTGTAAGTAATCTAAGAATTGTTGTTATTAATGATTAAGTAAATAAATACAACAAGGATTAATCAAAGATCTATAATTCTAACTTGCAGATCTAAACGTAAAAGACTTAAAGTAGGAAAAGAAGAAAATTTGCAGGCCTCATCTTTTTTTTTGAAACTGTCAAGAGCTTCTCTGTCTTTAGGAATAATGTGAGTAAACCCTTGTTTTATTCAATCATTTGTTGCTGTGTGAATGCTTGGATGATGTAGGAAAGTTTAATCTTTGGTTTGCATGCAAGAATCTTGAGTATATGAATGAGTTTTTGGCCTATGCATGTTGATTGTACAAGGATGCAAATCCCTGTTTAGCTTCAGGATATAAAAGCATGTCAAATCCTAGATTTTTTTCTCTAGCTTTATTTAGAGTAAAAGTGTCAAAATGAAAGTGTTCAGATTCACTTAAATTGAATTTAAAAAAATGTTTGCATAAACCAAAATCAAGATTGCATCCATGGAAATGTATTTTCTTTTTCCTGTTCTTCTATTCTTTTTCTTACTCACTAGTTTACAAAATTGAAACCATGATATATTCAACAATTCTCACTCTATTCTCCTTTGAAATTAAAGACTAAACAAGTTGGATTTTGTTTTAAAATTGCACTATATTTTGGGTAATAAATCAAAGCAAGTTGTAATTTTCTTGTTTACTGGAAACTACGAAAAAACACAGTTTCATCTAAACTCTGGGTTACAGGGTAAATCATATCAAACCCAATTCCCTCTCTCTTCCTCATTTATTCTGGAAAAAAAAAAGATTATAAAATAAGCTAGAGTATTGTTAACCCTGCACTATACTTCTGCAACAAATTAAAACAAGGTCATGTAGTTTTTTTCTGGAAAGTATGAAATGCAGGCACCACTTAATTTTTGGCAAGAATTCGGTTATCATGAATTTAAAATTCAGTAGTGCAATCTGAATCCCCTCTGAAAGTAATGATTTTAGAAAATAAAATTCAAATTTTTCATTAACTTTTCACTGAGATTTTTGGGATGATCTGGAAAATGAATTTTTGTCAAATTCTGGTGATCTAAGTAACTGCAGGCCTCGAGTTTGTTGTGGCAGCAGGATTTAATGTTCGACACTACTAGAAAAATATGAGTATAATTTATAAATCCTTAAATTTTTGATTCGAGATCAAGTTAGGGTTTAGTAACCCTTTTCTGTTCATGATCGAAATGATGGTGCTGCGCCATCAAGGGGTGATCAGACTAAGTAGCAATGGTGCCAATCGAGGCGTTACGCGTTGATGTTGCTTCGGTCCAAATTTGGTGGCCGCTGACGGTCAAAGGAGGTGGGGTGAGGCTTTTTCCTGATGACGTTTTTGATGGGTTGTTTTGGTCGTGATGTCTCGATCCTTGTTTTCGAAATAAAATCACGTTATGGGTGTTTGTGGGGTTTTGGAGGGTGGTCGCCGACTCGTGGGTGGCTGCAGCTTCGACCAACGGCGAAGATTTTGGCGTGCATGTGCACATGGAGGTTGTGGTGTCAGTCCTGATGGGTTGGAGAGAAGAAAAAGGTGAGTCGATGTACTACATGGGAAATTGGGTTGAAACTCGAAGGTGAGCTCGCGTTGTTTTGATGTTGTAATGGGTCATTTTAAAACTTAAACAAATTTTTGTAATAAGAAATTTACTTAGGTTAAATTGGGCAAAACTCGAAGCTGAGGGGTGTTTTCCTCGGGTAAAACTCGAGTAAGCCTCGGGTTGGCTATGAAACAACAGGAAATCTAGTTTTTACTAAATTTTGAAACTCAAGTTAAATATTTTTTTCTAAATCCACTCTATATGAATTAATGATAGTAGTAAATGGAATATTAGGTAATGGTATTGAAACAATTATTTGAGATTTTTGGAGTTCAAGAATATTTTAAATTTTAAATTTTCTTTTAAACAAAAGTTGTTTTCAAATTTAACTTAATAAAAATTCTATAAGTAAATCAAAATATCAAATGTTAACTGTTGTTAACGCTTAAAATCGAACGCTAACACCTCGGTGTATGTTGAGATTGAGTGAAAGCACCACCCGTGAACACGGGAACTAAAATAAGTAGAAAAGTCATAGAGAAAGCAGAAAAGACAACAGTTTTTATAGTGGTTCGGCTTCAGTAAGCCTACGTCCACTTTAATCCTTTTTATTACCGAATCAATTACAAATTTACGGCAATCTTCAATTACAATACTAATGAGACAAACAACTAGAACTTCAATGTACAAGTATTATTTGAATCCATGTTGATTGCATTAGATTTCCTCTTGAAGTTTGTTGAGATGCCTTTCATATTTGAAGTGTTGAGTGAGTCGAGAATTCAGCAGAGTATCGATGTTTTCGGAATGCGCCCCCCCATGCTTGAGGTAGGTTGGTATTTATAGGGAAATTTCCCCCCTTGGGTCGTAAGCCGTGACCGACCTATGGTGGGTCGTGGCCGACTTATCTGGCCAAACCCCATGGTTTCACAAAGGTTCTCTTGCATAAGTCCCAAGTCGCCCCCGAGTCAACACAACCTTGTATAAGTTATACGACATTAGGCTTATATTTAGTAGCTTTAAGTCGTGGACGACTCAAGCTAGGTCGTGAGTCGTGAACGAGTTAACTGGCAAGTCGCAAATCATGGCTTAACTGGTAAGTCCTGAATCTTGTACGAGTTAAGAGGCCACTGTGCCAAGTAGCTGCATCGGACTTGTCTTCCTTTGCCTGTGTCGTGAACGTTCTAGCATAGGTCGTAAGTCGGTAGCGACCCAAGTGTAGTTCGTGATCTTGTCCCTGTCTTGAGCAGTTAGGACAGCAACTTCCCTGTACAGTTAGATCGGCATCTTCCTTAGGCCAGCATCCTTGTTAGATCAGTAACCCACCTAAGCCTTAGGTCGGTAGCCCTTCAAATCTTAGGTTGGCATTCCTATTAGGTCGGCATCCTCTAAGGCGCTAGGCCGGTACCTGTGTTAGGTCGATAGCCATCTTAGGTCGGTAACTTTTGTTGAGGTATTAGGTCGGCATCCATCTTAAGCCTGTTAGGTCGGTATCCCTCTTAGGCGCTTAGGCTGTTAGATCGGCATCCATGTTAGGTCGTCAACCTTTTGGGTCGGCAATCTTTCAAGTTGTTGAGTCAAAACCGGGGCGGAGTTAACAATTTCCCCTCGAAGTATACGCCTAATGGTTAGGTCGTGTGCTTCGATATCTTTTAACCCGTCCGCTCTCTAAGTCGGCAGGTCGTGTACGACCTAAAAGTTTGATCGCATGTGCCGCTTCAGGTCCCTCCATTGCAAGGTATAAGTCACACATCTTCTTCTTCCTCTTCATTACTTACTCTCTTGATTCTGCCATTAAAGACTTTCCCAAGCTCCAAAAGGCGATTTCATTCCAATCAATTACTGACAACCTCTGCTATTCATCGCGTAAGTAAACCTTGTTCTTCGATCATAGATTACTGTTGGCTCATGAATTCCGTCACCCAAACTTAAATCGCTTCCTCATATGATGCTTCATCACGAATCCCATTACACCTATGGCTGGTGGAGCTTAGGTTGCTGGGTTTGGTTTTAAATGACCGATGAGACGATGAAGATGGTTTACTGATTCAAGCTAGTTGATTTTGATTTGCGTTAGGATTGCAAGGTGTTGAACTTGTAGTGGTTTCGAATTGGTTATTGGATGATCCGATATCATGAATGAAATGAAGGCTGTCGTTGATGGAGTGACTATCGGGTTAACGGGTTAAGTGGAGTGAGACATTGATTTGGACGCGACCCAGTGATTTTGGGTGACTTAACTTTTGGCCGATCTAATTTGACGTGGCCTAAACCTTAAGTCGTGGCCGAACTAGCATCGGGGAAACTTGCCGACCTAGCCCTTGAATCGTGGCCGAATTAACACTTGGGGAAATTTGCCGACCTAATCCTCAAATCGTGGCCGAACTAGCACTTGGGGAATTTTGCACTACCTTTTGAACCGGAGCCTTCCTCGTTACTACTCCTCACGACCTAAAGAACTGTCGATTTAAGGAACCAGAAACTTAATCTTAACTCGTGAAAGATTCCTTGGGTCGCAGCCGAGTTAACACTTGGATACCCAACTCGAATTCTCACTTAAAAGCATAATTCCAATTTGAATTTTTAACTTGATCTACTGGACTGAATTGCTTAAATCCTGGATTGTTTTAACTTTGTTGCTTTATTTCACAGACCACATTAACTTATAGGCTAACAACCTGCTGAAAACAACAATCACAGAAAACCAAGCGGAATATACTGCCATTGACTGCCCATATCAAATGACAGATTAGTCGACATAGAGTAATCAACTTAAATACACTGTATGAAATGCTGTGAACCAATCAACTAAAGTGAAGTATTAATGCAAAGCATCGTAACTTGAACTGATTTGTTTGCATCAACATTACACTTGCATATTAAAACAACGAACCCTGGACTTTATAACTGACAAATGCTTGCTAGTTTTTATTCCAGTTATATTCGCTTATTGCTTTGTTGATTTTACACAACACTTCACACATTTTAGGAAACGTGCACCTTCAAGTTTGAATATCCAGTTGTTTGTGTAGAATGACTTCCTTCCAAGAAGAAGAAGTGGTAGCTCAAGCGGGAGAGATCTTTCAGACAGCTGTTCCCATAGAGAATCCTCCAGAGAGAACTTCGACTATCCTAACTCTGAGAGCGTTTATTCAGCTACGTACTCAATTTGGTTTTGCTAAAAACGATGCCCTACTCCCCGGGCCAAATGATACTGCCGACAGTCCTCCCCCCGGTTTCGTCGCAGTCAATCGTCAAATGTACCAAAGCGGGGCGATTCCTCCTTTTAACGACTTCCTTCGAACCCTTCTTCTTCGGTTGACAATCTCTCCATTCGAACTTCAACCTAATGGCTACGCCATCTTGATGGGGTTGTGTGTTTTGTTTAGGAGAACTTTTGATCGCTTGCCAAGTTTTGAAGAAATTCGCTACTTATGCTCGTTTGCAAAGAGTAAAGACCATCCTTCCCTTATTATTGTGAGAAGTGTTAGAAACCGCAAGCTTATTTCTGATCTTACCGAAAGTGTTCATGGATTTTTGAACCAGTTTTTCTTTGCTCGCTGCCCCCAGGGTTTTATGCCATCTGGAGAGTAGGAAGTAAGATTACCTGTATCTATTTTCTCCATTTTCAAACTTTTTCGAGATCCGAACTACCAATTGCTAATTTCATTCTTTGCTCTTTTCAGCACTTCCTCTCCCCTCTAGAGATCCAAGACATAAGCAAATTTTTGAAAGATTGAGCGCGGTGGCCGCAGAAGAGAGAAGTATAAAAATTTTGTTGAGGGATGAATTTTTGCATCAGTATGGACTTTTGCACGCTTCTCGCTCTACACACCCCCATGAGGTTCCAGACTCCCCGCCTAAAGCATTAGATGCCCCAGTTTCCACTGACGAACCCATACCAAAAGAAACTTCCTCCGAAGCTTCTCTGGTGAAGTGCTCTACTACTGTCGATGTTGCGGGGTCGTCTGGCAAATTCGCACTTGCCCCAGTCATTGAGGAAGAAGAGCCTCAGGGATCTCCCCGACATTCACAGAAGTCTGGTGAAGAAGTCGGGAAAACAAGCCCTGTCAAGCATAGCGGGGACGACACTTTCGAAGGGTTGAGAGACCTCTTTGTCACCTCACAGGAGCTCTTTAAAGACGACCCTGTCGCTACTAGGGTTTCTTCTTCAGTGGTGGAAGCGACTTCTTCTCTGCAACAAGCTCCGTCGACCCAAGAGTTGACGTTAACTACTACCCCTACGATTACTCCGCAATCAAAGAGTGGTTCGTAGCTTGATGCGCTTAGTTTGCACATCACACACTTAGAATTTTTCGGCACTTTCATGCACCAAATTCTTTGTACTTTGAAGATTCTCTGAAACGTTTTTGTTCTCTGAAGACTTTTAAGACTTGCCTTTTTTTAAATTTCAGGTTTTCCGATGGGACGCAGTGGCTCTTACTATGACGACTTTCAGCGCTACGGGAGGCATAGTCAATATGATTATAGGCGCTACCTTCCCTTTCACAGAGAAACCGACGAAGAGAGAGCCGCTCGGAAGGCGTAGGAGAGGAGGGCTCAAGAAGAGCGTTATGAGAGAAAAGAAAGGGAGGAGCACCATGATTCTTCGCAGAGAGGTGACGACTCTCAGAAGAGAAAGTCGCATGATGATCGGGGAAAAAGCCATATGGTTGAGGACCCAAGCAAGCGTGCCCGGCACGGTGAGAAGCATGCTTCTACAACTCCTGAAAAGGCCACTGCCCCCGTTTCACTCGACATCCCTTCTGGCTCTCCTGCTCTCGGGAAGGCAGACATTCAGGCAATAGTTAACAGGCCTAAATTTCAAATTGGACCAGGCCCAGCCACTCTGCAAAGCCGGTTTCCACAATGGTGCTTGAAGGGGGTTCGCTTCGACCTCGACTTAGTTCCAATTGACATGCCTGCCATGCTGCGAAATCTCGATGCCGTCAGGCTTGATGTCAAAAGAATTTCGAGATGGCAAAAGCTTTTCGACGAGCGTCAAAGGGTAAACCGTGCGAATCCCGAGGCCATGCTTACTATGGAAAATGACAAGGCTGAATGGCAAAAGGTTCTTGAGCAACATGATACCGAGATGAGGAGCATCACTGCTTATAATGAAGAGCTTGAGGCGAAGGTCGAGAAACTTAAAGAAGAACTCGCCACTTCTTCTACTTCCTACACTCAAAAAGAAGAAGTGCTTCAGTAACAAGTGAGAGATGCTCATGCCAGCCAAAGAGACGCCGAAGACAGGCTCGAAGTGCAAAAAAGAATCAATGAAGGCTATATTGCTGATATTGTAGAGCTTCGGAAGAAAACCGACTCTCAAGAGGCGGAGATCTAAATGCTTAAGCTTCAACTCTCCAAAGCTGAAAGAGAGCGTGATGAGGCCGTTGCCGGTAAAATTGCAGCTGAAGAATCTCATGAGGCAACGAAGACCAGCATCAGCTCGACATTATTTGACTTCTACCTGCATAGCGTCTTAGGGCGCGGTAGCCTCGCCTTTCTAGGTCCCAAATATGAAATTACTCTGGCTGAGGTGTGGGAGGCCGCACTTGATATGCTTGGTGCTACAGGTGCTAGCTACGTCGAATCAGCTCTTGAGGAGCATTACTTGGATGACGAAGCTCGCGCCGCTCTCGCCAAGGGAAAAGAACAACTTGCAAAATTAAGAACTGAAATCGCAGAAGGAGAATGTTCAGGAAAAACTACTTCAACTATTCCAGTTCAGCCTTCGCCTTCGGCCGAAATCGACATTGTCGGCTCCAGTTCTCATTCTCCATCCCTGGTTAAAGTTACAACTGAGATCACAAGTGCACAGGGTGGAGATGAAGGCGAAGAGAGCGCCGAAGCACAGGCTTATGAGGTTGATATCAGGAAGCCGACTTCTCCAGGTAACTCTACTGTTAATCTTGCCCAAGTAGACTGCTCAGTTACTTCTTATGAGTTCGATGAGCTTCTTGACTATTTCGTGAACCTCAATGAGCCTTTATCTCCTCTCTTTACTGACTTTAACTTCTTTTCTTCTGTAGAGAAAGTGTCGAGCATCGTTCATACTCCCCCTCCTCCAATTATTCCTCCTCCGCTTCTCCAGGTCACTCCTCCATTCGCCTCTCAACCCGGGTCGCAAGAGGAGCAAATAGAAGCTCTTCATGGCTTAGATGATCCTATTGCTTCTCAAGACCCGAAAGGAGAAGAAACTGAGGGGAGTGAGAAGACTCCAGAACCAACTTGTTCCGATGATGAACCGTTAACTAAACTTTTCTCTCCAGGGAGTGGGTCTTCTTCCAAGAAGAGAGGGAAGTAGGGAGTCTCTAAGAAGAAGAAGGAATCTTCAGCCGGCGAGGAAAAAACAGAAGAAAGTCCAATTGTGCCCCTTTCTCCTTCGTCCCCTACTCTTACAAGCCGGCCTAAGAAGTTGACTATCCGGCCGGGCGCAGGCTCAAAAGGTGGAAGGAAGAAGAAATGATGGCTTTGGTTCTGTGCTTTTTATATCGCTTTTTTCTTTTTGCGTGTACTGACCGGAGATTGTGCGGGTACCGGCCTCCGCTTTTCTTTTTTCTTTTTATTTTGAAACCTGTACCTGTACAAAGTTTTGACAGTATTGAATTAAATGATTCTTTTTGTTTGTACAAACTTCTGTTTGTATTTTAGAATGCATTTACTATTCCTTTTTGTACAAGTTTCTTTATATGATATTGCAGTGAGCTTGTGGTATGTTGTTCGAGCGTAATTTTACCAATGTGGTTATACCATGTTGCCCCTATACCACAAGCTCATTTCAATATTTTACACTTTGAGGGGATTTGTACTCTTATTTTCTAGAGAATAACTATTCCATACTTGGAGGAATACTATTCTGCTCAAAATAGAGTACAGCTTACTCCATATGAGTTTCTACGCTTCATCCTTCGAAGATATCACTTTTTTCTTTTGTGCGTACACACATTTTACCAAGTGAATTCCCCTATGTGGTAAAGCGGGCCTCTGAAGGGCACTTTAACTTATTTTTGAGGAAGAGTATTTTCAAGAAAAGAACCAGTCTTCCTTTGAAAGCTAAAGTGTGCCTTTGAAAAGGGCTTCTTTTTTTTTTTTAGGCCTCAGTGGAGGGCTTTTTGATTTTTTTTGCATTTCTGACGAAATGCTTCTTTGAAAAGTTGTGCCTCTGAGGAGGGCTTTTTCACGTTTCAACACTTGGAAGTTTTATTTCAATCTCGGTAAAACGTGTGCCTCCGAAGAGTTGTGCCTCCGAGGAGGGCTTTCCACGTTTCCACACTTGGAAGTTTTATTTCAATCTCGGTGAAACGTGCGCCTCCGAAGAGGTCTTTCTGTTTGATTGCGCCTCTGGGAAGAGGTTTTTTGTTTGATTGTTCCCCTGGGAAGGGGTCTTTTTGTTTGATTGTTCCCCTGGGAAGGGGTCTTTTTGTTTGATTGTGCCCCTGGGAATAGGTCTTTTTGTTTGATTGTGCCCCTGGGAAGGGGTCTTTTGTTTCTGCCCCTTGGGAGAGGCTTTTATTTTTCCCTGTTCGCTAGGAAGCGGGCCTTCGAAGAGGGCTTTGCACATTTCGACTCACGGGAGTGTATCACCGATCACGGTGAAATGTGTGCCTCTGAGTAGGGTTTTTGCCTGCAAGTTTGGAGTTTCTTTCTCTCGGTTGGACGGATTCACGGAAGTGTATCAACCGATCAGTCTGAAACTTTGTATCGAGAAAGATCTCTCTTTTTCTGGTTTGGCCCGCTCGAGGTCTTTTAGCATTTCAACTGTGGTGAAATGGGCCTCCGTGGAGGGCTTTTCACATTTCAACACTTGGAAGTTTTATTTCAATCTCGGTGAAACGTGTGTCTCTGAGTAGGGCTTTTGCCTGGAAGTTTGGAGTTTCTTTCTCTCGGTTGGACTGATTCACGGGAGTGTATCAACCGATCAGTCCGCAACTTTGTATCGAGAAATATCTCTCTTTTTATGGTTTAGCCCGCTCGAGGTCTTTATCCTCCAAAGAGTTGTGCCTCTGAAGAGGGCTTGTGCCTCCGAAGAGGTCTTTTGCTGTTTGATGCTTGCTCGCCCATGTCTCTTTGCCATTTATTCATGTCGGCGATCCCCGTTATCTTTTGCAAGTGTCATCCCTTTTTAGTTGCCAATAATTTTCCTTATCCAAAGAAATATACTTCATAGTTAAGCGAGTTGGTGGTGGTAGACACAGGCTATTTAACTGGTTGTTTGTTTGTTCAAACATTTGCAGTTAGTTAGAAATGGTCTACTTCCATCCACATCGCTAACTTTTGTTCGAAGCACTTCTTTTGCAAGATTTGAGTATGGAAATTTTGAATGGTTTAGCATTTGCTTGCTGGGTGATGTCGGAGATCGCTTGGTCTTGCGATGGGTAAGCTTTGTTTTTATGGCCTGCATTATTAAATCGACATTTTACTAACACAGTTAACGTATTTTATATGTTGAAATAAAGCAAAGCAGTTTATAATAGTAGAGAACACACGATTTATAGTTGTTCAGCCAAAAACTGGGACTACATCCACTTGATAGCTTTTCATTATTCACTTGCTTTACAATTGCTTTCAATACAAGAATCATATATTCGTAATTCTTTTACAACATTTCAGCAAAGCTTTCAAGTAAAATAGGGACGCAGATGATTGCTGTTCCAAGCTCTTGGGATTGGTTCTCCTTCGACGGTTGTGAGTTTGAATGTGCCATCAAGAAGTTTCGTGCCTATAACATATGGCCCTTCACAGTTTGGCCCAAACACACCTGTGGCTTTCATAATTCTCTTCAGGACTAAGTCCCCAACTTCAAAGCTGCGCTGACGAACTTTGGAATTGAAGTGTCTGGCTATTCTTTGCTGGTGAGCTGCAATTCTAAGCCTAGCCTCTTCTCTTCTTTCATCGAGGAGGTCAAGTGCTTCCAATTACAATTTTTCATTCTCATCTTGATCAAAATAGATCCTTCTATGTGAGGGGACTTCAGTTTCCACTGGAACCATCGCTTCTGATCCGTATGCCAATGAAAATGGAGTTTGCCCAATCGCAGTTTTGTGGGTGGTTCTGTATGCCCATAGTGCAAGCGGTAACTTATCGACCCAACCACCTTTTTCTTTTTCCAGCTGCTTTTTGATGGTTGATTTGATGATTTTGTTTACTGCTTCCACTTGCCCGTTTGCCTGCGGATGAGCCACTGCTGAGAAGCATTTTCGGATCTTGAATCGTTTGCAGAAATCTTGGAACTCCTCACTTTCAAATTGAGTACCATTGTCTGTGATTATCTTCTGAGGCACACCATACCTGCAAATGATATTTTTAGTCACAAAACTTATCATTTTCTTAGAGGTAATAGTAGCCAATGGTTCGGCTTAAGCCCATTTAGTGAAGTAATCAACAGCAACGATAGCATATTTAATTCCCGATTTGGCAGTCGGCAATGGCCCAATGAGATCTATTCTCCAGATGTCAAATGGCCATGGACTGACCATTTGTGTTAGCTCAGTGGAAGGTGCTCTAGAAACTTTGGCGAATCTCTGGCATTTATCACTCTTTCGGGAATAGTCAACAGCATCCTGATTAATTCTGGCCAAAAGTATCCATAACGGAGGATTTTCTTTGCTAAAGTTTGACCTCCTGTATGATCCCCACATTCCCCTCTGTGTACTTCAGTCAAAATTGTCTTAGCTTCTTCCTTTGTGACGCATCGGAGTAATGGCATTAAAAATCCTCGTCTGTACAGACAACCATCTTGAACTATATATCTGGAGGCCTTCCTCATCAGCTTCTGCCGTTCTTTTGAACTTTCCGGCAAAGAACCATTGAATAAATATTCAAGTATCGGAGTCATCCATGATTCTTGCTCTTGGGATACATTCATAATCCAATCAACATCCATTTCATCTGAGCTTGGGGCTGACAGGACTTCGACGGGAACTAATCCCAATAGTTGTGCTTCACCAATACTCGAATACTTTGCAAGAGAATCAGCTTTCATGTTCTCTTCTCGGGGTATATTGGTTATTGAATAACGGTCAAAATCTTGAAGGAGCTCCCAGGATTTTGATAAATAGGCGGGTAGATTCCCTCCTTTAGCTTGAAATTCCTTCTTGACTTGGCAAACAATAAGTTGAGAATCACTGAAGATCTGCAATGCCTTAATCTTTAGTTCTTTAGCAATCCTTAAACCAACGATGAGGGCTTCGTATTTTACTTCATTGTTTGTCGAAGGGAATTCTAGTCTCAGCGCATAACATAGCGATCGCCCTTCTGGGGTTTCAAGGACAACCCCTGCTCCGGAACAGTAATCATTCCTTGTGCCATCGACATACAATTTCCATTGGATTGGGATGTAATCAGTGGCTTCTTCCTCATTATCACCTTTATCCGTACATTCTGCGATGAAATCTGCTAAAGCTTGTCCATTGATTGCCTTCCGGGGATGGTAAGTGATGTCATATTGACTGAGTTCAATATTCAATTTCAAAAGACGGCCCGAAGTCTCAGGACGGAATAGGACTTGCTTTAGAGGTTGATCGGTGAGGACTTCGATGGGATGAGCTTGGAAATACGGCCTCAATTTTCTTGATCCGATCAACAAACAACAGGCGAGCTTTTCCAACCTTGAATAGTTCATCTATGCCCCAGTGAATCTTTTGCTGATATAATAGACTGGGCGTTGAATCCTTGCGTCTTCCCGTACCAACACTGCATTGAGAGCATGAGACGAAATTGCCAAATATATGAAGAGATCTTCACCACTGTCAGGCTTTGAAAGTATCGGAGGTACTTCCATATGACAAACCAACTCATCAAATGCTTTCTGACATTCAGGAGTCCACTCAAAGTTTTTTCTTCCTTTCTTCAGAGCAACAAAGAACAGAATGCATTTGTCCGTGGCTTTCGAAATGAACCGACTCAAGGCAGCAACCTTTCCATTGAGACTTTGCAATTCCTTCTTCGTTTTAGGATCCTTGACCTCTCTCAGGGCTGTGATATGAGCTGGACTAGCTTCAATGCCCCTAGCGCTCACAGTGAAACCCAAAAACTTTCCGGACTCCACTCCAAATGAACATTTCAAGGGATTAAGCTTCATTCTGTACTTTCGGAGTATTGCGAACATCTCTGCCAAGTGATCCATGTGGTCCACTGCTTTCTTAGACTTTACTAACATATCATCAACATAAACTTCCATTGTCCTGCCAATCTGAGGTTTAAACATGGCATTAACAAGCCTTTGGTAAGTTGCCCCTGCATTCTTGAGTCCGAAGGGCATGACCTTGTAGCAGTAGAGTCCAACATCTGTGATGAAGCTTGTATCCTCTTGATCTGGCTCATGCATCATAATCTAGTTATATCCGGAGTATGCATCCATAAAAGATAATAATTCATGCCCTGCCGTCCCATCCACCAGCTGATCAATCCTGGGTAGCGAGAAACAGTCTTTGGGGCAGGCTTTGTTCAGATCTGAAAAGTCAATGCACACTCTCCACTTTCCGTTAGCTTTTTTAACCATCACTGGATTTGATACCCAATTTGGATAAGTAGATTCTCTGATGAAACCGTTCTCCATGAGCCGATCCACTTCTTCTTTTAACGCTGCCGTTCTCTCAGGACCCTCAGTTCTTCTTTTCTGTTTCACAAGTGTAAACTTTGGATCAATGTTCAGAGTGTGTACTGCAATCTCTGGGGATATTCCACACATGTCAGCATGAGTCCAAGCGAATACATCCAAATTTGCCTTCAAAAACGAAATCAGAACATTCTGAACCGTTGTGTCGAGTTGGGAACCCACATTCAGCACTTTGTTCGGGTCCTTTGGGTCAACGGATACCGCACTATTACTTCTACCAGTACTACCCTATTCTCCCCTGCACTGGCTTTCCTTAGATCCATCTCTCTTCGTGCGGCACTACATTCACCAGTGCAGGGTCCACCCTGTAATTGCTACAAGGCTTGTTCTTTGGTGCGGACTGGAGTCGCCGCACCTTTTCCTATTTCTCTTTTCCTTGATTCACACAGCTCTGTAAGATAAAATTCCCGTCCCGCATCTTGGTCTCCTTTAATCACGCCAACTCCATTATCAGTGGGGAATTTTATGGTCAGACACCACGGGGCTAGAACAGCTTTAAATGCAGCAAGAGTTGGTCGGCCTAAAAAGGCATTGTAGGCAGAGAATTCTTCAACAATTATAAAGGTTTGCTTTCGAGCCACCTTCCTCAGTCCCTTTCCGAGTTCTACAAACAAATCTATGGTCCCAATCGACTGTTTGGGTTCTCCAGCAAACCCAGCAATCTTAAGTGATGAAGCTTGAACGTCAGCCATTGGAATTTTCATGTGATCAAAAGTCTTCTTCAAGAGAATGTTGCATGAAGCTCCGCAATCAACTAGAACTCTTCTCACAGTAGCCGGCCCAATACCAACGGATATGACCAGAGGATCTATGGTAGGAGCCTCAATACCCAAAGAATCTCTGGCACTGAATACAATATCATCTGTGGAAGTCTTTTGTTGCTTTAAAGGCGCATCATTCTCTAAAACAAAAACATTCTCTTCAGCTGGTACATGCCTCAAGGCCCGGGCATACCTTTCCATCTCACCCCAGCTTTTGCCTGCTTGGTGAGGTCCTCCAGTTATTATATTGATGACAGGCTTTTCCGATTCATATTCTACGGCCTTCTCACTTGAGCCAGGATGGTGAGCGGGAACTTGTTGTCCTTGAGTCGACGAGGCTGGGGCATTTCTATTTCTTTTCACATACTGCTGGAGTTTGTTTTCCTTCAAGAGTTGTTCAATTACTTCTTTCAACTGACGACATTCGTTGGTGTCATGGCCGGGCTGGTTGTGGAACCGGCAGAACCTTCCACTTTTTTCCATATTAATCCCAATTCTCATTTTAGGTGGTGTCGGATAATTGACATCATCCTTGGTCGCAAAGAAGATGTTCTCAGGGGTATCGGTCAAGGTGTGAAATTGAAAGAATGGCCTTTCTTAGTATCCCCCTGTTTCTTTCCACCATCATTTCCCTTTTCTGAGTGTTAGGTTCTTTCTTGTTCGAAGGAGCACCATTGTTCCCGGATTCTGCTGATACCACCTTAGCCGGTGTTTGGAGGCTCTCCAAGCGCATGAATTCATCCGCTTTCTTGTAGAATTTGTCAAGCGAGTTTGGTTCTTTCATTTTCAACCATTTTCCAAATTCACTCGATTTTTCAATCGCCTCATCAAGTATGTTAGGACTATGCGTGGCTCAGCATTATCTACCTCGGCCAAAGCTATGTTAAAACAATTTAAAAATGATCTGATAGATTCTCCCGGATTTTGCTCTAGACTTGACAGTGACATTATATCCTTTTCTTTAGAAGCATACAATCGAAATTGCTTCTTGAATTTCCTAGTCAAATCAGAGAATTGATCAATGGACCCGACTGGCAGCTTTGTAAACCACAATAGAGCCACACCTTCAAGATAAACCGGGAAATATCGACACTTGATCTCATCAGACGCTCTGGCACCCGTCATATGCCAGTCATACTTGTACAGAAACTCGTTAGGATCACTCGTCCCCTTGTAGGCCGGAATAGTAGGGGGAACGAATTTCCTTGGGAACTCTGCCTTCAAGATCTTTTCAGTAAATGGAGTTTTACTTGGAGCAAAACCCCACTCTTTCTCATCTTCATCTTTTCGCATATTTTCCTTCATGATTTGACGAACCATACCCGAAAAATACTCTTCATCATTTAGAGGCTCTGGAGGGCACACATCAGCCACTCTCTTTGAATTTTGTCTTGACAATCGTTCGCGGAGGGTCGGCTGCGGCCCTGATCCTCCAGCTTGAGGATGAGTCCTTTCTACAGGGTCTGCGGCTCTTTGAGAAATGTTCCCTTCAACATCCTGAACTCCCATAGTAGGGTTCCCATTATTATTAACCGGTCGACGATTTTCTCCTAGCAGATCATTCAACTTACTTAAGATCAGGGCATTCTAAGCATTCTGAGCTTCCAACTGCGCATTCTGAGCATTCAATTGTTGATTCAACTCCAAAACTACGCCGTCCAATTCTGCTCGCGTAACTCCAACAGTTGGAGCTGCTTGACTTGAAGGAGGAGAGGTAGCAGTATTCTCTTGAACATTGTCGGATCTTACAGGACTTCGTTTTCTCCCAGGAGCCATTATTTCCAATAAACTTCTGGTTTTAAAAGAAATCCTTTCAACAGACCTTTGCGGAGCAATGGTGGAAATGTCCTGAGTTGGGTTCTCAGTGAAAGCACCAAAAATGTTAACGCTTAAAATCGAACGCTAACACCCCGGTGTATGTTGAGATTGAGTGAAAGCACCACCCGTGAACACGGGAACTAAAATAAGTAGAAAAGTCATAGAGAAAGCAGAAAAGACAACAGTTTTTATAGTGGTTCGGCTTCAGGTAAGCCTACGTCCACTTTAATCCTTTTTATTACCGAATCAATTACAACTTGACAGCAATCTTCAATTACAATACTGATGAGACAAACAACTAGAAATTCAATGTAGAAGAATTCTTTGAATCCATGTTGATTGCATTAGATTTCCTCTTGAAGTTTGTTGAGATGCCTTTCATATTTGAAGTGTTGAGTGAGTCGAGAATTCAGCAGAGTATCGGCGTTTTCGGAATGAGCCCCCCATGCTTGAGGTAGGTTGGTATTTATAGGGAAATTTCCCTCCATGGATCGTAAGCCGTGACCGACCTATGGTGGGTCGTGGCCGACTTATCTGGCCAAACCCCATGGTTTCACAAAGGTTCTCTTGCATAAGTCCCAAGTCGCCTCCGAGTCAACAAAACCTTGTATAAGTAATACGACATTGGGCTTATATTTAGTAGCATTAAGTCGTGGACGACTCAAGCTAGGTCGAGAGTCGTGAACGAGTTAACTGGCAAGTCGCAAGTCATTGCTTAACTGGTAAGTCCTGAATCATGTACGAGTTAAGAGGCCACTGTGCCAAGTAGCTGCATCGGACTTGTCTTCCTTTGCCTGTGTCGTGAACGTTCTAGCATAGGCCGTAAGTCGGTAGCGACCCAAGTGTAGTTCGTGATCTTGTCCCTGTCTTGAGCAGTTAGGACGGCAA
The DNA here is from genome assembly GCA_030765085.1 of Allium cepa. Classification (NCBI taxonomy): domain Eukaryota; kingdom Viridiplantae; phylum Streptophyta; class Magnoliopsida; order Asparagales; family Amaryllidaceae; genus Allium; species Allium cepa. The sequence goes on from CM060939.1 coordinate 888,813,739, forward strand.
CTTCCCTGGACAGTTAGATCGGCACCTACCTTAGGCCAGCATCTTTGATAGATCGGTAACCCACCTAAGCCTTAGGTCGGTACCCCCTCAAATCTTAGGTTGGCATTCCTGTTAAGTCGGCATCGTCTAAGGCGCTAGGCCGGTGCCCGTGTTAGGTCGGTAGCCATCTTAGGTCGGTAACTTTTATTGAGGTACTAGGTCGTCATCCATCTTAAGCCTGTTAGGTCGGTATCCCTCTTAGGCGCTTAGGCCGTTAGATCGGCATCCATGTTAGGTCGGAAACCTTTTGGGTCGGCAATCTTTCAAGTTGTTGAGTCAAAACCGGGGCGGAGTTAACAACTGTAAACCAAATTTTATTCATAATGATGAAATAGTAATTAACAATTAATGTTTTGTAATGATTTTATAATTAATAATTAATTAATTAAAGAATAGTCAATTAAGAAAGGTAATTAAACTGATTCAGTTAACAATTAAAAATTAATTAATTAGGATTATTAATAAAGGAATAATTAATTAATAAAGTTGATTAAGATTTCATTAATTCATAATTAAATAAAATTAAACATTGATTTAAAACAATTAATAAAGATAATTATATGGTTAATTCACTTTAATCACAATCATCTTAATCAAAGATGATTGACTATCATCGAATATTCTGTACTGGATTGGTATTTCTGTTGTGATGCTGTGATTGCTTTGTGATGAACTGTGATTCGTGATTGGTTCCTATACGTATGTAAAACCCTTTTGCTCGTAAAACGGCATTTGAATTTCGATGCGACAAGGAGTCGGATTCCGGTTGTTTATCCGAAACCCACATCGAATCATAATGATTGAATCTGTGATGATTGATGATGTTGCACGATTGTGTGAAACCCCTGGACCACACTATACACACACAAATATGGATTGCACAGGGAAATCGGTTAGGTCAAAGATTTTTTTTTGATGATCTTAAATATTTAATTTTTGAATCCAAAGTAGTTTTGAAATTGGAATTGAAAACTTTTGAAAAGAGATTTCAAAAATAAAAGTAATTTTGAATAACTTGGTTGAGTTTTGAAATTTAAATAATTTGATTTGAATTTGAATTCAATATTCGAAATTTAATTCAATAATTTTAAAATTATGGTTTAAAAGACTTATACGAGTTATAAAGATGTTTATATGGTTTTTAACCATTTAAAGAGCATTGTTTTGGGAATTTGAATTTAAACCCAAGTTTTGTACTTGAATGGCTTTAACTTATGTAAATATGATCAGTTTTTCCAAAAACGAAAACTATTTGTTTCTATTAATAAAAGCTTTCATTAAAAGGAAGGATTCCCAATTTGTACCGAAAGATTTCAAGTTTGGAATGAAATTTTAAATAGTTTTGAAAAATTAGGAATTAACCTTTGTGAAAGATTATTAAACCTTATTTTGAAATCGAAGAGGATTTTAAATGGTGTACCTTTTATATAGAAGATTTGAATTGGAAATGGTTTTGAAAGCTATGAATTAAATCTTTGATTTAAAGATTGGATGAGTAAATCCAATTTGAAATGGAAATTGTTTTGAAATTTGGGAATAAATCTTTATGTAAGAATTGTAAGCTTTATTTCCAAATTGAAGAGAATCTTGAGGGTCTATCTTTATATATATAAAAAGATATCAAATTGTAAATAGTTTTAAAAACTATGAATTAACCTTTGTGGAAGATTGGTAAACTTTGGGAAATCAATCTTTTTTAAAAAAAAAAAAAAATTAAAGTGGTAATTTGTTTAAACCATTTAAAGAAATGTCTTGGATAATAAGTTGTGATTTAACTGAAATCCCATATCCATATGTTTTTAAATACTGCGCTCATTATTCGGTTTAGCCAGGAGAGGACCTTGTGTCATATAACCCACTCCGAATAATGATACGTCGTTATGGATAGTATTTGAAGACCGGTAGGGAAGACCGGGTATTTGCGAGAATGACATGATGACCTATCGATTGTCTCTTCAATGAGTTGCTACGGTATAGAGATTCCCTAAGTGATGGGAAGTCCGATTGGGATTGTAGACACCCGGATTGCGAGGGCTTCTTCGGAAGTGCCTTCGGTTCTGTTCGAACCCGGGACAGACTTGTATGGATGTGTGTCTTACATTACACTTTCAGATGTAAAACCATTTTCTATCAAATAAATTTCTGTTTGGTGTCGGAGATTTATTCTCTTAGCTTAACACCCTTCTCTGATACGTACGAGCTCAAAGGTTATGTATTTTATGGTTACTAGTGATACATTCCCAATTTGGAAATGTGGCATACGAAATGCTGCTGATCATTTGTTGATCAAAGCATGGCTTTGTGAAAAAGCGTTGCTTTGTGGACGAGACCTCATCGAGCCTCACAAACCGGTAATGGTCGAAATAGGAAAGATGCGGTAAGGTTTCAGGGGTAGCTCCCCTAGGGTATGACCATTCCTTTCTGTAAAAGGGTGGTATCATGGTATGGAGCCCAGATACTTACTCATGTGGACATTGCAGTATATTTATTACTGTGTGATGTTGTTTGTGTAGAGGGCCCTCGGATAAAGGTCGGAAACGACTGGGGGTGGCATATCTTACGTTTTACTTCTCGGGAAGGGGGTAACCGCCTTGTGTTGGCAAAGAGCCGGGTAGGTTCTCGAGGGGAGGGGGGTCCCTCCAGAGGCGTTCCCATATGGCAATAGGAAGTTCCTTAGCCTAACCGTTTGTTGGAAATCCAATCATCCAATACGTGCTCCTTACGGTTTTAGTTGTAGAACCTGCCATTTAAAATGTTAGCTATAGTAGGCATAGTATAATGGTACCTATGCTGGCTAGGATTTATATTATACTTTCGAAATGTTTTCCACTATGCATTAATGATAATATCAAAAAGGATTTTGCGTATTAAGCATGTTTGTCTATCATAAGAAGAAATCTCCCCTATGTATGTGATTGCATTGTGTGTGCCGGGAGGCCATATGGTAGTTTCATTTTCCAAAAAGCATTGCGGATTTGAACTTTAAAAGCTTTTGTTGTTGTTTCAAAGGATAAAACTTTTTTGTTTGCTCACACCAGTCCCATGACTGACTGGAGTTTGTTGTTCCTTTCCTAAACTCTAGGTTCCTACTATTTTCCACACGGGCAGTCTGGAGTTAGGTTTTTCAGATAGTCGAATAGTAGGAATTGATTCTATAGGCTTCGAAACCCTTTGGATTTGCGGATCGCATTTGCTACACTTCAGCATTCACAGCTGACCTTGCTTAGCTTCGTGCAACTTAATGAGGATTCGAGCTAGTCTTGGATTGAAGATGGAGTTTTTGGAGTCTGATATTGAGGACATTATCTTTCCGCTGATATTTCTTGTATCTCTGATAGTATTGATATCTATTGTATCATTCTATTGTATCATTATTGTATCTGGATGTTGTATCAAATGTATTATTCATTTTTCTTCCGCTGTGTTGTTGTAGTTAATGTGTTATAAGCTCCGACGAACCAGATTCGATGTTTGGATCTGCGACATTTGAATACGAGTGTCCTATTCGGTGCCGATTTTCGAAGGTCGAGTCAGGGTCGTTATATTAAATATTTAACATTTTTGCTTTCCCCATTAGGCTTACACCATCCTCCATTCTAAGCTTAGATCAAAATGCATTTTGTTCTTAAGATAAAACCTTTTAATATTTTTTTAAATGATTCAGCTAATCGTTACTTAGCTTCTTGTGATTGGCTTCACATTTTATTTTCACATAGTTATTACATTTTAGTTTATCTTTACTCTTCATAATTTCATCCCTTGAAATTCAAATTAAACATCTTAGAAATCGGCTTTCGAAATGCTAGCTAAAATTATCATATTTAAAAATGAATTCATTATCATTGCCTATCATACATATATCTATCACATTCCTAAGTTTTTTTGAAATGGTACTTAGATACAACATGTTACTGGGATGACAAACCACAAATCATGTGTCAATAAATATTTGAACCATGCTAGGCAAGTTTTGAACTTGTGACCTCTCGCATCAAAGTTGTCACGACCTAAAATCCAGTGTTCAATAATCGACATCAAATGCCTTATGTGTATTTGAATGCCGGAGATTCAAACATCGGACTCCAATTCGGTTGAGCTTATAACAACATTAGTTGATACAACGGAACAGAAAAAAATGTATTTCATTGATAACATCATTGATACAACATAGATACAACATCATCACAGCAATTCAACATCATCATCAGAGTAGAAGGTATATGATACAACAATAGATAATAACACCATAGCAGAACAATAATAAAGATACAATAACTTCAGTAGAGTCTTCAAAAGAAAGAGACCGACAGCAAGAATCCAGCATAAGCACCTTCAGACCAAACTTCAAAGCTTCCAAAAGATTTCCAAACCATAAGCTTCCAAAATCCGACAGCTTCCAAAACCAAACACTTCAAAAGACTTCTAAATCCAAATCTGAACAAGCTCCAGAACATGGATTACCTGACTCTAGGCTGCCCGTGTGGAAAATTAAGGGCACTCAGAGTTTAGGAAGGGGACAATAAACTCCAGGACAATCATTGGAATGGTATGAGTAAACAAAAACAGTTGTTTGAACAAAAATAATATGTAAAAGAAATCTGTTCATGCTTTTGGAAAATGAAACTGCCATAAGGCCTCCCGGCACACACACAATGCAATCGCATACTTGGGGGTGATTTCTCCTTATGATAGTCAAAGATGCTTGATATGAGAAAACTCTTTTAGACATTATTATTAGAGCATAGCATGAAAACATTTCAAAAATATAATATAAATCTTAGGCAGCATAGATACCATTATATTATGCCTATTATAACTACCATTAAAGAATGGCAGGTAATACAACTAAAATCATAAAGGGCTCGTAATGAATGATTGGATTTCCAACAATGGTCAGGCTAAGGAACTTCCTCACCGAATGGGTATGCCTCTGGAGGGAAGCCCCAAGAACTTAACCAACTATCCGCCAACACAAGGTCGAGTTACCTCGTAACTAGGTAACTACCGACACGAGTATGCCATCCCTTGATCGTAGCCGTTTATTCGGGGCCCCAACAACAACAACAACTAACAACCACATAAGTTAAGTATCTGGGCTCCATACCATGATGCTACTTTTTATCCAGAAGGAAATTCACATACCTTAAGGGGCGCTACCCCCATAACCTTGCCGCATCCTTCCTATTTCGACCATTTTCGGGTTGTGAGGTTTGACGAAGTCTCGTCCACAAAGCTACGCTTTTCACAAAAGCCATGCTTCGATCAACAAATGATCAGCACTCAGCATGCCACACTACCAAATTGGGAGTATATCACTAATAACCATCAACTACATAACCTCTGAGCTCGTACGTCTCAAAGAAGGGTGTTAAGCTAAGAGAATAAATTCTCTGCCACCAGATAGAAATGTATTTGATAGAAATCAGCTTTATATCTCAAAGTGTAATGTCAGACATACAACCATACAAGTCCATCCTTGGTCTGAATGGAACCGAAGGAACTTCGTCCAATAAAGGAAGAAGCCCTTGCAATTCGGGAATCACAACCCCGATCGGACTCCCCATCACATATGGAGATCTCTATACTAGAGCAACTCAATGCAAAGACAATCAATAGGTAAACCTTTCGTTCTCGAAAATACCCGGTCTTCACCACCATCTACAAATGCACTATCATTTTTGTCGTATCATAATTCGGAATGGGTTTTATGACACAAAGTCCTCTCCCGGCTCAATTGAATAATGAGCGCTTATTTTAAAACACGTGGATATACACGTCACAAAGATTCACTATTAATATTCGATGTGGGTCTCGGTTAACTATATGGAATCCGACTCCCTGTCGCATCGAAATTCAAATGCCATTTAAAGGCTAGTGGTTTTCACATTCACACAGAAATATATCACAGATATCACAGTTTAATTCACGGCAATTCACATCACAAAGCATCACAATCACATATCACAGATATCGAACAATTTAAGGCATTCAATAACAATCAATCATGTATAAGTACGATGAATTAATCGTGTGATTATAATTAATTAATCACATAATTATTTTCATTAATTATCCTTAATTAATTATTGATTATTATTAATTATAAATTAATTAGTCCTTAATTACCAATTAATTAATCTCAATCACTTTCGTTAACTAAATATTTCTTAATTAATTACATTAATTAATTGATCCTTAATTACAAATTAAGTAACCTTAAATTAATAATTAATTAACCTTTAATTAATTATTCTTTAGTTATTAAGTAATTATAAATCGTTTATCCTAATTAATCATTTAATTATTACTAAAATCTTTAATTAATAAACCTCATAATTAATCATCATTAACACATAAATTAATTCAAGAGAATAACGTTAATTAAAAATTAAAAACACCATTTCATCTTAATTAACTTTTTAACTGCATTTTTTAGTTAAAATAAATTTAGAATTTATTTATAAATAATGTCACATAATTAATAAATTAAACATAATTACTTTCAAAATAACTTACTCAAAACCTTTACAAATCCAAACTTAAATCAAAACAATTATTTAAAAACATGGGTTAAAAATGTTTTAAAATTTGAATTGGGTTTTAAAGTTGAAAACTGTTTTTTTAACCCGAGACCTCTCCAAGCGTCGCCCCGAGCCAAACACCGTTTACTACGTGTCTTCCCCGAGCCAACCTATATTTTCTTTTTAAAACATTGATTTTTTTTTTAATTTTTTAAAACATATACGCTAACATCCGATCCAAATCTTGAGCCAGCAACATGATTTCACGAAGTCTATCTCGTGTTGATGACGAACCCGAGATTGAGCTACTCCACACTTTCCTGAACCCAACTACGATCAATAAAATTGACTCACCTCGTCGATCAAGACCACCTGGAACATTGCCATCACGTCCATCCCTTCGTCGACATTCCATGCTTCATTTCCATTTTTGCCCCGATGCAGTCCGATTCGACGTTTATGGCGCAATTACTCCGAGAACGGGATCGACCGGAAACTGGGTTAAAACCAAAAATCAAACTCGTACCGCCGCCTCGGTAAGTTATAAATTCACCGAGCATTTTTTTTGATGACCCCCGTCCACCAAGCGTGCTCCAGCTTCGATTATGAGATGAATTTTATCGTCGGTCACCAGAATTTGCCACAAAACTAAAATCTGTTCATCCTCGCATTTCCCAGTGAATACTTAAGAAACTTTATTCCACCTTTAAAAATCATTATTTTCAAGAACGTTTTCGATGATATAATTAAAATCAGAAAACATGATTCTCGTAATTTTTTATATTTTGTCTTCATCTGTATTTCTTGATTTTCCAGGAAATTCTTAGATTAATTATGCTTGAAATTATTTTTAAAAGGTAAAATATGATTTTACAAACATATTTTGTTTAGACCCTAAAGTCTAACAAGAATCAGAGGAGGAGAAATTGATTTTTGAAACAGGTTTAATACCTGTAAACCTAGAACAAAGGTAAGTGTTTGTTCCCATATATGCACAGTCATATCCACATACATATATACACAGATTTGTACACATGCAAACAAATTTCAACTTTACTTCAAGCATGATTTCAAACAACAGGTTAAATCCCAGATTTCAAAAAGGTTTACTCACCTTTTAAAAGAAGAACAGAGAACTTTGTAAACCTGGAAGTTGATTTGTCTTGAAAATATGGAATTTTTATTTGACTTTCTTTTTGAACTTTGATTTGTAATTTGATTTGTATTTGCTTGATTACCGAGTTGAATCTTTAAACTATTTTGCACTTGTCTTAGTTCCTCCCCGGTTTGAAAATTTGAGAAGATTGTTTGATGTTTACTTTGATGTTCCTTTGTTTTGTGATTTTGTAGAGGCTTTTGTTTTCTCTGAAATTCTTTTCCCTGGTTTCTGACTTTTACAGGCTTGAATTTGAAAATAAAGATAAAAGAAATGAGAGAGAGGAGAGTAGAGAGATTATATAACCTTGTTCTCCTTTTTTTTATCATTTAAAAAAGGAGAACTATAACACTTGTTTATTTTATTGATAAAATCGTTACACTTGTTCATTGCTTACTAAAATTCTAACACTTATTTATTTTATTGATAAAATCATTACACTTGTTAACTACTTACTAAAATCCTAACAAATGAAATTTTTCCCATGTTATATGTTTACATTTGTAATTTGCATGGTTTTAATGCCCTTTTAAATTATTATATTATTCTAAATTGTATTTCCTATTTTATAAATACATTTTCCTTATATATATATATAACCTTAAAGAAAATAATTTGAAACTAAATTATTCATTAATAAATAATCATATTCATATTTTTTTAAAATCCAAATATTTTTAAGATATTTATATTTGAATTTTAAATTCAAATTCAAACTACAATCAATATACAATAATACATATCTTATTTATTTTCAAATTTATTCAAATTAATTCCAAAAAATTATATTAATTACTAAATTAAAATTGATATAAAAACAGGATCGTTACAGATTCCCCCCTTAAGAAAATTTCGTCCTCGAAATTTGGAAGATAGAGAGAGACAAACAAAGAATATATGAACATATAAAAAGATAGAGAAATGGCTTACCAATCAAGCCGGAATATCCACTCTCCAATTGGGATAGGACTTTTGTGCTATCCTCTATTTCCCAAGTACAGTCATTTGGATCACCACTCACACTTTTACTAGTTTCACCATTTTATTTCTCAACTGCTTTTCATCTTGGACAATTATCTTTAACGGTTCTCTCTTCACTGCCAGATTTGGTGTGATCTCCAAACCCTACTGAGCAGCCTCTTCAATGATACAATCTGGATCGTGCACATATTTTCAAAGGTGTGAAACATGAAACACATTATGCATGCCAGATAACCAATTGGGTAAGTGCACTCGATGTTCCCAAGGACCAATCATCTCCAGTATAGGAAAAGGACCTCTATATCATGGTGCCATCTTACCAGTCTTTCCAAATCTCAACACTCCACCCATTGGAGAAACCTTTGCGAAAACATAATCTCCAACCTTGAATTCTAAATTTCTTCTCCTGAGACCAGCATTACTTTTCTGACGACTTTGAGCAGTTTTCAATTTCTTTCAAATAAAATAAACTTTCTCAGTAGCTTCCTTTATCATATCTGGTCCAAGTACAACCCTATCACCTGACTCAATCCAACACGCAGGTGAAGGACGACCATATAATGCTTCCAAAGGAGCCATTTTGGTACTGGCTTGATAACTATTATTATATGAAAATTCAACCAGATGCAAATGGTCCTCCCATGAACCACCAAAGTCAAGAATACAAGTACGCAGAAGATCTTCTAAGATTCGATTTACTCTTTCAGTTTTCCCATAAGACTACAAATGGTAAGCAGTATCGAAGTTCAACTTGGTTCCTTGTGTGGCTTGAAATGCCTTCCAAAATCTGCTAATGAAGATCGGGTCATGATCACTCGCTATGCTACTCAGCATACAATGGAGACGAACAATTTCTTTCACATACAATTAAGCCAAACTCTCTGCTGTTCAGGTAGATTTTACTAGGATAAAGTGGACAGTCTTGGTCAGATGATCCATGATAACCCAAATCGCCTCATTCCCCTTTCGAAGTGGCAACCTGTCTATGAAATCCATTGACACTTTTGAACCATTTCCACTTACGCACCTCCAATGGTTTGAGTAAACCCGCCATCTTCTTTTGATCACTTTTGATTTGGTGACAAGTAGCACAACGACTGACATAAATAGATATATTTCTCTTCATTGTTTTCCACTAGAATGTCCTTTTGATATCTCGATACATCTTATTAACCTCTGGATGGATACTAAGTTTGGACTTGTGACACTCGTCCAATACTTCCCATTTGAGATCAAGGATGTCAGGAACACACATTCTGCCTTTTAGTCTTACAATTCTATTCTTATCAACCTCAAAACTAGAATTTTCGACGAGTTCTCCTATAAATTTCTAGATGAAAATCGTCTTCTTTTTGCTTACTTGCGATCTTCTTAAGAAGAGTAGGAGCGAAAAAAAGATATGCGAGAACAACATGTCTTCTACTCAAAGCGTCGGCTACAACGTTGGCATTACCAGGCGTATACAAAATATCCAGGTCGTATGACGCTAGAAATTCCAACCAACGTTGTTGCCTCAGATTTAAATCTTTTTGGGTAAAGAGATACTTTAGAGATTTATGGTCTGTGAACAATTCAAAATTTTCACCTACAACAAGAAGGATTTATTAAGTACAAATATTACGTTATGTTAAATTTTAAATTTTCAGGAAAGCTGAAAGAGATTTTTACTGAGAAGATAATAACGCCAGACTTTTAAAGCAAAAATAACAGCCAAGAGCTCAAGATCGTGGCTTGGGTAGTTTTTCTCATGTGGTCACAATTGTCAACTTGCATAGGCAATCATTCTACCTACCTGCATTAAGCAGCACCCACACCCTCACCACAAGCGTATGTATAAATAGATAGACCTTTATTCCTATTAATAATAGCAAGAATGGGAGCGTTAGTCAATCTCCTTTTCAACTCCTGGAATGCTTCCTCGCACTTCGGAGTCCAATCGAACTTAGTATTCTTCATAGTCAGTTTAGTTAACGGACTGGCTATCTTGGAGAAATCCTTAACAAATTTTCTGTAATATCCGGCTAAACACAGAAAACTTCTGACTTATTTCAGAATTGTGGGTTGCTTCCAGTCTAGAATAGCGGAAACCTTGTCAGATCTATAGAAATTCCCTCTTCAGTAACAATGTGACCGAGAAATCTAACTTGCTTGACCCAAAAATGACACTTAAAAAATTTGGCAAATAGAATGCTCCTCCTTAATATTTCCAAAACAATTCTTAAGTCTTCAGCATGCTCCTCTTCAGTTTTGGAGTAGACTAGAATATCATCAATAAATACAAGAACGAATTTATTCAATACCTCTTGGGATACAAGAGTCATTAAGTCTACGAAATATGAAGGAGCATTGCTTAGTACAAAAGGCATAACTAACCATTCGTAGAATGTGTCAGGATCCCTTAAAGCAGTTAAGTGAATACAGTCTTCAGCAATTCTCAACTGATGGAATCCTTGGGCTAGATCCGACTTCGAAAAGAATCGAGCGTCATGTAGTTGATCAAATAGGTCATCGATTCTGGTTAAAGGAAATTTGTTTTTGATAGTTTATTTATTGAGATCTCTGTAGTCCATGCACAATCTCAAGGATCCATCAGACTTGGCAACAAAGACAACAGTTGAACCCCAACTGGAATAACTGGGACGTATTAATCCTTTCTCCAGCAAATCTCAGGTTTGCTTGACTAGTTCTATTCTAACCCTTGGTACCATCCTGTTACTTGCATGAATAACAGGACGAGCATTGGGAACCAAGTCGATTCTGAATTCAATTTACCTATGCGAAGGTAAAGATTTAACCTCTTCGAATACGTCTGGAAATTCCCGGACAATAGGTATAGACTCCAAACTAGGTTCGGTATACCCCAAAGTATACATCAACTTATCCCTTTTCGGACTCGAATCCTCACAAGAAATTTCGATAAAATTCCCAAATTTAGTTCTGACCGAAATCGTTCGATTGTTACAATCTAATTTAGCTTCGTATTTCATTAGCCAGTTCATTCCAAGTAATATTTCAAATTCTTTAAAGTCGATAACAAAAAGGTTGATATGAAGTTGATGACAAGAATATGAGATAGTAAACATTATGCAATAGAGACAAAGATTTGCAGGGCCACCAACTAGATTCTTCATGCAAATGGGTTCGTCGACAAATTTGGGTTCAAGTTTTAATTCATTCGCGGTTTGTTGGGAGATAAAGATATGTATGGCTCCTGTGTCAAACAAAACTCTAACAACTCCATCATAAATGAGAAGGTTACCTTCTGAAACTCCTTTTCCTTTATCCACCTTTGAAGTTGAGGGGTCATCCTTTATCGCATACACCTTCGCTACTTGAGCTTGCTTCATTGCTGGTGTTAATGTGAAAATCAGACGCTAACACCCCGGTGTGAAATAAAGTTGGATGAAAGCACCACCCGTGTATACGGGAACTACAAGAAAGTAGAGAAAATACAAAAAAAGCAGAAAAGACAACAATTTTTATAGTGGTTCGGCTTAGAGTAAGCCTACGTCCACTTTAACTCTCTTTATTATTGAATTTGATTACAACTTAACAACAATCTTCAATTACAACACACTTTAGACCAGTAGATCAAACTTTGATAGAGAATAATCTTCCGAATTCATGTTGAAATGATGTAGATTTCCTCTTGGAGATCGTCGTAGTGTCTTTGGTGTTTGGAGTACTTGAAGTGTTGGATGAGTAGAGAATTCTGCAGAGTATCGGCGCTTGAAATGGTCGGCCAAAAAAAGTCCTTTTCTAGTTGGAGTTAGGGCTGTATTTATAGGAGTGATTCTGAGCATGATTTTCTTTTCAAGTCTTAGGTTGTAGACGACCTAAGTTAGGTCGTAGGTCGCAGGTTGGCGATGACCTAAGGAATCTCTCGTATCTGTTGCTTCTTGAACTTGTCTTCATCTGCTTAGGTCATGTGCGACTTATCATAGGTCGTAGGTCGTGAGCAGTTTTAAGTTGTGGTGGGGCAAGGTCGTATTTAACTCTGGAACGGGTTACGGGTTAAGTTGTAGGTCGTAGACGACTTATGAGAGTAGTGGGCGACCTTAGAACGCTGAGGCATCCAATGTAGCGACCTAGGCTAAGTCGTTAACTCGTTAGGTCGCTAAGTCTTCTTATCTCGGTAGGTCGCTGAGTCTTCTTGCAAGTTAGGTCGCTGCTACCCATAGGTTGTAGGTCGTGACAATGCTTAAGTCTTTAGGTCGCAGAGCTGCTTTGTGGAGTTAGGTCGTTGAGACTATTATGTCGTTAGGTCATTGAGACTATTAGGTCGTCAGGTACTCTTAGGTCGTTGGGCTGCTGAGTTATAGGTCGCGGAGTGTTAGGTAACTAGGTCGCAAAGTAATGATAGGTCGCTAGGTCGCATTACATTTTAGGTCGCTTCAAAGTGGGAGTTAACACTTGCCCCTCGAAGTACCGGCCTATGGTATAGGTCGTGTGCTTCGATCTATCTTTGCTAGGTCGTGAGCGACCTAAAACATATGCTAACTCGCGTGCCTATCTGAATTCTCCTTTTTTGCCTATATAAACTGTTTGGTCGTTTCTTCTTCTCTACCTTACTGTTTCGATTTTTCATTCTCATTGACGAATTTTTCAAACTTCCAAAGGCGAATTCAACCCAGCTAATCACCGATTCACCTTTTCCAACATATTACGTAAGTGAATTCGATCTCCATCCCACCATAATCACTGTTGAATTACGAATCCCCATTTTCCGACCTTAACCCAATTCCTTGCATCGTGCTATATTTTGAATCGTTGCAATCGATTTTCGATCGCCGCTTGAGTAGGCACGAAAATGTATTGAATGTACGATGGATTGGAGATGCTTTGAATCGCTTTTCAAGTGATTCGGTGACGTGTGGAGATGATGGACTTCACGAAGAGGATGATGGATTTCCGTGTAGTTGATAGCGGATTATCGGGTCTGGTGAAGCATTGCGTGGAGAGGAAGTTAGTGACCTAGTGAATTTGAGCGACTTAAGATAATTCGCGATCTAAGGACCCTTGCGACCTAAGGAATAGTTTCGACCTACACTAGGTCGCTGAACGACCTAATATTCGTGCGACCCAAGACTTTGCATGAGTTAAGAGTTACTCGAGCTAAGAACTGCACAACCTAACTTCCTCGCGACATAGGCTTTAGGTTGCGGCCGAGCTAACACTAGGACGAGTTTGTAATGCCTTATCCTTTACTTTGCACAGCGCGACCTAAGAAGGCTCCGACCTATGCTAGGTCGCTGGACGACCTAGGACTTGTGAAATCCTGAGACAACCTTGATTGAACTGTTTGAACTTTGAACTATTTGGAATTGAATTTTGTTGTATTTCTTTACAGATTATCTCTAATGATAACAACCTTTTAAACACAATATTTACAGAAAAATGGGACGAATATACTGCCATTGACTGCCCAAATCGAATGACAGATTTAGTCGACAAAGAATAATCAATTTAAATGAACTGTGTGAACGAAATGCTGCGAACTAACGAATTCAAGTGAAGTATTAAAGCAAAACTAAAATATCCAGTTAAAGCCGATTCGTTTGCATTAACACTACACTTGAGTTTTGTATTAATAAGTTCTGAAACCACATAGTCAACTAATTGTCAACTAGTTTAATTTCAGTTATGTTTGCTTTCTCTTTTTGTTAGTTCTGCACAACACTTCACACTTTTTAGGAAACATGCACCTTCTTATTTGAACGTCCAGTTCCTTGTATAGAATGACTTCTCAACAAGAAGAAACAGAATCAGCTGAAGAGACTTTCCCAATCGCTACTCCATTGGTTAATCCTCCAGAGAGAATTTCCACCACGCTGACATACAAAGTTTTCCGCCAACTATGCACTCTGTTCGGCATTGCTGAAGCAGATGCCATTCTTCCTGAGAGAAGCGACACTGCCGACATACCACCTTCTGGTTTTGTAGCAGTTAATCGCAAATGTGCATGAGTGGAGCTATTCCTCCTTTTAACGACTTTCTCCAACAGCTTCTTCTCCAACTAGCTATCTCCCCCTTCCAGCTGCACCCCAATGGCTATGCTATTCTGATGGGATTATGTGTGCTATTCGGAGGGACGATGGGTCGCCTTCCGAGTTTTGATGAAGTTTGCTATTTGTGCACATTTGCCAAAAATAAAGATCACCCTTCCATCATTCTTGTGAGAAGCGCTAGGAACCGTAAATTAATAATTGGCCTTCTTGAAAGTGCTCACGGTTTCCTAAGCCAATTCTTCTTCGTTCGCTGTCCTCCGGGATTCTATGCTACTTGGAGAGTAGGAAGTAAGAGCATTTATCTTTGTTCCTGGTGTTTTTCTCTGAGCTTTTCATAGCCTGAGTTGTCAAATGTTAACTTCGCCTTTTACTTTTCAGCGCTTCCTCCTCCTTCTAGGGATTCCGGTCATATACCAACTTTCGAGAGGCTTAAGGCTGTGCCAGTTGAGGAGAGAGGCATTCCATTTCTGTTGAAAGACGAGTTTTTGCATCAATACGGACTTCTGCATACCTCTCGCTCCACACATCCTCATGAAATCCCGGACTCCCCGGCTAGAGCATCGGATGCCCCAGTTTCTACCGACACATCCATACCAAAAGGCCCTGCTCCTGAGGCTTCACTAGTGAAATGCTCCACTTCTGTTGATGTTGCGGGGCTATCTGACGAACTTGCCCCGGTTATTGTGGAAGAAGAGCCTCAGGGATCTCCCCAACGTTCATAGAAATCTAGCGAAGAAGCTGAGAAAACCAGCCCTGTCAAGCAGAGCAGGGACGACACTTTCGAAGGATTGAGCGACCTCTTTGCCACCTCACAAGAGATCTTTAAAGATGATCCAATCACTACCGGGGTTTCTTCTTCAGTGGTCGAGGCGACTTCTACTCTGCAACAGACTCCGTCGACCCAAGAGTTGACGCTAATTACTACACCTACAACTACTCCACAATTAAAGAGTGGTTCGTAGTCTGCCGCGCGTAGCTTGCACATCACACACACTTAGTGTTAACATGAAAATCTTTCGGCACTTTTATGCTTCTGACTTTTTGTACTATGAAGAATTCTAAAATTTATCTCTTTTTATTTCAGACCATCCGATGGGACGCAGCGGATCCTACTATGATGACTTCCAGCGCTACGGGAGGCATAGCCAATATGATTATAGGCGCTACCTCCCCTCTTACAGAGAATCCGATGAAGAAAGAGCCGCCCGAAAGGCTCAAGAGAAGAGGGCTCAAGAAGAGCGTTATGAAAGAAGAGAGAGGGAGGAGCGCCACGATTCTTCGCAGAGAGGCGACGATTCCCATAAGAGAAAATCCCATGATGACCGAGGAAAAAGTCATATGGTTGAGGATTCAAGCAAGCGAGACCGACATGGTGAGAAGCATACCTCTACAACTCCTGAAAAGGTTACTGCTCCGTCTCGCTTGACATTCCTTCTGGCTCTCCCGCTCTTGGGAAAACATATATTCAAACAATAATTAACAGGCCTAAATTTCAAGTCGGACCGGGCCCAGCCACTTTGCAAAGCCGGTTTCCACAGTGGTGTCTGAAGGGAGTGCGGTTCGACCTTGACTTGGTCCCCATTGACAAGTCTGCCATGTTACGAAATCTCGATGCCGTCAAGCTTGATATTGAAAGGATGTCGAACTGGCAAAAGCTTGTTGACGAGCTCCAAAAAGTTAACCTTGCAAATATAGAGGCCATGCTCACTATGGAGAATGATAAAGCCGAATGGCAGAAGGTCCTTGAGCAACATGATACTGAAATGAGGAGCATCGCTACTTACAATGAAGAGCTTGAAGTGAAAGTTGAGGAACTTAAACAACAGCTTGCTACTTCTTTTACCACATATAGTCAAAAAGAAGAAGTATTTCAGAAGCAAGTTCGCGATGCTCAGGCAGCTCAACGACATGCCGAGGCACAACTTGAAGCCGAGCAGAAAACAGCAGAAATGTATCGTGCTGAGGTTACAGGTCTACAAGAGAAAGTCAGCTCCCAGGCGGCGGAAATTCAAATGCTTAAGCTTCAACTTTCCAAAGCTGAAAGAGAGCGTGATGAGGCCGTTGCCGGCAAAATTGCAGCTGAAGAATCTCATGAGGCAACGAAGACCAACATCAGCTCAACATTATTTGACTTCTACCTGCATAGCGTCTTGGGGCGCGGTAGCCTCGCCTTTCTAGGCCCCAAGTATGAAATTACTCTGGCTGAAGTTTGGGAGGTTGCACTTGATATGCTTGGTGGTAAAGGCGCTGGCTATGCCGAGTCAGCTCTTGAGGAGCATTACCTTGATGATGATGCTCGCGCCGCTCTCTCCAGGGGGAGAGAACAGCTTGCAAAATTAAGAGCCGAAACAGCGGTAGGAGAATATTCGGGAAAAACTATCTCAACTGCTCCAATTCAGCCTCCTCCTTCAGCCGAAATTGACATTATCGGTTCTAGTTCTCATTCTCTATCTCCTACCAAAGTTACCACCGGGATCACAAGCATACAAGGTGGAGATGAAGGAGACGAGAGTGACGAGGCACAGGCTTACGAAGTTGATGTCAGGAAACCGACTTCTGCAGGTAATCCTACTATTAATCTTGCCCAAGTAGACTGCTCATCTGTTTCTTACGTGCTTGATGAGCTTCTTGACTACTTCTTGAACCTCAACGAACCTTTATCTCCGCTTTTTACGGACTTGAACTTTTTCCTTATGTAGAGAAAACGTCGAGCATCGTTCAAACTTCCCCTCCTCCAATTATTTCTCCTCCATCTATTCAGGTGACTCCTCCTTCTGCCTCGCAACCGGGATCACAAGAGGAGCAAATAGAAGCTCTCCAAGACTTGGACGATCCCATTGCTTCACAAGAACACAAGGGAGAAGAAACTGAAGGGAGTGAGAAGACTCCAGAAGCGACTGGTTCCGATGATGAACCATTAGCTAAACTTCTTTCTCCAGGGAGTGGGTCTTCCTCCAAGAAGAGAGGAAAGCAGGGAGTCTCCAAGAAGAAGAAGAGATCTTCAACTGGCAAAGAAAAAACGGAAGAAAGTCCGACTGAGCCCCTTTCTCCTTCATCCCCTACTCTTACAAGCCGGCCTAAGAAGTTGGTTATCCGGCCAGGTGCGGGCTCAAAAGGTGGACGGAAGAAGAAATGATGGCTCTGGTTCTGTGGCTTTCATATTACTTTTTGCTTTTTGCATGTATTGACCGGAGATTGTATGGGTACCGGCCCCCGTTTTCTTTATTTCGAAACTTGTATCTGTAAGAAATTGTAACAGAATTAAATAAAATGATCCTTTATTTGTACAAACTTCTTGTTTGAATTTTAGAATGCATTTATTATTCACTTTTGTACAAGTTTCTTTGTACGATATTGCAGTGAGCTTGTGGTATACTGTTCGAGCGCAATTTTACTGATGTAGTTATACCATGTTGCCCCTATACCATAAACTCATGGCAATATTTTATTTTATGAGGAACTTGTACTTTCATTTTTTCTAGAGAATAATTATTCCATACTTGGAGGAATATTATTTCGTTAAAAAACAGAGTACAAATAAGTTTTTACGCTTCATCCTTCGAAGATATCACTTTTTCTTTTGTGCATATACACATTTTACTGAATGAATTCTTCTATGTGGTAAAGCGGGTATCTGAAGGGTACTTTAACTTCTTTTTAAGGAAGAGAATTTTCCAGAACAGGTGGATAATTCTTCCTTTGAGAGTTAAAGCGTGCCTTTGAAAAATTACACCTCTGAGGAGGGCTTTCTCACGTTTCAACACTTGGAAGTTTTATTTCAATCTTGGTGAAACGTGTGCCTCCGAAGAGGTCTTTCTGCTTGCTTGTGCCTCCGGGAGGAGGTCTTTTCATTTCTGCCTCTGGGAAGAGGTCTTTCTGTTTCTGTTGTGCCTCTGGGAAGAGGTCTTTTTGGTTTCTGCCCCATGGGAGAGGCTTTTATTTTTCCCTGTTCGCTGGGAAGCGGGCCTCCGAAGAGGGCTTTTCACATTTCATTTTACGGGAGTGTATCGACCGATGATGAAATTTGTGCCTCTGAGCTGGGTTACTGCCTGGAAGTTTGGAGTTTCTTTCTCTCGGTTGGACGGATTTACGGGAGTGTATCGACCGATCATTCCACAACTTTGTATCGAGAAAAATATCTCTTTTTCTGGTTGGCCTGCCCGAGGTCTTTTAGCATTTTAACTGTGTTGAAATGGGCCTCCGAAGAGGGCATTTTTCACGCTTCAACACCTGGAAGTTTTATTTCAATCTTGGCGAAACGTGTGCCTCCGAGTAGGACTTTTGCCTGGAAGTTTGGAGTTTCTTTCTCTTAGTTGGACGGATTCACGGGAGTGTATCGACCGATCATTCCGCAACTTTGTAACGAGAAAGATCTATCTTTTTCTGGCTAGGCCCACTCGTGGTCTTTCTCCTCCGAAGAATTGTGCCTCCGTAGAGGTCTTGCGCCTCCGAAGAGGTCTTTTGTTGATTGATGCTTGTTCGCCCATGTCTCTTTCGCCATCCACTCATGTTGGCGATCCTCCTTGTCTTTTGCAAGTGTCAACACTTTTTAGTTGCCAATAATTTCCCTTATCCAAAGAAACATACTTCACAGTTAGGTGAGTTGGTGGTGGTGGACACATTTTGCTTAACTGGCTGTCTGTTCAAACATTAATAGTTAGTTAGAGATGGTCCAATTCCACCCACATTTCTCACTCTTATTTGAAGCACTTCTTTTGTAGGATTTGAGTATGGAAATTTTTGATGGTTTAGTGTGTGTTTGCTTGGTCTTGAGATGGGTAAGCTTTACTTTCATGACCTGCATTATTAAATCAACATTTTAATGACACAATTAATGTATTTTATATGTCGAAATAAAACAAAGCAATTTATAGCAGTAGAGAACACAAGATTTATAGTGGTTCAGCCAAAAACTGGGCCTACATCCACTTTATAGCTTTTCATTATTCACTTGCTTTACAATTGCTTTCAATACAAGAACCATATTTTTGCAATTCTTTTTACAATATTTCAGCAAAGCTTTCAAGTAAAATAAGGACGCAAATGATTGATGTTCCTAGCTCTTGGAATTGGTTCTCCTTCGACAGTTGTGAGTTTGAATGTGCCGTCAAGAAGCTTCGTGCCTATAACATATGGCCCTTCCCAGTTTGGCCCAAACACACCTGTGGCTGTCATGATTCTCTTCAGAACTAGGTCCCCAACTTCAAAGCTGCGCTGACGAACTTTGGAGTTGAAGTGCCTTGCTATCCTTTGTTGGTGAGCTGCAATTCTAATCCTAACCTCTTCTCTTCTTTCATCAAGGAGGTCGAGTGCTTCCAGTTTTTCATTCTCATCTTTATCAAAATGGATTCTTCTATGTGAGGGGACTTCAGTTTCCACTGGAATCATTGCTTCTGATCCATATGCCAACGAAAATGGAGTATGCCCAGTCGCAGTTTTGTGGGTGGTTCTGTATGCCCACAGTGCAAGCGGCAACTTGTCAACCCAGCCACTTTTCGCTTTTTCGAGCTGCTTTTTGATGGTTGATTTGATGATTTTGTTTACTGCTTCCACTTGCCCATTTGCCTGCGGATGGGCCACTGCTGAAAAACTCTTCTGGATTTTGAATCGTTTGCAGAAGCCCTGGAATTCCTCGCTTTCAAATTGAGTACCATTGTCTGTGATTATTTTCTGCGGCACACCATACCTGCAAATGATATTTTTAGTCACAAAATTTATCATTTTCTTAGAGGTAATAGTAGCCAAAGGTTCAGCTTCAGCCCATTTAGTAAAATAATCAACTGCAACAATAGCATATTTAATCACTGATTTGGCAGTTGGTAATGGCCCAATGAGATCCATTCCCCAAATGGAAAATGGCCACGGACTGGCCATCTGTGTTAGCTCAGTGGAAGGTGCTCTAGGAATTTTGGCGAATCTTTGGCACTTGTCACATTTTCGAGAATATACAACGGCGTCTTGATTAATTTTCGGCCAAAACTACCCATAACGGAGAATTTTCTTTGCTAATGTCTGACCACCGTGTGATCTCCACATTCCCCTCTGTGTACTTCAGCTAGAATTGTCTTGGCTTCATCTTTAGTTACACATCGGAGTAATGGCGTTGAAAAACCCCGCCTGTACAATCGGCCGTCTTGGACTATATATCTGGAGGCTTTCCTTAGAAGCTTCTGTCTTTCTCTCGAATTTTTTGGCAAAGAACCTCTGAGTAGATAGTCCAGTATTGGAGTCATCCATGATTCTTGTTCCTGAGATACATTCATAATCTAGTCAACATCCATCTCGTCTGTACTTGGTGCTGACAGGACTTCTACGGGGACTAATCCCAATAGTTGAGCTTCACCAGTACTTGAATACTTCGCGAGGGAATCTGCCTTCATATTCTCTTCCCGGGGAATATGGTTTATTGAATAATGATCAAAATCTTCAAGAAGCTCCCAGGCCTTTGACAAATAAGTGGGTAAATTTCCTCCTTTAGCTTGGAATTCCTTCTTGACTTGGCATACGATAAGCTGAGAGTCACTGTAGATCTGTAATATTCTGATATTTAACTCTTTAGCGATTCTCAAACCTGCAATGAGAGCTTCATATTCTGCTTCATTATTAGTCGAAGGAAATTCCAGCCTCAGTGCATAACACAATGATCGTCCTTCAAGGGTTTCAATGACAACCCCTGCCCCAGAACAGTAGTCATTCCTTGCGCCATCAACGTATAATTTCCATTTCACCGGGACGTCATTAGTTTCCTCTTCCTCACTATCACCTTTATCTGTGCATTCAGCAATGAAGTCTGCTAAAGCTTGTCCGTTGATAGCTCTTCGGGGATGGTAAGTGATGTCATATTGACTGAGTTCAATATTCCACTTTAAAAAACGGCCCAAAGTTTCAGGGCGAAACAGGACTTGCTTCAGAGGTTGATCAGTGAGGACTTTGATGGGATGAGCTTGAAAATACGGCCTCAATTTCCGTGATGCAATCAATAGGCAATAGGCAAGTTTCTCCAGCTTCGAGTAATTCATCTCTGCCCCAGTGAATCTTTTACTAATGTAATAGACTGGTCGCTGGATCCTTGTATCTTCTCGAACCAATGCTGCACTCAGAGCGTGAGATGATATTGCCAGATATATGTAGAGATCTTCACCATTGTTGGGCTTTGAGAGTATTGGAGGCACTTCCATATGACGAACTAACTCATCAAATGCGTTCTGGCACTCGGGAATCCAGTCAAAGTTTTTTCTTCCTTTCTTTAGAGCGTCAAAGAATGGAATGCATTTATCAGTAGCTTTAGAAATGAATCGGCTCAAAGCAGCAACTTTTCCGTTAAGACTCTGCAGTTCCTTCTTTGTTCTAGGAGCTTTGACCTCCTTCAAGGCAGTGATTTGAGCAGGATTAGCCTCAATGCCCCTAGCCCTCACAATAAATCCCAAAAACTTTCCGGACTCCACTCCGAATGAACATTTCAACGGGTTAAGTTTCATTCCGTATCTCCAGAGGACCGCGAACATTTCCGCCAAGTGATCCATGTGGTCCACTGCTTTCTTTGACTTTACCAACATATCATCGACATAGACTTCCATTGTCTTTCCGATCTGTGGTTTAAACATGGTGTTAACAAGTCTTTGGTAAGTTGCCCCCGCATTCTTGAGTCCGAAGGGCATGACTTTGTAGCAGTAAAGACCAACATCAGTTATGAAGCTCGTGTCCTCCTGATCTGGCTCATGCATCATGATCTGATTGTACCCGGAGTAAGCATCCATAAAAGACAACATTTCATGTCCCGCCGTTCCGTCCACCAACTGATCAATTCTAGGCAGCGGGAAACAGTCTTTGGGGCAAGCCTTATTCAGATCTGAGAAGTCAATGCATACTCTCCACTTCCCATTAGCCTTTTTAACCAGGACAGGATTTGAGACCCAATTTGGGTAAACAGATTCTCTGATGAAACCATTCTCCATGAGTCGATCGACTTCTTCTTTCAACGCTGCTGACCTCTCTGGACCTTGAGTTCTTCTTTTCTGTTTTACTGGCATGAACTTTGGATTGATGTTCAGAGCATGTACCGCAATCTATGGTGATATTCCGCACATGTCGGCATGAGTCCATGCGAATACATCTAAATTTGCCTTCAAGAACGAGACCAGAATATTCTGAGCTGTAGTGTTGAGTTGTGAACCCACATTCAGCACCTTGTTTGGGTCCTTTAAGTCAACAGGTACCGGCACTGTCACCTCTACCGGCACTACTCTATTCTCCCCTGCACTAGCTTTTCTTGGATCCATCTCTCTCCGGGCACCGCTATGTTCGACAGTGCAGGGACCAACCTGTAGTAGCTACAAGGTTCGTTCTTTGATACGGACTGAAGGCGCTGCATCTTTTCCCATTTCTCTCCTCTTTGTTTCGTGTAGCTCTGCAAGATAGCATTCCCGTCCCACGTTCTGATCTCCTTTAATTATCCCAATTCCGTTATCAGTGGGAAATTTTATAGTTAGACACCATGGGGCGAGAACAGCTTTGAATGCAGCCAGAGTCGGTCGGCCCAAGAAAGCATTATAAGCAGAAAATTCTTCAACAATTATAAAGGTCTGCCTTCGAGCTACCTTTCTCAGCCCCTCTCCGAGCTCTACAATCAAGTCTATAGTCCCAATCGGCTGCTTTGGCTCCCCAGTGAAGCCAACAATTTTCAATGACGAAGCCTGAACGTCAGCCATTGGTATCTTCATCTGGTCAAAAGTTTTCTTGAAGAGAATATTACACGAAGCCCCGCAATCGACCATAATTCTTCTCACAGTGGCCGGGCCAATACCGGCAGAAATGACCAAAGGATCTATCGTAGGGGCTTCAATACCCATAGAGTCCCTGGTGCTAAATATGATGTCATCAGGGAAAGTTTTCTGTTGTTTCAATGGCGCGGCATCTTCTAACAAAAAAACACTTTCCTCTAAGGGTGCATGCTTCAGTGCACGAGCATACCTTTCCATCTCACCCCAGCTTCGGCCTGCCGGGTGAGGACCTCCCGTTATCACATTAATGACAGGCCTGTCTGACTCATGTTCTACGGCCTTTTCACTCGAGCTTGGATGGTAAGCGGGGACTTGTTGCCTTTGGACCGATGAGGTTGTTGTGTCCCTATCCCTTTTAACATACTGTTGGAGCTTGTTCTCTTTCAACATTCGCTCAATTACATCTTTCAAGTGTCGGCATTCGTTAGTGTCATGACTAGGCTGATTGTGAAACCGACAGAATCTTCCACTTTTGTCCATTTTACCTCCAACCCTCATCTTAGGTGGCGTAGGATAACTGATATTATCTTTGGTTGCAAAGAAGATATTTTCAGGGGTATCAGTCAAAGGTGTGAAGTTGAAAGCTCGACCCTTCTTTGCATCCCCTTGTTTCTTTCTGCCGTCGTTCCCCCTTTTCTGAGCATTGGATTCCTTTTTGTCTGGAGCGTTGCTATCATTCTTAATTTCTGCTGATGCCACCTTAGCCGGTGCTTGAAGGCTTTCCAGGCGCATGAACTCATCGGCTTTTTTATAGAATTTATCGAGTGAATTTGGTTCTTTCATTTTCCACCATTCTCCAAACTTGCTCGATTTATCAATTGCCCTCATCAAGTATGTTAAAACCATGCGTGGCTCAGCGTTATCAACCTCGGTTATGTTGAATCGATTCAGAAACGACTTGATGGATTCCCCTGGGTTTTGCTCCAGATTTGACAATGATATTATGTCCTTTGGTTTAGAGGCGTACAACCGAAACTGCTCCTTGAACTTCTTAGTTAAGTCCGAGAACTGATCAATGGATCTAACTGCCAGCTTGGTAAACCATAATAAAGCTACTCCTTCCAAATACACCGGGAAGTATCGGCATTTAATCTCATCGGATGCCCTGGCGCCAGTCATATGCCATTCATATTTATACAGAAATTCGTTAGGATCACTTGTTCCTTTGTAAGTTGGAATAGTGGGCGGAACAAATTTTCTCGGGAATTCATCTTTCAGAATCCTCTCAGTGAATGGAGTTTTTCTTGGAGCAAAGCCCCACTCTTTCTCATCCTCGTCCTTTCGAATACTTTCTTTCATGATTTGGCGGACCATTCCTGAAAAATACTCTTCATCATCCACAGGCCCTGCAGGGAAAACGTCAGCCATTCTTTCAGAGTTCTGCCTTGATAATCATTCACGAAGGGTCGGCTGAGGTCCCGATCCTCCATCCTGAGGAAGTGGCCTTTCAACCGGGCTTACCGCCCTTTGAAAAGTATTACCTCTAACACCCTGAGCTCTATCAGCAGAGTTTCCTGCTTTATTTGCTGGCTGACGATTAGCCTCGAGCAAATCATTTAGCTTATTCAATGTCAAGGTATTCTGAGCATTCTGAGCCTCTAATTGTTGATTCAATCCCAAAACCACAGCGTCTAATTCCGCTCGTGTAACTCCCACAGTTGGAGTTGTCTGACTTAGAGGAGGAGAAGTAGCGGTGTTCTCCTGAACATCATCAGATCTGGCAGATCTACGTTTCCTTCCGGGAGCCATAATTTCTGTTAAACTTCTGGTCTTAACGGAGATTCTTTCCTCACAGTTTGGTGAAGCAATGATGTAAATGCCCTGGGTTCGATCTTCTCAGTGAAAGCACCAAAAATGTTAACGTGAAAATCAGATGCTAACACCCCGGTGTGAAATAAAGTTGGATGAAAGCACCACCCATGTATACAGGAACTACAAGCAAGTAGAGAAAATACAGAAAAAAGCAGAAAAGACAATAATTTTTATAGTGGTTCGGCTTAGAGTAAGCCTACGTCCACTTTAACTCTCTTTATTATTGAACTTGATTACAACTTAACAACAATCTTCAATTACAACACACTTTAGACCAGTAGACCAAACTTTGATAGAGAATATTCTTCCGAATTCATGTTGAAATGATGTAGATTTCCTCTTGGAGATCGTCGTAGTGTCTTTGGTGTTTGGAGTACTTGAAGTGTTGGATGAGTAGAGAATTCTGCAGAGTATCGGCGCTTGAAATGGTCGGCCAAAAAAAGTCCGTTTCTAGTTGGAGTTAGGGCTGTATTTATAGGAGTGATTCTGAGCATAATTTTCTTTTCAAGTCTTAGGTTGTAGACGACCTAAGTTAGGTCGTAGGTCGCAGGTTGGCGATGACCTAAGGAATCTCTCGTATTTGTTGCTTCTTCAACTTGTCTTCATCTGCTTAGGTCGTGTGTGACTTATCATAGGTCGTAGGTCATGAGAAGTTTTAGGTTGTGGTGGGGCAAGGTCGTATTTAACTCTGGAATGGGTTACGGGTTAAGTTGTAGGTCGTAGACGACTTATGAGAGTAGTGGGCGACCTTAAAACGCTGAGGCATTCAATGTAGCGACCTAGGCTAAGTCGTTAACTCGTTAGGTCGCTAAGTCTTCTTATCTCGGTAGGTCGCTGAGTCTTCTTGGCAAGTTAGGTCGCTGCTACCCATAGGTCGTAGGTCGTGACAATGCTTAAGTCTTTAGGTCGCAGAGCTGCTTTGTGGAGTTAGGTCGTTGAGACTATTATGTCGTTAGGTCGTTGAGACTATTAGGTCGTCAGGTACTCTTAGGTCGTTGGGCTGCTGAGTTATAGGTCGCGGAGTGTTAGGTAACTAGGTCGCAAAGTAATGATAGGTCGCTAGGTCGCATTACATTTTAGGTCGCTTCAAAGTGGGAGTTAACAGCTGGGCAGTCTTTAACTACGTGTCCTGGTTTATGACAGTAATAGCATTCCTTGGTTCCCTAACTTGTCTTAACAGGTTGATCTTTCTTTCCTTGTTACTTAGGCTTATTGAATCTACTTGAGAAATGTCCCTTCTCCAAACAATTAAAACAAGTTACATCCTTTGCCTGGTTCTCTTGATTAATCTTCTACTCCTTGTGTTGCCACGATTTCTTCCCTTCGAACTTCCTCTTCTTCCAATTAGGATTGCTTGCACGTCCTTTCTCCTTCAGAATTTCCTGCTTATCCAAGGTAGCATGTCTGTAACCCATATCTATCAAGTAAGAAAAAGATTCCTTCACGTGGGCTGTCATCGTCTTATGTTAATTCTGGTTCATTCCTCGAATAAATCCTTCATTCTTCTTCAGAGGCGTGTTTACCAACTCCGGTCCAAACCGAGATAACTCGTTAAACTTATTCAAATACTCTTCAAACGATAGACTCCCCTACTTTAAGTCAGTAAACTCCTGGTACATTCTGGAGATACCAATAGACAGAAAATAACGCTATCAAACATCTCTTTGAATCGATCCCAAGTGAGCTCATCCTCTGGCTTATCCAATGTAATAGTCTCCCACCAGGCTAGAGCTTCCTCCTGGAGTTGCCAAGAAGCTATCAACTGCATTTAATCGTCCTCCAACTTCAATCCTCTAAAAATCCTTTCACATGATCGAATCCAGGCTTGTGCTTCGATAATAGACTCCTTGATTGTGAATGGATTCCCTCAAAGCCTTGCAAAACTTTGATATAAATCAGCCAGATTTGGCTGAGGTTGAGTGGGAATAGCTGCTTCCATTGTTGCTGGGTGTTAACCAGTTGTAGTGGTACTTCCCCATCCCCTACCTCGTCCTCTCCTCGTGCTCATTCTCACTATCTGTTAATAGCAAGAAAACTTGATTTAGGTATACAGACGAAATACCTTAGGGATATACTCATTCTAGGGTATTTCTAACCCTATCTCTAATGAGTCACCTAATGCGTTATACTCCAAAGCCAAAGTTCTTTCTCAACCTTTAGCTTTGATACCACTTGTCACAACCTGAAATCCAGCATTCAATAATTGACATTAAATACCTCATTTGTATTCGAATGCCAGAGATTCAAACATCGGACACCAGTTCGGTGGAGCTTATAACAACATTAGGTGACATAACACAACGGAAACAATATGAATTTCATTAATAACATCACTGATACAACATAGATACAACATCATCAAAGAAATTTAACACCATCATCAGAGTAGAAGGTATATGATACAACAAAGATAATAACACCACAGCGGAACAACAATAAAGCTACAATAACTTCAATATAGTCTTTAAAAGAAAGAGTTCGAGAGCGAGAATCTAGCATAAGCACCTTCAAACCAAACTTCAAAGCTTCCAAAAGATTTCCAAACCAAAAGCTTACAAAAACCGACAACTTCCAAAACCAAAGATTTCAAAGGAATTCTAGATCAAAATCTGAACTAGCTCTAGAATACGGACTACCTGACTCTAGGCTGCCCGTGTGGAAAATTATAGGCACCCGGAGTTTAGGAAGGGAACAATAAACTCATGGTCAGTCATAGGACTAGTATGAGTAAACAAAAATAGTTGTTTGAACAAAAACAATTTATAAAAGAAATTCGTGCATGCTTTTGGAAAATGAATCTACCATAAGGCCTCTCGACACACACACACGATGCAATCGCACACTTGTGGGAGATTTCTCCTTATGAAAGTCGAACATGCTTGGTACGAGAAAACTCTTTTTGATTATTAGTTCATAGTGGAAAACATTTCGAAAATATAATATAAATCTTAGCCAACATAGGTACCATTATACTATGCCTACTATAGCTACCATTTAAGAATGGCAGATTACACAACTGAAATCATAAAGGGCTCGTATTGAATGATTGGATTTCCAACAATGGTCAGGCTAAGAAACTTCCTCACCGAATGGGTATGCCTCTGGAGGGATACCCCGAGAACTTAACTACCTCTCTACCAACACAAAGCCGTATAACCTTTGTAACTAGGTAATTACTGATACAATATGCCATCCCCCAATAGTAACCGACCTTTATTCGAAGCCCTAGTAACAACAACAAGAACCGACAACCACATAAGTTAAGTATCTGGGCTCCATAGCATGATACCACTTTTCATCTAGATTGTGATGTTTGACGAAGTCTCGTCTAAAAGGCTACGCTTTTCACAAAAGCCATGCTTCGATCAACAAATGATCAGTACTCAGCATGCCACACTATCGAATTGGGAGTATATCACCAGTAACCATCAACTACCTAACCTCTGAGCTCGTACGTTTTAGAGAAGGGTGTTAAGCTAAGAGAATAAATTCTCCGCCACTAGAAAGAAATGTATTTGATAGAAATCATCTTTATATCTCAAAGTGTAATGTCAGACATACAACCATACAAGTCCATCTTGAGTCTGAAAGGAACCTAAGGAACTTCATCCAATAAAGGAAGAAGCCTTGCAATTCGAGAATCCACAACCCCGACCGGACTCCCCATCACTTATACAGATCTCTACACGGGAGCAACTCAGTGCACATACTATCGACA
Source organism: Allium cepa (assembly GCA_030765085.1). Classification (NCBI taxonomy): domain Eukaryota; kingdom Viridiplantae; phylum Streptophyta; class Magnoliopsida; order Asparagales; family Amaryllidaceae; genus Allium; species Allium cepa. Next base: position 888,842,754 of record CM060939.1, read on the forward strand.
GGTAATCCTTTCATTCTCGAAAATACCCGATCTTCGCCACAATCTTCAAATGCACTTCTATTTCGTCGTATCATTATTGGAATGGGTTTTATGACACAAAGTTCTCTCCCATATTAACCGAATAATGAGCGCTTATTTTAAAACACGTGGATCCACAGTCATAAAGATTCACTATTAGGATTCGATGTGGGTTTCATATAACTATTTGGAATCCGACTCCCTATCACATCGAAATTCAAATGTCATTTAAAGGCCAAAAGTTTTCACATTGACACAGAAATATATCATAGATATCACAGTTCAATTCTTATCAATTCACACCACAAGGCATTAAAATCACATATCATAGGTATCAACCAATTCAAGGCATTTAATAACAATCAATCAACTATAAGTAAGATGAATTAATCGTGTGATTATACTTAATTAATCATATAATTATTTTCATTAATTATCCTTAACTAATGATTAATTATCTTAATTATAAATTAATTTGTCCTTAATTACCAATTAGTTAGTCTTAATCACTTTCATAAATTAAATATTTATTAATTAATTACATTAATTAATCCTTAATTATAAATTAATTAACCTTAAATTAATAATTAATAAACCTTTAATTATTATTCTTTAATTATTGAGTAATTATAAATCATTTATCTTAATTAATCATTTAATTATTATTAAAATCTTTAGTTAATAAACCTCATAATTAATCATCATTAACACATAAATTAATTTAAGAAATTAAGATTAACTAAAATTTAATTAAAAATTAAAAAAACATTTCATCTTAATTAACATTTTAATTACATTTTTTATTTAAAATAAATTAAGAATTTATTTATAAATAATGTCACATAATTAATAAATTATACTTAATTACTTTAATTATAACTTACTTAAAATCTTTATTAATCCAAATTTAAATCAAAATAATTATTTAAAAACATGGGTTAATTTTTTTTTAAATTTTGAATTTGGTTTTAAAGTTGAAAACTGTTTTTGTATATCAACTTGAGACCTCCCCGAGTGTCACCCCGAGCCAAACACTGTTTACTCCGAGTCCTCCCCGAGCCAACCCATATTTTCTTTTTAAAACATTGATGTTTTTGTTTAAGTTTTTAAAACCCGCTACATATATGCAAACACCCGATCCAAATCTCGAGCCAGCAACAAGATTTCCCGAAGTCTACTTCGAGTTAAAACCTTTCTTCTCCAATCATACGTACTGACACAACCCAGTAACTCGCGCACGTGCACCGCTAATCGCTGACGTTCTGGCCATCGCCACCCCCTTCCATAAGTCGTCGTCAACCCACTCGAGCACCACGAACATCCAGAACCTCGTGTTAACGATAAACCCGAGATTGAGCCACTTCACACTTTCCTGAGCCCAACTCTGATCAATAAAATTGACTCACCTCATCGATCCAGACCACCTAAAACCTCGCCATCATGTCCATCCCTTCGTCGATGTTCCATGCTTCATTTCCACTTGCCACGACGTAGTCAGATTCGACGTTTATGACGCAATTGCTTTGAGAACAGGATCGACCAGAAACTGGGTTAAAACCCTAAATCTAACTCGCATCGCCACCGAGCATTTTTCTGATGATCCTCGTCCACTAAGCGTGCTTCAGCTTCGATTACGAGACGAATTATGACACCGATCACCAGAATTTACCACAAAACTCAAATCCGTTCATCCTCGCATTTCATAGTGAATATTTACTTAAAAATTTTGATTCCACCTTTAAAAATCATTATTTTCAAGGGTGTTTTCGATCATATAATTAAAATCAGAAAACACGATTCTCGAAATTTTTGATATATTTTGTGTTCATCTGTATTTCCTGATTTTCCAAGAAATTCTTAGATTAATTATGCTTAAAATTATTTTTAAAAGGTAAAATACGATTTTACAAACATATTTTGCTTAGATCCTAAAGTCTAACAAGAATCAGAGGAGGATAAATTGATTTTTGAAACAGGTTTGATACCTGTAAACCGGGAACAGAAATAAGTGTCTGTTCCTAGACATGCACAGTCATATCCATATAAATATATATCCAGATTTGTACACATGCAAACAAAGTTCAACTTTACTTCAAGCATGATTTCAAACAACAGGTTAAATTTCCAAATTTCAAAAAGGTTTACTCAGCTTTTAAAAGAAGAACATTGAACTTTGTAAACCTAGAAGTTGATTTGTATTGAAAATCTAGAATTTGTGTTTGACTTTCGTTTTGAACTTTGATCTGTAATTTGATTTGTATTTGCTTGATTACTGAGTTGAATCTTTAAGCTGATTTGCACTTGTCTTAGTTCCCTCCTGGTTTAAAAATTTGAGAAGATTGTTTGCTGTTTACTTTGATGTTCCTTTGTTTTGTGATTTTGTGCAGGCTTTTGTTTTTTTTCTGAAAATTTTTCTCTGATTTCTGATTTTTAAAGACTTGATTTTGAAAACAAAGATAAAAGAAATGAGAGAGAGGGGAGAGTAGAGAGATTATATAACCTTGTTCTCGTTTTTTATCATTTAAAAAAAAGAGAATTATGACACTTGTTTATATTATTGATAAAATCATTGCACTTTTTAGTTGCTTACTAAAATTCTAACACTTTTAATTTTTCTCATGTTATATGTTTATATTTGTAATTTGCATGGGTTTTATGTCTTTTTATATTTTTATATTATTTTAAATTGTATTTCCTATTTTATAAATACACTTTCCTCATTTATATATATATATAACCTTAAAGAAAATAATTTGAAACTAAATTATTCATTAATAAATAATCACATTATATTATTTTTAAATCCAAATATTTTAATGATATTTATATTTGAATTTAAAATTCAAATTCAAGCTACAATCTATATACAACAATATATATCTTATTTATTTTAAAATTTATTCAAATTAATTCCATAAATTTATATTAATTATTAAGTTAAAATTTATTTAAAAACGGGATCGTTACAAAAGTCAAATCGCTTAGCCATTGGAACAATTGTGCTTGTCCACATGCCTAAGTTTGTTGTTGCACATTAACTTTAATTTTTTTTTGCATTTCTAATTCAATAGTTATTGCATGTCTCATTCAACGGTTATCCCGTGTCTAGCATTAGTATTATTGCACTACTAAAACTATCACAACTATAGTGTTATCACACGTCTAAGCTATTACGCATCTAAGATATCGTGCATCTAAGTTATCGCATGTCTAACTTAAGTGCTATCATACTTCAAAGGCAAGTGAGTTATAACATGTACAACTTAAATGCTATCATACTTTTAAGGAAAATTGGCTATCACATACTAAAAGTGGCTAATCTGTAATTAAGTAGAAAAATGTTATTTTCCTTAATAAAATAAACAATTTTTGACTAATTCTTTACAGAAGTCTTATGATCATTCATTAATTTTATTTTATACTAGAAATCTATAACGATAGTCGAAATTTAATCCTTTAATTATAACTTCAATGATTACTTTTCCTAATTATTTTTATTGATTAAGTTATTTTTACCTTACTATTAATTCATAACAATTTAAAAATTCAAGGAAAAATGTAACGACCCGCAAATCCGTATCCTTGAGTCAACACTATTCTACAACAATCAACTCAAGTTGCACAAAAATATGAACCATTGGGTTAAAGAAAAAGAGGTAGAAGAAGGAAAATAGAAAACAACATCAGAATCTAACCATCGCAGAGGAATAAAATATAATAGATAATGAATAATCTTTACTCAAAATCAAATATATCTGTTTATGTATTACATCGTCAGAGTACATCAATCACAGTTCAACATCAATAACATACAACTGGATACACAACTACTCAACACAGCGGAATATATATGTAAAACAAGTACAAAAGTACATATCGTCATCCAGCTCGTCTCCTGAGCTCCACAGCATCCATTCCTGTATCATATAATACTCGGTTTGACCTGAGCATTACAGTTATCTAACACCCGAGTCGGTCTGGAATACCAGCGTGAGAAAATCACACTCAATTGATTATTTAAGTTCAAAAATCATTTTGAAAACAAAAGCATCTCGTAAGACCACGCCACAAACAAACATGTCAGGTTTTTATATTACGATAGCTAAAACAGTTTTATATTAAATCCTTTGATATTATAATTGGGTCCATATACAAATACTTATTAAAATAGACGAAATTGTTACATCTATTAAATTCCAGCTACTAGCCACAAAGTGGGTAATACAAACAAAACTCATACAAGGCTCATAGGGAGAATGGTTTTCTAACTAATGACTAGGCACTGGGTACCACCTGTCACAGTACGTGGCCTAGATCACAGTACCGAGGAGTACGCCCGCTCCCCAGCAACGCAAGACCGGGACTACCTCTTACTGGATAATCCCGAGTGAGATCACCCCACGGTTGGGATCATCAACCGCCCACTAAGCCGAAATGAAAAGGGACGTCTAGACAGGGATGACCTTACCCTGAATGGGTGTTACCCACCTAGCCTTGCTACATAACCCCTGATTTTCAGTCATTCCTGGTTGATGAGGCTTGAGGCTAAGCGTTACCTTTTAAGAACATATCCCATAGATTGCCCATCGTCCACCCGACGATGTTCCGATAGCATTCATCAATACAAGTCCGTCCTTGGTTCGAACGGAACCGAAGGCACTATTCCTACTACATCCATTTTGGAAATATCCTCATGATTAGTAGCGACTAGCCCTTGCACTTCACCGCTCCATCTTCGACTCCAAACTCGTTTTCCCACAAAAACGTACAAACCAGATCGAAGTGGTTTTCGAGAAATAAATCTCGATCCCGATCTCTTCGAAACGATCAACGCATTTGTCCAATATTGATAGTCGGTGATTTATCTATCAATTAACATTCACACATCCATCACACAATAAATAAATTCCCAAAATTATTTATTTATCTCAAAAATATCTTCACAAGATATATTTTCACTTTTCAAACCCCTTTGAAAAACAGTTTTCAAACTATCTTCCTTTCTTAGAATAAATTCCATGTATTTTCTATTTCCACTGGAATTACCAAGCACAAAACTTATGATTTTTAAAATAATTTAAACGCTTTACTTTGAAATATACATTAAAACATTAAAGTTAAAAAATACTTCAATAATTGGGTTAAAAGTACATGCTATATAAATATTTGAAAATGTGGTCACTTAATAAAATATAAAACTAGGTTTTCACCTTTAAAACAAAATACTAAGTCACTTTTATAAATAATTACTACGATAATAGATTTGTAAAATATTTACTTTAGAATTTTGATATTTAGAAATAATAAATTCCTAAAATATGCTTTTTAAAACGAAATGAAAACCTTTTATCTTATATTTAAAAATTTACTTAGAACGAACTTGGCTATCCAGAGAAATATACTTCTCTTCACATTCTTCTTTAAATTACCAATTTCAAAAACTTGAATGAATTTCCAAATTGATTTCCAATTTACTCCCCTTCATTTCAAAATCCATTAATTTCAGATTTTATTTCTTAATTATGATTTAAAATATTTTAACTGAGAATACCAATTTTTGATTTCTCAAATTACTTCTTAATCCTTTTAAATAAATTTAAACTTTGAATTTTAAAATAATTCTTTATTCCTTTAAAATAATATCACTTGATTTTACAATTCATAAATTTTCTGTTTGTTCAAAATCTTTTCATACTCGAAATTATATATTAGTATTTTATTATCACTTCCATTTCTTTCAATTCCTTCTTAATTTTATTCACATTTTCTATAGTTATTTCGCTGACAAATTTACTTCTTTATTTTCTTACCAAAATCCAATTTATATATTTTTAGTAGCTCATTATACCCAAATATATTCAATCAAACCAAAGCATTTAATATTCCAACATAATTCATCATATAATATCAACAATCACAACAGAGAATATTAAACAATTTAAATAATTGTTGAGGGGTCCAATTGGATCCCTTCAACCTGTTTTCCCTGCATCCACAGATGTTAGCACAACATAAATACCAATTCCATAATATAGCACATAAATCAATTAAACCATTCAACCAATTATTTAAATTTAAAAATTTAAATTTAAATTTAAATTTATCTGAGTGAGATTAACTCACCTTTGATTTTGTTTTGCAATCCACTTCAATATTGCCTTGGTTTTCCAGATGTTTGACCTTATATAAATATATTATAATTTATTAATATTTGACTAATTGAACACGTTAAACTTTTTATAATTTTAAGTAACCAATAACTTATGTTAGGCTAATAATCTAGGTTTAAACCAATAATTTATTTTTAACACAGACCAGTAAATTAGAATGTGTGTGTGTATATATATTTATGCTTGTACATATATATATATATGTGTGTGTGTGTGTGTGTGTGTGTATTAAAACTTATCTATATACATTTATATTCTAATAATATAAAAATCCTTTAAACCTAAATATATATATTAAATTAAACACAACTGTTTCATATATCTTTCTAACTGTAAAATATTATTATCCTTTCTAAAAGATAAAAACAGTGATTTACTTGAAGATATTAACTGTCCTAACCTTATGCCTCAAACTCGATCTCGACTTGCCCTACTTCACCACAGCGATACAATCCATGCACGTGTGCTTCCATCAGCGAACGCCACAACGACGCTTAGATCTCCATCGTTGCTATACCGACCCTTCATAGCGTCACACTCAACCCTGCCTCGATCGAAGACCTACTTCGAACCAATTGGGCGTCCATACCCTTGCTATCGGAAGTCGCCTGCCTCGAACGTGCAACGATGCAGCGCTACGACCAATTCCAAATTCAGAGTCGCAGCAGCTGAAATGCTTAATACGAACTCCTTTGCCATATTATTTGTGAACGAAATCGAGTTAGGGTTGCCAACCTTCGGTCGTGATTCTAAAAAATCTCGAACGCGGCTCCATTCTCAACTGAATTCAAAGGGGGAAATGGGAAAAGGAAACTTGATTGGAGAAGGAAGACTACCTACTGTTTCATTACACTTTTTTTCTTTCGAACTGAATTGAAAAGAGAAAGGGTATACGATTTAAAGTTGAAGGGGACGACGTTATTCAGAGCTAGGGAGCGGCGCCTTCAGGGTTAGGTCGGTTTTGAAGGGAGATAGGTTGGCTACGATCTGACATTTATTTGACTGGTCAAGCTGTAAAATATATATGATATTATTTAAATTTAAATTGTCTTGAAAACGTAGCTTAAAATCTTGACATTGTATCAACACGTGCCGCCAGGCATTTATAATGTAATACCCCTATTCCAAACGCAATTGAAAAGGTTTCAAGTGCTAATTCGATCGTATGGAGAAGATAGCTTTCTGGATGAATTATTATATTGAAATTTCGATATAAATTTCAACGCGTTTAGTTATCGTATGCTCACAAAACAACTCCGATCAATACGAAATTTGAAATCAATAATAATTCAATAATACGGATCTAATGGAACTTGTTTCGTCAAATTCCGAGACTATGCCTCGAAAGGTTATTTTTAAATTAAATTAAACGATATTAAATTTCAAAACTTAACAAACCATTCTTAAATTTGATTTCAACACTTCTATTCTCTTCAGTATTATCAATATAACTTTTATAAACCTTCAAATTATTTTTAATAGGCTTAAAATTCCAGATTTAACATTTTATCCAACCTCAAATTATTTAATTTAATAATTTAATCATCAAATAAATTGTGATATTTGAATTGAAGTTAATATTTAACTATTAAATATTTCAAATCAATTAAATATTCCGATTTTAAATGCTCGAAAATTCCGGGTCATCACATTCCTTCCCCCTTAAAAGAATTTCGTCCTCGAAATTTCTAGTTAGGAAGAATAGTCCAATACCCGTCTACCCTTTTTCCCAAAATCAAAAAGTTTCTAACAATTCAACATGTTATCGACTATCTTCTTATAAAAGAACCATTATTATTCTTGTCAACTTTCCAAACTTTTCCATAATTCCCAAATAGCTTTATTTATACAATCATTCAAATTATAATTCAAAACTAAATTTTGAATTATCAAAATTTCCTTAAAAAAATTTTAACTCCCTAAATTTCCGAAAAATTTCGCCAGCGCCTCTTTTGCGCGGCTAGCTCGGTACAACTACAAAAGCCATCTACGGGCTCCCAAATCCCAAAAGAGAACAAAAAGCCAAGTGGCTCGATAAAAAACCCAATCAAATTTCATATAGAAATTTAAACACATACCTTTTTGTCGAGCAAATAAAATTTATCTTCTGAAATAAAAACCAATTTTCCTTTTCCTTTTATAATACCTGCATTTCCTGCTTAGCACTAATATCCAATCACAACATTCACTATCATTTATTGACTTCTTTGCAAAATTTCAATATCTATTCATTCAAGCTCGTACGATGTACCTATACCATTCGTACGCAATATCAAATTCGATCGCTCGATCACACAATTTCACTTCCGAACTAGTATCGTCCATCCAACTTCCTAGTGCAGACTCAGATCTGGTTTCTTGATCAGAAACCATCATTCTCCTTGCATAGTCATAACTATGATAGAGAATTTCCAGAATCAATCAAAATCCATATCCAGGGTTCGCCGTCGAAAATCGAGTGAAAAATCCTAACTCGGATCGATATAACAATCTTGATATTCTATGCTCGAATCTGGATCAAATCACTATGCGAATAAAATAATATACGTACATCCTACGTATTCATATCCATTCTCTTTTATTCACATTATTTTGATTTTTATTCACTATCCACAATTATCCCATTTCACAACTTCCAGTTTTAATCTTCACTCAATTATTCACTTAGTATATTTCCAATACCAAACTTACTTAAGAATTTCACCTTTCATTTCTTAAGTTCAATATAAATATTTTATACGCTTCTTATATTTATTTTCACTTTACCACTTTTAGTTTATATCTATTTCTATTCAAGTTGGTTCTCCCATTCCATATGAATTTAATTTATCTTTAACTCTGAATATTCTAATCTTATTTTCCATTTATAACCAATTCATGTCATTATTTTAAAGTAGTTTCATTCCTAAATTTATTTCGATTTTCAATTTGGAATCGCTTTGTCGCTAACAAAAATTTCCCAAATTTTCAAAAAAAATTCTAACTCCCAAAATTTTCGAATTTTTTTGGCAGAGTCTCCCTTGTACGGAGGATCTTTTGCAATTTGACAATAGATATAAATATATATACATCGACCCACACAGTCCGAAAAACCAAAAACAGTTCATATTTCCTATTTTTATTGCGTACGCATACCTTTATTTAGCATTTTAAGCAAGACGCTTATTTATATTAGCATTTTGTACGATCAAATCCATCCATACGGCTACCCTGAAACCTGTACTTACTCAATTTAAATATGTAAGTACTAAATATATGCAATTTATTAACATTTCACTTATATTCAAATAGCTAACACATAGATTTCATAAGTAATGCATGTGTTATACATTCATAAGTACATATGCAAGGTTTCGACACTAGTTTTAAATTGCTTGCATTCAAGTCACATACGATTCCATTTAATTCATTTTTAAACGAAATGAATGCATATTCATTTCAATTGATGCCAAAATCATCTCATTTCACTTCTAATAACTCATACTATTGATCTAATCCAGTTTACATCAAACGGTCCATTTCTTATGCAATTCGACGATATTAATGTGAATAAATAATTACTTAAGCTTTATAACAATTTAATTGATTCCAACTCAATTTATACTTAATCCCATGCCATTTTAAATTTATTCACAAACTTTCATTGCATTTCTTTCATGTCCAAAAAGTTTGATTCCAAACCATTTTATTGTACAGGACATCATCCCATGCTTCTATTAACTTTAAACTTAAGTTAATTTAACTCAATTCACTACCATATCATAACTTAAGTTCATTCTCGTTTTAATTTGTACATACTCGAATTGGATTTATTTTCATCTCAAATAATTTTTATTTTAATCCAATTCCATACAACTCAGGCTTTATTTCCAAACTCTATTACCAATTCACAATCTTTGATTTGATTTTCCTTTGATCAAATCCCAACCATTTCACTAATTTTTTCGATTAGTTTATTCCTTTATCCATTTTGAAATTTTAATTTACACTAACAATTCATTGTTGAATTTATTAACAATAAGGCCATTCAATTTATGCTTTAATTGGATTTGTTTATATTTCACACCATATCCATTTTAATCCAATTCAAATTTTCATTCAACAACACTTCCAATTATAATCCAATTACAATCCTTGTTAATGCCGAAAATCGAACGCTAACACCCCGGTGTAGATTGAGTTTGAGTGAAAGCACCACCCGTGAACACGGGAACTAAAACAAGTAGAAAATTCACAGAGAAAGCAGAAAAGACAACAGCTTTTATAGTGGTTCGGCTTCAGGTAAGCCTACGTCCACTTTAATCCTCTTTATTACTGAATCAATTACAACTTTACAACAATCTTCAATTACAATTCTGATGAGGCAAACAACTAGAACTTTGATGCAGAAGAATTCTTTGAATCCATGTTGATTGCGTTAGATTTCCTCTTGAAGTTAGTTGAGATGCCTTTCGTATTTGAACTGTTGAGTGAGTCGAGAATTCAGCAGAGTATCGGTGCTTAAAGAGATCAGCCAAAAGTCCCCTTCATGTTTGAGGTAGGTTGGTATTTATAGGAAAATTTCCCCCTTGGGTCGTAAGTCGTGACCGACCCATGGCAGGTCGTGGCCGACTTATCTGGCCAAACCCCATGGTTTCACAAAGGTTCACTTGTATAAGTCCCAGGTCGCCCCCGAGTCAACACAACCTTCTTCCAGTAATACGACATCGGGCTTATATTTAGTAGCTTTAGGTCGTGGGTGATCCAAGCTAGGTCGTGGGTCGTGAACGAGTTAACTGGCAAGTCGTAAGCCATGGCTTAACTGGTAAGTCCTGAACCGTGTACGAGTTAAGAGGCCACTGTGCCAAGTAGCTGTATTGAACTTGTCTTCCTTTGCTTAGGTCGTGAACGACTTAACATAGGTCATAAGTCGGTAGCGACTCAAGTGTAGTTCGTGATCTTGTCCCTGTCTTGAGCAGTTAGGACGACAACTTCTTTGGGCAGTTAGATCGGCATCTACCTTAGGCCAGCATCTATGTTAGATCGGTAACCCACCTAAGCCTTAGGTCGGTACCCCCTCAAATCTTAGGTCCGCATTCCTGTTTAGTCGGCATTAGGCCGGTACCCGTGTTAGGTCGGTAGCTATCTTAGGTCGGTAGCTATCTTTGGTCGGCATCTTGTTTTAGACAGTTGGGTCGGCATTCTTTAAGTCTTAGGTCGGCATTCTGTTAAAGCATTAGGTCGGAATCCCTTTGGGTCAGTAACTGTTAAGCCTTAAGTCGGTATCTGAGTCATGGCCGAGATGGAGTTAACACTTTCCCCTCGAAGTACACGCCTAATGGTTAGGTCGTGTGCTTCGATATCCTCTAACCTGTCCACTCTTTAAGTCGGTAGGTCGTACGCGACCTAACAGTTAGATCATACGTGCCACTCCAGATCCCTCCACTGCATGGTATAAGTCACATCTTCTTCTTCCTTCTCATTACCTACTCTCTTGATTTTGCCATTAAAAACTTTCCCAAGCTCCAAAAGGCGATTTCATTCCAAACAATCACCGATAATCTTTGTTATTCATCACGTAAGTAAACCTGCTTCCTTCTCGATCCCCTACTGTCATTGATCCATGAATCCCATTCAAACTTCACCCACCTCCTCGCGCAGTGCTTCATCACGAATCTTATCATACCGATAGTTGATGATCCTGAGATGGCTCAATTTGGATTCAAACGGTTGATGAAACGATGTCGATGAGTCACTGCTACGGGCCAATCAATCCTGATTTACGTTAGGATTGTGGGGTGTTGAATTCGTGGGGGTTTTAATCTGGTTTAATGGATGATCCGATAGCATGAAATAGCATAAATGAAATGAGGGTTTTTTGGTTGAGGGAGTGGCTATCGGGTTAATGGGTTGAGTGGAGTGAGACATTGGTTTGGACGCGACCCAGTGGTTTTGGGTGACCTAACTTTTGGCCGACCTAATTTAATACGATCTAATCCTTAGATCGTGGCCGATCCAGCACTTGGGGAAATTCGCCGATCTAACCCTTAAATCGTGGTCGAACTAACACTTGGAGAAATCTGCCGACCTAACCCTTAAACCGTGGCCGAACTAACACTTAGAGAATCCTGCATCACTTTTTTGAACCGGAGCCTTTCTCCTTACTACCCCTTACGACTTAAAGAACTGCCGATTTAAAGAATCAGAAACTTAATCTTAACTCGTGAAAGATTCCTTGGGTCGCAGCCGAGTTAACACTTGGATACCCAATTCGAATTCTCACTTAAAAGCATAATTCCAATTTGAATTTTTAACTTGATCTACTGGACTGAATTTCTTAAATCCTGGATTGTTTTAACTTTTTTGCTTTATTTCACAGACCATGTTAACTTATAGGCTAACAACCTGCTGAAAACAACAATCACAGAAAACCAAGGCAATATACTGCCATTGACTGCCCACATCAAATGACAGATTAGTTGACATAGAGTAATCAACTTAAATACACTATATGAAATGCTGTGAACCAATCAACTATAGTGAAGTATTAATGCAAAGCATCGCTAACTTGAACTGATTTGTTTGCATCAACATTACAGTTGCATACTAAAACAATGAACCCTGGACTTTATAACTGGCAAATACTTGCAAGTTTTTATTCCAGTTATACTTTCTTATTTCTTTGTTGATTTTACACAACACTTCACACATATTAGGAAATGTGCACCTTCATGTTTGAATATCCAATTGTTTGTGTAGAATGACTTCCCTCCAAGAAGAAGAAGCGGTAGCTCAAGCGGGAGAGATCTTTCAGTCAGCTGTTCCCATAGAGAATCCTCCAGAGAGAACTTCGACTATCCTAACTCCGAGAGCGTTTATTCAGCTATGTACCCAATTTGGTTTTGCTGAAAACGATGCCCTACTCCCCGGGCCAAATGATACTGCCGACAGTCCTCCCCCCGGTTTCGTCGTAGTCAACCGTCAAATGTGCCTAAGCAGGGCGATTCCTCCTTTTAACGACTTCCCTCGAACCCTTCTTCTCCGGTTGACAATCTCTCCGTTCCAACTTCATCCTAATGGCTACGCCATCTTGATGGGGTTGTGTGTTTTGTTTAGGAGAACTTTGGATCGCTTGCCAAGTTTTGAAGAAATTCGCTACTTATGCTCGTTTGCAAAGAGTAAAGACCATCCTTCCATTATTATTGTGAGAAGTGCTAGAAACCGCAAGCTTATTTCTGATTTTACCGAAAGTGTTCATGGATTTTTGAACCAGTTTTTCTTTGCTCGCTGCCCCCAGGGTTTTATGCAATCTGGAGAGTAGGAAGTAAGATTACCTGTATCTATTTTCTCCATTTTCAAACTTTTTCGAGATCCGATCTACCAATTGCTAATTTCATTCTTTGCTCTTTTCAGTACTTCCTCTCCCCTCTAGAGATCCAAGCCATAAGCAAATTTTTGAAAGATTGAGCGCCGTGGCCGCAGAAGAGAGAAGTATAAAATTTTTGTTGAGGGATGAATTTTTGCATCAATATGGACTTTTGCACGCTTCTCGCTCTACACACCCCCATGAGGTTCCCGACTCCCCGCCTAAAGCATTAGATGCCCCAGTTTCCGCTGACGAAGCCATACCAAAAGAAACTGGCTCCGAAGCTTCTCTGGTGAAGTGCTCTACTACTGTCGATGTTGCGGGGTCATCTGGCAAATTCACACTTGCCCCAGTCATTGAGGAAGAAGAGCCTCAGGGATCTCCCCGACATTCACAGAAGTCTGGTGAAGAAGTCGGGAAAACAAGCCCTGTCAAGCATAGCGGGGATGACACTTTCGAAGGGCTAAGCGACCTCTTTATTACCTCGCAGGAGCTCTTTAAAGACGACCCTGTCACCACTAGGGTTTCTTCTTCAGTAGTGGAAGCGACTTCTTCCTTGCAACAAGCTCCGTCGACTCAGGAGTTGACATTAACTAATACCCCCACGATTACTCCGCAATCGAAGAGTGGTTCGTAGTTTGATGCACGTAGTTTGCACATCACACACACTTTGAATCTTTCGGCACTTTCATGCAACTAACTCTTTGTACTTTGAAGATTCTACAGTTACGCTTCTTTTTTCTAAAGATTTTTAAGACTTGTCTTTTTTTAAATTTCAGATTCTCCGATGGGACGCAACGGCTCCTACTATGATGACTTTCAGCGCTACGGGAGGCGTAGTCAATATGATTATAGGCGCTGCCTTCCCTTTCATAGAGAAACCGACGAAGAGAGAGCCGCTCGAAAGGCTCAGGAGAGGAGGGCTCAAGAAGAGCGTTATGAGAGAAAAGAAAGGGAGGAGCACCATGATTCTTCCCAGAGGTGACGACTCTCACAAGAGAAAGTCGCATGATGATCGGGGAAAAAACCATATGGTTGAGGACCCAAGCAAGCGTGCTAGGCACGGTGAGAAGCATGCTTCTACAACTCCTGAAAAGGTCGCTGCCCCCGTCTCACTTGACACTCCTTCTGGCTCTCCTGCTCTCGGGAAGACAGACATTCAGACAATAATCAGCAGGCCTAAATTCCAAGTTGGATCAGGCCCGGCTATTCTGCAAAGCCGGTTCCCGCACTGGTGCCTAAAGGGAGTGCAGTTCGATCTTGACTTGGTCCCTATTGACAAGCCTGCCATGCTGCGTAATCTCGATGCCGTCAGACTTGATATTGAAAAAATGTCGAACTGGCAAAAGCTTGTTGATGAGCTTCAAAGGGTAAACCGTGCGAATCTCGAGGTCATGCTTACTATGGAAAATGACAGAGCTGAATGGCAAAAGGTTCTTGAGCAGCATGATACTGAGATGAGGAGCATTACTACTTATAATGAAGAGCTTGAAGCGATGGTCGAGAAGCTTAAAGAAGAACTCGCCACTTCTTTTACTTCCTACACTCAAAAAGAAGAAGTGCTTCAGAAACAAGTGAGAGATGCTCATGCCAGTCAAAGAGACGCCGAAGACAGGCTCGAAGTGCAAAAAAGAATCAATGAGGGCTATATTGCTGATATTGTAGAGCTTCGGAAGAAAACCGACTCTCAAGAGGCGGAGATCGAAATGCTTAAGCTTCAACTCTCCAAAGCTGAAAGAGAGCGTGATGAGGCCGTTGCCGGTAAAATTGCAGCTGAAGAATCTCATGAGGCAACGAAGACCAGCATCAGCTCGACATTATTTGACTTCTACCTGCATAGTGTCTTGGGGCGCGGTAGCCTCGCCTTCCTAGGTCCCAAATATGAAATTACTCTGGCAGAGGTGTGGGAGGCCGCACTTGATATGCTTGGTGCTATAGGTGCCGGCTACATCGAATCAGCTCTTGAAGAGCATTACTTGGATGACGAAGCTCGCGCCGCTCTCACGAAGGGAAAAGAACAACATGCAAAATTAAGAACTGAAATGGCAGAAGGAGAACGTTTAGGAAAAACTACTTCAACTGATCCAGTTCAGCCTTCACCTTCAGCCGAAATCGACATTGTCGGTTCCAGTTCTCATTCTCCATCCTTGGTTAAAGTTACAACTGAGATCACAAGCACATAGGGTGGAGATGAAGGCGAAGAGAGCGCCGAAGCACAGGCTTATGAGGTTGATATCAGGAAGCCGACTTCTCTAGGTAACTCTACTGTTAATCTTGCCCAAGTAGACTGCTCATTTGCTTCTTATGAATTTGATGAGCTTCTTGACTATTTCCTGAACCTCAATGAGCCTTTATCTCCTCTCTTTACTGACTTTAACTTCTTTTCTTCTGTAGAGAAAGTGTCGAGCATCGTTCAGACTCCCCCTCCTGCAATTATTCCTCCTCCGCTTCTCCAGGTCACTCCTCCATCCGCCTCTCAACCTGGGTCGCAAGAGGAGCAAATAGAAGCTCTTCATGGATTAGATGATCCTATTGCTTCTCAAGACCCAAAAGGAGAAGAAACTGAGGGGACTGAGAAGACTCCAGAACCAATTGGCTCCGATGATGAACCGTTAACTAAACTTTTTTCTCCAGGGAGTGGGTCTTCTTTCAAGAAGAGAGGGAAGCAGGGAGTCTCTAAGAAGAAGAAGGAATCTTCAGCCGGCGAGGAAAAAATAGAAGAAAGTCCAATTGTGCCCATTTCTCCTTCGTCCCCTACTCTTACAAGCCGGCCTAAGAAGTTGACCATCCGACCGGGCGCAGGCTCAAAAGGTGGAAGGAAGAAGAAATGATGGCTTTGGTTCTGTGCTTTCCATATCGCTTTTTGCTTTTTGCATGTACTGACCGGAGATTGTGCGGGTACCGGCCTCCGCTTTTCTTTTTTTCTTTTTATTTTGAAACCTGTACCTGTACAAAATGTTGACTGTATTGAATAAAATGATTCCTTTTGTTTGCACAAACTTCTGTCTGTATTTGAGAATGCATTTACTATTCATTTTTGTACAAGTTTCTTTATATGATATTGCAGTGAGCTTGTGGTATGTTGTTCGAGCGTAACTTTACCAATGTGGTTATACCATGTTTCCCCTATACCACAAGCTCATTGCAATATTTTACACTTTGAGGGAATTTGTACTCTTATTTTCTAGAGAATAACTATTCCATACTTGGAGGAATACTATTCTGCTCAAAATAGAGTACGGCTTACTCCATATGAGTTTCTACGCTTCATCCTTCGAAGATATCACTTTTTTCTTTTGTGCACACACACATTTTACCAAGTGAATTCCCCTATGTGGTAAAGCGGGCCTCAGAAGGGCACTTTAACTTCTTTTTGAGGAAAAGTATTTTCAAGAATAGAAGAACCAGTCTTCCTTTGAAAGCTAAAGTGTGCCTTTGAAGAGGGTTTTTTTTTTTTACGCCTCGGTGGAGGGCTTTTTTATCTTTGTTTTGCATTTCTAACAAAATGCTTCTTTGAAAAGTTGTACCTCTGAGGAGGGATTTTTCACGTTTCAACACTTGGAGGTTTTATTTCAATATCGGTGAAACGTGTGCCTCCGAAGAGTTGTGCCTCCGAGGAGGGCTTTCCACGTTTCAACACTCGGAAGTTTTATTTCAATCTCGGTGAAACGTGTGCCTCCGAAGAGGTCTTTCTGTTTGATTTCGCCTCTGGGAAGAGGTTTTTTGTCTGATTGTGCCCCTGGGAAGGGGTCTTTTTGTTTGATTGTGCCCCTGCGAAGGGGTCTTTTGTTTCTGCCCCTTGGGAGAGGCTTTTATTTTTCCCTGTTCGCTGGGAAGCGGGCCTCCGAAGAGGGCTTTTCACATTTCGACTCACGGGAGTGTATCACCGATCACGGTGAAATGTGTGCCTCTGAGTAGGGTTTTTGCCTGGAAGTTTGGAGTTTCTTTCTCTCGGTTGGACGGATTCTTGGGAGTGTATCAACCGATCAGTCCGCAACTTTTTATCGAGAAAGATCTCTCTTTTTATGGTTTGGCCCGCTCGAGGTCTTTTAGCATTTCAACTGTGGTGAAATGGGCCTCCAAAGAGGGCTTTTCACGTTTCAACACTTGGAAGTTTTATTTCAATCTCGGTGAAACGTGTGCCTCTGAGTAGGGCTTTTGCCTGGAAGTTTGGAGTTTCTTTCTCTCGGTTGGATGGATTTACGGGAGTGTATCAACCGATCAGTCCGCAACTTTGTATCGAGAAAGATCTCTCTTTTTCTGGTTTAGCCCGCTCGAGGTCTTTATCCTTCGAAGAGTTGTGCCTCTGAAGAGGGCTTGTGCCTCCGAAGAGGTCTTTTGTTGTTTGATGCTTGCTCACCCATGTCGCTTTGCCATTTATTCATGTCGGCGATCCCCGTTATCTTTTGCAAGTGTCATCCCTTTTTAGTTGCCAATAATTTTCCTTATCCAAAGAAATATACTTCGTAGTTAAGCAAGTTGGTGGTGGTAGACACAGGCTATTTAACTGGTTGTTTGTTTGTTCAAACATTTGCAGTTAGTTAGAAATGGTCCACTTCCATCCACATCGCTAGCTTTTGTTCGAAGCACTTCTTTTGTAGGATTTGAGTATGGAAATTTTGAATGGTTTAGCATTTGCTTGCTGGGTGATGTCGGAGATCGCTTGGTCTTGCGATGGGTAAGCTTTGTTTTTATGGCCTGCATTATTAAATCGACATTTTAGTAACACAGTTAACGTATTTTATATGTCGAAATAAAACAAAGCAGTTTATAATAGTAAAGAACACAAGATTTATAGTGGTTCGGCCAAAAACTGGGCCTACATCCACTTTATAGCTTTTCATTATTCACTTTCTTTACAATTGCTTTCAATATAAGAATCATATATTCGTAATTCTTTTACAACATTTCAGCAAAGCTTTCAAGTAAAATAGGGACGCAAATGATTGCTGTTCCAAGCTCTTGGGATTGGTTCTCCTTCGACGGTTGTGAGTTTGAATGTGCCATCAAGAAGTTTCGTGCCTATAACATATGGCCCTTCCCAGTTTGGCCCAAACAGACCTATGGCTGTCATAATTCTCTTCAGGACTAAGTCCCCAACTTCAAAGATGCGCTGGCGAACTTTGAAATTGAAGTGCCTGGCTATTCTTTGCTGATGAGCTGCAATTCTATGCCTAGCCTCTTCTCTTCTTTCATCGAGGAGGTCAAGTGCTTCCAATTGCAATTTTTCATTCTCATCTTGATAAAAATGGATCCTTCTGTGTGAGGGGACTTCAGTTTCCACTGGAATCTTTGCTTCTGATCCGTATGCCAATGAAAATGGAGTATGCCCAGTCGCAGTTTTGTGGGTGGTTCTGTATGCCCATAGTGCAAGCGGTAACTTATCGACCCAACCACCTTTTGCTTTTTCCAGCTGCTTTTTGATGGTTGATTTGATGATTTTGTTTACTGCTTCCACTTGCCCGTTTGCCTGCGGATGAGCCACTACTGAGAAGCTTTTTCGGATCTTGAATCGTTTGCAGAAATCTTGGAACTCCTCACTTTCAAACTGAGTACCATTGTCTGTGATTATCTTCTGAGGCACACCATACCTGCAAATGATATTTTTAGTCACAAAACTTATCATTTTCTTAGAGGTAATAGTAGCCAATGGTTCGGCTTCAGCCCATTTAGTGAAGTAATCAACAGCAATGATTGCATATTTAATCCCCGATTAGTCGGCAAAGGCCCAATGAGATCTATTCCCCAGATAGCAAACGGCCATGGACTGACCATTTGTGTTAGCCCAGTGGAAGGTGCTCAAGGAATTTTAGTGAATCTCTGGCATTTATCAAACTTTCAGGAATAGTCAGCAGCATCCTCATTAATTTCTGGCCAAAAGTATCCATAACGGAGGATTTTCTTTGCTAAAGTTTTACCACCTGTATGATCCCCACATTCCCCTCCGTGTACTTTAGTCAGAATTGTCTTTGCTTCTTCCTTTATCACGCATCGGAGTAATGGCATTGAAAATCCTCGTCTGTACAAACGACCATCTTGAACTATATATCTGGAGGCTTTCCTCGTCAGCCTTTGTCGTTCTTTTGAACTTTCTTGCAAAGAACCATTGAGTAAATATTCAAGTATCGGAGTCATCCATGATTCTTGCTCTTGGGATACATCCATAATCCAATCAACATCCATTTCATCTGTGCTTGGAGCTGACAAGACTTCGACGGGAACTAATCCCAATAGTTGAGCTTCACCGGTACTCGAATACTTTGCAAGAGAATCCGCTTTCATGTTCACTTCGTAGGGTATATGGTTTATTGAATAACGGTCAAAATTTTGAAGAAGCTCCCAGGCTTTTGATAAATAGGCGGGTAGATTCCCTCCTTTAGCTTGAATTCCTTCTTGACTTGGCAGACAATAAGTTGAGAATCACTGAAGATCTGCAATGCCTTAATGTTTAGTTCTTTAGCGATCCTCAAACCAGCAATCAGGGCTTCATATTCTGCTTCATCATTTGTCGAAGAGAATTCTAGTCTCAGTGCATAACATAGCGATCGCCCTTCTGGGGTTTCAAGGACAACCCCTGCTCCGGAACAGTAATCATTCCTTGCGCCATCGACATACAATTTCCATTGGATTGGGATGTAATCAGTGGCTTCTTCCTCACTGTCACCTTTATCCGTACGTTCTGCGATGAAATCTGCTAAAGCTTGTCCATTGATTGCTTTCCGGGGATGGTAAATGATGTCATATTGACTGAGTTCAATATTCCATTTCAAAAGACGGCCCGAAGTCTCAGGACGGAATAAGACTTGCTTTAGAGGTTGATCAGTGAGGACTTTGATGGGATGAGCTTGGAAATATGGCCTCAATTTTCTTGATGCAATCAACAAACAATAGGCGAGCATTTCCAACCTTGAATAGTTCATCTCTGCCCCAGTGAATCTTTTGCTGATATAATAGACTGGGCGTTGAATCCTTGCGTCTTCCCGTACCAACACTGCACTGAGAGCATGAGACGAAATTGCCAAATATATGAAGAGATCTTCACCACTGTCAGGCTTTGAAAGTATCGGAGGCACTTCCATATGATGAACCAACTCATCAAATGCTTTCTGACATTCAGGATTCCACTCAAAGGTTTTTCTTCCTTTCTTCAGAGCATCAAAGAATGGAATGCATTTGTCAGTAGCTTTGGAAATGAACCGACTCAACGCAGCAACCTTTCCATTGAGACTCTGCAATTCCTTCTTCGTTCTAGGAGCCTTGACCTCTCTCAGGGCAATGATCTGAGCTGGATTAGCTTCAATGCCCCTAGCGCTCACAATGAAACCCAAAAACTTTCCGGACTCCACACCAAATGAACATTTCAAGGGATTAAGCTTCATTTTGTACTTTCGGAGTACTGCGAACATCACTGCCAAGTGATCCATGTGGTCCACTGCTTTCTTAGACTTCACTAACATATCATCAACATAAACTTCCATTGTCTTGCCAATCTGTGGTTTAAACATGGCATTAACAAGCCTTTTATGAGTTGCCCCTGCATTCTTGAGTCCGAAAGGCATGACTTTGTAGCAGTAGAGTCCAACATCTGTAATGAAGCTTGTATCCTCTTGATCTAGATCATGCATCATAATCTGGTTATATCCGGAGTATGCATCCATAAAAGATAACAATTCATGCCCTGCCGTCCCATCCACCAACTGATTGATCCTGGGCAGCGGGAAACAGTCTTTGGGGCAGGCTTTGTTCAAATCTGAAAAGTCAATGCATACTCTCCACTTTCCGTTAGCTTTTTTAACCAGCACTGGATTTGATACCCAATTTGGATAAGTAGATTCTCTGATGAAACCGTTCTCCATGAGCCGATCCACCTCTTCTTTTAACGCTGCCGTTCTCTCAGGACCCTGAGTTCTTCTTTTCTGTTTCACAGGCGTAAACTTTGGATCAATGTTCAGAGTGTGTATTGTAATGGGGATATTCCACACATGTCAGCATGAGTCCAAGCGAATACATCCAAATTTGCCTTCCAAAACGAAATCAGAACATTCTGTACCGTTGCGTTGAGTTGTGAACCCACATTCAGCACTTTGTCCGGGTCCTTTAGGTCAATGGATACTGGCACTGTTACCTCTACCGGTACTACCCTATTCTCCCCTGCACTGGCTTTCCTTGGATCCATCTCTCTTCGTGCGGCACTACATTCACCAGTGTAGGGTCCACCCTGTAATTGCTACAAGGCTTGTTCTTTGGTGCGGACTGGAGTCACCTCACCTTTTCCCATTTCTCTTTTCCTTGATTCTCGCAACTCTGCAAAGTAACATTCTCGCCCCGCATCTTGGTCTCCCTTAATCACACCAACTCCGTTATCTGTGGGGAATTTTAGAGCTAGACACCATGGGGCAAGAACAGCTTTGAACGCAGCAACAGTTGGTCGGCCTAAAAAGGCATTATAGGCAAAGAATTCTTCAACAATTATAAAGGTTTGCTTTCGAGCCACCTTCCTCAGTCCCTTTCCGAGTTCTACAAACAAATCTATGGTCCCAATCGGCTGTTTGGGTTCTCCAGCAAACCCAGCAATCTTAAGTGATGAAGCTTGAACGTCAGCCATTGGAATCTTCATTTGATCAAAGGTTTTCTTGAAGAGAATGTTGCATGAAGCTCCGCAATCAACTAGAACACTTCTCACAGTAGCCGGCCCAATACCAGCGGATATGACCAAAGGATCTATGGTAGGAGCCTCAATACCCAAAGAATCTCTGGCACTGAATACAATATCATCTGTGGAAGTCTTTTGTTGCTTTAAAGGTGCATCATTCTCTAAAACAAAAACATTCTCTTCAGCTGGTACATGCCTCAAGGCCCAGGCATACCTTTCCATCTCGCCCCAGCTTTTGCCTGCTGGGTGAGGTCCTCCAGTTATTATATTGATGACATGCCTTTCTGATTCATGTTCTACGGCCTTCTCACTTGAGCCAGGGTGGTGAGCGGGAACTTGCTGTCCTTGAGTCGATGAGGTTGGGGCATTTCTATTTCTTTTCACATACTGTTGGAGCTTGTTCTCTTTCAAAAGTTGATCAATTACCTCTTTCAACTGACGTCATTCTTTGGTGTCATGGCCAGGTTGGTTGTGGAACTGGCAGAACCTTCCACTTTTTTCCATCTTAATCCCAACTCTCATTTTAGGTGGTGTCGGATAATTGACATCATCCTTGGTCGCAAAAAAGATGTTCTCAGGGGTATCGGTCAAGGGTGTGAAGTTGAAAGGACGGCCTTTTTTAGCATCTTCCTATTTCTTTCCACCATCATTACCTCTTTTCTGAGTGTTAGGTTCTTTCTTGTTCGAAGGAGCACCATTGTTCTCGGCTTCCGCTGATACCACCTTAGCCGGTGTTTGGAGGCTCTCCAAGCGCATGAATTCATCCACTTTCTTAAAGAATTTGTCAAGTGAGTTTGGTTCTTTCATTTTCAACCACTTTCCAAATTCACTCGATTTGTCAATCGCCCTCATCAAGTATGTTAGGACCATGTGTGGCTCAGCATTATCTACCTCGGCCAAAGCTACGTTAAAACGATTTAAAAATGATCTGATAGATTCTCTCGGATTTTGCTCTAGACTTGACAGCGACATTATATCCTTTGCTTTAGAAGCATACAATCGAAATTGTTGCTTGAATTTCCTGGTCAAGTCGAAGAATTGATCAATGGACCTAACTGGCAGCTTTGTGAACCACAGTAGAGCCACACCCTCCAAATATACCGAGAAATATCGACATTTGATTTCATCAGATGCTCTGGCACCCGTCATATGCCAGTCGTACTTGTACAGAAGCTCGTTAGGATCACTCGTCACCTTGTAGGCCGGAATAATAGGGGGAACGAATTTTTTTGGGAACTCTGCCTTCAAAATCTTTTCAGTAAATGGAGTTTTGCTTGGAGCAAAACCCAACTCTTTCTCATCTTCATCTTTTCGCATATTTTCCTTCATGATTTGACGAACCATACCCGAAAAATACTCTTCATCATTTAGAGCGTCTAGAGGGCACACATCAGCCACTCTCTCTGAATTCCGTCTTGACAATCGTTCACGGAGGGTCGGCTGCGGCTCTGATCCTCCAGCTTGAGGAGGAGTCCTTTCTACAGGGTCTGCGGCTCTTTGAGAAATGTTCCCTTCAACATCCTGAACTCCCACAGTAGGGTTCCCATCATTATTCACCGGTTGACGATTTGCTCCTAGCAGATCATTCAACTTACTTAAGATCAGGGCATTCTGAGCATTCTGAGCTTCCAACTGCGCATTCTGAGCATTCAATGTTGATTCAACCCCAAAACTACGGCGTCCAATTCTGCTCGCGTAACTCCAACAGTTGGAGCTGCTTGACTTGAAGGAGGAGAGGTAGCAGTATTCTCTTGAACATTGTCGGATCTTACAGAACTTCGTTTTCTCCTAGGGGCCATTATTTCCAATAAACTTCTTGTTTTAAAAGAAATCCTTTCAACAATCCTTTGCGGAGCAATGGTGGAAGTTTCCTGAGTTGGGTTCTCAATGAAAGCACCAAAAATGTTAACGCCGAAAATCGAACGCTAACACCCCGGTGTAGATTGAGTTTGAGTGAAAACACCACCCGTGAACACGGGAACTAAAACAATTAGAAAATTCACAGAGAAAGCAGAAAAGACAACAGTTTTTATAGTGGTTCGGCTTCAGGTAAGCCTACGTCCACTTTAATCCTCTTTATTATTGAATCAATTAAAACTTTACAACAATCTTCAATTACAATTCTGATGAGGCAAACAACTAGAACTTTGATACAGAAGAATTCTTTGAATCCATGTTGATTGCGTTAGATTTCCTCTTGAAGATAGTTGAGATGCCTTTCGTATTTGAAGTGTTGAGTGAGTCGAGAATTCAGCAGAGTATCGGTGCTTAAGGAGATCAGCCAAAAGTCCCCTTCATGTTTGAGGTAGGTTGGTATTTATAGGAAAATTTCCCCCTTGGGTCGTAAATCGTGACCGACCCATGGCAGGTCGTGGCCGACTTATCTGGCCAAACCCCATGGTTTCACAAAGGTTCACTTGTATAAGTCCCAGGTCGCCCCCGAGTCAACACAACCTTCTTCCAGTAATACGACATCGGGCTTACATTTAGTAGCTTTAGGTCGTGGACGATCCAAGCTAGGTCGTGAGTCGTGAATGAGTTAACTGGCAAGTCGTAAGTCGTGGCTTAACTGGTAAGTCCTGAACTATGTACGAGTTAAGAGGCCACTGTGCCAAGTAGCTGCATTGAACTTGTCTTCCTTTGCTTAGTTCGTGAACGACTTAACATAGGTCGTAAGTCGGTAGCGACTCAAGTGTAGTTCGTGTTCTTGTCCCTGTCTTGAGCAGTTAGGACAGCAACTTCTTTGGGCAGTTAAATCGGCATCTACCTTAGGCCAGCATCTAACCCACCTAAGCCTTAGGTCGGTACCCCCTCAAATCTTAGGTCGACATTCCTGTTTAGTCGGCATCCCCTAAGGCATTATGCCGGTACCCGTGTTAGGTCGGTAGCTATCTTAGGTCGGCATCTTGTTTTAGACAGTTGGGTCGGTATTCTTTAAGTCTTAGGTCGGCATTCTGTTAAAGCACTAGGTCGACATCCCTTTGGGTCGGTAACTGTTAAGCCTTAAGTCGGTATCGGAGTCATGGCCGAGATGGAGTTGACAATACTATACTTGATTTTCTTTTTCATTTATCTTGAAAATCATTTTATTTGATTTCCTTGAGTTTAATCTAATTTTATATCCCAAGTTTGGGATTTTATCTCAAAATATAATATATTTTTTATTCCGGCTTATTTATTTCCTTTTTTCAAATTTTATAAGTTACTCACTTTTAATATTCATACTTCATCATCTATTTACAGTTAATCACATCCACATCTTACCTTTAACTAGGGATTATATATATTTTTTTTCAATGCTTTTCAATTCTTTTATAAGCTTCCGAAGTTTATTTATTCTAATTCAATATTTACTTAGTTTACATTTATTCGGGTAAGAACCTAATTCCATTTAATAACACCCATAACTCTATTGAATTATACTCCAATTCAATTCTATTTAACTTAACCCTAGTTAAATCTTGTTACATACTATTCCTTTGGATTTTTGTTAAACAAGGAATTAATTCCATTTAATATCCTTCATGACACAACTAAATTTTGATTCAATTCAATCCAAATTTTAACTAAATTTTATTTCTCAATATATGTGTTCAAAACTCACTTATTTATTTCAAAGCATATATTGCTCATTTGAGTCATTTCATCTTACAACCAAATTTCAGATTATATATATATATATATAACACTTACTAGCTTAAGGTATAAATTTTCATTTCACATTATAATCATTTTACCTTCAACTTTATATCTATTTTAATTCAATTTCAGTTTCAATTTTATTTCACTCATCTCAAGTTAAATTCAAGTATATTCTCTTCACTTTCATTCACTTAAGTAAAATTTTAATTCTCGGATTAAAATTTCCTTTTGAAATTTCTTAACAACTTGTATACCCAACAAGCCCAAACAATATCATAACTAACTATCCTAGTAGCAAATCCATCACCTTAGAAATTCGAAAATGAATACTTATGATGTGGCCATCATCATCAGGATTATTTTCCAGTGACTGAAGTGAGTTCAATGCTTTTATCTCTTTCAAAACCCTTCAAACAATTTTAGATTCCAAATCTCATTAGATTTCAAATCTGATTCAAAAATATTTCTCAAATATATTTTATTTTTCCCAACTTTTGAGAATTATTTTCAATTTCAAAGGAATTTAAATTCGCATATTCCAAATTCCAAATCCTTTAAATTTATATTAAAACATTACTTTGAATTTCATCTTATTTTAATTATTAATCACGCTATACTTCATATTTATAGCTTATATTTACAAATTTCATTTGTATACAAATTGGTTTCTTAGTTTTTAATTAAGGTTTCAATTCCTTAATCAATTATGAATCACATTTACAAATTCCATTTATTATTAATTTCTTCCTTAATCTTTAGTTATTATTTCAATTTCTTATTCAATTTTACACATTAATAATAATAATTTAATGTTATTATTCCTAACAACCAAGCATCCATATATAACCATAATAATTTACGGAAAATCATTCCTTTTATATACAAAAATAATTTTGGGTAAAATTACTTCATTTACCCTATTTAAAATAATATTGTGTCGGTTTATCTTGTTTAAGAGTTTAGAAATCCCTATCGATAATATGGCATCCCAACATCGACCAGAATCCATAAACACTCCACCGATAAATCAACGAAATAAAAAAAAAATTATATTCACTAACAAATACGAGCTCATATCTATTAATACTCTCAAACTCATTCTAGAGTACTTACGTACTCTATTCTATGAGTAATTCCCACCAGAGCCAATGTTATCACCAACCTAAGCTCTGATGCCAAGTGTAACGACCTGCAAACCATACCCCTTGAGTCAACACTATTCTACAACAATCACCTCACGTTGCACAGAAATACGAACCATTGGGTTAAAGAAAAAGAGGTAGAAGAAGGAAAATAGAAAACAACATCAGAATCTAACCATCGCAGCGGAATAAAATATAATGAATAATAAATAATCTTTACTCAAAATCAAATATATCTGTTTATATATTACATCGTCAGAGTACATCAATCACAGTTCAAAATCAATAACATACAACTGGAAACACAGCTACTCAGCACAGTGGAGTATATATGTAAAACAAGTATGAAAGTACATATCGTCATCCGGCTCATCTCCTGAGCTCCACGACATCCATTCCTGTATCATATAATACTCGGTCTGACCCGAGCATTACAGTTAAATAACACCCGAGTCAGTCTGGAATACCAGTGTGAGAAAATCACACTCAATGATTATTTAAGTTCAAAAATCTTTTTGAAAACAAAAGCATCTCGTAATACTACGCCACAAATAAACATGTCGGGTTTTTACCTTACGATAGCTAAAACAGTTTTATATTAAATCCTCTGATATTATAATAGGGTCTATATACAAATACTTATTAAAATAGCCAAAATTGTTACATCTACTAAATTCTAGCTACCAGCCACAGAGTGGGTAATACAAAAAAAATTGTACAAGGCTCGTAGGGAGAATGAATTTCCAACTAATGACTAGGCACTGGGGTACCACCTGTCACAGTATGTGGCCTAGATCACAGTACCGAGGAGTACGCCCGCTCTCCTGCAACACAAGACCGGGACTACCCCATACTGGATAATCGCAAGTGAGATCACCCCGCGGTTGGGATCAGCAACCGCCAACTAAGCCGAAATAAAATGGGACATCTAAACAGGGATGACCTCACCCTGAATGGGTGCTACCCACCTAGCCTTGCTGCATAACCCCTGATTTTCAGTCATTCTCGGTTGATGAGGCTTGAAGCTAAGCATTACCTTTTTAGAACATATCCCTTAGAATGCCCATCGTCCAGCTGACGATGTTCAGAAAGCGTTCATCCATACAAGTCCGTCCCGGGTTCAAACGGAACCGAAGGCACTATTCCTACTACATCCATTTTGGAAATATCCTCAGGATTAGTAGCGACTAGCCCTTGCACTTCACTACTCCATCTTCGACTCCAAACTCGTTTTCCCACGAAAACGTACAAACCGGATCAAAGTGGTTTTCGAGAAGTAAATCTCGATCCCGGTCTCTTCGAAATGATCAACGCATTTGTCCAATATTGATAGTCGGTGATTTAACTATCGATTAACATTCACACATCTATCACACAATAAATAATTTCCCAAATTTATTTATTTATCTCAAAAATATCTTTACAAGATATATTTTCACTTTTCAAACCACTTTGAAAAACAGTTTTCAAACTATCTTCCTTTCTCAGAATAAATTCCAAGTATTTTCTATTTCCACTGGAATTACCAAGCACAAAACTTATGGTTTTTAAAATAATTTAAACGCTTTATTTTGAAATATACATTAAAACTTTAAGTTAAAAACTACTTCAATAATTGGGTTAAAAATACATACTATATAAATATTTGAAAATATGGTCACTTTATAAAATATAAAACTAGGTTTTCACCTTTAAAATAAGATACTAAGTCACTTTTATAAATAATTACTACGATAATAGATTTGAAAAATATTTACTTTAGAATTTTGATATTTAGAAATAATAAATTCCTAAAATATGCTTTTTAAAACGAAATTAGAACCTTTTATCTTATATTTAAAAATTTACTTTGAATGTACTTGGTTATCTAGAGAAATATACTTCTCTTCACATTCTTCTTTAAATTACCAATTTCAAACACTTGAATTGATTTCCAAATTGATTTCTAATTTACTGCCCTTTATTTCAAAATCCATTAATTTCAGATTTTATTTCTTAATTATGATTTAAAATATTTTAACTGAGAACACCAATTTTTGATTTCTCAATTTACTTCTTAATCCTTTTAAATAAATTTAAACTTTGAATTTTAAAATAATTTTTTATTCCTTTAAAATAATATCACTTGATTTTACAAC
Organism: Allium cepa; assembly: GCA_030765085.1. Lineage (NCBI taxonomy): Eukaryota > Viridiplantae > Streptophyta > Magnoliopsida > Asparagales > Amaryllidaceae > Allium > Allium cepa. The sequence continues at coordinate 888,871,862 of CM060939.1, forward strand.
TCATAAATTTTCTGTTTGTTCAAAATCTTTTCATACATGATGTTATATATTAGTATTTTAATATCACTTCCATTTTTTTCAATTCCTTCTTAATTTATTCACATTTTCTATAGTTATTTCGCTTACAAATTTACTTCTTTATTTTCTTGTCAAAATCCAATTTATATATTTTCGGTAGCTCATTATACCCAAAAATATTCAATCAAACCAAAGCATTTAATATTCGAACATAATTCATCGTAGAATATCAACAATCACAATAGAGAATATTAAATATTTTAAATAAATGTTGAGCGGTCCAGTTGGATACCTCCAACCTGTTTTCCCTGCATCCACGGACATTAGCACAACATAAATACCAATTCCATAATATAGCACATCAATCAATTCAACCACTCAACCAATTATTTAAATTTAAACATTTAAATTTAAATTTAAATTCAGCTGAGTGAGATTAACTCACATTTGATTTTGTTTTGCAATCCACTTCAATATTGGCTTGGATTTCCAGATGTTTGACCTTAAATAAATATATTTTAATTTTATTAATATTTGACTAATTGAACACTTTATTATCCATTTTAAAATTTTAAGTAACCAATAACTTATGTTAAACTAATAATCTTGGTTTAAACCAATAATTTATTTTTAAGACAGACCAGTAAATTAGAATGTGTGTATACATATATATATTCATGCTTGTATATATATATATTTAAAAAAAACATATCTATATACATTTATATTCCGATAATATAAAAATCCTTTAAACCTAAATATATATATTAAATTAAACACAACTGTTTCATAAAAATTTCTAACTGTAAAATATTATTATCCTTTCTAAAAAATAAAAACAGTGATTTACTTGAAGATAATAATTGTCCTTACCTTATGCCTCAAACTCGATCTCAACTAGCCCTACTTCGCCACCGCGATCCAATCCATGCACGCGTGCTTCCATCAGCGAACGCCATAGCGACGCTCAGATCTCCATCGTTGCTGTGCCGACCCGTCATCGCGTCACACTCAACCCTGCCTCGATCGAAGACCTACTTCGAACCAACTGGGCATCCATACCCTTGCTATCAGAAGACGCCTGCCTCGAACGTGCAACGATGCGGCACTACGACCAATTCCAAATTCAGAGTCGCAATAGCCGAAATGCTTAATACGAACTCCTTTGCCATATTATTTATGAACGAAATCAAGCTAGGGTTGCCGACCTTCAGTCGCGATTCTAAAAAATCTCTAACGCTGCTCCATTCTCAACTGAATTCAAAGGGGGAAATGGGAAAAGGAAACTTGATTGAAGAAGGAAGACTACCTGCTTTTTCATTACCCCTTTTTTTTTTCTTTCGAACTGAATTGAAAAGAGCAAGGGTATGCTATTTAAAGTTGAAGGGGACGATGTTATTCAGAGCTAGGGAGCGGCGCCTTTAGGGTTATGTCGGTTTTGAATAGAGATCGGTTGGCTACAATCTGACATTTATTTGACTGGTCAAGCTGTAAAATATATATGATATTATTTAAATTTAAATTGTGTCGAAAACGTAGCTTAAAATCATGACATCGTATCTAGACATGCCGCCAAGCATTTATAATGTTATACCCCTATTCCAAACGCAATGGAAAAGGTTTCGAGTGCTAATCCGATCGTATGGAGAATATAGCTTTTGGGATCAATTATTATATTGAGTTTTTAACATAAATTTGAACGCGTTTAGTTATCGTACGCTCACACAACTCCGATCAATACGAAATTTAAAACCCGATAATAACTCAATATTATGGATCCAATGGAACTGGTTTCGTCAAATTCCGAGACTGTGCCTCGGAAGGTTATTTTTAAATTCAATTTAAACGATATTAAATTTTAAAACTTAACAAACCATTCTTAAGTTTTATTTCAACACTTCTATTCTCCTCAGTATTATCAATATAACTTTTATAAGCCTTCAAACTATTTTTAACAGGCTTAAAATTCCAGATTTAACATTTTATCCAACCTTAAATTATTTAATTTAATAATTTAATCAACAAATAACTTGTGATATTTGAATTGAAGTTAATATTTAACTATTAAATATTTAAAATCAATTAAATATTCCGATTTTAAATGCTTGAAAATTCCGGGTCGTCACAAAAAATTCCTAAAAATTCATAGAATCTCGAAAAAATGTTTCTTTACCTTAATAAAATTAAAGACTGAAATAATAGATTTTAATATTTTTAAATTTTAATCTACAACTAAAATTAACCATATTCAACTTAGGAAATTCATATTAAATAATTTTCTCATTCGATAATTATGAAACTTGAACCTAATTATTTTGGTGTTATAAACAACATACTAAAATTTTAAAGCATTTAAAGAAGGGCAGTCGTCATTTTATTCTTAAACACATCGGTAATAATGATACTTGATCAAACATGTATAGATTCATTCAATTAACATCTAAACAAGATTATCGTCATTTAAAATAGTAAATACATGATAAATCTAAATCTAAACAAGTAGTATAAATTAGGGGTATACTCACCTAATCTTGAAAAATCGATCAAAATCTACTTCTTCTCTAAAAATGAATGCTTTCTCTTTGTTAATTTGTTTCCCTCTTCTTTCTCCCTTACTAATGGTGGCCAGACTTTTTTTAATGGACTAAATGTGAAAGGTAGAAAATATTATACCTTGTGGGTATATGATTTAATGATTTGGCCTGAGGCTAAAATTTGTCTTTGCCTAATCTAAGAACATTATATTTCATTCTTTCAATTAATGGTCAAATTTAATTGATATAATATACGAGAAATGTGGATTACAGATCTTAATGCTAGGATTAACACTATAGTGGGGGTGAATAGTGTTTATAAAGAATTTCTAAATCTTTTTGAGTTTAAGTTAAGTTAAACACAGATGTGCGCAATATACAGACATAGATATGATCACAGAAACAAACACAAATGTAGAAATAAAATAAAAAGCAGTAAATGAAAGAACGCACCGGATTTTATACTGGTTCAGAGTTACCCTACATCCAGTCCTGCAACACAAGTACGGATTTCCTTTCAAAAGCAATCTTTACAATTACACCCTCGATTTCAAGGCTATGAGGTACACCCTCCAGAATCACAATCCTCTAGGTATAGATAATTGATTTTCCGAGCTACAAGTTCACCCACTTGATTTTACGGGCAACAAGTTCACCCAATTGATTTCCTAAGGCTACAATCACACCTTATCACGCTTGATTAATTTTCAAGGCTACAATCACACCTTTTCTCGATAAGTTGATTACAAAAGCCCAATAACTCTGAATAGCACTGAGGGTCTTGTTGAGATATGACGCAGCGGATTAATCAAAATAAACTTCAATCGGTGAAAGTAGCAATCGGTGGATTGATGAATACCAAAATGCCCAAATTCGTTGATCCGAAGATACCGAATTCTAGCTATCTCTAACACGTTGATCGCGCACGATACCGTGAAAGAAGATCTTCAATTCTTCAAGCGTTTATCAAGCGCACTTGATTCCGTGAATCGGCTTCAACAATCGTTGATTCGAGCGCACTCGAATAACCGAAAGTGGAGATAGGAGATTACACTCAACTACCAATTTAAGATGAAAGCACACAGCAATCAACAAGAAATTTTATTCCAGAATCAACCACCAAAAATGTACAACACACTCCCTATTTATAGTCGTTTTACAACCCGCTCCTTAAGTCGGCTACGACTTACGACTCACTTTAAGTCGGCAACGACTTAGTACCATAGCGACCTAACCCCCTTTACAACACAGCTCACGCAAACGACTCACTAGGTCGCTAGTCGACCTAACTGACTCAAGACACAGGTCACACGACTTAACAACTGACGACTCATTTATTTTCACGACCGACACATCTCTTAAGTCGTACACGACTTAAGTTACACTGCCACAAAATTACAGACTCAACACTTAGGTCGTATACGACCTAACGACCTGCGACTCAAAGACACATTACAACATCACATACTAGCTCAACAACATACTGCTTAGCTCTTTGCCGACTTATCAATCAACATAACACATAAGTCGGTGACGACCTATAAAACCACACGACTTAAAGAACACAGACGACTTAACTTCCAAGCGACTTAGTCTTCAGTTCCCGCCTTAACTTAGGTCGTAGCCGACTTAGTCCTTGCATTCCAACTCGTGCTGTTTTCTTGTTAACCCGTAATGCTCCTCCTGTAGCTTTAGACCGTCCACGACTTAAAAGCCCGAACGACTTAAACCCATGCTAGATCGGAAATGACTTAGGACTTCATCATTAACTCGCACGCCTTCCCCCCGTGACTCCTTAGGTCGGAAATGACTTATAGGTACCATCTTAAGTCGTGAACGACTTATGCTAATGGCTTGCAATTGTTCGACCTTGGTCTGAGCTGCATCATCCTCCCCTGGTTGAGAACAATTCGTCCTCGAATTTGTATCTTTTTCCACAGCAATCTCACCTCCATGATACGGAATTAAATGTTTGATGATAAAAACATCAGAAGTATAAACGTCATCTGGTAATTTTAATCGATATGCATTCCCATTGATTTTCTTTAAAACTTCAACTGGACCAATTTTCCGCGCTTTCAATTTATTGTACGTTCCCACCGGAAAACGATCTTTTGTCAACACTGCATAAACTAAATCACCTTCGTTAAATTCAACATTTCATCGCTTCAAATCTGCAAATCGCTTATACTTCTCATTTGCTTTCACCAATCGTTCCTGAACGATTTTATGACATTCAGTCAACTCATCAACAAAATCAGCAGCTCGTTTAACCGTCCCCTTTGGTTGTGGTACTACTGTTAGGTCCAACGGTCCCCTTGGTAAATTTGAATATACAATCTGAAATGGACTGAATCCCGTACTACGATTCACTGCATGATTATGAGAAAACTCTGCCTGGCATAACTTCATGTCCCAACTCTTCAAATTGTCCTGTACAAGACATCGTAACAAATTTCCCAACGATATGTTAACAACTTCTGTCTGTCCATCTGTTTGCGGATGATAAGCACTACTAAATTTCAGCTTTGTTCTCACCATCTTCCACAAATTTAGCCAAAAGTGACTCAAAAATCTGGTATTCCTGTTCGAAACAATAGACTCTGGCAACCCATGGAAACGATAGATTTCTTTAAAGAACAACTGAGCAACACGAACAGCATCCGCCGTCTTCTTACAAGCAATAAAATGTGCCATTTTCGAAAATCTATCCACCACAACAAATATAGAATCATTTCCCCTTTGAGTTCTAGGCAAACCCAAAACGAAATCCATGCTGATATCAACCCACGGTTTAGTTGGTATAGGTAACAGCATATACAATCCTGCATTTGTCGCTGTTCCCTTCGAAACCTGACATATATGACATCTTTTCACAAACCTCTCTACCTCTTTCCTCATCGACGGCCAAAAGTAAGATTGAGAAATCAAATGTAATGTACGATCACGGCCCATATGTCCTTCCTCGTGCAACTCTTTGATAATCTGCAATCTCAAACTGCTCTCTGGAATACATAATCGATTTCCCTTAAACAAGAATCCGTCCACTAACATAAATTCTTCAGTATCTCCATCCTTAACTTTCTCAACGAACTTTGCAAAGTAAGGATCCTCCTCAAACAATTCTGGCAATACTTCGAATCCCGTTACTTCAACTTTCATTGTAGTCAACAAATGACTCCTCCTACTCAAAGCATCAGCCACACGATTCGTCACCCCAGATTTGTGCTTAACAACAAAGGTAAATTGCTGTAAATATGCAATCCATGATGCATGTCTCGCAGAAATCTTATCCTGTCCTTGCAAATGTTTCAACGCCTCATGATCAGTGTAAAGAACAAACTCTTTCTGAAATAGATAATGCCTCCAATGTTTAACAGCTTGCACAACAGCGTAAAACTCAATATCGTATGTATTGTATCTCATCTTTGCCCCTGATAGCTTCTCACTGAAATAAGCAGCTGGCCTCCCACTCTGACTCAACACTCCTCCAATCCCAACCTTTGATGCATCAGTGTGTAGCTCAAACAACAACTGAAAATCTGGTAATACAAGAATTGGTGCTGTCGTCAAAAGTTCTTTGATTCGTTCAAAAGCAACTCCTGCTTCCTCCGACCAAGAAAACTGCTTCCTTTTCATACAATCAGCAACCGGTGCCATCATGCTACTGAAGTGAGGAATAAACCTTCGGTAGAATGATGCCAATCCATGAAAACTTCTAACTTCAGTGATAGTTCTCGGCTGTGGCCAATTTCTAATAGCTTCAACTTTACTCTGGTCCACCTGAATTCCCTTCTCACATACAACATATCCCAAAAATAATACACTTCGCGCCATAAACACATATTTCTTTGTTGCTGCATAAAATTGTTCCTCACGAAGAATAATCAACACCTTCCGGAAATACTTTACATGCTCCTCCGTGCTCGCACTATAAATCAGAATATCATCAAAGTAAACTACAACAAACTTCCCAATGTACGGTCTGAAAATTTGATTCATCACCCTCATAAATGTACTTGGTGCATTTGATAGACCAAACGGCATAACCAACCATTCATATAAACCATCTCTCGTCTTGAATGCGGTCTTCCATTCGTCTCCCGGTCTAATTCGAATCTGATGATAACCACTCTTCAAATCAATCTTCGAAAAGATAGTAGCCCCACTCAACTGATCTAGCAAGTCATCCAACCTTGGCATAGGAAATCTATAGCGAACAGTAATCTTATTTAAAGCTCTACTATCGGTACACATTCTCCACGTTCCATCCTTCTTTGGCACCAACAATGCTGGTACTGCACAAGGACTCAAGCTTTCCTGAACACGTCCCTGCTCAAGCAACTCTTCCACCTGCCTTCGTAACTCCTCATGTTCCTTCGGACTCATTCGATAATGTGGTCGATGTGGTAAAACTGCTCCCGGAACAAGATCAATTTGATGTTGAATGTCTCTCAGTGGCGGTAACTCTTTAGGCAACTCTTCTGGAAATACATCTTCAAATTCTTTCAAAACTGGCTTTGCTTCTTCTGGAATTTCAACCTCTTCATGACTCTCTCGTCCAATCAACAAATAGACTTCAGGCTCATCCTCAACTTCCTTAACAAACTCCTTCAAAGATAGCAAAGTTTTCAGTTCTTCGATCTCTTTTAGCTTGCTTTCCTTCTGTTGCTGCTTCTTAGGAACTAAAGTAATCTTAGTACCTTCGAACATGAAACTATAACTATTAGCACGACCATCATATTGTACTGCTCTATCAAACTGCCATGGTCTGCCCAACAACAGATGAAACACATCCATGTCTACAGCATCACACCAAATTTCGTCTTTGTACTTTTTCCCAATAGAAAAATTCACACAAGCCCTTCGACACACCTTCACTTCGCCACCCTTCCTCAACCATGCTAACTTGTACAGTTTAGGATGCTTCTCAGTTTTCAAGTTCAGCTTCCTTACTGCTTCAGTAGAGATAATATTGTCACAGCTTCCAGCATCAATAACGAACTTGCAAACTTTCCCTAGAATAGTGCATGTCGACTGAAAAATATTGCTTCTCAACCAACTAGAATCGTCTTCTTGCTTTGGTGTAAGACAAGATCTCCTCATCATAAGATTACAACCCTCATCTCCAGATAATTCTTCTTCCTCCTTAACATAAGGTGCATTTGAACATTCTGCCTCCTCACCATCATCCTCGATCTCAGCAACCATTGCTCTCTTCTGCGGCTTCAGACATTCATTACTTTTGTGACCCAACTCCTGACAATTATAACATTTGAAACCACTACTAACCTTCGCCTTCTCAGCCTCTTTCACCACTGGCTTACTGACAGGTTTAGGCACATTAGAACTCGCACTAACACCCTTCGCTTGATTATTGGAATTAGTAAACACACCACCTCCACGCCTTCCTTGCTTCTCCCAAGCCAACGCTTTCTGATGTGCCTCTGCAACAGATCTCGGATCGAACATATTAACCATATCCTGGATCTGCATTCTCAATCCCCCAATGAATCTAGCAGTTAGCTATTCTTCCGTTTCCATAATATCATTCCTGGCAATGAGTTGGTAAAATTCATCAGCATAATCACTAACAGACTTCGTCCCTTGCCTCAGATTCTGCAACCTCTGGTACATAAGTGATTGGTAGTTGTAAGGCAAAAATGTAGCTCTCATCAACTTCTTCATCTTGTCCCAAGTTTCAATCTTTGATTTTCCCATTCTCTCCCTTGTAAGTTTAGTTTGCTGCCACCACGCCAATGCTCTCCCCCTCAACCTAGTAGCAACAAACTTCACTCTTCTATGCTCAGGAACCTCCTTGAAATCAAAGATCTCTTCAACATTTGACACCCAATCAAGAAATTCTTCAGCTACCATTCCACCCTTGAACTCTGGAATTTCCATCTTCATACCCGACTCCCATCGACGATCATCTTCAACATCCCGATAAGAATTTCGAACTGGGTCTCAATCTCGATAATGAATACTTGCTCTATCACCCTCTTCATTAAAATCAAATGTACGTCTATATCGATCTCGACCATTATCATCCCTTCGTTCATGCATACTTCTTCGATTATGTCTCTCTTCATCTCTATACGCCTCATTGTCAAATTCACGTTGACTTCTTCTCTCTTCATGTCCATAGTCATGATGATCTCTTCGTGATGAAATTGATGTTTCTCTTCTATCTCTAAAAGAATGCGGTGATACCCTCCTCGCTTCCGTAACCGATGGCGAAACTCGGTTTCCTCCATGGTTCGAGTTTGGTGATCTCCTCCTTTGAGTTTGATTCAAATCATTCATCAATTTCTCTAACTTTCCAATGCCTTCATCAAATTTCTCAATAATACATTGTTCCATAAGCTCGTCTTCTTCTCTTCGATACAAGGCTTCAACGTTTTGATGACGATTAGCTCTCCTTGGTGGCATGATTGGAAATTCTTCACAAACACTTCAAACTTCACAAGTTTCACAAATTTCAACTCACGGCTCAAACACTTGTCTCGGCTTGAACTCACGGCTTAACTCCTTAACTCGGCCTCCTACTTCACGACTGATACCAAACTGATGCACGGCCTTCACCCTTCACGGCTTAACTTGGCTCGGCTCAAGGTCTCCAAGCAACTTCAAATTCAAACACTTCTCCAACTCTAGATCCAAAATGAAATGGATCAAAATCTTCAAACTCGTTGCAACTTCAAGATGAACACGATGAACTTCAACTTCAAACTTCAAAATTTGGCTCCAAGTCTCGGCTTAGCTATGATTGGCTAAGTCTAGCTCTGATGCCAAAACTGACGCAGCGGATTAATCAAAATAAACATCAATCGGTGAAAGTAGCAATCGGTGGATTGATGAATACCAAAATGCCCAAATTCGTTGATCCGAAGATACCAAATTCTAGCTATCTCTAACACGTTGATCGCGCACAATACTGTGAAAGAAGATCTCCAATTCTTCAAGCGTTGATCAAGCGCACTTGATTCCGCGAATCGGCTTCAACAATCGTTGATTCGAGCGCACTCGAATAACCGAAAGTGGAGATAGGAGATTACACTCAACTACCAATTTAAGATGAAAGCACACAGCAATCAACAAGAAATTTTATTCCAGAATCAACCACCAAAAATGTACAACACACTGCCTATTTATAGTCGTTTTACAACCCGCTCCTTAAGTCGGCTGCGACTTACGACTCACTTTAAGTCGGCAACGACTTAGTACCATAGCGACCTAACCCCCTTTACAACACAGCTCACGCAAACAACTCACTAGGTCGCTAGCCGACCTAACTGACTCAAGACACAGGTCACACGACTTAACAACTGACGACTCATTTATTTTCACGACCGACACATCTCTTAAGTCGTAGACGACTTAAGTTACACTGCCACAAAATTACAGACTCAACACTTAGGTCGTCTACGACCTAACGACCTACGACTCAAAGACACATTACAACATCACATACTGGCTCAATAACATACTGCTTAGCTCTTTGCCGACTTATCAATCAACATAACACATAAGTCGGTGACGACCTATAAAACCACACGACTTAAAGAACACAGACGACTTAACTCCCAAGCGACTTACTCATCAGTTCCCGCCTTAACTTAGGTCGTAGCTGACTTAGTCCTTGCATTCCAACTCGTGCTGTTTTCTTGTTAACCCGTGATGCTCCTCCTGTAGCTTTAGACCGTCCACGACTTAAAAGCCCCGAACGACTTAAACCCATGCTAGATTGGAAATGACTTAGGACTTCATCATTAACTCGCACGCCTTCCCCCCGTGACTCCTTAGGTCGGAAATGACTTATAGGTACCATCTTAAGTCGTGAACGACTTATGCTAATGGTTTGCAATTGTTCGACCTTGGTCTGAGCTGCATCAAGATAGTGATAGAGAATCAAACTACGAATGATCGAGTTCAATTCAATGTAGATTTCGGCTGAGTAATGATAATAAATTTTATTAAGAAAAGTGGAAGAAGAAGAGGAGTGAAAAACCAAAAAATTTGATGTAAAATTGGTTGAAACTGACCCCTATTTATAGTAGAACAACAGTCATGTCCATTTGTGAAGAGTTATGGCGAATAGACACTTCTTTTGAAATTGAAATTTTGAACTCAACTGACACCATGTCGACATGTTCACCATGAGTATGTCGACATCCCAAAGCATTTTTTGATGATTTGATTTTCTTTGAAAATAACCTTTATCTTATATTAAAACTATTTTAAACTTCATAAATATACTTGACTATAGTTAAAATTCATAAGTAAATATAAAGAATAGAATTTAACTATAATTTTATATTTAATTCTAAGTATAAATATTTGAAAGTTAAATATATTATATTAAAAGACAGTTTAAAATCAGGAGTAATTGACTTTGAAATCAAAGATGATTTTGAGGCTAAAATTATTTAAAATCAGGATAGATGTTTTTGATGCTTTTAAAAGGAAGGTATTGAAATCATTTTGAAAACAAGATATAATTTTGAAAAAAAATTACTTTGAATAAAAGATCAGCGGATACAAAACAGTGTTCCACTAGGTTTTTCATAGGTTCCATCCTACTTCGGGTTCCATCCCTTTAACAGACTCGAAGTGGATTCCATTCCACGAATATATTGGATTTTAAGATGCCAGTGCTTTTCTAGGAGTTTTAACAAAATTTTCTAACTAAAGAATAAATTACTTGAATTCTTGAACTCTTGATAATCTTGATACTCATGAGTCTTCAATCTTGATATCTTGAATCTCTATACTGTACAGTCTTCATTCTTGGTACCTACATTGTTAAATCCTGCATATACATACATATATATATATATATCTAAACTTATAATGTTAGTATTTATATTTTATAATCTATTCTAAGGTTGTTGTCATCAAAACCATCATCTCATGGACTAACAATCTCCCATTTTTTAATGATGACAACCTTTGTTTATAGAATATTACTTCTATCCTAATAACTCCCCCTAAAACTAATAACTCCCCCTTAATATATGTCATAATTACCATATTTTATACTTCTCCCCCTTTGTCATCATCAAAAACAAACTCTAAACTTTATAACTTCAAACTATGTAACTCGCCTTAAATCTAATACCCTATGATATGTGATTATAATGATAGTGTTATCATAAATAATCAACACTTAGATAATCCTAATCCTAAACTACTAACTATTCTAAGTATATGGTAACCATATAGTTATATTTATTAATAGGGAGGAACACATATAAGAACACAATTTATTTCTTAATTGTATGATTATATTTACATTTTCGTTGTAATCGTAAGAAGGAATAAACAATAAAGGTAAAGAAGGTGAATAAACTAATGTGTGTTTTTGAACATAGGAGATCTATGAATCGAACAGTTTGGATAATGGAAACTGAAATTTCCACGTTGTTCGACAAGATTCTGATCTTTGTCAAAACATACTTCTCCAACGCACACAACTTTGTCGTCATCCTCCACTTGTGCTTCTTCTATGGGTTCTTCTTTTTCTTCTTCTTCGCTGGCCTCTTGTTCTTGACCGAGTGAAGAATCTTCATCAATCGAGATAAGGTTGGCTTGATTATCCATTAGAATTTTTTGTAAATTCCTAAGAATCTTTCCTTGTCTCTCTTGTTCCTTTGCCATACGGAGTTTAATCACTTGAATTTCAGTCATCATCTGAAGTGCATCCTTCAGAGACTCCTTTATTTATGTTACACGAGCGAGAGTAGTACGTTGAAATGGACCAGAAGTTGGAGAGAGGAACAAAAATGTTGATTTTATGTTTGATCGGGAAGATGATGCCATGATTTTATTTGTTTCAGAAGATTGAATGGAAAGAGAACAGAGAGAATGATCAAAAATTCGAAAATAAGAAGAATATATAACCAATTTTTTGAATTTTGGTGGGAATTGCTTTTTTTAAAATAAAACGTTGTATGTCGACATGGGTATATGGGGGATGTCGACATGCTCCTTTATATTTCTACTATTTGATTTGTTTTAGTATTAATTATTTATTATAATGGATATTTATATTTTATATTTCAGTTATCAAATAAATACCTAATTCTCTTCTTAATTTAGTAAATATTGATTCATTTAAGGGTTTTGTTAAAATATCAGCAATCTATTCTCAGAATTGATATAATCGAGAGTAACTACTTCCTTACTTATATTATCTCTGAGAAAATGATGTCTGATATCAATATGATTAGTTCGAGCATAATGAGTAGTATTTTTGGATAAATTTATTCCACTAGTATTATCACAATAAATTGGTGATTTTGAGATATTTAAACCATAATCTTTGAAAGTTTGTTGCATATATATTACTTGAAACAAGCCAAAGAAGCATAAATATACTCTGCTTCAGTTGTGATAGAGAAACTGTTTTTTGCTTTATACTAAACCAGGGAACCAAAGAATGCCTCATAAAGTGACAAGTCCCACTTGTACTTTTTCGGTCTGATTTACAACCAGCATAATCAGCATCGCATTAAGATATTAAGTCAAAAGAATAATTTTTAGGGTAAAATAAACCATAATTGGATGTGTGTTTAACATATCTTATGATTCGTTTACGGCTTTTAAGTGGGTCTCTGTAACGACCCGTAAATTTCGTGGATTTAATTTGGTTGAATTAATGAGTTCTTGTAATTAAATTTAGTAAAAAAAACTTTAGAAACTAATATTGAAATGAACGCTAAAATAAAATATATAAATGGTGACTTAAAACCTATTTACTAGCAATTTGAATAAATTTCAATAAATGAGATGGGGTAAGTATTATACCTGGATATAAATTTCATATAAAGGGAATTAACTAATATGTTAATGTAAATTAAGAAAGTATTGGAATAAATGATATTCCGTTCATACTTGTAAGCATTTATTATAAGTTGCATGTCGAAACGGTTGATTGAATTGGAATTTAAAATTTAATTTAAATGAAAAAATATAAAGGTTTACAATAATGGAAATTTAGGTAATAAGGTTAGAACAAGTTGATAAGTAGTAACCAAAATAAGGGAATAGTATTAATGTAAATAAAGTTGAAAAAAATTGGGTATAGAGAAATAAATGTAAGCATTTAATAAATTAATTAATGTGGATTTCAATAAATGGTAATTGAATAAAAGTCAACGTTCTTTAAGTAATCACATGCTGGAAAGTAATACGTAATTAATTGAATGTGATTACGAAATATAAAATTTGTGTATACACGAGATTTTTAACGGTTATTGTTAAGTAATAAACCTATAAAGGAATGTAAAGGAAATAGATAACAGTCTATATGTTGTTTATTTCATTTAGTATGTTAAATCAAAATTTGGGAATCAAATCTTAATTAAGTGGAATTAAGTTGTACGTTAATTTGAAATAAATTCTAATAAATATTACATTAATATGGGATATAGTACAAATGGTTAGGGATTGTCAAATTTGGTAAAAAAGGACTGACTTAGGAAATTTTGTTAACTGAGTTTAAAACCTTAATTAACACGCGTAATTGACAAGATTCACATTTTTAAGTATAACCGTTGATACAAATCTAAGATGTGTATAGAAGAATTAATGTAATGAAATATAAAACAATGTTAACTAGGTTAGTTAAGTAATAATTGATTGGATATTAAGTTATAATCGAATAAAATCAAATTTATTGGAATTAATTTGCAATTAATTGGATTAATTGCAGTTGATATTTGAACACTGTATTTACTGGAATAGTTGACACTAAATTGATATATGAATTTGCTTTTAGTTATTATAAATATCTAAAGGATTAAAAATGATAAAAAATCTACTAGTTTATAAATTTTTGCAGTTATGGTAGACGTGATTGGTCATTTGAAATGATTAATTCTATAAGATGTAATAAATGTTAATTTTAATTATAAAACGAAAATTGGTTGATTTAAGGAGTGAAAACCAAGCTTTGTTAATTTATTTGAAATATTAAATTTAATAAGACTTGAATAACAAGGGTAAGAATTTAAATAGCGGGTTTTGGAGTTTTATTTTTATCATTTCTAAATTTAATGAAATTGAAATTTAATATTGAAATGTAGATTTACATTGGAAATGATAAATAAACCAACTATTATTGACATTTAAATTTTGTTCGAAGCCTTGTAAATGGTTAAGAAATTTTGAAATGTTGAAATTGGAAATTTAAGATTGAAATTTAAATTTGGATTTAATTAATTTAATTTTTAATTTATTTAATTAATATAAAAATAGACATTTTGGCCACTGACTCAGATTTCGACGAAACTAGTTTCATCGGATCTGTAACGGTGAATTATAATAGTGTTTCAAGTTTCATAGCGATCGGACTTGTCGTTTGATCGTATGGACTCGAAACGCCTTGAAATAATACAATTTAAATCAATTTGGAAAATTTGATTTTAGCATAACTTTTTCATACGATGGAATTTGGACTTGAAACTTTTTCCATCGCGTTTAAAATATTTTTAAACATATATTTTGATATACGGGTTGACCCTTTTCCGTTCCGGAATCGAAACGGGCTTTTCGGGTAAATTATCGTTCAAAACGCAAATCCAACCTAGCCCATTCTTTCTATTCTGTTTGCCTATATATATGTGGTTATAAACCCTAGGTCATTGCTTATTCCTCATTCTGAACTTATGCACTTCCTCATTCCACTGCAAACCCTAATCTTCCTAGTCCAATTTCAATTTCAAAAAAAAAAAAAAATCGGATCCGCATCGACTTTTGGTCGCGCTTCGAGTATCAGAGGCAAAAATGCTGCATCTACTTCGGGTTAGGAAGAAAGTTACTCGGGTCGCTCCGGGTCATTTTGGCAAAAACTCCAAGCAAGCACCGGGGATTTGAGGCGGCGCACCGAAGTTGAACCCGAAGTCGACACAGGACCAGAATTTTCCAATTTTCAAATTTTCATAACTTTTGCGTACGAGCTCGGATTCATGCGCGGTTTATTTTGCTGGGGTTGTATGGGAATTGTAGATATTTTGGCGTTGGTTTTGATGGATTTGGAGACTTTCAAATTTTTGGGCTTAAATTGAATTTTGATTCAATTTAAATTGAAAAGTTGAGTGTTTTAACCCACTCACAACTTCTAAAATTTCTTATGTTTGTTAAATTGATTTATGATATGAGTAGAAATTTATTTATGATTGTTTGGCTTATTTTTATTCATCATCTCAGTTAAATCGCATTTATTTAATTTAACTATTATTAAATTTTATTACTGCATATAAATTGACAGTTAAAATTTATTTAATTTGCATATAAACTTCTAGTTAAACAGTTATTAATTTATTTTTGAATATAAACTGATGGTTGATACCGGTTATTTACCACCTGTTATATATTGATGTGTTGTTTGAATTTGGATGATGATTGTGAAAAATGGATGTATGATTTCGATGGATGAATGGATGTTTATTTATATTAATTGCAAGTTGTTATGCATTTCATTTCATTCGGGATTGCGGTTTGAAATGATATATAACCGTAATTTTCATTTTAAATTACGGATTGAAATTATAAATATCCATATCACTTGACCATAGGATAGAAAATTTTATACAAGCACCGTCGGTCTATATATAATTATTTTAAAAATGATTTCTATGGTTTGGATAGGATACAGTTTAATAAATATTAAATTTTGGTATTTTATGGATATTATTTTATATATATACATATACAGTTAAATTGTTGAATTTAAGCTATGTATAAATCTGTTAAATAAAAATGAATAAGTTGAATAATGGAGTTTGATAATTTATATTATATGATTTAGTAGAGGTTTAAGATATTGTATATATATAGAGTTTTGAATGATTCAAATCATTTAAGATTCGAAGATAAATCGAAAATTTATTTGGAATTGAGCTTATTTTGAAAATTTAACTCCAAAGTTGATGTAAACTTATTAAGATTTGGAAATTTAAAGGTATGATATTTATAACTGGATTTTTATTCAAGATAAATCAAATGAATATTTCTAGTATAAATAAATTGAAGGAAATATTTAGTTGTTAGTAATTTGAGTTTTATTTAAAATGATTATGGATTTATTATGTAAATATTTTAGACTAAAATATAGAATAAATGAATGTTTGAATAGAAAATTTCCAACCATAGTTTTGAAATTGCTAAATTCTCAAAGTTTGAAATATATTGGAATCAAAGTGTTTTATTGAAACTGAAAGAGAATCTAGATTTATGGGTTTAGACCTAATTTAAAGTGAATAAATGGTAAAGGCGTGGAAATTATTTACTTTATAAAGTAATTTAAAATCAACTATTTTACATACTGTTGAACATCCAAACCATTCAAGTTTTAGAGGTTATGATTTTAAAACTATGAATTTCGAAGTATTATGTGTTGAAAGTTATAATTCGAATGTTTGGTCTCCAGATATTATAAATTTTTAGAGTAGTATGATTTTGGAAAAGAAATATATTTGAAATTAAATGATATTATTGATTTGGGTTTTATAAAATAATATCAAAATGAGTTGTTTTGGAAATGGAAATGTATCGTATTTATGGGTTTGAAATGGATAATTATATTCTGGTTTTAAAGTATAAACTATTTTTACAGACCGCGGTGTTATAATAACGTTTGGTTGTTGAAGAGACTGGGATCGAAAGTTGACAAATTCTCTGCCAACTCGAAAAACGACTTTAACAACCGTGTACGCGGTGAAGATTCCAGAATGAAGTAGGATGGTGGCGGCGTTTCCTCTGAGGTAAATACATGGACCCGACTCCCGCGAGTTGGCACAAGGTGGCTAAAACTGGAGCGATTCTCGGGCCAAGGGGGTTAGCGCCCGTTATCGGATACTCCTCTTCGATATTATACTATGACTTTTGGATTTGATTTGGTGGCCACTTTTGATATTTAATTTTAGGGAGGAGTTTTTCAAGGTGGGCGGTAGCTGCGGCTACGCGTTACCACCAGCCCGGATAGCAATTGGTATATCTACCCTGGCATTGCCTAGTTGTGCCGTGTCGCCTGACCTAGCGCGCCTTATACGATTTTGTTTTGTACCATACCTATGGAGTGCCCTCTGACGACACCCAGTACGGGGGAGATTACGGTACTGCATAGACTATGGGAATATATTTTGTGTTAAGGGCTATATGGGTAACCCCTTAACGCTATTTAAAAGTAAGTTTATTTTACAAATAGACACTATTATAATAGCGAAATATACTACATAGTAAATAGTTTAACGGATCCTTAAGAGATGTGAATCCCGAGCATCTTTTGAGTTACTGCACTCATATTTATTTCTGTTGATTTAACATACATAAGATCTTTTAGTTCTGACTCGAGTGTTTTGTCTTTTCAATTCGCTCGGGTCAGTCCGAGCTTTTCAGGAACGAACACTTTAGCTCTGGAGGACGAAGACGGAGATTTCTATTATTGTTATTTAATATATTCCACTACACTCATATTGTTCCGCTGCATTGATATTGGTATGTGTAACTCTGATAAATGTTGTAAGTACAATCGAATATTTTGTAAAACAACTTTATAAACTGTATATTTGATTATTATATTTTATCCTTTCGCCGTGAGATTCTATTTTGCTTTATTTCTTCCTTGTTTTACTTATTTACCCCACCACAATCCGCCCTTCCGTATGGTTTGAATTGGCACGTGTGTCGATTTAAAACGTGCGAAAAGGCGGGACGTTACAGTCTCTTTAGGTTGGGATTGATATCTGGCACAGAGACAAACACTATGCATGATATCAGGTCTACTTGCAGTAATATAGAGTAGTGACCCAATCATTCCTCTGTATAATTTTTGATCTACATCTTTCGAGAGATCTTCTTTACTAAGGTACACACTGGTTGCCATGGGAGTGGGTTTTCCACTTGCAGTAGTCCAACCAAATTTAGTAATTAGTTCTTTAGCATATTTTTCTTGACTAACAAAAATATCATTATCTAATTGTGTTAACCCCGTTTGATCAATGAGTTAAGACCTGAGACGACTCACGTCTTAAAGAAGCAGAGCGACTTAAGGAGTGGTCCGACTCAATAAGTAACCGACTTAACAAGTTAGCGACTCAAGGGAGTTACACGACTTAACGAGTCAGGGATTGGTCGACCTAAAGGAGTAAACAACTTACGGAAGTGAACGACTTACGACATATAGGAGTCTACAACTTAATGGTTTAAGAAAGAAGGGATGGATCACGACTTAAGGCCTTCACGACTTAAGGTTCTTACCGACTCAATGGGTCTACGACTCAAGATAATTCACGACTTAAGGGTAGAAGCGACTCAACAAGCTGGCGAGTTAGAATTCAAGGCGGCTTAAGAGAAGCGGAACGACTCAACGAGTTACCGACTCAACAAATTGAGGAGTTGCGCGGGTCGCAGAATCGTGCAACCTATGACCTACCTTGAGTCGTCAACGACTCAAGGAAGCGACTCATGACTCACGACTCAGCATAACTCACCTACGACCTAAAACCACTGGGTCGTAGCCTGCAGTCACAATGCTTATGTCAAAGAGAGTTGACTCGTGAGCGACTCATGACTTGTAATTCTGAAGAAGTGAACCATTGAGGAACCAAGGGCTTAGTCAGATAAGTCGGCCATGACCTCTTAAATCGTGAACGAGTTAGGACTTGGCTATATCCAGAAGACCGAAGGCGCTCTGACACCAAGCACGAACTCTACCAGCTGAGTAGCCCACGACCCAACTTAACTCGGCCACGGGTTACCATGAGTCGAACACGACTTACGATCCAGAAGGAAGTTTTTTCTATAAATACCGACCTACCTCAAACAGGAAGGGGACTTTTTGGCCGACCATTTCAAGCGCTGATACTCTGCAGAATTCTCTACTCATTCAACACTTCAAGTACTCCAAACACCAAAGACACTACAACGATCTCCAAGAGGAAATCTACATCATTTCGACATGAATTCGGAAGATTATTCTCTATCAAAATTTGATCTACTGGTCTAAAGTGTGTTGTAATTGAAGATTGTTATTAAGTTGTAATCAAATTCAATAATAAAGAGAGTTAAAGTGGACGTAGGCTTACTCTAAGCCGAACCACTATAAAAATTGTTGTCTTTTCTGCTTTTTTCTGCATTTTCTCTACTTGCTAGTAGTTCCCGTATAAACGGGTGGTGCTTTCATCCAACTTTATTTCACACCAGGGTGTTAGCGTCTGTTTTTCACGTTAACATTTTTGGTGCTTTCACTGAGAACATCGATCTCAGGTTATTTACATCATTGCTTCACCAAACTGTGAAGAAAGAATCACCGTTAAGACCAGAAGTTTAACAGAAATTATGGCTCCCGGAAGGAAACGTAGATCTGCCAGATCTGATGATGTTCAAGAGAACACAGCCACTTCTCCTCCTCTGAGTCAGACAACTCCAACCGTGGGAGTTACGCGAGCGGAGTTGGACGCTGTGGTTTTGGGATTAAATCAACAATTAGAGGCTCATAATGCCCAGAATGCCTTGATTATGGATAGGTTAAACGCCTTGCTTGAGTCAAAGCACCAACGTCGGGATAATGAAGCGATCTATGCTGAAGATGCCCGCGGCCCCCAAGAGAAAGATATTCCTCAAAGACCAGACAACACCGCTGAAGTGCACCTTCTGAAGCTGAAGGGTCAAGGCCACAGCCAACCTTTCAAACTTCCGAAAGGGCAGCTAACTTCTTACATGCAAAGTCTCAAAACGACGAGGAGTATCTATCAGGGATGGTTCGTTCAATCATGAAAGAAAGTATGCGGAGGCATGAGAATGAAAACGATTGGGGATTCACTCCGTGCAAAACTCCGTTCACTGAAAGGATTTTAAACGCGGAATTTCCCAGGAAATTTGTACCTCCTACCATCCCAGCCTATCGAGGGACAAGTGACCCTAACCGATTTCTATACAGATACGATTGGCATATGACTGGGGAACGAGCATCGGATGAGATTAAATGCCGATATTTTCCAGTATATTTAGAAGGGGTGGCTTTGCTTTGGTTCACCAAGCTACCAGTTCGATCTATAGATCAATTCTCCGATTTAACCCGAAAGTTTAAAGAACAATTCAGATTGTATGCGTCAAAGGCAAAGGATATAATGTCACTGTCCAGTCTAGAACAAGCACCCGGAGATACCATCAAGTCTTTTTTGAACCGTTTTAATATAGCTTTAGCCGAGGTGGACAACGCGGAACCCCGAATGATTTTAACATACTTAGTGCGGGCCATCGACAAGACGAGTGAATTTGGGATGTGGCTCAAAATGAAGGAACCAAACTCGCTCGAGAAGTTTTATAAAAAGGCCGACGAATTCATACGCCTAGAAAACCTCTCGATGCCAGTAAAAGCAGTGGTAGCCGAAATCAAGAATAAGGATGTCATCACTAACAAGAAATGATATGGAAACCAGAAAAGGGAGAGTGATGAAAGAAAAAGGCAGGGAGATGAGAAAAAACCTCGACGTTTTAACCCTTCAAATTTCACCCCCTTAACTGATACACCAGAAAAGATCTTCTTGGCAACAAAAGATGTTGTCAAATACCCTAAACCACCTGAGATAGGGAGAGGTGCAGTGCAAAATGGGAAATTCTGTCGATTTCACAACCAACTCGGTCACGATACTGATCAATGTCGCCGGTTAAGGAATGTGATTGAAGAATTGCTGAAACAGAATAAACTTCAACAGTATGCGAAGAAAGACGGAATTGACCCAACCTCGTCCACTCAGGGGCAACCATGTCTTGTTTATCGGTCCAGCTCAGGCAACAGAACTACAGAGCAGGAATCCTAGAAGCTGGTCATTGACTAACATATAAATCACAAAATCATGGAATAGCATTGATTTACATCCATATTTTACTTAATAGCGTTGCTTAACTTTGTAAAATGAGTATGGAAGTATAACTCCTGTGCTGTTAACCACCGTGAATTTGATGTAAATCAATAATGAGCAATTATAAATCTTTTATTCTTTAATACCATTGAAATGCCTGTATCATTTGGATATGCAAATATTACTAAAAAATATCGATTTAGTATTACAGGCTATCAGAATAAAGCTTGCTCATCCAACATATCACAGAGCAAAGTGATCCCTACAAATCACGGAGTAAACAAATGACAAGTGACAAATGCTCCGAATTCAAGTATTTCGAAAGAAGTGCAATTTGCAAACTATTGAGGATTCCACCAAAGAGGGCACCTTCCTAATAGGGAGATTATGAGCCTTTGCTAACCGACCACGATCGTTTGTGTAAACGAACATCTGGCGGAGCAACATGCATCTGCCCCATGGACCCACTCAGCAATAAGGCACATTTCTCTAGCAAAGAACAAATGAAAAGAATGGGACATGTGCTTGAAGTTACAGTGAGGGATTGCTAAGAAGCGCTGGGTATAAAGACACAAGTGCCAACAATACTCTTTAGAGTCCAAATGCTTCTCTTCGGAGACCCAACGCTACTCTTCAGAGTCCAAGTGCTTCTCTTCGGAGACCCAACGCTACTCTTCAGAGCCCAAATGCTACTCTTTAGAGTCCAATGCTACTCTTTGGAGTCCAACGCTACTCTTTGGAGTCCAACGCTACTCTTCAGAGTCCAAGTGCTTCTCTTCGGAGACCGAACGCTACTCTTCAGAGTCCAAGTGCTTCTCTTCGGAGACCCACCGCTACTCTTCAGCGTCCAAGCTACTCTTTAGAGTCCAAATCAAAGACCTCGAGCGCGTCCAACCAGAAAAAGAGAGATCTTTCACGATACAAAGTTGCGGAATGATCGGTCGATACACTCCCGTAAATCCGTCCAACCGAGAGAAAGAAACTCCAAACTTCCAGGCAGTAACCCAGCTCAGAGGCACACATTTAATCATCGGTTGATACACTCCCGTAAAATGAAATGTGAAAAGCCCTCTTCGGAGGCCCGCTTCCCAGCGAACAGGGAAAAATAAAAGCCTCTCCCATGGGGCAGAAACCAAAAAGACCTCTTCCCAGAGGCACAACAAAAACAAAAAGACCTCTTCGCAAAGGCAGAAATGAAAAGACCTCCTCCCGGAGGCACAAGTAAGCAGAAAGACCTCTTCGGAGGCACACGTTTCACCAAGATTGAAATAAAACTTCCAAGTGTTGAAACGTGAGAAAGCCCTCCTCAGAGGTGTAATTTTTCAAAGGCACACTTTAACTCTCAAAGGAAGAATGATCCACCTATTCTGGAAAATTCTCTTCCTTAAAAAAAAGTTAAAGTACCCCTCAGATACCCGCTTTACCACATAGAAGAATTCATTCAGTAAAATGTGTATATGCACAAAAGAAAAAGTGATATCTTCGAAGGATGAAGCGTAAAAACTTATTTGTACTCTGTTTTTTAACGAAATAATATTCCTCCAAGTACGAAATAATTATTTTCTAAAAAATAAAAGTACAAGTTCCTCATAAAGTAAAGTATTGCAATGAGCTTATGGTATAGGGGCAACATGGTATAACTACATCAGTAAAATTGCACTCGAATAGTATACCACAAGCTCACTAAAATATCGTGCAAAGAAACTTGTACAAAAGTGAATAATAAATGCATTCTCAAATTCAAACAAGAAGTTTGTACAAATAAAGGATCATTTTATTCAATTCTGTTACAATTTCTTACATATACAAGTTTCGAAATAAAGGAAACAAGGGCCGGTACCCGCACAATTTCCGGTCAGTACATGCAAAAAGCAAAAAGCGATATGAAAGCCACAGAACCAGAGCCATCATTTCTTCTTCCATACACCTTTTGAGCCCACACCTGGCCGGATAACCAACTTCTTAGGTCGGCTTGTAAGAGTAGGGGATGAAGGAAAAAGGGGCCCAGTCGGACTTTCTTCCGTTTTTTCTTCGCCAGTTGAGGATCCCTTCTTCTTCTTCTTGGAGACTCCCTGCTTTCCTTTCTTCTTGGAGGAAGACCCACTCCCTGGAGAAAGAAGTTTAGCTAATGGTTCATCATCGGAACCAGTTGCTTCTGGAGTCTTCTCACTCCCTTCAGTTTCTTCTCTCTTGTGTTCTTGTGAAGCAATGGGATCGTCCAAGTTTTGGAGAGCTTCTATTTGCTCCTCTTGTGATCCTGGTTGCAAGGCAGAAGGAGGAGTCACCTGAATAGATGGAGGAGGAATAATTGGAGTAGGGGAAGTTTGAACAATGCTCGACGTTTTCTCTACAGAAGGAAAAAAGTTCAAGTCAGTAAGAAGAGGAGATAAAGGTTCGCTGAGGTTCAAGAAGTAGTCAAGAAGCTCATCAAGCTCGTAAGAAACAGATGAGCAGTCTGTTTGGGCAAGATTAACAATAGAGTTACCTGCAAAGGTCGGTTTTCTGACATCAACCTCATAAGCCTGTGCCTCGGCACTCCCCTCGCCTTCATCTCCACCCAGTATACATGTGATCTCGGTGGTAACTTTAGTAGGGGATGGGGAATGGGAACTGGAACCGATGATATCGACTTCGGCTGAAGGAGAAGGTTGAATAGGGCAGTTAGGATAGCCTTTTCCTGAATGTTCCCCTACCGCCATTTCAGCCCTTAATTTCGCAAGCTGTTCTCTTCCCTTGGCGAGAGCAGCGCGAGCATCTTCATCAAAATAATGCTCCTCAAGAGCTGATTCGGCGTAACCAGCACCCTTACCGCAAAGCATATCAAGTGCGGCCTCCCACACTTCAGCTAAAGTAATTTCATACTTGGGGCCTAGAAAGGCGAGGCTACCGCGCCCCAAGACGCTATGCAGGTAGAAGTCAAATAATGTTGAGCTGATGTTGGTCCTCGTTGCCTCATGAGATTCTTCAGCTGCAATTTTGCCGGCAACGGCCTCATCACGCTCTCTTTCAGCTTTGGAAAGTTGAAGCTTAAGCATTTGAATCTCCGCCACTTGGGAGCTGGTTTTCTTCCGAATCTCTGCAATATCAGCAATATAGCCCTCGCTGATTCTTTTTTGCACTTCGAGCCTGTCTTCGGCGTCTCTTTGGCTTGCATGAGCATCTCTCACTTGTTTTAGGAGCACTTCATCTTTTTGAGTATAGGAAGTAGAGGAAGTAGCAAGCTCTTGTTTAAGTTCCTCAACTTTTGCTTCAAGCTCTTCATTGTAAGTAGTGATGCTCCTCATTTCAGTATCATGTTGCTCAAGAACCTTTTGCCATTCGGCTTTATCATTCTCCATAGTGAGCATGGCCTCTATATTTGCACGGTTAACCCTTTGGAGCTCGTCAACAAGCTTTTGCCAGTTCGACATCCTTTCAATATCAAGCTTGATGGCATCGAGATTTCGTAACATGGCAGACTTGTCAATGGGGACCAAGTCAAGGTTGAACCGCACTCCCTTCAGACACCACTGTGGAAACCGGCTTTGCAAAGTGGCTGGGCCCGGTCCAACTTGAAATTTAGGCCTGCTAATTATTGTTTGAATATCTGTTTTCCCAAGAGCGGGAGAGCCAAAAGGAATGTCAAGCGAGACGGGGGCAGTAACCTTTTCAGGAGTTGTAGAGGTATGCTTCTCACCATGTCGGGCTCGCTTGCTTGAATCCTCAAACATATGACTTTTTCCTCGGTCATCATGGGATTTTCTTTTGTGGGAATCGTCGCCTCTCTGCGAAGAATCGTGGCGCTCCTCCCTCTCTCTTCTTTCATAACGCTCCTCTTGAGCCCTCTTCTCTTGAGCCTTTCGGGCGGCTCTTTCTTCATCGGATTCTCTGTAAGAGGGGAGGTAGCGCCTATAATCATATTGGCTACGCCTCCCGTAGCGTTGGAAGTCATCGTAGTAGGATCCACTGCGCCCCATCGGAGGATCTGAAATAAAAGGAGATAAATTTTAGAATTCTTCAAAGTACAAAAAGTCAGAAGCATAAAAGTGCCGAAAGATTCTAAGTCTGTGTAATGTGCAAACTACGCGCATCGAACTACGAACCACTCTTTAATTATGGAGTAGTTGTGGGTGTAGAAGTTAGCATCAACTCTTGAGTTGACGGAGTCTGTTGCAGAATAAAAGTCGCCTCGACTACTGAAAAAGAAACCCCGGTAGTAATAGGATCATCTTTAAAGATCTCTTGCAAGGTGGCAAAGAGGTCGCTCAGTCCTTCTAAAGTGTCGTCCCTGCTCTGCTTGACAAGGCTGGTTTTCCCGGCTTCTTCGTCACTAGACTTCTTTGAATGCGGAGAAGATTCCTGAGGCTCTTCTTCTTCAGTGACCGGGGAAAGTTTCCCAGATGACCCCGCGACATCAACAGAAGTGGAGCACTTCACTAGAAAAGCCTCAGAAGCAGGTTCTTTTGGTATGGATGCGTCAGTAGAAACGGGGGCATCCGACGCTCTAGCCGGAGAGTCTGGGACTTCATGAGGGTGAGTAGAGCGAGAGGTATGAAAAATCCCGTATTGGTGAAAAAATTCATCCCTCAACAAGAATTTTACACTTCTCTCTTCCGCGGCCACGGCACTCAGTCTCTCAAAAACTTGCTTATGGCCTGGATCTCTGGATAGGGAAGGAAGTGCTGAAAAAGGAAAGAGTGGAATTAACGATTAACAACTCAAAATTCGAAGAGTTCAGAAATGGAAAATAGAAGCAGGTAATCTTACTTCCTACTCTCCAGTTGGCATAAAACCCTGGGGGGCAGCGAACGAAGAAAAACTGATTTAAAAATCCATGAGCACTTTCGGGTAGGTCAGTCACGAGTTTGCGATTCCTAACACTCCTTATGACGACAATGGAGGGATGGTATTTAATCTTGGTGAAAGAACATAAGTAACAAATTTCTTCAAAGCTCGGTAACCGACCCAGGGTTCTCATGAATAAAACACACAACCCCATCAGAATGGCGTAACTATTGGGGTGCAGTTAAAACGGGGAGATAGTCAATCGAAGTAGAAATTACTGAAGGAACTCGTTGAAGGGAGGAATAGCACCGAACAAGCACATTTGGCGGTTGACAGCGACGAAACCGCGGCGAGGGCTATCGGCAAAATCATTTTGCCCAGGCAATATAGCATCCGTTTCAACGATGCGAAACTGAGCACGCAATAAGCTAAACGTCCGGTAGTTTAAAGAAGTTGAGACTCTTTCCGGCGGAGAATCCAGTGGAGCAGCTGTTGGAAGAGCCTCTCCTATCTGTTCCATTACTTCTTCTTGATGTGAGGCCATTCTACATAAGCAACTGGATATTCAAATTTGAAGGTGCACGATTCCTAAAAGTGTGGAGTGTTGTGCAGAACTAATAAAAATAAACAAGTAAATATAACTGGAGTTAAGTTTGTCGACAATTGATTGGCTATCAAATTTCAAGATTTGTTAATTTGAAGTTCAAGTACAGTGTTAATGCAAACAGGAAAGTTTAGTTGACTATTCCGATGTTGCCTTGATACTTTGCCTGAATTCATTGTTTTAAAGCACTTCGTTCACACAATCTGTTCAAGTTGATTTACTGTTATTAACTAATCTGTCATTTGATGTGGGCAGTCAGTGGCAGTATATTCGTCCCAATTTTCTGTAAATGTTGTATTAGACAGGTTATTAGCTTGCAAGAGTGACCTGTGAAAAAATGCAACAAAGTTTAACAAGTTAAAGTCCAAACAATTCAGCACTCAGGCAGTTTATTTCAGCAAATCAAGTTAAAGTTCAAGGTTCAAGCAAAATTGTCAACTGCGACAACTTAAGCGTTGACTCGGCGACGACTTAAGTGTTGGCAACGACTTAAGAAATTCTTCCTACCGGTTAAATCAAATCATTGGTTATCTGGCTAACTCGTCCACGACCTAAGGATTACGAGGCGAGTTAAGTTAGGTCGTTTCAATCTTGGATTGTTGGTGCCTTAAGTCGGCCATGCTCTATGTCGTAAACCATGGAAAATAGAAAAGGCTTCAGTCCGAGGCAAAGTGAAATTCTCCAAGTCCTATCCCGGCTACGACTTAAGACTTGTGTCGTGAAGGTTTGTAAGTCGGTCAAAGAATAAGTCGCGATGGTTATTGAATTGCGCAGAATTACTGCGCTCAAGATTACTGGATCGCGTCCAAGCTAGCGTCGCGTTTCCTTCAACCGACCAACCTCTTCTCAAGTTAGTAACCCGTTATCCTCCTAACTCCTAACCCATTATCCTTCTAACTCCTAACCCGTTATCCTCCTATCTCCTAACCCGATAACCCATACAAGACCGTATCATCTCCTCTAAATTCATGGATCAACTGACTCGAAATATAAAAACCCATCGTCTCCTCCTTGCAAATCGTCTAAAAACTCAAATCAAACCGCTCTTGCCTGTCATAAATCAGTCATAACATGGCCCGAAATAAAGCACGGTGCGAGGATTTGGATTGCGGTTAAGAAATTGGAAGTCCATGATCGAAGGGTAACGGTAATTGGGAAATAAAGCGGGCGATGGGTTTACTTACGTAGCGTAATGATGAAGATTGTAGGAATTTGGTTGGAAATGAGGTAAGCTGGATGAACTCGACTCTGAAAGCTTCGAAGGTTGCTAATGGCGGAAGTACACAATTAAGCAGGAAGGTGAAGTACAAAGAGCGACTTAAGCCTTTTATACACCAGGACAGTGGAACTCGAAACGGCACACGCGGGTCAAGGGAAAATCGAAGCACGCGACCTACAACTTAGGCGCGCACTTCGAGGGGCAAATGTTAACCCCGTTTGATCAATGAGTTAAGACCTGAGACGACTCACGTCTTAAAGAAGCAGAGCGACTTAAGGAGTGGTCCGACTCAATACGTAACCGACTTAACAAGTTAGCGACTCAAGGGAGTTACACGACTTAACGAGTCAGGGATTGGTCGACCTAAAGGAGTAAACAGCTTACGGAAGTGAACGACTTACGACATATAGGAGTCTACGACTTAACGGTTTAAGAAAGAAGGGATGGATCACGACATAAGGCCTTCACGACTTAAGGTTCTTACCGACTCAATGGGTCTACGACTCAAGATAATTCACGACTTAAGGGTAGAAGCGACTCAACAAGTTGGCGAGTTAGAATTCAAGGCGGCTTAAGAGAAGCGGAACGACTCAACGAGTTACCGACTCAACAAATTGAGGAGTTTTGCGGGTCGCAGAATCGTGCAACCTACGACCTACCTTGAGTCGTCAACGACTCAAGGAACCGACTCACGACTCACAACTCAACATGACTCACCTACGACCTAAAACCACTGAGTCGTAGCCCGCAGTCATAATGCCTGTGTCAAAGAGAGTTGACTCGTGAGCGACTCATGACTTGTAATTCTGAAGAAGTGAACCATTGAGGAACCAAGGGCTTAGTCAGATAAGTCGGCCATGACCTCTTAACTCATGAACGAGTTAGGACTTGTGCTATATCCAGAAGACCGAAGGCGCTCTGACACCAAGCATGAACTCTACCAGCTGAGTCGCCCACGACCCAACTTAACTCGGCCACGGGTTACCATGAGTCGAACACGACTTACGATCCAGAAGGAAGTTTTTTCTACAAATACCGACCTACCTCAAACAGGAAGGGGACTTTTTGGCCGACCATTTCAAGCGCCGATACTCTGCAGAATTCTCTACTCATTCAACACTTCAAGTACTCCAAACACCAAAGACACTACGACGATCTCCAAGAGGAAATCTACATCATTTCAACATGAATTCGGAAGATTATTCTCTGTCAAAATTTGATCTACTGGTCTAAAGTGTGTTGTAATTGAAGATTGTTATTAAGTTGTAATCAAATTCAATAATAAAGAGAGTTAAAGTGGACGTAGGCTTACTCTAAGCCGAACCAATATAAAAATTGTTGTCTTTTCTGCTTTTTTCTGTATTTTCTCTACTTGCTAGTAGATCCTGTTTACACGGGTGGTGCTTTCATCCAACTTTATTTCACACGGGGGTGTTAGCGTCTGTTTTTCACGTTAACAAATTGTTTTATTTGTAATCCTAAAAAGAAACTTAATTCACCCATATGACTCATCTCAAACTCTTTTGTCATTATTTCAGAAAATTCTTTATTCATTTCAAAATTAGTTGATCCAAAAATGACATCATCTACGTAAACTTGTACTAGTTGAATATCATTTTGATTTCTTTTAATAAAAAGAGTATTATATACTTTACCAATTTCAAAATTTGATTGTAATAAATAAGATCTTAGTCTATCATACCAGGCTCTAGGAGCTTACTTTAGACCATATAAAGCTTTCTTAAGTTTGTAAACATGATTTGGTAATTTATCATTTTCAAAAAGTGGTGGTTGTTCAACATATACTTCTTCTTTTACCAATCCGTTTAAAAAGGCACTTTTAACATCCATTTGAAATAATTTGAAATTATTATGATTTGCGAAAGCAAGTAGAATCCTAGTGGCTTCTAGTCTTGCTACGGGAGCAAAGGTTTCATAAAAATCTATTCCTCCTTCTTGACAATAACCTTGAGCAACTAATCGAGCTTTATTTCTAACTACCTCTCCTTGTTCATTCATTTTATTTTTATAAACCCATTTAGTTCCAATTATATTTTTATTTTCAGGTCTAGGAACAAGTTCCCGAACACCATTTCTAGTAAATTGATTTAATTCTTCCTGCATAGCCAAAGTCCATGAATCATCAGTTGATGCTTCCTTTGGATTTTTGGGTTCAATAGTTGATATAAAAGCTACATTACTCATTTGACTTAGTTGATTTCTAGTTTTAACAACAGATTGCATATCTCCCAGTATATTTTCTATAGGATGATCTTTTAAAAGTTTAGTCCTTTTATTAGGATGATTAAATTCAATATTAGTTTTAATTGATTCTTGATTTTGAGTGATTAAATGCTTTTCATCATTTGTATCTTCAAAATTTTTGAAATTTTCATCAAATGAAACATGCATTGTTTCTTCAATGGTGTTAGTTTTTAAATTAAACACTCTGTATGGTTTACTTCTATTAGAGTATCCGATAAAGATTCCTTTGTCGGATTTAGGATCAAATTTATCTAAATTATCTTTTCTATTTAAAAGAAAGCATTTACTACCAAAAATTCTAAAATAAGATACCTTAGGTTTCTTTGACTAAAGAAGTTCATAAGATGTCTTATCAGTTAAAGGTATAATTAAAATTCTATTTAAAATATAACAGGCGGTAGCAACTGCTTCTGCCTAAAAATTCTTTGGTAAATACTATCTGAAAGCATAGTTCTCGCACACTCTTGAATCAATCTATTTTTACGTTCTACTACTCCATTTTTGTAACGACCCTGGATTTTTACCCTGTTATTTTAATAAATATTTAATCCAATTAAACAAAAGGTAAACTGATCATTTTAAATGAATAAATCTTTTGGAAGAATTGTCATTTGTTTATATGGATTTGTATTTTTAAAAGGAAATTTGATTCTGGAAATTTAAAATAAAATCTCTTAATAATATTTACAATAAAATCTTTCTTATAAAATTGAATCAAAATGCTCCATCTTATTATCAGTTGGTAAACATAAATATATAAATGCAATATATAAAAATAATGTGCAAAATAGCATCTAATCCTATCAATATAAAATACAAATATAAGTCAAACGTAGGAATGTAATTTAAAGAGTGATAGTTAAAATACAAAATAGAAATAAAGATATATAGATAATAATGTTTGAAATGAAATTTAATTCTATCAACATAAAAATAAGTCTAACATATGAATATAACTTAATTATTGATAAAATACAAATAGAAATAAATATAGGTAAACCATATTGAATATAATAATTTAAATATTGATAGTTAAAATATTAAATATAAATATAAATAAGTAAGCATATGAATGTAATTTAAATATTAATAGTTAATATAAATAGAATTAAAATAAATAAGCAAGCATACAACGTAGATTTAAAATTGGTAAGAACAAAGTATAAAAACACAAGTGTATATACAACATAACCGTAACATTTTAAACAAAATATAAATTAAAGCAAGAGAATAAACCTGAAAAAATAGTCGTGTATAAATTATTTAAGCTAGAAGAGTATAAAACAAACTTTTTATATAAAACAAATATTTATAAATAAGTGGCTTCATATACAAGCCAAACTTTTACCTGCAAGTTGTACACTTACATGCAAGTATCTTTATACATAGTAAAACATAATTATAATGTGTAGATTAAGTTAGAAACCAAAGCATTTAATTACTATCAACTCAGCCAATATTTTGTTCAAAAGCAAATTTTACAAATCTTTACTTTGTAGAATAAAATCTGTTCATATAAAACAAAGCTAAGAAACAACCTAACTAGTTACTACCCTCCTCATACATCTGTAATCTTCTATATATAATTTTGACCACCTTCTTTTGAGTTCGTTAAGTAACAATCTAGAGTAAACCAAAGAAATAAACATCTTCATTTTTCAAAGTAAGAAAAGCTCGGGTTAAAAAAAAGGAATTATACAAACAGTTTCATGCTTCAGGTTTGCAAGTGAAAATAAGAAGTGTTCTTTGTTCAGGAATTTTGGCAGGTGAGAAAACATGAAATTTAAAGCTTCGAGTTTAATTTAAATCAGTCCAAGATTTATTTATAATCTGGTTTGTATGTGTATTAACCTTGATTATGATTCTGTATTGTTATATCTTCCTTGTTAAATTATTACAGGGTGAATATGTTCCTTTAAAAACTCAAATTATTGTCTGCTAATCATTATAGGTTTAATTTTTCAATCATACCTTAGATTTAAACTTAGATTAAGTTTTTTTAAAATTGTTTAAACCATCTTTGGAAAGTATACTACTGTAAAACTGTATTACAGGTAATCAAGGAATATATTGATAAATTCAACTGTTATAAAAAGCGAATTCAAGTTGATAACTTGAAGGCCTACAGAAATTTATGATTTTTAACACAAAAATGAAGATTTTTAAATTGGTATTTCATGAGCAGTTCATATTTGAATAAAAACTGAATTTTCACCAATTCTAGGAAATTGAATCAATTTAAAGAGTTGAAATTTGAATTGAACCAACTATAAACATCAGGGATTTCATGAAAATTATCAGAAGATTTCCCTATTGTGTGAAATTAGAGTACGAGATCGTATTAGTGTTGTGGTTGGAGTCTTGGGTCTTGTTTGTTAGGTGTCGAGTTCGTCATCATAACGTGATCGAGCTGCCCGAGAATTTGGGGAATGGAAGATTGTCGTGTTGACGAGCGTGGACGAATTATGGGTGACGCTGATGGTCTCTGCGGCGGTGGCGAGGAGGTTTATGGTGTGGGTTGAGCTTCAGTTTTCAAGCAGATGCCGAAATTTCAATTCGACTTTTTTTGAGACATTTGAGTTTTGAATTCAAGCTTAGGAACAATATGCGACTTGCTATCGATGTTGGTGATCGCCGGAGATGAGAGTCGCCGCCGTGCACATGTACGACACGAAGACAGTGTCAGTGTCGTTGACTAGAGAATGATCGCGAGTCAAAACTCGAGTTGACTAGATGTTTGCTTCGGGTTTAGTTTGTGTGCGCGCATAGGTTTCCTGATGTTTAGATTGGACTTAGTTTAGATTTAATACTTACTGGAAGAAAAAGAAAACGGGGGGAAGAAGAAGGGTTACATAGAGATGGGGTGTGTGGCTCGGGGAAACTGCTATGCAATGCAATCTGTTACTCGAGTTAGAACAAGGGAGGTCTCGGGTTTGTGGTTTTTCAAACTACTGTTATAAATAAAATAAGTGAAAATGTTTAATAAAACTATGTTAAACTTTAATGCAAGTTTAATTATGTAGTTAGTGCTTTAAAATGTTTCTAACCCTTAATTACTATTTTAATTAATTAATTAATTTAAATTAAGTATATAGTTAACTAACAATTAAGTTTGTAGTTAATACTATAATTGATTTTGAAAATTCAAAAGAAGACTTTTAAATGATTAATTAAGTTAAATAATTTATATTAATTACTTTTGAAAAGCGACTAAGAATAATTACATTTTAATTGTAATTGGTGTTTAAATTAATTAATGATTAAGTGAGATGTAAATTGTAATTAACTACTAAAGTTAATTAATGAATAATTAATAGTTAATTGATTAAGAATGTAATTACGATTAATTAGCAGTTAATAAATAGGTAATTAAGTTTTATTTATTAATGATTAAGGTTATTGATTAAGGATTAAGGAATGGTTAATTAAAGTTAAATAACTTGATTAGAAAGTAATTAATTAAATTATGTGAAATAAATAATTAAGTAATTAAGAATTAACAATTAATTAAGAGATGATTTCTTAATTAAACAATTTGAAATGGAATAAGTAACTAATTGATAACTAATGATTAATTAAACAGGATTAAGAGATTAATCCTCAAGTAATTGGTTTAATTGAATTGATTAAATTGAGAATTTAAGATGATTGCTTTATATTGTTGTGTATGTAGAATATCCGATTGTGATAATTATTTGGTGATATTCTGTGATATTTCTGTGATAAGTTCTGATATTTCTATGATGATTGTGAATGATTTACCTGTGATAAATGCTATGTGAATTCAATTGTTGAAATTAAACAGTTTAAGTTAATTAGACAACTTGGCCTCCAAAATGGTGATTCGATTTCCATGAGACCGGAATCGGGTGTTATTTATGATTATTTGAAAACCACATCGATCCAAATTAAACGATAGATCGTGAATTCCAAAGTGAAGATCGAGATGATGCTTTCAGAATGCAAGGGTTGTCGTTGTTGACTCTTAGGGTGATTCCAAAATGAGTGTAACGAGATAATGCCTTCGGTTTCGTTAGAAACTGGAGCGAACTTGTATGGATTGAATGCTTTCAGCACATCGTCAGGTGGACGATGAGCATTCTAAGAGATATGTTGTGCAAAGGTAATCACAACCTCAAGCCTCATCAACCGTGAATGGCTAAAACAGGGGAGGTGCAGCAAGGTTAGGTGGCTCATGCCCAAGCAGGACGAGATATACCCCTGTCTAGATGTCCCTTTTTATTTCGGCTGTGTGGGCGGTTGATTGCAACAACTACCGGGGTTATCTTGTTCGGGACTGTTCAGTAAGGAATGGTTCCGACCTTGTGTTGTAGGGGGGTTAGGGTGGCTCCTCGGTACGGTGATGTAGGCCACGTATTGTGACGGGCGGTACCCCAGTAGCCCTGCCATTGTTGGAAATCCATTTTCCCTACGAGACCCTACGGTTTTGATTTGTACCCACTTTTGTGGCTAGTAGCTGGAATTTAATAGATGTAACAATTTCGGCTATTTTCTATTTACTTGAAAACCCTAGACACTATTATAATATCACCGGATTTCCTATGAAATGTCTTGGTTAGCGTAAGGTAAAAACTTACCCGTATTTATTTGTGGGGAGTCTTACGTGATACCTTTATTTTCAAACGATTTTCAAACTTAAACAAATTTAAACCGTTTACTCATACCAGACCTATGTCGGGCCCGGAGATTATATTTTGTTTTCCATAAACTCTTGGGTACTCAAATTTTTATGAGCAGCCAAGTGATAGGTTTTGGACTTTGATTTCTGGAGGAGCTTGGAGCTGGAGTTTCCAGACATATGTAGATATCTATTTAGTTCCGCTGTGTAGTTGATGTATGTTGTATCTCTGATGTATGTATTGATAGATGTATATGTAACTGTCAGGTGTATTGATATTGTATAACTCATATGTAAAACTATGTAATAGTTATGTAATGTATTATACTTGTTCCGTTCCGCTGTGAGATTCTGATGTTGTTCTTTCTTTCCGTTCTTTTCTATTTCTACCCCTTTCTTTCTTAATGATGATACGTCTTTCAGGGAGTAGAAGGGTGGGTCATTACAGTTGGTGTCAGAGTGCTAGGTTGAGCGAATACCTAGGCTCTTGAGTGATTTCTTTGTTGACAGAGAGCGTGTTTGTAATTTTGATATATATATATATATATATATATATATATATATATATATATATATATTTCTACCAATTTGTTGGGTTACCTGTTCGGGTTTTCCAATATAAGTTGTAAAGGTAGATAGGGTAGTGGTGTGTGTAACACGACTACCAATGGTTGGAGTTTGAATGTTTGAGGTTGGAAGTGTATCTGTCGAGACTATAGACCTATTGCTGTCTCGAATGAACCTTAGGTGGTGTGAGGATTTCATCGATCTCTGAAGGAAACCTATTGAGGTTCGGAGTTCATTTTTGACGTGTAAGTTTGGATGAGCTAGATTTCTATCTATCGATTGGAAAGAAGCAAGTCATGATATCTTGTTATCTCAGGATGTAGTAGCTGTGTGAGGAGACACAGTGACTTTGGATGTCTCCAAAGCTATTTCTTTGGAACAAGTTTAAGATGTATGTCTGTTTCGGTGTTGTGGCTAAGTTCAGTAGGGTGTTTTTGTTTGGTTCGAGGTCCGAGTTTCTCGGGGAGCTTTGG
This sequence comes from Allium cepa, assembly GCA_030765085.1. NCBI lineage: Eukaryota > Viridiplantae > Streptophyta > Magnoliopsida > Asparagales > Amaryllidaceae > Allium > Allium cepa. Next base: position 888,907,814 of record CM060939.1, read on the forward strand.
ATAGGAAGTTTTGGGGCATTTGGGTCAGCATTGTAGCTCGAAGTGTTCTGTGTGCCGTCGAGGAGATCTTCTGGCTTAGCAGTTTTCTTGAGGTAATTTCAGGAGCAGAAGAGTGGATACATTGCTTGGATGGATTGTCACGATGAGTATGAGTTGTTCTGAATTGTGATGTGAGAGAACAGTTTCTTTGGAAACTGATTTGGGTAGAATTACCAGAGTGTCGTCTGATAATTTTGGAATTTACTTGAGCAGTCTTTTGCATGGAGTTGAGACTTCTTAAGAGAGGGTAAAGTTATCGATGTGGTCCAAGATTTTCCCTAATATATTTGAGGGAGTTAAGTGTTTGCCTCCCCATCGTGAGATAGAGTTTGCATTGATTTGATTCCAGAAGCAGACTCAGGATCTTTTGGAGAAGGGGTTGATTAGGCCCAGTTTTTCTTGTTGGGATTCTGCGACAATGTTTTTCAATAAATCGGATGAATCGCTAAGGTTCTATGTGGATTATTGAGATCTGAATAATTTTGTTCTGGTATTTTCCAAGTTTGAAGAAGAACTCAACCAGCATTTGAGAATAGTGTTGGAGACACTGAAGAGTCATGTTTTGAAGGCGAAGTTCTCCAAGTGCCATTGTTGGAAATCAAAAGTTATATTTTGGGGCACATTGTTTTTTGTGAAGGTATCTCTGTAGATACAACGAAGGTCGAGACTATTGCGGAATGGAAGCAACCAAAGTCACCGATGGGAATTCGCAGTTTTCTAAGATTAGCTGGCTACAACAGGAAATTTATCAAGGACTATTCTAGGATTTCTTCACACCTGATCAGGTCGGCAAGGGAAGGAGCTAAATTCAAATTGGCATTCCAGTGTTAAGAAGCTTTTCAAGAATTGAAGACGAGGCTAACCAGTGCTCCAGTGCTTGCTAATACGGATAGAAAGAGCAAATTTGAGTATATACAGATGCCTGTATAGTTGATTTGGAAGTAGTGTGATACAGAATGGAAGAGTGATTGCGTATGCGAGTCGATAATTAAAGCCATATGAAAGGAACTACGCTACGCACAATCTTGAGTTGTTAGCCTTTTTTTTCTTTGAAGATTTGGAGACATTATCTCTTGGGAGAGATGTTTGATTTATTCACGGATCACAAACCGTTGAAATATCTTTTCACTCAAAAGGATCTTAATCTGAGGTGGCAGCGATGGGTCGAGTTTCTGGCATCATATGATTTGGATATTTTGTATACCCTGCGAAAAGCGAATGTTGTAGCTGATGATCTTGGCAGGAATGGAGTTTTGTCTCTTTTAGGAGTTGTTCCATCTTTCCAGGTCAGAAGCATTAGTACGCCAATAAGGGATAGATCTTTTGAGCAACTGATTCTTGGAACTAAGAATGGTCGGTATTTTGATTTCAAGGTGGACGATCAAGATGTTTTGAGGATTAATGGTCGTTTGTGCGCACCTAATATGGATGGATTAAGGCATGAAGTCTTGGTCGGATGTCATCGCTCCAAACAGAATATTCACCCCGGAATCTTTAATATGTATAAAGTCATAAGAACATTTTTCTAGAGATCAAGCATGAAGAGGGATGTAGCTGCTTCGTTTATAGTTGTGCTATCTATCAGCAAGTAAAGGAGATCAGTAGAAGTCAACCGGTTTATTACAGTCTTTGGAAATCCCAGAAAGGAAATGGAGATGATTTCGATGGATTTCATGGACGGTTTTCCTAGAACCAAGAAAGGAAACGGTGGTTTATGGATTATTGTGGATCGTTTAACAAAGAGTGCTCATTCTATACCGGTTATGTAACTCGTACTACAGTTTCTTTAGCAGAGATTTTCTTGAGGTAGATAGTCAGATTGCATGGTTTTCCTGTTAGCATAGTAAGTGGTCATGATCCTATTTTCACCAGCAAATTCTGAAAGGCTCTGAAATCAGCTATGGGAACAAGTTTGAGATTGAGTACAGTCTATCTTTCTCAGACAAATGGATAGACGGTGAGACTGAATTGCATTCTAAAGGATATGCTGCGAGCTTATGTTTTTGGATTTGGAAGAATTCTCCTATAATAACAGTCACCAAGCAAATATTAAGATGGCTTCTTATGAAGCTTTAGATGGAAGACCTTATAGATCCCCATGCTGTTGGATAGAGTCGGAATATCGTCTTGTGTTTGGACCAGATTTGATTCTAGAAGTTTCTGTTAAAGTTGAGCTTATCAAGAAAAGGTTGAGAGCTACTCAGGACCGTCAGAGGAAGTACTCAGATAAGAGAAGGCGACAATTGGAATTTGAGACTGGAGATTTTGTTTTTGTCAAAGTTTCCCGATTAAAGGAGCTATTAGATACGAAAAGACGGAAAACTTGCCAGAGATATATTGGACAATTTCAGGGATTGGAAAAGAGTTGGTGTTGTAACTTACAGAATTGAATTGCCAAACTGTTGCCCGGAATTCATAGTGTATTTCATATATCCTGTCTAAGGAAGTTTGTTCAGGATCCATCATTAGTTGTAGGACCAGTGATCCAGGAAAATTTGGAAGTCAAGCCGAATTTGACTGAGGTCAGGAATCCAGTTTGGATTGTTGATCAAGATGAGAGGCAACTCAGGAGTATGGTAGTGAAGCGTGTCGAAGTGCAGTGGAGCGAGGATCCCGGAGATGGCACCTGGGAAACTTTGGATAGTTTTAGGAAAGCTTATCCGGATTTGTGTCCAGATAGCTAGTGATGTTTGTTAGGATAGACTGTTGGATTGTTTGCTAGTGTATGAATGATATCTATGTTTCAATAGTTGGTATAACAGCTTTTAAATTACCTTTATTTTAAATTTTGAGGACGAAATTCTTTTAAGGGGGGAGGAATGTAACGACCCTGGACTTTGGCCCTATTATTTTAGTAAATATTTAATCCAATTAAACAAAAAGTAAACTGATCATTTCAAAATGAATAAATCTTAAGGAATAATTGTCATTTGTTTATATGGATTTGTATTTTTAAAAGGAAATTGGATTCTGGAAATTTAAAATAAAATCTCTTAATAATATTTACAATAAAATCTTTCTTATAAAATTGAATCAAAATGCTCCATCTTATTATCATTTCGTAAACATAAATATATAAATGCAATATATAGAAAATAATGTTCAAAAAAACATCTAATCCTATCAATATAAAATACAAATATAAGTCAAACAAAGGAATGTAATTTAAAGAGTGATAGTTAAAATACAAAATAGAAATAAAGATATATAGATAATAATGTTTGAAATGAAATTTAATTCTATCAGCATAAAAATAAGTCTAACATATGAATATAACTTAATTATTGATAAAATACAAATAGAAATAAAAATAAGTAAAGCATATTGAATATAATAATTTAAATATTGATAGTTAAAATATTATATATAAATATAAATAAGTAAGCATATGGATACAACATAGATTTAAAATTGGTAAGAACAAAGTATAAAAACACAAGTGTATACACAATATAACTTTAACATTTGTAAACAAAATATAAATTAAAGCAAAAGAATAAACCTGACAAAAAAGTTATGTATAAATTATTTAAGCTAGAAGATGATAAAAAAAAACTTTTTATATAAAACAAATGTTTGTAAATAAGTGGCTTCATATAGAAGCCAAACGTTTACCTGCATGTTGTACACTTACACAAAAATATCTTTATACATAGTACAACATAATTATAATGTGTAGACTAAGTTAGAAACCAAAGCATTTAATTACTATCAACTCAGCCAATATTTTTTTCAAAAGCAAATTCAAATCTTTACTTTGGAGAAGAAAATCTGTTCATATAAAACAAAGCTAAGAAACAACCTAACTAGTTACTACCCTCCTCATACATCTGTTATCTTCTATATATAATTGTGACCATCCTTATTTGAGTTTGTTCGGCAACAATCTGGAGTAAACCAAAGAAATAAACATCTTCATTTTTCAAAGTAAGCAAATCTCAGGTTTAAAATTAAAAAAATAGGAAATTATATAGACAGTTTCATGCTTCAGGTTTGCAAGTGAAAATAAGAAGTGTTCTTTGTTCAGGAATTTTGGCAGGTGAGTAAACATGAAATTTAAAGCTTCAAGTTTAATTTAAATCAGTCCAAGATTTATTTATAATCTGGTTTATATTTGTATTGACCTTGATTATGATTCCGTGTTGCTATATCTTCCTTGTTAAATTGTTACAGGGTGAATATGTTCCTTTAAAAACTCAAATTATTGTCCGCTAATCATTGTAGGTTTAATTTTTCAATCATACCTGAGATTTAAACTTAGATTAAGTTTTTTTGAAATTGTTTAAACCATCTTGGGAAAGTATACTACTGTAAAACTGTTTTACAGGTAACCATCGAATATATTGATAAATTCAACTTTTATAAAAAGCGAATTCAGGTTGATAACCTAAAGGCCTACTGAAACTTACGATTTTTAACACAAAAATGAAGATTTTTAATTGGTATTTCATGAGCAGTTCATATTTGAATAAAAACTACATTTTAACCGATTCTAGGAAAGTGAATCAATTTAAAGAGTTGAAATTTGAATTGAAGCAACTAGAAACATCAGGGATTTCGTGAAAATTATCAGAAGATTTTTCTATTGTGTGAAATTAGAGTACGAGATCATATTAGGGTTGTGGTTGGAGTTTTGGGTCCTGTCTGTTAGGTGTCGAGTTCGTCATCATAACGTGACCGAGCTGCATGAGAATTTAGGGAATGGAAGATTTTCATGATGACGAGGCGTGGACGAAATATAGGCGACGCCGATGGTGTCTGCGGTGGTGGCGAGGAGGTTTGTGGTGTGGGTTGAGCTTCAGTTTTCAAGCAGATGCCGAAATTTCAATTCGATTTTTTTGAGACAATCTGAGTTTTGAATTCGAGCTTGGGAACAATATATGACTTGCTGTCGATGTTGGTGATCGCCGGAGATGAGAGTCGCCGCCGTGCATGTGTACGACACGAAGACAGTGTCAGTATCGTTGACCAGAGAATGATCGCGAGTCAATACTCGAGTTGACTAGATGTTTGCTTCGGGTTTAGTTTGTGTGCGCGCATAGGTTTCCTGATGTTTTGATTGTGCTTGAAGAAAAAGAAAAAAAGGGGGAAGAAGGAGGGTTGCGTGGCTCGGGGAAACTGTTGTGCAATGCAATGTGTTACTCGAGTTAGAACAAGGGAGGTCTCGGGTTTGTGGTGTTTCAAACTACTCTTATAAATAAAATCAGTGAAAATGTTTAACAAAACTATGTTAAACTTTAATACAAGTTTAATTATGTAGTTAATGCTTTACAATGTTTCTAACCCTTAATTACTATTTTAATTAAGTAATTAGTTTAAATTAAGTATATAGTTAACTAACAATTAAGTTTGTAGTTAATACTATAATTGATTTTCAAAATTTAAAATAAGACTTTTAAATGATTAATTAAGTTAAATAATTTATATTAATTATTTTTGAAAGGCAACTAAGAATAATTACATTTTAATTGTAATTAGTGTTTAAATAAATTAATGATTAAGTGATAAGTAAATTGTAATTAACTACTTAAGTTAATTAGTGAATAATTAATAGTTAATTAATTAAGAAAGTAATTACGATTAATTAGAATTTAATAAATAGGTAATTAAGTTTTATTTATGAATGATTAAGGTTATTAATTAATGATTAAGGAATGGTTAATTAAAGTTAAATAACTTGATTAGAAAGTAATTAATTAAATAGTGTGAAATAAATAATTAAGTAATTAACAATTAACAATTAATTAAGAGATGATTTATTAATTAAATAATTTGAAATGGAATAAGTAATTATTTGATAACTAATGATTAATTAAACAGTATTAAGAGATTAATCCTCAAGTAATTGGTTTAATTGAATTGATTAAATTGAGAATTTAAGGTGATTGCTTTGGATTGTTGTGTATGTAGAATATCTGATTGTGATAATTATTTGGTGATATTCTTTGATATGTTCGGATATATCTATGATGATTGTGAATGATTTATCTGTGATAAATGCTATATGAATTAAATTTTTGAAATTAAACTGTTTAAGTTAATAAGGCAACTTGGCCTCTAAAATGTCGATTAGATTTCGATGAGACCGGGATTGGGTGTCATTTATGATTATCCGAAAACCACATCGATCCAAATTAAACGATAGGTCGTGAATTATAAAGTGAAGATTGAGATGGTGCTTTCAAAATGCAAGGGTTATAGTCGTTGACTCTGAGGGTGATTCCAAAATGAGTGTAACGAGATAATGCCTTCGGTTTCGTTCGAACCCGGAATGAACTTGCATGGATTGAATGCTTTCAGCACATCGTCAGGTGGACGATGAGATTTCTAGGAGATATGTTCTATAAAGGTAACCGCAGCCTCAGGCCTCATCAAACGGGAATGGCTAAAACAGGGGAGGCGGGGCAAGGTTAGGTGGGTCATGCCCAAGCAGGACGAGATATACCCCTGTCTAGATGTCCCTTTTTATTTCGGCTGTGTGGGCGGTTGATTGCAACAACTGCCGGGGTTTTCTTGTTCGGGACTGTTCAGTAAGGAATGGTTCCAGCCTTGTGTTGTAGGGGAGTTAGGTTGGCTCCTCGGTACGGTGATCTAGGCCACGTACTGTGACGGGCGGTACCCCAGTAGCCCTGCCATTGTTGGAAATCCATTTTCCATACGAGACCCTACGGTTTTGATTTGTATTACCCACTTTTGTGGCTAGTAGCTGGAATTAAATAGATGTAACAATTTCGGCTATTTTCTATTTACTTGAAAACCCTAGACACTATTATAATATCACTGGATTTCCTATGAAATGTTTTTATTAGCGTAAGGTAAAAACTTACCCATATTTATTTGTGGGGAGTCTTACGTGATACCTTTATTTTCAAATGATTTTCAAAGTTAAAAAACTTTAAACCGTTTACTCATACCAGACCCATGTCTGACCGGAGTTTATATTTTGTTTTCCATAAACTCTTGGGTACTCAAATTTTTATAACTATCCACGTGATAGGTTTTGGACTTTGATTTCTGGAGGAGCTTGGAGCAGGAGTTTCCAGACGTATGTAGACATCTATTTATTTCTGCTGTGTAGTTGATGTGTGCTGTATCTCTGATGCATGTATTGACAGATGTATATGTAACTGTTAGGTGTATTGATATTGTATAACTTTGGTATATGTAAAACTATGTAATAGTTATGTAATGTATTATATTTTGTTCCGTTCAGTTGTGAGATTCTGATGTTGTTGTTTCTTTCTTTCTATTCTTTTCTATTTCTACCCTCTTCTTTCTTAATGATGATACATCTTTCTAGGAGTAGAAGGGCAGGTCATCATAGTTTTGTTGTGGAGCTCTGGGAAATGAAAAATTGTGAGTTATTCCCCTTTTATGCAGAATTCCTCAAACTTTTTTCAAATTCACCACCGTGATTAGTTCGAATAGTTAATTTTTAGAGAAAATTGATTTTGAATTCTTTTTGAAAAGGTTTTAAAACATTCAAAAGTATCACTTTTATGTTTAAAAAATGTTGTCCATGTAAATCTAGAATAATCATCTACAATTACAAAAACATATTTACTGTGGTTTATTGATAGAATTTGAGATGGACCAAATAAATCAAGATGAAGTAATTCAAGTGGTTTTGAAGTTGAAATCATATCTTGTAATTTAAAAGAACTTTTTCTAAGTTTTCCTAGTTGACAAGCATCACATAAACTATCTACTTTAAAATTCATTTTAGGAAGCCCTCTTACTAGATCATGTTTTGACAATCTAGTTATGATTTTGAAGTTCAAATGCCCAAATCTCTTATGCTAAATCCAAGGGTCACTTGTATTTGCCAACAGACACAGGTTATCATTTGAAATTTTCATACTAAGAATATAAATATTCTTTTTTCTGACTCCCTCAAATATAATGGATGAATTATTATCTTCATGTGACATTTGTCTTTTTCAAATTTAATTTTATATCCTTTATCGCATAGTTGACTTAGACTTGCAGATTATGTTTTAGATTCTTAACTAGCAAAACATTAGTAATAGTAGGAGTTTTAGAATTACCAACTTTGCCGATGCCAATCACATATTCTTTTGAATTGTCTCCAAAATTAACCAGTCCTCCGTCTTTGTATATAATATCATTCATTATATCTGGATTTCCAGTCATGTGTCTAGAACATCCACTATCAAGTATCCATTTGTTCTTTCTAACCTGCACAATTTGTCGATTGTGGATTGATTCCTCAACAGCCATAAAGCATGATTCCTACGCATCAAATAATTTTGGTAGATAACTTGAATTTGAATATTGATTATATGCAGACTCATGAAACAATGATGTTTTGAATATTTGTAAACTAATATGAACAAATATAGCCATTTTGAAAAATTTTCAAAAATTAGATTATAAAACTTTGAAAACCTTGCTCCTATACCAATTGTGAAAAATGCGGATTACGGATCTTAAGGCTAGGATTAACACTATATGAGGGGTGAATAGTGTTTATAAAGAATTACTAAATCTTTTTGAGTTTATGTCAATTTAAACACAGATGTGTGCAATATACAGACACAGATATGATCACAGAAACAAACAAAAATGCAGTAATAAAATAAAAAGCAGTAAAGGAAAGAACACACCAAATTTTATACTGGTTCGGAGTTACCTACATCAAATCTCGCAACACAAGTATGGATTTCCTTTCAAAAGTAATCCTTACAATTGCACCCTCGATTTCAAGGCTACGAGGTACGCCCTCTAGAATCACAATCATCCAGGTAGAGATACTTGATTTTCCGGGCAACAAGTTCACCCACTTGATTTTATGTGCAACAAGTTCATCCAATTGATTTCCTAAGACTACAATCACACCTTATCACGCTTGATTGATTTTCAAGGCTACAATCACACCTTTTCTCGCTAAACTGATTACAAAAGCCCTATAACTCTGAATAACACTGAGGATTTTGTTGAGATAGTGATAGAGAATCAAACAGCGAATGATCGAGTTCAATTCAATGTAGATTTCGGCAGAGTAATGATAAGAATTTTTATTAAGAAAAGTGGAAGAAGAAGAGGAGGGAAAAACCAGAAAATCTGATGTAAAATTCGTTGAAACTGACCCCTATTTATAGAAGAACAATAGTCATGTCCATTCGTGAAGAGTTATGGCGAATAGACACTTCTTTTGAAATTGAAATTTTGAACTCAGCTAACACCATGTCGACATGGTCACCATGAGTATGTTGACATCCCAAAGCATTTTTTGATGATTTGATTTTCTTTGAAAATAACCTTTATCTTATATTGAAACTATTTTAAACTTTATAAATATACTTGACTATAGTTAAAATTCATAAGTAAATATAGAGAATAGAATTTAACTATAATGTTATATTTAAATCTAAGTATATATATTTAAAAGTTAAATATGTTATATTAAAAAATAGTTTAAAATAAGGAGTAATTTGACTTTGAAATTAAAAATGATTTTGAGGCTAAAATTATTTAAAATTAGGATAGATGTTTTTGATGCTTTTAAAAGGAAGGTTTTGAAATCATTTTGAAAACGAGATACAATTTTGAAAAAAAATCATTTTTGTAACATTCCTGAAAATTTACCAAGTTTATTTTGGTAATTAAATTAATTTTTGAAAATAAATTTTGGATTAATTTGAGATTTCTAGGATAAATAAATAATTTTTTTATTATAAATAGAAATTTAATTCGAAATTTAATCATAAGTATCTTACAAATGAATATTGGATTTAGGAAAAATAAGTGTATTAGGAATAAATAGAAATTTAAAAGCTTGAGATTAATAAAAAGATAATGACACCTTGTTTTCTAAATTTTTAATTATATTAATATTAGAATGATGTAATAAATTTCAAAAGATTTATGATTTAATTGTCTTATATAAATAGATGTGACAATTAATTAATATGAAATGAAAATATTTAAATCATTCTTTTCTTTTTATAAAGTTGTACAAAATAATAATAAAAAAGAAATGTATGAATAAAAGAATATATATGTATATAGAAATAGTGAACTAAATTAAAGGTTGCAATGTGAAAATTAATTGGGATAAAATTTTGTTTCTGTAAATATAAATAAAAATGGAAAGAGGGTTTTAAACATTTTAAAGAAAAAGAAATATAAAAGAAAAATGTAATCAAGAAAAATGTATATGTACCTAAGATCATAAACATAAGAGAAGTATATATAAAGATTGTGATATATGTTAATTTAAAAAAATTAAAACAAAACGGGGTATGTTTATTGATAAAGTAAATATGATATAAAATTTATTTAAAAAATTCCTTTATCTTTGAAAATTGCAAAAGATAAACAAGTAAACATTACATTGGAATCTCATGATTATTTTCAACAAATGGCCTTCGATATAATTAATTGAATAAAATAATAAAATTAAAAATTATAAAAAACTTTTCTGCTCCCCCATATGCAATTATTAAAATTATCAATAAATCTAAAGAACAGTAAAAAAAGATTTGAGAATCACAAATTCCAAAGGCAAAGGCAATCAAACTTACAAAACTAGAAAAACAAGAAGAAAGGTGGTAAAAAAAGAGAGAGAGAAACTGCAACCTGGAAGTAAATCGAAGACAGCAAGCAACCTGCAGCAAATCAAAATCGCAAATTGAAACTTCAAATTCAGATCAGCAAGTTTCAGTTTTCAAGTTAAAAGCAAACAGAAGGAACTCAAAGCAGTTTTCAAAAGCTAAAACAAAGTTGAACTCAAACCTGGGAGTTTAAAAATCTGGATCAAGGCAAAGATCAGAATTTCTCAAATCTGAAAGTAAAACAAAGCTTCAGATTAAAAGTTTTCAAAGTTCAAGCCCAAAATAAAAGAGAAAAATTAAAATCTGGAAATCAAAACCTGAGAAATTAGACCAAAAGCAAACAAGTGCAAGATCAACTTGGGTAAATTAAGTCAAGTAAAATTCTTTTAAAAGATTTGGATTTGAAGTAGTTAATCAGTAATGAAGCAAAGGAATTTAAACAATTATATTTATACAGTTGCAGGGAACACATCAAAGTTCAGACCGAAAAGAATCAAGTTTCCAGGCTTGAGTACTTCTCTACTTCTTCCCATCAATGTGAGCAAACTTTAATTTTTAAACCAACTTCCTTGACCTTTTATGTCTGTGATGGTGATGACTGAAAAACATGGTATGAATGTTTATATACTTGCAAGTATAGATGTGTTTATATGGGTGAATTAAAATGTGCTTATCTGTTTTCAGGCAAAATTTGCCTCTGTTTATATATAACAGAGTTCAAACAAAATAGAAAAGTCAATATCTCCTTATGACATCTCTTATAGGTTTAGGAATTCAAATAATGTTTGTGTTTAAATCTAAACTAAAATTTTAAAATATTTTTAGGGTTGATGGTTTTGAATATCATCTGGAAAAGGAAGATAAAACAGTAAAACTTAATATATGTCAAAACTTAAGTATCTTAATTTCTGATTTTATCATATGATTGGTTTTCGGAAATGATGATTTTTAAAAGGAAAATCACGATTTTTAAATTGATAAATCTCGTGGAATTGTTGAAGGTCAATTTTTCGTTCAAAAATCAATTTCTTTCATCCTCGTCAACGTTGGGTGTTACGGCGTGTTCTTGAAGATACAGGTGGTCGTGGGGGAGACTTCGACCATGGCCAAATTTTGAAATAGGGTTTGGATTGGGAGCGCGAGTGAGCTTTAGGGTTTAACATACAGTTTTGGGTCGGCGTGGTTGTTGAGCTTGTGTGTGGTCGAGGGGGTACCGAAAGCTATCGGAGTAGGGGGAATCGGTGCATCATGGTGTGGCGCAGCTCCGGGTGGTTAGGCAAGATATATGGTGGTCAGGATCATCGGGGTTGGACATTTTTCCGATGATCAGATTGGGTTCGAATGTGTCGGCTAGTTAAATTTTGATTTCTAGCTTGATTTGAAAATACAGATGTTCATGACGATGGAGGAGGTCGTAGGTGACTTGTTGGCATCGGCGACAACGATCGAAATGGTGGCAATCATCGGTGCATGTGAATGCATCCACGGTTATGTCTGGGTAGTGATACCTAGGGAAAGAAGGATAAAGCTCGGGGTTGTCTCGAAGTAAATGAGGGTTTTGATCGGGGAATCTTGCGTTGTTTCGAGTTTGATATCGAGGCCTTTTCGAGAGTTCGATGGTGTATCAGGTTTAAAAATAAAGGAGGCTCGAAGCTAATCTCGGGGAGAATGGTATTTGGCTCGGGTAAGAACTCGAGTTATTTCGGGTTTGAGGGTTTTACCTTTCAAAATTTAAAAATAAAACAAGCTTTTATTCAAATTTAATTAAATAAAGTTGAAACTTTTTCCGATCTTGAAGAATAATAAATGTTTTGATTTAGTTATAGGATTAAGATTAGAGTAAGTTATTTTAAAGCTAATTGAGTTTAGGTTTAATTAAGAAATTAATTAATTTAAAGGAAGAAAAAACGACGATGTTTTAAAAATTTTATTTGACTTTAAAGTCTCAAGTTGATTTATGAAAGAAAAAAATATACTTTGTTTCAAAGATTAAAGATTTAAGGATTAAATGTTTTAAAGTTAATTGATTTAAAAAGTTAATCACTTTGTGTAATTCAATTAAGATTAATTAATTTGATATTAATTAAAGAATAGTTAATTAATTCCTTAATTGATGTTTGAGGATAATAATTAATTACTTAAGAATGATTACTTTATAAAAGTAATTAAGGACAATTGATTAATGATTTAAGATTGATAAATCAAGTGATTAAAGTATAATTACTCAATGTAATTAAATTAGTAGTTACAAAATATGAGTGATTAGGACAATCCCTTATTAAAAGATAATTAATCATTATTGTAAGGTAATTAATTGCTTAGAGATAAATTACTTAATTAAAAGTAATAAATTAAAAGTAATAAATTGATAACTTAAAGTTGATTAATCAAGTGATTAAGCACAATAACTTATGGTAACTAATTAAGGATAATTAGTTAAAATGGTGATTATTTAGTTAGGGGTTAATTAATTAAAGAATAATTAAATAATTAGGGATTAATTTTTTTTAAGGTTAATTAAATTATTAATAAATGGTTAATTAACAAATGATCAAAGAATAATTAATCAAAAATGATTTGTAATGTTAATTAACCAAGATTAGTAATTCATGAGTAGTTAATCTAATTTGAATTAATCAGACAATTATCTAATCTTACTTATGAATGTTTGGATTCTATTGGATGATTGAATTGTTTGATAGCCAGATATGTTCTGTTTTGATTTGAGTTGTATTTGATGTAATTTATTATCTGTGATATATACCTGTGATCTGTGAATAAAAGATAAGCGTTATAGTTTATACCGCTTATCAAAATATATTGTTGCATTTGAATCTATGGTGATTGATGTTGTGGCACTTTTATTGTGTAAAACGCCTGGACCACACTTATGCACACACAAATATGGATTGCACGTGGAAATCGGTTAAGTCACAGATTTTGAAATAGTTTTAAAGATTGAATTTTTGAATCCAGAATAGTTTTGGAATTAGAATTGAAAGCTTTTGAGAATGAATTTCAAAAATAAAAGTTATTTTGAATAACTTGATTGATTTTTGAAATTTAAATAATTTGATTTAAATAATTTGATTTAAATTCGAATTCAATATTTGGAATCGAATTCTATGATTTGGAAACTATGGTTTAAAAAGGGTATTAAACTTATAAATGTGTTTATATGGATTTTAAAACAATTTTATAAGTATTATTTTTGGAATTTGAATTTAACCAAAAGTTTTTAACTTGTATAGATGAAATCGGATTTTTCCGAAACGAAACCTACGTGTTTCCAAATAATAAAAGCTTTCACATAAGAAATGAACGTCCAATTTGTGTTAAAAGGATTTCAATTTTGAAATGAAAATAGCTTTTCGAAGTTATGAATAAATCTTTGGAAATGGGTTTGAAAGCTATAAGTTAAATCTTTAATTTAAAGATTTAATTAAGCTAATCCAAATTGAAATGGAAATTGTTTTGAAATCTATGAATAGATCTTTGTGAAACTAGGTGAACTTTGTGAAACGAAGCTTTTTGTTAAAAGATTTGAAATGGTAATTTTTTTAATCATCTGAAGAAAAGTTTTAGATTTTATAAGTTGTGACTTAACTGAAATCCCATATCCATATACTTTTAAATATTGCGCTCACTATTCGATTTAGCCGGGAGAGGACCTTGTGTCATATAACCCATTCCGAATAGTGATACGATGTTATGGATTGCATTTGAAGATCGGTGTTGAAGACTGGGTATTTGCAAGAATGATAGGATAACCTGTCGATTGACTCTTCACTGAGTTTCTCCGGTATAGAGTTCTCCATATGTGATGGGGAGTCCGATTGGAATTATGGGTGCCCGGATTTGCAAGGGCTTCTTCCTTTATTGGACGAAGTGCTTTCTGTTCTCTTCGAACTCGGGACAGACTTGTACGGTTGTATGTCCGACATTACACTTTGAGATATTAAACTGATCTCTATCAAATACATTTCTGCTTGGTGGTGGAGAATTTATTCTCTTACCTTAACACCCTTCTCTGAGACGTACGAGCTCTGAGGTTATGTAGTTGATATCTATCAGTGATATAATCCCAATTTGGTAGTGTGGCATGCTGAGTGCTACTGTGTATCATTTGTTGATCAAAGCATGGCTTTTGTATAAAGCGTAACTTTGTGGACGAGACCGCATCAGAACCTCACACCCCGGAAATGGTCGAAACAGGAAAGATGTGGCAAGGTTATGAGGGTCGCGCCCTTTAGGGTCTGTCATTCCCTTCTGGAAAAGGGTGGTATCATTGTATGGAGCCCAGATACTTCACTCATGTGGATACTGCAGATCTATTACATTGTGATTGCTTTGTAGTTGTTGGATTAGAGGTGCCTCGGATAAAGGTCCCGAAGGACCGGCGGATGGCATGCTTGTGTTGTAGTTACCTAGTTACAAAGGTAACCCGACCTTGTGTTTGCAGACAGCTGGTTAAGCTCTGGGGACGTCACTCTAGAGGCGTACCCATGTGGCAGTAGGAAGTTCCTTAGCCTGACCATTTGCTGGAAAATCCAATCTTCAATATGCGCCTTATACGGTATTTAGTTGTAGAACCTGCCATTTACTTATGGTGGCGCCCCACTGTTTAGATGGTAGATATAGTAGCCATACAATACTGATTGTATGGTGGCTAGGATTAATATTATACTTTCGAATGGTTTTTCCTACACTATGCACTAGTAATAATATCAAAGAAATTTTCTCGTATCAAGCATACTTGACTATCATAAGGAGAAACCTCCTCCAATTCTTCGTTTGCATTGTGTGTGGCGAGAGGACTTATGGTAGTTTCATTTTCCAAAAAGCAATGCGGATTTATTTTAATTTCCTTTGTTTTTTGTTTTAAGGATAAAACTGCTTTTGTTTGCTCATACCAGTCCCACGACTGACCTGGTGTTTATTGTTCCCTTCCTAAACTCTGGGTGCCCACAATTTTTCCACACGGGCAGTCTAGAGTTGGGTTTTTCAGATGATCAATAGTAGGTGTAGATTCGATAGCGATCACCCTTAGATTTTGGCAGTCGCATTTGGATCGAGTTGCTTCACTTCATCTTAATTGGGAGTTCGAGCTATTTCTGGATTGGTGCCTTGAAGACCATATTGGGGATATTGTTCCGCTGTTGGTGTTATCTTTTCTTTTCGCTGCTATTGTCTTGTATCATATCTCTGATGTATATTCATTGTATCATCTGTTGTATCATTCAGTTATATCAGTTATTGTATCAAATGTTATATATGATATATATACCATTCTTTCCTTCCGCTATGTTGTACTTAATGTGTTATAAGCTCCGACGAACCAAGTTTGACGTTTGGATCTGCGGCATTTGAATACGAGTTTCGTATTCGGTGGCGATTTTCCAAGGTCGAGTCAGGGTCTTTATAATTGGTATCAGGGTTGAAGGTTAAAACTTTAGCTCAGGAGTATAACACATTAGGTAACTCATTAGAGATAGGGTAAAGTATACCCTAGAATTAGTATATCTCTAAGATATCCGTTCGAATGCCTCAGTAAATTCTCTTACTATCCATTGATAGTAAGTATGAGTGCAAGAAGAGGACGAGATAGGGGACAGTGGAGTACCACTACAAATGGTCAACACCCTGCGACAGTGGAAATAACTTTATCTATCAATCTCCTTTGATTCAATTCCAAAATTCTTTTGATTGCTTCGTAGCAGCTCTAGAAAGAAGTTTCAGTGTGATGGTGGCCCTACGAATCGTTGTAGAAAATCCTTCCTTCGTATCTTCATCGATTTCTTATCATTTTTCCATTTGAACTTTAATGAATTTGAAATTGAGATTGAAAATTTTAAATAAATGGGAAATTTTAAATTAAGTAATATTGGTTAACAAATATAAGGATAAATTTGAATTGTATCAATAAAACGATATTGGTTGAACCTAAATTTGAAATTCTATTTCTTATGTGGATCCAAGTCCGAAGAGGGACAAGTCGGTATGTACTTAGGGGTATTCTGACTTGAGTTTGGAATCCATACTTAGTGTTTGAGAATTACCATACCTAGTGTTTGATAATTTTGGAAGATTAAATCCATTTACCTATTGTTTGGGTCCGATATATTCTACAAACGATTAGTTATCCCTTCAAACTAATCAATGCCTTTTCTTATTCGTACACGGGTGGACCCGTGTATCACGTGTAATACTGTATGAGTTTGTTCTCGTATTGTTAATATTATGATTTGGTAAACCGAATGCAGAATAAATATTTCGATCTAATCTGATCAATCATTTCTTTATCTATCATCTATTCTTTCTCGTCTTCCTTGCAAATTACGGGAACGAATTTTTTTTAAGGGGGGAATCTGTAACATTCCTACAAATTTAACAAGTTTAATTTGGTAATTAAATTAATTTTTGAAAATAAATTATGGATTAATTAGAGATATCTAGGATAAATAAATAATTTTTTGATTATAAATAGAAATTTAATTTGAAATTTAAGCATAAGTATCTTACAAATAAATATTTGATTTAGGAAAAATAAGTGTATTAGGAATAAATAGAAATTTAAAAGCTTGAGATTAATAAAAAGATAATGACAGTTTGTTTTCTAAATTTTTAATTATATTAATATTTGGAAGATGTAATCAATTTCAAAAGATTTATGATTTAATTCTCTTATATAACTAGATGTGACTATTTGTTAATATGAAATCAAAATATTTAAATCATTCTTTTCTTTTTATAAAGTTGTACAAAAAATAAATAATAAAGAAATGTATGAATAAAAGAATATATATATACACATAGAAGTAGTCAACTAAATGAAAGGTTGAAATATGAAAATTAGTTGGGATAAAATTTTGTTTGTGTAAATATAAATAAAAATGGAAAGAGGGTTTTAAATTTTTTACAGAAAAAGAAATATAAAAGAAAAATGTATTCATGAAAAATGTATATATACATAAGATCATAAACATAAGAGAAGTATACATAAAGATTGTGATATATGCTAATATAAAAAATATAAAACAAAAAGGGGTATGTTTATTCATGAAGTAAATATGATATAAAATTTATTTAAAAATTCCATTATTTTTGAAAATTGAAAATGATAAACAAGTAAACATTACATTGGAATCTCATGATCATTTTCTACAAACGGCCTTCAATATAATTAATTGAATAAAATAATAAAATTTAAAATTATAATAAACTTTTCAGCTCCCGCATATGCAATTATTAATCTTCTCACCAAATCTGAAAGAAGAGTAAAACAAAGATTTGAGAATCTCAAATTCCAAAGGCAAAGGCAATCAAACTTACAAAACTATAAAAACAAGAAGAAAGGCAGTAAAAAAGAGAGAGAGAAACTGTAACCTGGAAGTAAATTGAAGACAGCAAGCAACCTATAACAAATAAAAATAGCAAATTGAAACTTCAAATTCAGATCAATAAGCTTCAGTTTTCAAGTTAAAAGCAAATAGAAGGAAATCAAAGCAGTTTTCGAAAGCTAAATCAATGTTCAACTCAAACCTGGGAGTTCAAAAATCTAGATCAAGGCAAAGATCAGAGTTTCCCAAATCTGGAAGTAAAACAAAGCTTCAGATTAAAAGTTTTCAAAGTTCAAGCCTAAAGTAAAAAAGAAAAATTAAATCTGGAAATCAAAACCTGAGTAATTAGAGCAAAAGCAAACAAGTGCAAGATTAACTCAGGTAAATTAAGTCAAGTAAAATTCTTTTAAAAGGTTTATATTTGAAGTAGTTAATCAGTAATGAAGCAAAGTAATTTAAAAAATTATATTAAACAATTGTAGGGAACAAATCAAAGTTCAGACCCAAAAGAATCAAGTTTCTAGGCTTGAGTACTTCTCTACTTCTTCCATCGATGTGAGAAAACTTTAATTTTTAAACCAACTTCTTTGACCTTTTATGTCATTGATGGCGATGACTGAAAAATATGGTATGAATGTTTACATATTTGCAAGTATAGATGTAACAACCCGGGATTTCGCAATTATTTTATTATCGTCAAATGACGATTTAATTTGGTTGCTAGTTGCCATTGGCATTTAATCAGTTGGAAATTCTTTTTAATATTGGTCTAACGGTTATGCGGGCTTTAAAGTTGAATTTGTAGCCCATGTTTCCATTCGTTTGTTTTGAGGCCGAGATATTTATCATTGTGTTCCCTTTCTTATAAAAAATTCAACCCGTTTTCTCCCTCTCTTTTCATTTTCTAACCCTAAACTAAAACATACGAAAGAAAAATAATAAATGGCGGATCGTCCTCTTCGTTCGTTCGAAAAAATTGGGCTTCATGTGATTCGTGAATGCCGATTTCAAGTACTCGGTTGCTTGGATCTGCGCGTCGATTAAGGTGAGTAATTAAATTACTCACATCTAGTCAATCTCAAGTTTGTACGGTTTGAAAGTTTTGTGATTTTCGTTCGTATAAAATTGTTTGAATTTGTCACTTGATTTTCGGCCATTCAACTATGTTGGAGGTTGATGTTTTCTGACATGGTTCGATTTCTGTTATCTACGGCTTTGATGATTTTGGATTTGCGTTCAACGTTGTTTTTGTCTAGACTTTGGCCACTCGTGTTTACTGACTTTGGTCACTAGAATGGATTATGTTGGTTTTATGGAAATATAGTGGGTATGGTACTGTCTTGATATGAAACGGTTGCCTGCACGAATAGTTTGACATCGATTTCTGTGGATTTCTTTTATGACTTCAGTCTTCTGACTCTGTGTATGCTATTCCCTGACTTGCCATCTTTGGTTATTACCATTGCATTGGCATTGGACAGCGATCTGTTTACTTGGCCATTGTTGCTTGGATTTGTAATTTCGTATTGAAGTCACCTGACTTCGACATGGTTACATGCGGCTATGACTTTGTGAAAATATTTTTTTTGATGAGAATTCAATTTGAGTTTGCATTTGCTTAAGCACTGACTTCGGCCATTAGCAGTAGCTTGGAATTGGTCCATTGGAGTGTTGCTTGAAAGGGTGATATATTTGTTTATAAATTTCTCTGAAGCACCATTGTTGCCTCGGGTTTGATTTTTGCTCGTATAACCTGGTGCCACTGGTTTTCGATGTTGCTCGGTTTTGATGTGCATAATTTTGGGTTATTCCTATTGCCTGATTTTGTGCATTTGGATTGACATAGTTGTTGTGTTGAAATTGAGTAGTGCTTTCCTTGTGCCTTTGTTTTGAACCAAGTATATACATACGTACATATATGTATGTGCGTGTGTGATTGGTATTACTTCAGCTTCAATGTGTTCATTTGCATTACAAGTTGTTGTCGTGCATTATGCACATGTTAAAACTATATGCTTGCATATCCATATTGCATAGGTACTGATCTGGTCTATCTCCTTATGCAATTGCTGTTTGGACCTGTTTGTACTTATGCACTTCACTTGTATCACTTTGTATCCACACTTCTGGTTGTTGGCTGCATTGAATAGTTGTCACTGCCCTGTGTTCTGTTATTTGCCGGGCCTTGCTGTGCTGCCTTATCTTTGGTGCACTGTCCAGTGAATGATGTTGGCATTGATTTGTGTCATTATTGTCGTGTGTATACTCCCTGTTGCACACCCATGCATTTCATTGTATTCACAGCGTTGCTCTTTGTGTATGTATCATTAGCTGACTTTTGTGCCTTGTTGCTATCCCTTTATATGTAGTCTTTGTTTTGGGGTGACATGCTCTCTCGACCGCCCGTTGCCGTAATATGTCACTTATTATTGTATTGTGATTTGTACATTGAGTTGAATCCAGCTTAAACGCTCGGGTTTGACCTTGTGCTCGTGTTGTGATTTTATTTGTATTGCATTTGAGTTGAACATGACTTTTCCTTAGGTTTGACCTTGTGCTCGTTTGTGAATTTCCATTGAGCTTTTGTGTACATCATCACTATACTGGCAAGGTAGTGCACGCAAGCGTGTACTGCAGCGACACGGCATTGCTTTTATTGATATTTTATTTTATTTTGATTTATTGATCCTTTGCGTATTCCATATGCTGTAGTGGCGAGGCAGTACACGTGTGCGTGTACTGCAGCCCTACCCGAGTTGAAGTTTTAATTGATATTTCGATTGTTTGAAATTGTTTTGTTGTGTTCAATTCAATATTTTGAAATCATATTTCGATTTGGTTTGATTTGAGCATTTTGTTGTTGTCTAATTATCTTTTAGAAAATTAGACTATGAGTTTGTAATTATTTATTTAATAATTAGATTTTTGTTGTTAATTGCCGTTTAGGCAATTCTGTTGTTTTCTAAATAATCTTCATTGCTAATCCTTTCACTTATCTTCATTGATAATTTGAATTTGCTGATTTGTTGTTTAACACTATTACGTGTTATATTTACCGTTATCCGATTTCTTTATTAAAGGATTGGAAAGGTAAATTTATTTCGATTGTCGTCTAATTGTTATTTAATTATTATTGCTTCTGTGCGTTAATAACTGAGTTTGAATTAGACTGGCCCGTGTATTATTTTATTTTGAGTTTAATACTCGGGTCACACCGAGTTATTTCAGGTTGTAGATATCTTACTTTGGGTTGTTGGTTGAGCTATGAAGTCTTTTCATATCTTATGGAGTAGTCGTCGTCATTGTATAGTAGTCAGTGTAGTTATATTGGAAGATATGTATTCATGTATATCATATACGTTAATGTACTTCTATATGTAACTTCCTGAGTCGACAGTTGTAGTTGTATCATATGTACTGTATCACATGTATTGTAACCGACTTCAGTTATATATATATATATGAGACTTTTGTTATTTGTGTTCCGCATTTAGTTTAACTGCATTATTTTTATATATATTGTCCTAAACTATTATGAACCGTCGTAGTTAGTTTTATACTGAAATTGGGTATGTCGATGGGAGTAAATAAATATATACCACTCCTATCGAGATAACCAATACTAATGTAAGGCCCAACAATGGATGGCCGCGCCTATCCAGCCTTATTCTCCGTACTAATTGATGGCATTACATCGTTGTGTCCTTGGCTAGTGTGGGTATAGAGGTGGGGCGTCACAGTTGGTATCAGAGCTTGGGGTTTATGGACATAATATAAAACATAACTTGGATGGAACATGTGTTACAACTATTTGTCGATGTTTTATTATACTTTGAGTCAAAACTAAAGTTTTGAAATTTTGATGAAATTTTTAAATATCTTTATTGAAAAATAAAAGTGAAATTGTTTTTTGATGATTGACAAATTTGTGTTTTGTTTATCAGAGTGCACAGCGGAAACTGTGAGACCGTTTTCGTTGAGTACAGTTGATAACCATTTTGATTTAAGAATCAAAATATGAAATTGAAATAAATTTCATTTGTTGTTCACATAGATGTGTTTAATTTGATATTTTTGAAAATTTCGAATCCGACTTGGGGATCCGAAGCGATTGTAGTTATGTGATTTTGTTGAGATTTTATTGTTTTGAATTATCTTCATTGAAGATATATTTGAATGATTTCTTTGTTCATTTTGTGGTATACGCGCAAATATGAGTTGTACGTTACTGCATTAATTTTACATAAAACCGATGTTTGGTTTTAAACGTATTTTGCTGTCGTTATTTTTATAACGGGATTTTTACACCGGTGCTATATTTTTGAAGTACGGTGTTTTGTTGACATTTTTAATAAATGAAAACACACTGATATTATATTTTGATGCAAATTATTTTGATGAGGTTTTGACGTTTAAAATTATTGTCGCTTTGACTTTAGTAATCGTCAAATTTTAAAGTGGATTTTCAAGCGGTTATCCCGCAATGCTGATTTTGTAGTCCATTTTTACGGTAATTTTGAGAAGTGCAATTTCCTTGTCAAAGTTGCTACTGATGTTGCTGTTTCAATCATGTGTTTTAAAAATTGTTTCAAAATAAAAATTGTTCTCAAAATTTTTACAGTTTACGTTTTCAAAAGAATGAGGCAGTGATTTGTAACGACCCGAAATTTTCGAACCCGAAAATTCCAGATAGTTATGAAAAAGAAGAAAGAGATAGAAGAAGAAGAAGATCAGAAACATCAACAACTCACATTCGCAGCGGATAAAATATAATAATAAATAACAGTTTACAAAAGAATACTATATTTTGTTAATTACATTTAATATACATCGGAGTTACACATATATACAGGTACTGGACATATACAAATCTTGTCTTAGATACACAATAATATACTACAGCGTAAATACTCTATACGTTAGCCATCCAGCTCGCCCCCTGAGCTCCAGAACGTATCTACCTGAAAATCTGTAATACTCAGTCTGACCCGAGCATTAGACCAACGTAACACCCGGGTCAGGCTGGAAACCTGCGTGAATAAATCCAACTAAGATAGAATACTAAAGCAAACAATTTATATAAACCCGGGGTAACATATATCAATTTAACAAATTCGCAATTTCCTATAAACAACACGTATTTCACATGTAAATTTTCTAAGTACCAAACTTAGATAAAATATTCCAATTCACTTAAATCGTTTCACTCCAGCTTATTGATTTCACAAAAACAGCTTGTAAAAATTTTGAAGTGGTATCGGGTATTTCCTAATACCCGATCCCGGTCTCTTCGAGTCTCATACCATCCTATTCCAAGATATCCAAATGAAAAACACAACATTTCTTATCAGAGATATCAACTCATCCAAAGCATCCAATATCATTCAGTCATCCATAAGCAATTACTTAATCACATACAAATTAATTCAATTGATTCTAATTGAATTTCTAACCACATTCACTTGATTCCCTTCCTTCAATATTAATTAATTCCAAATCAATTAATTAATCAACCATTCACTATTCATCTTAATTAATCACCCTGGATTAATTATTTTCCAATTATCTTCAAGTAATAATCTTAAATTAACTTCACAATATTAATTAGTCTCAACCAAGATCATTAAGTAATCTTAATTTCTTCATGAATAAATTAATTATTTAATTACATTAATCCTTAATTACTTACATTAATTAACTTCCCATGAGTCACTTATTACTGATTAATTCATCTTTATATAATCAGTCTTCGATTACATCGTTAATCATATTAATTAATTATTTCCATTTATATTTTAATTTGTTTCAAATCTAAATTAATTGCTTTAATTCAACCACAATATTAATCACTTCGATTAATCTCAACCTGTAATTTATTATCCATTTATTTACTTTATTAAATAAATCAAATTTCCCCTTAATTAATAACCTTAATTAATCTCTTGCTTTATTTCACAAATAATTATATTTTATTAATTTCATTAAGTAATTATTTACCCAACCATCCAATGATTATTCTAAATTACTTACACTTAATTTACTAACTTAAACTTAATTAATTACTTCAAAACCCTTCACCACTAAATTAATTAAGCAAGCATTAATTAATGGAATTAATCAATTATTCATTTCAGTTATCCTATTAATTTAATGAATCACAAAACATCAAGCTCTTATTCAATTTAAAATGAAGACATTTCCTCATTTATGATTTAAGTTTAATACAACTTAGATCCCAATATACTTCGAGTCAAACCACAATTAACTCGAGAACCAATCAAAACCAAGGTCATATCATCATCAATATACGTCCAATCAATTTAATTATTCAACCAAACCATTTAAATCTAAATAAAAATCCGACTGAGTGAGATTTACTCACCTTTGATTTTTGCAATCCAATCCAATCCTGACTTGTTCCTCTCAACATATGGTCCTTGTATAAACATTAGGTAATTATTAATACTTGAACTAACTGAATATTTAAGTTCTCTTAAATAAATCCAATTAACCCAAAATATCATTTAAACCTTTTCTTTTACTGGATATATTCCACTGTTTACCTCATACCCTCCTTTATTGTTATTGATTTCAAACTAAGGTAGATTTAATAAGTTTCCAAATTCGCAAGTAAACGACATATTATGTATGATCGAGTTTCTAACTTTTTAATGGTAAAACATTTTAATTAGCTATTTTTAATAAAACAATACGCTAAACAAAAATATAAAACAAATCTCACACCAATGGCACGCTCTGACCGATCACAGGCACCGCAACCTCCTCCCTGAGCTCAACCACCTGACTTTTCTCGAACTTCTCACCACTCCTTCCCTAAGCTAGCTGCAACCGCTACCTTATCCACCATTGATCACCAAGAGTACTTCAAACCTCGCTGCTTGCTTCAGCACGCGCGCGTGGACCATCGATGAGTTCGAGTCTGGATTCGACTGCATCGCGCCCCACGCGAAACCCTAGTTCAAAAATCACTGCCAATCTTCCAACATCGTGCTTCCATACGCCTCGCTCTCCCGCTGGCTCGCGACATCGCTTCAAACGTTCCAGATTTAAGATCTGAACATGAGGGGATCTCAAGCATCGGGACATCTCAAGGTTGAAATTGAATTGGGAAATCGAAATGAAGAGGAAGGAAAGAAGACCACTACGCACGATTTGCGATTGAACGAGATGTTCGACCATTTCTTTCTGGCTTCAATTTTCTCTTTCCCCTTTTTTTATACTCGGTTTGATCTTCTTCTTTGAAGTTTAGAGAGGGACGGTGATAAATTGGAGGTTGGGGAAGCTTCCTGATTACGCTAGTTTTATAAATATCTCTGACATGTTGATTTTTTTTAATTATATTATAAGGCTTACGAAACGTCTCGTTAAGCATAACGCGAGATTTCGAAACCCGAAACAAACATGCTGACAGGTGATTATAAGGTTTTACCGCGTTCCGAATACAATGGAACGTGTTTCGAAGGCTAGTTTGATCGTATGCGCGAGTTACGGAAGTAAACGATCAATTTTATATTAAATCGATTAAAGTATTTTCTAAGCGTTCCGAGCTGCCAAGGTCAAATGACAACTCCAAATTGAAATCCGATAGTAACTAACTATTACAGATCCAATGGAACTGGTTTCGTCGAATTCTGAGATTGTGCCCCGGAAGGCTATTTTTAAATTTAATTTAAACGATATATTTTCAAAATTGAACAAACCACCTTAAATTAAATTCCTTCCATTCCATTATCTTCAGTAACACCATTATAAATTTTACGAGCCTTCGAACTATTTTAAACAGACTTAGAATTTCAGATTCAACAATTTACCCAATTCAATTATTAAATTCAATATTTAAACTATATAATCCAATGATTTAATTATCCAGTAAATATTAATATTTGGAATTCAAGAAAAAATTAACCTATCAAATGTTCAAAATCAATTTATTATTCCATTTTAAATCGTTAAAATTTCCGGGTTGTCACATTCCTCCCCCTTAAAAGAATTTCGTCCCCGAAATTATTAGTTAGGAAGAATGGTACAATACCCGTTTACCTTTTTCCAAAGCCTACAACTCAACATTTTACTAACTAGCTTCTATTAAAAACCTACCATCACCTTAACCCACTTCTTAAAACCTTTCATAGTTTCACCCATAGCATTACTCGTCTGTTCAACCATTCAGAGTTCAATTTAAAATCAAAATTTGAATTATCAAAAATTTCCTCAATTTTTTTTATTAACTCTCTAAATTTCCGAAAATTTTTACCAGCGTCTCCTTTGCGCGGCTAGCTCGGTACAACTACAAAAGTCCTCTACGGGCTCCCACATTCCTAAAAGAAAACAAAAGCCAAGTTGCTACATCAAAAACCCAATCCAATCTCATACAGAATTTTAAATACATACCTTTTTGTCGGGCAATTCACATTTATCATTTGGAATCAAATCCAATTTCCTTTTCTCTCTATAATACCTGCATACCTCACTTAGCAATAATATCCAATCGTAACATTACAAATCATTTTATACATTCTCATATATAGGCTTTCATATTTACTTCTATTCAATTTGTTTTTTTCGTTTCCATATGATTTCAATTTGTCTCCAATTCTGAATATTGAATTTCATCTTCCATTTATAACTGATTCACATTAGTTTCATCTATAAATTTACTTTAATTCCCAATTTGTAATCGTTTTGTCGTTAACAAATTTTCCCAAAAAAATTCAAAAATTTTCTAACTCCCAAAATTTTCGAAAATTTTTGGCAGAGTCTCCTTTGTACGGAGGAGCTTTTGCAATTTGACAATATATATATAAATATGTATACATCAACCCACACGGTCGGAAAAAGCAAAAACAGATCATATTTCCTATTTTTATTGCGTAGGCGTACCTTATTTAGCATTTTAAGCAAGCAGCTTATTTATTTTAGCAATTAGC
The DNA here is from genome assembly GCA_030765085.1 of Allium cepa. Taxonomy (NCBI): domain Eukaryota; kingdom Viridiplantae; phylum Streptophyta; class Magnoliopsida; order Asparagales; family Amaryllidaceae; genus Allium; species Allium cepa. The sequence goes on from CM060939.1 coordinate 888,934,718, forward strand.
ATACCCCAAATCTAGTCAAACGGCATCCCTATACCTACTCAATTTAAATATGTAAGTACCATATATAGAGAATCTATTAACATTTCACTTACTTTCCATAGCTAAACACATGCATTACATAAACAACAAGCACCAAATGCTTCTCATAAGCGATTTATATGATTTAAAGCTTATTTAATTCCTTTCAACTAATTTATATACCATTTCCTTCAATTTCTAATGGTTTACAATCCAATTGCTTTCATTCAATTTATTTTCAATCCAAACAAGCTCATATTTCATTCAATTGATTTCAGAATCATGTTATTTAACTTCTCTCAACCCAAAGAATTTTAATTTCTTTCATTTACGTCAAATGACGATTTATTCTATACAATTTGACGATATCCATGTGAATAAATAAGTACTTATGTTTTATAATCCATTCACATTGATTCCGGTTCAATTTATACTTAATTCTGTTTCATTTTTAAATTTATTCACATTCCATTTATTCCCATTTTCATTTCATTTCAAACTTGAATCCTTCCACCTGCATTTCATTTTATCTCAGCATTGGATTTACTTAAAACAATTTATTTAACTCGGCACAATCAATACTTATAAATTAATAACCATTTCCAAATTAATTAAATCTAAGCTTTTATTTAATGGGCTTTTATCCTTATTCGAAGGCAAGCTTCCTCAAAATTTAAACTTAAGTTGCTCTGCTTTAATTTATTCCTACACTAAACTCAAGTTTACTTCTATTTGATTCCCATTTAATCAAATTCCATTAAATTTAGTCAGCCCATCTATTTCATTTTAATTCACCATTACAATTCATCAAAATAATATCCAAGCACATACTTAACTCATTTAAACTTCAAATTAATGCCGCCGAACATAAGTTCAGTCTAATAATCCAATTCCAATCACATCTCTGATTTAGTTTTCATTCAATCGGACTTCATCTATTTAATATTTAACTCAATTAACCCATTTTAAATTTTATTTTACTTACTTAATTCATTTTTGAATTTATTTTAGCAATACAAGGTCATTCTCAATTTATTTCTACTCACCTGGGTTTTGTTTGCAACCCAAACCATTTCTATTATAATCCACTTTCATTTCATTCGACAACACTTCCATTATATCAAATTTACTTGCAAATTACGTTAAATATTATTCAAACCACTTGAATTTTATTTGCAATTCAAATCATCACTTTTTCAATCCATCTCAATTTTATTTTTACACCATCTCTTCTTATTTACTCTATTATCAAACCCAAGTCGAATTCTATTTATTATTCAAATTCATTTCCAAACTCCATTATCAACTTACCATCCATTTATTTACCCAAGTTAAATTTATCAACATACTCAATCAAACAATTATTATGCCAATTAGCTTACTTTCAATTTTAAATCAACATTCGACTTTATTACTAAAATCCCTTTACTTAATTTCCTGAGTTCAGTTTTATTTTATAATTCCAGTTTTGGATTTCTTTTTATTTTAAAATTTAGAAATGCCTTTAAATTCAGATAATACAATTAAAATAGCTTTTTCAAAATTATTTCTTATAACTCGATGTCCCAACCAGTCCATCCTTGTTCTCACAGAAATTCAGTCATACGTTGATCGGGAGTAGGACTGAAAATCTATAAGTACTTGGTAAACCCGTTTTCAACACCCAGTGAAAATACTTGGAAATAATTTTATTAAAAATATCGAAAACAGTTTTTGAAAATAGAGGAAATATCTTTGGTGAGGATGCTCTGGAGATCATCACCCCCATCCATGGTCATAGTTACATACCAGGGTTACGTTGCAGTCGCAACCAAGGTCCATGTAACTGCAGGCTCTCCGCGGCCTCTCTATTACGCCATGGAACCCACAACAGATCATAGTTACATCCAGGTTTACGTTGCCATCGCAGCAAAAGTCCATGTAACTGTAGGCTTTCAGCGGCCTCTGATTTTCGCCGTCGAAATGAAACTTCTCCACTCCTACATAGGTCGCAGTTTACCGAGATAAACTCAAACGCAGACTGTTGGCTCTCAGCGGCTCACACGACTTTCGCTATGTTACCATAGGTCGCAGTTACATCTTGTGTTACGTTGTCGTCGCAGCAAAAGTCCATGTAACCGTTGGCTCTCAACGGCTCACACGACTTACGCTATGGTAACTCAACTCATAATCCTTAGGAACTAGTTTTGTCCGGACTCCTCACAGGATCAACTTTAGAACCCCCTTGGGGCTCAAGGCAGCACCACCCAGTGGCACTCCTAAGAAGTTCATTTCAAGGGAGCGCCTTTTTCCCCAGAGCAATCATCAAAACTCTTTATACTATACATATAGTATCTTCAAATCATACACCTAGTATGAATTTCATAAAGGCTCCTTTACACAAAATCGATTATCCCAAAATCGATAATTCTCAAAATACGCTTTCCAAATTCCAATATTGATTTTACCCAAAAATCAAAAGCCTTTCCAAATCCAAAGGTTCCCAAAACCTTTTCCAAAAATCGTCATAAGATCCTTTGTGTGTGTGTGTGTGTGTGTGTGTGTATATATATATATATATATTCAGATATATATAATTTTTAAAACCTTGGATCATTTCAAGCTTGTATAAAATTTCTTTTATACTTCAAACACTTCCAGGATCCTTTTTCTTCCAGCAATGGATTCAACAAGGAAAGATTTATCTTATATAACAAATATATATAACTTTGTTTATTCAAATCAAATATTCAAATTTGATTACTCTTTCCAATATCAATTTCCTTAATCCCCATCTGGATTATTACTTCAATTCTTATCTCAGTTGAGTATTTAAATCAATAACAGTCTGAACTCCAACCAATTTATTTTTAAAAAATAGCTTGAAAATTTTAAAAATAGATAAGCAGTTAAAAAATAATCAATAGTTTGCAAAATAGTTGTAGAAGAGTTGACTAATTGTAAAATAGTTGGAAAATAGTTAAATAGCTATAGAAATCTTAAATAATTGCAAAATAGTTGTAAAAGAGAAATTAATTCGTAACTTAGTTGAAAATTAGTAATTAGTTTATAAAACAGTTGTAAAATAGTTAAAGAGTTCCAAAAGTTGTGGAAAAAACCAGTATAAAATAGTTTGGGTTTTAAAAAGAAAATTGTATAGTAAATAGATAAGAATTTAAAACTATTTATATTAAAACAATTTACATTGAAAATGGTCTAGAGTCAAAACTGTTCACTTCCCCAACAATTCAATTAAAATTTCCACTTCCATTTAAATTAACCCAATTCAAATTTATATAATCTTCAACTTCCATTGAAATTGATTTAACCCTAATTTAAATTAAATTCTATTTGATCTTTAAACTTTTATAACTTTAATTATAATTTAAATTTTACAATTTCTATTTATAATCAATTACATTCACATTTTGTACTTAACTCGGAATTATACATTTTATTTAGCCAATATGTTTTTATTATTCCATAAACAATTTAATCAAGACTCCAGAGTTTAAACAAATCCCCAAAATTTCAATATCACCTTAGAATTTAACGATATCCATAATTCTTTGGCAAATTCAATTATCCCTTTGAATTTCAAAAACAAACCTAGTTCACAAACAATTCCAATTTAAAACTATTTGGTAGCAAATTTCTCTTCTAGAAACTCGAAAATGAACATCGATGATGCTGAAGTCATCACCGACGTTATTTTCCAGTGACCGAAAGAGTTCGATGCTTTTATCTCTTTAGAAACATTTCCAAATATCTTTAAATTTCAAATCTCCCAGATTTCAAATTTAACACAAAAATATTTTTGAAATAATACTATTATTTCTCCAAAACCTTTGGAAACCACTTTCAAATCTAAAGAAAATTTAAATTTTCCCAAAACTTCCAAATTCCTCATCCATCCAATTCACATTTAAACATTACTCTAGAGTTTTCTTCATATCTTATTTTCAAATATTCTCTGGAATTCTATTTCAAATTATAATCTCATTTATTTATGAAGTTCATTTCACCTTATAAATTTGAATTACAATCTATATTTCAAATTTCATTTTGTTATATAAGTTTATTCTTCAACTTTAGTTATAAGTTTCAATTTGGTCATATTTTATATGACTTCTTAATTTAATTCCAATTATTTAACAACCAATCTCCTTAATATTTATTAGAAGGGAATATTGCTTTATATATCAAAATATACTTTTATATATCAAAATATACTTTTATATAAAATCGTTTAAAACCTTTATATAAGAAAATAACAAGTACGCACTCATATATATATACCCAACTCATTCTAGAGTTCAACAAACTCTATTTAATGAGTAATCCCAACCAGAGCCAAGGTTCTCGCTTAACCTTTCAGCTCTGATACCAACTGTAACGACCCGAAATTTTCGAGCCCGAAAATTCCAGATAGTTATGAAAAAGTAGAAAGAGATAGAAGAAGAAGAAGATCAGAAACATCAACAACTCACATTCACAGCGGATAAAATATAATAATAAATAACAGTTTACAGAAGAATACTATATTTTTGTTAATTACATTTAATATACATCAGAGTTACACATATATACAGGTACTGGACATATACAAATCATGTCTCAAATACACAATAATATACTACAGCAGAAATACTCTATACGTTAGCCATCCAGCTCGCCTCTTGAGCTCCAGAACGTATCTACCTGAAAATCTGTAATACTCGGTCTGACCCGAGCATTACACCAACGTAACACCCGGGTCAGGCTGGAAACCAGCGTAAATAAATCCAACTAACATAGAATACCAAAGCAAACAATTTATATAAACCCAGGGTAACATATATCAATTTAACAAATTCGCAATTTGCTATAGACAACACGTATTTCACATATAAATTTCGAAGTACCAAACTTACATAAAATATTCCAATTCATTTAAATCGTTTCACTCCAGCTTATTGATTTCACAAAAACAGCTTATAAAAATTTCGAAGTGGTATCGGGTATTTCCTAATACCCGATCCCGGTCTCTTCGAGTCTCATACCATCCTATTCCAAGATATCCAAATGAAAAGCACAACATTTCTTATCAGAGATATCAACTCATCCAAAGCATCCAATATCATTCAGTCATCCATAAGAAATTACTTAATCACATACAAATTAATTCAATTGATTCTAATTGAATTTCTAACCACATTCACTTGATTCCCTTCCTTCAATATTAATTATCCAAATCAATTAATTAATCAACCATTCACTATTCATCTTAATTAATCACCCTGGATTAATTATTTTCCAATTATCTTCAAGTAATAATCTTAAATTAACTTCACAATATTATTTAGTCTCAACCAAGATCATTAAGTAATCTTAATTTCTTCATGAATAAATTATTATTTAATTACATTAATCCTTAATTACTTACATTAATTAACTTCCCATGAGTCACTTGTTACTGATTAATTCATCTTAATTTAATCAGTCTTCGATTACATCGTTAATCATATTAATTAATTATTTCCATTTATATTTTAATTTGTTTCAAATCTAAATTAATTGCTTTAATTCAACCACAATATGGATCACTTCGATTAATCTCAACCTGTAATTTATTATCCATTTATTTACTTTATTAAATAAATCAAATTTCTCCTTAATTAATAACCTTAATTAATCTCTTGCTTTATTTCACAAATAATTATATTTTATTAATTTCATTAAGTAATTATTTACCCAACCATCCAATGATTATTCTAAATTACTTACACTTAATTTACTAACTTAAACTTAATTAATTACTTCAAAACCCTTCACCACTAAATTAATTAAGCAAGCATTAATTAATGGAATTAATCAATTATTCATTTCAGTTATCCTATTAATTTAATGAATCACAAAACATCAAGCCCTTATTCAATTTAAAATGAAGACATTTCCTCATTTATGATTTAAGTTTAATACAACTTAGATCCCAATATACTTTGAGTCAAACCACAATCAACTCGAGAACCAATCAAAACCTAGGTCATATCATCATCAACATACGTCCAATCAATTTAATCATTTAACCAAACCATTTAAATCTAAATAAAAATCCGACCGAGTGAGATTTACTCACCTTTGATTTTTGCAATCCAATCCAATCCTGACTTGTTCTTCTCAACATATGGCCCTTGTATAAACATTAGGTAATTATTAATACTTGAACTAACCGAATATTTAGTTTCTCTTAAATAAATCCAATTAACCCAAAATTTCATTTAAACCTTTTCTTTTACTAGATATATGTGACGACCCAAACTCGATGTCCAATAAACGACATCAAATTCGCATCGCCGGAGCTTATTACAACAATTAGATGAATATAAAACAGCGGAACAGAATCAATATCATAAATAATATCACTGTTACAACATCAACATAATATCCATACTGCAACAGAGTACATAATACATACACTACAACTCCAAATACAACATCATGATAATACAACAGTGAACATATATCCAAAAGTTCTCAAATGAGAGAGATGATAACGAACTCCCAAAAGCTAACACCTGAAATCTCCAATAGCTCCTAAGATATCTCCAAGATAAGAGCTCCAAAATACTGCTACTCCAAAATATAGAAACCTGCTACTAGGCTGCCCGTGTGGAAGTAATGGACACCCAGAGTTTAGGAAAGAAAACAATAAACTCCGGATCAGTCATGGGACTGGTATGAGTAAACAAAACAGTTGTATTTAAATAAAAAAGATTTATAAAAGAATTTTCGGAATGCTTTTAAAAATGGAACTACCATAAGACCTCCCGCCACATACACAATGCAAACGCAGAATTGGAGGAGGTTTCTTCTTATGATAGTTAAATATGCTTGATACGAGAAAAGAATTCTTTGATATTATTACTAGTGCATAGTGAAGAAAATCATTTCGAAGATAGAATATTAATCTTAGCCAGCATAGACATTCCGAACTATGCCTACTATAGCTACCATTTAAACAGTGGGGCGCCACCATAAGTAAATGGCAGGTTCTACAACTAAAACCGTACAGGGTTTTGTATTGTTTCTTTGGATTTCCAACAAATGGTCAGGCCAAGGAACTTCCCATTGCCACATGAGAACGCCTCTGGAAGGACGTCCCCGAGAACCAAACCGGATCTCTACCAACACAAGGCCGGGTTACCCCTAACCGGGTAACTACTGACACGAGTATGCCATCTCCCGGTCGTAACCAACCTTTAACCGGGGCCCTAGCAACAAATCACAAAATCATATATACATATCTGCGATATCAACATAAGTTAAGTATCTGGGCTCCATACCATGATACCACTTCTATCCAGAAGGAAATGTACATACCCTAAGGGGTGCTACCCCCAATAACCTTGCTGCATCTTTCCTGTTTCGACCATTTCGGGGTGTGAGGTCCGACGAAGTCACGTCCACAAAAACACACTTTATACTAAAGTCGTGCTTTGGGTCAACAAATGATCATAGAAATGATCACCAAGATAGACGATCAAATAAATGATCCTATCCAAATGATCAACACAATGATCATTTCACAGCAACACTCAGCATGTCACATTACCAAATTGGGAATATATTGCTGATAACCTTCAACTATATAACCTCTGAGCTCGTACGTCTCAGAGAAGGGTGTTAAGCTAAAAGTATAAATTCTCCGCCACCAACAGAAATATATTTGAAAGAAATCGGCTTTATATCTCAATTTGTAATGTCAGACAGACTATCCATACAAGTCTGTTCCGGGCTCGAACAGAACCGAAGGTACTTCCAAAGAAGTCCTTGCAATCCGAATATCCACAATCCTGATCGGATTCCCCATCACATATGGAGAACTCTATATCGGAGCAACTCGGCGCAGAGTCAATCGACAGATCATCCTATCGCTCTCGCAAATACCCGGTCTTCAACACCGGTCTTCGATTGCTATCCATAACGTCGAATCACATATTCGAAATGGGTTATATGACACAAAGATCCTTTCCCGGCTAATTCGAATAGTGGGTGTCAAATTTCAAAACATATGGATGTCATTCACAAATATTCACAGAGTCGATGTGGGTTTCGGATAACAAACTGAAATCCGATCCCCTGTCGCATCGAAGTTTAAATGCCGTTTTACGGACAACAGGGTTTTCACATCAATACAGAACAAATCATAATCACAGTGCAATAACTTGGCAATTACATCATACAGAATTATAAACAGAACAGAGATATCAATATATGTTAACAACAATAGTTTACTAATCAAAACGAATGAGATAAATTAACAAAATATTATTTTATTGATTTTTCAATCAATGATTACTTATAATTAACTACAGTTGATTAGATCTTAATCATTTCCATAAATTTATCACTTATTTATTTATTTCAAAAACAAGCCATCTTAATTATTAATTTATTAAATCTTAATTATCTTTTTATTTAAAAACTTTAATATTAATTAATTTAGTAGATAATCTTTTTCTTAAGGGATTATATTAACTAATTATTAATTGTTTAAATGAACTAAAGGATAATTTAAATTGCTTTGATTATCTCTTTTAAACCATGTTCAATAATTCACCTCAATAAGTTAAAATTTAGTTTTAAACAACATTATGTTTTAATTTTCTTTTACATTATATTATTCATTATTTATGACTTTATAATGATGTATCAAAATTAAATAAATTAAGATTTAATTATTATTTTGTTAACTCCACATTCCATTAATAAACAATCCTCATTTCATAAAGAATGCTAAAATTTATTTTGTTTAAACTCAAGTTTTCTACAGCTTCAAACAATTTTGCTGCTTCAGGTGGCCATCCCGAGTCTCCCTTCGAGTCACGCTTGAATTAGAACGCTGCCTGCTTCGAGTTTCTGCCCCATGCTACCCGTGTAAATAAAAATTTTCAAAATTTGTTTAAGTCCAAATTTCATCCCGATACAACCCTGAAGCCACTCGATTCCCCCTTCGAGTTTCTGCCCTATTTCCCCGCCAAAACTTCGAGTCAACCCACACGAGTGCAAACTGAAATGCTTCAGGCTATAACCTTCCTGATCATCAACTCGTGCACATATACGTGCACAACTGGAATCGCCTCCTCCGGTCGAACTTCTGGTCGTCCACACGTCATCGACGACGTGCTCGTGCCTCTCAAACACTCACAAGTTCGAACAAATCACAATTTCAAAATCTCGTCCTCAAACCCAAAAGCTTGAACGAACAACCCTTAAACAATTGCCTCGCCCCCAACGCCTAACGCCGCCAGAAACCGAACAACTTCGTCCATAGTTACCCCAATGACCCCTGACCTTTACCCCCCATGACCGATCATCTCAGACCCCTCGACGAAGAAGCGGCTTGCTCAAAAACGCGGGCAACCCAAACCTGCCCACAAACCCTATATCCTCCTCGTATAGCTTCTCTGATGATTTAAAAATGTTTTTGCCATTTTTCTGGTGACCATCAGCGTTCAAGCTATCCCTGACACCAAGCTCGAGATCATACGATCTCGAGGTCACCGGAATTTGCCACCAGTTGAATTTCCGTTCAACTCGAAATGCCGCTCGATCAATCAAGTTAAAAATCTAGATTTTTGTTTTAAAAATCATGGTTTTTGAAGAGAAATTATATCGTGCCATTGAATCAAGATTTCCAAACATTCGAATTTTATGAAATTTCAAGTTCTACTGTATATTTTTCTTCCTCAGTAAGATATATACATTTTTCTCTTCCAATCTCCACTAGAAATATATTTAAAGCTTGGATCTCACTTTAACAAACCTGTCATATTAATGCCTAAAAGTATTCCAAAGATTTGGGGGAAAGTTTTAAGTTTTAAAACAAATTATGAAACCTGTTAACACATAACCTATCACTGTGTATCATACATACTATCAATTTCATACTAATATGTACATACATAAAACAACATGCAGGCATATTAACCTTCATTCAAGAGCATCATCAAAACAATATCACTAAGTACAGGCAAATAAAAATGGGTTTGCTCACTTTGAAATATGAAACAGAGAGGCTTCTGCTTTGAAAAAGAAACAGTTTATATCTTTTCTCTTTTTTTTTGTTTGTATACTGAGCTTTGAATTTACGAAATAAATGCTTGCTTTTGTTAGTTTTCATGCTTTGCTAAAATTTGTTTAAAAGAATATAAAGCAACTATGCATGAGTATTTATAAAGGAATGTATACTGTGTTTAATCCTGAAGCTAATCAGGGAATTACTTTCTCGTGCAAGCATACACAGGGCAACATTAATTCACTTACTCAAAATTATTGCCTGCAACCTAATGATTAATTCTACTATATTATCTAAGACTTTACATAGCAATAAGATTGTGAAAGAATCAAAAGTTTACTCATTTTGAAATATTGAAACAGGGCTATATTGGTTTTGAAGCTACAGTTTTTAAATCTCCATTCTTGTTTGTTTTTTTCTTTCTTCCTTCAGCAACTAGTTTTGAACTTGTATATATATATATATATATATATATATATTTTTTAGGTTTATTTTCTATCCTTTGTTAGGGTTTTTTTTTTCTTTGAACAAATAGAACTATGGTCATGTATATAAGGAGGTGTGCAGGCTTTACTTGAGTGATGTTGAGGCAAGACTCCTCTTTTTATTTTTTTATTTTATTTATTTTTTTGTTGTGCTTATGTATTGCTGAATATGAAAGCATTTAATGAAGCATTAAATGTTACATGCTTCCTATCCTTGCATGTTTACAGATCATGCTGTTTGATCTTCATAAGTATAGATTATGTTCTTTTTGTTCCTTTCATACACTCTCGTTCCTTGTTGTTTTAATCTTTTGCTAAGTGTTACTTTGTTTCATTTTCTTATTTATATGTATAGTTTATATTCTTTTATATATTTTTTTTCTTTTGCTTACACATTTCCTGGTTTGTATAGTAACATATTCATTTGATTCATTTGTTTAATTATTTCTTCATTTGTTCTCTTATGTCTTCATATTGTTTACAGCAACTTGTTTTAGTTATTTTGCTAAATATAGGAAAAGTTGTTTTAGTTATTAACATTTAGTAACTTATGTAATTTTATTACAATATACATTTTCTTGAATTTTATTTCTATTCAAGATTTAACTTATTAATATTTAATCTATAACTTGTATTTTATTTTATTTTTATTTTTTTTAGGCTTAAACAATTTCTTGTTTTGTTGAATATTTCATTTCTTTATAACTTTTCAATTTTTATTTCAAAAAGTTCCAATATATTACTAAAATTTAAATTCATAAATTTCGGGATGTTACAATATCCCCTCCTTAAGAATATTTCATCCTCGAAATTGAAAGAGAGAGAAACGTAAACAAATAATATACGAATTCGAAAACAAGGAAATGACTTACAGTTTTAAGTCGAGATGTCAATTCTGCATTTGGGATATGACTTCTTCATATTCTCTTCAGTCTCCCAAGTACAGTCCTTTGGATCGCCACTCCATTTAACTTTGACCAATTTCATAATTTTGTTCCTCAATCGCTTCTCATCACGATCAACAATTTTCATCGGTTCCCTTCTAACTGCCAAGTTGGGAGTGATTTCTAGATCCTGCTGAGCAGCTTCTTCAATAATATCATCTGGATCGTGTACATATTTCCGAAGATTAGAAATATGGAACACATCATGTACGCCAGACAACCAGCTGGGTAACTGCACTCTATATGCTAGAGAACCAATCCTTTCCAGAATAGGAAAAGGACCAATATAACGCGGTGTCAACTTTCCAGTTTTCCCGAATCTCAATACACCCCGCATCGGAGATACTTTCAGAAATACAGAATCTCCAACTTGAAATTCCAAATTTCTCCTTCGACGGTCATAGTAGCTCTTCTGACGGCTTTGGGCAGTTAATAACTTCTTTCGAATAAAATTTACCTTCTCAGTGGCTTCTTTTATCATATCCGGTCCAAGAACAAGTCTGTCACCTGATTCGATCCAGCATGTAGGTGATCGATACGGACGACCATATAAAGCCTCGAAAGGAGCCATTTCTAAACTGGCCTGATAACTGTTATTATAAGAGAATTCAACCAGATGCAAATGGTCCTCCCAAGAACCACCAAAATCATGAACAAAAGCACGCAGTAGGTCTTCTAAAATTCGATTAACTCTCTCAGTCTGCCCATCAGATTGCGGGTGATAAGCAGTGCTGAAATTTAATTTCGTTCCCAATGCGTCCTGAAATGCTTCCCAAAATCTACTAGTGAAGATCGGGTCACGATCACTCACTATACTACTGGGAATACCATGGAGGCGAACAATTTCCTTTATATAAATACCTGCCAAGCTTGCCGCAGTCCGAGTAGATTTAACTGGAATGAAATGAGCATTTTTGGTTAGACGATCCATAATAACCCAAATCGATTCATTGCCTTTCTTGGTTCGTGGCAATCCGTCGATGAAATCCATCGATACCTGATCCCACTTCCATTTCGGTACTTCTAAAGGTTGAAGTAAACCGGCCACTTTCTTTTGGTCGCTCTTGATCTGCTGACAAGTAGCACAACGACTCACATAAATAGATATGTCTCTCTTCATCGTTTTCCACCAGAATGTTCTTTTAACATCTCGATACATTTTGTTGACTCCTGGATGGATGCTGAATTTGGACTTGTGGCATTCGTCCAAAACTTCACGTTTCATATCAGGGAAGTCTGGAACACAAATCCTGCCTTTTAATCTTATTACTCCTCTATTATCCATCTCGAAACTAGTGCCTTCTCCCTGGCATATTCTTTTATAAATTCCCCGAAGAAACTCATCTTCATATTGCTTATTTGCGATCTTTTTAAGAAGAGTAGGAGTGATAACAAGATATGCGAGAACAGCATGTCTTCTGGTCAAAGCGTCTGCAACTACATTGGCCTTTCCGGGTGTATACAAAATATCTAAGTCATAAGATGCTAGAAATTCCAACCAACGTTGTTGTCGCAGATTCAGATCCTTCTGGGTGAAAAGATATTTCAAGTTTTTATGATCGGTGAATAATTCGAATTTTTCACCCAGAAGATAATGTCGCCATATTTTCAAAGCGAAAACAACAGCCAAAAGTTCCAAATCGTGCGTTGGGTAGTTCTTCTCATGCAGACGTAATTGTCTACTCGCGTAGGCAACTACCTTTCCATCTTGCATTAATACTGCACCTACCCCTTCACCACATGCATCAGTATAGACAGATAAGCCTTGGTTCCCATTAACTATAGTGAGAACAGGAGCAGTGGTCAATCTCTTTTTCAACTCTTGAAAAACTTCCTCACATCTTGAAGTCCAAATGAACTTTGCATTCTTCATTGTTAACTTAGTCAGCGGACTAGCTAACTTAGAAAAATCTTGAACGAATTTCCGATAATAGCCTGCTAAACCCAAAAAGCTTCGAACTTCTCTTGGAGTAGTGGGTTGTTTCCAATCAAGAATAGCGGAAATTTTGCTAGGATCTACTGAAATTCCTTCCTCATTAACAATATGGCCAAGGAATTTGACTTCATTGACCCAGAAGTGGCATTTGGAAAAATTTGCATATAGAACATTTCTCCTCAAAATTTCTAAGACAATTCTAAGATGCTCGGCATGCTCATCTTCAGTTTTGGAGAAAATTAAGATGTCATCAATGAATACAAGCACAAATTTATTCAGAACTTCCCGAAACACACGAGTCATGAGATCTACGAAATATGCTGGAGCATTGGTTAGCCCGAAAGGCATAACTAACCATTCATAGAACATATTAGGACCTCTGAAAGCAGTCAGATGTACACAATCTTCGGCGATTCGTAATTGATGGAATCCTTGGGCTAGATCCATCTTTGAAAAGAAACGAGCGCCATGAAGTTGGTCGAATAGATCATCAATTCTAGGCAGTGGAAATTTATTCTTGAGAGTTTGTTTATTTAGATCACGGTAATCTACACACAATCTCAAAGATCCGTCTGATTTGGCAACAAATACGACGGCTGAGCCCCATTCAGAAACACTGGGTCGAATTAATCCTTTTGCTAGTAGCTCATTAGTTTGATGAACCAATTTAATCTTTTCCCTGGGTGCCATCCTGAGACTTGCGTGAACAACGGACGAGTATTAGGTACAAGATCGATTCGGAATTCTATTTCTCGATGAGGAGGTAAAGATTTCACTTCTTCAAATACGTCGGAAAAATTCCGAACAACAGGTATAGACTGCAAAGTGGGTTCAAGACTTCCCAAAGTATATATCAATCTGTCGCTCCTTGGACTTGGATTCTCACAAGAGATTTCAATAAAATTTCCAAGGCTTGTTTTGACTAAAACTGTCTGATTACTACACTCCAATCTAGCATCGTATCTCGATAACTAGTTCATACCGAGTAAGATTTCAAATTCGTCAAATTCGAGGACATAAAGGTTGATAGGAAATTTATAGCTAGCATATGAAATAGGAACTCTCTTACAATATGAACTAAGATTTGCGGGACCTCCAACCGGATTTTTCACGCAAATAAGATCGTCAGCAAATTTAGTTTCAAGTCCCAATTCATTCACGGTTTGTTGGGAGATAAAGCTATGTGAAGCTCCTGTATCAAATAAAGCTCTAACAGTTCTATTATTAATAGTAAGGTTACCTTCCAAAACAGTTTTCCCTTTGTCAGCTTTTGAAGATGAGGGGTCCTCCTTTATCGTGTAAACTTTTGCCACCTGCGCTGGCTTCATCACTGGGCAATCTTTAACTAAATGTCCCGGTTTATGACAATTGTAACATTCTCTAGCTGGTTTCTTCGGTTTTGGGCAGTCATTTGAATAGTGGCCTTTCTCTTTGCAGTTGTAACAAGTGACATTTTCTGTTGCTCTTCCTTGAATGCTCCTTTTCTTCTCATTGCCTTGCCAAGGTTTCTTGCCTCCGAATTTTCGCTTTTTATAATTCTGACTACCTGAATTACCTTTCTCCATAGTTGCTTCTTGTATATCAAGAGTAGCGTACCTGTATCCCATATCTACCAAATCTGAAAAAGATTCTTTAACATGACCTGTCATTCTTCCATGATATTTCTGGTTCATTCCCCGGATAAACTTTCGTTTTTCTTCAGAGGTGTATTTAGCAATTCCGGGCCAAACCGAGATAGTTCGCTGAATTTATTCAAGTATTCTTCAAACGACAAACTTCCTTGCTTCAAATGCAGAAATTCCTGATACATTCTGGAAACTCCCGCCGATGGCATGTAACGTTTCTCAAACACTTCTTTAAAACGATCCCAAGTAAATTCTTCCTCGGGTTCATCTATAATGATGGTTTCCCACCAAGCTGAAGCTTCTCCTTGGAGTTGCCAAGAAGCTATAAGTCTTTTCTGCTCATCCTGCAATTTTAGCCCTTTAAAAATCTTTTCACACGATCTTACCCAAGCTTGAGCGTCAATTATTGACTCTTTGCCAATAAATGGTTTGCCACCAAGCTTTTCAAATTTCTTATATAATTCAGCCAAGTCCGGCTGCTGCTGAATGTCTATTACTGCTTCTGCGGCTGCGGGAATTTGATTTGGTGCTGCAGCATTGCCTTGACCCCTAATTCTTCCTCTGCGTCCACTCATTTTCACTATCTGAGATTAGTAAGAAAATTGATTCAGATATACAGACGAAACATCTTAAGGAATATCAGCAGTAAAAAGAAATAGACTAAGAAATTTCAAAGTTTCAATTTTGATTATACTCATTCTAGGGTATACTTCACCCTATCTCTAATGAGCCATCTAATGTGTTATACCCCGTAGCTAAAGTTCTTACTCAACCAACAGCTCCGATACCAATTTGTGACGACCCAAACTCGATGTCCAATAAACGACATCAAATTCGCATCGCCGGAGCTTATAACAACAATTAGATGAATATAAAACAGCGGAACAGAATCAATATCATAAATAACATCACTGTTACAACATCAACATAATATCCATACTGCAACAGAGTACATAATACATACACTACAACTCCAAATACAACATCATGATAATACAACGGTGAACATATATCCAAAAGTTCTCAAATGGGAGAGATGATAACGAACTCCCAAAAGCTAACACCTGAAATCTCCAATAGCTCCTAAGATATCTCCAAGATAAGAGCTCCAAAATACTGCTACTCCAAAATATAGAAACCTGCTACTAGGCTGCCCGTGTGGAAATAATGGGCACCCAGAGTTTAGGAAAGAAAACAATAAACTCTGGATCAGTCATGGGACTGGTATGAGTAAACAAAACAGTTGTATTTAAATAAACAAGATTTATAAAAGAATTTTCGGAATGCTTTTAAAAATGGAACTACCATAAGACCTCCCGCCACACACACAATGCAAACGCAGAATTGGAGGAGATTTCTTCTTATGATAGTTAAATATGCTTGATACGAGAAAAGAATTCTTTGATATTATTACTAGTGCATAGTGAAGAAAATCATTTCGAAGATAGAATATTAATCTTAGCCAGCATAGACATTCCGAACTATGCCTACTATAGCTACCATTTAAACAGTGGGGCGCCACCACAAGTAAATGGCAGGTTCTACAACTAAAACCGTACAGGGTTTTGTATTGTTTCTTTGGATTTCCAACAAATGGTCAGGCCAAGGAACTTCCCATTGCCACATGAGAACGCCTCTGGAAGGACGTCCCCGAGAACCAAACCGGATCTCTACCAACACAAGGCCGGGTTACCCCTAACTGGGTAACTACTGACACGAGTATGCCATCTCCCGGTCGTAACCAACCTTTAACCGGGGCCCCAGCAATAAATCACAAAATCATATATATATATATATCTGCGATATCAACATAAGTTAAGTATCTGGGCTCCATACCATGATACCACTTCTATCCAGAAGGAAATGTACATACCCTAAGGGGTGCTACCCCCAATAACCTTGCTGCATCTTTCCTGTTTCGACCATTTCGGGGTGTGAGGTCCGACGAAGTCACGTCCACAAAAACACACTTTATACTAAAGCCGTGCTTTGGGTCAACAAATGATCATAGAAATGATCACCAAGATAGACGATCAAATAAATGATCCTATCCAAATGATCAACACAATGATCATTTCACAGCAACACTCAGCATGTCACATTACCAAATTGGGAATATATTGCTGATAACCTTCAACTATATAACCTCTGAGCTCGTATGTCTCAGAGAAGGGTGTTAAGCTAAAAGAATAAATTCTCCGCCACCAACAGAAATATATTTGAAAGAAATCGGCTTTATATCTCAATTTGTAATGTCAGACAGACTATCCATACAAGTCTGTTCCGGGCTCGAACAGAACCGAAGGTACTTCCAAAGAAGTCCTTGCAATCCGAATATCCACAGTCCTGATCGGATTCCCCATCACATATGGAGAACTCTATATCGGAGCAACTCGGTGCAGAGTCAATCGACAGATCATCCTATCGCTCTCGCAAATACCCGGTCTTCAACACCGGTCTTCGATTGCTATCCATAACGTCGAATCACATATTCGAAATGGGTTATATGACACAAAGATCCTTTCCCGGCTAATTCGAATAGTGGGTGTCAAATTTCAAAACATGTGGATGTCATTCACAAATATTCACAGAGTCGATGTGGGTTTCGGATAACAAACTGAAATCCGATCCCCTGTCGCATCGAAGTTTAAATGCCGTTTTACGGACAACAGGGTTTTCACATCAATACAGAACAAATCATAATCACAGTGCAATAACTTGGCAATTACATCATACAGAATTATAAACAGAACAGAGATATCAATATAAGTTAACAACAATAGTTTACTAATCAAAACGAATGAGATAAATTAACCAAATATTATTTTATTGATTTTTCAATCAATGATTACTTACAATTAATTACAGTTGATTAGATCTTAATCATTTCCATAAATTTATTACTTATTTATTTATTTCAAAAACAAGTCATCTTAATTATTAATTTATTAAATCATAATTATCTTTTTATTTAAAAACTTTAATATTAATTAATTTACTAGATAATCTTTTTCTTAAGGGATTATATTAACTAATTATTAATTGTTTAAATGAACTAAAGGATAATTTAAATTGCTTTGATTATCTCTTTTAAACCATGTTCAATAATTCACCTCAATAAGTTAAAATTTAGTTTTAAACAACATTATGTTTTAATTTTCTTTTACATTATATTATTCATTATTTATGACTTTATAATGATGTATCAAAATTAAATAAATTAAGATTTAATTATTATTTTGTTAACACCACATTCCATTAATAAACAATCCTCATTTCATAAAGAATGCTAAAATTTTTTTTTGTTTAAACTCAAGTTTTCTACAGCTTCAAACAATTTTTCTGCTTCAGGTGGCCAGCCCGAGTCTTCCTTCGAGTCACGCTCGAGTTAGAACGCTGCCTGCTTCGAGTTTCTGCCCCATGCTACCCGTGTAAATAAAAAATTTCAAAATTTGTTTAAGTCCAAATTTCATCCCGATACAACCCTGAAGCCACTCGATTCCCCCTTCGAGTTTCTGCCCTATTTCCCCGACCAAAACTTCGAGTCAACCCACACGAGTGCAAACTGAAATGCTTCAGGCTATAACCTTCCTGATCATCAACTCGTGCACATATACGTGCACAACTGGAATCGCCTCCTCCGGTCGAACTTCTGGTCGTCCACACGTCATCGACGACGTGCTCGTGCCTCTCAAACACTCACAAGTTCGAACAAATCACAATTTCAAAATCTCGTCCTCAAACCCAAAAGCTTGAACGAACAACCCTTAAACAATTGCCTCGCCCCAACGCCTGACGCCGCCAGAAACCGAACAACTTCGTCCATAGTTGCCCCAATGACCCCTGACCTTTAACCCCCATGACCGATCATCTCAGACCCCTCGACGAAGAAGCGGTTTGCTCAAAAACGCGGGCAACCCAAACCTGCCCACAAACCCTATATCCTCCTCATATAGCTTCTTTGATGATTTAAAAATGTTTTTGCCATTTTTCTGGTGACCATCAGCGTTCAAGCTATCCCTGACACCAAGCTCGAGATCATACGATCTCGAGGTCACCGGAATTTGCCACCAGTTGAATTTCCGTTCAACTCGAAATGCCGCTCGATCAATCAAGTTAAAAATCTAGATTTTTGTTTTAAAAATCATGGTTTTTGAAGAGAAATTATATCGTGCCATTGAATCAAGATTTCCAAACATTCGAATTTTATGAAATTTCAAGTTCTACTGTATATTTTTCTTCCTCAGTAAGATATATACATTTTTCTCTTCCAATCTCCACTAGAAATATATTTAAAGCTTGGATCTCACTTTAACAAACCTGTCATATTGATGCCTAAAAGTATTCCAAAGATTTGGGGGAAAGTTTTAAGTTTTAAAACAAATTATGAAACCTGTTAACACATAACCTATCACTGTGTATCATACATACTATCAATTTCATACTAATATGTACATACATAAAACAACATGCAGGCATATTAACCTTCATTCAAGAGCATCATCAAAACAATATCACTAAGTACAGGCAAATAAAAATGGGTTTGCTCACTTTGAAATATGAAACAGAGAGGCTTCTGCTTTGAAAAAGAAACAGTTCATATCTTTTCTCTTTTTTTTTTTGTATACTGAGCTTTGAATATACAAAATAAATGCTTGCTTTTGTTAGTTTTCATGCTTTGCTAAAATTTGTTTAAAAGAATATAAAGCAACTATGCATGAGTATTTATAAAGGAATGTATACTGTGTTTAATCCTGAAGCTAATCAGGGAATTACTTTCTCGTGCAAGCATACACAGGGCAACATTAATTCACTTACTCAAAATTCTTGCCTGCAACCTAATGATTAATTCTACTATATTATCTAAGACTTTACATAGCAATAAGATTGTGAAAGAATCAAAAGTTTACTCACTTTGAAATATTGAAACAGGGCTATATTGGTTTTGAAGCTACAGTTTTTAAATCTCCACTCTGGTTTGTTTTTTTCTTTCTTCCTTCAGCAACTAGTTTTGAACTTGTATATATATATATATATTTTTTAGGTTTATTTTCTATCCTTTGTTAGGGTTTTTTTTTTCTTTGAACAAATAGAACTATGGTCATGCATATAAGGAGGTGTGCAGGCTTTTCTTGAGTGCTGTTGAGGCAAGACTCCTCTTTTTATTTTTTTATTTTATTTATTTTTTTGTTGTACTTATGTATGGCTGAATATGAAAACATTTAATGAAGCATTAAATGTTACAGGCTTCCTATCCTTGCATGTTTACAGATCATGCTGTTTGATCTTCATAAGTACAGATTATGTTCTTTTTGTTCCTTTCATACACTCTCGTTCCTTGTTGTTTTAATCTTTTGCTAAGTGTTACTTTGTTTCATTTTCTTATTTATATGTATAGTTTATATTCTTTTATATATATATTTTTTTCTTTTGCTTACACATTTCCTGGTTTGTATAGTAACATATTCATTTGATTCATTTGTTTAATTATTTCTTCATTTGTTCTCTTATGTCTTCATATTGTTTACAGCAACTTGTTTTAGTTATTTTGCTAAATATAGGAAAAGTTGTTTTAGTTATTAACATTTAGTAACTTATGTAATTTTATTACAATATACATTTTCTTAAATTTTATTTCTATTCAAGATTTAACTTATTAATATTTAATCTATAACTTATATTTTATTTTATTTTTTTTTTTAGGCTTAAACAATTTCTTGTTTTGTTGAATATTTCATTTCTTTATAACTTTTCAATTTTTATTTCAAAAAGTTCCAATATATTACTAAAATTTAAATTCATAAATTTCGGGATGTTACAATATATTCCACTGTTTACCTCATACCATCCTTTATTGTTATTGATTTCAAACTAAGGTAGATTTAATAAATTTCCAAATTCGCAAGTAAACGACATATTCTGTATGATCGAGTTTCTAACATTTTAATGGTGAAACATTTTAATTAGCTATTTTTAATAAAACAATACGCTAAACAAAAATATAAAACAAATCTCACCCCAATGGCACGTTCTGACCGATCACAGGCACCGCAACCTCCTCCCTGAGCTCAACCACCTGACTTTTCTCGAACTGCTCACCACTCCTTCCCTAAGCTAGCTGTAACCGCTACCTTATCCACCGTTGATCACCAAGAGTACTTCAAACCTCGCTTCTTGCTTCAGCACGCGCGCGTGGACCATCGATGAGTTCGAGCTCTGGATTCGACTGCATCGCGCCCCACGCGAAACCCTAGTTCAAAAATCACTGCCAATCTTCCAACATCTTGCTTCCATACGCCTCGCTCTCCCTCTGGCTCGCGACATCACTTCGAACGTTCCAGATTTAAGATCTGAACATGAGGGGATCTCAAGCATCGGCACATCTCGAGGTTGAAATTGAATTGGGAAATCGAAATTGAGAGGAAGGAAGGAAGACCACTATGCATGATTTGCGATTGAACGAGATGTTCGACCATTTCTTTCTGGCTTCAATTTTCTCTTTCCCCTTTTTTTTAATACTTGGTTCGATCTTCTGCTTTGAAGTTTAGAGAGGGACGGTGATAAATTGGAGGTTGGGGAAGCTTCCTGATTACGCTAGTTTTATAAATATCTCTGACATGTTGATTTTTTTATTATATTATAAGGCTTACGAAACGTCTCGTTAAGCATAACGCGAGATTTCGAAACCCGAAACAGACACGCTGACAGGTGATTATAAGGTTTTACCGCGTTCCGAATACAATGGAACGTGTTTCGAAGGCTAGTTTGATCGTATGCGCGAGTTACGGAAGTAAACGATCAATTTTATATTAAATCGATTAAAGTATTTTCTAAGCGTTCCGAGTTGCCAAGGTCAAATGACAACTCCAATTGCTATGAAAGTTGAAATCCAATAGTAACTAACTATTACGGATCCAATGGAACTAGTTTCGTCGAATTCCGAGACTGTGCCTCAGAAGGCTATTATTAAATTTAATTTAAACGATATATTTTCAAAATTGAACAAACCACTTCAAATTAAATTCCTTCCATTCCATTATCTTCAGTAACACCTTATAAATTTTACGAGCCTTCGAACTATTTTAAACAGACTTAGAATTTCAGATTCAACAATTTACCCAATTCAATTATTAAATTCAATATTTAAACTATATAATCCAATGATTTAATTATCCAGTAAATATTAATATTTGGAATTCAAGCAAAAATTAACCTTTCAAAAGTTCAAAATCAATTTATTATTCCATTTTAAATCGTTAAAATTTCCGGGTCGTCACACGATTTAAACGTTTCAGCAAAATCGAGGACTATGACCCCTTTCTTTTACCGATTCACTTAATTTTGGACTTGTTCGTTTAAGAATGTAAATTATTACTTTTATAAAACAAATGAAATTGTTTTCAAAAGTTTTGCAGTTTGCGCTTTCAAAAGAATGAGGAAGCGATTTAAACGTTTCAGCAAAATCGAGGACTATGACCCCTTTCTTTTACTGATTCGCTTAATTCCGGACTTGTCCGTTTGAGAATGTGAAATGTTATTTTTGAAATACACAATTTTGCACTTTTAAGGAGACGATGAAGAGAATCAAACGATTTAGTAAAACTCGTGGTATGGGACATGTGCATTTGCTATTTCGGTTAATTCCGGACTCGTTAATTGAAATATTTGTTGTTTTGATGATTTGATGATTTTCGTGTGTTTTCGAGCCACTATGTTGGGCCTTCAGGTACTATGTTGGACCTTCGGGTCAATACTAGTACTAGACCTTCGGGTCATTTGTTGGGCGCCAAAATTATGTTGATAGTACTTGGTAGGCTTCGGCCATTTATTGATGCAAGTGCGGCGTAGGTAAAACTCGCCATCTGATGGGATCGACCCAACCTTTTATGTTGATTTTCTAGATTATGTTAATTGATTTTTAGATATTTGTTGTTTCCAATTATTTGCAGGTATTTGGATATTTGTTGATATGAGTTCTAATTATCTTTGTTGATAACTAGATATTTGTTGATTTTGATTACCGTTTTTGATAATTGGATATTTGCTGATATGAGTTCTAATTATCTTTGTTGATAATTAGATATTTGTTGATTCTGATTATCGTTTTTGATAATTGGATATTTGTTGCTTTGAGATTTGATTATCCTTTGTGATAATTAAACATTTGTTGATATGAGTTCTAATTATCCTTGTTGATAATTAGATATTTGTTGATTTGAGATTTCTCATTATCGTTTTGATAATTAGATATTTGTTGATTTGAGATTTCTGATTATCGTTTTTGAGAATTAGATATTTGTTGATTTGAGATTTCTGATTATCATTTTGACAATTAGATATTTCTTGATTTGAGATTTCTGATTATCGTTTTTGCTAATTAGATATTTGTTGATTTTAGATTTTTGGTTATCATTTTGATAATTAGATATTTGTTGATTTGAGATTTCTGATTATCGTTTTTGAGAATTAGATATTTGTTGATTTGAGATTTCTGATTATCGTTTTGACAATTAGATATTTATTGATTTGAGATTTCTGATTATCGTTTTTGCTAATTAGATATTTGTTGATTTGAGATTTCTGGTTATCGTTTTGATAATTAGATATTTGTTGATTCTGATTATCGTTTTTGATAATTGGATATTTGTGGATATGAGTTCTAATTATCTTTTTTGATAATTAGATATTTGTTGATTCTAATTATTGCTTTTGATAATTGGATATTTGTCGATATGAGTTCTAATTATCTTTGTTGATAATTAGATATTTGTTGATTCTGAATATCGTTTTTGATAATTGGATATTTTTCGATTTGAGTTCTAATTATCTTTGTTGATAATTAGATATTTGTTGATTCTGACTATCCTTTTTGATAATTGGATATTTGTTGATATGAGTCCTAATTATCTTTGTTGATAATTAGATATTTGTTGATTCTGATTATCGTTTTTGATAATTGGATATTTGTTGATTTGAGATTTGATTATCATTTGTGATAATTAAATATTTGTTGATATGATTTCTAATTATCCTTGTTGATAATTAGATATTTGTTGATTTGAGATTTCTGATTATCGTTTGGATAATTAGATATTTGTTGATTTGAGATTTCTGATTATCGTTTCGATAATTAGATATTTGTTGATTTGAGATTTCTGATTATCGTTTCGATAATTAGATATTTGTTGATTTGAGATTTCTGATTATCGTTTTTGATAATTAGATATTTGTTGATTTGAGATTTCTGATTATCATTTCGATAATTAGATATTTGTTGATTTGAGATTTCTGATTATCGTTTTTGATAATTAGATATTTGTTGATTTGAGATTTCTGATTATCATTTTGATAATTAGATATTTGTTGATTTGAGATTTCTAATTATCGTTTTGATAATTAGACATTTCTTGATTTGAGATTTCTGATTATCGTTTTTGATAATTAGACAATTGTTGATTTGAGATTTCTGGTTATCGTTTTTGATAATTAGATATTTGTTGATTTGAGATTTGATTATCGTTTTTGATAATTAAATATTTTGTTGATTTGAGATTTGATTATCATTTTTGATAATTAAATATTTTTTGATTTGAGATTTGATTATCGTTTTTGATAATTAAATATTTGTTGATTTGTGATTTGATTATCGTTTTTGATAATTAAATATTTGTTGATTTAAGATTTGACTATCGTCTTTGATAATTAGATATTTGTTGATTTGAAAATTCCTTTTATGAAATTAATAGATTTCTTTGGCATTTTTGTTGTTGACTTTTATTTTTATAGCTTAACCAGTTTATGTTAGAAAAATAATTGTTATTGACATCTTTCATTATGAAATTGCGGTGACACAATTTTTATAAGGAGGGGAGTTTGTAACAACCTAGGATTTCCCAATTATTTTATTATCGTCAAATGACGATCTAATTTGGTTGCTAATTGCCATTGGCATTTAATCAGTTGGAAATTCTTTTGAATTTTGGTCTAACGGTTATGCGTGCTTTAAAGTTGAATTTGTAGCCTACGTTTCCATTCGTTTGTTTTGAGGCTGAGATATTTATCATTGTCGTTCCCTTTCTTATAAAAAATTCGACCCGTTTTCCCCCTCTCTTTTCATTTCCTAACCTTAAACTAAAACATACGAAAGAAAAATAATAAATGGCATCCCGTCCTCTATGTTCCGTCGAAAAATTAAGGCTTTGTGTGATTCGTGAATGTCAATTACAAGTACTCGGTTGCTTGGATTTGCGCATCGATTAAGGTGAGTAATTTTAATTACTCACATCTAGTCAATCTCAAGTTTGTAGGGTTTGAAATTTTTGTTATTTTCGTTCGTATAAAATTGTTTGAATTTGTAGCTTGATTTTCAGCCATTCGACTATGTTGGAGGTTGAGTTTTATGACATGGTTCGATTTCTGTTATCTACGGCTTTGATGATTTTTGATTTGCGTTCAACGATGTTGTTTTTGTCTGGACTTTGGCCCCTCGTGTTTACTGTCTTTGGTCACTTGAATGGATTATGTTGGTTTTATGGAAATATTTTAGGTATGGTACTGTCTTGATATGAAACGGTTGCCTGCACGAATAGTTCGACATCGATTTCTGTGGATTTCTTTTGTGACTTCGGTCCTCTGACTTTGTTTATGCTATTCTCTGACTTGCCATCTTTGGTTACTACCATTGCATTGGCATTGGACAACGGTCTGTTTACTTGGCCATTGCTGCTTGAATTGTAATTTCATGTTGAAGTCACCTGACTTCGACATGGTTACGTGCGACCATGACTTTGTGAAAATATTTTTTTTGATGAGAATTCAATTTGAGTTTGCATTTTCTTAAGCACTGACTTTGGCCATTAGCTGTAGCTTGGAATTGGTTCACTGGAGTGTTGCTTGACTGGGTGATATATTTGTTTATAATTTTCTTTGAAGCGCCATTGTTGCCTCGGGTTTGAGTTTTGCTCGTATAACCTGGTGCCACTGGTTCTTGATGTTGTTCGGTTTTGATGTGCACAATTTTGGGTTATTCCTGTTGCCTGATTTTGTGCATTTGGATTGACATAGTTGTTGTGTTGAAATTGAGTAGTGCTTTCCTTGTTCCTTTGTTTTGAATCAAGTATATACATACGTACATATATGTATGTGCGTGTGTGATTGGTATTACTTCAGCTTCAATGTGTTTATTTGCATTACAGGTTGTTGTCGTGCATTATGCACATGTTGAAACTGTATGCTTGCATATCCATATTGCATAGGTACTAATCTGGTCTATCTCCTTATGCAATTGCTGTTTGGACCTGTTTGTACTTATGCACTTCACATGTATCACTTTGTATCCACACTTCAGGTTCTTGGCTACATTGAATAGTTGTCACTGCCTTGTGTTCTGTTATTTGCTTGGCCTTGCTGTGCTGCCTTATCTTTGGTGCATTGTCCAGTGAATGATGTTGGCATTGATTTGTGTCATTATTTTTGTGCGTATACTCCCAGTTGCACACCCGTGCATTTAATAATATTCACAGTGTTGCTCTTTGTACATGTATCATTGGTTGACCTTTGTGCCTTGTTGATATCCTTTTTTTATGCAGTCTTTGTTTTGGGGTGGCATGGTCTCTCGACTGCCCATTGTCATAATATGTCACTTATTGTTGTATTGTGATTTGTACATTGAGTTGAATCCAGCTTAAATGCTCGGGTTTGACCTTGTGTTCGTGTTGTAATTTTATTTGTATTGCACTTGAGTTGAACCTGACTTTTCCTTAGGTTTGACCTTGTGCTCGTTTGTGAATTTCCATTGAGCTTTTGTGTACATCATCACTGTAGTAGCAAGGCAGTGCACGCAAGCGTGTACTGCAGCCACACGGTATTGCTTTTATTGACATTCTATTTTGTTTCAATTTATTGACCTTTTGCGTATTCCATATGCTGTAGCGGCGAGGCAGTACACGCGTGCGTGTACTGCAGCCTACCCGAGTTGATGTTTTAATTGATATTTCGATTGTTTGAAATTGTTTAGTTGTGTTCAATTCAATATTTTGAAATCATATTTCGATTTGGTTTGACTTGAGCATTTTATTGTTGTCTAATTATCTTTTAGAAAATTAGATTATGAGTTTCTAATTATTTATTTAATAATTTCATTTTTTTGTTAATTGCCGTTTAGGCAATTCTGCTGTTTTCTAAATAATCTTCATTGCTAATCCTTTCACTTATCTTCATTGATAATTTGAATTTGCTGATTTGTTGTTTAACACTATTACGTGTGTTAACGCTAAAATTTGAACGCTAACACCCCGGTGTATGAAGTGAAATTGTGAAAGCACCACCCGATAGCTCGAGAACAGATTATAAGCAGATAATAGCGAAAAAGCAGTAAACAACAGCAATTTTATAGTGGTTCGGCTTAAGAGAGAGCCTACGTCCACTTTGAATATCTTTATTGACGATTTGATTACAAGTCGATGCAATTACACTTTGATTACAACACACTTCGAGTTACAAGTGACTTAGAACAAGTAGCCTAAACTTCAATGTCAATCCAAATCTTTGAACTCATGTTGGACATGTATCATTTTTTCGTGAAGTTCCTTGAGGCATTCTTTATATCTCAAAAGCTTTAAGTGTTGGAGTAGTTCAGAATGCAGTAGAGTAACGGCCCTTCGAATGAATGAGCAGAAAAGTCCTTTGAATGTTGGAGGTGGCCATGTATTTATAGGCAAATTTCTGGGCTGTAATTGTTGATCAAGTCATGAGTCGTGACCGACTCAGGATGAACCGTGACCGACTCACATATCACGAGTCAGCAAGCAGTGGCATAGATGAAATGGCATTGAGCTTGTTCCTCGTATGCTTAGGTCGCCAGCGACTTATGATAGGTCGTTAGTCACCTTGAGTCGTTGGAAACCCTGAGTCGTTGGAAACCCTGAGTCGGTCTGCCCCATAAACCACTAACTAGTTAAACCACTCTGCTCCTCTAAGGCATTAACTCGTTGAGTCATTGATCCACTGAGTCATTACGAACCTTGTGCAGATGAGTCGGTCCAGTCCTTTAGTATATGAGTCGGTCCACTCCTTGAGTCGTCTCATATGAGCCGTGAACTTCGTTGAGTTGGTAACTCACTGAGTCGGCCTGTCTCATGAACCGTTAACCTCCATGAGTCATTCCATTCCTCTAAGTTGCCTTGAGCCTTAGCTCGTCAGCCAATTGAGTCGCTACCGATTGAGTCGGTCCTTTCCTTAAGTTGCTGAAGCCCCTTGAGTCGTAAATCCAATGAGTCGTTAAAGACCTTAAGTGGATGAATCGGCCCAAGTTTCAACTCGTTGGCAGAACAGGGTTAATATTTGCCCCTCGAAGTACACGCCTAAGTCGTAGGTCGTGTGCTTCGACTTATCTTAACTCGTGTGCCGACTCAAACTCTACTGCCCAAAGTTATAAAAACCTGAGTCGTTCCCCTTTTCTTCTCATTCCCCAACCTTTAAACCGTGTCTGCCATTAACGCACATTCATGCTCTCAAAGGCGATTTCGACCAGATTCTCCATCGATCATCTCTATCATCATATTGCGTAAGCGATCTCGCTCTCCTTTTGATTTTCGATCATCCCTAGCTTATGCGCCCCATCTCCATCTTCGATTTTCCCCTTTGAGCCCTGCGAATTTGGTTGCTTTGGTCATCAATGGACTTAGGGTTATCTGTTCTGATGGTTTACGATTCGAGGCGGTTTAGTGGTGCGATAGAGCTAGGATTGTTGATTGAGAGCTTATTGGATTAATGGGTTAGGAATTAGAAGGTTCACGGGATAGGAGGGAGACGGTTCATGGGTTAAGAGCTAGAAGGTAGACGGGTTTAGGAATTGTATGGTAAGTTGGCCAATCAGAGTGGAGCATTGCCTCAGATGCGACTCAATAATTCTGGACGACCTAATATCCTTTGCGACTCAACTCTGGACCGGCTTACCAGTCCTCACGACACAAGTCTTGAGTCGGGGTCGAGATAGGACTTGGAGAATTTTCTCATAACTTTGAACTGAAATCTATTCCCTCTTCTATGCCTTACGACTTAAACGCTGCCGACTCAAAGTGTTGATAACTTAAAGCATAAACAACCTAAGCCGCCTTATAACTTTTAAATCGTGGGCGAGTTAACATGTTGAACTGTCTCGGGGCATAATTCTGACTTGAACTTTAACTTGGATTGCTGAAATATACTGCCTGAATATTGATTTGTTTGGACTCTAACCTGTTAAACTTCGTTGCATATTTTAGTTTTACAGATTGCTTCAATTTGCAAGTATACAACCTGCTTAATACAATAATCACAGAAAATCGGGACGAGTATACTGCCATTGATTGCCCACATCCAATGACAGATTAGTCAATAGAAGATAATTAACTTAAATAGATTGCGTGAATGAAGTGCTTTAAATCAACGAATTCAAATAGAGTGCTAAAGCAACATTGAACTAGTCAACTGAAATTGACCGGTTTGCACCAACACTATACCTGAATTTTTAAATTTACAAGTCCTGAAATTTGGTAATTGATCAATTGTCAACTAGCTTAACTTCAGTTATATTTACTTGTTTATTTTCATTAGTTCTGCACAACACTTCACACTTTTAGGAAACGTGCACCTTCACATTTGAACATCCAGTTGCTTATGTAGAATGGCTTCTCAACAAGAAGAATCAATGGGCCAGGCTGAAGAAGTCTTCCCAATAGATAACCCATTAGATAACCCTCAGGAGAGAACTCCCACTACTCTGAATCAGCGGGTGTTCAACCAACTGCGCATCCAGTTTGGTATTGCTGAAGCTGATGCTTTACTCCCGGAGCCAAATGATACTGCAGATAGGCCCCCTCTCGGCTTTATCGCTGTCAATCGCCAAATGTGCTTGAGCGGTGCCATCCCACCTTTCAATGACTTTCTTCAGCAGTTCCTGCTTCGATTATCTATCTCTCCATTCCAATTGCACCCCAACGGCCATGCCCTTCTGATGGGGTTATGCGTGCTATTCAGGAGAGTTTTGGACCGATTACCGAGCTTTGGGGAAATCTGCTACTTCTGCTCATTCACAAAAATTAAAGATCATCCCTCTATCGTAGTTATAAGGAGTGCTCGAAACCGCAAACTCATCACTGATCTTCCTGATAGCGCTCATGGATTTCTAAATCAGTATTTCTTCGTTCGCTGTCCTCCAGGGTTTTATGCCATCTGGAGAGTAGGAAGTAAGATTTCCTGTTTTAATTTCTCCATTCTTGAGCTTTTCGAAATTTGAGTTGCTAAATGCTAACTTCGCTTCTCTTTTTTTTTGTTTCAGCACTTCCTCCTCCCTCTAGAGATCCATGCTATAAGCAAATTTTTGAAAGACTGAATGCCGTGGCGGTAGAAGAGAGGAGTATAAAGTTTTTGTTAAATGATGGACTTTTACATCAATTTGGACTCCTTCACCCTTCTCGTTCGACTCAGCTTTGTGAAGTTCCCGATTCTCCACTGAAGGCTGAAAAGCTTATGCCAAAAGATCCCTCCACTGAAACTTTACTGGTGAAGTGCCCCACTCTTACTGATGTTGCGGGGCCGTCTAGCAATTTGACACTTGCCCCAGCTATCGAAGAGCAAGAACCTCCACGATCTTCCGGGAGATCTGCTGACGAAGGAGTTGAGAAAGCAAGTCCCAAAAAGCATGATGGTGATGATGTTTTTGAGGGGTTGAGCGACCTAATTGTGACTTCACAAGAACTTTTTAAAGATGATGTTTCCAAAACTATATCTTCTGTAATCGAGGCAACATCTTCTCTACAACAAATGTCAACTCCTCCTACTCAAGTTATCACCACCTCTACTCCACAGAGTGGTCTGTAGCTTGATGCGTGTAGTTTACACATTACACAACACTTAGGATTTTTCGGCACTTGTTTGTGTTTGACTTCTTTTCTCTAAAGGCTTTTAAGAATTGTCTTTTTACCTTTCAGATCCTTCATTGGGGCGTAGCGGCAGCGGCTCTTACTATAAAGACTTTCAGCGCTATGGAGGGCATGGCAACTATGATTACAGACGCTACCTTACTGGTCCCAGAGAAACCGATGAGCAGAGAGCAGCTCGAAAAGCTAGAGAGAGGAAAGAATATGAAGAACGTCATGAGAGGGTAGATGTGCGACATGAGTCTTCTTCAAGAGGCGATGACTCCCACAAACGTAAAACACATGATGGTCGGGGGAAGAGCCACATTGTTGAGGACCCGAGCAAGCGGGCCAAACCTAGTGAGAAGCACGCATCTGCAATATCTGAAAAGTTTGACGCTCCCATCTCTATCGACATTCCTTCCAAATCCCCTGCTCTTGAAGGAAGCGCTATTCAAACACTTCTTAATAGGCCTTCATATCATGTTGAAAGGGGCCCACCGACCCTATAGAGCCGATTCCCGAATTGGTGCTTAAAGGGGGTTCGCTTCGATCTTGATTTAGTTCCCATCGACAAAGAAGCCATGTACCAGAATCTTGATGCCGTCAAACTCGATATTGAAAGAATGTCTGGATGGCAAAAGCTTGTTGATGAACTTCAAAGGGTCAATCGGGCCAATATCGAGGCGATGCTAACTATGGAGAACGATAAGTCGGAATGGCAGAAGATTCTTGACCAGCACAACATCGAGATGAAAGACATAACCGAGTATAACGAGAAACTTGAAGCTGAAGTCAAGCAGCTTAAAGACGATCTTACCACCTCTTCTAACACTTACACTCAAAGAGAGGAGGTGCTACAAAAACAAGTGCGGGATGCACATGCTGGCCAAAGAGATGCCGAAGCTAAAGTTGAGAAGCTAGAAGTGGTTGTAGAGAATAACCGCACTGATGCCGCTCAGTTGCGG
Organism: Allium cepa; assembly: GCA_030765085.1. Taxonomy (NCBI): domain Eukaryota; kingdom Viridiplantae; phylum Streptophyta; class Magnoliopsida; order Asparagales; family Amaryllidaceae; genus Allium; species Allium cepa. Next base: position 888,966,632 of record CM060939.1, read on the forward strand.
AGTAAAATGAGCGCCCAAGACATGGAGATTGAAGCGTTAAAAGCTCAACTTGCTAAAACCGAAAAAGAACGAGACGAGGCCATGGCTGGTAAAATCGCAGCTGAAGAATCTATTCAAGCCATGGAAGCCAACGTCAGTTCAACTCTATTCGACTTTTATTTGCACAGCGTCTTGGGGCATGGCAGTCTCTCCTTTCTCGGTCCTAAATACGAAATCACCTTGGCTGAAGTGTGGGAAGCTGCTCTCGACATGTTCAGAGGCGCCGGGTATACCGAGGAAGAGCTTGAGGCGCGTTACCAAGATGAGGAAACTCGCGCTGCTCTTGCGAAGGGAAAAGAGCAACTCGCCAGAGTGCGGACTGGGATGGCGGAAGAGGAACATTCTGGAAAAGAATTACCACCTACTACCTCTGAACGTCCTTTAGTTTCTCCAAGGGTTGACATCACAGGTTCCAGTGCTCATTCCCCGCCTCCTACAAGAACCGGGGTAATTACCCCTACTGATGATGAGGCTTTGGAAGATATTGGAGCTCAAAATTATGAGATTGAACTAACGAAGCAAATATCTTCAGGTAATTTTGACATTGGTCCGATTCAGGTGGATTGCCTGCTTGCTCCTCAAAAGTTTGATGAGCTTCTCGATTACTTCTTGAATCTCGACGAACCCATATCTCCCTTCTTTTGGGGAGATACTAATATTTTTAATTTCTCTTCTTCTGCAGTTGAAACGCCAAGTGCTGTGCAAACTTCGCCTCCTCCGGTTATCCCTCCTCCGTCTCTTCAGGTGGCTCCTCCTTCTGCTTCACAGCCCGGGTCACAAGAGGAGCAAATTGAGGCTCTTCATGGCTTAGATGACCCTATCACTTCGCAAGAGCAGAAAGACGAGGGACTTGAAGGAGGCGAGATCTCTCCGGAGCGGACTCCTTCTGATGACGTAATTTTGTCTGCTCTTGTTACTCCAGGGAGTGAGTCTTCTTCGAAGAGGAGAAAGAAGCACGGAACATCGAAGAGGAGGGGGAAGAAAATCATTGCTACTGAAGAGGAACCGGAAATTGCACCAGTTGCACCTCCCTCTCCTTCTTCCCTTATGCCTTCAGACCGACCTGAAAAGCTAACCATTCGGCCGGGTAAAGGGTCTAAAGGTGGCAAGAAGAAATGAAGATTCCAACTTCTAGCTTCTTGTCTTTTGCATGTACTGGTCGAGAATTGTGCGGGTACCGGCCCCTGCTTTTTATTTTGAAACTTGTATCTGCAATACAATTGAATAAAATGATCCTTTATTTGTACAGACTCCTGTTTGCATTTGAGAATTCATTTATTATTCATTTTTGCACAAGTTTATTTATATGATATTGCAGCGGGCTTATGGCATGTTGTTTGAGCATTACTTTCGCCGATGTGGCTATACCATATTGTATATAACTATACCATGTTGCCCCCATACCATAAGCTTGCTGCAATATTTTATACTTCGAGGGGACTTGCACTCTTATTTTCTGAAGAATAATTATTTCATTCTTGAAGAAATTCTTCGTAGAGTACAACTCCCTTCATATAAGTTTTTACGCTTTGTCCTTCGAAGAAATCACTTTTTCTTTTGCTTATGTACACGTTTTACCAAGTGAATTCTTCTATGAGGTAAAGCGGGCCTCTGAAGGGTATTTTAACTTTTTTTTTTTTTTTTGAGGAAGGTTATTTTCCAGAATAGGTAAATCACTCTTCCTTTGAAAGTTAAAGTGTGCTCTTGATGAGGATTTTTTTTTTACATAGAAAGTTGTACCTCTGAGGAGGGATTTTTTCACGTTTCAACACTTGGAAGTTTTATTTCAATCTTGGTGAAACGTGTACCTCCAAAGAGTTGTGCCTTTGAAGAAAGCCTTTTCACGTTTCAACACTTGGAAGTTTTATTTCAATCTCGGTGAAACGTGGGCTTCTGAAGAGGTCTTTCTTCTTGATTGTGTCTCCGGGAGGAGATCTTTATTTTGTTTTGCATTTCAACTTTGGTGAAGTGAAATTCCGAAGAGCGGTTGTAACACTTCAACTCCTGGTGAAATGGGCCTCCGAAGAGGGCTTTTATTTTGTTTTACATTTCAACTCTGGTGAAGTGAAATTCCGAAGAGCGGTTGTAACACTTCAACTCCTGGTGAAATGGGCCTCTGAAGAGGGCTTTTATTTTGTTTTACATTTCAACTCTGGTGAAGTGAAATTCCGAAGAGCGGTTGTAACACTTCAACTCTTGGTGAAATGGGCCTCCGAAGATTGCCTGGAAGTTACTCTTTCATGGTTGGAGGGTCATGACTCCTCCAATCGTTTTTGGTTGAGTAGAGAACTTTCTTTTTTACGGCATATGCTTCGTTAGAGGTCTTTATCTTCCGAAGAGTTGTGCCTCCGAAGAGGACTTTAGTTGTTCCTTGTCCACTTGCTTATGCCTTTTCAGTGATCCTCTATATATTTTTTTTAATACTTGCACTCCCTTCTCTTACAAGTAGCTTGTTTAATCCAAAGAAGTGTACTTCATTGCTAGGCCAGTTCACGAGTACGGGCATAAGCTTCTTAATTGGATGTTTGTTTATTCAAACTCCTCAATTTATTAGCTAAAGCCCGTTTTCGGCGAAATCATTGACCTTTCAATTGAAGCACTTCTTATCTAGGATTTAATGCTCGGGAATTTTGCAACTTGGAATTTGTTTGTTGAATGATAACAAGGATCACTTGGTCTTGTAATGTGCAAGCTTTGTTTTCGTTGCCTGCAAAAATTTAAATCGACATTTTAGTAATACATTTAATGTACTTTTCATATCGAAAATAAAGCAAACATGTAATAATAATAAGGAACACAAGATTTATAGTGGTTCGGCCAAGAATTTGGGCCTACATCCACTTTATAGTCTTTCATTATTCACTTGCATCAGTTTTACAATCGCTTTCAATTACAGGAATCATACATTCATAATTCTTTTTACAACATTTCAACAAAGCTATCAAGTAAAGTATGGACGCAAGTGATTGCTGTTCCAAGCTCTTGGAATTTGATCTCCTTCGACAGTAGTGAGTTTGAATGTGCCGTCCAGAAGCTTTTGACCTATGACATATGGTCCTTCCCAGTTTGGCCCAAGCACACCTGTCGCCGTCATAATTCTCTTTAGGACTAGATCTCCAATTTCAAAGCTGCGTTGGCGAACTTTAGAATTGAAATGTCTGGCTATCCTTTGCTGATGAGATGCGATTCTGAGCTCAGCCTCTTCTCTTTTTTCATCAAGGAGATCTAGTGCCTCAAGCTGTAGTTTCTCATTCTCCGCTTGATTGAAATGGATTCTTGTATGTGAAGGGACCTTTGTTTCTACCGGAATCATTGCCTCTGATCCGTATGCCAATGAAAACGGAGTATGCCCAGTCGCAGTTTTGTGGGTAGTTCTGTAGGCCCATAGTGCCAGCGGTAGCTTATCGACCCAACCACCTTTTGCTCTTTCAAGTTGCTTCTTGATGGTTGACTTGATAATTTTATTTACGGCTTCCACTTGCCCGTTTGCCTGCGGATGGGCTACTGCTGAGAAGCTCTTTCGGATTTTGAATCGTTTGCAAAAATCTTGGAATTCTTCACTTTCGAACTGAGTACCATTGTCTGTAATTATTTTTTGAGGCACACCATATCTGCAAATGATACTTTTAGTCACAAAACTTATTATCTTTTTTGAGGTGATAGCAGCCAGTGGTTCAGCTTCTGCCCACTTAGTAAAATAATCTACAGCAACAATGGCATATTTAATTCCAGATTTGGCAGTTGGTAACGGTCCTACGAGGTCTATCCCCCATATTGCAAATGGCCACGGACTGACCATCTGTGTGAGTTCAGTGGAAGGAGCTCTAGGGATTTTGGCGAATCTTTGGCATCTGTCACATTTTCGGGAATAGTCTGCCGCATCTCGATTAATTTTTGGCCAAAAAAATCCGTATCGGAGAATCTTTTTCGCTAAAGTTTGACCACCTGAATGATCACCACATTCTCCCCCATGCACCTCAGCTAGGATTGTTTTGAACTCTTCCCTGGATACACATCGAAGTAACGGCATTGAGAATCCCCGTCTGTATAATTGGCCATCCTGGACTATATAGCGAGAGGCTTTCCTCAGTAGCTTCTTTTGTTCTTTTGAGTTTTCCGGTAAAGAGCCATTGAGAAGATATTCTGTTATTGGAGTCATCCATGATTCTTGCTCTTGAGACACGCTCATGATCCAATCAATATCCATCTCATCAATGCTCGGAGTCGACAGGACCTCCACTGGAGTTAACCCCAGAAATAAAGCTTCGCCTGTGCTAGAATACTTTGCGAGAGAATCTGCTTTCATGTTTTCTTCTCGAGGAATGTGACTTATCATGTAATGATCAAAATCACCCAGGAGTTCCCATGCCTTTGACAAGTAGGCGGGCAGATTCCCCCCTTTTGCTTGGAATTCCTTTTTGACTTGGCATACAATAAGCTGAGAATCACTAAAGATCTGTAATGCTCGGATGTTTAGTTCTTTAGCAATCCTTAAGCCAGCGATAAGGGCTTCGTATTCTGCTTCATTGTTTGTTGAAGGAAATTCCAATCTTAGTGCGTAGCATAATGATCGACCTTCAGGGGTCTCAAGTTCAATTCCGGCTCCTGAACAGTAGTCGTTTCTTGCGCCATCGACATATAACTTCCACTGGATTGGGGAATCGTCGATCATTTCCTCCTCACTGTTACCCTTATCTGTGAATTCTGCAATGAAGTCCGCTAAAGCTTGTCCGTTGATTGCTTTTCGGGGATGATAAGTGATGTCATATTGACTGAGTTCAATATTCCACTTTAGAAGACGGCCCGAAGTCTCAGGGCGAAACAGGATTTGCTGTAAAGGTTGATCAGTGAGGACTCTGATAGGATGAGCTTGGAAATATTGCCTCAACTTCCTAGATGCAATTAGTAGGCAATAGGCGAGTTTTTCCAACTTAGAGTAATTCATCTCTGCCCCCGTGAGTCTTTTGCTGATATAGTAAACTGGATGTTGAATCCTCTTGTCTTCTCGTATCAGCGCTGCACTTAAAGCATGAGATTATACTGCCAAGTGTATAAGAAGATCCTCGCCATCGCCAGGCCTAGAAAGTATTGGAGGCATTTCCATATGGCGAATCAATTCATCAAAGGCTTTTTGGCATTCGGGAGTCCAATCGAAGTTTTTCTTTCCTTTCTTTAGGGCGTCAAAGAATGGGATGCATTTATCTGTGGCTTTGGAAATGAACCAACTCAAGGCGGCGACTTTTCCATTGAGACTTTGCAATTCCTTCTTTGTTCCAGGAGCTTTGACTTCCTTTAAGGCGGTAATTTGAGCTGGACTAGCCTCAATGCCCCTAGCGCTCACGATGAAACCTAAAAACTTGCCGGATTCCACTCCAAATGAACATTTTAAAGGATTGAGCTTCCTTCCGTATATTCGAAGGACTGCGAACATGTCTGCTAAGTGTTCTATGTGATCCACTGCTTTCTTAGACTTTACTAAAATGTCATCGACGTAGACTTCCATAGTCTTGCCCAATTGCGGTTTGAACATAGCATTAACAAGTCTTTGGTATGTTGCCCCTGCATTCTTCAACCCGAAGGGCATAACTCTGTAGCAGTAAAGACCAATGTCAGTGATAAAGCTCGTGTCCTCCTGATCTGGCTCATGCATCATGATCCGGTTGTATCCGGAGTAAGCATCCATGAAAGATAACAATTCGTGTCCCGCTGTTCCGTCTACCAGTTGATCGATTCTGGGTAATGGGAAGCAGTCTTTGGGGCAGGCCTTGTTTAGATCTGAAAAATCGATGCATACTCTCCATTTTCCGTTGGCTTTCTTAACCAGCACTGGATTTGAAACCCAATTCGGATAGGTAGATTCTTTAATAAAATTATTCTCCATGAGCCGATCAACTTCTTCTTTTAACGCTGCTGACCTTTCTGGACCCTGAGTTCTCCTTTTCTGCTTCACAGGTGTAAATTTTGGATCAATATTTAGAGTGTGTACTGCAACTTCTGGGGATATTCCACACATATCGGCATGAGTCCAAGCAAAAACATCCAAATTTGCCTTTAAAAAAGATATTAAGATATTCTGAATTGACGCATTAAGTTGTGAACCCACATTCAACACCTTGTTTGGGTCCTTTGGGTCAACAGTTATTGGTACTGTCGTTTCCACTGGTACCACTCTATTCTCCCCTACACTGATTTTTCTAGGATCCATTTCTTTCCTTGCTCCGCTGTGCTCGCCAGTGCAGGGTCCGCCCTGTAATTGCTACAAGGCCGGTTCTTTAATGCGGACTGGGGCTACCGCATCCTTTCCCATTTCTCTTTTTCTGGTTTCTCGTAGCTCTGTTAGATAACATTCCCGCCCCGCATTTTGATCCCCTTTTATAACTCCCACTCCATTATCTGTGGGAAATTTCATGGTGAGGCACCATGGGGCCAGAACAACTTTGAATGCTGCAAGAGTTGGACGGCCAAGGAAAGCATTGTAAGCAGAAAATTCGTCGACAATCACAAAAGTTTGCTTGCGGACCACTTTTCTCTCTCCTTCTCCAAGTTCCACAAACAAATCAATGGTTCCTATCGGATGTTTTGGCTCCCCAGTGAAGCCAGCGATTTTCTGCGATGAGGCTTGCACATCAGCCATAGGGATCTTCATTTTGTCGAATGTTTTCTTGAAGAGGATATTGCAGGATGCGCCACAATCTATGAGAACTCTTCTGACAATAGCTGGCCCGGTACCAGCCGAGATGACTAAGGGATCCAAGGTAGGAGCTTCAACACCTGCGGAATCCCTGGCTCTGAACACAATATCATCATTGAAAGTTCTTTGTTGCTTCAGGGGCATAGCACCTTCCAAAACAAATACATCTTCCTCAGTCGGTACATACTTCAAAGCTCGGGTATACCTTTCCATCTCACCCCAGCTCCTGCCTGCTGGGTGAGGTCCTCCCGTAATGACATTGAAAACAGGCCTTCCGGATTCATGCCCTGTAGTCTTTTCACCTGTCCTGGGTTGATGAGCAGGAGCTCGTTGCCCCTGACTGGTCGAAGCGGGATTGCTGCTATTCTTTTCCACAAATTGCTGCAGCTTGTTTTCCCTTATCAATTCTTCAATCAAAATTTTCAATTGGCGGCATTCGTCAGTATCATGACCAGGTTGATTATGAAAGCGACAGAACTTCCCACTTTGCACAGCTTTCCTCCCGACTCTCAGAACAGGAGGTTTAGGATATTCAGCAGAATCTTTAGTGGTAAGGTATATATGCTCCGGTGTATCTGATAAAGGAGTATATTCCGATGGTTTGAAGGAACGAGGCCTCTTCAGATTTTTCTGTTTCTTTCCATCGTTATTTTCCCGTTTCTGTCCTACAGATTCGCTCTTGCGCGGAGCAACAATGTTATCTTCAGCTTTTTTTAACGCTGCCTTTACCGGTACTGGACGGCTTTCCAGGCGTATGAACTCATCTTCTTTCTTGTAGAATTTTTCAAGGAAATTTGGTTCCTTCATATTAAGCCATTTTCCAAATTCGCTCGACTTGTCGATGGCTCTCATCAGATAGGTCAAGATCATCCGCGGTTCTGCATTGTCCACCTCGGCCAGTGCTATATTAAAGCGGTTTAAGAAAGATCTGATAGTCTCCCCTGGATTCTGTTCTAAACTTGACAATGACATGATGTCCTTGGCTTTTGAAGCATATAGTCTGAACTGCTCCTTGAATTTCCGGGTCATGTCCGAAAACTGATCAATAGATCGGATTGGTAGCTTGGTGAACCACAGTAGAGCCACACCTTCTAGATATACAGGAAAATATCGGCACTTTATCTCATCAGAGGCTCTGGCACCTGTCATGTGCCAATCATACTTGTATAAGAATTCGTTCGGATCGCTTGTCCCCTTGTAAGCTGGAATGGTTGGAGGGACAAACTTCCTTGGGAATTCAGCCTTTAAGATTTTCTCAGTAAATGGAGTTTTACTTGGGGCAAAACCCCATTCTTTCTCGTCTTCAACCCTCTGCATACTCTCTTTCATGATTTGTCGGACCATCCCAGAGAGATACTCCTCATCATGTCGAGTTCTAGATCCACCAACCTCAGGAAGTGTTTGTTCAAAGGGGCTAGCAGCCCTTTCAGGAGCATTCCTTTCTTCAGCATCATGAATGTTGCCAGCAAAGTTCCTTTCATTACCTGCCGGTTGACGGTTTTCCCCAAGCAAATCGTTCAACCTATTCAGAATTAGGGCATTTTGGGCATTCTGAGCCTCGAATTGTGCATTTTGGGCATTTATCTGCTGGTTCAGCCCTAAGATTGCAGCTTCCAGCTCTGCCTTTGTAACTCCGACAGCTGGAGTGGCTTGATTCAATACAGGGGAAGCGGAGGTTCCCTCTTGAGTATTTCCAGATCTTACAGATCTACTCTTTCTCCCCGGAGCCATGATTTCGGATAAACTTCTAGTCTTCAGAGAGGTTACTTCAACAAACTTTCGTGGAGCAATGATGATGATTTGCCTGAGTTCAATTCTCAGTGAAAGCACCAAAAATGTTAACGCTAAAATTTGAACGCTAACACCCCGGTGTATGAAGTGATATTGTGAAAGCACCACCCGATAGCTCGGGAACAGATTATAAGCAGATAATAGCGAAAAAGCGGTAAACAACAGCAATTTTATAGTGGTTCGGCTTAAGAGAGAGCCTACGTCCACTTTGAATATCTTTATTGACGATTTGATTACAAGTCGATGCAATTACACTTTGATTACAACACACTTCGAGTTACAAGTGACTTAGAACAAGTAGCCTAAACTTCAATGTCAATCCAAATCTTTGAACTCATGTTGGACATGTATCATTTTTTCGTGAAGTTCCTTGAGGCGTTCTTAATATCTCAAAAGCTTTAAGTGTTGGAGTAGTTCAGAATGCAGTAGAGTAACGGCCCTTCGAATGAATGAGCAGAAAAGTCCTTTGAATGTTGGAGGTAGCCATGTATTTATAGGCAAATTTCTGGGCTGGAATTGTTGATTAAGTCATGAGTCGTGACCGACTCAGGATGAACCGTGACCGACTCACATATCACGAGTCAGCAAGCAGTGGCATAGATGAAATGGCATTGAGCTTGTTCCTCGTATGCTTAGGTCGCCAGCGACTTATGATAGGTCGTTAGTCACCTTGAGTCGTTGGAAACCCTGAGTCGTTGGAAACCCTGAGTCGGTCTGCCCCATAAACCACTAACTAGTTAAACCACTCTGCTCCTCTAAGGCATTAACTCGTTGATTCGTTGATCCACTGAGTCGTTACGAACCTTGTGCAGATGAGTCGGTCCAGTCCTTGAGTAGATGAGTCGGTCCACTCCTTGAGTCGTCTCATATGAGCCGTGAACTTCGTTGAGTCGGTAACTCACTGAGTCGGCCTGTCTCATGAACCGTTAACCTCCATGAGTCGTTCCATTCCTCTAAGTTGACTTGAGCCTTAGCTCGTCAGCCAATTGAGTCGCTACCAGTTGAGTCGGTCCTTTCCTTAAGTTGCTGAAGCCCCTTGAGTCGTAAATCCAATGAGTCGTTAAAGACCTTAAGTGGATGAGTCGGCCCAAGTTTCAACTCATTGGCAGAACAGGGTTAACAACGTGTTATATTTACCTTATCTGATTTCTTTATTAAAGGATTGGAAAGGTGAATTTACTTCGATTGTCGTCTAATTGTTATTTAATTATTATTGCTTCCGTGCATTAATAACTGAGTTTGAATTAGACTGACCCGTGTATTATTTTCTTTTGAATTTAATACTCGGGTCAGACCGAGTTTTTTCAGGATGTAGATATCTTACTTTGGGTGTCTGCTTGAGCTATGAAGTCTTTTCATATCTTATGGAGTAGTCGTCGTCATTGTATAGTAGTCAGTGTAGTTATATTGGAAGATATGTATTCATGTATATTATATACGTTAATGTACTTGTATATGTAACTTCCAGAGTCGACAGTTGTAGTTGTATCATATGTACTGTATCACATGTATTGTAACCGACTTCAGTTATATATATATATATATGAGACTTTTGTTATCTGTATTCCGCATTTAGTTTAACTGCGTTATTTTTATATATATTGTCCTAAACTATTATGAACCGTCGTAGTTCGTTTTATACTGGAATTGGGTATGTCGATGGGAGTAAATAAATAAGAGATGAAAAATAAAAATATATACCACTCCTATCGAGATAACCAATACTAATGTAAGGCCTAACTATGGATGGCCGCTCCTATCCAGCCTTATTCTCCATACTAGTTGACGGCATTACATCGTTGTGTCCTTGGCTAGTGTGAGTATAGAGGTGGGGCATCGTAATAGATGTGTTTATATAGGTGAATTAAATGTGCATGTCTGTTTTCAGGAAAAATTTGCCTCTGTTTATACATAACAGAGTTCAAACAAAACAGAAAATTCAAAATCTCCTCATCGCATCTCTTATAGGTTTAGGAATTCAAATAGTGTTAGTGTTTAAATCTAAACTAAAATTTAAAAATATATTTAAGGTTGATGGTTTTGAATATCATCTGGAAAAGGAAGATAAAACAGTAAAACATAATATATGTCTAAACTTGAGTATCTTAATTTTTTGAATTGATTTTTTCTTATGATTTGTTTTCGAAAATGATGATTTTTAAAAGGAAAATCATGATTTTTAAATTGGTAAATCTCGTGGAATTGTTGAAGGTCAATTTTTCGTTCAAAAATCAATTTCTGTCGTCCTCATCAACGTTGGGTGTTACGGCATGTTCTGGAAAATGAAGGTGGTTGTGGGGGAGACTTTGACCATGGCCAAATTTTGAAAAAGTGTTTGGATTGGGAGGGCGAGTGAGCTTTAGGGTTTAACATGCAGTTTTGGGTCGGCGTGGTTGTTGAGCTTGTGTGTGGTCGAGGCGGGACCGGAAGCTATCGGAGTAGGGGGAATCGGTGCATCGTCGTGTGGCATAGCTCCAGGAGGTTGGGCGAGATTTATGGTGGTCAGGATCATCGGGGTTGGACATTTTTCTGATGATCAGATAGGGTTCGAATGTGTCGACTAGTTAAATTTTGATTTCTAGCTTGATTCGAAAATGCAGATGTTCGCGACGATGGAGGAGATGGTAGGTGACTTGTTGGCATCGGCGACAACGATCTGAATGGTGGCAATCATCGGTGCATGTGCATGCATCCACGGTTGTGTCTGGGTAGTGATACTTTGGGGAAGAAGGATAAAGCTCGGGGTTGTCTCGTAGTAAATGAGGGTTTGGCTCGGGGAATCTTGCGTTGGTTCGAATTTGATATCGAGGCCTTTTCGGGAGTTCGACGGTGTATCAGGTTCAAAAATAAAGGAGGCTCGAAGCTAACTCGGGGAGAATGGTATTTGGCTCGGGTAAGAACTCGAGTCATTTTGGGTTTGAGGGTTTTACCTTTCAAAATTTAAAAATAAAACAAGCTTTTATTCAAATTTAATTAAATCAAGTTGAAATATTTTTCGATTCATCCTTGAAAAAATTTAATTAAATCAAGTTGAAACTTTTTCCGATTCATCCTTGAAGAATAATAAATGTTTTGATTTAGTTTTGGGATTAAGATTAGAGTAAGTTATTTTAAAGCTAATTGTGTTTAAGTTTAATTAAGAAATTAATTAATTTGAAGGAAGAAAAAAGCGATGATGTTTTAAAATTGTTATTTGACTTTAAAGTCTCAAGCTGATTTATGGAAAAAAATATTATACTTTGTTTCAAAGATTAAAGATTTAAGGATTAAATGTTTTAAAGTTAATTGATTTAAAAAGATAATCAGTTTGTGTAATTCAATTAAGATTAAGTAATTTGAGATTAATTAAAGAATAGTTAATTAATTCCTTAATCGATGTTTGAGGATAATAATTAATTACTTAAGGATGATTACTTAATAAAAGTAATTAAGGATAATTGATTAATGATTTATGATTGATAAATCAAGTGATTAAAGTATAATTACTCAATGTAATTAAATTAGTAATTACAAAATATAAGTGACTAGGATAATCACTTATTAATTAAAAGATAATTAATCATTAATGTAAAGTAATTAATTGCTTAGATATAAATTACTTAATTAAAAGTAATAAATTGATAACTTAAAGTTGATTAATCAAGTGATTAAGATGAATTGCGGTTTATTAGTCTAAGTGATTAAGGATAATCACTTATGGTAACTAATTAAGGATAATTAATTAAAATGGTAATAATTAACTAAGGGTTAATTAATTAAAGAATGATTAAATAATTAGGGATTAATTTTTTTAAGGTTAATTAAATCATTAATAAACGGTTAATTAATAAATGATTAAAGAATAATTAATCAAAAATGATTTGTAAGGTGAATTAACAAAGATTAGTAATTCATGAGTAGTTAATCTGATTTGAATTAATCAGACAATTATCTGATCTTACTTATAAACGTTTGGATTGTATTGGTGATTGAATTATTTGATACCCTGATATGTTCTGTTTTGATTTGAGCTGTTTTTGATGTAATTTGTTATCTACGATATACACATGTAATCTGTGAATAAAAGATAAGCGTTATAGTTTATACCCCTTATCAAATAGAAGCGTTATAGTTTATACCCCTTATCAAATATAAGCGTTATAGTTTATACCCCTTATCAAATATTGAATCTGTGCTAATTGATGTTGTGGCACTTTTATTGTGTAAAACCCCTGGACCACACTTATGCATACACAAATATGGATTGCACGTGGAAATGGTTTAAGTCACAGATTTTGAAATAGTTTTAAAGATTGAATTTTTGATCCAAAATAGTTTTGGAATTAGAATTGAAAGCTTTTGAGAATGAATTTAAAATATAAAAGTTATTTTGAATAACTTGATTGAGTTTTGAAATTTAAATAATTTGATTTAAATTTGAATTCAATTTTTGAAATCAAATTCTATGATTTGGAAACTATGGTTTAAATAGGGTATTCAACTTATAAATGTGTTTATATGGTTTTTTAAACCATTTTAAAAGTGTTGTTTTGGGAATTAGAATTTAACCCAAAGTTTTTAACTTGTATAAATGAAATCGGATTTTTCCAAAACGAAACCTATGTGTTTTCAAATAATAAAAGCTTTCACATAAGAAATGAACGTCCAATTTGTGTTAAAAGGATTTAAAGTTTAAAATGAAAATTGTTTTTCCAAGTTATGAATAAATTTTTGGAAATGGGTTTGAAAGCTATAAGTTAAATCTTTAATTTAAATATTTAATTGAGTTAATCCAAATTGAAATGGAAATTGTTTTGAAATCTATGAATAGATCTTTATGAAACTAGGTGAACTTTGTGAAATGAAACTTTTTGTTAAAATATTTGAAATGGTAATTTGTTTAATCATTTGAAGAAAAGTTTTGGATTTTATAAGTTGTGACTTAACTGAAATCCCATATCCATATATTTTTAAATATCGCGCTCACTATTCGGTTTAGCCGGGAGTAGACCTTGTGTGATATAACCCATTCTGAATAGTGATACGACATTATGGGTTGCATTTGAAGACCGAGTATTTGCAAGAACGATAGGTTAACATGTCGATTGACTCTGCACTAAGTTTCTCCGGTATAGAGTTCTCCATATGTGATGGGGACTCCGATCGGAATTGTGGATGCCCGGATTTGCAAGGGCTTCTTCCTTTATTAGACGAAGTGCCTTCAGTTCTGTTCGAACCCGGGATAAACTTATATGGTTGTATGTCCGACATTACACTTTGAGATATTAAACTGATCTCTATTAAATACATTTCTGCTTGGTGGCGGAGAATTTATTCTCTTAGGTTAACACCCTTCTCTGAGATGTACTAGCTCAGAGGTTATGTAGTTGATATTTATCAGTGATATACTCCCAATTTGGTAGTGTGGCATGCTGAGTGCTGTTGTGTATCATTTGTTTATCAAGGATTTTGTATAAAGCATAGCCTTGTGGACGAGACTGCATCAGGACCTCACACCCTGGAAATGGTCGAAACAGGAAAGATGCGGCAAGGTTATGAGGGTCGCGCCCTTTAGGGTTTGTGTAACAACCCGCATATTTATCGATTTTTATATTTAAATATTTTATCAATACTCGGAATTTAGTCCGAAAAGCTACTTTTTGCATACGGTCGAATTAGGACTCAGGACCACTTCCATTGAGTTTAAAATGCGGTTTGCGACCTTTTTGAGTATAAGCTTCGATATGTTTGGAGTTAGTCAAGTTTTGCTACTTTTTCACTTTGGGTTTGGGTTTGGTTCAGCCCTATGTCTAACTTATACTCAAATCTGAACCACTCACCCCATTCACTCTCACTTCCTCCTCTTTTCAGTTCTAAAGCATCAATGGTGGGAGAGATGGGAAATTAAAATCCAAAACCCTAGTTTTCTTTTGCAAATCAAACTCTAGCTCCAAACTAATAGAAGAACACATTGGTAAGCTTCTCTTCTTCTTCTCCAACTCATTCTCTTATCAATTTAAGAAATTCCTAAACCTAACTTTGGGAATGTTCTTCTTTTAAAGCTTAGAATCAAGCTTCTTGAGTTGGATTTGAAGAGTGGTTGATTCTTCTTTGCTTTCAAGCTTCTTCTTCAATCGTTTGGGTTCAAAGGTGAGATTTTTTTATCTCACATCTTAGTCCATAATTATCTTCGATTGTTAGGTATAAATTCCTAACACTTATTCTTATGCAATTGATTTTGGTTTGGATTGATTTGGTGTATATTCCAATTTTTGGTGTTTTGAAATCAAAATCTATGAAAATCTAATTATGGATATTTGGACATTGATATGTGAGGTGTATCGAAGAGCCGTAAAGGCTGGGTTGTCGCGTGGCGTAAATCCTTAGTCGTCATTTGCTCGTTCGATCGTTTTCGATATTTGTTTGGCCATTTTTGGTCGAGGTTCAGGAAATCCTCAAAATTCCAGTTTCAGACGTCTGAATCTGAGATTTCAGACGTCTGAATTGGCTCATTTTCAAATAGAAAGAAATTAGGCTAAAAACGCCTATTTCAAACGTCTGAAACATTTGGTTCAGACGTCTGAATCACGTTCTGGAAATTTTTATTTTTCCAGATTCAGACGTCTGAACCACTTGTTTCAGACGTCTGAAACTGTAGTGTTTTGCCTGCTTGCCTTTTTGTTTAAGAATTCCAATTTAAATCGATTCGTGATGATCATATTTGTTGTTATCATTTATTATGACTTTGATGACTCATTTTAGGGATTTTTGAATATCCATTTCGATGGATTCATTATCGGTTTCTTTGGATTTTATTCACGTCTTCGAATGTGAATTTTAGTGATTGATTGTTCCTACAATCTTCTTTGTGATTTGTCACTTTAAAAATATAAAGGTTTCAATACTAGTAGTAAATATCAAAACTCTTTCGTCAAAGGATTTCAACACTATTTTATTACAAAGCTTGTTTTCTCAAACCGATTTCCAATTTACTAGTATATACAAACCTATACCTCACTCGTATGAGAAATCTAATTAAACGGCTTAGTAAAACAAGTGGTATGAAACGCTTGCGTTTACTTCGTCGGTTAATTCTTGGACTTGTTCGATTGAATCTCTTGTGACAATTTTCTAGTGGAGATCTACATTTTGTTCGTAAATATTTAAGTTAAGCAAGTAGTTATGGGACATGAGGCTAAACTCACATATTTACTAGCTTAGTGTAATTGACACTTCTCGTTGATCATGACGATCATCTTTGTGATTTAGACTAGCAATGTGCGATGTCTCTTTGTCTACGAGGGAGACTAAACCCCATTTTGTGGAGTTTCGACTCAAATTGGTGGGGTAGCAACCCATGGTCTTTGGGCCGTTTGTGGAGCTTCGGCTCAATTTGTGATGGTTAGCAACCATGGAATTAGCGTTCCGTTTGTGATACACGTGTTGGTGAGCTTTATGCTCCCGTTTGTGATAGGCTTTCCCCCTTTTTGTGATTTCTGGATTTCTTGAGATGATTTCTAGAATTTGTGTTTCACCAATTTTCGTGATTTTCATTGATATGTTTTATCAATATTTGTGCACTGGTGAATTTGTGTGTCATTGACTTTTGTGAATGATATTGATATAATCGTCAATATTTATGGTTTGGTGAACGAAATAAGGAGTATGACATTTCTTTGATCTTTGAGTAGATTTTTGTGATATTGATTAATCTCTTGTTGATTTTCAATTACTTATTTATCACAACTTGGCATTGTGATTATTATGTGTTTAGCCATATCTCTTATTCTATATCGCTTCATCTTATATTTATAGATAGACTGATCCGTTTATTATTTTCTTATTAAATAATACTCGGGTCAGACCGAGATGTTACAGGTGCTTCTGCTTGACTTCTCACTTGGGATTGACTTCTCTGACTGTTGGCTAACTACTTAGATTAGTAGTTTATTTTGTTGTATGCACTTGAGATATGGACTCATAGTTGTATTCTTTTGTATAGCACGTGTTGCTATTCTTTTGTATTATTGTGGATCTTTTTGACCACTACTCTAATATACACTTTCATGTGTTAGATATATATATATTCATATCTTCTTCCACCTTTGTGATATGAATTATCTGTGACTAATTTGTGTTATGCTTATTTCTATATTTGTTTCCGAAGACATAATAGCCACTGTGTAGTAGCTTTGAGTTTGTGTCGGTATGTCGGATGTCCTTTTGAAAAGAAATGCAAGTTACATCTTATCTGACATATTGGTGCTTGTGCAAAGCAATTACACGGATGGTCGCTCCTCGACAGCCTTATTCTCCATGCTAGTTGACAGCATTACTCCGTAGTGTTCTTGGCTAGCGTGGGTATAGAGGTGGGGCGTCACAGCATGGTATCAGAGCCAAACTTCGGAACAATGTAGAATAATTTAACAAGGATCATAGTCCTAAGTCCTTCTTAGGAGTCGTGCCTTAGGATTTAACTTGGGTCTTCGTACCGATTCATCCTATTTTCTTTATGATTCCCTGTTTTATCTATCAAGAATGCTTGATATTCCTTTTGTGAATAACCTTTTTCTTCTTATTTATTTCTTTCTTAAGGAAGACAAATGGTTAGACCTGGCTGTCCCAGCGCCGGTCAATCTAGTGCTACTCCCCAAGATGGAGTTTTTATGACTACCCAGCAACTTCTTGACCTTGTCACGAATTCTCAAGCTGCTGGTTCTAATCCGGAACCTACTCACCCTAAATCTGGGTTTGCACGTTTGTGCAATGATTACACCAACCTGGGTGGGAAGCCATTTAAAGGTTCTGAAACTGTCATCGAGGTCCAGGCATGGTTGCGGACCTGTGATCGAATCTTCATTCGCATGAATCTCGTCGATCTTCATCGAGTTCAGGTGGCTTCTAGTATGCTCCAAGAAAGAGCATTAGACTGGTACAAGCTTCTGATTTCTGAAATAAATGAAGCGGATCTCACTTGGGAGAAATTCTGAGAGCGCTTCGAGTTAAAATTCATGCCAGAAGCTGAGAAGGTGACTTTGGCTCGCCGTTTTATTGACCTTGTTCAAGGTGAATCTTCCTTGACTAACTATGTTGCGTCTTTTGAATCTCTCTCTCTAAATACGGGGTTGAATATATTAACACCCCATTGAAGAAAAATTAGAGATTTGTCTATGGCTTGAAAAAATATCTCAAGAAGCCATTACTTCTAAAATTAGAAGTTTCTTTCGACCAACTCATTGATATCGCTCTTCGTCTTGAAGAGGCGGATATGGAAAATGATGTTGAAGTGATGGGTTCCAAACCAAGCTTTAACAACAACAAGAAAATGCCTAGTAAATTCAAAGGCCCTTATCCCAATAAGAAAGGGAAGCAAGCAACCCCAGTGGCAAAGACTTCTTCCTTTGGTCGTGGAGAATGCTATAATTGTGGTTCGAAGGACCATTATGCGAACAAGTGCCCAAAGTCTCTCTCTTGTCGTTACTGCAAAGTTCCCTGTCATGTTATATCTTCATGCCCCAAGCTTCAGGGCAGGAAGGAGGGAAAGCTTAATGTTGCTCAAGCCCCTGGCAACACATCTCGTGGTCGAGGTATTTCTCATTCTATCCTTGATGGTATTATTATATTTCGTGATCAACCTATTCGAGTTCTTTTGGATACGGGTGCACCCCATTCTTTTATATCAAAAGAACTTGTTGATACTTTTTCTTTAAGTGTTGTTACTTTAATGACTTCTTTGAAAATTGCGAATCCGGTTGGTGGATCCGCAATAATCAGTTTATTGTGTAATGATGTCGAGATTATTTTGGGTGATTTTTCTTTCCGAGCCGAGTTGCATGTCATTCGTTATTTAGGCTTTGGAATGATTTTGGGAATGGATTGGCTTAACCGTTATGAAGCTCATATCCTATGTCCTGAGCGGACTATTCATCTTCGACATCCTCAATCTGTTAAGCAGATTTCTATTAATCTTAAAGATTTGGATTCCAGCTTGGTTGCATCTTTATATTCTTTAAATCCTCGTGATGACGATAATGATGATGTGGAAGATATTATTTCTCTTATTCATGTTGTTCGTGAATTTTCTGACATATTTGAGCCCGTTTTAGGATTACCACCTAAGCGAGCAATTGAGTTCAGAATTAATCTTATCCCTGAAGCTCAACCTATTACTCGTCCTCCTTATCGCATATCCAATAAGGAAAATGAAGAGATGCGCAAACAATTATCCGAATTGGAGACGAAGCAATTTATTCGCTCTAGTTCCTCGTCTTGGGGAGCCACGGCTATTTTTGTAAAGAAATCCGATGGTACACTTAGGCTTTGCGTTGACTACCGCAAGCTTAATGATCTTACTATCAAAAATAAATATCCTTTACCTCGGATTGATGATCTATTCGATCAACTTAGTGGTGCTAAAGTCTTTTCACAATTAGACTTAGCTACTGGATTTCATCAGCTTCGTATTGCAGAGGATAGTATTCCTTTGACATCGTTTCATACTCATTATGGATCTTATAAATGGCTTGTTATGCCATTTGGTCTAACGAATGCTCCGGCTTATTTCGTTGATCTTATGAATAGAGTTTTCAAAGACTTCCTCGACCGGTTTATCCTCATCTTTATTGATGATATTCTTGTGTATTCAAAAACCGAGGAGGAGCATGAAAAGCATCTTCGGATTGTGTTGGAAACTCTTAGGAGTAATCAATTAAAGGCGAAATTTTCTAAATGCCACTTTTGGCAATCTCGTGTGAAGTTTCTCGGTCATATTATTTCCGAATCCGGAATTTCCGTGGATCCTTCAAAGATTGAAGCGATTCAAGATTGGAAGAGACCGGAGAGTGTGACGGAGATTCGTAGTTTTCTTTCATTGGCGGGTTATTACCGCCATTTTATAAAAGACTTTTCTAAGATTTTCGTGCCTCTCACTAGTTTAACGAAGAAAGGTGTTAAATACATTTGGTCGGACAAATGTGAAACTTCTTTTCAGAAACTAAAGGAACTTCTTTCTAATGCTCCTATTCTTGTTATTCCCGAGGGGAATCAAGATTGCGTTGTTTATACCGATGCTAGTCGCGTTGGTTTGGGTGCCGTTCTTATGCAAAGAGAACGTGTTATCGCTTATGCTTCTAGGCAATTGAAGCCAGCCGAAACTAGATATGCCACACATGATTTAGAACTCGCGGATATTGTTTTTTCTCTTCGTATTTGGCGTCATTATCTTTTAGGAGAGAAATTTGTTCTTTATACCGATCATAAGTCCTTGAAGTATTTATTCTCTCAAAAGGAACTTAATTTGCGTCAACAGCGTTGGCTCGAATTTCTTGCACCATATGATCTTGATATCCTTTATACTCCAGGTAAGGGTAATCGTGTCGCCGATGCTCTTAGCCGTAAACAACAAGCTGTTGTTTCTATGATGATATCCGAATGGAACGATCTCAAGATTTTATCCACTTGCGAAATTCGAGAACGTGTTTCCTATTTATGTTCATCTCTTGTTTTATGTAGCCTTGAGGCTCATCCTTCTCTTTTAGACCGCATTCTTGAAACTCAAAGGCTAGATCCCGAATTGGCTCTTGTTGGCCAAAATATTAAGGATAAAATTGATATTGAGGGTTTGAGAGACTTTGATATCGATTCTCGTGGCGGCATTCGGAAATTTGGTAGACTTATCGTGCCAAATATTTGTGATCTCCGTAAAGATATTTTAGAAGATTCACATCGTTCTAAATTTACCATTCATCCCAGTAGTAGTAAAATGTACGCGGATATGAAGCGACTTTATTATTGGGAGGGAATGAAATATGATATTACTAACTTTGTTAAGCGTTGCATGATTGCCAACTCATTAAGGCCGAACATCAAAGACCCGATGGGTTATTGCAACCTTTAGAAATTCCAATCTGGAAGTGGGATCAAATTTCCATGGATTTTATAGACGGCCTTCCCTGTTCTCATTCGGGTCATGATAGCTTATGGGTGATAGTGGATAGACTCTATGGACTTTTTGAATACAAATTAATCCTATAACATTGAATAGCACTTTGATCTTTAGTAGAATGATGGAGAATCAAATAGAGAGAGTATCTAAATGATTTCCTATTGAGAATTTGGTAGAATGATGGCACGATCTTGAAAATATGAAGTTTTATGGATATGGAATGGTGGAGAAGAAAGAGTGAAGAAAATAAGAAAGTAGTTATTAAAAAAATTCGTTTTGGAAGCCTTTATATAGATGCACAACAGTCATAACCATTGGCGAAAGGTTTTTTGAACGAATGGACACTTCTTTTGAAAATTGAATTTTGAATCCAACTGTCACCATGTCGACATGGGGTATCCCCATATGTCGACATCCAATAGTTCAAAATTATAGAGATGTTGTATGTAAAGGCAATTGAATTTAAAACAAGTTGAAACTTCTCTGAAGAAAAGTAAAGTTTAAACAATATTTTGAGATAGAGAATGAATATAAAACATTATTTTAAATATATATATATAATTGATATTGACCGTCAATTATATAAGTAATATTTAAAATCAGAATAAGTTTTGATGCTTTAAAATTAGAAGTTTTTAAAATCAGAATAGAGGAATATTTTAAGGCTAAAACAAAGTTTGAAAATCTTTTTGAAAACATGATTTTGAAAGTTAAAACATTTTGAAAACAGATTTAAAAACATTTTGAAAAATCTATCTCTCTCTTGTTGTGGGGAATGCTATAATTGTGGTTCGAAGGACCATTATGCAAACAAGTGCCCAAAGTCTCTCTCTTGTCGTTACTGCAAAGTTCCCGGTCATGTTATATCTTCATGCCCCAAGCTTCAGGGCAGGAAGGAGGGAAAGCTTAATGTTGCTCAAGCCCCTGGCAACACATCTCGTGGTCGAGGTATTTCTCATTCTATCCTTGATGGTATTATTATATTTCATGATCAACCTATTTGAGTTCGTTTTGATACGGGTGCATCCCATTCTTTTATATCAAAAGAACTTGTTGATACTTTTTCTTTAAGTGTTGTTTCTTTAATGACTACTTTGAAAATTGCGAATCCGGTTGGTGGATCCGCAACAATCAGTTTATTGTGTAATGTCGAGATTATTTTTGGTGATTTTTCTTTCCGAGCCGATTTGCATGTCATTCTTTATTTAGGCTTTGGAATGATTTTGGGAATGGATTGGCATAACCATTATGAAGCTCATATCCTATGTCCTGAGCGGACTATTCATCTTCGACATCCTCAATCTGTTAAGCAGATTTCTATTAATCTTAAAGATTCGGATTCCAGCTTGGTTGCATCTTTATATTCTTTAAATCCTCATGATGACGATAATGATGATGAGGAAGATATTATTTCTCTTATTCACGTTGTTCGTGAATTTTCTGACATATTTGATCCCGTTTTAGGATTACCACCTAAGCGAGCAATTGAGTTCAGAACTAATCTTATCCTTGAAGCTCAACCTATTACTCGTCCTCCTTATCGCATGTCCAATAAGGAAAATGAAGAGATGCACAGACAATTATCCGAATTGGAGACCAAGCAATTTATTCGCTCTAGTTCCTTGCCTTGGGGAGCCTCGACTATTTTTGTAAAGAAATCTGATGGTACACTTAGGCTTTGCGTTGACTACCGTAAGATTAATGATCTTACTATCAAAAATAAATATCCTTTACCTCGGATTGATGATCTATTCGATCAACTTAGTGGTGCTAAAGTCTTTTCACAATTAGACTTAGCTACTGGATTTCATCAGCTTCGTATTGCAGAGGATAATATTCCTTTGACATCGTTCCGTACTCGTTATGGATCTTATGAATGGCTTGTTATGCCATTTGGTCTAACGAATGCTCCGGCTTATTTCGTTGACCTTATGAATAGAGTTTTCAAAGACTTCCTCGACCAGTTTGTCCTCATCTTTATTGATGATATTCTTGTGTATTCAAAAACCGAGGAGGAGCATGAAAAGCATCTTCGGATTGTGTTGGAAACTCTTAGGAGTAATCAATTAAAGGAGAAATTTTCTAAATGCCACTTTTGGCAGTCTCGTGTGAAGTTTCTCGGTCATAATTTTTCCGAATCAATAATTTCCGTGGATCCTTCAAGGATTGAAGCGATTCAAGATTGGAAGAGACCGGAAAGTGTGATGGAGATTCGTAGTTTTCTTGGATTGGCGGGTTATTACCACCATTTTATCAAAGACTTTTCTAAGATTGCCGTGCCTCTCACTAGCTTAACGAAGAAAGTTGTTAAATACATTTGGTCGGACAAATGTGAAATTTCTTTTCAAAAAATAAAGGAACTTCTTTCTGATGCTCCTATTCTTGTTATTCCCGAGGGGAATCAAGATTTCGTTGTTTATACCGATGCTAGTCGCGTTGGTTTGGGTGCCGTTCTTATGCAAAGAGAACGTGTTATTGCTTATGCTTCTAGGCAATTGAAGCCAGCCGAGACTAGATATGCCACACATGATTTAGAACTCACGGCTATTGTTTTTGCTCTTCGTATTTGGCATCATTATCTTTTAGGTGAGAAATTTGTTCTTTATATCGATCATAAGTCCTTGAAGTATTTATTCTCTCAAAAGGAACTTAATTTGCGTCAATAGCGTTGGCTCGAATTTCTTGCACCATATGATCTTGATTTCCTTTATACTCCCGGTAAGGGTAATGTGTCGCCGATGCTCTTAGCCGTAAACAACAAGCTGTTGTTTCTATGATGATATCCGAATGAAACGATCTCGAAATTTTATCCACTTGCGAAATTCGAGACCGTGTTTCCGATTTATGTTCATCTCTTGTTTTATGTAGCCTTGAGGCTCATCCTTCTCTTTTAGACCGCATTCTTGAAGCTCAAAGGCTAGATCCCGAATTGGCTCTTCTTGGCCAAAATATTAAGGATAAAATTGATATTGAAGGTTTGAGAGACTTTGATATCGATTCTCGTGGTGGCATTCGGAAATTTGGTAGACTTATCGTGCCAAATATTAGTGATCTCCGTAAAGATATTTTAGAAGATTCACATCGTTCTAAATTTACCATTCATCCCGGTAGTAGTAAAATGTACGCGGATATGAAGCGACTTTATTATTGGGAGGGAATGAAATCTGATATTGCTAACTTTGTTAAGCGTTGCATGACTTGCCAACTCATTAAGGCCGAACATCAAAGACCTGGTGGGTTATTGCAACCTTTAGAAATTCCAATCTGGAAGTGGGATCAAATTTCCATGGATTTTATAGACGGCCTTCCTCTTTCTCGTTCGGGCCATGATAGCTTATGGGTGATAGTGGATAGACTTACTAAATCTGCCCATTTTATTCCCGTTCGGTCTAACCGAACCGTTCCTCTTTTGGCCAAACTCTTTGTTAAAGAAATTGTTAAATTGCATGGAGTTCCTACTTCAATAATTAGTGATCGTGGTCCATTGTTTACTAGTGGATTTTGGTAGACTCTTGAAAAAGCTTTAGGAACGAAGCTTAATTTTAGCACCGCTTATCACTCCCAGTCCGATGGACAAACCGAGCATGTGAATCAAACTCTTGAAGATCTTCTTTGTGCATGTGTTCTTGATTTTGGTGGAAGTTGGGAAGATCATATTTCACTTGTTGAATTTTCCTATAATAATAGCTTCCAATCTAGTATTGGTATGGCACCTTTCGAGGCACTCTATGGAAGGCCATGCCAATCTCCTTCTTGTTGGCTTGAGGCCGGTGAGAAGCTGGTTTTAGGTCCAGATTTTATCCTTGATTCCACAGAAAAGATTGAACTTATTCGACATAGGATGAAAGAAGCCCAGAGTAGACAAAAATCCTATGCCGATAATCGAAGAAGGAAGTTAGAATTTTCTGTGGGAGATCTTGTGTTCATTCGTGTTTCACCTATGAAAGGTGTTGTACGTTTCAGTCGATCGAGAAAATTAGCGCCTCGATATATTGGACCATTTCCTATCACCGAACGCATTGGTTCCATGGCTTATCACCTATTATTACCGGATCAGTTTTCTGCTATTCATGACGTGTTTCACGTTTCTCAATTACGGAAGTGCCTTCGAGATTCCGATTCTATTCTTGAGCCTGGAGTTGTGGAAGAGATTGAAGTTTCACCTAATTTAACTTATGAGCGGCATCCTGTTCGTATTATTGCTTCGGAGGTCAAACGACTTCGAAATAAGGATGTTCCGCTTGTGAGAGTTCAATGGTCTTCAAATCCTAAGGATTGTTCTTGGGAATCTAGGGAGTTCATCGAGCGATCACGTCCGGACTTGCTTTCCTATGCTCTTTAAGGTGAACCTTTTATTTCAAATTTCTTTTGTGTTGAATATGCTTTTATGGTTGTTACTTTATATTTTCTTCTTAAATATTGCGAGGACGCAATTTCTTTAAGGAGGGGAGTCTGTAACAACCCGCATATTTATCGATTTTTATATTTAAATATTTTATCAATACTCGGAATTTAGTCCGAAAAGCTACTTTTTGCATACGGTCGAATTAGGACTCGGGGCCACTTCCATTGAGTTTAAAATGCCATTTGCGACCTTTTTGAGTATAAGCTTCGATATGTTTGGAGTTAGTCAAGTTTTGCTACTTTTTCACTTTGGGTTTGGGTTTGGTTCAGCCCTATGTCTAACTTATACTCAAATCTGAACCACTCCCCCCATTCACTCTCACTTCCTCCTCTTTTCAGTTATAAAGCATCAATGGTGGGAGAGATGGGAAATTAAAACTCCAAAACCCTTGTTTTCTTTTGCAAATCAAACTCTAGCTCCAAACTAATAGAAGAACCCTTTGGTAAGCTTCTCTTCTTCTTCTCCAACTCATTTTCTTATTAATTTCAGAAATTCCTAAACCTAACTTTGGGAATGTTCTTCTTTTAAAGCTTAGAATCAAGCTTCTTGAGTTGGATTTGAAGAGTGGTAGATTCTTCTTTGCTTTCAAGCTTCTTCTTCAATCGTTTGGGTTCAAAGGTGAGATTTTTTTATCTCACATCTTAGTCTATAATTATCATCGATTGTTAGGTATGAATTCCGAGCACTTATTCTTGTGCAATTGATTTTGGTTTGGATTGATTTGGTGTATATTCCAATTTTTGGTGTTTTGAAATCAAAATCTATGAAAATCCTATTATGGATATTTGGACATTGATATGTGAGGCGTATCGAAGAGCCGTTAAGGCTGGGTTGTCGCGCGGCGTAAATCCTTCGTCGTCATTTGCTCGTTCGATCGTTTCCGATATTCGTTTGGCCATTTTTGGTCGAGGTTCAGGAAATCCTCAAAATTCCAGTTTCAGACGTCTGAATTGGCTCATTTTCAAATAGAAAGAAATTAGGCTAAAAACGCCTATTTCAGACGTCTGAAACATTTGGTTCGGACGTCTGAATCACGTTCTGGAAATTTTTATTTTTCCAGATTCAGACGTCTGAACCACTTGTTTCAGACGTCTAAAACTGTAGTGTTTTGCCTGCTTGCCTTTTTGTATAAGAATTCCAATTTAAATCGATTCGTGATGATCCTATTTGTTGTTATCATTTATTATGACTTTGATGACTCCTTTTAGGGATTTTTGAATATCCATTTCGACGGATTCATTATCGGTTTCTTTGGATTTTATTCACGTCTTCGAATGTGAATTTTAGTGATTGATTGTTCCTACAATCTTCTTTGTGATTTGTCACTTTCAAAATATAAAGGTTTCAATACTAGTAGTAAATATCAAAACTCTTTCATCAAATGATTTCAACACTATTTTATTACAAAGCTTGTTTTCTCAAACCGATTTCCAATCTACTAGTATATACAAACCTTTACCTCACTCGTATGAGAAATCTAATTAAACGGCTTAGTAAAACAAGTGGTATGAAACGCTTGCGTTTACTTCGTCGGTAAATTCTTGGACTTGTTCGATTGAATCTCTTGTGACAATTTTCTAGTGGAGATCTACAGTTTGTTCGTAAATATTTAAGTTAAGCAAGTGTTATGGGACATGAGGCTAAACTCATATATTTACTAGCTTAGTGTAATTGACACTTCTCGTTGATCATGACGATCATCTTTGTGATTTAGACTAGCAATGTGCGATGTCTCTTTGTCTGCGAGGGAGACTAAACCCCGTTTTGTGGAGTTTCGACTCAAATTGGTGGTGTAGCAACCCATGGTCTTTGGGTCGTTTGTGGAGCTTCGGCTCAATTTGTGATTGTTAGCAACCATGGAATTAGCGTTCCGTTTGCGACACACGTGTTGGTGAGCTTTATGCTCCCGTTTGTGATAGGCCTTCCCCCTTTTTGTGATTTCTGGATTTCTTGAGATGATTTTTAGAATTTGTGTTTTACCAATTTTCGTGATTTTCATTAATAAGTTTTATCAATATTTGTGCATTGGTGAATTTGTGTGTCAATGAGTTTTGTGAATGATATTGATATAATCGTCAATATTTATGGTTGGGTGAATGAAATAAGGAGTATGACATTTCTTTGATCTTATAGTAGATTTTTGTGATATTGATTAATCTCTTGTTGATTTTCAATTACTTATTTATCACAGCTTGGCATTATGATTATTATGTGTTTAGCCATATCTCTTATTCTATATCGCTTCATCTGATATTTATAGCTAGACTAATCCATTTATTATTTTCTTATTAAATAATACTCGGGTCAGACCGAGATGTTACAGGTGCTTCTGCTTGACTTCTCACTTGGGATTGACTTCTCTGACTTTTGTCTAACTACTTAGATTAGTAGTTTATTTTGTTGTATGCACTTGAGATATGGACTCATAGTTGTATTCTTTTGTATAGCACGTGTTGCTATTCTTTTGTATTATTGTGGATCTTTTTGACCACTACTCTGATATACACTTTCATGTGTTAGTTATATATATTCATATCTTCTTCCGCCTTTGTGATATGAATTATCTGTGACTGATTTTTGTTATGCTTATTTCTATATTTGTTTCCGAAGACATAATAGCCACTGTGTAGTAGCTTTGAGTTTGTGTCGGTATGTCGGATGTCCTCTTGAAAAGAAATGCAAGTTACATCTTATCTGACATATCGTTGCTTGTGCAAAGCAATTACACGGATAGTCGCTCCTCAATAGCCTTATTCTCCGTGCTAGTTGACAGCATTACTCCGTAGTGTTCTTGGCTAGCGTGGGTATAGAGGTGGGGCGTCACATTTTGTCATTCCCTTTTGGAAAAGGGTGGTATTATGGTATGGATCCCATATACTTCACTCATGTGGATACTGCAGATCTATTACTTTGCGATTGCTTTTTGGTTGTTGGATTAAAGGTACCTCGGATAAAGGTCCCAAAAGGACCGGGGGATGGCACGCTCGTGTAGTAGTTACCTAGTTACAGAGGTAACCCGACCTTGTGTTGGCAGAGAGCTGGTTAAGTTCTCAGGACGTCCCGCTAGAGGCATACCCTTGTGGCAGTAGGAAGTTCCTTAGCCTGACAATTTGCTGGAAAATCCAGTCTTCAATATGCGCCTTGTACGGTTTTATTGTAGAACCTGCCATTTACTTATGGTGGCGCGCTACTGTTTAGATGGTAGTTATAGTAGGCATACAATACTGGTTGTATGCTGGCTAGGATTAATATTATACTTTCGAATGGTTTTTCTACACTATGCACTAGTAATAATATCAAAGAAATTTTCTCTTATCAAGCATATTTGACTATCATAAGGAGAAATCTCCTCCAATTCTGCGTTTGCATTGCGTGTGTGGCGAGAGGCCTTATGGTAGTTTCATTTTCCAAAATCATTGAGGATTTATTTTAAATTCCTTTGCAGTTTGTTTTAAGGATAAAACTGCTTTTTTTTACCAGTGCCACGACTGACCTGGAGTTTATTGTTCCCTTCCTAAACTATGGGTGCCCACAATTTTCCTATACGGGCAGTCCAGAGTTCGATTTTTCAAATGATCAATAGCAGTGTAGATTCGATAGCGATCACCCTTAGGATTTGGCAATCGCATTTGGATCGAGTTTCATCACTTCATCTTGATTGGGAGTTCGAGCTATTTCTAGATTGGTGCCTTGGAGATGGAGATTAACGATACTAGAGTTCTCTCTTAAGACCATATTAGGGATATTTTTCCGCTGTTGGTGTTATCTTTTCATTCCGTTGTTATTGTCTTGTATCATATCTCTGATGTATATTCATTGTATCATCTGTTGTATCATTTAGTTGTATCAGTTATTGTATCAAATGTTGTATATGATATATATATATATATACCATTCTTTCCTTCCGATGTGTTGTACTTAATGTGTTATAAGCTCCGGCAAACCAGGTTCGACGTTTGGATCAGCGACATTTGAATACGAGTGTCGTCTTCGGTGCCGATTTTCGAAGGTCGAGTCAGGGTCGTTATAATTTTGAATAAAATGTTAGCGGTTACAAAACAATGTTCCACTAGATTTTTCGTAGGTTCCATCCTACTTAGGGTTCCATCCCTTTAACATGCTCGAAGTGGATTCCATTCCATGAATAAATTTGATTTGAAATTGCCAATGCTTTTCTAGGAGTTTTAACAAAATTTTCTAATTAAAGAATAAATTACTTGAATTCTTGAACTCTTGATAATCTTGATACTCATGAGTCTTCGATCTTGATATCTTGAATCTCTATACTGTACAATCTTCATTCTTGGTACCTGCATGGTTAAATCCTGCATACACATATATATCTAAACTTATAATGATAGTATTTATATTTTATAATCTATTCTAAGGTTGTTGTCATCAAAACCATCATCTCACGGACTAATATAATTATCTTTAGTCAACTCAATTATCTCTTTTAATTAACTGATTAAATTCCCTTTAAATAATTTCTCTAGCAAAGTTCTCTTAATTTTATTTGGATAATTTTTTTTGTTAATTCAATCCTGTATTATGTCATTTCAAAATATGGGGTGTTATAGACTACATGGGCATGGGGCTCCATAATTAGCCTTAAGTGTATGTGGTGGACTGATAGTGTTAAGGGTGTACCCTATGAGCAACTTTGTAATTTGTCATGGAGCTTAACTCTTGTAAAAGAATCTTGTTTAAAATGAAGTTTGTTTCGGTTTTAATTTTCTACTATATAAATTGTTGTATTAGATATAAGTAATCTTTTATACACGTTATTTATGTATGAGTAGAAAATCCGTACAATTTTTTTTACCGATTGTAGCTGCAAGTATATTTATAACAATGAGTATTGAATTGATATTTAATAACTTATTCCTCAAATATTCTTAGTCAAGATGTATCGAGAAAAGGATATTGATACATACCTTGAGAATAGTGTGCAGAAGGTTTACATATGATGAACAATGAATAATTGATATTAAGTGGTAGCATACTTGTTGATGTTTGGAACGGACATACAACGACTCAATAAGAGTCTTTTATAGGTTAAATACGCCTCAGTCAAAATGTGATGATCGCCCTACGCCTCTTGTGCCTAATGTATAGCCTGTAGAGTGAGCTGTAACGATGCCTGGATGATGTAGGATGATTTATGAGCAAAGTGTAAAGTAAAAAGCATTTAAATTAAAATCTATCATACATCACATAGCACAAGGATAAAATATAACAATCAACACACGTATAAAACAAGTGAGATAGAAATATAACTATGGAACCGTCACAAATTAGGGCATGGGTTCAATATAGTTATACGAAACAAATCACAAAGTTTATACATTAAATGTTAAATGAAGTGTTAAACTATTTCTAATAATAAAGCATTAGTAAAGCTCCATAGTGCTGCATAATGGAATATAAGATATAGTAAGCCATGTATAATATATGTGAAAGCATGGCCTCCTGTTAGTCCATTCACATAACGCCAAATGTTGTTCCATACTTAATACCTAGTTTACTCATTTAACAGTACCCAAAATAATTAGAAATAGAGCATAGGACCTTGAGTTAGGCATCAGTCTAGTTTGATCGATCTACAATCTCAAAATACTATAAAAGTCGACACAACAAAAACATAGGACATGGTGTATGGAGAATCATGCCTGGCTTGTCCCTACACCTAAATTGTTAGCACATAACTAAATATGCTAATCTGTTATCATCATTATCATAAAGGTGTACTACAAGTCAAAGTGCAGTGTCGGGTTTATAAGTATCCAAGTCAATAATACCTGTGACATCCCAAGAGTGATAAAACAAACATAATAGATATAACACTCATCAAATAATCCTCACATTACTCATGGATATATGATAACACATCATATGATCTGTAGGGACTAATAGAGAAATCTGGGGTCTTAGTGCTCAATTCTATGCTACTTCGTAAGGCTTGGAACAAGACCTGCCGATCCTCAAGGCCTAGGGTACGCAGATCCTTATCAAAAAATATAGGATAACGTATCAACAAATCAAGGTGATATCCTCATATAAACCTTCTTTATGAGCTGCATCGCAACCTCCAAATATCAACAGTCCCTTGCACGCATCAAAATAATAGAACACATCCTCGTTCTATTCCACTCATTTCTATAGTAGAACACATCATCATTCCATACGCAACTTCACATCATCGAACTTTCCTTTATGGATCATCATCACAACTCCCATCGTCGAGTCATCATCATTGACACATCTACAAACACCCATTATAAGTCATAGGATCCGTAATAACGCCACCGCTATGCACATACTATAAAAGAACTACAAATAATGTTTTTTAATAATACGGAGAATACGACTTGTCTAGTGCGATCGACAGTGAGTATATCTTTAAACTAACACTGATACGCCAAACTTACAGTTTTTCTTAATCTGCGGAATAAATTTGATGTGTACAGTCTTAGTCCAAAGTAACAAACCCAAAGGTTTCTTAGGATTTGAACAATATATCGTATAAAACGTAGTCACAGACTACAGTGGAATAATAAACATCATATACATATAAAAACTAAGCGTCTACAAAGTATAACATTAGACTCACATAATATACATGTTTTACAAATCTCCAACTCAGATATACTCATGCATATGACACAAAATCCTAAATGAGATAATGCAAAAGTCAAAACTGTTTATCTTCTTGCTAACACAACCATCTGACGGTCAACCTATCCTATAACCTGAAAAGTCTCGGCCTGACCCAAATATTAAAATAACACCTAGGCCAGGCTATCTCCAAATATGCAAAAGGGTGAGAACAAGATATAACCAAGAATAAATAACATATAGGTAAATCCAGATGTCCAAGATATAACAAGTCATAGAATTAATCTGCTCAGAATTTAGCACAAAGCACGTAGTTATATATATTTGGTCACAAACACAATCCCAAAAATAAAGCACAATATTCTTAACATAGAGAAACCAATTCTATAGGTGGCAAACAAACAATTGTTGTATCACCCATACCGATTTGATACCAATGATCGAGAATATGGAATCTTGACACGATCACAAGGATTGAGGAACACAAGATTGTGACGGGATCATAAGGATTAGGGAAAACAAACAATATCTCATATCTCGAACGATCACAAGGATCATGGAAAACCAAGTCTCGACCGGTCACAAGAATCAGGGAAAATCCATAAGTATACTTCTTAAGGATCTATTGGCCTTGCTGAACACTAAAAGAGAGTAACTCTAAAGTGCCAAATGCAACCACTTTTAGTAATCACAGGAACGTAACCAAAACATGCCATACCATTTAGTGAAATCTAAGCATTTACTATAAGCTAGTAAATCTCACTCATTATGGATAACATTAGAAAACCTAAACTATATTCTCTTAAAGATCTATCAGCCCTATGTCGAACACCAACAAAGAAAACAACCTTAAAGCATGAAATACCCTTCTAATGGAAATCACAAGTATTTAACCAAAGCATCCCATACTACCTGGTGAGATTCAAGTATTCGTTGATGGTTTAGTAAATTCCACTCAAATATTCAATTTAATAGGTTATACCATATTTGATGAAGTGTTACTTGAAACATTTAAACCATTCAATAACACTAAACCAATTTTTAATACTCCTCATATTATAGAATTAAGGTTCATAAAATATTTTTCTCTTCCAACTCCAAAAGTCACACAAAATTACCAAATTAACACAAAATAACTAAAGGTTAAGTTCAAATAAATCCAATAAGAATTTATAGTTTGAAAGAAATTAAATATAATTTTATCATATATAAAATGCTTTATAAAATACTTTAGGTACAATTTTAATTCCAAACCCCTCATTTAAAATCCATAACTCGTTTATTATTCCATTATACGTATATATTTTTCATTAGATGAAATGAACCAAAATTTCAATTCTAATACCCAGAAACTTACATATATAAATATATATATAATTGTTCTAAATTCCTATTAAAAGATATAGCTCACAAACCATATTCTAAAAGACTACATGTAAGAGTAGCTATTTATTTAAAAAACCATAAATGCCATATTTCAAATCTGTACTAATACACAAAAATTTATCTAGAAACAACATAGGTTTATTTTTCAAAACCATACTTATTTTAAATCTAATTTTAAGTAATAGCTAATAACGTTATTACTTTAAAATATTTCCTTTTCTTTGCAAGCATATGTATGTATATGTATATGTATTGAAAACCAATTTGATTTCATAAAGATTATGAAAATTACTTTCATTCAACTCAGAATAATACTTAGAATTTCAAGCCAACGACAAAGAAATATTATTTCGACCATATAAATCTCAAAATTTTGCAAAACTCAAAACATGAAAGCTGTAAGAAAAAGTTTAATTTTCCAAGAACAAAATGATAATCAAATTTGAACTTACGAATCAAAAGTTATGTCCAAAACAATTCTTAGATTTGAAATTGACTTTCGTCGTCGTTTATTCTTAAGATAGCAAAATTAAAACTCATTTTTGACCATATAAACCATAGAATATTGCAAAAATAAAAATGTTTATGTTTCAGTAAAAGGTCAAAGCTTTCCAATAAGAAAAAAATCATCAAATTTGGACTTACAGTTCAAAAGTTATGACCAAAACAATTCTCAGATTTTAAATTCACTGTCGCTGTCCTAAGCAAACAAACTTCTCATATTTGATTAATTATGGATATGGGCTTTCTGTTAGGCCCATCTAAGAATAATTATAATTTCTAAGACTTGTTTCTCCATACCTCTTTATTTATTAATAAAAAATTTCTAATAATACTATGTTATAATCATGAATTAAATTTCGGAATACTTACTATGCTCTAAAAAAATTAATTATTAACAAAAAATTTGCTTCTCAACTCTTTTTGATAGCGATTGAATAAAATCTCAACTCCCTATTATATATTAAATTTATTTACCAATTCTGAAACATTCAACCACATTTTTATTTTTCGATTTTCTATAAATTTAAATTTCACCGTGATTAACTAAAATCACAATAATAATTTCAACTAATCATTAATATTTTGAAGGTACTAACATACTCAATTTCACAATGATTTAGTAATTAATTATTCTTAAACATATTATGTTTTATAAAAACTAAAAATTCCAAACTATTAATTTAAATTCCCTAATTTAAATTATTATTTATTTATTTATTTTGTTGAAAATTAGGATAGTTACAAACTACCCCATTAAAGAAATAGTGTCTTCACGATTTCGATTAAGGAAAAAGTCTAAAATAGAAAAATAAATATAGTTCAAAGATCATCTTTTTAAATTTATTCAACACTACAAAATAAAACATTGATTTAGCTTAGCAATTAATTTACAAAACATGCATATCCTCCTTCCTTATTTTCTACTAAGAAAATAGTTCACGCAGATACTTTTAACTTAAATCTAAAAATCTTAACTATTACTTCAAATAACTCTTTTCAAATTTTACATTTTTCCTAAGAATATAATTTATACCGTCAAATTATAAAATTCTAATTTCTTATTTTGAACTTTAGAACTTAACATCTATCTAAATCATAAAATAATATACATAATGATCCAAAATAACATACACTATTCATCTTAGCGTATCTCTTAAAATGACATCCAAATTTTACAGATATCAAATGATAAAATAATCCTGCCTAGCCATCTTTTTGTAACAAATCGCATTGGTAAATAGCTATGATGTTGACCGTGTGTGATAACCCGAATTTGTAGGCATCTATTAATTGGAAATTAACATAACTAAATTTAAAAATATAATAACGGTTGAATTATAAATGTTTACATTAATAATCTCCTAACAAAAATATTAAAGTTTGACAATATTGGTTTAATAGCCTTCTTTTATAATTATTTAGTTGGGCAAATTTATTTTTCCAGAATTAATAAAAGTGATTGTCTAGTCATAATATATAATATATAGGTATATATACATTAAATTGGAAGTTATGTTTTTAATGCTTTTCAAGATTTATTTAAAGTTGAGTTCTATATTTAACGCTAAAATAGCATCTATATGGTATGTGTTTACTAATTGGAAAAGAATTTTACCTTAAAGTAAGATTTGATAAAGGTGTATATATATATTTCTTTAAAGGTTATACTTAAAATAAAGGTAGTTTGTAAATATATAAGATTAAAAACGTACATGTATAAAGATATTACATTGATTTAAGAAATTAATAAATGCATAAGACTTGGGTAAAATAAAACTTAATAAAGGATATTATATAAAAATACAGAAAACATATTAGGTACATTATAATTACAAATGTAAACAAATTTACTATGCATTTTAACAAATGCAAACAATTTATAAAAAATAATGAAAATTGTAAGTTAATGCATACAATTGTCTTAATTTTTATTTTTATTTTTCTATCTTCAAAATTTCAAAACAAAGAAAAAGAAAATCTGAAACCAAAAACCAGTAAACAAAATTAAAAAGGATTTTAACAACAATCAATACTTTTAGATAATTTCAAACGTGTGGAAAGCTAGGAATGATTAGCTTAACAAATACAAGCAAATTCAACTCAATTTCTAATCAAGATCAGAAAGTAGTTCAAGCTTCCAGATTTCAAAAGTTTCCAGGTCTTCTCTGTTTTTAAGTTGAACAGGTGAGTAACCTCTTAATTTGATCTATCAACTTGATGCAGCGATTAATGTGAAAAGTATAGCTGTGATGAATGTTGTTTGAGTAAAATCATGTTATACATACATACATACATACATATACATATATATATATATATATATATGCTTGTGCATGTCTGTGAATTTAAGTGGGAAAGTCTCTGTTCTTGGCTACAGATACAATATTCATTCAAAAAAAATCATCAAATGCTTTTTTTCTAATCTATGTATGGGTATGATCTTTAAATAAATGTTTATATACAGGTAAAATCATTTCTAAAAACAGTTCCAAGAAAGATATTACGTAAATATTTTAGAATTTAAAATTTACAGTAAAGAAACAATTCAAGTTAGAAATCGAAGTGTTAGATTACCAGGATTCAATTACATAATCGAATTCGTATTCTAAAATTAAGAATTTTAATGGTAATTTTGGAATTTATTAGTTGGTGGTTGCTATGAATTTTGAGTTGAATGGAATTTTTGTTCACCGTCGATTCACGACGATCGACGACAAGACGAGCATCGTGCTTGTTATGGGAGAGAGCTTGGGTGATGGCGAGTAGCGTAAAATGGTCGAGGATTTTTTTCTTCAAGCATGGTGGCCGGATGTCGTGATTTTAGTGTTTTAGAGGGCTTATTGGATCGGCTCGGTTTTATTTTGATTGTGACACCGGAAGCCGATCAGAGTTGTGTACATGGAGGGGAATGGGCAGAGTAAGTCGTTACGATGTTTTTGCTGGAAATTCGTGACCACTGGTGAACTGAGGCGGTGGTGCGGTTGATTTTTGGGTGGTTGAATTTGTTCTGGGTTCATTCGAATTGCTTATTTTCGTATTGTTTGGATTTTGAGTTTTTTGGGTAGCCTGGTGGATCGGGAAGATCAACGACGATGGAGAACGTCAATGAAGTACGTCGGTGGGTCTCCGATAACGTGTACATGTGCACAGTACACTGCGTGTTTCCTGTGCAGGTCATGGTCAATCGAGAGAATTGGAATCGAAGGCTAAAAAAAAGAGGAAGATAGGGGAGCGGGCCGAAGGATAGGGAATGGACCAGGAGGAAATTGGGCCAAGAGTAAATAAATGGAAGGAAACAACAGAATAAAAAGAAGTAAAGTAAGGAGGAGGAAAGGAGTTTTGTTCCAGTTCGATCTCGGTTTAGTTCGAGTAATCCAGGAATTTGTCTTGGGTAGAATAATAGTAACATAATGTTTTCAAAGTAAACATAATTAAGTTTTAAATAATACACTTAATTATTCTTTGATATTAAAGTATTCATTTAAGTGTTTGGTAAATTAAGTTGAATTACTTATTTAACTTCGTAAGTTAATTCTTAAGTTTACATAGTTAACAATGTAATTAAATGAGAGTAATTAAGGGTTGATCGTGGTTGATAAATTTCATAATCAAAGATTAATTATTGAGTAATTAATTAATTAATAATTAACTAATATGATTAATTAATTGAGGATTAATTAATCAATGGAATTAATTAAGGTTAATTAATCAAGGAAATTAATTAAGGATGAAAAATTAATTCGTTGATTAAGGATTATTAAATTAATTTATTAGGGATTAATTGATTAATTGGTGATTAGAGATTATTAATGTAAGTAATCGGTGTTTTATTTACTCAAATGATAATTAAGGATAGTCACTTAGTGTAACTGATTAAGTATAATTACTTAATGAAGTAATTATTGGATGATTACTGAATGAAATTAAGTATAGGAAAATCACTTAATGAGGTAATTGGAGAATAATTACTTAGTGCAATTAATTGATGGATTAATTAATGTGATTAATAAGTATAATTAATTAATGTAAGTGATTAAAAGATAGATAATCACTTGATGTAATTAATTAACTAAGGTTAATGTGATTAATTAAGGTTAATTAATCAATATAATTAATTTAAGCAAAGGTTTATAATTAACCTAAGTTAATCAAGCAAGATTAAAGATAATTAATTTAACTTATAACGGGTGATTAAATTAAATTAATTAAGAATTGTTGATTATTTATCTTGCCTATAGATGATAACTTGAATTGAATACCTTAGTTTGTTTAAATATCTTTGATATTGAGATTGTGATGTATTTCGATATGATATGATAGGTTGAACTGTGATATTATAAATTACTTATCGATAATTGATTTGTTGTGAGAATATGAGAACCTGTATTTAGAATTGATTTGTAATTATAAGCTCATTTTAAATTTGATGTGTAGAATCAAACAGGTTGGAATGAAGGATTAAGAATCATGGATATTTAAAACTGAGTAGTGATCCCTAGATATTATTGGAAATACGTGTTTGACATAAATAAGATTAGAACTCGTAGAAAAGTATGAGTTACCTTGGTAATCCATTTAAGTTTCATAACTTTGAATTTCATTGTTAGTTGGGTTTACTCACGCTAGTTTCTAGTCTGACCCGGGTGTTACTTGTTAGGGTTGTCAAGCATGTTCAATGGAGGAACGACAGTTTGGATTGGAAAAAATCCCACATCGCTAAATAACATGGAGAAGTGGTGTATAAATATGGGTTGGTAGGCATGTAACATTGGGGATTCCTTTTGTTACAACAAAGTGTGTGCCAACCCATATGCGTACGCCACGTGCGGGAATTGGGGAGATTTGTCCGACCGCCGTTACACAACAGTGGTATTAGAGCCGATGGTTACGGACTGGGCCATGCAGACACAGCAGTACTCTCAAAGGTTAACGCAAAGGGATGCGAGTCAAGGGGGAGACTGTTAGGGTTGTCTCGCATATTCAATGGTGGAACGACGGTTTGGATTGGAGAAAATCCCACATCGCAAAATAACATGGAGAAGTTGTGTATAAATATGGGTTGGTAGACATGTAACACCAGGGATTCCTTTTGTTACAACAAAGTGTGTGGCAAACCATATGCGTACGCCACGTGTTGGAGATGGGGAGCTCGTTCCGACCGCCGTTACACAACATTACTTTGATGTAATGCTCGGGTCAGACCAAGTATTACAGATTTTCAGGTAAGGACGTTCTGGAGCTCAAAAGGCGAGCTGGATGGCTGAAACATATGGAGTATATTCTGCTGTGGTATATTGTAGTTTATCTGGGACATGTTGTTTTAATTGTCCGGTGATTGTGAAATGTTGAAACTCTAATGTAAAAAAAATGTAATTGGCTGATACAGTTTCCTTTGTGTAAAGAATATTATTTGATATTATATTTTATCCACTGTGAATGTGAGATTGAGTTTGGTCTATGTTCATCTTCTTCTATCTCTTCTCCTTTTTCCCTAACTATCTGGAATTTTCGAGATCGAAATTTCTGTATCGTTACATTTGGTAACAAAGCGAGGTTAAGCGAGAACCTTGGCTCTGGTGGGGAATACTCATTAAGGATAGGGTAAATGGTACCCGAGAATGAGTTAAGTGTATATATATAAGAGAGCGTACTTGTTATTTTCTTATATAAATATTTTAAATGATTTTATATAAGAAAATATTTTCATATATAAAGCAATATTTCTTTCTAATTAATATTAAGGTAATTGGTTGTTATATTAATTGAATTAAAAGTAATAATAAGAATTAAGTGGTAATAGAAATAAAACCAAATATAAATTGAATAAAGACAAGTTTGAAATGGATTCAAACTGAAATTAAAATCTTGAATTTGGGGAAGAGTTTTAGAATAAGATGATAATGAATGGTTTCCGGATATGATCATCTTGGTTATTATCATAAGTGATTGTTGTGTTTAATAATAAAATAGGTATTAAAGAGTAAGAAAAATTAAATGTTTTAGGGAAGTTAAACATTTAGGCATGCATGATTTATAAATTGAAATTGAAGATGATTTGAATTATGAAGTTTTAAACCTGGGTCCAGAATTTGAAATTTGTTTCAAAGTAATGAAGAAATAATAAATAATGTTATTTAATATATTTGAATGAACGGTCTTGTTTCAAACAAGATTTGTTTAAAAATTTAAAAGAATTTGTTTTGAATTTAAAAACCAAAGGTGGTTAAAAATTGAAGGATAACTTTGTGTGTAAAGGAAATAAATATGTATATTTGGAAATTGTGAAGACCCACCCTTCCCGACCCTCGTAAAGCGACACAAAATATTCCACAAAATAATATGCCGACAATCAAGTGCCGGAAAAGACAGATTGTTAAGGGAAAGAAAGGAGATAGAAGGAAGAAGGAACTAAACAATATCAGAATCTCACAATCGCAGCGGAACAAAACATAATATATAATATCAACGCTCTATGAAAAATAAAAACTATATCTTTTTTATACAATATACCATCAGAGTTTCTTAAACAAACAACAATTAGTCTGACAATCTCAAACAATCACAACAGCGGATATATACAAGTACGGATAATACGTCTCGGACTCCAGCTCCTCCCCTGCTCCGTAGCATCCTATCCTGAACATATAATACTCCGTCTGACCCGTGTATTATAATGAAATAACACCCGAATCATTCTGGAATACCAGCTTATTAAATACACACAAATTGATTATTAAAGTTCAAAAATCCTTTTGAAAAAAAAAGCATCTCGTAAGACCACGCCACAGATAAACATGTCGGGTTTTACTTTACGATAGCTAAAAACTTTTTTTATAAAAATCCTCTGATATTATAATAGGTTCTATATAGAAATACTTATAAAATAGCCGAAATTGTTACATTCATTAAATTTCAGCTACTAGCCACAATCGTGGGTAATACAAACAAAACTCGTAAAAGGCGTGTAGGGAGAATGGATTTCCAACTAATGACTAGGCACTGGGGTACCACCTGTCACAGTACTTGGTCTAGATCAGTGTACCGAGGACCACTCCCTATCCCTTGCAACACAAGGCCAGGACTACCTCTTACTGGATAATCCCGAGTAAGATCACCCCACGGTTGGGATCAGCAACCGCACAACTAAGACGAAATAAAAGGGACATCTAGACAGGGATGACCTCACCATGAAATGGGTGCTACCCACCTAGCCTTGCTGCATAACCCCTAATTTTCAGTCATTCCCGGTTGATGAGGTTTGAGGCTAAGCGTTACCTTTAGAACATTTCACTTATAATGCTCATCGTCCATTTGACGATGTTCCGAAAGCATTCATCCATTCAAGTACGTCCCGGGTTCGAATGGAATTGAAGGCACTACTCCTACTACATCCATTTTGGAAATATCCTTAGGATTAGTAGCGACTAGCCCTTGCACTTCATTGCTCCATCTTCGACTCCTAATTCGTTTTTCCACGAAAATGAACAAACCGGATCGAAGTGGTTTTCGAGAAATTAATCCCGATCCCGGTCTCTTCGAAACGATCAACGCATTGGCCAATATTGATAGTCGGTGATTTAACTATCAATTAACATTCACAAACATCCATCACACAATAAATAATTTACCACATTATTTATTTATTTTCCTCTAAAATTTCTACGTAAGATATATTTTCATTTTCCCGTCCTTTTGAAATAGTTTTTCAACCCAACTCTTCTCCTGTAATGTGACGTCCCACCTCTATGCTCACAATAACAAAGAGTATTAAAAGGAAATACTGTCTGTTATTACGAAGAATAAGGCTGGATAGGAGTGGCCATTCGTAGTTAGGCCTTAAACTAGAATTGATTATCTCGATAGGAGTGGTATATATATATATATATATATATATATATATGTATGTATGTATATATATGTATATTTCATCTCTTTGTTTATTTACTCCCGTCGACATATTCAATTCCAGTATAAAACGAACTACGATGGTTGATAATAGTTTAGGACACATATATAATAATAACACAGATAAGCTAAACACAGAACACGGATAACATCAAATCTCATATATATATATATATATATATATTTTTATATATATAACTGAAGTTAGTTACAATACATGTGATACAATACATTTGATATAACTACAACTGTCGACACTGGAAGTTATATATATAAGTACATATTGTAAATAATATACATGAATACATATCATCCTATAAAATGACAACGACTACTCCAAGAGATATAAAGAGACTTCATAGCTCAAGTGGAAACCCAAAGCAAGATATCAACAGCCTGTAATAACTCAGTCTGACCCGAGTATTAATTCATAAGAAAATAATACGCCGGTCAGTTTAATTCAAACTCAGTTATTAATGCATGGAAGCAATAAT
Organism: Allium cepa; assembly: GCA_030765085.1. Taxonomy (NCBI): domain Eukaryota; kingdom Viridiplantae; phylum Streptophyta; class Magnoliopsida; order Asparagales; family Amaryllidaceae; genus Allium; species Allium cepa. The sequence goes on from CM060939.1 coordinate 889,008,388, forward strand.
AATTAAATAACAAATAGACAACATTCATAATAAATCTCACATATCCAATCCTTTAATAAGAAAATCGGATAACGGTGATTATAACACGTAATAGCATTAAACAGCAAATTAACAAAGCCAAATCATCAACAAAAATAAATAAAAGGCTTATCAATGAAGAAAATTTGTAAACCACAAAATTGCCTATACAGCAATTAACAACAAAAACTAATTATTAATAAATAATTAGAACACATAATCTAATTATCCAATAGATAATTAGATAGCAACAAAATAATCAAATCAACTCAAATCAACTCAAATCAAAATACAATTTCAAAATAATGAATTGAACACACTAAACAATTTAAGTAGTTGAAATATCAATTAAAACGTCAATTCTGATAGGGCTGCAGTACACATTCACGTGCGCTGCCTCGCCACCAAAGTGATAAAATATATTGAAACGTCAACTCTGATAGGGCTGCAGTACACGTTCACATGCACTGCCTCGCCACTACAGCATATGATGGCATCACAACTCCAAATATTAACAGCAATGATAAACCAGAAAATCAAAATGTCCAACCCAGATTGGTCGGAGAAACCATAGTGCAAAGTGGTGAAAGCAAACAGAGGTGGCACTCATGAATTGTGCACATCAAATATTTTTCAGCAAAATCAGAGTCAACTTAATGCTACAGGTCTGAAACTCCAAGACAAGCAAAACTCAAACCCGAGGCAACCATGGCAAAGATTTCTCAAATGCTCCAGGATAATGAAACACAACAGTGGTACAACACTAAAAACTGCATATACAACCAAGCAGTGCACAATGAAACCCAATTGTACAAGTTTAAAACAATGAAAGATATGAATGCAAGCAAAACCAGTCAATGCAACATGACAGTGCAGATTCGTGTACACAACTTCACTGGCCGAAGTCATACAAGGCACAGTACAGAAGCATTCATGTACAACAAAGACTGAAAGGCAACTCAAACTCAACTACAAAGCACAATTGCTCGAATGACCAAGTGCACAAAGGCAGTGGTACACAAAGACTCCAAGTTTGTAAGTATTTCAAACATTTAAGCTCCTGACAATATTTGGTTCGAACAAATCCAAAGCCAAGACAGCAAGCAATACAAATACAAGAATGCATGTATACATATATATGAATACATATACATATCTATATCAATGAAACAACACCAGCATAAGCAAGTGACATAGGTAGTTCGAACAAAGCCAAAGGAGATTTCAAACTACAGTTCAAAGAAATGCCAAAGCCACAGTCGAACACGAGTTTGAAAAATCAAGAAACTGCAATTTTGAATCAAGACAGTGCCGAACCCAAATTATTTTCACAAAATCAATTTTTATCAAGTCCAAGCCTGAAGCTAAACAATGCAAAACCTCCAGATGAATACAAGCAACAAGTAGCAATTCCAACAAATGATATACAGCAAGTAAAATCGAACAAATCGCAAGTAATCAATTGTTCAAATAATGTCAACAAAAGTGTCAAAGTCGATATAGAACAAATCAGTGACAAAGTCGAACCAAACACAGAGTCATGGCCGAGTCGAAGGCAAAACACATGTCAACAAAGAAGATATTAGAAGTCAAGAAGGGATCAATAACGAGACAAAATTGAACAAGATCACAGCCTTACACAAAGCAATTGACGAAATCAGACAATTGTATTGAATTAGATGTGAGTGAAAAACACTCACAATTTTTCGACGAGTACGAATTTCGACAGCCGCCGTTCCTTTCCCCCCTTCTAGATCGCCTTCGCACGGGGCCTTCCAATACTTTGGAAAATTATGGCTGAAGCGAAGCAAACATCGAACTCGCTCAAAACCATTGCAGTCATTGTTTCGTTTATTTTGGTTAGGGTCTGCGAAGAGAAAAATGAATGGGGTGGAGGAACTGGTATAGGCCCTTGTTAATTATCTCAGCACCAGTAAAAACGTGGGCCAAGATTATTTTAAAGCCCGCATAACCTTTAGGAATTTTTAAAAAAAATCTCAACCTGATTTAAAAACTCCCAATAGCTATTAGCCAGCAGATTTAATCGTCAAATGACGATAATTAATTGGTGCAAAACCCCTGGTTGTTACATGGAATAAATTCTCAAATCTTTACTTTCTCTGAAAACATCCAATTACCCATATTTAAGGTTTAAAATAATGTAAATTCTTCTTCTTGAAAATACATTAAAACATTAATATTAAAACTACTCACATACTTAATTTAAAATATACATATACTTTTAAAAATATTTTGAATAAAATTGCTTTATAAAATACAAACTATTTTCTTTAAAATAAAGTCAAGTCATACTGTTAACCCCGTTCTGCCAGCGAGTTGAAATCTGGGCCGACTCATCCACTTCAGGTCCTTAACGACTCAATGGACCTGCAACTCAATAAACCTCAGCAACTTAAAGAATGGACCGACTCTACTGGTTGCGACTCAATTAGCTGACGATCTAAGGCTTAAGGCAACTTAGAGGAACAAAACGACTCAAGGGGGGAACGGTTCATGAGACAGGCCGACTCAGTGAATCACCGACTTAACGAGTTACAGACTTGAAGCCCCAAGCAACTTGAAGAGGTCAGCAATTCAGTGGGTACACGATCTAAAAAGTATTGCGACTTAACTGATACGCGACTCATCAAGACTATCGACTTAACGACCTAATTAGTTACCGACTCAACAAGTTCACAACTTAAGGACTCGAGACAGTAAGAAGTTAGAGTTGCACACAGGCCACGACTCACGACTCACGACTCAGTATGATTCGCCTAAAACCTAAAACCACTGAGTCGTAGCACGCTGTCACAATACTTGTGTCAAAGAGGATTGACTCGTGGACGACTTAGGACTTGTGCTATATCCAGGAGACCGAGGGCGCTCTGATACCAAGCTTGGACTCAGCCAGTTAAGTCGTCCACGACCCAACTTGACTCGGCCACGAGTTAACCATGAGTCAAACACGGCTTACGACTTAAGGAGGAAAACCCCTATAAATACGTGACCACCTCCAACATTCAAGGGACTTTTGGGGGGGGGGGATCATTTTTCTTCAAGGCATTGGAACTTTACTATCTTCAATACAAGCTACACTCCATCACTTCAAGCTCACGCAAGACGCTTAGATAAAACTTCATACAAAGATTCAACACATTCAATCATGGATTCGAAGAACTTTGTTGCATCGAAATTTTCTCTAACTACTTGTCTTTTGAATGGAATTGAATTGCAATTGGAAGAGATTGTAATAAGTTGTAATCCAATCAGCAATAAAAGGATTGAAGTGGACGTAGGATTGATCATAAGCCGAATCACTATAAACTCTGTGTTCATTTACTGCATTTTCTGTTACTTACTGCTATTTCTTGATTCCCGCATTCACGGGTGGTGCTTTCACACTGTTTCTACACACACCGAGGTGTTAGCGTCAGAATTTCACGTTAACATTTTTGGTGGTTTCACTAAGAACATCGATCTCAGGATATTTACATCATTGCTTTACCAAACTTTGAGGAAAGAATCTCTATTAAGATCAGAAGTCTAACAGAAATTATGGCTCCCGGAAGGAAACGTAGATCTGCCAGATCTGATGGTGTTCAAGAGAACACCGCCACTTCTCCTCCTCTGAGTCAAACAACTCCAACTGTGGGAGTTACGCGAACGGAATTGGACACTGTGGTTTTGGGATTGAATCAACAATTAGAGGCTCAGAATGCTCAGAATACCTTGATATTGAATAAGCTTAATGATTTGCTCGAGGCTAAACGTCAGCCAACAAATAAAGAAGGAAACTCTGCTGATAGATCTCAGGATGATAGAGGGAATACTTCTCAAAGGGCGGTAAGCCCTGTTGAAAGGCCACTTCCTCAGGACGGAGGATCGGGACCTCAACCGACCCTTCGTGAACGACTGTCAAGGCAGAACTCTGAAAGAATGGCTGACGTTTTCCTCGCAGGGCCTGTGGATGATGAAGAGTATTTTTCAGGGATGGTCCGTCAAATCATGAAAGAAAGTATGCGAAAGGACGAGGATGAGAAAGAGTGGGGCTTTGCTCCAAGAAAAACTCCATTCACCGAGAGGATTCTGAAGGCTTAATTCCCGAGAAAATTTGTTCCGCCCACTATTCCAGCTTACAAAGGAACAAGTGATCCTAACGAGTTTCTGTATAAGAATGACTGGCATATGACTGGCGCCAGGGCATCCGATGAGATTAAGTGCCGGTACTTCCCGGTGTATTTGGAAGGAGTAGCTTTATTATGGTTTACTAAGCTGGCAGTTAGATCCATTGATCAGTTCTCGGACTTAACTAAGAAGTTCAAGGAGCAGTTTCGGTTGTACGCCTCTAAAGCAAAGGATATAATGTCATTGTCAAGTCTGGAGCAGAACCCAGGAGAATCCATCAAATAGTTTTTGAATCGATTCAACATAGCTTTGGCCGAGGTTGATAATGCTGAGCCACGCATGGTCTTAACATACTTGACGAGGGAAATTGATAAATCGAGCAAGTTTGGAGAATGGTTGAAAATGAAAGAACCAAATTCACTCGATAAATTCTATAAAAAAGCCGATGAGTTCATGCGCTTGGAAAGCCTTCAAGCATCGGCTAAGGTGGCGTCAGCAGAAACTAAGAATGATAGTAATGCTCCAAACAAAAAGGAATCCAATGCTCAGAAAAGGGGGAATGACGGCGGAAAGAAACAAGGGGATGCAAAGAAGGGTCGAGCTTTCAACTTCACACCCTTGACTGATACCCCTGAAAATATCTTCTTTGCAACCAAAGATAATATCAGTTATCCTACGCCACCTAAGATGAGGGTTGGAGGTAAAATGGAGAAAAGTGGAAGATTCTGTCAATTTCACAATCAGCCTGGTCATGACACTAACGAATGCCGACACTTGAAGGAAGTAATTGAACAACTGTTGAAAGGGAACAAACTCCAACAGTATGTTAAAAGGGATAGGGACACAACAACCTCATCAGTCCAAAGGCAACAAGTCCCCGCTCACCATCCAAGCTCGAGTGAGAAGGCCGTAAAGCATGAGTCAGACAGGCCTGTTATTAATGTGATAACGGGAGGTCCTCACCCAGCAGGCAGGAGCTGGGGTGAGATGGAAAGGTATGCTCGTGCATTGAAGCATGCACCCACAGAGGAAAGTGTTTTTGTGTTAGAGGATGCTGCGCCATTGAAACAACAGAAAGCTTTCCCTGATGACATCATATTTAGCGCCAGGGACTCTATGGGTATTGAAGCCCCTACGATAGATCCTCTGGTCATTTCTGCCGGTATTGGCCCGACCACTGTGAGAAGAATTCTGGTCGATTGCGGGGCTTCGTGTAATATTCTCTTCAAGAAAACTTTTGACCAGATGAAGATACCAATGGCTGACGTTCAGGCTTCGTCGTTGAAAATTGCTGGCTTCGCTGGGGAGCCAAAGCAGCCGATTGGGACTATAGACTTGATTGTAGAGCTCGGAAAGGGGCCGAGAAAGGTAGCTCGAAAGCAGACCTTTATAGTTGTTGAAGAATTTTCTGCTTATAATGCTTTCTTGGGCCGACCGACCCTGGCTGCATTCAAAGCTGTTCTCGCCCCATGGTGTCTAACTATAAAATTTCCCACTGATAACGGAATTGGGATAATTAAAGGGGATCAGAACGTGGGACGGGAGTGCTATGTTGCAGAGCTACGTGAAACAAAGAAGAGAGAAATGGGAGAAGATGCGGCGCCTTAAGTCCGCATCAAAGAACGAACCTTGTAGCAACTACAGGTTGGTCCCTACACTGGCGAACATAGCGGTGCTCGGAGAGAGATGGATCCAAGAAAAGCTAGTGCAGGGGAGAATAGAGTAGTGCCGGTAGAGGTGACAGTGCCGGTACCTGTTAACTTAAAGGACCCAAACATGGTGTTGAATGTGGGTTCACAACTCAACACTACAGCTCAGAATATTCTGATCTCGTTCTTGAAGGCAAATTTAGATGTATTCGCATGGACTCATGCTGACATGTGCAGAATATCACCAGAGATTGCGGTACATGCTCTCAACATTGATCCAAAGTTCACGCCAGTAAAACAGAAAAGAAGAACTCAGGGTCCAGAGAGGTCAGCAGCGCTGAAAGAAGAAGTCGACCGACTTATGGAGAATGGTTTCATCAGAGAATCTGTTTACCCGGATTGGGTCTCAAATCCTGTCCTGGTTAAAAAGGCTAATGGGAAGTGGAGAGTATGCATTGACTTCTTAGATCTGAATAAAGCTTGCCCTAAAGACTGTTTCCCGCTGCCTAGAATTGATCAGTTGGTGGACGGAACGGCGGGACATGAATTGTTGTCTTTTATGGATGCTTACTTCGGGTACAATCAGATCATGATGCATGAGCCAGATCAGGAGGACACGAGCTTCATAACAGATGTTGGTCTTTACTACTACAAAGTCATGCCCTTCGGACTCAAGAATGCGGGGGCAACTTACCAAAGGCTTGTTAACACCATGTTTAAACCGCAGATCGAAAAGACAATGGAAGTCTATGTCGATGATATGTTGGTAAAGTCAAAGAAAGCAGTGGACCACATGGATCACTTGGCGAAAATGTTCGCGGTCCTCCAGAGATACGGAATGAAGCTTAACACGTTGAAATGTTCATTCGGAGTGGAGTCCGGAAGGTTTTTGGGATTTATTGTGAGCGCTAGGGGCATTGAGGCTAATCCTGCTCAAATCACTGCCTTGAAGGAGGTCAAAGCTCCTAGAACAAAGAAGGAACTGCAGAGTCTTAATGGAAAAGTTGCTGCTTTGAGCCGATTCATTTCTAAAGCTACTGATAAATGCATTCCATTCTTTGACGCTCTAAAGAAAGGAAGAAAAAACTTTGATTGGACTCCCGAGTGCCAGAACGCATTTGATAAGCTGGTTCGTCATATGGAAGTGCCTCCAATACTCTCAAAGCCCGACAATGGTGAAGATCTCTACATATATCTGGCAATATCATCTCACGCTCTGAGTGCAGCATTGGTTCGAGAAGATACAAGAATCCAGCGACCAGTCTATTACATTAGTAAAAGATTCACTGGGGCAGAGATGAATTACTCGAAGCTGGAGAAACTCGCCTATTGCCTATTGATTGCATCACGGAAATTGAGGCCGTATTTTCAAGCTCATCCCATCAAAGTCCTCACTGATCAACCTCTGAAGCAAGTCCTGTTTCGTCCTGAGACTTTGGGCCGTCTTTTAAAGTGGAATATTGAACTCAGTCAATATGACATCACTTACCATCCCCGAAGAGCTATCAACGGACAAGCTTTAGTAGACTTCATTGCAGAATGCACAGATAAAGGTGATAGTGAGGAAGAGGAAACTAATGACGTCCCGGTGAATGGAAATTATACGTTTATGGCGCAAGGAATGACTACTGTTCTGGGGCAGGGGTTGTCCTTGAAACCCCTGAAGGATGATCATTGTGTTATGCACTGAGGCTGGAATTTCCTTCGACGAATAATGAGGCAGAATATGAAGCTCTCATTGCAGGTTTGAGAATCGCTAAAGAGCTAAATATCAGAATATTACAGATCTTCAGTGACTCTCAGCTTATCGTATGCCAAGTCAAGAAGGAATTCCAAGCTAAAGGAGGAAATCTACCCGCTTATTTGTCAAAGTCCTGGGAGCTTCTTGAGGATTTCGATCATTATTCAATAAGCCATATTCCCCGGGAAGAGAATATGAAGGCAGATTCCCTCGCAAAGTATTCAAGTACTGGTGAAGCTCAACTATTGGGATTAGTCCCCGTAGAAGTCCTGTCAGCACCAAGTGTAGACGAGATGGATGTTGACTGGATTATGAATGTATCTCAGGAACAGGAATCATGGATGACTCCAATACTGGACTATCTACTCATAGGTTCTTTGCCAGAAAATTCGAGAGAAAGACAGAAGCCTCTAAGGAAAGCCTCTAGATATATAGTCCAAGACGGCCGATTGTACAGGCGGGGTTTTTCAATGCCATTACTCCGATGTGTAACGAAAGATGAAGCCAAGACAATTCTAGCTGAAGTACACGGAGGGGAATGTGGAGATCACATGGGTGGTCAGACATTAGAAAAGAAAATTCTCCGTTATGGATATTTTTGGCCGGAAATTAATCGAGATGCTGCTGCATATTCGTGGAAATGTGACAAGTGCTAGAGATTCGCCAAAATTCCTAGAGCACCTTCCACTGAGCTAACACAGATGGTCAGTCCGTGGCCATTTGCCATTTGGGGAATGGATCTCATTGGGCCATTACCGACTGCCAAATCAGGGATTAGATATGCTATTGTTGTAGTTGATTATTTTACTAAATGGGCTAAAGCTGAACCTTTGGCTACTATTACCTCTAAGAAAATGATAAATTTTGTGACTAAAAATATCATTTGCAGGTATGGTGTGCCACAGAAAATAATCACAGACAATGGTACTCAATTTGAAAGCGAGGAATTCCAGGACTTCTGCAAACGATTCAAAATCCAGAAGAGTTTTTCAGCAGTGGCTCATCCGTAGGCAAATGGGCAAGTGGAAGCAGTAAACAAAATCATCAAGTCAACCATCAAAAAGCAATTGGAAAAAGAAAAAGGTGGTTGGGTCGATAAGCTACCACTGGCACTATGGGCATACAGAACTACTCATAAAACTGCAACTGGGCACACTCCATTCTCATTGGCATATGGATCAGAAGCAATGATTCCAGTAGAGACGAAAGTCCCTTCACATAGAAGAATTCACTTCGATCAAGCTGAAAATGAAAAACTTCAACTTGAGGCATTTGACCTCCTTGATGAAAAAAGAGAAGAGGTTAAGCTCAGAGTTGCGTCTCATCAGCAAAAAATAGCCAGGCATTTCAACTCCAAAGTCCGCCATCGCAGCTTTGAAATTGGGGATTTAGTCTTGAAAAGAATTATGACAGCAACAGGAGTGTTCGGGCCAAACTGGGAAGGGCCATATGTCATAGGCAGCAAACTTCTTGATGGCACATTCAAACTCATAACTGTTGAAGGAGATTCAATCCCGAGAGCCTGGAACAGCAATCACTTGCATCCATATTTTACTTAAAAGCTTTACTGAAATGTTGTAAAAGAATTATGAATGTATGATTCTTTTATTGAAAGCTCATGTAAAACAAGTGCGAGTGAATAATGAGAACTATAAAGTGGATGTAGGCCCGACTTTTGGCCGAACCACTACAAATCTTGTGTTCTCTACTGTTACAAGTCGCTTATTTTATTTCGATAGGTAAAGTACTTCGAATATATTGCTGAAATATCGATTTAAATTCGCAGGCAATTTAAAAAAAAAGTAGACTTACCCATCGCAGTACCAAGCAATTGCAATCCTTGGCATCACTCAAAAGCAAGCAAGCTTTAAGCAGCAAAAGACTCTAGGGCCGAAGTCCTATATAGGAAGTACTTTAAGCAAACAATGGTTCCGCTGGAGTACATTCCTTTGAGAAGTACTTTAAGCAAACCATAGTTCCGCTGGAATACATTCCTTTGGATAAAGCAACCCAATAATAAAATGACGCATGCTTAAAGATGGCACCAAGAGATTACCAATATGGACAACTAGTAAAAAGAAATGGGCAAGCTGACCAGCACCAACAAAAGACCTCTTCAGAGGCCCACGTTTCACCAAGATTAAAATAAAACTTTCAAGTGTTGAAACGTGGAAAAGCCCTTTTCGGAGGCACAACTCTTCGGAAGATAAAGACCCCTGACGGCTCAAGCCGCAAAATGAGAGTTTTCTTCCTCTATGGGTGAGACGATCGGAGGCACCTTCCCTATGGGAAGGCGAGGCGCTTGTTTACTAGCTGAGACAGTTTGTGCAACGAACGTCCAAGTAACTTGTGTTCGCCCTGGGAGTCCATAAGACGACCAGAGGCACCTTCTTCCCCGCGGGGAGGCAAGGCACTTGTTCACTAGTTGAGACAGTTTGCACAACGAACGTCCAAGTAACTTGTGACCGCCCCGTAAATCCATCTAACCATGAGAGAGTAACTCCCAGGCAGTAGCCCCACTCGGAGGCACACATTTCACCGAGATTGAAATAAAACTTCCAAGTGTTGAAGCGTGAAAAAGCCCTCTTCGGAGGCCCATTTCACCAGGAGCTGAAGTGTAAGAGTCGCTCTTCGGAGGTCCACTTCACCAGGAGCTGAAATGATAAAAAGACCTCTTCGGAGGCACACGTTTCACCGAGATTGAAATGAAACTTCCAAGTGCTGGAACGTGGAAAGCCCTCTTCGGAGGCCCATTTCACCAGGAGCTGAAGTGTAAGAGTCGCTCTTCGGAGGTCCACTTCACCAGGAGCTGAAATGATAAAAAGACCTCTTCGGAAGTCCACGTTTCACCGAGATTGAAATAAAACTTCCAAGTGTTGAAACATGAAAAGGCTCTCTTCAGAGGCACAACTCTTTGGAGGTACACGTTTCACCAAGATTGAAATAAAACTTCCAAGTGTTGAAACGTGAAAAATCCCTCCTCAGAGGTACAACTTTCTAAAGAAGCATTTCATCAGAAATGCGAAACAAAAAAAGAAGAAGAAGAAAGTCCTCTTTAAAGCTACACTTTAGCTCTTGAAGGAAGATCAGTTCATCTATATTTTTAAAAAAAAGAGACCCTTCCTACAAAGACTAGAGTGTTTTTCGGAGGCCCGCTCTACTACATAGGAGAATTCACTTTGTAAATATATATATACATATATATATATATATATGTATATATATGCAAAGAAAAAGTGATATTTCCGAAGGGTGGGGCGTTAGAACTCATACTAAACGAGGAGAAATCTATTTCAAGTAGAATAGTATTCCTCCAAGAACGGAATAAGTATTCTCCAAAAAGAGAAAAGAGTACAAGTCCCCTCGAAATTGAAAGTATTGCAACGAGCTTATGGTATGGGGGCAACATGGTATAGCTAAATTGGCAAAAGTAATGCTCAAACAACATACCATAAGCCCACTGCAATATTATATAAAGAAACTTGTACAAAAATAAAAAATAAATGCATTCTCAAATACAAACAAGAAGTTTGTACAAATAAAGGATCATTTTATTCAATTCTATTACAATTTCTTACAGATACAAGTTTCGAAATAAAGAAAGCGGGGGCCGGTTCCCGCACAATCCCCAACCAGTTCGCGCAAAAAACAAAAAGCTAAATACTGGAATCTTCATTTCTTCTTGCCACCTTTGGACCCTTCACCCGGCCGGATGGTTAGCTTTTTGGTCGATCTGTAGGCATGAGGGAAGAAGGAGAGGGAGGTACAACTGGTTCAACTTCCGGTTCCTCTTCAGTAGCAATGATGCTCTTCCTCCTCTTCTTTGATGTTCCGTGCTTCTTTTTCCTCTTTGAAGAAGATTCACTTCCTGGAGTAACAAGTTTAGACAAAGTTATGTCATCAGAAGGAGTCCGCTCCGGAGATATCTCACCTCCCTCAAGTCCTTCGTCCTTTTGCTCTTGCGAAGCAGCTGGGTCATCCAAGCCCTGAAGGGCACCTATTATTTCTTCCTGTGATCCCAGATGAGGAGTAGGAGTGATTGGGGGAGGCAGAGGAACAGTAATTGGAGGTGGAGAAGTTTGAATGACACTCGACGCTTTCTCTACAAAGGAAAAGTTAAAAGTGTCAGTATTTCCCGCAAAAAGAGGAGACAATGACTCGTCGAGATTCAAGAAATAATCAAGAAGCTCGTCAAGTCCGTAAGAAACTAGCAAGTTGTCCCCCTGAGCATTATTAGGGTTACCTGGAGAAGTTGGTGGTATCACATCAATTTCATAGTCTAGAGCTTCATCACTCTCTTGTGGCTCATCTACGGCTTGTGTAATTATGGCTCCAGTATCAGTTTTAGTAGGAATCGGTGTATGAGAGCTAGAACCAGCAATGTCAACATCGACTGAAGTTGAAGGAGGGACAGGGGCAGTCAAAGTTGTTTCTTTTTCTTGATGCTCTTCCCTCATCATTTCAACTCGCGATCTAGCAAGTTGCTCCTTCCCTCTAGCAAGAGCTGCGCGAGCTTCGAAGTCTAAATAGTGCGCCTCTAGCTCCTCTTCAGTGTACCCGGTGCCTTTAAACATATCAAGCGCGGCTTCCCATACTTCAGCTAGGGTAACCTCATATTTGGGACCCAGAAATGCAAGACTGCCACGCCCTAACACACTTTTCCAAAACTGTGGACTTTCAAAACATTTCAAAAATCCTCTTCCTTAGTTCATTAGGTTGGAATTTATGTTACTTTAATTTCAGATTATTGATTTGCTATATAAAGTTTGAAAATACTTACTAACTCGAAATTTAACAAGTCTATTGTCGTTCTTAAAGACATTAGGCATACGCTGGCCAGGTGCAAGTCTAAAAATCTCCAAGTACTAAATATACTTGCTTCAATTCCCAGTGAAAATATTTAAAAATTCTTTTTAAAAATGGATATGGAAAGCACATTCCCCCATGGATCACAGTTACCCGGCGGTTACTCTACTATCCCAGTAGAATCTCTTGTAACTGTAGATTTCTCATCTCTTGAATTTCGCCATGGTTGTTGCCATAGATCGCGGTCCACATGGCGGTTACGCTACTATCCCAGTAGAATCGCTTGTGAACGTAGGCATCTCGCCACTCGAATTTCTCTTTGGCATCTAGATTGCAGTTTACTCGGCGGTTGCGCCACTATCCCAGTGGAATCGCTTGTAACTTTAGGCATCTCGCCCCTCAAATTACGCTAGTCACTCCAACTAATGGAAAACAAATGGCCAATCCAACTAATGAAAAACAAATGGCCAATCCAACTAATGTAAATCAAATGGTCAATCCAACTAATGGAAATCAAATGGTCAATCCAACTAATGGAAATCAAATGGTCAATCCAACTAATGGAATTCTACGTAGCTACGATTTTCAAATGGACACTCATCTCGAGTTCCAACAACCTTCACAAATTTTAAATGGATGGTACTTTTCCATATCCTCAATTTGGAAAACATAATATCATACATACATATATAATATTTCATTTCACAATTCGTACATATCATACTCATGTACTTACATAAGTTTTCCACAACAATTTCTTTCCAAACTAATGGTTTTCGAATTTATCGTATTCTCATATATACATTCTGAAAACCACAATATCTCATACCCATGACAAATAGAGGATTTACAAATTTTCCATTTCATTATCCATTTAAAATTTTCCTCTAAGTCGATTTGGAAATTTAAGGTTATCTCAAACATAATTCACATTCATAATCCAATTTATTATCGACTTCACACTCGATTTGGATTTCATGTTACATCGTCAATTCTCAACACATAATTGATGTCTACCGATATATAACCTCTGAGCTCGTACGTCTCAGAGAAGGGTGTTAAGCTAAGAGAATAAATTCTCCGCCACCAACAGATATATATTTAATAGAGATCAATTGCTATGTCGTCAATTCACAATTTTAGACATACAATCCAAATCAACCATTCAAAATTCAAAGTTGAACTAATTGTTCAAATTTCCCAAAAAAATAATATCTTTACAAGATATATAATTTTCCACACTTAACCATTTGAAAACAAATTTCAAATCATTTTTCACCTTTCAATCTTTGAAAACAAATTTCAAAGCAATTTCCATAAACGGAAACATTTCCAAATATTTATCCATTTTAAACGTAAAATGGTTCATTTAACTCAATCAAATAAATCCTTACCGATTTATTTTAAACTTACGTTCCAAATCCGTAAATTTATTTCCACATTTCAAAAATAAATCAATGTTTATTTTTAACAAATTTCCCTTTCTTTTATAAATTCCATAGTGAATTTACATTTCCAAAATATCTATGAATATACGACTTTCAAATCGATTTCAAATATTCATTTTCAATTTATCTTTAAAAGATAAAATCTCAAAACATTCACTTTTCACTTTATCTTTAAAAGATAAAATTTTAAACCTTTCATTTCATATTGGAAAATATTCCCATACTTATTTAATAATAAGTAATTCACAAATCCATTTATTTCCAACACTTGGAAAACATTCAATATACTTAAATCATAATCAAGTATATATTTCATTCTTAAAGGAAATCATTCTTTTAAACACATTAACTTGAGTCAAAACGAATGTTGCGTAAAACATCGTTACGACGAACCAAAATCACTAGTATAGGGATTCGAATTTAAGATAGATATATATATATATCCCAATACTATATAAAACTTTTGCTTTCAGAAATTATTTACTATAACAATAGTGTTATAGTCCACCATTTCCTTTGATTTCTCTCGAAAACGTCTATTTCAACAATGAATGTTGAAATCTATGCTTTCGATTCTTAACACATTTTAAAACAACTTCAAATTTTCCAATATTAAGTTTTCCACTTAACTTAATTCCATGCCCGTTCAAATTCAAATTCATCACTGAATCTATTAAATCTATTATGTATTTTCATATTAACAAATATCAAATTTGAAATCTAAATCCCATTTGAATTTTTTGCATTTGCTTTCTATTTCCCAAAATAATCAACAAGTTCTTTAGTAAATCATTCATCGACTTGGTTTCATTAGACTCATATTTCCACATTAACTATTTTAGGCATTAGTCTAAACTTGGAATATAAGCTTTACATCAAAACTGGTTTGATTCATACAGTTGAGTCGACAAATAGATTTCCTATCAAAATTTTGCAATCCTCATTAGCAAAGGTCGGATCATTCAATCATTTTCCCAAGACATAACCGATTTATTTAATAATATATTCACTGTCCAAAATTACGAATATATCTCCTTTAACAACTTTATGTTCCATTTATCACATTCAATTGGTTTCAAATTTATAAACAATCTTTACCAATTCCACTTCTATTTATAAAACTTCGATTATGATCTCCTTCATTAATTTGATTTAATCTATATAACTTAGTTATATACCAAAAGTCCATATTATAAGTTAAATACTTATAATCCATTTTTTTTTACTAAATCGTTCTTCACAACATTTGAAATCAATTTTTAAAAAGAATTCAGAATCAAATTTCCAAGTTATAGTTCAACAATCCGTTTGGTTATAACCAAATTAACATGTCATTTTATTTCCCAATTACTTCAGAGATATTCAAAATATTCGATTTAAACCAATTTATCAATTCACTTAACTCAAATTTTATTTTTCCATAACTCTCAAAAATTCGATGATGAGTTTTCAAATGATCGAGACTCAAATCTAAGGAGACCTCATCGAAGAGAACTATCGCAAACCTAAATTTAGAGAGGGGAATTTTCAAAAATAATTCTAATTTTAAAAATACTTTTTATTTTAAAGAAAACAATTTTAAACTTCTTTAGATTTGAAAACACTTTCTCTAAAGTGATTCTAGTAACTATTCATATTAAACGCCATAAACTAAGCTTTGTGTAAACAAAAGCTCTGATACCACTTTTGTAACGACCCACCGCTCTGACCGCCTCTAGTCAGTAATTAAACCAACTAGAAACGTTCAAAATGACGGATTGTTATTTAGTTTATAACATTTAAACAGAATCAGTCACAGAATCACAGAAACAATAATATATTTTATCAATGAACTTTTCCTTTATATACAAATATCAGAGTTATACAATGAATTACATTTAATACAGCGGAATATACATATATCTTTTTAAAGTACAAGAAAAATTTTCTGAAAAGCTTTAGTGAAGTGCTTTCCCCTCTCTCTCTAACTTCGCTGCGAGAAAATCTCCAAGCTGCAAAAATACTCGGTCTGACCCGAGTATTACATTCAAAAGAAAATAATACACGGATCAATCTAATTCCAACTCAGTTATTAGTGCATAGCAGCAATAATAATTAAATAGCAATTAGACGACAGTTAAAGATAAATTCAACTATCCGATTCTTTTAACAAAGAAATCGGATCGCGGTAAATATAACACTTAACAGTGTTAAACAACAATTCAGCAAACTCAAATTTTAAAGAAGATAGATGACAGAATGTTTTTTTTTCCATTTTGAAAATAATGTTAGACTCAGATATATGGGTTATTGTCATCACTTTTGATTGTGTAATATCTGTGCATATCAGTATTTCTACCAGGGACAGGTAATCATGAATGGCTGTAGTACACTCGTGTACATTTGTACCCGTGTGCACTGCCTTGCCAACTCGTGTGCACAGTCGAGTCAAAAGACAAGCTGTATTCAACATGCAATATCAACACCAACAGTGTAACAAGTAATGTACACATGAATGCTATGGTCTCAACTCAACTGCAGCACCAAAGTGCAAAGTCTCAAGTGTCCAAGAGCACCAGAACCAAATACACATTCAAATGCATAAGTCAACAAAGCAAATGATACCAGTGAACATGCATGATAAACCAACTATACTACTCAAAGTGCACAGTGGCCAGAAAACATGAAAAAAGGTACAACTCAAGTCTGGTAACAACATCACAATCAAGTGTAGTGAAGTACAACAGTGAACCAAGACATGTACATATATAGAACTACATGATGACCAGACCAGAACCAAATATATTCACAAATAGGCACATGAATGAATCACTAAAAAAGAAAATATCAACCTGTAACTTATATGAGCACTTACAAAAATGGGTACGCATTATATCTGCATAAGGAGAAATATGGCCTGAGTGCAAAAACCTCAATGACACACAACATGAATGAATGTTGCAGTAACCAGTGACAACTACATGAGACTGGACCAAGTTCAACTCAAATACAAACTGTATCAATGCCAACCACAAACTGAGGTGTGATAGAAAGTGATACAAGTGGATTACATAGGTACAAACAGGTCCAAACAGCAATTGCATAAGGAGATAGACCAGATCAGTACATATGCAATATGGATATGCAAGCATACAGTATCAACATAGAGAAAAGTGAAGAATATCTGGAGTGAATGCAGACAACTACAGACATGAAACCACAGCGAAGCACAAAAGGTGAAACAACTACAGATGCATATGGTAAAGAGAATCAATTTACTTGGAGTGAATGCAATAAGGCATGCAACCCAGTGTCGACAACAGTGCAACAGGTCAAGCAATGATGCAGACCAAAAGGCAAAGACTCAAGTATATGGATGCAAAGCTTCAACAAATTAAATAAACTGAATGCAAAGATCCAATATGTCAAATGACTCAAGTACATGAATGCAAAGGACTCATATATGAAGATCACAAGACACGTGTACAACTGCTATACAATCAGACTCGACAATATTCACAGATGAAAATTGGAAGAAAGACACAAAAACAAGTTCAGAAACAAGGAGGAGGTAGAAGAGGTTGTAGTTTCCATTAAAAGAAAACTACAAAATTTGTTTTGATTTAACTCTAAAGCACTGTGTAAGTTTTGAACTACACTTAAACTTATTTTGCAGTCCATAATTTTTAAAATTCTAATTTTTCCTGTAGTTTTTACAGTAACTAGTATTTTGAAAACATCAACATGCATAGTCAACTACAATCATATTCCAAAATCCTTGCATGTAAACAAATTTAATTTTCCTATATCACCCAAGCATACAAAGTAGTCAAAAAGATTGCGAAAACAAGATTTACTCACTGACAACAATCAACAAATTCAAGGTTGGAGGTTAGCTCACGGTTGATGTTTTTGAAACTGTAAAATGTAACAGAGGTGGATATCAACATATGTACAGACATGCATCAATTATCCTACCACATAAATTCATTAATGGAAACTTTGATGATTTTGTCACAAGCAAAAACAAATAACAGACATATTTTCCGATATCACCCAAGCATACAAAGCAGTCAAAAAGATTAAGAAAACAAGGTTTACTCACAGACAACAATCAACAAATTCAAGGTTGGAGGTTAGCTCACAGTTGATGTTTTTGAAACTGTAAAATGTAACAGAGGTGGATATCTACATATGCACAGACATGCATCAATTATCCTACCACATAAATTCATTAATGGAAACTTTGATGATTTTGTCACAAGCAAAAACAAATAACAGACATGTTTCATCTTTTTTTTTTTTGATTTCGGAAAATTCCCAACCTATTAGGCTTGAACCCATTTTTACATCTTAATTTATGTAAAAACAAACATTTCACTTTCAAAAATCAAAGCCCAAAAAATGTCTATTTGGGGAGATGTGGATATATTTATACTGATCTTTGCTTATGATTGTTTAAACGGAGTCATAAATCCTGTAACCATTCATGCATACAATTTTACGCATATACATTTATATAAACAGGCAAGATTATCATCCATGCAACCACATTACTTCATGAATCAATCACAAACATCAATCTATAATAGGATAAGTTTGCTTACAAACAAAAATAAACAGATTCAGAGAGGAGAATGCTCATGAGATACTGAGCAGCTCAAAACCAAAAACGAGTTAACCAAGTTACACGAAAATATAAGAATTCGAGCAAAGTCCAAGTCAAGAAGAAACAAAACCAAGAAAACCCAAATTCGAACCCAGACAAATAAAAACATCAACATCAAAATAGACTCGAACGATCTAAGGATGAAGTAGATGTGAGTGATAGTTCACTCACCTTGGAATCGAAGAACCTAACGTCCAAATTGCAGCCGATCTACACGCGAATAGCCAATTGATCGATCAAATAGGTGCAGCTTCGAAAGCCCCAATTATTTTGGTTTGAAGAGGGAGACGAAATGAGTTGAAGCCGCCATTATTTTTCTCGTATGATTTATTTAGGGTTTCGAATGAATAAACAAAGGGGGACGAGTCGAATTGCAATAAAATGGGAACGGCATCAAAACAAAGAAACACTATGGGCCGAGATTAAATTTAAAGCCCACAACCTCTTAACCAAATTTTCTTTTTCTTTTTTTTTATTATTACTTTTGTATGCTTAAGTTTATTTCATTGCTTTATACAATATTCATATTATTTAATTGTTTATTATTAAAATCAACCATCAATTTATAAATTTACATAAATAAAAATTCTTAAATCCAAAATATTTTTTTAAGTCATTAGTTTGAATTTAAAATACAAATTCAATATTCAATTTCAACGGCAATGTCAAATTTAAATTTTTTTATTCAACTTTTTATAGATTAAATTTTAGAATTTAATCGCCAAATCATAGAAATGTTTTATATAGCATTGGGAATTCAATTTAAATCATCATCCAAATATTTAAAATTAATTAAATATTTCAATTTAAATTGTTCAAAATTCAGGATCGTTACAGAGGTAATAAATAGATTGTTCCACTTATATGTTGAAGCCATGTTACAATATATTTTCTTATTTTTCTATGTGGAAGTCTATCTATATTAAAAGTTAGGGTATATGTTGAAGAGGGTTGTTCATTATAAAAATCTTTAAGTTGCTTTCTAGAAGAGTGAAATTTAATCTAATCTGATCCAGTACCATGTCTAAGCATTTTCGGGTAAGGATCAGTATGAGGCCTATTATATGTGTTTTCTTCCTGTTATTGATCGTCCATAATTTTATCAGAGTTTAGATCATTTACAACAGAAGCAGCATCCAGAGGAGGTTGTGGAGGTAAAATTAGAGCACTTCTACTAGATCCGGCTTCATTAGCGTTTATGTTGTAAATAAGGTTATCTGATGTATCTGAATTATAATCAAATTCTGTGGAATTTTCAGATTCTTTTTCGGAATCTTCAAATGAAGAATTTTCTTCATTTTCTTTATATTTGAAATAGTTTATTGCCATAGAATGTTCTTCATAATAAGAATAAAGTTTAGCACTATCTATTTCTCCTGCAAGTTCTTTTTCTTGAAGAATAAGATAATTTTTATAGTAGATGGGATCAATCTCTTCAACATTTATTTTGTTATTTTCTTCAGAAGTATATTTGACCATTCTGATGCTGTTAAGCGAATGGATTGTTGGTGTATTTCGACCAAATCCTAAGGTCGCTGTTTGTTTTTGTAGTTTACTACTTATATCATTAACTTCTAATTTAATTTCTTGAAGTAGATCAATCATAAAATTATGAATCCCATTTACTGGGTTTTTATGAGTGGGGATATGAACAACATGCTCATATTGTTCAGTATTTAGATCAAATTGACACTTATGTGTGTCCAGAATAACAATCTTATTATTTTCCATAAACAAGGGTCTTTTGAACACAATTCAATTATGAGTTTATACAAAACATTTGCAAATAGATAAAAGCTTTCGTTCGAATAATAAATCTTGATTTGCAAACCTAACGTTACAGATTAGTTTTCACCCTAGATTAAGCGGCTAAACACGATACTCCTAAAGGCTTTCCTAGCCTACCATGGTTTTATAGTAGGGTTAGGCCTCGAATTAACAACCACAAGCCTATATCATTGCTTCACTTAAGTAGAGCACGACAATGGTTCGTTTCCTACTCCAATGCGTAATAATCAGTAGTCAATAGGTCGTTGAATTGACTTAAAATTCGAAAAAAGTTTTAGCCGTCAAAGAAGTTTTGCAAACTCATAATGAATCATGCTCAAAAGAATAGCTTAAGCTTTCATTTTTAAAAATTTTAAAAATTTTGTACTCTTTTTTTTTTACTATTTCAGCAGAACATATACAGAAAGATAGAGTTCAGAAAATATAAAACAGAATAAGTTACCAAGTGTTAGCAAGGCTCTGATACCAAATTGAAAACCCAAACCTGAAAGTAGAAAACTTGAATGCAGAATTGAAAATATACAGCAACAGAAACTTCTTGCGGAAATAGAAATTTTATTACTACAGTAGATAATATTACAGAGCTCAGATACAATGAAGAGAAAGCACGAAAATGAAGAAATTTTTTCTGATGATCATCTTCAGAGTAGTCCCCTCCTTTTATAGTGTCTTCTCTCCTTTATTTCTTATTACTTATGCTGGACATCTGTCTATTATAGGGCTAATATGTGTCCCTTTTAGGCTTTTAGACTGAGGATGTGTCCTTTAGTTTATTCTTTGCAGAGGATGAGTTGGAAAGGCTAAGGATGACTTTTAGGCTTTTAGGCTAAGGATGTGTCCTTTAGTTTATTCTGTGCAGAGGATGAGTTGGAAAGGCTAAGCGGTGATATGTCACCCTAGTGTAAAGGATGTGTTCTTTGTCCCTTTATTCTGGATGCTGGTCCACCATGCTTCTGTTTTAATTTTGAATTTCTAGATTGGCTAGAGATACGTCGTCAAAAGGATCGGTACCCATAGTATCTCTCATTATAGAGTCTTGTCTAAGTATTTCTTTTTCTACTTGTTCTTCAAAGTATTCTTCTTGAGCCATTGTGCCAACTGGGCCAATTTTGAGACTGTCTAAAAAACGCTGAACCTTCATTATTCTTTCTGTCGATGGTTCGAAAGCCGATAGGTAGTCCAATAATAATACTGTTTTGCCATTAGTGGCAGAGTGTGATCCGATTTCGCCTTTGTTATTGGCTTCTGAGAAGAACTCTTATGCTGCTAGGATTCTTTCACTTTCTTCACTAAATTCTTTGCGGTTGAATTTAACGAATTCATGTTGAGGATTTTCGGTTACCCGATGTAATTCCCATAATTGGATGGAGGGATAAAGACGTGTGTACTGTCTTTCTTCCCAAACACTCCAAATTCTAAACATGAACATAGTAAAAAATCTACTTGAATGTTCAACAAGTTTTGCTGTACATATTTCTGGAATATGACCTGGATATTCTTCAGGATGGCTTGTGTTGACATAAATTTCGTGTACTAAGCCCTTTTTGATATGTTTTTGATATTTTTGTATTTCAGAAAAACAGGCTATAAGCCGTGGTCTTCTGTTGTTATTGAGAATTAACTCTTCAATTTGTAAGAGTTTAACTAATTTTGTGTCTTCTAACTTTTTGAAGAATAGAAGAAGATTGCTTTCATCGATGAGATGTTGCTGATATAAGGAGATCATATCCTGGACTGTCATTTCAGCTTCCATCTCTTTGGTTTTTGTGTTGTCTATCTCATAAAGTATAAGTAATTCTACAAAATCTTGAATTCTTAGATTTACGAGATCATATGTTTGCATTTGAGAAAATATTGTTTTCAAATGACTGGTTCAGCTGTGTTATCAATGAACAACTCTGCTTCTTTCAAATCTAGAGCTTTAGATCTAGATGTAAAAGAATGTTGTGACAATTTAGTCACTATTTTCTGAGTTTCTTGTAACTTTTTCTCTTTCTGGGATATTGTATGCTTTAATCCCAGATAAGCCTTTTCTAGTTGAGTTAACCAGAAATTTGCAGCTCTATGGTCTGCAGCTTGGATGGCCTTAAAGCATCCATTGACATTGTTATATAAGTTAGGATTCGATGCTTTCATGTCTAGATTGTACCAATTTTGACCACCATTGAGATGTATGGTCTTTGTACTCCTATAGGAGCAATTGCTTTTCCTTTGCTCATTGGAACAAATTTCTGAGTTGTATTGGAAGGTGTTTCCTTGCCTTTGTTTGTTTGAGTGGTTTTGGTCTGTTGGACCTTTTTTTCATTTACTCCTGTGGGAGCATTTGTTTCTTCGGATTCCTGTGAAGATGAAGCCTCTATGGAGGTTTGCATGGCTTTTTTAGATGATTTCACTTGTTTGAAATCTTCTTGTCTTTTCATGGTTTCTAATAATTCTTTGATTCTTTTTATACCGTCCTCATCCATGTTTCATAACCTGGTAAGAATATCAGCTGAAAAGTTAGTGTAGGCTGGAATGTATTTGACATCATAGTTGTAAATTTCTAAATACATAGCTAATCTAATTCTCCGAAGGTTTTCTTCTGGATTGTTTACAGTTTTCATTTTTAAGAATTGAGCAACAGATTTGTTATCTGTTTCTATTATAAATTGTCTATGCAAGAGATAAATTCGTAAAATTTTGATTGCTAATTTAATAGCTAGTAATTCTTTGTCATAGGCAGCGTATTTAATCTGGGGTTTACTAAACTTTCCATAGGAATATGCTACAACTTCTTTTTGTTTTGCAATTAATACTCCTGCCTAGAAATTGTCAAAAGCATCAGTTGGTAGTGTAAGTAATCTTCATCTGAAGGAAAATAGAGGATTTTTTGATCTTTTATTAGGTCTTTAATCTTTTGTATTTCTTCTTCTTCTTTCTTTTGTAAGGTAATAGGAATTTTGTCTGTGTTCCATCTTCTTGGTTGTTCTCCATTATGTTGTTTATATTTTGCTTGTCGTCAGTAAGCTTTTTCTGTAAATTTTGGGTCTTAGCGGATAAATTAGGGATAAATTTTCTGCCGTAGATTAATAATCCTAAGAAACTTTGGAGTTCTTATAATGTTTTAAATGTATCGGGAAAATCTTTAATTTTAGTATAAATGTGTTGTTGTAATTCTATTTGTCCATTTTTAATTCATTTTCCGAGAAAATTTATTTCTTTTTTAAATAATTCAATTTTTTAAGGACTTAAAATAACACCATTTTGAAGTAATATTTGAACAACTGCCAGAAGATGTTGTTTATGCTCTTCTATAGAATTAGAGAAAACAAGAATGTCGTCTATATAGACGGATACAAAAGGTAAATGTCCGAACATAAAATTCATCCATTTTTGAAATATTTGTGGTGCATTTTTTAATCCAAAAGGCATAACTAACCATTCGAAATGTCCTTGTGGGCAACTAAAGGCGGTTAGCTCTATGGACTGTTTATCAGCAAGTTTTAATTGCCAAAAACCCGATTTTGCATCAAATTTACTATAATATTTTGCTCCTTGGATTATTTTTGTTAGATGTTCAGCAAAAGGAATAAAATATCCAGTATTTCTATTAAGTTTTCTATAGTTTATTACCATTCGAGCTTTTCCTCTTTTAATTTCAGCATGATTTCTTACTAAGAAAGCTGGGGATGAGTGGGTACTGAAACTTTTCTGTATTAATTTCAAATTTATTAGGTCTTTTATTTGTTTTGCAAATTCTTCTTTATCCTTTGGTGATACCATGATACTGTTAACTCTCACTTTAGCGTCTTTGTATTGTTCCATTAATTCAATTTTACAATACCGTGGTGCTTTGTCAAACCATTTTAATGGATTGTCTGAATAAAGAGGTTCTAACATATTATGTATTAATATTTCAATTTCGTTGGTGGTTGGTATATTGTATGTACAAATCTTTGGTTGTATTATCTTCTGTGTTTTTACATGTTCGATTAATGTAACAGGTTTTTCACCACGCTGTGCTGTTGGAGTATAATGTGGTGCAATTGTAGCGGGTAGCGTTACTCGAGGCACAAGAACGCCATCCAGTTCAAAATAATATTTGTTGAATGGAGGGAGATGTCTTAAATTGTCCATTCCCATGATGCAATCACTATCAAATTCCTTTGGTAGTAATGCAAAGTCATAGTTGTAAAGTTTATTATTTCCATGTATATCATGTATTTGTACCTGTAAGTGTTTTGCTTTATGAGTAACAGGGACTGGTCTTCCCATAAAATCATTTAGCATAACTTTTTTGTCTAACGGTACCCAGAATTGCTGGGGAATGAATATTTCTTGTAATAAACTGGCTTCTGCACCAGAATCCAGTAACGCGTGTACCGTGAATTCTTGATATTCAGGGATACATATCGTTATAGGAAGATATATATATGTAACTGTGCCTTTCTTTTAAGATCTATGGATCTAATCATGATGTTTTATATTTTCTGTAGGATTCTTTATGACCATTCGGTTTGATTCCTGTTCTTTTTGTTTTTCAAGTATTCTCATTGTTCTTCCTTCTATTGGATTTTCTTGTTTAAAGCTCATACGATGACTGATAGTTTTAACATATCAGGAGTTAATTCCACATCAGACATTTTATTGTACGATTGAGTTATTTTTAATGTGTTGGATGAATTTGTATTTTCTTCATTATTCTTGGTTATGGTGGAAATAGTATTTCCTGATGGTATAAAATATTCTGTAGGTAATTGAATTCTTAGTTTAAGTGATTTCACAAAAACTTGAATTTCGTTATCAAATTTTAAATGTCTTATGTCAATCAATCTGGGTTGAATTGTTTTTCCTAATCCGACTTTGAACAGTTTAACGAATTGTTTGGGTGTAATTGATTTGAATGTAGCAGTATCATTCAAGGCCATACAATGTTCCCATTGTATGCCAAGAATTTTGGAGCCAGAAAGAAGTTCTATATTTTGTAAATTTACCGATAATGTGCAAGCTTTTTCTATATTTTGATCATCAAGACTTATACAAAAATCGGTATGTATATTTACTCCAAATAATCCATTTGCTAAATTTGACTTAGCTCTGCCAATAATATTATTTAAAGGATTATTGACAATTCTTTCATCCATACAAACTATCATTATTGGAGTATCAATTCCGGATCTAAACAATCCTATTATTTTTAGTTGTATTAGACCTATATGAAGGTATTTCATTTTTAGATATTTGGCTTTTAGGTTTTCTATCTTACTTTTATTTAAAAGGCTTATGGAAGTAAAATCTTCCTCTCCCTTTAAATCTACATTTCCATACGTTCAAATATATATGTATGTTGATTCAAAAATCTAGATTTAAAAGTTAAAGGTTTATAAATATCCTTTTATCTGAATGAGGGATTGCTTCTTTTAATTTTTCTAAATCTTCGTCTATGACCTCAAATTGTTCTCCTTGCTATCTTGCATCCTGGGAATGGACAATTTAAGACATCTCCCTCCATTCAACAAATATTATTTTGAACTGGATGGCGTTCTTGTGCCTCGAGTAACGATACCCACCACAATTGCACCACATTATACTCCAACAGCACAGCGTGTTGAAAAACCTGTTACATTAATCGAACAAGTAAAAACACCGAAAATAATACAACCAAAGATTTGTACATACAATATACCAACCACCAACGAATTTGAAATATTAATACACAATATGTTAGAACCTCTTTATTCAGACAATCCATTAAAATGGTTTGACAAAGCGCCACGGTATTGTAAAATTGAATTAATGGAACAATACAAAGATGCTAAAGTCAGAGTTAACAATATCATGGTATCACCAACGGATAAAGAAGAATTTGCAAAACAAATAAAAGACCTATTAAATTTGAAATTAATACAGAAAAGTTTCAGTACCCACTCATTCCCAGCTTTCTTAGTAAGAAATCATGCTGAAATTAAAACGGGAAAAGCTCGGATGGTAATAAACAATAGAAAACTTAATAGCTATACAAAGTTTGATGGATATTTTATTCCTTCTGCTGAACATCTAACAAAACAAATCCAAGGAGCAAAATATTATAGTAAATTTGATGCAAAATGGTGTTTTTGGCAATTAAAACTTGCTGATAAACAGTCCATAGAGCTAACCGCCTTTAGTTTCCCACAAGGACATTTTGAATGGTTAGTTATGCCTTTTGGATTAAAAAATGCACCACAAATATTTCAAAAATGGATGAATTCTATGTTCCGACATTTACCTTTTGTATCTGTCTATATAGACGACATTCTTGTTTTCTCTAATTCTGTAGAAGAACATAAACAACATCTTATGGCAGTTGTTCAAATATTACTTCAAAACGGTGTTATTTTAAGTCCTTAAAAAACTGAATTATTTAAAAAAGAAAGAGATTTTCTTGGAAAACGAATTAAAAATGGACAAATAGAATTACAACAACACATTTATACTAAAATTAAAGATTTTCCCGATACATTTAAAACAATAAAAGAACTCCAAAGTTTCTTAGGATTATTAAACTACAGCAGAAAATTTATCCCTAATTTTTCCGCTAAGACCCAAAATTTACAGAAAAAGCTTACTGACGAACAAGCAAAATATAAACAACATAATGGAGAACAACCAAGAAGATGGAACACAGAAAAAATTCCTATTACCTTACAAAAGCAAGAAGAAGAAGAAATACAAAAGATTAAAGACCTAATAAAAGATCATAAAATCCTCTATTTTTCTTCAGATGAAGAATTACTTACACTACAAACTGATGCTTCTGACAATTTCTGGGCAGGAGTATTAATTGCAAAACAAAAAGAAGTTGTAGCATATTCCTCTGGAAAGTTTAGTAAACCCCAGATTAAATACGCTACCTATGACAAAGAATTACTAGCTATTAAATTAGCAATCAAAAGTTTACGAATTTATCTCTTGCATAGACAGTTTATAATAGAAACAGATAACAAATCTGTTGCTCAATTCTTAACAAAGAAAACTGTAAACAGTCCAGAAGAAAACCTTTGGAGAATTAGATTAGCTATATATTTAGAAATTTACAACTATGATGTCAAATACATTCCAGGCTACACTAACTTTGCAGCTGATCTTCTTACCAGGTTATGAAACATGGATGAGGACGATATAAAAAGAACCAAAGAATTATTGAAAACCATGAAAAGACAAGAAGATTTCAAACAAGTGAAATCATCTAAAAAAGCCAAGAAATCCTCCATAGAGGGTTCAACTTCATAGGAATCCGAAGAAACAAATGCTCCCACAGGAGTAAATGAAGAAAAGGTCCAACAGACCAAAACCACTCAAACAAACAAAGGCAAGGCAACACCTTCCAATACAACTCAGAAATTTGTTCCAATGAACAAAGGAAAAGCAACTGCTCCCACAGGAGTACAAAGACCATACATCTCAGCGGTGGTCAAAGAATGGTAAAATCTATACATGAAAGCATCGAATCCTAACTTCTATGACAATTTCAATGGATGCTTTAAGGCCATCCAAGCTGCAGACCATAGAGCTGCAAATTTCTGGTTAACTTAACTGGAAAAGGCTTATCTAGGATTAAAGCATACAATACCCTAGAAAGAGAAAAAGTTATAAGAAACTCAAGAAATAGTGACTAAATTGTCACAACATTCTTTTACATCTAGATCTGAAGCTCTAGATTTGAAAGAAGCAGAGTTGTTCACTGATAAAACAACTGAACATGGTCATTTGAAAACAATATTTTCTCAAATGCAAACATATGATCTCGTAAATCTAAGAATTCAAGATTTTGTAGAATTACTTATACTTTATGAGATAGACAACACAAAAACCAAAGAGATGGAAGCTGAAATGACAGTCCAGGATATGATCTCCTTATATCAGCAACATCTCATCGATGAAAGCAATCTTCTTCTATTCTTCAAAAAGTTAGAAGACACAAAATTAGTTAAACTCTTACAAATTGAAGAGTTAATTCGCAATAACAACAGAAGACCACGGCTTATAGCCTGTTTTTCTGAAATACAAAAATATCAAAAACATATCAAAAAGGGCTTAGTACACGAAATTTATGTCAACACAAGCCATCCTGAAGAATATCCAGGTCATATTCCAGAAATATGTACAGCAAAACTTGTTGAACATTCAAGTAGATTTTTTACTATGTTCATGTTTAGAATTTGGAGCGTTTGGGAAGAAAGACAGTACACACGTCTTTATCCCTCCATCCAATTATGGGAATTACATCGGGTAACCGAAAATCCTCAACATGAATTCGTTAAATTCAACCGCAAAGAATTTAGTGAAGAAAGTGAAAGAATCCTAGCAGCATAAGAGTTCTTCTCAGAAGCCAATAACAAAGGCGAAATCGGATCACACTCTGCCACTAATGGCAAAACAGTATTATTATTGGACTACCTATCGGCTTTCGAACCATCGACAGAAAGAATAATGAAGGTTCAGCGTTTTTTAGACAGTCTCAAAATTGGCCCAGTTGGCACAATGGCTCAAGAAGAATACTTTGAAGAACAAGTAGAAAAAGAAAGACTTAGACGTGACTCTATAATAAGAGATACTATGGGTACCGATCCTTTTGATGACAAATCTCTAGCCAATTTAGAAATTCAAAATTAAAATAGAAGCATGGTGGACCAGCATCCAGAATAAAGGGACAAAGAACACATCCTTTACACTAGGGTGACATATCATACCTTAGCCTTTCCAACTCATCCTCTGCACAGAATAAACTAAAGGACACATCCTCAGCCTAAAAGTCATCCCTTAGCCTTTCCAACTCATCCTCTGCAAAGAATAAACTAAAGGACACATCCTCAGCCCAAAAGCCTAAAAGGGACACATATTAGCCCTATAGTAGACAGATGTCCAGCATAATTAATAAGAAATAAAGGAGAGAAGACACTATAAAAGGAGGGGACTACTCTGAAGATGATGATCAGAAAAATTTTCTTCATTTTCGTGCTTTCTCTTTATTGTATCCGAGCTCTGTAATATTATCTACTCTAGTAATAAAATTTCTGTTTCCGCAAGAAGTTTCTTCATTAGCGTTTATGTTGTAAATAAGGTTATCTGATGTATCTGAATTATAATCAAATTCTGTGGAATTTTCAGATTCTTGTTCAGAATCTTCAAGTGAAGAATTTTCTTCATTTGCTTTATATTTAAAATAGTTTATTGTCGTAGAATGTTCTTCGTAATAAGAATAAAGTTCAGTACTACCTATTTCTCCCGCAAGTTCTTTTTCTTGAAGAATAAGATAATTTTTATAGTAGATGGGATCAATCTCTTCAACATTTATTTTATTATTCTCGAGGACGAAATTCTTTTAGGGGGAAGTTTGTAACGACTCAGAATTTCTGTCATTTGAAATTCGTATATTTAATTGATTTTAAATATTAACAAGTAAAATCTGTAAGTGGAATAAATTTTATTTCGAATATAGTGATTTAACTGGATAATTAAATCGATAATTTAATATATGAAATTACTGAAATAATTGGAAATTGGGTTTAAATTAATTAAAATTGTTTTGTAAATTGTATTAAATCATATTGGAGTTTGAATGATGTTATAGAACTTTTAAAATTGAATTAAAAGTTAATTTGCAGAAATTGAATATTTTAATATTTACTTGACGAGTTAAAATAGCCATTTTTCAAACAGTCTCGAGTTTCAACGAAACCAATTTCATCGGATCCATAATGTTATATTATAGTATGGTTTCAAATTTCGTGTCAATCGGATTTACGTTTTGTCTGGGGCAAGCTAAAACGCGTAGAAATCGATTCGAGTGAATTTTAAATTTAAATAATTCGATTTGAAAACTTATCTTTCAAATTCGATCGAATTGGCTCCAGATATATATTCCATTGCATTGGGAATAGGGTTAAAACATTATAAACGCTAGGCAGCACGCTTCGTTTGGAGTTCGGAAAAATTCCGGATGAATAGTGCGCGTTAATTTTCTATAAAAGGCCACCAACATTCACAATTTACACTCAAAACCCTAGCTAGGTTACAGCCACCACTCTCAACAGTATCAATGGCCTAAAACTCCCATTTTCTTCCTCCTTTCTCTTCCAATCCGTAGACAATTACGCAAATTCTTCAACTAGAAACTTGTAGATCATCGCGAGATCTACGTCTTCAACGGTGATGATCGTTTCAGGTGGCCATTATCGACCGTATTTGGCTCGAGAAGTTGCTACGGTCGTGCTTGATTTTTGACACGTGGGGATGACTAAGCCTAGCCCCGTTCATGGTGGTGGTAGGCATGGTGATGGGCTTCGATAGGGTGGTTGTTGATCGACCTAAAGCTTGTCGTAGAGGCCGCGATATCTAACCCTAAAAGGAGAAGTTATGGGTTCGGTCGCTTGTGTAGAGCTGAGGAGGAAGAAGACGTCAACACCCAGATGTGATCAAAAGAAAATCAACGGCTAGATGGATAATGGTTATAAAATATAAAAATAAATTGAAAAATTAATTTATATTAAAATTCGGCTGAATTTTAAAATGTTGTGACTTGTTCATACGAGGTCAAAAATTGACGAAACGAATTGCGTTGGGTTCGTATGGACGAACACTATGCGACGGAGCAGGATTGGAGTTGATTGGAGCTTGTGAAAATTTTGGATAAAATTAAACGCGCGTTTAATTTTATTCAAAATAAAACACTGCAAGTGTGTTGGAAGCACGGTGAGAACTTCTCACTCAATCGAACCAGTTTCGATTTAAATTTTCAATAGTTAGATTTAAAATTGCTTAATTGTGTTGATTGTATGCTTGGATGATAAAATTTATCTATTGAAATAGACCATATATGCTGTATATTGAGCGGAGGTTATTTATTAAACACATATACCGCGATATTCCACCTTGAAGTGGAATTGTTATTATATATGTACTTGGAGTTGATTTTCCCGCATTATATAGCGGATGAGACCCTATTGCGCTACATAATAGCGGATAATATTTTTATATAAACCCATGTACCGCGATATCCCGTATTGGAACGAGATTGGTATTGTGCTAACATCTGTGAAGGCAGGGAAACAAGTTGGAGGGATCCAACTGGATTCCTCAACCGTATTGATTTATTTACAGATGTTTGCGATATATTATGTTATCATATTAATATATGATGTTTTGGATGCCGTAATTGTTATATTTAGTGTTGTTGTAGCATTGGGCCTATTTTGGAAAATTAAAAGTGTTAAAGTGATGATTTCCAAATTTTAAAAGGATTTTTAAAGTGATTTTTGAAAGTATACTTTTTATTAAATTTTTGGAATTGATTCATTATAAATAAACAAACGTTATAATTTTAATGTTATAAAAATTATGATTTTTGAGAAATATAGTTGAAAATTAATTTTTTGAAATATGGAATTAATGATTTTTTTAAAATAGTTTAAATTGAGATTTTTCAATTTATTATAAAAGCTTTATATATATAAGATTTATAAAATTTGATTTTTATAACTCAAAGTGATAAAATTATAAAGGAGTTTTAAAGACGTTTTAAAAATAATAATATAAATGGATTTATAAAGGAATAGAATCTACGATTTGTGAAGTTATAATAAGAATGAATTTGTAAAATAGAGAACTATAAGTAGTTTGCTTATGATTTGGATTTTGGCCTATAAATGTGATATGGATAGAATCTGTTAATAAAGTGCTTTTATAAGTTGAAGTCGTTGTAAATTATAAATGCAATTTATAAACATTGTTTTATAAATCCAAAATCGACTTATTTTGATAAGTTAATTTTTATATGATATTAAAGGAAATATATTCACGATTTTGGACAGTGGATAATCCTTTAAATGAAATGTGTGGAAATATTGAATTTGGTTAACGAAGTATATTCACGATTTTAGACAGTGAATAATATACTAAAGAAAGATTTTGGGGAAGTGATATTTTAAATAGAATTAAAATGATTTAAAGAGGTTTTAAAATGTATTAAGTGTCGAAACCATAGATTTCAACATTCATTGTTGAAATTGACGTTTTCGAGAAATAAAAGGAAATGGTGGACTATAACACTGTTGTTATAGTAAATGATTATATAGTATCGGGATTTATAAATCTATCTTAATTTCGAATCCCCATACTAGTGATTTTGGGTTGTCGTAACGATGTTTTGCGCAACATTCGTTTAAGACTCGAATAAATGTATTTAAGAGAATGTTTCCCTTAAAGAATGAAATATATACTTAAATTGTGATTTAATTATATTGAATACTTTCCAAATGATTGAAAATAAACAGATTTGTGAATTACTTATTATTAAATAAGTATGGAAACGTTTTCCTACATGAAGCAAAATGTTTTGAGATTTTATCTTTTAAAGATAATTTTAAAGTGAATATTTGAAATCAATTTGAAAATCATATATCAGTGGATAATTGAAAATTTAAATTCATCGTGGAATTTATAAAGGAAAGGGAAATTTGTTTAAAAATAAAAATTGATTTATTTTTGAAGTGTGGGAATAAATTTATGGATTGGGAACGTAAGTCTAAAATGAGTCGGTAAGGATTTATTGGATTGATTTAAATGAACCATTTTGAAATGAAAATGAATATGTAACGACCCGTAAAATTTTGATAATTTTTAATGGTTTTATTTAGCGTATTTAATTTGATTTTTGAGAAATTTTAAATAGTAATATTTTAAAATAAAATTTTACATTTGGATTACGTATAGTTAAATGTGGCAAGTGATAAATTTTCATTAAAAAGTAAGGAAGTATATTTTAGGGTGTGATTCTGTTCAATTTAAGTCAGTAATAATTGATATTCATTAAATAATTTATTTTGGGAAAGTAACGCACATCTGTTTTATTTTCCATCATTTCTTTTATTTATTTTCAAACGGTTCATTTTGCCTTTATAACGTGTCCTTCTGTATTTATTCTTGCTGTCCAATCAAGCTATTAATTGCTTTTATTGTTTCTAAAACAGTGTGTAGCTGTTACTTTTTCTACCATTAAAATTTCAATTGCTTAATAATTTTTCCAATTCACAGGTAGACTTCCCCATTCCTAGCCATTAATAAACTTTGAAATCATCGTCCTTGCCTTTCGTTATACCCTGTTTTATAATAATAATTGAAATTTATAGTCGTTTCAGTATATAACTTTTACATGTTTTATAATCATTTAATTTCAGCAGTCCATTGCCTTTAATTTTAATCTGTTCCATTTTCTTCCCAGGCAACAACTCACATTCCATTTCGCTTATAAATCAGTTTCCACTTTTACTCACCTACTCACCTTTTCTTCCATCTATCCGTTTAATAGTTATATATAAGTTATAATACGTTTCCCTGATTCATCTCCTTTCCTTGGGAAGTGATTAATTTAAAAACCCATCTTCCCCTCATTTCTTTACACTTTCAACTAAATTTTAGCTTGTGACCGTTGCTGTACATTTCATTAAAGAGGTACGTTACCTTATTAATCTCCGGAATTTAAGGTTGAAAATTTTATTTTTCTAACATTTCCTTTCCTACGCTCCCTGTTTCCACTTCTTTCATTATGATCGTTCATTTTATATATACACTACAGCTGAAAAGTTATAAAACGTATAAACTTAGATACGTTTTGTATTTATTAAAACTTTAAAGCTCACCTTAAATTGTGCAAAGCGTTTTTCCTCTGCCTTTAAAACTTTGGGTTTATACCTACTGTTGCTTCCTCTTCTTCCCTGAAGCCTATTTTCTTTCTTTCCCAAGTTGTTACAGCGCCTCTTCAAGGCCATAACAGCCGATACCCCTATCGCCATCACCCATCAAACACTCGTCACCACTAGCTTGCGTACGTTCGCATATATTAGGTATAGTACTTCTGTTTGTTAGCATTATATATATATATATATATATATATATATATATATATAATATCATTGAATTTGTTATATGGGTTATATTATCTTGGTTTTCCCTATTACCAGTTTAATAATATATTATACAAATTTTGCAGCGTCTATTATATGGTTTATATATATATGTCAAAGTTATTCTTTTATATATATATAAATGTATTTGTGTATATATGTATATATGCTGTTATATTAGTTTATAAGATAAAATTTTCATTTTTGGGTTGCTGTACGTAAAGATGCTTTTTGTTCTAATATTTTTAAGCTTAGTATTTTGTTTTTTTTATATATAATATTTTAAACGTGAATTTGATTTAAGTGAAGCTTTTCGTATCATGTTATTAAATGAAATAATATTAGGTGATTTAAAAATATATATGCATTTTTTGAATCTTTTTGGGGTTTTGTTGGTTTTGTTATATAAGCTTAGTATTTTGTTTTTTTTATATATAATATTTTAAACGTGAATTTGATTTAAGTGAAGCTTTTCGTATCATGTTATTAAATGAAATAATATTAGGTGATTTAAAAATATATATATGCATTTTTTGAATCTTTTTGGGGTTTTGTTGGTTTTGTTATATACTACTCTTTCTTAATGCAATGTACTGGAAACAACAAAATAGGTGAGTGAGAAAAAGAACGAAAACCATATATATATCTAAGCATTCGAGTTTATACATTTGGTCGGTAAGTATATGGTATTTATAACGGTTTTGAAAGTAAATTTTAAGCATGTAGAAGCGGTTTATGTCGTAATGGTTATATTATTATTTAAATATAAGTATCACATGCGCAGGTTTTAAGTGTATATAGTATATTTATAATATAAAGTTTATTAAGTTATAAAAGTTTATACAGTTCATATTTTGTAAGATAAAGTTTAAAAGTTGTATACGCGGCAGTTGATATGTTGCAATGAACATACATTATATATAAGTATTTCTTTTAATAAGTATTGTTTCAACATATATATTGCATATATGTTTGATTTTTTTGTATATATGTTGGGTTAAAAACAATGATTTGAAATGTATGTTTATTAAATTTACAATAAGTTTTATATATGTAAATAGTTATATATAATTATATATATAATTGTAAGTTCACTTATATCATTCATATTCATCGATCTAGTTCTAATTTGAATTCGATTTTTTCCTCTTCCATTTATCAGCTTTGTTCGTCGTGCCTGTTTTCTTCATCAAATCGTGTCTATCCAGCATTGCTTTGGAATTCCTAACTAAACTTCATTGTCTATTCTCTTTAGCCTCGAAAGGTGAGCAATCAGTCACGATTAACGTTCTTATATTTATTAAATTTGATTTCAACTAAAACAACAATTGAAGTATGCTGCTGTAATTATTTAAATTGTTATATTTATGCCATTATCTATAACTGTTCACTTGTGGGATATGACACTATATCCTATTGTTTTATTATACTGTTATTGATGATATATGCATGTCGTTATATTATTATCATATATGTTATCACTCTGCAAGTGCCCTGTTAGTATAGTATTCACTATGGGTTGAAATGGTACATACCCGAACGGACTTTAGGATAGAAGAAAATCGTTATGGGTTGAAACGATAAGCCCAAGCAATTTTCATTTAATCGAATTTTGGATTACGGGTTGAAATGATATCCACCCGTACATATTTAGTGGACGGATTGGAATGATAAATATCCGTAGCACTTGACCATATGGTAGAAAATATATACAAACACCGTTGGTCCATATAAAAATATTTTAAAATAAATTCAATGATTTCGGAAAGAAATATATGGTTAAATAAATATTGATTCTTAAGATGAAAATTATATATATATATATATTTAGTAGTAATATTTGATTTAAAATTAGAATTGATTTAATACACATAATATGGTTAAGTATTTATGTAAATCTATATTTCAAAAAGATTTTCCTGTAATTAATTGAATAATTAAGATTGGGTGATAAATTTGGATTTATTAAAAAGGGTATTTAAATAAGGATTTATTTAATTAAGTCGATTTGAAATTATTAAATGGGAAATCTAAAGGTATGACTTTTATAACTGGATTTTTGATTTAAGTGATCTAATGAATATTTTACGTTTAAATAAATTAAAATAAAATATTGAGTAAAATGTAATTTAAGATTACTTAATGATATTGAATCAAATGAGGGAGCATTTCAAGACTAAATAATAATGAGGTTAAACGAGATCTTTATGAAACTGTTAAATTTAACATTTAAATATTAAAGCTTTGAACTATATTGGAATTTAAATGGGTTATTTTGAGATTCAGATCTGCACTTGAAATCAATATAGTTGAATTGTTATTTAGAAACTAAATTGAATAAAAAATGAAAATTTAGGTTGAACTAAAATTTGAAATTATTATATTAGAAAACTAAATTGAATAAAATTTAGTTTGAAACGTTGAATACTTAAAGCTTGAAATATGTTGAAATATAAAGGTGTATTTTGTGATTACAAATCCGAATTTTGAGATCGATATTTAAATGGTTATTTAGGAAT
The DNA here is from genome assembly GCA_030765085.1 of Allium cepa. Lineage (NCBI taxonomy): Eukaryota > Viridiplantae > Streptophyta > Magnoliopsida > Asparagales > Amaryllidaceae > Allium > Allium cepa. Next base: position 889,045,055 of record CM060939.1, read on the forward strand.
TGAGTTGACTTTTAAATTGATAAATTGAGATTTGACTAGATTTGAATTTTCGATTGGAGTAGATTTGAATCATAACTGTGAAAGTGATCAAATTTGAAAACTGATATATTTGAAGTGAAATGAGATTTTGTTTTTGAATAATAAATAAAATTGAGATGACCACGGTGACATAATGTATATTTCTAACCTATAGATAGTTCCATGGATCCTTAGAGGATGGTTATCCCAAACATCCTCTAAGTTAATTTTATTTCAGTTGATATTTCACTTGAGCTGGATTTATTGATATAAGAATGTTAATCCTGAGTCGAGTATTTTGTGTTTTGCTTTACGCTCGGGTCAGACTGAGTGATACAGCATGGAGACTCACCTTTGGAGTTTGGAGCTTCGCTTGGAGATCCAACTATCGCTTAGCTTTCAACACTTCCATTTGATTCGTTAAGAGAAGTAATCTGTTGCATTAGAGACTTCACTGTATCTGGGATATTCTGATGTATTTCATTTCTAACTTTGTTATAGTAGCTTCATGAACTACTGTTCATTTGTTCCGCTGCGTATTATTCTACTACTCTGTATCTGTGATTCTGTGATTGATTTATTTGCTGTATATTTTTTTTGCCAAATTTAAATTAACAATTCGGTACTTTGAATTATTCAAGTCGGACATGTATGGTATTATTGTCGATTTGAATGGTCCAAAATAGATATTTCACTTGAGTTGGATTTGTTAAGCTATATTTCGACCAAATCCTAAGGTCGCTGTTTGTTTTTATAGTTTACTTCTAATTTAATTTCTTGAAGTAGATCAATCATAAAGCTATGAATCCCATTTACTGGGTTTTTATGAGTGGGGATATGAACAACATGCTCATATTGTTCAATACTTAGATCAAATTGACACTTATGTGTGTCCAGAATAACAATCTTATTATTTTCCATAAACAAGGGTCTTTTGAACACAATTCAATTATGAGTTTATACAAAACATTTGCAAATAGATAAATGCTTTCATTCGAATAATAAATCTTGATTCGCAAACCTAACGTTACAGATTAGTTTTGACCCTAGATTAAGCGGCTAAACACGATACCCCTAAAGGCTTTCCTAGCCTGCCGTGCTTTTATAGTAGGGTAAGGCTTCGAATTAACAACCACAAGCCTATATCGTTGCTTCACTTAAGTAGAACACAGCAATGGTTCGTTTCCTACTATAGTGCGTAATAATCAGTAATCAATAGGTCGTTATTCCGCTGCGTATTATTCTACTACTCTGAATGTGTGATTCTGTGATTGATTTATTTACTGTATATGTTTTTTTGCCAAATTTAAATTAACAATTCTGTATTTTGAATTATTCAAATCGGAAATGTATGGTATTATTGTCGATTTGAATGGTCCAAAATAGCGAGTCGTTACAGAATAAATATTTGTGAATATAGCCCATGTAGGGAAATGATTTGAAATTTGTTTTCAAAAGTTGTAAAGGTGGAAAATGATTGAAATTGGTTTTTAAATAGTTGAAGTGTTAAAAATATATCTCGTAAAGATATTTTTGGAAATAAATAATTTGGGAAAATTATTTGGAACCTGGTGATGTTGTGCAGATCCATTGATAGTTAAATAACCGACTATCAATATTTACCTTTAATTAGGTATTTGTTGTGATTTGCTTGAATTTGAATGCTACACTTATTTGTAAAATAAGCACTCGTTATTCGGTTTAGCCGGGGGAGGACCTTTGTGTCATATAACCCATTCCGTATAGTGATACGATGTATATGGATAGCATTGAAGACCGGTGGTGAAGACCGGGTATTTGCGAGAGCAATTGGATGACCTATCGATTGTCTCTGCACCGATAGCTACGGTATGGAGATTTACTTTGTGATGGGAAGTCCGATCGGGATTGTGAATACCCGGATTGCAAGGGCTTCTTTGGAAGTGCCTTCGGTTCTGCTCGAACCCGGAACAGACTTGTATGGTTACATGTCTAACATTACATTTTGAGATATAAAGCAGATTTCTTTCAAATACATTTCTATTGGTGGCGGAGAATTTATTCTATTAGCTTAACACCCTTCTCTGAGACGTATGAGCTCAGAGGTTATGTGGTTGAAGGTTATCAACGATATACTCCAAATTTAGCAAAGTGACATGTTGAGTGCTGTTGTGTGTTGATCATTCATTGATCATTTGTTGAACAAAGCATGGCTTTGTGCCAAAGAGTAGCTTTGTGGACGAGACTTCGTCGGACCTCACACCCTGGAAATGGTCAAAACAGGAAAGATGCGGCAAGGTTATGAGGATCGCGCCCTTTAGGTGTGTCATTTCCTTCTGGAAAAGTGTGGTGTCAGGTATGGAGCCCTGATATTTAGCCAATGTGGTTGCTCCAATCTCATTTACTGTGTGGTTGTTGCTTTAGAGGTACCTCGAATAAAGTTCCCAAAGGACCGGAGGATGGCATACTCGTGTAGTAGTTACCTAGGTATAGAGGTAACCCGGCCTTGTGTTGGCAGAGAGCTGGTTAAGTTCTTGGGACGTCCCGCCAGAGACGATCTCATGTGGCAGTAGGAAGTTCCTTAGCCTGACCATTTGTTGGAAATCCAAACTTCAAATACGTACCTTGTACAGTTTTAGTTGTAGAACCTGCCATTTACTTATGGTGGCGCCCCACTGTTTAGATGGTAGCTATAGTAGGCATAGTTCGGAATGTCTATGTTGGCTAAGATTTATATCATACATTCGAAATGTTTTCTGCACCTTGCACTTTTAGTAATAATATCAAGAAATTCTCTCGTATCAAGCATGTTTGACTATCATAAGAAGTAATCTCCTCCAATTCGGCGTTTGCATTGTGTGTGTGGCGGGAGGTCTTATGGTAGTTACATTTTCTAAAACATTGCGAATTGACTTTAAAAACATTTCTTTGTTTATTTTTAAAGATAAAATGTTTTAAGTTCTCACACCAGTCCCATGATTGACTTGGAGTTCATTGTTCCCTTTCTAAACTCTGGGTGCCTACCAATTTCCACACGGGCAGTTTAGAGTCAGGTTATTAGGTCATTCTGGAATTCAGAGATGCTGCGGAGGTCTAGAGGCAAGCTGGATGGCATGGCGTATCAAATAGTATATAGTATTTCTTTTCTGTTGTTTGTTGTTGTACACTCTGATAATGTAATGTAATGTGATGTAATGTAATAACTGATATAGTCTTTTTGTTTTAGAGATTATTCATTTATCTATTAAATGTTGTTCCGCTGCGATTGTGAGATTCTGATGTTGTTTCTGTTGTTTTCTTTTTCTTTCTTTCTTTCTTTCTTCTTCTACCTTCTACCTCTTCTTTAACCCTAACAGTACGGTTTTCTGGCCTTCGATTGTCTGGCAGTTGATACAGTGGACGTATTAATGTCGACCTTCGTGGTCGAAAAACCAAAACCTTACATAGGTTATAAAAAAAACTATATAGTTTATTTTGAAGATAAAATCAATACACATACTCATCTTTACTAACTTATTTTAAAATAATGTGTTTTAGTGAATAATTTGTTTAATTTAATAAATATGATTTTGGGAAAAGAAAAGAAAAAATAAATAAACCTATACACATTTTAAATCTACTTGTTTAATTTTACAATAAAGCATATTTTGAAGGTAGACTTGTTGAACAAAATATATTAATTATTTTAGTTGCTAAAAATAAATTGGTAAAAGGTAATTTGTTCAAATAAATTTTTTAGTTTAAATTTAAATTGTTAGTTTAAATTAAAATCATTGATTAATTAAATTTATCTAATGGCAGTTAATTGTTCGATCAATTTAAAATATTAATAAAACCTTATAATGTTGTTACAAGGTTTTAAATGGTGAAGAAAAGGCTGGTTTGGGTTGGATTGCAAAATAAAGGCAAAGGTGAGATCTTCTCACTCAATCAGAATTTTCTGATTTAATTTTAAACAGTTAAATTTTAAATAGTTAAATTAAATAGGAAATTATTGTCAAGGACAAAATTTCACAGCTTTTTAGCCTTAAGGACAGACCTTCAATATTTTATCCTGAATGCAACTTTTTGTAGGTATCAATTTTTAGTTATTGATAGGAGTTTTTAAGTATCAATTTGTAGCTATCGGTAGTAGTTTTTAGGTATCAGTTTTAGCTCGGTAGCAGTTTTGTTGTCCTTATAAATAATTTTGGAAAATGTTTGTCCTTATGAATAATTTTTAGAAGAATGTTTGTCCTTGTGGTAAAAATATTGAGGTCGTGTCCTTGAGGCAAAAAATATACAAATCTTCGTCCTTTAAATTAATTCCCCCTAAATTAAATACCATAACTACTTAATCAAATATTTTCTTTCTCTTAAAATCAATTAAAAATAATAATAGTTTTTTTGAAATATTTTAAAAACAACTTTACAAAACTTTCCAGTTTATACTTCGAAAATCTTTCTTTGAAACATGCTTAGTTTCCAGAAAAGCATACACGTCCCATCCCTTAAAAATAAATCTCGCTATTAGTTTAAAACAATTCACATTTCCTTTATAAATCACAATTTAAACACTTCGACTTTTCAACCCATTTCTTGAATTTAATTCCTTTAACTCTTTTACTTAAGAATTTCTTTTATTTCCTTTAAACCCAATTTATTTTATTTAAATTTAATTTCCCAGATTGTATTCACCCAATCATAACACAACACAATTATATTTTCAAATTATTCTATCATAGTATATAAATGGAATACAGCATAACAAGATCTAAATCAATTTATCACAGAATATAAATGAGATTTATCACATAATATAAATAAATTTCTATTTGTGAGGAATCCAGTTGGATCCCGCTAACCTATTTTTCCCTGTATTCACAGATATTAACACAACCAATAAATATCGATTCAATTTGATAAAAAAATTCATATTCAGCTAAACAACCAATCAAACATTTAAATATTAGCTATTAAATTAACTGGTTTCCAGATGTAAGTGAGATTAACTCACCTTGGCTTTCGACGAGCGTTCAAATTTAAATTAAATCGAATGGTGTTCGATTTAACCTAATTTTTACTTGCTCCGATTAATCCCAGAATTGCTCCACTGCGTGGTACTCGTCTCTGCGATTCTGGGGTCGCCAGTTTCTTTGAAATCTAATAACGTATACACAAGATATAAATTTTCAGAGTTTGAATATAAAATTTAAAACAAATTTTCTTTATAACTTAAACTAAATCGGACCATTGGATTTACCAACCGAAATCAAGGCCGTGAAAACTTTCTTCTCTCGCGCGCATTACAGGATGAAGCCGAACACATCAGCAACGAAGAAGCGCCATCTTCCCCCTTCATCTTCGATCGGACTAAGATCTGGAACCATCACCACGCGCGGCCAGACACGCTCCACCCACGGCCCAAAAATCGCGAAGCTCGGCCACCCCCATCACCAGAAAATCACGCGCAAACGGCCAGGCTTCTCGGTCGATTTGCTGCTAAATTGTTGCGCCACAACCAATCTCAACCGTAAGATCTAAAGAGGTCGAGGAGCTCTTCGATTCCTTAGTTGATGATTTTTGCTGAAAATGAGAGGATGGGAAGAAAATCGAGAGGGGAAATCACAAAGCATAGACCATTAAAGTATTTCGTGGCGCCTGCGTTGAGAAACTAGGGCTTCGGCCTGAAAACGTGAATCTATATACATTTTAATGTAATATTTTATTATTAATTTCCACCAATCTACAAAGTTTTCAAACGAACTCCTAACTAGAAATGTCGTCAACCGTTTAGAAGGTTTTACCAGCGTTCCGAACACAATGAGACGTGTTTCGGAGGCTAACTCGACCATATGTGGAAGATAGCTTTTTTGAATTGATTTAAAATATAAATTTTCGATTTTAATTTTCAACACGTTTCTCACCCGTACGAACGAACGGAAACTCCAAACGCTACGAAATTTGAAATCCGATAATAATTTACTATTACGGATCCAACGGAACTGGTATCGTCGAATTCCGAGACTGTGCCCCGGAAGGTTATTTTAACTCGTCGATTAATTCGAGCAATCTTCAAAATCGTCGAAATCACTAAAAATTTTATCTTTAAAATTTCATTAACTCTATTATGACTCGTATAAAATTTATATTCACATTAGAAATCATTCTGATTCAACTTAAATCAAAATCTGATTATTTGCATTATTATATTATTAAATTCCATTGTTAAATTAATATAAACTTCAAAATTTAATCTATTGACTTTTAATTCCATCCAACAGTCCAATATTCCAATTCAAATCCAAGTAGGCATAAAATAAATTTTAGAGTCTATTTTTACATCTATTTACACCCATAACTACCAATTATGCCAATCACAAAATTAAATTATTATTATTCAAATTTCAATTAAATTTCCATATTTGAAATTTAACTAATTCTATTAATTTAACTAAAATCTTTTTATTCGAAATCGAATTAAAATTCACATTCAACATTTAAAATGAATTAAATGTTCAAAATCTAACGACCAAAAATTCTGGGTCGTTACATTCCTCCCCCTTATAAATTTTCGTCCACGAAATTTGCTAAGGTAGAAAGAATGCTCCAAACCCAATAGCAAAACCTACTTAGTGAAAATATCGATTTCTCTTTTCCCAAATTCTTTAACTTCAAATCAAAACTGCTAGTTCCGATTTCTATTCCAAAATTCTTTTTACTTTTTTTTTTAATTTGAAATCAATATGTCGTTAACGAAATGTTTGAAAAAAATTTAAATTTTTTTCCTAACCGTCAAAATTTTCGGAAAATTTTGACAGAGTCTCCCTTGTACGGAGGAGCTTTTGCTATATCACAATAGATATAAATATATATACATCAACCCACACGGTCGGAAAACCAAAAATAGATCATATTTCCTATTTTTATTGCGTAAGTGTAACTTTTATTAGCATTCTAAAAGCAAGCGCCAAATAATATTGCATGTACACACTCCAACTCTATCTACTGCTTCTCGTACCTATACTAACTTAAACAAGCACATCAGTTTTCAATAATATGAGAATTAACAACATTCCATTCATTTATCTTAGCCAAACATATCAATTACATACCCAAACAACTAAATTTCATAATCCTGCATGTTAACTTTCTTTAAAAGAAATTCACAAGTTCAACACCATTTTAATCCTCTTTGCAAATCCAAACTTCACTTTGTTTCACACTAATAATTTACATATAAGTTTACTGCATATAAGTCATATTTAACACGACCAATTCATCATTGTACCAATTAAGCTCATATTCACATCAAATTGGTTTATAAGCCTTATTTACATATATTTACTCCTATTCAATTTCAAATTGATGGACAATAAATTTTATTTTCAATTTGATTCATTCGTATCTCTTTTATGATTCATTTGCATTTATATACAAGTCCACTTAACAAGATTTTAATCCATTTCAAATTGATTTAAAAACTAATTTCATTCACTTCTTTAAATCAATTCAATTTCTATTTACAACAAAACGACCAATTTCTATGCAAATTCTAATGTTATTCATGCAAGTAACCACACTTGAGCTTATAACCGTTTAAAATTAATTCCAACTTAGATTAATATTAATTTTATTCAATTCTACATGGTTCACAATCAAAGCATCCTTATTCCATTGCAATTATTAAATCAAATCCTTATTCTCACTTCAAGTTCATCATCCAACTTAAGTTTATATTAATATCATTCCATTGTGTATTATTTACAACTCATACATTCTTATTTCATCACACTATTTAATTAAAACCATTTCACTTGCATTTTAATTTTATTAACTAAACAAATTTCATTCAAGACCCCTTATAAAGCTTGACCACCAATTTTCTTAGGTTGTTTCAAGTACACAATGTTTCTATTTCTGATATCAACTTTATTTTATTTCCATTTGATTCTTATCCAAATCAAACTCCAATCCATTCACAAATTTTAACTCAATTTGTTTATTTATTCAATCTATTTTAAATTTATTTTCTTAACAATGAGACCACTTTAAATCATGTCACTCATTTGTATTTATTTATAAGTCAAACCATTACTATTATAATCTAATTCCATTATTCATTCACACTCTCAGCTTTTTATTGCCAAAACTAAATCCCATACTAGAACTGGGTTTTTATTTTTTTTTTCAAAGTTTTCTTAACAAACTACCAAAATTTCTTACATGCCAATACAAATTCCATTTAATTTAGTTTACACTAAATTCATCTTCAAGCTTCTCTTTATTTAATTTATCTTATGCTAAACTCATTTCCAAACAATTCTTTTTGAATTAGTGGAGTTAAAATTTTGTTCACACAATAACCTTTCAACTTAATTAAATTTCATTCAATTCAATTCTTTGTCCAATTCTTATTCAAGTTAATTCATATCATTTCCTTTACTATCATAAATAAGAACTTAATTCCATTCATTTTTATTCATAACACAATTGAATTTTGATTTTAATTAAATCCAAATTCAACTCAATTCCATTTAATCGAAGTTAAATCCAATTCAATCCAATTTATTTCTCCTTTAATATAAGTTCAAGCTTTATTTACCGACTTAGGTCTATTCACCTTTTATCTTTTATATTTTCTTCATCTTACTTCAATTTACATTTCATTTAGGATTTAAATTTTGAATTTCCCATAAAGTACCAACCATCTTATTTTTGTTTTACAATTTATATTTCCTAATCTTAAGTTCATCAACTCATTAATTTAAAAGCTTATATTGCTCATTTTAATCCATTTACATCTTATAATCACAATTACAAATTTTATATATGTGTATCACTGAATTCTTAAGAATACAAATTTTCTTTCAATTTAATTCTTTGTAAAATTTTAAATCCACAATTTCAAATTATATGTATAACACTTAATAGCTTATGGGTACAATTCATTACACATGACCCACAACTACAAAGTCATTTTACATTTCAATTTAACCCAAATCAATTTTATTCTAAGTCCAAGTTATTTAACTTATCCCAAGTTGTTCAAATTTTCTGTTCACTTCAATATATTTTATTCACTACCATTTACTCAAGTTAAATTTCAATTCTAGGATTAAAAATTTCATTTCCTTCTTATTAATATCAACTTCACTAAATAAGTCCAATAGTTGATTCATTTTAACTTTACACATTATTTAAATAGAATTTTCCAGAATTCGATTACCCGGTTTTTTTCAAAAATCATTTTGAAATAATAATCAACACATACCTACTTGGTATATCAAATCAAATCTCCGGATTCCCAAAAAAACTTGGTTGTACCAAAACAATTTCCTCTTTTTTAAAATTTCTAAAATCACTTGTATCTCAAACAAGTCTAACAAATATTACAATCGCTCAACATGGTAGCAATCCATTACTTTAGAAACTCGAAAATTCTAATGATGTGGCCACTACCATCAGGATTATTTTCCAACGACTGAAGTGAGTTCAGTGCTTCCTTACTTTCCCGAATTCATTTCAAAACAATCCTCATTCAAAAATACTTCCCAAAATAATACCCCATCATTGCCTTCAAACACTTTGGAAAACATTCCAAACATTCCCAAGATTTTAAATTTCCCTTAACTTTTGTTTTCATTACATTTAAAACACTTTTCAAAATTTCCGAGATATAAATTCAGGTTTAATTCAAATTTAGTTATTCTTCCTTTGTATAATTTATACTCAATAGAATTTTATTTAATTATAACCATTTCAAAATTTAGATCAAAATTTTAAACTCTTATTTGATTAAGATATCCACATCCAAACAATCAAATATATATATAATTTCAGAAAATTATTTCTTTTATATCAAAATATGATTTTGGGTAAAATTATTTCACTTACCTACTTTAAAAACAATACGACGTCGGTTTATCTTGTTTAAGAGTTTAGAAACCCTTATCGATACGGTTGTACTTCCCGTACCGACCAGAATTCATAAACACTCAATCGATAAGTCAACACAGTATAAAAACAATTTTATATTCACTAACAAGTACGCTCTAATATCTATTAATACACTCAACTCATTATAGAGTACTATTGACTCTATATCTAATGAGTAATTTCCCCACTAAAGCCTAGGTTGTCGCCAACCTATGCTCTGATACCAAGTGTGACGACCCACCCTACTCGACCCTCGAAAAGCGACAAAAATACTCCACGGTATAATACGCCGATAATCAAGTGCCGAAAAAGACAGACTGTTAAAGGAAAGAAAGGAGATAGAAGGAAGAAGGAACTAAACAATACCAGAATCTCACAATCGCAGCAGAACAAAATATAATATATAATATCAGCTCTTTGCACAGAATAAAAACTATATCTGTTTCATACAATATATCATCAGAGTATCTCAAACAAACAACAATTACCAGTCTGACAATCTCAAACAATCACAGCAGCGGGTATATCAAAGTATGGATAATACGTCTCGGACTCCAGCTCCTCTCCTGCTCCATAGCATCCTAACCTGAACATATAACACTCGGTCTGACCCGAGCATTATAATGAAATAACACCCGAGTCGGTCTGGAATACCAGCTGATTAAATACACCCAAATTGTTTATTAAAGTTCAAAAATCCTTTTGAAAACAAAAGCATCTCGTAAGACCATGCCCAAATAAACATGTTGGGTTTTTACCTTACCATAGCTAAAACACTTTTTTTATAAAAATACTCTGATATTATAATAGGGTCTATATACAAATACTTATAAAATTGCCGAAATTGTTACATTCATTAAATTCTAGCTACTAGCCACAATCGTGGGTAATACAAACAAAATTCGTAAATGGCGCGTAGGGAGAATGGATTTCCAACTAATGACTAGACACCGGGTACCACCTGTCACAGTACCTGGTCTAGATCAATGTTGTGACGCCCCACTCCGAGAGCCTCGTTAACAAAGAGTATTACATAGATAATACTGTCGGCTAACGCGGACAATAGAGTATAATGGAAGCGACCATGTGCAATCTTACCTTAACTATTCACTAAATATGTTGAAAAGTAGAAACACATTAAAATTCGACCTATTCAATAAATATTTAAAGCAAAACTACAATGGCTATAGGATCTATCAGAAGAAAATATAACAACTCAAATGTAATATACATCACAGAACAGTCGATCATAATATACACATACACAGATACACCACAGAGTATACAAAATAATACATGTCAAGTGGTACAGGAGACCACCATATACAGACGAGACGAAAGAGTATAAATCAGAGTTATAACAAACAAGGACTACAAAAGACGCTATAACAAAATGAAGCTAGCGAATAGTCCATGCGGAAGCAAAATAGGCTAAGTCCCCAAAAGCACCTAACCTGAAACATCTCGGTCTGACCCGAGTATAAAATACACGGGTCAGTCTAGATAACAAATCAGTTAGATAAACTGAACACTAATAAACCTGCAAGGTCATACAGTACAATAAATATCTCTAGGGGAGATAACACAATCATCAACAAGAGATGAATCAAATAGAACAAGCCTCATATCATCGGCAACATATAGAAACAAAGGATACAAATATCCCAAAACAAGCCAATAGGCAAACAACAAATACCAATAAGGTATACAAGTTCCACAAGGTAAACGCTATACTCCATGCGGCTCAAAAAGACCAATACCGAAGGGCGATACCAAGGGAATATACATTTCAATGAAACATCATAAAATTTGCGCGAGCTCAGTACTGTACAAACAAGGATCCATGATCCCGAAGACTCCAAACCCAAGTATCACCCATGCGGCACATAAGGCCAACATAAGAGCGAAACTATATAGGGCAACAAACCCGAAGGCACACACCCGAAGGCAACATACCCGAAGGCAACAAACCTAGGGAGACAGTCCGAAGACACTATCCCAGAGGTAACAAACCGTAGTGGTGAAGGTCGAAGACCCAGTACTGAACACCACTAACTGGCAGAATGTGTCACAACTCTCGAAAAGGAATCCGAAAAGTGTTAACGTATGTCCCATAACCACTCGTTCGCACTAAACGGTTTACTATCCATCAGTCCCTTTCACACTCAAAGCAGTATAAAGTTTACCTCATATCATCGATAAACCAAACCCTAAGGTCAAAACAATCAATCGAATAGGTCGAGGATTAATCGGAAAGATAAACGCACAGATTCATGGTCCGTGTTTTGCCCAACCATTTAATCACCCTTCCACTTCGTTCGAAGTGCGAAAGTGTGTGTGTTTTAAATAGAATTTATAAATTAGAGAAACGAACTTTTAAATGCGATTCGAGAGATTATTTTATAAAAACCCGTGGATTAAAATTAAAAGGAATCATCAAAGTCAAAACAATTGATAATCATACATAGGATCATCATGAATCGATTCAAATTGAAAATTCAATCCCAAAAGGCAAAGTGGGCTGAAACAGCAGGTTCAGTCGACTGAACAGAGTTTTCAGTCGACTGACCCTATACTTGGAAAATTTTCCAGGTTCAGGAAACTTTCTGTTTCCAGGTTCAGTCGACTGTGCAGAGTTTTCAGTCGACTGAATCATGCCTGGGCTGTTTTTCAGCCTTATTCAAATGAAGAGAAAACTCTCCCAAAATGCAATCGGACGAACATTGGCTCTAAGGGCTTATGCCAATCGACAACCCGGCCCTATATGTTCCTCGATGCATCACCAAAACATGATTAAAACATCAAAGTTAGGATTTCAATGATTTGAACCCAAAACACTAAAAATTGGAATATTCCCCAATTCAACCCAAACCAATTGCAAGTGCATATGAACAAGGTGTTAGGAATTCATACCTAACATCAATGAAATCAAGGGAAGTAGATGTGAGTTCAAAACTCACCTTTTTACACAAAACAAAGAAGATGAAGAAGCACAATTGCAAGGGATCAACCAACTACACTCCACTTCAACACTACAAGCTTCAATCTAGAATCAAAAGCAAGTATTTCCTAAGTTAGGGTTAGGAAATTACTGAAATTGAAGAGGAGAAAAGATGGAGAAGGTGGAGATGAACTTACCAATGGATTCTCTTTGATTTTGGAGCAAGAATCAAGTTACAAAGGAGAAACTAGGGCTTGCTAATTTCTATTTCTCTTTCCTTTCCCCCATTTCAGTTTTTAGTTTGAGAAATAAAATGAAATGAAGATGAAATGAAGAGAAGGGTTGAGCTAGGGGTTAAGTGAGCTAGTGGGTTGAACCCAACCCCAAACCCAATAGGAAAAGTAGCCAAAATTTCACAAACTCCAAACATATCAAAGATTATACTCAAAAAGATCGCAAACACCATTTTGGACTCAATGGAAATGGTTTCGAGCTCCAATTCGGCCATTTGCAGAAAGTAACATTTCGGACCCCAAAATCCGAATAATGACGCTATATTTAAATCAAACATTTAAATATAAAATCGTTAAATATGCGGGTTGTTACAAATATACCGAGGACCACTCCCGATCCCTTGCAACACAAGGCCGGGACTACCCTTTACTGGATAATCCCGAGTAAGATCACACCATGGTTGGGATTAGCAATCGCACCACTAAGCCGAAATAAAAGAGACATCTAGACAGGGATGACCTCACCCTGAAATGGGTGTTACCCACCTAGCCATGCTACATAACCCATGATTTTCAGTCATTCCCGGTTGATGTGGTTTGAGGTTAAGCGTTACCTTTAGAATGTTTCACTTAGAATGCCCATCGTCCACTTGACGATGCTCCGAAAGCATTCATCCATACAAGTCCGTCCCGGGTTCGAACGGAACCGAAGGCACTACTCCTACTACATCCATTTTGGAAACATCCTCAGGATTAATAGCGACTAGTCCTTGCACTTCACTGCTCCATCTTCATCTCCTAATTCGTTTTTCCATGAAAACAAACAAACCGGATCGATGTGGTTTTTGAGAAATTAATCCCGATCTCTTCGAAACGATCAATGCATTGGCGAATATTGATAGTCGGTGATTTAACAATCAATTAACATTCACAAACATCCATCGCACAATAAATAATTTACCACACTATTTATTTATTTTCCTGGAAAATATCTTTACAAGATATACTTTCATTTTCCAGCCCTTTTGAAACAGTTTTTCAACCCAACTCTTCTCATGGAATAAGTTCTCAAATCTTTACTTCCTCTGAAAACATCCAAGTACCCATATTTAAGGTTTAAAATAATTTAAATTCTTCTTCTTGAAAATACATTAAAAAATTTATATTTGAACTACTTACATACTTAATTTAAAATATACATATACTTTTAAAAATATTTCGAATAAAACTGCTTTATAAAATATGAACTATTTTCTTTAAAATAAATTCAAGTCATACTAAATTTTAAAATAAAGCTATGAAATTCTATACAAGTTTCAAATAAAACTTTAACTAATTATCTTTAAAATAAAACCATTTTATAATGCATAAATATTAATAATATTCTTTAATACAACTTCAAAACTTCTAACTTTTCAAAAATCTGCTTTAAAACGTACTTAGCTTTTCAAGGAAACACGCTTCCAATTTTGGATAATCCAAAGAATTCTTTTATAAATCCTACATGATTTACCCCAATTCAATTTTTACGTTTATCCCATAAATTCCTTTCCATACTTTAAAAATAAACTCCTTTTATTTTTAAACTCAATGCTTTTTCCTGGAAATCACTTCCAAAACATATGTTTAAAATATTTAAAATAAATCTTCTAGAAATTTCATCATTGAAAATAATACTTAAGGAAATATATAGAGGTTTTCTAAGTATTTTAAGCCAAGTTTAACTTTTTAAAATAAATTTATTAAATCAAATATTTATACTATAATTTATTTTGAAAATTTAATACTACTTTACTTTTTAAGATAATTAAATACCATAATTACTTAATAAAATATTTTCTTTCACTTAAAAACAATTAAAAATAATAATAGTTTTTCTAAAATATTTTAAGAACAACATTACAAAAATTTCCAGTTTATACTTCGAAAATCTTTCTTTGAAACATGCTTAGTTTTCAGAAAAGCATACACATCCCATCCCTTAAAAATAAATCTCGCTATTAGTTTAAAACAATTCACATTTCCTTTATAAATCACAATTTAAACACTTCGACTTTTCAACCCATTTCTTGAATTTAATTCCTTTAACTCCTTTACTTAAGAATTTCTATTATTTCCTTTAAACCGAACTTATTTTATTTAAATTTAAATTCCCAGATTGTATTCACCCTATCATAGCACAACACCATTATATTTTAAAATCAATCTATCACTATATATAAATGGAATACAGCATAACAAGATCTAAATCAATTTATCAAAGAATATAAATGAGGTTTATCACAGAATATAAATAAATTTCTATTTGTGAATATCCAGTTGGATCCCTCTAACCTGTTTTTCCCTACATCGATAGATATTAGCATAACCAATAAATATCGATTCAATTTGATAAAAAAATTCATATTCAGCTAAACAACTTATTAAACATTTAAATATTAGCTATTAAATTAACGGGTATCCAGATGTGAGTGAGGTTAACTCACCTTGGGTTTCGACGAGCGTTCAAATTTACTATAAGCTAGTATATCTCACTCATTACGGATAGCATTAGAAAACCTAAAATATACTCTTTTAAGGGTCAATCAGCCTCATGCTGAACAGAAAAACAGAATACAACTGTAATGAGCCGTAATTTCGCTACCGCAAAAATGAGAAATTTTTTTATTTTAAATTTAAAAAGGTATTAAAACTTAAATAAATATGTTGGAATTATTTATAATTATAACTACTAAATAAAAAGTATAAATTTGGACTTTAGAACAAAACAGCAAAAGATAAGTTTTGTTAAAAATCAATAAAGGTTAAATAAATAGGTTTAAATATTTATTTAAAATGTTACGACTCATTTAAAAACACCTTATAAATATAATAAAGTTATATTAAAATATTTAAAAACATGTTAATAATCGTTTTACAAAAATAACCAAATTTTATCGAATTTTGTCAGTTTTACATACACTGTAAAAATAGAGATTTTGATATTATTTAAATATGATTTTAAAATATGAATAGAGATGTTTTAATTTATTTAAAAGAATAAAAAAGTGCATTTTAAATTTGGTTTACATAAATGAGTAGTTTAACTAAAACATCAAAATATGACCGTAAAACATTTTGTCGAAAATCAACGTTTTGTCGACTAAAAGTTGCCGCAACGTTGTTGCACCTTTATTTTCTTATATATGAACATATATTCAAATAGTATAAGAATTATTTAATTCATTAATCAAATTTAATTTACTAAACAAGTTTAGAAAAAATTAGCAAAAGTAAACACAAAAGGACAAAACATGTCACATCAAATCCAACAAAATCTTCACTTTTCTTTACTTAAATATTAAGTGATTAAGAATTAAAGTGATGATGTGATAAGATGATGGTAAGTGTTGAAAAAGTAAGATAAAGTAAGGATATTTTAGTATTTTTGTTAAGTATTAGTTTTGTAATTCACGGCTCCTTACTTTTTATAACGACCCTGACTCGACCTTCGAAAATCGGCACCGAATACGACACTCGTATTCAAATGCCGCAGATCCAAACGTCGAACCTGGTTCGCTGGAGCTTATAACACATTAAGTAAATAACACAGCGGAAGAAAAAGAATAATACATATGATATACAACATTTGATACAATAACTGATACAACATGAATGGTACAATGAACATCAATATATATCAGAGTAATGATACAAGATAATAGCAGCGGAAAGAAAAGATAACACCACAGCGGAACAAAATCTCCAATATAGTCTACAAGGAAGAACTCCAGTATCGGTAATCTCCATCTCCAAAGCGCCAATCCAGCAATAGCTCGAACTCCCAATCACGATGCACAAAGATAAGCAAGTGCAGTTCAGATCCAAAGACTGAACTAGCTCCAGATAATCTACTAAGCCTGACTATCTGAAAAACCCAACTCTAGACTGCCCGTGTGGGAAAATAGTGGGCACCCAGAGTTTAGGAAAGGAACAATAAACTCCAGGTCAGTCATGGGACTGGTGTGAGCAAACAAAAACATTTGGTCTTTAAAAACAAACGGAAGAATTTAAAATAAATCCGCAATGCTTTTTTTTAAAATGAAACTACCATAAGGCCTCCCGCCACACACACAATGCAAACGTAGAATTGGAGGAGATTTCTCCTTGTGATAGTCAAAAATGCTTGATACGTGAAAACCATTTAATATTATTATTATAGGTGCACAGTGGAAAACAATTTCGAAAGTAAAATATTAATCCTAGCCAGCATATGACTCTTCGCCGTATGCCCACTATAGCTACCATGTTCAATAGCAGGTTACCGCCACATTCCATGGCAGGTTATACAACTAAAACCGTACAAGGCTCGTATTGGATTGAATGGATTTCCAACAAATGGTCAGGCAAAGGAACTTCCTATTGCCACATGGGAACGACTCTGGCGGGACGCCCCGAGAACCAACCTGTTTTCTGCTAACACAAGGCCGGCTACCCCCTTCCCGGGGAATAAAACCTGAGATATGCCACCCCCGGTCCTTTGGGACCTTTATCCGAGAGCTCTCCAACAACAACATCACACATTAATAATAATAGTGTGTCCACATGAGCAAGTATCTGGGCTCCATACCATGATACTACCCTTTTCCAGAAGGAATGGTCATACCCTAGGGGAGCTACCCCTGAAACCTTGCCGTGTCTTTCCTGTTTCGACCATTACCGCTTTGTGAGGCTCGATGAGGTCTCGACCACAAAGCTACGCTTTTCACAAGCCATGCTTTGATCAACCAATGATCAACAAATGATCATCAATCACACAGCAGCACTTAGCATGCCACACTACCAAATTGGGAGTATATCGCTGATAACCTTCAACTACATAACCTCTGAGCTCGTACGTCTCAGAGAAGGGTGTTAAGCTAAGAGAATAAATTCTCCGCCACCAACTGATGTGTATTTGAAAGAAATCGGCTTTACATCTCAAAGTGTAGTGTCAGACACACGACCATACAAGTCTGTTCCGGGTTCGAACAGAACCGAAGACACTTCCGAAGAAGCCCTTGCAAATCCGGGTATTCAAAATCCCGATCGGACTTCCCATCACTTAGGAAATCTCTATACCGTAGCTACTCAGTGCAGAGACAATCGATAGGTCATCCTATCATTCTCGCAAAATACCAGGTCTTCACCACCGGTCTTCAAATGCTATCCATAACGACGTATCATTATTCGAATGGGTTACATGACACAAGGTCCTCTCCCGGCTAAACCGAATAACGAGCGCAATATTTTAAAACATATGGACATGGGATTTTCAGTTAAGTCACAACCTATTATCCAAAACTTTCCTTTAAATGGTTTAAACCAAATTACCATTTCAAATCTTTAAACAAAAGATTTATTTCACAAAGTTTAACCAGTTTCACAAAGATCCATTTACGGTTTCCAAAACAATATCCATTTTAATTGGATTTATTCCTTAAACCTTTAAACTAAAGATTTAATTTATAGCTTTCAAAACATGTTTCCCAAATTTATTTGTAACTTGGAAAACTATCTTTATTTTAGACTTGAAATCCTTTTTACACAAGTTAGAAATTCATTTCTTATGTGAAGGCTTCTATTATTTGAAAACGAATAATTTTCGTTTCAGAAAGATTCAATTATATTCAAACAAGTTAAAATCTTAGGGTTTAGAATTAAAATTCCCAACCAACGCTTTTAAAATGGTTTAAAAACCCGCATAAACCCATTTATAAGTTGAATAACCTTTTAAACCCTAGTTCCCAAATCATAGAATTCAATTCAAATATTGAATTCAAATTTAAATCAAATTATTCAAATTTCAAAACTCAATCAAGTTATTTAAAATAACTTTTTTTTTAAATTCATTTTCAAAAGCTTCAATTCAAATTCCAAAACTATTTTGGACTAAATCTTTAAAACAATTTCAAAAATCTGTGACTTAACCCATTTCCACGTGCAATCCATATTTGTGTGTGTACAAGTGCGGTCCAGGGGTTCAACATAATAGTGCACAACACCATCACAGATTCAATCATATCGATAAGCTGTATATCCCATAACGCTTATCTATATTGACAAATTCATAGATAATATAAATTTTCAATCACAAAGATTCACTTGTATGATTCGATCGGGTTTCGGATAACCAACTAGAATCCGACTCCCTGTCGCATCGAAATTTAAATGTTGTTCTATGGGTCAAGGGGTTGCATATTCATATAACAATATATATACATCACAGATCTAACAGCTTAGCATAAAACATTACATAGCATCACATCACATAACAAGTATAACAATCCACCACATAGCATCTAATAACAATCGAACATCTACAAGTAAGATCAGTTAATTGTTTGAGTAATTCAAATCAGTTTTAATTACTTACGAATAATTACTAATCCTGGTTGATTAATATTAATACATTACAAATTATCTTGATTAACTTTTCTTTAATCATTAATCAACCCCTTAAAATTAATTAACCTTTAGTTGTAATTTATCAACCTTTAATTATTTAGTAATTAATCATAAATTATCTAATTCACCATTTAATAAATTATCTTTAATTTATTAATCAACCCTAAATCAATTAATTATCCTTTAATCACCTTCATAAATTAATTGGCCCTTAATTAATTACCTAATGATTATTAACAATCTGAATTAACTTAACCTTTAAGTTGAAAGATAAAAACATTTGATTAACTTCTTAATCACTTTGTTAAGTTTTATTTGAAATAACTCTATTTAAAATATTAGTTTAAAACATCTTTAACTTGATTTATTTAAAGACAATTTATTTCAAAACCTTTTAACTTCACATCCCACTTAACAAACAATTATCATTTTATAAAGATCAATTTTTCTTAGAAATCAATATGTTTTAAACTTTAGACTGGGAAAATTATTACCCGAGCCAAAATGAGTTAAACCCGTGTCTTCCCCTAGGCAAACCTCTCCCCTTTTTCCTCTGAACTTTGTTTTAATTTTAAACTTTTTTTTAAAAATTGTAATTCTTCATACGCAAATTACCCAATTCGAAGCTCGAGTTAACTCACCACCTACACGAGTTCCTCCCCGAGCTAAACTTCATCTTCTTCCACACCTTTCCACCCAGACACAGTCGCGTGCACGTGTACATGCACCACCACCGAAGCCACCTCCGGCCTCCGATCATCTCGCTGGCACATTAGCAATCGATGCAGCAACCCAAACTCAATCACCCGAACGCAAGCCCACGTCCCCGATCAAAATCAAGGTTCACGGTCGAAACTGGAACCAATACCATGGCCAAAACCCTCCTCGAACTCACGCCCCACCTACCAGACGATGCGCCACCTCGACCACTCATTCTCCGAACATCCACGAAGCTATTCCCCATAGTCCCATTGAACTCGAAATCACCTAGAGGAAGTGGTGATCAAGTTACCAGGCTCGAACTATTTAGGTTTTAAAACCTAAATCCTCGTCGTTCCCATGCCTCGATCATTTGTAATTTCAACTTGTATTTTTCCATTAATTCTTGATACTCGAACTGTCACCTGACCCAAGTGCAACAAACTTCGTTTCGTCGTTCGACGGGATTTGGCCAAAGTGCCATCTCCGTTCAACTCGTCATCTCTCAAAATTTAATAAGCAAAAGACCTTGATTTTATTTTCTAAATTCATCATTCAATAGCACAATTTTGCTTACGCATTCCACATTCGAAATTAATTTTTTTTGTATTTATCCTTTCAAAAAAAAGTTGACTATATTAAATTGTTTTAGAAATAAATCCTTAACAAATATAGATGGAATTATTTTTAAAATTGATATGATGTTGTTAGAATCAACTTTCATTCAGAGATTAATACCTAAAACACGTCAAGGAAGAAGTATTGGAATTTTTTTCATAGATTGGTCTGTTAAAATGTTGAACAGAGGAGGAAGAAGAATGTATATCATTGTAATTTCCTTCACTGTTATGTATCCTTTTCCAGAGTATCACTAATTGTCTTTACTTACACTATTTTTAAAATTTAATCTATAATGTTTCAGACATTTTCAAATTAGAGATCAATGTTTAAGTTGTACGGCAGTAAAAGTTTAGTTTGAAGGGAACTGGAACTTATATATGAACAACAGAATAATATGCTGTTTATATAGACTTGCACAAGCCATAAAAAAAACAAGTGTTCACACATTCAGGCATGCTCATTCACAACATACAAGCAACTTCAAGTGTATATATAAATGACAAAAGGTTTGCTCACAGTTTATATTTTTTTTTCTGAAACTGTATACCATAAAGAGGTGAGTATACATATACATATACACAAGCATGCATCCATCATAGTATGTATATATTCACATACACACAGGCAAGCAGGCTTTTTAACAACAGAACAACATTTATCATTGCATATAACATAGATTTGGGTAGATTTGCTCACCTGGAAGGCACGGTGCAGAGAACAAAGACAGGGAACAGAGACAGAGAACATGAACATAGAGTTCCAAATGAGAATAGCCTGGAAACTAAGTTGTTAATGTTTGATTTGCTTCTTGAATTATTGGTTTGCTTTAATCCTGAACTGATAAATAAAATTGCTTTTAAATCTTTGCCTTTTCCTGATTACAACTACAGATTCAAATCCATTTTAAAAGAATTTTACTTGCCTCAATTTGTTTGAGAGAATTTGCACTGTCAAAAACCTGAAGCACTTGTCTTAGTTTCAAGTTTGAATCTTCTGTTCTTACTTATGATTTGAAAAGAACTCCTACTTGATTTTGTTTCCAGGATGAACTTCTATTTGAAAAAAAATTCATTTTGCCTTGCACTCTATTTTCTTCCTGCAACTTATTAATAAAATAGTTTAAATTCTTTTGTTTTTGTTACTGATTCACAACTCAAAAATTCAATTCTTAAAAAAAATGACTTGCCTTTGAAACTGTTTCCAGAGATTGATTTTAAAACCATACTTGGTTTGTACTGTAGTTTGAATTGGTTGAAGCTTGATCTTCTGAACAGATCTTTGTTTTTAGATTCTATCTGAAACTTTGAACTTGCATTTTCCTTTTGTTGCTTTTTCTTTTTAGCTTTGATTTGCTCTTTGAACTTAATCTTGCTTCCAGGCTTGAAGACTTGAATGAACCATTGCAGGTTGAAGAATTTGAGATTAAGAGCTTCCAGATTTGACTTTGGCTTGAGTTTTGTTTTGTATGGTTTCAGATTTTCAAACTTGAATTAAGGCAGAGAGCATTTTTATTTTTCTGTTTTTCTGGTTTGATGGTTATTAAGATTTGCAAGATCTTCTACTTTATTTTTTTTTGGATGTTGAGATTCGAGATTCTCAAATCTATTGTTACTATTTGCTTCAGATTTGCTGAGATATCTATTGATTGCCTTGTGGGGAAAGGAAAATTTTCTATAATCTTATTATTTTATTCAAGGAAAGAATGTGGAATGCCATTTGTTAGAATGAAATCATGAGCTTAGATTTTGTTAATTCTTCTACTCCACCCTCACATTTTGATATTATGAAGCAAAAAGAATTTTATAAATTTTATATTTATAACTTATACACTTTAAAAATAATGTATATCTTTATTCTTTTGAATGTATACATACATGTTCAATGTTGAAAGAATTTAACTAACATATATATTACATCTTAATAACTTTTTTTTTAAAATCCTACTTACTTTTAGAAACATCTATTTTAAATAAAAATTAAATTTTCAATCTCAACTTGAAATATAAACTCATGTATATGTACTTACATTAAATTTTTGTTCAACATGTTTATACACTTATTTAAAATTTATATTAACACAATTTACATTCATACATTTTTTTTATTTTGTTTGTTCAACTTTTTAAAGTTTTTAATTTCTAATTTATTTTTAATACATTTTATTTTGAAATCTTATAAATCTTAAATTTCTATTTTGTAATTCATTTATATAAATATACATCTTGTTTTTCCTAAATCCAATATTTATTTTTAAGCTACTGATACTTAAAATTCTTATTAAATTTCTGTTTATGATCAAAAAAAAAATTATTTATTTATTCTAGAAATCTTTAAATACTTCACAATTTATTTTCCAAAATAAATTTAATTGCCAAATTAAACTTGATAAATTTCAGGAATTTTACACTTTTCTTATAAATACCCACCCATTCTTCTCATTTTTCATACTCCCCATTCTTCTTCTTCCTTTAAGCTATTTTAACGGCTTCTCTCTTTAAGAGAGGTAGGAGAGTTAAAAATTGTGGAGTGCTTAAGCACTAATCCACTTGTTACTCTCTAACCTCTTATTAATTCGCTTCTTCTTATTCTCTTCTTAAAAATGGCCTTAGGCCATGAGTATGAGAGTTGATAGGGGGAAGGTTATGGCCAAGAGCAAGAAGGGATGTGGGGTAGTGGTCAAGCACTTGGAAAAGGTGGAAGAATGTTTAGGTGGTGCTTTAGGGAAGCACTGAATTAAATGAATGTTGGTAGGAAGTTAAATGTTTTGGTTAGAGGTTTGAAAATTCTCACCGCTTTTAAAAGATCGTATTTTGATTTTTCTATAATAATTATCTTATGACATATATAAGTGTACACTCCATTAAAATATTGTTATGGATGTTCGGTTATGTTTGTGTTATGTTTGAATAAGTAGCAAACGTTTATGGTTGTGATTATTTATCATGTTAGCTTATGATGGACCATAATTATGTTAGTGATAAATATTAACTCGATTATGCTCATTTTAATTAAGTATCCCCTTTGTTAAATAAGACAATTTTTTATGATATGATATACTTTGGAAAAATAAATCTCTTTTTAATTGGAATTGAAATTAAAGTGGAAATAAAAGAGAATTTGAAATTACAAGTGGAATTGATTTTGAAATGGAAAGTTAAACTGAAAGTGAAATTGAGATGAATAGTTAAGTTGAAATTAAGATTAAGATTGAAATTTAAATTAGATTGGAAATTAGATTTGAAATCTATGTTTCAATTTGGTTTAATTTGAATTTTCAAATTTAATTGAAATTGGAATTTTAAATTTAATATTACAATAATAAGAACGAAATAATATTATAATATGGAAATAGTGAAAATACATTTTAAAAACTTAAAAAGTGAAAATATTGATTTAAAATGATTTGTAATGGTTTTATAAGTAATAAAATTCAATTTGAATAGATTATTTCAAGCATTGAAAGATAAGTTAAAACTGGACTTGTCACGCAACGGTAGTACGCGATTTTACGCCGAAAAGTTCAAATGAGTGTGAGAGTGGAATATAGCTTGGAACTCTTCAAGATAAAAAAACTCCAAACAAGTATATCCATATCTTTTAAACAAACACTACTACAAAACAGGCCATTTGCATCGGTTGTTTAGCATTAGTTCAACATCCGATGCATACGGAACCGATGTAATAGGCTTAACAATTTTGCATTCAGTTCTAAAACCAATGCAAAATGGTACCTTTTGCATCGGTTGTTACTAACAACTGATGCAAAATACTGTTGGTTGATTGGGCACAGCCCTCATGTTGCATCAGATGTATTGAAAGCCGATGCAAAAAATGAACTTGTTGCATAGGTTGTTGTTGGAAACTAATGCAACATAAGAGTCTTTGGATTTAAAAGGCTTCTTTGTTGCATCGGTTTTTTAACCGATGCAAACTAATCCCTCTATTGCATCAGCTATTTATACCTGATGCAAAAAACAATTCTCAGAAATCATTATTATAGTTAAGGTTGGGTATGGAAGATTTTCGTACCATCCAAAGCATTTCCTATTCCTTCCGGTTGTTGATGGAATGATGCGGCCAATTCTAAATTATGTTCCATCACCATTGGAATTCCTATTGACGGAAATCGAAAAACTAGGAACGGAATATGGAATTCCTTTTTCCGATCAAAGAATTTTGTAAAATAAAATTTTCATCAAATTTTAACTGCAAATTAAACATTATAGGAATTCATAATTATGTTACTACAAATTAAGCACTGCATCAAATTTTAATCATAAAGTCATGATCCAATTTAGTCTTACACTACATATCCACAAAAATTCTAGATATATTACAGAAATTTGCCTCTTTCAAGGATCTTGAAACTGTGAACATGAATTTGATGTGCAGGAATCATTGACAGTGTAGTGCAGGCATGAAAAATGCTGGAAACAATTTCTTGGTTTACTTCTTATGTCTGTCTCTGTCTGAGAAACCATTAGTAAGAAGCCTCTTGAGCTCAGCAATGATCGAATTTTTAAATCCTCAGAAGATGCTTTATATATATATACACACACAGATATATATAATTTTTAAAACTTTGGGTCATTTCATACTTGTATAAAACTCCTTTTATACTTCAAACATTTTCGAAATCCTTTTCTTCCGGCAATAGATTCAACAAGGGGAGATTTATCTTACATAACAAAGATATATAACTTTTTTATTCAAAATCAAATATTCAGATTTGATTACTCTTTCCAATATCAATTTCATTCAAAACTGTACGATGTACACTTATCATTCGTACGCTCTACCAATTTGATCGCTCACTCGATCACACAATTTCACTTCCGGACTAGCATCGTCCACCCGACTTCCTAGTGCGGACTCGGATATGGTTTCTTGATCAAAAACCGTGATTCTCCTTGCATAGCTATAGCGATGATAGAGAATATCCAGAACCAATCAACAATCCATATCCAGGTTTGCTGTCGAAAATCGAGTGAAAAATCCCAACTCGGATCGATATAACCATCTCAAAATTCTGTGCTCGAATCTAGATCAAATCACTACGCGAATAGAATAATATACGTACATCCTACGTATTTATTTTCATTGATTATTAACTAAATCAATTTCCTTTCTATTCACATTCACTTTAATTTTCATTCACTTATTTACAATTGCCTCAATCTCCATTTAGATTATCACTTCAATGCTTATCTCAGTTGGGTATTTAATCAATAATAGTATGAACTCCGACCAGTTTATATTTAGAAAATAGCTTGAATTTTTTTAAAAATAGATAACTAGTTGAAAAATAATTATTAGTTTGTGACATGGCTATAAAATAGTTAAGTAATTGTAAAATAGTTGGAAAATAGTTAAATAGTTTCAAAGATTTTAGATAATTGCAAAATGGTTGTGAAATAGTAATTAATTTGTAAAATAGTTGAAAAATAGTAACTAATTTATAAAAAAGTTGAAGTATTGTTAAATAGTTCCCAAAAATATTTGTAAAATAAACATAACTAATTTGGCTTTTAAAAAGAAAGATTGTATAGTAAGTAGCTTGCAAAAACAGATTTATATTAAAACAATTTATTCTGAAAATAGTCTAGAGCCAAACTGTTCAATTCCCAATCTCCATTCTTATCAATTCAATTTAAATTTCCACTTCCATTTAAATTAACCCAATTCCAATTTAAATAACTCCAATTTCCATTGGACTTGGTTTGTCTCCAATCCAAGTTGAATTAATTCTCAATTTCTTTCCAACTTTAAATCAAATTCCATTTGATTTAAATTCACTTTAACTACAAATCCCAAATTATTCAAATTAATTTAGATGATTTTAAAATTGAATCCACTTCAATTTTAGGTCATTTCATTGTTCTATGAATTAGTCCCAATTCCCATTTGAACTTGAACCCATCAAACTTCAATTTCATTTCAAATCAACTCGAATTTTCCATTCGAATTTTAAACTTATCCGTCTTCAATCACAATTCTAATTAAATTAAATCAAATTTAATTTGAACTAATTCAATTCAAATTTCCAAATTTTAACCATCTCGAATTATATAAATTCGAGTTAAATTTCCAAATGTTGATTTAACCCTTTAAATTAAATTAACCCTATTTTATTTAAATCAATAATAAGTATCTTTAAACAATTTAATTCTGAGTCCATTACTCAAAATTCTATTTTAAATTATCTTTACTTATTTATTTCAAAGTTCAAATAAGAGTTCAAAACAATTTTATCTTAAAAATTCAATTTATTACCCAATTTTATCTTCCAGTTTGAAACCAATTTTTAAACAATTTTTAATTTACAAATTCAACTATTCAAATTTTAGTTCAAAGTAATTCCATATCCTTAATTTCAAATTAAAGTTTAATTTCCCTTTTATCTCAATAATGGATATATCACCACACTTTATTTTTCATTCATTTAAACAAATCCAATTCACAATTTAAAGATTTTAATAATAATAGGATGATATCATCCAATTTATTTTGAAACATCCATCCATTTTCCATTTTCCAGATCTCAAACCCATTTTGAGATCACACAAATTACCATTTCAAATTAACCATTTAAATTCCCAAGTTAAGCCCCAATTTCATCTTGAAATTTCTAATTCAGGTTGCTTATTAAGTTATTTAACTTTCCCAAAGTTGAATTCAATTTACTTAATCTAGTCAATTTGCACAATTTGAATTCCCATTCAAATTTTAAACTTCAGATTAATAATCTTATAAGTTCAAAGACTTATCACCTTGGGTATCACATCTCATTCCAAATTTAAAACTCAACATTTAGAGTTTATTTCAAACCATCTTTGATATTTTGTATATTCCTCATATATACATATTATTTTCTTTACACACGAGGTCATCCTTAAATTTTAAACCACTTTTGGTTTTCAATTCAAATCAAATTTTCAAACAACCCATTGTTTGCGACAAGTCTCTTTTATTCAAATAATACTTATTTGTTATTTCTTTTATCACTTTGAAACAATTTTCAAATTTTTGGATCTAGATTTAAAATTTTGCAATTTAGGTCATCTTCAATTCCAATTTAAAGGCATACTTATCCAAATGTTCTACTTCCTTAAAACATTTCATTTTGCTTACTCATTAACACACATTTCATTATTAAACACAACAATCATTTATGATAATAACCAAGATTATTGTATTTGGAAACCAATTCATTATTATCTTATTCTGAAACTTTTTCCCAAATATAAGATTTAATTCTAGTTTGAATCCATTTCAGACTTACCTTTATTTAATTTCAATAATTTAACAACCAATTACCTTAATATTTATTAGAAGGAAATATTGCTTTATATATATCAAAATATATTCTTATATAAAATCGTTTAAAAATCTTTATATAAGAAAATAACAAGTACGCGCTCACATATATATACTCAACTCATTCTAGGGTTCCATTGACCCTATCGTTAATGAGTAATCCCACCAGAACCAAGGTTCTCGCTTAACCTTTCAGCTCTGATACCAACTGTAATGACCTGGAATTTTCGATCCCGAAAATCCTAGATAGTTAGGAAAAATAAGAAAGAGATAGAAGAAGAAGAAGATCAGAAACATCAACATCTCACATTCGCAACGGATAAAAATATAATATCAATAATAACAGTTTACAAAAGAGTACTATATTTGTTGGTTACATTTTAATACATCAGAGTTACACAAATGCTCAAACACTCGACATGTACAAATCAACATGTCTCGGGTATACAACAATATAATATAGCGAAAACACTCTATACGTTCTTGCCATCTAGCTCGCTTCCTGAGCTCCAGAACGTCCTTGCCTGAAAATCTATAATACTCGGTCTGACCCGAGCATTACATCAAAGTAACACCCGGCTCAGGCTGGAAACCAGCGTGAGTAAACCCATCTAGCATGGAATACAAAAGCATACAACCTATATAAACCCAGGTAACTTGTATCAATTTACAACTTCACAAGTTGTTACAGACATCACTTAGATCACACATCAATATCTAAGTATCAAAAATTAGATTAAATGGTCCAATGCACTTAAATCATCCATTTCAGCCTATTGATTCCACATATCTATTTATAAAGAATCGAAGTGGTTTCGGGTATTTACTGATACCCGACTCTGGTCTCTTCGAATCCGATGTCATCTAAACCCAAGTTATTCAAATGAAAAACAATTTAAACTTTAAATATAGGATGTCTCTCCTTATCACAACAATTCATCATTGATAGAGGAACACATTTATTATTATTACCCATTCAACATATCATATCACAAAACATTTCATATCAGAGATATCATCCAATTCAAGGCCTTTAATTATCATTTAACAATTCAAAAGCAAGATGGATGATTTCCGAAATTAGTTAGTTACAAATTAATTAACTAATCATATTTTACTTATCCATCTTAATTTATCATCCTTGATCCAATATACTTGAATTTTAGTAAGTAATTAACTCTTAATAAATTGCAAAAATTAATAAATCTTCATCCATTCTTATTAATTACTCAAATCACACTTATAATTTATTAACCCTTAATAAATTATCTTATTTAATCCATACTTTAACTAATTACAAAGTAATTAATTCTCAAGTACTTCCATTAAGTACTTTATCATTTAAGTAATTAACTAATCTCTAATACTAAGTGATTGATCTTTAATCAACTAAATTACCTTATTAATTTAATTAATCATTATATCTTAATTATCTTTAAGATGAAACATTAACCTTTTAAATGACTTAATTACCATTAACAAAAACCTTTGAAACCATTAAATCTTCCTATAAATTCATTTCAAAATAAAGATTTTTAAATAAATTGCAAGTTTAACTTTAACAAAATCTAAATAAATTTACAAAACCTTTGTTTAATCCAAATGTTAAAGAAACACCTACCATTTATAAAAGAAATTTATAAGAGTTTTAACCTAATTCACTTTGAATTCAAATCCTTAATAAAATATACTTCAACATTTTATGTTTATAAACTTTATTCTACTTTTAAAACTAAGATTTTAACTTAAATCAGATTTAAAACTTAGATTTAAACTTCACTTATATTGAAAACTCAGTTTCAAAAATTTCATTTCAAAAATTAAAAATAGAACAAATAGGTTTCGTTACAACCTGTAACAACTATTAACCCGAGGCAACCTTATTGTACTTCGAGTCCAAAACTCCACAGCCTCGAGTAAAACTACCATATACTTCAAGTCAATGCATGAAGTAGCTCGAGTACAACCCCAAACCAAACCTCACCAGGACATCAGTGCACCGTGCACATACACGGTGACGTTGATCATCACTGATCATCATTGATGACCTTCCCACCTCATCCATCACCCAAACATCCTCTCGTAAACATCAAAACTTCATCTTCAACTCGAAATCGAATTCTACCTGTGATGACTAAACCTGTACCAAACTGAAACCATCGAATTCCCAACCTGGAAACACCTCGTCCCAAAGCTCCGACCACTAGGATAATCTGCAACTCCGGCCCTGAACTCGTTAACGACCAAGCTTCCATCACACCAAAACCCATTGAACTCGATCAATTGTAGAAGCTGTGGCGATCGAATCACTAAACCCTGTTAAAACTAGGGTTCCAGAAAAGAATCCACCTCTACTGCCTTCTCAATGAAAAACATCACCATCGGGTATTTTTCCTAGGTTCTATGATTGCTCCTCCACCTCCAGCAACATTCCTGACCACCCCAAATGTTCCAGCCTTCAGAGTTCACCCAAAACTCATTTTCCAAACAAAACCCAAAATTTACATTTAATTTAATATTTAATATTTGAATTTTTTTTTGAATCATAAATTCCAAAGATGATACGAGATATATTCTTGAATTAATACATTACAACAATTTATTTATTCCATTATTTAAGTTTCAACTGTATTTTCTTGTTTATAGGAGATTCCCACACTTAAAATACTTAAACTTGTTTTCAAAATCTAGATGATGTTCAAACTAAATTGATTTGTTTGAAACTCAAAGCTTCAAAGAGATTGGATGGAAAGTTTTGAAATTTAGTTCATTTTAACATCTCTGTAATCTAAAAATACAGAGTAACACAGACATCAGTCATATGCATTCAGAAGCATTCATATTCACAGATTTTATACTCCTATATACATATCCAAGCATCATCTCACAACAATTATTCAAGCATCAATTATTAACCATCCTAAGTTTAAAGTTAACTGTTTACTCACTTGTAAAAATTTGAGCAGAGAACAATCCTAGATGCTGCTAACTTAAGTTTCTCTTTTGAATCTTCCTGCTAGTGTTTAGTTTGAGTTATTTTTGAGTTGTTAATTTAGCTTCAGTTGTAAGATGGAGCTGCTTATATTTTTCTATTTTGAATGAACTGGAACTAAAAATGGAT
This sequence comes from Allium cepa, assembly GCA_030765085.1. Taxonomy (NCBI): domain Eukaryota; kingdom Viridiplantae; phylum Streptophyta; class Magnoliopsida; order Asparagales; family Amaryllidaceae; genus Allium; species Allium cepa. The sequence goes on from CM060939.1 coordinate 889,076,328, forward strand.
GTATATATAAAGAGGAAAGGTGTTTACAGGGAAGGTATCTACTGGTACGAAATATTTGATCAGAGAGATTTTTTTTCTTTTTGTTCTTTGACCAGCCAAGCCTGTGAAAACTCAAATGATTTTTAAGCAATTCAAAATGACCTTGTTTTTGTGCTATTAAATTTTATTGTCCCTTTTTATGCATACATACTTATCCCCTTTGATTTCTATATTCATAGATTTTTTTTCCCATTTTTGTCTCATTGCCTTGCATAAACATATAATTCTATAGTATATATATTACTAGCCTGGTTGTTTTATACCTTATGTACTTACTATAAAGTTGTTATAGTTATCGTTAAAAATTTAAATTATGTATTTAGTTCTATTCCTAACATAAATGTTTATTTTTATTTCTCTTTTTATTTTTAAAGTTAAACTATCAAACACTTAATTTATATCCATATATTTCTTATACTATGTTTTTGTATTGACAAGGTTGATTTTATTTTAAACATTATTATCTAGCTTACATCATGAATATATATATATATATATATATATATATATATTCAGATCAAATGTTAACAAGTAGAGCTTTACTTTAATTTAATGTAAATAAGATAGATTTTATTTTAAATATATTTTGAAAGACTATATTTTAAATTTTCAAATCATAATTTCCTTCCAAAATACACACACACATACATATAAATAAATGGCAATGTCCAAAGTTTTTTATACATTTTCAAAATGATAAGTTTGTATTTTATTTAATTAGATTAAATTCTTATTAAAATAATGCTGCCAAAATACCGGGCCATCACTTTCCTCCCCCCTTTGAATCTTTTCGTCCTCGAAAAGGAACGAAGCCAGATTTATTAAAACGCTTAAAATCAGATAAATTTTCTTTTTTCATTTTTAAACTACTTTAAAAATATAAATAATATTTCTAAAATAGTTTCTATAAAAATACTTTTATAACTCGATGTTTCGACAAGTCCTGTAACAGATGTGATTTTTCTACGTACGAAAATCGACATTAATATGTCCAATGTATCAACTGCCGAACAATCGAATGCCGGAAAACCCAACCGTTATGGTCAAAGAAGAAGAGGTAGAAGAAGAAAAAAGAAAGAAGAAGCAACAGAAAACAATAACAGAATCTCACAATCGCAGTGGAACAACATACAATATATCAATGAATAATCTTTAAAATAAAGAATCATATTTGTTATTGCATTACATCACATTACATTATCAGAGTTTACAACATCAAACAGCTGAAAAGAAATACTATATACGCTATGCCATCTAGCTTGCCTCCAGATCTCTGCAGCAGCTCCAAAATTTCAGAATGACCTGATAACCTGACTTTAGACTGCCCGTGTGGAAAATGATGGGCACCTATAGTTTAGGAAGAGAACAATAAACTCCAGGTCAGTCATGGGACTGGTGTGAGAACTTAAAACAGTTTGTCTTTAAAAACAAACAAAGAATTATTTTAAAATAGATCCGCAATGCTTTTGGAAAATGTAACTACCATAAAGCCTCCTGCCACACACAATGCAAACGCAGAATTGGAGGCGATTTCTCCTTATGATAGTCAAACATGCTTGATACGCAAATTTCTTTGATATTATTACTATAAGTGCAAAGTGTAGGAAAACATTTCGAAAGTACAATATAAATCTCAGCCAGCATAGGTACCATTATATTATGCCTGCTATTGCTACCTCCTAAAGAGGCTGGTTATACAATTTGCAATCGTAAAGGGTTCGTATTGTTTCTTTTGATTTCCAACAAATGGTCAGGCCAAGGAACTTCCCATCGCTACATGGTTACGCCTCTGGAAGGATGCCCCGAGAACCTAACCGGATGTCTGCCAACACAAGGCCGGGTTACCTCTAGTTAGGTAACTACTGACACGAGTATGCCATCCCCCGGTCATAACCAACCATTATCCAGGGATTCACCAACAACCACAAAGAAATAATTTGCAGCAACCACATAGGTTAAGTATTTGGGCTCCATACCATAATACCACCTCTATCCACAAGGAAATGAACATACCCTATGGGGGCGCGATCCCCAAATAAACTTGCTGCATTCTTCCTGTTTTGACCATTTCCAAGGTGTGAGGTTCGACAAAGTCTCGTCCACAAAGCTATGCTTTTCATAAAAGCCACGCTTTGATCAACAAATGATCAGAAGCACTCATCATGTCACGTTACCAAATTGGGAATATATCACTAGTAACCATCAACTACATAACCTCTGAGCTCGTATCTCTCAGAGAAGGGTGTTAAGCTAAGAGAATAAATTCTCCGCCACAAACAAAAATGTATTTGATAGAAACCAGCTTTACATCTTAAATTGTAACGTCATACACAGATCCATACAAGTACGTTCCGGGATCGAACGAAACCGAAGGCACTTCCATAGAAGCCCTTGAAATCTGGATATTCACTAATCACATCCGGAATTCCCATCACAAAGGGTGATAAAATCTCTATATCGGAGATCAGCCAATGTAGAGACATTCGACGGTAGTCCTTCCGTTTTTGAAAACATCCGGTCTTCAACACCGGTCTTCAAATGCTATCGATTACGACATATCACTATTCTAAATGGGATTCATGACCCAAAGGTCCTCTCCCGGCTAAGCCGAATAACGACCGCTTATTTTAAAAGAAGTGTAGCTTTCAAATTCAATCAAATCACAACAAATACCCATTTAAAGGTAAATATTGATAGTCGGTTATTTAACTATCAATAGATATGCACAACATCACCAGATTCCAAACGATTTCCAAAATTATTTATTTTCCAAAAATATCTTTACAAGATATATTTTTCCACACTTCAACCATTTTAAAATAAATTCAAATCACTTTTTACCTTTACAACTTTTGAAAACAAATTTCACATCATTTTCCTTACGCGGAAACACTTCCAAATATTTATTCATTTTTAGTTTATCTTTAAAAGATAAAAACCTAAACATTTCACTTCATATTGGAAAACTTTTCCATACTTATTTAATAATAAGTAATTCACAAATCTATTTCTTTTCAACATTTGGAAAATATTCAATATACTTAAATAACAATTAGGTACATAATTTGTTCTTTAAGGAAAACATTCTCTTAAACACATTTATTTGTGTCAAAAACGAATGTTGTGTAAAACATCGTTACGACAACCCAAAATCACTAGTATTGGGATTCGAAATTAAGATAGATATATGAATCCCAATACTATATAAAACATTTCCTTACGAAAATCATTTACTATAACAACAGTGTTATAGTCCATCTTTTCCTTATTTCTCGGAAACGTCCATTTCAACAATGAATGTTGAAATTTATGGTTTCGATCCTTAACATGTTTTAAAACACCTTTAAATCCTTTTAATCCTATTTAAAGGATCACTTCCTAAAACATTTCTTTAATATATTATTCACTGTCCAAAATCGTGATTATAAATCGTTTACCAAATTCCACACTTCTACATATTTAATTTAAAGGATTATCCACTGTCCAAAATCGTGGATATATCTCCTTTAATAAGCTTTCATATTTACTTATCAAATTCAATTGGTTTTGGATTTATAAAACAATGTTTATAAATTCACATCTATATAAATTTTATAAAAACTTCAACTTATAAAATCCCTTAATTAACAAATTCTATTTAAATCTCATTTAAATGCCAAAATCCAATTTATACGTTAATTACTTATAAATCTTTTATTTTAAAAAATCTATTTATTTTATAACTTCACGATTTATAAATCTATAAATTTCATTCACTTATGAAATCCATTTACACTTCATTTTAACACTTATAAAAACTCGTTTTACAATTCCAATCTTTTAAATTTATAAATATCAATTTTATAAATCTTTTATAAAAATTGTTTATAACAATTCAAAAATCCCAATTTAAACCATTTTATAAATTAATCAACTACATATTTCAAAAATCACATTTCGTTTATATTTCACAAAAATCATAATTTTTATAACGTAAAAAATATAACTTTTATTTATTTAAAATGAATAAATTCTAAAATTCAATAAAATGTATACTATCAAAAATCACTTGAAAATCCTTTTAAATTCGAAATCGTTACTTTAACATTTCTAAAACTCTAAAAATAGGCCCAATGCCGCAACAGCACCAATAAATCAACCACGGCATCCAAACATCATATATCAATATGATAACAGAACATATCGCAAATATCTGTAAATAAATCAATACTGTTGAGGAATCCAGTTGGATCCCTCCAACCTGTTTCCCTGCATCCACAGATGTTAGCACAATACCAATCTTGTTTCAAGACGGAATATCGAGGTACATGGGTTTTATAAAAATATTGTCCGCTATTATGCGGCGCAATAGGGTCTCAACCACTATATAATGCGGGAAATCAACTCCTAGTACATATATAATACCAATTCTACATCAAGGTGAAATATCGTGGTATATGCATTTAATAAATAACATCCGCTTAATATAAGGCGTATAGGGTCTATTTCAATACAATAGATAATAATTTATCATCCAAACATACAATTAACACAATCAAGCAATTTTAAATCTAAATATTTAAAATTTAAATTGAAACAAATTCGATTGAGTGAGAAGTTCTCACCTTGCTTCAAATACAGTTGCAGCGTTTCCTTCCGAAAATTAAAAGCACGTTTAATTTTACCCAAAATTTACACTAGCTCAAATCAACTCCAATCCAGCTCCATCGCATAGTGCTCGTCAATACGAAGCCAACACAATTCGTTTCGTTGGTTTTCGACCTCGTATGAACAAGTTACAGAGTTTTAAAGATTATACGAATTATAAATTTAAATAATTACTATTTTATTTTTAAATTTTAACCTAATTTTCATCACAGCCGTCCATTACAAACCCTCCAGATCTCGGTCGTTGTCGTTTTCTTCTCCCTTTCGTTCGTTTATCATGCAAGAAACGCATCTTTTGCTGCCCAAAACCCTAATAGCCGCGACCCAAAGGCTCGACTTCACGACGGTCAGCGACCACCACTTGAATGACCACCGCATGAGCAACCAACGCCCAGAGAATTGATGAACTCGGCTGCACCATTGTCACGAAAATCGCGCCCAAACGCATGACGTTTAAACCCATTTTGTCGCCAATCCCTAGCTCCATTTTCGATCATCACCGTTGAGAATATAGATCTCGATACGATCTTGAAGTTTGTAGTTGAGACTTTTTTTGAAAGAGGGCATGGATTGAAAAAAAAAATGAAGAAGAAGGAGAAAAGTTTTCGGCCATTAAAACTTTAAGTGGTGGCTGAAACATTAAAACATAGGGTTTTTGTTGAAAATGTGAAAATAGAGGTGCATTTATAGAAATTTACGTGACACTATTCACCCAAAATTTTTCCGAACTCCAAAAGAAGCGTGCCGCCTAGCATTCATAATGTTTTACCCCTATTCCAAACGCAATGGAATATATATCGGGATCCAATTCGGTCGTATTTGGAAGATAGGTTTTCAAACTGATTATTTTAAATTTAAAATTCACTCAAACCGATTTCAGTGCATTTTAGCTTGCCCCGGACAAACTGTAAATCCGATTGACACGAAATTTTAAACCATACAATAATATAACATTACGGATCCAATGAAACTAGTTTAGTCAAAATCCGAGACTGTTTGAAAAATGGCTATTTTTACTCGTCAATTGAATATTAAAATATTCAATTTCCACAAATTAACTTTTAATTCAATTTTAAAAGTTCTATAACATCATTCTAACTCCAATATGATTTAATACAACTTTATAAATCAATTTTAATCACTTTGAATCTAATTTCTAATTATTCAGTAATTTCAAATATTAAATTATCGATTTAATTATCCAATTAAATCTAGATATTCGAAATAAAATTTATTCGACTTACAAATTTTACTTGTTAATATTTAAAATCAATTAATATATATGAATTTCAAATGACAGAAATTCTGGGTCATTACGAACTTCCCCCTTGATAGAATTTCGTCCTCAAAATTACCAATTAAGAAAAAGTTACATAATCCATTAACTTTTCAACGATCCATTCAAATTAGATTTCAAATTCACTTAAGTGTTTAACTTTCTCAAAAATCCAATAGTTGAAATTCTTACAAAAACTTTACTAAGTTTTCAAATCAAATGTGACATCGTGATTTTTCGTCCACGAAGGTCGACATCAATACGTCCACTACATCAACTACCGAGCAATCGAAGGACGGAAAACCATGCCATTAGGGTTAAAGAAGAGGTAGAAGATAGAAGAAGAAAGAAATAAGAAAAGAAAAAGCAAAAGAAACAATATCAGAATCTCACAATCGCAGCGGAACAACATATAATAGATAAATGAATAGTCTTTAAAACAAAGAACTATATCAGTTATTACATTACATTACATTATCAGAGTTTACAACAACAAACAGCGGAAAAGAAATACTATATACTAGTTGATACGCTAAGCCATCCAGCTTGCTTCCAAATCTCTATAGCAACTCTTGAATTCCAGAAAATATCCTAATAACCTAACTCTAGACTGCCCGTGGTAAAATTGGTGGGTACCTAGAGTTTAGGAAGAGAACAATAAACTCCAGGTCAGTCATGTGGCTGGTGTGAGAACTTAAAACATTTTATCTTTAAAAATCAACAAAGAAATATTTTAAATTAGAATCGCAATCTTTTTTAGAAGATGAGACTACCATAAGGCCTTCCGCACACACACAATGCGAACGCAGAATTGGAGGAGATTTCTCCTTATGATGGTCAAATATGCTTGATACGTAGAAATTTTCTTTGATACTATTATTATAAGTGCAAAGTGTAGGAAAACATTTCGAAAGTAAAGATATAAATCTTAGCCAGCATAGGCATTCAATAGAAGGTTACCGCCACATTCCATGGCAGGTTATACAACTAAAACCGTACAGGGTGTGTATTGGAGTTTAGATTTCCAACAAATGGTCAGGCCAAGGAACTTCCCATTGCCACATGAGTATGCCTCTGGAAAGACTCCCCGAGAACCTAACATAACATTACGGTTAGATCTCTACCAACACAAGGCCGGGTTACCCCTAGCTGGGAAACTACTGATATGAATATGCCATCCCCCGGTCGCAACCGACCTAAATCCCGGGATTCACCAACAACCACAAAGTAATAAGTTTGCAGCAACAAATAAGTACCAGGGCTCCATACCATAATACCATATCTATCCAGAAAGAAATGACATAAACTAAGGGAGCGCGATCCCATAATAACCTTGCCGCATCTTTTCCTGTTTTGACCATTTTCGGGGTGTGAGGTCCAACGAAGTCTCGTCCACAAAGCTACGCTTTATACAAAAGCCACGCTTTGATCAACAAATGCTAAACAGCACTTCGTATGCCACATTACCAATTTGGAAATATATCACTAGTAACCATCAACTACATAACCTCTAAGCTCGTACGTCTCAGAGAAGTGTGTTAAGCTAAGAGAATAAAATTTCCGCCACCAACAGAAATATATTTGATAGAAACCAGCTTTACATCTCAAATTGTAACGTTAGACACACATCCATACAAGTCCATTCTGGGTTCGAAAAGAATCGAAGGCACTTCTAAAGAAGCCCTTGCAATTCGGATATTCACTAATCACGACCGGACTTCCCATCACAAAGGGTGATAAAATTTCTATATCGGAGATCAGCCGAAGCAGAAATATTCGACGGTAATCCTTCCGTTTTCATAAATATCCGGTCTTCAACACTGGTCTTCAAATGCTATCCATTATGACATATCACTTATTCGGAATGGGATTTATGGCACAAAGGTCCTCTCCCGGCTGAACCGAATAACGAGCGCTTGTTTTCAAAAATAAGTGTAGCATTCAAATTCAAGAAATCATAACAAATACCCATTTAAAGGTAAATATTGATAGTTGGTTATTTAACTATCAAGGCCAACAACCAAATATCCAGTACCATAACAATCACTAGGCCCTTTTTATTAATCTCCCATAAATTAATAACTTGCCAGATATTCACTTCAGTTTATCTTTAAAAGGATATATTCTCTAAACCATTTCGATTTCATATTGGAAAAGCAATTCCAAATACTTATTCATTTTCAATTTATATTTAGAAGATAAAAACCCAAAACATTTCACTTCATATTGGAAAACGTTTCCAAATACTTATTTAACCATAAGAAATTCACAAATCTATTTATTTTCAATACTTAGAAAATATTCAATATACCTAAAACACGATTAAGCATATATTTCATTCTTTAAGGAAAACATTCTCTTAAGTACATTTATTTGGGCCAAAACAAATGTTGCGTAGAACACCATTACGACAACCCAAAATCACTAGTATAGGGATTCGAAATTTAGATAGATATATAAATCCCAATATATACAAAAACATTCCCTTTCGAAAATCATTTACTATAACAACAGTGTTATAGTCCATCTTTTCCTTGTTTCTCGAAAACGTCTATTTCAACAATGAACGTTGAAATCTAGGGTTTCGATCCTTAACACATTTTAGAACAACTTCAAATCATTTTAATTCCATTTAAAATATCACTTCCCTAAAACACTTTAATATATTATTTACTGTCCCAAAATCGTGAATATTCTTCGTTAACTAAATTCAACATTTTTCTACACATTTTATTTAAAGGATTATCCACCGTCCAAAATCGTGAATATATCTCCTTTAAAAATCTAAAATAATTGACTTATCAAAATAAGCCAATTTCGAATTTATAAAACAATGTTTATAAATCCCATTTATATTTTGTAACAACTTCAACTTATAAAACCACTTTATTAACAAATTCTATTTAAATCTCATTTAAATGCAAAAAAATCAAATTTTCAAGTTAATTATTTAAAATTTTCAATTTTACAAAATCTATTCATTTTATAACTTCACAATTTATAAATCTATAATTTCATTCACTTATGAAATCCATTAATACTTCATTTTAACACTTATAAAAACTCGTTTTATAATTCCAATATTTTGATTTATAGATATCAATTTTATAAATCTTTTATATAAACCGTTTATAAATATTCAAAAATCTCAATTTAAACTATTTTATAAAATTCATTAACTCCTTATCTTAAAAAAATCACATTTTTACTATATTTTCTCAAAAATCATAAATTTTATAACATTAAAATTGTAACGTTTATTTATTTAAAATCAAATCAATTCCAAAATTTAAATAAAACGTATACTTTCAAAAATCACTTTAAAATCCTTTTAAATTTGGAAATCATCACTTAAACATTTTAAAAAATTTCAAAATAGGCCCAATGCTGCAACATCACTAAATATAAAAATCACCGCATCCAAACATCATATTTCAACATGATAATGAAATATATCACAATATCTGTAAATAAATCAATTACGGTTGAGGAATCCAGTTGGATCCCTCCAACCTATTTCCCTGCATCCACAAATGTTAGCACAATACCAATTCTCTTCCAATACGGAATATCGCGGTATATGGGATTTACAAAAATATTATCCGCTATTATGCGACGCATTAGGGTCTCGTCCGCTATATAATGTAGGAAAATCAACTCCAAGTACATATATAATACCAATTCCAATCAAGATGGAATTATCGCGGTATATGTTTTTAATAAATAACATCCGCTTAATATACGGCGTATAGGGTGTATTTTAAAAAAATAGATAATAATTATCATTCAATCACACAATCAAGATATTTTAAATCTAATTATTTAAAATTTAAATCGAAACGCAATTCGATTGAGTGAGAAGTTCTCACCTTGGTTCCAATAACAGTCGCAGCGTTTTATTTCGAATAAAATTAAACGTGCATTAAATTTTACTCAAAATTTTCACTAGCTCCAATCAACTCCAATCCAGCTCCATCGCGTAGTGCTCGACAAAACAAAGCCAACGCAATTCGTTTCATATGTTTTCGACCTCGTATGAAAGAGTTATAGCGTTACAAAGTTTATACAATTTAAATTATAAATCAATTTAAAATTCTTTTTATATTTTATAACCTGATTCCAATCCAGGCCGTGCATTTTTTAAATTGAAATCAGGGCCGCCCCTTCATGCTTCTTCCCAAACGTGACAATATACAGCTACCTTCAATCCATAACCGCCGCTTACATCCAATTATCGCGCCCACTTCGAGCACCTTCACAACGATCAGCGACCCCCATCACCTTGCCCATCGCACAAGCTATCTTCGGCCCTAGTATGGTTGAACTCGGCCCTCCCTCTGTCACGAAAAGACGTGCGCAACCCATGGTGAACGCGACCACTTTGATGATGATCCGTAGCTCCAAATGCGATCTTCATCGTTGGATTTACTCGTCTCGACGAGATCTACAACTTTGCAGTTGATGATTTTGGCTAAAAGCTGATGTATTAAGAGATTTGGAGGAGAAAAGTGTGAATGTTTTTCGGCCATTAGAATCGAAACTGGCAGCTACAACCCTAAGGTTTGTTCTTGGTGAAAATTGTGAAAAAGGATGGGCTTTTATAGAAATCTGCAAACACTATTCACCCGAAATTTTTTCGAACTCCAAACGAAGCGTGCCGCCTGGCGTTTATAATGTTTTAACCCTATTCCGAACGCAATGGAATATATATCGGGAGCTAATTCGATCAAATTTGAAAGATAAGTTTTTGAATCGACTATTTAAATTCAAAATTCACTTGAATCGATTTCTACGCGTTTTAGCTTGCCCCGGACAAACCGTAAATCCGATTGACACGAAATTTGAAACCATAAAATAATTTAGCATTACGGATCCGATGCAACTAGTTTCGAGGGAATCCGAGACTGTTTGAAAAATGGCTATTTCAACTCGTCAATTAAATATTAAAATATTTAATTTTCACAAATTAACTTTTAGTTAAATTTTAAAAGTTCTAAAATATCGTTGTAACTCCAATATGATATAATATAACTTTATAAATCATTTTTATCCACATTAAACCCAATTTTCAATTATTCCTGAAATCTCACATATTAATTATCGATTTAATTATCCAATTAAATCCAGATATTCAAAAATCTAATTTATTCGACTTACAAATTTTACTTGTTAATATTCAAAATCAATTGAATATTAAGAATTTCAAATGACTGAAATTCTGGGTCGTTACATCATACTTAGTTATCTTTTCAGAACCAACTATATCGTTTAACTTTTCACTCCAAAATCAAAGTTATAGTTTTTCCAAAATTTTCCAATTTTCTCAAAAATATTCTAACGCCTTAAATTTTCAGAAATTTTTGCCATAACCTCCTTTGCGCGGCTCGATTCGAAAAAAATGGCAATATATATATCACAAATATACATCTCATCAATGTAATGAGGAATCCCGTAGGGAAAAAAATGTAAAAGTACTATATGTAATCCGAGATATGTACCTTATATATTATTAGCGAGCATATACGACTAATATAGCATGAAAGCGAGCTCTAAATGCGAAGAAAGCGCAATCCGCACCTACTAAACACTCAATAATAATGAGAAACATGCATATAGAAAATAATATAGATATACAACATATACCAGAAGCAACAACAATATGTGCCAATATAGCAAATGCAATAAAAAGCAACAAATCCAACCATTAAACAACTATCATCCAACAACAATTCCAATCATCAAATCAATATACATTCACTTCTCATTAATATTAATGAATTGGTTTTTTCATTTAATCAAATTTGTTCATTAACATTGGACTTTACTAACATTTATTTATTTATTTTCAATTAGTTTATATTCACTAATTTACATTCAACAATTCATATTCACTTTATCTAATTTCAATTTGGTTTAACACTTTTAATTTCCAATTGGTTTTATATCTAATTGACTTTTCTTTCAATTTTTCAATTTTTTAAAATTTCATTAGCTTCTAATGAATTAACACTTTCGTTCATTATTCTATATCAATTATTTTACATTCGATTTATTAACATTCAATCCATTTATTAATTCAATTGCTAATTCATTTAACAAATAAGGTTGAATCACATTTATATAACTCAAATACATATCCATTTAATTTACTTTACTAATTTACTTCAATACCAAAATCAACTTCATTTAACACCACTTAAGTTATATTCCATTTCAAACATCATTTGTTTAACTTAACTTAAATTTCCACTTATAAATCCAATTCAGATTCCAATTCTAAAGTAAATTCTATTTACTTTTACCAAAGTCAAATTTCATCACTTATTCAAATTCATATCTCGTTTTGCTTAACATAATTGTTTAATCATTTTATCGTTTGGTTTCACTTACATTTTCCCACTTTACAAGTTATCCAACTTATATATTTAAACTTCCAAATCATTAACTTATCCAATCTAGTTCAAATATGATTAAATTTATTTAACTTCCTTTAGTTAAATTTTCAAATTTATTTATCACAACAAAACTTCAATTTCCAATTTACTATGGTAGAAAATTCATTACACAGAAACTCGAAAATGATACTGATGATGCCGCAGTCATCACCCTTATTATTTCCCAGCAACAGTAGTGAATTCAGTGCTTAATATTCTTTCAAAAAAATTCCTTTTGTTTCATAAATCACATTTATAAATCTTTTTCTTATATAATTTCACCATTCCACTTCACTTTCATAAGATTATTCCAAATTGATTTATCTTACTTAATAATATAACATCTTTAACTTGGAAAACAATTTTCAAAATAGACGGGATTCAGAACTTTCAAATTCATAGTCCAAATTCATTTTTATTTACAACTCATATTTATAAATATATTTACATAGTTTCACTTACTATATATAAGATTATTTCACAATTGTAAATCACTTTAAATAAAATTCCATACTTAATGATTCATTTGGTTATACAATTTATTCTTTCAATTAGATTATTCAAACATCTTTTAATTAACTTATATATATTCTTACATTTCAACAACCAAATATCAATTCACATACACCTTAATAATTTCTGAAAAATTACTCCTTTATATATAAAATATAATCAAGGTAAAATTATTTCACTTACCTAATTTAAAATGATACTATATCGGTTTATCTCGTTTAAGAGTTTAGAAACCCCTATCAATACTGTTGTACTTCCCGCACCGACCAGAATTCATAAACAGCTCAACGGATAAGCAAACACAATATAAAACATTTTTATATTTAATAACAAATACGCGCTCATATCTATGATCACACTCACACTCATTCTAGAGTACTATTGACTCTATCTCTAATGAGTAATTCCCAACAAAGCCAAGGTTGTCACTTAACCAAATGCTCTGATACCAGATGTAACAGACACGAATTTTCGACGTACGAAAATCGACATACGTCCACTGTATCAACTGCCGATCAATCGAATGCCGGAAAACCCAACTGTTATGGTTAAAGAAGAAGAGGTAGAATAAGAAAAAAAGAAAGAAGAAGCAACAGAAAACAATAACTGAATCTCACAATCGCAGCGGAACAACATATAATATATCAATGAATAATCTTTAAAACAAAGAATCATATCTGTTATTATATTACATCACATCACATTATATTACATTATCAGAGTTTACAACAACAAACAGCGGAAAAGAAATACTATATACGCTACGCCATCCAGCTTGCCTCAAGATCTCCATAGCAGCTCCTGAATTCCAGAATGACCTAATAACCCGACTCGACTGCCCATGTGGAAAATGATAGCACCCAGAGTTTAGGAAGAGAACAATAAACTCCAGGTCAATCATGGGACTGGTGTGAGAACTTAAAATAGTTTATCTTTAAAAGCAAACAAAGAAATATTTTAAAATAGATCCGCAATGCTTTTGGAAAATGTAACTACCATAAGGCCTCCTGCCACACATAATGCAAACGAAGAATTGGAGGGGATTTCTCCTTATGATAGTCAAACATGCTTGATACGCAAATTTCTTTGATGTTATTACTATAAGTGAAAAGTGCAGGAAAACATTTCGAAAGTACAATATAAATCTTAGCTAGCATAGGTACCATTATATTATTCCTGCTATAGCTACCTCCTGAGGAGGCAGGTTATATAATTCGCAATCATAAAGGGTTCGTATTGTTTCTTTGGATTTCCAACAAATGGTCAGGCCAAGGAACTTCCCATTGCTACATAGGTACGCCTATGGAAGGACGCCCTGAGAACCTAACTAGATCTCTGCCAACACAAGGCCGGGTTACCTCTAGCTAGGCAACTACTGACATGAGTATGCCATCCTCCGGTCGTAACCAACCTTTATCCAGGGATTCACCAACAACCACAAAGAAATAATTTGCAGCAACCACATAGGTTAAGTATTTGGGCTCATACCATAATACCACCTCTATCTAGAAGGAAATGAACATACCCTATGGGGGCACGATCCCCAAATAACCTTGCTGCATTCTTCCAGTTTTGACCATTTCCAGGGTGTGAGGTTCGACAAAGTCTCGTCCACAAAGCTACGCTTTTCATAAAAGTCACGCTTTGATCAACAAATGATCAGAAGCACTCATCATGCTACGTTACAAAATTGGGAATACATTACTAGTAACCATCAACTACATAACCTCTGAGCTCGTACCTCTCATAGAAGGGTGTTAATCTAAGAGAATAAATTCTCCGCCACCAAAAGAAATGTATTTGATAGAAACCAGCTTTATATATCAAATTGTAACGTCAGACACACATCCATACAAGTCCGTGCTGGGATCGAACGGAACCGAAGGCACTTCCAAAGATGCCCTTGCAATCCGGATATTCACTAATCAAGTCCCGAATTCCCATCACAAAGGGTGATAAAATCTCTATATCGGAGATCAGCTGATGCAGAGACATTCGAAGGTAATTCTTCCGTTTTCGAAAACATTCGGTCTTCAACACCGGCCTTCAAATGCTATCCATTACGACATATCACTATTCCGAATGGGATTCAAGACCCAAAGGTCCTCTCCCGGCTAAACCGAATAACGACCGCTTATTTTAAAATATGTGTAGCATTCAAATTCAAGCAAATCACAACAAATACCCATTTAAAGGTAAGTATTGATAGTCGGTTATTTAACAATCAATAGACATGCACAATATTCCAAATAATTTCCCAAATTATTTATTTTCCAAAAATATCTTTACTAGATATATTTTTCCACACTTCAACCATTTGAAAATAAATTTCAAATCACTTTTCACCTTTACAACTTTTGAAAACAAATTTCAAATCATTTTCCTTACGCGGAAACACTTCAAAATATTTATTCATTTTCAATTTATCTTTAAAAGATAAAAACCCAATACATTTCACTTCATATTGGAAAACATTTCCATACTTATTTAATAATAAGTAATTCACAAATCTATTTGTTTTCAACATTTGGAAAATATTCAATATACTTAAATAACAATTAAGTATATAATTTATTCTTTAAGGAAACATTCTCTTAAACACATTTATTTGAGTCAAAAACGAATGTTGTGTAAAACATCGTTACAACAACCCAAAATCACTAGTACAGGGATTCGAAATTAAGATAAATATATAAATCCCAATACTATATATACATTTCCTTTCGAAAATCATTTACTATAACAACACTGTTATAGCCCATCTTTTCCTTATTTCTCAAAAACGTCCATTTCCACAATGAATGTTGAAATATATGGTTTCGATCCTTAACACGTTTTAAAACACCTTTAAATCGTTTTACTTATATTTAAAGGATCACTTCCTAAAACATTTCTTTAATATATTATTCACTGTCCAAAATTGTGAATATAAATCATTTACCAAATTTAGCACTTCTACATATTTAATTTAAAGGATTATCCACTGTCCAAAATCGTGGATATATCTCCTTTAATAAGCTTTCATATTTACTTATCAAATTCAATTGGTTTTGGATTTATAAAACAACGTTTATAAATTCACATCTATATAAATTTTATAAAAACTTCAACTTATAAAATCCCTTAATTAATAAATTCTATTTAAATCTCATTTAGATGCCAAAATCCAATTTATAAGTTAATTACTTATAAATCTTTTATTTTACAAAATCTATTCATTTTATAACTCATAATTTATAAATCTACAAATTTCATTCACTTATGAAATCCATTTATACTTCATTTTAAAACTCGTTTTATAATTCCAATATTTTAAATTTATAAATATCAATTTTATAAATCTTTTATATAAATCGTTTATAATAATTCAAAAATCCCAATTTAAACCATTTTATAAATTAATCAACTGCTTATTTCAAAAATCATATTTCGGTTATATTTCACAAAAATCATAATTTTTATAACATTAAAATTATAATGTTTATTTATTTAAAATGAATTAATTCCAAAATTCAATAAAATGTATGCTTTCAAAAATCACTTGAAAATCCTTTTAAATTCGAAATCGTTACTTTAACATTTTTAAAACTCTAAGAATACGCCCAATGCTGCAATAGAACTAATAAATCAACCACGGCATCCAAACGTCATATATCGATATGATAACAGAATATATCGCGAATATTTGTAAATAAATCAATACTGTTGAGGAATCCAGTTGGATCCCCCCAACTTGTTTCCCTGCATCCACAGATGTTAGCACAATAATCCCGTTTCAAGACGGAACATCGCGGTACATGGGTTTTATATAAATATTATCCGCTATTATGCGGTGCAATAGGGTCTCATCCGCTATATAATGCGGGAAATCAACTCCAAGTACATATATAATACCAATTCCACATCATGGTGAAATATCGCGGTATATGTGTTTAATAAATAATATTCGCTTAATATACGGCGTATAGGGTATATTTCAATACAATAGATAATAATTTATCATCCAGACATACAATCAACACACCAAGCAATTTTAAATCTAACCATTTAAAATTTAAATCGAAACAAATTCGATTGAGAGAGAAGTTCACACCTTGCTTCAAATACAGTTGCAGTGTTTCGTTCAAAATAAAATTAAACGCGCATTTAATTTTACCCAAAATTTACACTCGCTCAAATCAACTCCAATCTAGAAGCCAATGAAATTCGTTTCGTCGGTTTTCGACTCGTATGAACAAGTTACAGAGTTTTAAAGATTATAAGAATTAGAAATATAATTAAAAACAATTTTCTTTTTAAATTTTAACCTAATTTTCATCACAGCCGTCCATTACAAACCCTCCAGATCTCGGCCGTTGCCCTTTTCTTCTCCCCTTCGTTCATTTATCATGCAAGAAATGCATCTTTTGCCTCCCCAAACCCTAATAGCCGCGACCCATAGGCTCAACTTCACGACGATCAGTGACCTCCACTCAAATGACCACCGCGTGAGTAACCATCGCCCAGAGAATCGATGAACCAGCTGCATCATCGTCACGAAAGTCATGCCCAAACGCCTGACGTTCAAACCCAATTTGTCGCCAATCCGTAGCTCCATTTTCGATCATCACCGTTGAGAATATAGATCTCGATACAATCTTGAATTTTGTAGTTGAGACTTTTTTGAAAGAGGGCGTGGATTGAAACAAAAACGAAGAAGAAGGAGACAAGTTTTCAGCCATTAAAATTTAAGTGGCTGCTAAAGCTTTAAACCCTAGGGTTTTTGTTGAAAATGTGGAAATAGAGGTGCTTTTATAGAAATTTACGAGACACTATTCACCCGAAATTTTTCCAAACTCCAAACGAAGTATGCCGCATGGCGTTCATAATGTTTTACCCCTATTTTGAACACAATGGAATGTATATCGGGAGCCAATTCGATCGTATTTGGAAGATAGGTTTTCAAATTGATTATTTTAAATTTAAAATTCACTCAAACCGATTTCAGTGCGTTTTAGCTTGCCCTGGACAAACTGTAAATCCGATTGACACAAAATTTGAAACCATACAATAATATAACATTACGGATCCGATGAAACTTGTTTCGTCGAAATCGGAGACTGTTTGAAAAATGGCTATGTTTACTCATCAATTAAATATTAAAATACTCAATTTCCACAAATTAACTTTTAATTCAATTTTAAAAGTTCTATATCATCATTCTAACTCCGATATGATTTAATACAACTTTAAAAATCAATTTTAATCACTTTGAACCCAATTTTCAATTATTTCAGTAATTTCAAATATTAAATTATCGATTTATTTACCCAATTAAATCTACATATTTGAAAAAAAAATTATTCGACTTACAAATTTTACCTGTTAATACTTAAAATCAATTAAATATATGAATTTCAAATGACAGAAATTCTTGGTCGTTACAAGTCCATTCTTGTTCTTACAGAAATTCGGTTATACGTTGATCAGGCGTACAACTAAAAATAAGTGCTTGGTATACTCGTTTCGACACCCAGTTAAAATACTTGGAAAAATAATTTTATTGAAAATATAGAAAGCAGTTTTTGAAAATAAAGGAAATATCTTTGGTGAGAATGCTCTGGAAATCATCACTCTCATCCATGGTCGCAGTTACATCCTGGGTTACGTTGCCATCGCAGCAAAAGTCCATGTTACTGTAGGCACTCCACGCCCCTCGATTACGCCATGGAACCCACAACGGAAGGCTATTACATTCCAGGGTTACGTTGCCATCACAGCAAAAGTCCATGTAACTATACGCATCAGCGCCCTCGATTTTCGCTGTCAAAAATGAAACTTCTCCACTCCTACATAGGTCGCAGTCTACCGATGTAAAATCAAACGCAGACTGTTGGCTCTCAACGGCACACACGACTTTCACTATGTTACCATAGGTCGCAGTCTACGGATATAAAATCAAACGTAGACTGTTGGCTCTCAACGGCACACACGACATTCGCTATGGTCTGCAGCAGATCGCAGTGACATCGAATTACACTATCGTCACAACATAACCCAAATGCCTCTGTAGGCATCACTGCCCACGACTTTCGCTACACACTACTCATAATCCTCAGGAACTAGTTTTGTCTGGACTCCTCACAGGATCAACTTTAGAACCCCCTCTTAGGGTTCAAGGCAGCACCACTCGGTGGCACTCCTAAGAAGTTCATTTCAAGGGAGCGCCTTTTTCCCAAGACATTTTCAAACCACTTTATACTATACACATATAGTATCTTTCAAATCATACACCTAGTATGATCTCATACAAAGCTCCTTTACACAAAATCGATTATCCCAAAATCGATAATTCTCAAACTAGGCTTTCCAAATTCCAATATTGATTTTACCCAAAAATCAAAAGCCTTTCCAAATCCAAAGGTTCCCAAAACCTTTTCCCAAAATCCTAGGAAGATCCTTTTTGTATATATATATATAATTTTTAAAACTTTGGATCATTTCAAACTTGTATAAAACTCCTTTTATACTTCAAACATTTTCAAAATCCTTTTCTTCCGGCAATAGATTCAACAAGAGGAGATTTATTTTACATAACAAAGATATATGACTTTTTTTATTCAAAATCAAATATTCAAATTTGATTACTCTTTCCAATATCAATTTCATTCAAAACAGTATGATGTGCACTTATCATCAGCACGCTTTACCAATTTGTTTGCTCACTCGATCACATAATTTCACTTCCGAACTAGCATCATCCACCCGACTTCCTAGTGCGGACCGGGATCTGGTTTCTTGATCAGAAAATGTTATTTTCCTTGCATATCTATTGCGATGATAGAGAATATCTAGAACCAATCAACAATTCATATCCAGGTTCACCATCGAAAGTCGAGTGAAAACCCCAACTCGGATCGATATAACCATCTTGAAATTCTGTGCTCGAATCTGGATCAAATCACTACGCGAATAGAATAATATATGTACATCGTACGTATTTATTTTCACTGATTATTAACTAAATCAATTTCCTTTCTATTCATATTCACTTTAATTTTCATTCACTTATTTACAATTGCCTTAATCCCCATTTGGATTATCACTTCAATTCTTATCTCAGTTGGGTATTTAATCAATAACAGTTTGAACTCCGACCAGTTTATACTTAGAAAATAGCTTGAATTTTTTCTAAAAATAGATAAGCGGTTGAAAAATAATTATTATTTTGTGACATAGCTATAAAATAGTTAAGTAATTGCAAAATAGATGGAAAATAGTTAAATAGTTTCAGATATTTTAGATAATTGCAAAATGGTTGTAAAATAGTAATTAATTTGTAAAATAGTTGAAAAACAGTAACTAATTTATAAAACAGTTGAAGAATTGTTAAATACTTCCTAAAAATAATTGTAAAATAAATATAACTAATTTGTCTTTTAAAAAGAAAGATTGTATAGTAAGTAGCTTGGAAAAATAGATTTATATTAAAAACATTTGTTTTGAAAATAGTCCAGAGCCAAACTGTTCAATTGCCAATCTCCATTCTTATCAATTCAATTTGAATTTCCACTTCCATTTAAATTGACCCAATTCCAATTTAAATAACTCCAATTTCCATTGGACTCCAAGTTGAATTAATTCTCAATTTCTTTCCAACGTCAAATCAAATTCCATTTTAAACATATTTACTTTAACTACAAATCCCAAATTATTCAAATTAATTTAGATAAATTTAAAATTGAGTCCATTTTAATTTCAGATCATTTCAATTTCTATGAATTAGTCCCAATTCCCATTTGAACTCGAACCCATCAAACTTCAATTTCATTTCTAATCAACTCAAATTTTCCATTCAAAATTTTAAACTTATCCGTCTTCAATCACAATTCTAATTAAATTAAATAAAATTTAATTTGAACTAATTCAATTCAAATTTCCAAATTTAAACCATCTCGAATTATATAAATTCGAGTTAAATTTCCAAATGTTGATTTAACCCTTTAAATTAAATTAACCCTATTTTTTTAAATCAATAATTAAAATCTTTAAACAAATTAATTCTAAGTCCAATACTCAAAATTCCATTTTAAATTAACATTACTTATTTATTTCAAAGTTCAAATAAGAGTTCAAAACAATTTTATCTTAAAAATTCAATTAATTACCCAATTTTATCTTCCAGTTTGAAACCAGTTCTTAAACAATTTTTAATTTAAACTATTCAAATTTTTAGTTCAAAGTAATTCTGTATCCTTAATTTCAAATTAAAGTTTAATTTCCATTTTATCTCAATAATGGATATATTACCAGACTTCATTTTTCATTCGTTTAAACAAATCCAATTCACAATTTAAAGATTTTAATAATAATAGGATGATATCATATAATTTATTTTAAAACATCCATCCATTTTCCATTTTCCAGATCTCAAACCCATTTTGAGATGACACAAATTCCCATTTCAAAACAACCATTTAACTTTCCAAATTAAACCCCAATTTCATCTTGAAATTTCTGCTTCACGTTGCTTATTAAGTTATTTAACTTTCCTAAAGTTATATTCAGTTTACTTAATCTAGTCAATTTACACAATTTGAATTCCCATTCAAAATTTAATCTTCATATTAATAATCTTATAAGTTCAAAGACTTATCACCTTGGGTATCACATCTCATTCCAAATTTAAAACTCAACATTTTTGAGTTTATTTCAAACCATCTTTGATATTGTGTGCACTCCTCATATATACATATTATTTCCTTTACACACGAGATCATCCTTAAATTTTAAACCACTTTTGGTTTTCAATTGAAATCAAATTTTCAAACAACCCATTGTTTGCAACAAGTCTCTTTTATTCAAATAATACTTATTTATTATTTCTTTTAGCACTTTGAAACAATTTTTAAATTTCTAGACCTAGATTTGTAATTTTGCAATTTAGGTCATCTTCAATTCCAAATTAAAGTCATACTTATCCAAATGTTCTATTTCGTTAAAGCATTTAATTTTACTTACTCATTAACACGCATTTCATTATTAAACACTACAATCATTTATGATAATAACCAAGATTATTGTATCTGGAAACCAATTTATTATTATCTTATTCTTAAACTTTTTCCCAAATTCAAGATTTAATTCCAGTTTGAATTCATTTCAGACTTACCTTTATATAATTTCAATAATTTAACAACCAATTACCTTAATATTTATTAGAAGGAAATATTGCTTTATATATATCAAAATATATTCTTATATAAAATCATTTAAAAACCTTCATATAAGAAAATAACAAGTACGCGCTCACATATATAAACTCAACTCATTCGAGGATAACATTGACCCTATCCTTAATGAGTAATCCCACCAGAACCAAGGTTCTCACTTAACCTTTCAGCTCTGGTACTATAACATATGCGGTTTTATTGGGATCCGAAGGTCGGTGTTCTTACGTCCACTGTATCAAATGCCGCATAATCGAATGCCGAAAAACCGAATTGTTAGGGTTAAAAAGAAGAGGTAGAAGAAAACGATAGAAAAGAAAGAAAATAATAGAACAGAACAATATCAGAATCTCACAATCGCAGCGGAACAACATATAATAGATAAATGAATGTCTTTAAAAACAAAGAACTATCTCAGTTGTTACATTACATCCCATCATCATCAGAGTGTACAACAATAATATACAACACAACAAAACCATGGATAGTTATACAAACGTGTCCCTACAAGTGAATGTACAGCGGAAGGATAATATCTTATATGAGTAATACATCTCACCATCCAGCTCGCCTCCAGAGCTCCATAGCATTCCTAAATCCAGAATGACCTGATAACCTGACTCTAGACTGCCCGTGTGGAAAATTATAGGCACCCAGAGTTTAGGAATAGAACAATAAATTCCAGGTCAGTCATGGGACTGGTGTGAGAACTCAAAACAGTTATTTATCTTTTAAAGCAACAACAACAAGGTAAGTGAAAAATATCCGCAATGCTTTTCGAAAATGAAACTACCATAAGGCCTCCCGCACACACACAATGCAAACGCAGAATTGGAGGAGATTTCTCCTTATGATAGTCAAAGATGCTTACTACGCAAAACAAATCTTTTTTTTTGATATTATTATCAATGCATAGTGATGAAAGCATTTCGAAAATAGAATATTAATCCTAGCCAGCATAGACATTTCGAACTATGCCTACTATAGCTACCATCTAAACAATGGTGACCACCATAAGTAAATGGCAGGTTATACAACTAAAACCGTACTGGGTTCGTATTGGGAATTGGATTTCCAACAAATGGTCAGGCTAAGGAACTTTCTACTGCCACATGGGTACGCCTCTGGCGGGACGTCCTGAGAACCTAACCGAATCTCTGCCAACGCAAGACCGGGTTACCTCTGCAACTAGGTAACTATTACTCGAGTATGCCACCCCCCGGTCCTTTGGGACCTTTATCCGAGGGCCCTCTATCACCAAGCAACAACCACACAGAAAAATGAGATTGAAGCAACCACATAGGTTAAGCATTAGGGCTCCATACCTGACACCACCCTTTTCCGGAAGGAAATGACATACCCTAAAGGGCGCGACTCTTATAACCTTGCCGCATATTCCTGTTTCGACCATTTTCGGGGTGTGAGGTTTGACCAAGTCTCATCCACAAAGCTACGCTTTTCACAAAGCCACGCTTTGATAAACAAATGATCAATAAACAATCATCACACAGCAACACTCAGCATGCCACATTACCAAATTGGGAGTATATCGCTGATAACCTTCAACTACAAAGCCTCTGAGCTCGTAGTCTCAGAGAAGGGTGTTAAGCTAAGAGAATAAATTCTCCGCGACCAACAAAGATATATTTGAAAGAAATCTGCATTATATCTCAAAATATAATGTCAGACACATAAACATCAAGTATGTTCAGGGCTCGAATAGAACCGAAGGCACTTCAAAAGAAACCCTTGCAATCCGAGTATTCACAATCCCGATTGAATTTCCCATAACAAAGGAAATCTCCATACCGTAGCTAACGGTGCAGAGACAATCGATAGGTCATCTTATCGTTTCCACAAATAACCAGTCTTCAATGTTATCCATTACGCCGTATCACTATTCGAAATGGGTAATCCGAATAACGAGCGCAATAATTTAAAAATAAGTGTAGCATTCAATTTCAACCAATTCACAATGAATAGCCATTTAAGGGTCAATGTTGATAGTCGGTTATTTAATTATCAATCAATATTCATAACATAACCCGATTTCAAATAATTTCCCAAATTATATATTTTCAAAAATATCTTTACAAGATATAAGTTCCACACTTCAACCGTTTGAAAATAGATTTCAAATCACTTTTCACCTTTATAACTTGCATTTCAAAATGGTTCATTTAAACCAATTAAATAAATCCTTACCGATTTATTAGATTTACGTTCCAAATCTGTAAATTTATTTCCACACTTTTAAAAATAAATCAAGGTTTATTTTTAAAACAAATTTCCTTTACAAATTTCCACTGTGAATTTACATTTCCAAATATTCACTTTTTATACGATTTTTCAAATCGATTTCAATTATTCACTTTTAATTTATCTTTAAAAGATATAATCTCAAAACATTCACTTCATAGTGGAAAACATTTCCATACTTATTTAATAAGTAAGTCACCAATCTATTTATTTTCAATATTTGGAAAATATTTGATATACTTAAATCAAAATTAAGTATATATTTTATTCTTTAAGGAAAACATTCTCTTAAACACATTTATTTGGGTCAAAACGAATGTTGCGTAAAACATCGTTACGACAACCCAAAATCACAAATATAGGGATTCGAAATTAAGATAGATATATAAACCCCAATACTATGCAAAACTTTTTCTTTCGAAAATCATTTACTACAACAACAGTGTTATAGTCCACCATTTACTTCTATTTCTCGAAAATGTCTATTTCAACAATGAATGTTGAAATCTATGGTTTCGATACTTAATACATTTTTAAATTGCTTAAAATTATATTTAAAATATCACTTTCCCAAAACATTTCCTTAATATATTATTCACTGTCCAAAATCGTGGATATATTTCCTTTAATAAGCTATAATAATTAAACTTATCAAAATAAGTCGATTTCGGATTTATAAAACAACGTTTATAAATTCCATTTGTACTTTATGACAACTTCACTTATAAAATCACTTTATTAACAAATTCTATCCTTATCCCATTTACACGCCAAAATCCAATTTATAAGTTAATTTCTTATAAATCTTTTATTTTACAAAATCTATTCATTTTATAACTTCACAATTTATAAATCTATAGATTTCATCCACTTATGAAATCCATTTGTACTTCACTTTAACACTTATAAAAACTCGTTTTATAATTCCAATATTTTAATTTATAAATATCAATTTTATAAATCTTCTATATAAATCATTTATAATAATTCAAAAATCCCAATTTAAACCATTTTATAAATTAATCAACTACTTATTTCAAAAAAAATCATATTTCGGTAATATTTCACAAAAATCATAATTTTTTTAACATAAAACTCAACATTTATTTATTTAAAATGAATCAATTTCAAAATTAAATTTTATTATGAATTCTAAAGTCAAATTTTCAAAAATCCATTTTTATTTATTTTCGGGATCTAGCGATACCAAAAAAATATTCGGCTAAAATTTAGCCTTTAACGATTTCAATCACAAAGATAATCACGCAGATTATAAATAGATCAACACACAACATTGAAACCATTCAACCATTTGAGGAATCCAGTTGGATCCCTCCAACCTGTTTCCCTGCATCCAAAGATGTTAGCACAATACCAATTCCGCTTCGAGATGGAATATCGCTGTAACGTCCCGCCTTTTTGCACGCTTTAAATCGACACACGTGCCAATTCAAACCATACAGAAGGGCGGAATGTTATGGGTAAATAAGAAAAACAAGAAAGAAATAAAAAGAAAACAGAATCTTACAGCGGAAGGATAAAATATAGTAATAAATATACAATTCATAAAACTGTTTACAAACATTTGATTCTTCTTTATACAATAAATATCAGAGTTCACATACCAATAAATATCAATGCAGCGGAATTAAATAGTGTAGTGGAATAATATAGTAGATAGTAATACAAATCTTCGTCTTCGTTCTCCAGAGCTAAAACTTCAAATCCTGAAATGCTCGGACTGACCCGAGCGAATTTGAAAAGACAAAAACACTCGAGTCAGAACTAAAAGATCTTATGTAAGTCAAATTAACATAAATAAATATGAGTGCGGTAACTCAAGAGATGCTCGGGATTTACACCTCCTAAGGATCCGTTAAACTATTTACTATATAGTATATTGCGCTATTATAATAGTGTCTATTTGTAAAATAAACTTACTTTTTTCTTAGCATTAAGGGGTTACCCATATAGCCCTTTACACGTAATAGTCCCAGTAGTCCATCCAATATCATAGTCCCTCCTGATCGGGAAGCCACCAGAGGATACCACACGGGCTACGGGAGAAATCCAAACTCGTACAAGGCGCAATAGGGTAGGTGACACGACACAAATAGGCAATGCCAGGGTAGATATACCAATTGCTATCCGGGCTGATGGAAACGCGTAGCCGCAGCTACCGCCCACCTCGAAACAAACTCCCCAAAAATCAAAGTAAAAATGGCCACTGAATCAATCCAAAGTCAAAGTATAATATCGAAGAGGAGTGTCCGATCAGAGAAATGACCTCATTGGCCCGGGAATCACTCCTGTTTTAGCCACCTTATGCCAACTCACGGGAGTCGGGTCCACGTATTTACCTTGCAGGAAATGCCTCCACCAACCTACTTCATTCTGGAATCTCCACCGCGTACACGGTTGTTAAAGTGGTTTTTGGAGTTGGCAGAGAGTATGACAACTTCCGATCCCGGTCTCTTTAACAACCAAACGTTATTATAACACCGCGGTCGTTTAAAATAATTTAAACTTTAAAACCAGAATAAAATATCCATTTAAACCCATATAAATACGATATCATTTAGGCCCAAACCAGTATAATATCATTCTATTTCAAATATATTTCTTTTCAAAAACCATATTGCTTTAATATTTATAATAATTGGAAACCAATCATTGAATTATAACTTTCAAGCTATAATACTTCGAAAATTCATAGCTTTAAACCATAACTTCGAAAACTTATATGGTTTGGATATTCAAACAGTATATTGAATAAAATAGTTTGCATTTAAAATTACTTTATAAAATAAAATAATTTCCGCGACTTACAATTTATTTTATTAAAAATTAAGTCAAAATCCATAGATTTCAAAATCGCTTTCAGTTTCAATAACCACTTCAGTTTCAAAATATTTCAAACTTCAAGAATTTAATGAATTTCAAAACTAATGTTGGAAATTTCTATTCAACAATTCATTTCTTATGATTTAGTTTGAAAGGTTTACATTATAAATCCATAACCATTTAAAGTAAACTCAATTTATTAACACTAAATATTTCCTTCTATTTATTTATACTAGAATTATTCATTAAATCCAGTTATAAATATCATAACTTTTAAAATGCCCAATTTAAACCAATTAACATTAGCTTATGGAGTTAGATTTTTAAATAAGCTCAACTCAAATTAAAATTTCAATTTTTCTTTCAATCTTAATTGATTTGGAATCATTTAAGACTCTATATGTATATACCAGATCTAAAACCTGTACTCCATCATATAATATATCAAATTCCATTTTTCAACTTATTCATTTTTATTTAAGATATTATGCATAGCTTAAATTTAATAATTTAACTATATATGTATATATAAAATATATTTATCATATCCAAATTTAATATTTATTAAACCATATCATATCCAAACCATAAAATAATTTCAAAAATAATTTTATATATAAGGTCAAGTGATACGGATGTTTATCATTTCAATCCGCAATTTAAAAATAAGAATGCGGTGGTATATCATTTCAAACCGCAATCCCGAATAAAATGAGTATGCATGATAACTTGCAGATTTTAGAAGACAGAACACATCATTCATTCACCTAATATCAATCATCAACCAATTTAATTCAATCATCATCAATTTAACCTAATATCAAAATATATAGCATATAAAATATAACAGGTAATAAATGACAGTTACTAACTAACAATTTATTATATTCAATACTAAATTAATAACCGTTAAACTGGAAGTTTATATGCAATTTAAATAAATTTTTAATTGTCAATTTATAAGCAATAATAATATTAATTAACATTTAAATAAAAAAATGCGATTTAATAGAGATGATTAATAAAACATGCCAAACAGCCATAAATAAATTTCCACTCATATCTAAAATCAATTTAACAAACATAAGAAAGTTTAGAAGTTGTGAGTGGGTTAAAACACTCACATTTTGAATTTAAATTGAATTCAAATTCAATTTAAACCCAAAAATTTGACCGTCTCAAAATTCGTCCAAACCAGCGTCATCAAGTCTTGAATTTCAATACGATCCTAACAAAAGAAACCGCATCTGAAACGGAGTTCGTATGTGAGAGTTATGGAAATTATTGCGACTAAAATCATAAAAAAAATGAAGATGGAACACATTTAACTTACTTTATATGCCACATCATCAATTCACCTTCATAAAAACACGCACGCACAGGCCAAAGAACCGTCAGTTCGAACCCAATACAACCGCATGCATCCTCAACTTTGACCACCTTCCCTTGCCACCAACGGCCACCGTTGGCCACGGTACCACTGCCATTGAACTCGGCTCGCCTTCCTCTACTCTCGGCCCGAGGCCGCACTCCTCCGATGCCCAGCAACTCGTCCCGCCGCCGGCCCTATTTTAGGGTTTTGAAAACCTGAATCACTAAATTCGATCACCTCAGGCCGAATTGAACCCCACGACCACCATGAGATAACTCCAAACTCTGACCCCTCTAATACCCAGAAAGGAATTGCTCGATTGTTGCCCGAATTGAAAACGCCCAAAACGACACGTATGCTTCACGAATTTTGGCCTTTGACTGAGTATTCAGGAAGATTCATGCATCAATTTCAAAAATAGAAACTACGTGCAGATTCGTATCTATGAAATATCCAACATATAATTTTTTCAAATTTTTCCGAGACTTTAAATTTTTGACTTTGATTTGATTTTTGAAATTTGAGTTTAGATCTAGGGTTTGCAGCCATTAGGAAGAGAAAGAGTTGAAGAAATGAATGCACAAACAAATGAGAATAGATAGGCTAGGGTTTATAACTGGGTTTATATAGGTAGGTTAGTGATTTGAATAGATGGAACAAGTTGGATATACGTGCTAACGCTAACGTGGCCCAAAAAGCCTGTTCTGACCCCGAAACGAAATTGGGTAAACCCGTATATCAAAATAGGTGTTTTAAAATATTATGAACGCGATGGAAAAGGTTTCACGTCCAAATTCCATCGTATGAAGAAGTTATGCTGAAAACAAAATTTCCAAATTGATTTCAATTAAATCGATTTCAAGGCGTTTCGCGTTCGTACGATCAAACGACAAGTTCGATCGCTACGAAACTTGAAACCCTACAATAATTCACTGTTACGGATCCGATGAAACTGGTTTCGTCGAAATCTGAGTCCATGACCAAAATGGCTATTTTTATACTAATTAATTAAATTAAGAATTAGTAAATAAATCCAAATTTTTATATTTCGGTTTTAGTATTGGAAAATTTTTATCACTTAATAATCCTTCGTTGATTATCCAAATTTAGACATTATGAGATGTTTCTTAAATGCTGATTAAATTATTAACTTCAGCGTAAAATTTCAATTTCATTATATCTACAAATTAAAAATTAACTTTGCAATAATCCCTTAGTTGACCTTTCATTCAATTATCCTATCTATTGGTACCCAATAGATGGGAATTCCTTTGGATTTATACTCTATTACTAAAACATCTCCAAATTCCAACTTAAATTTTCAATCAACATAAAATGTTCTATTCAGTATCAAATAAATTCAATAGATTCAATTATCATATTCTACATCCAAATGAATAAATAAAGCTTAATTCCCGTTTAAGCATTTATCCTTTGATTGTAATTAACATTTTATCAAAATTAAATTCCGATATATTAATAAACTTTATTTCCATCTTTATATTCACAAATCATCATTTAATGAAGAATTTATATACGTTATTCCCCATTATTACCTAAATTTATTTAGCGTAACATTTAATTTATTTTTATTGCAATGATTTCCAAATCAATTGAATGAATTAAATATGTATGTATTACTCATAATAACTGGTGGTCACAACTCTTGATCACCTTTAATAAGTTTATTATTTACAATCCAATAATCACCATTTACTATAAATATACGGCTTAATTAATTCAATATTTCCATTTCGTTTTCCTATACTAAATTTATTACTAAGTGTATTTACTCCATTCCAACAAGTTGGATTTCCATTCTTACTATACAATCATTTCCCTATTCACCTTTATTAATAACCCACCATCATTGTATTTATTGTCTTTTATTGATTTAATCAAATTAACCCATTTTCCCTTAAATTCATACTAACGAAATATTCAATTTCATTTATTTCATAAACTCCATTTCATAAATCTACCCGCAATTTCTACCTAGAAATAAGGTTACGCTTCCATTGTAATTTACATTTACACCTTACGTTACTGCATTAATTATCCTTAAAGCAACGTTTTTATTAATGACAATATTAACTTACTTAACATTTTATATGGTCGCTATCCTTTATTTCATAAATTAATCCATTCCATCTAAATCCATTTCAATATCAACCCATAGTTATTGCAATTCATTATCTTATATTGATTTTATACAATTTCCATAAACTTACATTCAATTACTATTCAATGCATATTTATTCATCAATCAATTCGATATTTACTTTTCTTTCCTTCCATTTGATAAATAACCTAGAATGCATTTACATTCATTCATTTCATTCATTCCATTCCATTCATTTATGGGTATTGCATTAAAAATTAATTTATTAGCTAATATCAACATTATTATCATTCATTACAATTAGATTCCAATTTTTTATTCAATACGCTGAATGAATAACATATATATTAATCAAATCCTTACATTTGTTTTTCTCATATTCCATTAAATATATGCACACATACAAATTAAGATTCTAAATCCAATTAGTTATTCCTTTTACATCAACCATCACTTATGAATAATTATCGTTTTCTATTTATTTTGTTACATTCACTTATATTCACTTTATGGGTAAATTGGTATTCTCTTTAACCCATTAATTACTAACTTTGATTATTTCAATTCATTGGCTAACATAAATTTTGAATCTGTTTCCAAATTTTCATATTTCAATTAATTAACACCTTAAAATAGTTTACAAATAAAAGGGATTATACTAATTACGTTATTTATTGTCCTGCATTATTTTATTACCTCCGTTTACATTCAATTTCCATAAATCAATATTTAATTCCATTGATAAACTCAATACTTGCCTTAATTTACTTATTCAAACTTTATATCAAATGCAACAATTTCCACTATTACTATTAATTGCAATATACAATTTGATTTGTAAATTTTAATTACCCTTGATACATCAAATTTCAACATTCTCTTTCATATAAATAAATAAAAAATTTATTCCTTTCTAAATAAATAAAAAAATCTTATTAATTTAATTCATTTTAAACATCGAATTTACACGGGTCGTTACACTCTCCCCCACTCAAAACTTTTCGTCCCCGAAAAGGAAAGAAGGGAAAAGAAGAAATAAGAAAACAATATCTTTCTTAATTTAATTTATAACAAATAAGTTTACAAAATAAAATAATTTAACATAAAATATTCCAATTTATACCCATTTAAATCTTTTATACATAAATTATTAAAGTTTGTATAACATTTTCAAATTCTTCTAAGTCCCAAAATTTATGGAAAATTTTGGCAGAGTCTCCTTTATATGGAGAGGCTCAGAAGAAAATAAAATATAAATATTACAATATACACAAATATTTTCCAAAATAATATATATATCCCTACGCGGGAAAATATATACAATAGCCCTATAAACCGAAATCTGAACGTACCTATTTGTCGGGCAATTAACGTTTATTTATGGAACCAAAAGCAGTAGCAGTTGCTTCCATAACCTGCATTTCACTCATATAATCCAAAGGGTTAACAATTTATATAAAGTGAAATTTTTTAAGTGGTTTCAATCACTAACAACAAATCAATACAACAACCATCAATTTCAGCAAACAACATACACAACGATTTCAAAACAACCATTCAACCAAACAAACAAATAGTTGATCGGGTTCAAACTTTTAATTTATACGGAATGAAGAATAACTACTAGCGTATCATTTACTCAACAGTATTAGATAAATCTAAATAGGGTATTCACACATCCATATAAATCTAAAGTATCCTTACCCCAACAACCATAAATCAAACAACACAATTCAAACCAACTTTTCTTATTATTAATTTTATTTCATACATTAGTTGTTTAATTCCTTCATTCGTTCATTTCAGTGATTTTTTTTTCGTTTATATAACGGTTTATCTTTTTATTTTCATTTATTTCTTTAAATTTTATTTAGACTAATTCAACACTTTTTCTTAAGTTTACAATTTCTCTTTATTATATTACGTTCATTTATAATTGCATGACCTCGTCTATTTACACTTTAATTACCTAAGTTTATAATCATTTATTTGTCATAATTACCTTCAATTATATTTACGTGGTAAAATTTTAATTATAACTTAAGTTTATACCATTAAATTCTCATTTAATAGCAAATTCATTGAATACTTCATTACCTCATTTTACTTGTACAATTTTCATTACATTTCCTATTAAACATTTCAACTTTTAATATTTGGTAAGTTATATATGTTTTTAAAGAATGTACTTGAAAGTTATACAAGTTTTCTCATTACCTATGATTAATTTAACGTTCAATAATAATATTCTTTATTTTGTAGGTTATAATTTCAAATTCCATTTAATACCATTTATAACATATCATTAAATCTCTTATTTCCTTTAGAGGTTTTAATTTATTAATTGCCTACGTTTCAATTCACTACAATAATTGAAACAATTAATTAATGGAAATCTAAGAATTTAATACCGGGTTAAATTTAAAATTATTTTAAAATAATAGATAAATATATTCTTATAACTTATATATCTCTAATTATATTTAAAATAATTCAAAATTTATATATTTTTCAAAAATGAATCTGCAGTGAAACTACTACAGTGGCCTTCCCACTTTGAAACTCGAAAATGAATGTCGACGATGCGGCCGCCATCACCGAAATTATTTTCCATCGACAGAGAGGAAAGTACAAAACTTATTTCTCAAAAATCTTCTTTAAAACAATTCTTTCGAATTATATTAAATATTTATATCTGCAAATACTTATAAACAATATTATTATATTCCAAAATTTATTTGAAAGAAATTTCAAAACCCGGAACTTAAGTTCTAAATTTCCAAATTTCATTTATTTTATTATTCAATCTTATTTCTATTATTATTCATACACCATAATACCTAACAACCAATCTATTGCAGCCAAATATAGATATCTTTTGAAAAATTTATTTTATATATAGAAAATATAATAGGAAAAATTATTTCATTTACCTATATAAATCAAATATTTTGTCGGTCTGTCCTATTAGGTGTTTAGAAATCCCTATTGATGTCATAGCGTCCCATGCATCAACTAAAATTTATAAATACAAAACGGAACAGATTATCACAATATTAAAACCTTTTTATAAAACTAACAAATACGCTCTCTCATATATATACACTCAGCGACTCCCATAGGGTATTGCTACCCTATTAATAAAGAGTCAAACCCCACAAAGATAAGGTTTATCGCTAAACCAAAGCTCTGATACCAGATGCAACGTTCTGCCTTTTCGCATGCTTTAAATCGACACACGTGCCAATTCAAACCATAGAGAAGGGCGGATTGTTATATGGTAAATAAGAAAAACAAGAAAGAAATAAGAAGAAAACAGAATCTCACAGCGGAAGGATAAAATATAGTAATAAATATACAGTTCATAAAACTGTTTACAAACATTTGATACTTCTTTATACAATAAATATCAGAGTTCACATACTAATAAATATCAATGCAGCGGAATTAAATAGTGTAGTGGAATAATATAGTAGATAGTAATACAAATCTTCGTCTTCGTTCTCCAGAGCTAAAACTTCAAATCCAGAAATGCTCGGACTGACCCGAGCGAATTTGAAAAGACAAAAACACTCGAGTCAGAACTAAAAGATCTTATGTAAGTCAAATTAACATAAATAAATATGAGTGCGGTAACTCAAGAGATGCTCGGGATTTACACCTCCTAAGGATCCGTTAAACTATTTACTATACAGTATATTGCGCTATTATAATAGTGTCTATTTGTAAAATAAACTTACTCTTTTCTTAGCATTAAGGGGTTACCCATATAGCCCTTTACACGTAATAGTCCCAATAGTCCATCCAATAACATAGTCCCTCCTGATCGGGAAGCCAACAAAGGATACCACACGGGCTACGGGAGAAATCCAAACTCGTACAAGGCGCGATAGGGTAGGTGACACGGCACAACTAGGCAATGCCAGGGTAGATATACCAATTGCTATCCGGGCTGATGGAAACGCGTAGTCGCAGCTACCGCCCACCTCGAAACAAACTCCCCCAAAAATCAAAGTAAAAGTGGCCACTGAATCAATCCATAGTCAAAGTATAATATCGAAGAGGAGTGTCCGATCAGAGGAATGACCTCGTTGGCCCGAGAATCGCTCCTGTTTTAGCCACCTTATGCCAACTCACGGGAGTCGGGTCCACGTATTTACCATGCAGGAAATGCCTCCACCAAACTACTTCATTCTGGAATCTCCACCGTGTACACGGTTGTTAAAGTGGTTTTCGGAGTTGGCAGAGAGTATGACAACTTTCGATCCCGGTCTCTTTAACAACCAAACGTTATTATAACACCGCGATCATTTAAAATAATTTAAACTTTAAAACCAGAATAAAATATCCATTTAAACCCAATTCAAATTAAAATTTCAATTTACATGTCAATCTTAATTGATTTGGAATCATTTAAGACTCTATATGTATATACCGGATCTAAAACCTGTACTCCATCATATAATATAAATTATCAAATTCCATTTTTCAACTTATTCATTTTTATTTAACAAATTGTGCATAGCTTAAATTTGATAATTTAACTATATATGTATATATAAAATATATTTATCATATCCAAATTTAATATTTATTAAACCGTATCATATCCAAACCATAAAATAATTTCAAAAATAATTTTATATATATACCGCGGTGCCTGTATAAAATTTTCTATCCTATGGTCAAGTGATACGGATATTTATCATTTCAATCCGCAGTTTAAAAATAAAAATGCAGTTGTATATCATTTCAAACCGCAATCCCGAATAAAATGAGTATGCATGATGTTATCCCGCTTTTTGGCAAAGCCGTGATACCAAAAGATCGATCGAAAACGGAGAACAGTTCGTCCCAGAGATTGGTCATACTTCGTTTTGCTATGGATATCACTGAATTTTGTTCGAGCCCGGATTGAGCTACGATTGATAGGACATGACAAGAAAGATCATAGAATTCGTCACTCAAATTTCGAGTCAATCCAAGTTCATACGCTCAAGTTATGATCGATTCAACTTGAAGGGAAAAACGCTGGTTTCGAACCCATCATAGTAAGTGTCTTCGAATCCATCATCAAACACCATTCGAACCGATCACTTTTGAATCGATGGACCTCGAACCCATCGGAGCGCCTCGGTTTCGACTCCATCACCTTCGAATCCATTGGGTTCGTGTCGATGGACCTCGTATCCATGGAGAAGCCAAAGCTCGTATCCATCAGAGGTACGCGAATTCGAATCCACCAAGCATCAGTTGTTCGAACCCATTATTGGAGCCTTGTTCGAACCCATCCATAAAGCCTTGTTCGAACCTATCCGTGAAGCTTCATTCGAATCCACTGGGTCAACTAGCCACGATGACGTGTCATCCATCAGTTCGAATGCGCCGAAGTACATGGAGTCAAAGCGGTCAACTCGGAGTGAAGACCGGATCGGTTCGAAGTTTGCGCTCCACGTCACCCCGAAGGCGCATGCCACCATCGGTTCGAAACCATCGATTCGAAGGGATGGTTTCGAACCAAACAGCCACTCGAAGAATGTCATCTCGAACCCATCATATCTCTCAATCTACTGATCCAAATGCTATGAAATTTTCATAGAAGCTTGCATACATGTTGAAGACTGTGCACACCAAATTTCACCTCGATTGGATGATTTTATGATCGATTTGAATGGAGTTCGGATCGATGCCAAAGTGGGCCCAAATTTCCTAAGACCGGGCGCACGGCCGCCTCACGTGCCAGAAGTGGTCTCCCGAGTTTTCAACAAAATATCAGCATCCTACGCCTATAAATAGAGCCCCAGAGCCAACGGAAAACGGATCTTTTCGACTCTCAAGCGCCCAGACTCTGCTGGATTGAGATCTCCATCATCCTACATCATAATTTTGCTGTTGATTTCGAATTTCCAGTTGTAACTTGCTGTTGATCGCTGTAACAACTTGTAATCATTGAAAGAGAATCAATAAAACATCATAAAACTTCACATTGGACGTAGGCAACACGCCAAACCACCATAAATCGCTTGTCTACGCATTTACTTTACTGTTGATCGGAGTTTTTGTTAGATAATATCTGTTTTGAATTTCCATTCTTCTTTATTATCTCTTCAACGACTCTCGAAGAGTGTTGTGACCAATTTTGGTGCAAACACTTTGGTGCTTTCACTGAGAGAACCCATATTTTCTCCTGCTCTTTGGATCTGTCATCGATACCGGATTGAATAAATCTAAGAGAGGGATCCAAACCATCAAATCTAAGTTCCTTCCCTTCTATTCAGATTTGCATAAAGTCTAGGAAAGGAATTCAACCTTCAAGATGGTTAGCACAAGAACCACCTCAAATGCTATTAATCAAGAAGAGAAGGATCGACAAAATCCTGTGCCGCCACCTACATCTAATCAGGATGCTACTGGGAACTCCGAACCGTCAGGTCCGGTTACACGACAAGAGTTGCAGTTGCTACTCCAAGAGCTGATCCAGAGTCGGCAACAACTAGAAGAACAGCTACGTGCTAATGCTGAGCTAATCAACAAGCTGGATCGCCAGAAGAGAAAGAGATCCAAGAGAGACTACGCTTCTCACTCATCCAGCGAAAGTTCTTCATCTTCTGATTATCACAATCGATCTCCACGACCCCGACTAGATGGGAGTCGCATGTCAGCTGCCGGAGATCAACCGACGATGACTGTTGGACAATTGAAGGTTGGTCCATTGACCAGTTTCCAAACC
The DNA here is from genome assembly GCA_030765085.1 of Allium cepa. NCBI lineage: Eukaryota > Viridiplantae > Streptophyta > Magnoliopsida > Asparagales > Amaryllidaceae > Allium > Allium cepa. The sequence continues at coordinate 889,113,773 of CM060939.1, forward strand.
GGACCCTCCTCCCAAGGAGGTGCCATCCCTCACCGCACTACAGAATACCGCACTACTAACGTTGCGGTTGAACCAGGAGTCAACATCCAAGATCAGTCGACCTTGGACCGTTGTCATAGCGGACGTACTCCCGAACCCTACGTCCCAGAGGACTATGAGCCAAGAAGGCAAGACTTGGACCGTCGACGATATCCGGTTCAAAACCAAAGTATGGAACGTGATCATACTCCGGCGCAAATGCCGGATCTTTCAACTATGATACGTCAGATGATCCGTGAGAGTCAGCGATTCACAAACGACGATTAGGGAGTTTCCCAAAGTCACACTCCCTTTACGGACGATATTCTTACTACTGAACCCCCACGGCGGTTCAGGATGCCAACTCTACCCATGTATGAAGGAAACTCCGACCCCAACCAACATATTCTAAAATATGAATGGTCAATGACCGCTGCCAGAGCTGACGATGCAGTGAAGTGTCGTAGTTTACCCATATCCTTGGGGGCATCGCTACCATGTGGTTCACTCGATTGCCACCTCGATCCATCTCTTCATTCGATCAGTTAGCCACAAAATTCGTTGAGCAATTCTGCATGCACGTCGCAAGGCCAAAAGATGTCAACACTCTATCTAGTGTCACGCAAGCTTCCGGAGAGACACTCAGACACTACTTAGAAAGATTCCATACTGCATGTGCGGAGATTAGTAATCCAAACGATAACATCATCCTTATGGCATTGACTAAGGGGATCGACCCCGATTCTGAATTTGGCAATTGGCTAGCTTGAAAACCACCTGCATCATTGGACCGTTTCCATGCCAAGGCGGCTCAATTCCTGAGACGAGAAGATGCGAAACAGTCTAGGAAGCAAACTGATGCAGGACCGAGTACGGAAGGGATCCAAAGCAATGTTGCTATCAAATAGTCCGACGAGAGCTCCGGAAAAGTTCAGTTGAACGTTAAAAACAAACAAGCTTGGCGAAGAGAGAGCGTGAATCAAACTAAAAAACAAGATCAAAATCGTGGCCCGCAGCGCAAGAATCCAATGTTTGACAGTTACACTCCTCTTAATACATCACTAGAGGACTTGTTCTTACAAACCTGTGACACAATTCAATATCAAAAACCTACACCAAGACCGTCGTTAGAGAGACAAATCCAGACGGGAAAATTTTGCAGGTTCCATGAAAGCTACGGGCACAATACGAATGAGTGTCGTCACTTACAAGATCTCGTCGAAAAACTGATCAGAGAAAGGAAGCTGGAACAGTTTGTGCGGACACCGTAGCCCAGAGTAGCGGGCCCATCAAATCCAAACAATGGACCCAATCGACTGAGACAGGAGGACTCAACTTGTCCTCGTGGAAGATTGGTGATAAACGCCATCAGTGGCGCACCAACTTACTCAGGAGCTTGGAATGACGAGGATCCTCGGCACTGTCACACATGACAGGCTCATTCAATCTACAAATACTTTGCAGTTCCTTTACATTCTAAAATTTGAATTTGTAATAAGGCACTGACTTTGCCATATTTTCTTATTTCAGCAATAAAATAGTATCTCTTCAAGCTAGAGTTGTGGTTCACCGAATACGACATTCAACAATCACGACACACGAAGAGCTAAGTTCCATCAAACAATGGAATTTATTCAAATAGTGAGTGACTGCGATACGACCGGCCACTCACTAAGTGAAACCCCAGCTCGGGGGCAAGCGAACACACCAAAGGCTGAACTTGATCAACACACGGCAGTCCTTCCAATAACTCGTTCCCAGAGCGCGAACGGACTCCAACTTCCCAGAGTGTGAATTGGAGTATAAACATTCAAAAATTCGTTCCCGGAGCGCGAACGGACTCCAACATCCCAGAGTGTGAATTGGAGTATAAACATTCAACAATTCGTTCCCGGAGCGCGAACGGACTCCAACTTCCCAGAGTGTGAATTGGAGTATAAACATTCAACAATTCTTTCCCAGAGCGCGAACGGACTCCAACTTCCCAGAGTGTGAGGTGGAGTATAAACATTCAACAATACATTCCCGGAGTGCGAACGGACTCCGACTTCCCAGAGTGTGAGGTGGAGTATAAACATTCAACAATTCGTTCCCGGAGTGTGAACAGACTCCAACTTCCCAGAGTGTGAATTGGAGTATAAACATTTAAAAACTCGTTCCCAGAGCGCGAACGGACTCCAACTTCCCAGAGTGTGAATTGGAGTATAAACATTCAACAACTCGTTCCCAGAGCGTGAACGGACTCCAACTTCCCAGAGGGTGAATTGGAGTATAAACATTCAACAATTCGTTCCCAGAGTGTGAACGGACTCCAACTTCCCAGAGTGTGAATTGGAGTATAAACATTCAACAACTCGTTCCCCGAGCGTGAATGGACTCCAACTTCCCGGAGTGTGAATTGGAGTATAAACATTCAATAACTCGTTCCCAGAGCGCGAACGGACTCCAACTTCCTAGAGCATGAATTGGAGTATAAACGTAAAATTTATCGTTCCCAGAGTGTGAACGAACTCCTAAAAAGCCCAAATAGATGTGACTGACCATCCAGCAGGCTAACTCCAGATTCCCAAAGCGAGAGTCGGAGTACAAACTTCAATTCCAGGTTCCCGGATTGCGAACCCAAACATACATATTATCTCCAAGTTCCCAGAATGTGAATCGGAGCATAAATACCAAGTCAAAGTTCCCGTAGTGCGAACCCAAATATCAACACTAACTCCAAGTTCGCAGAGTGTGAATTGGAGTATGAACACCAATTCTAGGTTCCTGGAGCGCGAACCGTGTTACAAACATCGTTAACTCTCAAATTTCCGGAGTGCGAACCGGATTATCGATCCAAATTATCCTAAGTCCCCAGCATGTGGACATGTGCTTCAGATGCACAATAAATGTGATCAACTACCAAAATACAAATGTTGTTCCCCGAAACTGGGGGGCAAAAAAGCTAAGTGTTAGTCACTAGCCAAAGTGATACAATGTCTGAAGTTCAACTTGTTCATCGATAACAACATATGACCAAGATTTTCAGACTTAGCAAACAAAACACTACAAACACTTAAGCACAAAAGAAATGAGAATTGAAACAAAGAAACTGAATTTTATTTCAACTAACTGGAGACAAGAACTTACATGCAAAAAAGTTCTTCCAAAAAAAAGAATCCCTACTAGCAGGGGCCGAACCTGCATCTATACACTGCCTACTAGAAAAAAATGAAAACAAGTACTTATCTACCAAAAAATCTGCTTAAAAGGCCCATCTACTTCTTCTTTTTGGATCTCCTTATCAACGGTTCATCTTCGGACTCGCTGGAGACATAGATCCTTCGTTTGGAGTGCTTCCTCTCCGGTGGCCGCTCTTCGGTTGGGGGTATAATGTCAATGTCCTCCTCAGAGCTTGAATCCACGTGAAGGCTTTCCACCGGAGGAGTAGGAGGGACTGGATCCGTAACGAAAGATGGGATAGTACCACTCGATGACACCATCCCCACAGGTGCTGAGCTATGAGCCGCCGTGCTGCCACCAATACTACCACTTTGCCCCACGGCCTCTATTTCGGTGTTGAACTCAGCCAGAATTTCCTCATCACGAGTCACTTGGGCCTGGCAGGGGGCATTCGCAGTCTGCATTGATGAGCTAGAGGTTGGCGGGAGGCCACAATGATGAACGGCAGGTCTGTGGAGAAGCCACCCTGCACACCGAGCAGCTCGCTCACCATTTGTTCATCAAGAGATAATCCGCTCCGCTGCGCCGCCTCAGTTGATACTGCTATTACGACAATAGTCTCAGTGGTGATGGCCTTACCCCCTTTACTTGATTCTTGGGTCGCGGCAATCGGCGCAACTCCAGTCACTAAGCAAAGATAAGAAGAAGTCATTAGTAACCGCTTCAAAACAAACGCTCTAATGAAAACTGTAACAACCCAGTATTTGCATCAATTAATAATCGACGTTAAACGATTAATATTTTCGCTAATTACCAACTGAAGTTATTAAATTGTGTTAAAATTCTTTTATAAATGGTTAAAAAGATTTTTGGGCTTTGAATTCTCGGCCCACTTTTGATTTGTTTGGATTGTGATAAACTTGCAAAGCATTATAACCGGCCCCCTTTATTCTCTTCATTTCAAAAACCCTAAACCAAATAAACGAACGAAAACAATAAATGGCGGTCTCGTTTTCGTCCTTCGATCCAAATTAGGGCTTCGGCTCTTCAATCCAAATTGGGGCTTTGTTCAATCTGATTGATGTTGCTCTTTCTCGCGCTCGTTCTCTGATGATCGAATTCGCGAATCAGGTAAGTGATTCCTTCACTTACATCTAATTCAAACTCTAGTTTGATTTCTGACTTGTTCCAATTCTGTTTATTTGGACTTGGTTCGAATTCGTATGCTCGCTTGTTGTGTGCTAACGTGGCGTTGATTTCTGGTTTTGTCAATTTGATTTCGGTCACTTGAGTTTGTTTCTGCAATTCCATAACTTTGCCATCTTTGGCCATTACCATGGTAGTTCATTGAACTACAGTTGTATATTTGTTAATTACGGCTTCGAATTGTGTCTTGGGTTGAAGTCGCTTTCTTGTTGTTCACTGGTCTACATTGGCCAGTGACTTCACCTGACTTCGACGTTAGTTACTTTGTTGCTTTGGGATTAAAGGAATCTTTGTTGACCTGTACCTTGGTTATTTTTCTTCGCTGACATTTTTAATTCGATTACCAAGGCTTCGTTTGTTTTCATTGTCATTAGCGTGGGATGAAAACTTGATTTGTGAAAAAATTTTAAGTTGGACATTGACATTGTCGAACTCTATTTTGACTTGTTCTTGCTGTTCAATTTTTTCCTTGCCTTTATTTGTGCTTGCTGCATTTTAATTGTGGCTTTGGCACTGGATTTGTTCGAACTTGTATTAGTTGAACTTCGACATTGATTTGATAATGTCTTCGAGTTCCCGGTTTGATGTATTTGAGTCTGCATCCCTGATCTCTGCTGTATTTTTGATTCTTTGTGCATTTTTGTGCACTGTCGAATGCTACATGCTTCATGATTTAAAACTGCTACCATCATTTGCTATCTGATGCATTTCATATTGTAACTGTGTCATATTGCTTCTATGGTGCTTGTTGTGTTTGCTTTGACTTAATGTAACCTTTGAGGTTGCTGTTTTGTTCTGGTGCATTTTGATGCCATCACTAAATTTGATGCCCATGTCTATGTATACATATATACATACATATGTACATGCTTAAACTGCTTTTGTTCTTCGACCCTATGCAGCTCTGGACTGCACTTCTTTTACTATCCCTATTGCATCTGTATGCACCATTGTGTTACATCATTATCTTGTCTTAAATTTGAAACATTTGCCTGAGGTTGTTTACTTGGTGGCATTTCTTTGTGATCTGCCTTGTTGCTTGACCTCTGTCTTTATTTGTTGTTTGCATTTCCATTTTCATATAGTTGAAACTGTTCCATTGCACCTGTGTTGAGTCCTAACAACAGTGACTTGGCCTCTGCATCTGGTTAATGATTTTGGCCACCTCTCTGTACTGTCCAGTCTAATTTATTTATATACTTGAGCACTTTTTTAGTTGCACTGCAACTTCTATTTTGCATATTTTGTATGCAGATATTTGGGCATTTTGTTGTTTCATTACAACTTTTGATTGCATATTTTATATGCAGACACTTGAGCATATTTGTTTGTGCATACTTTCTACCTAAAGTTTAGAAAACGAAGTTGTATTTAGTTTGGCAATTTATGTTTGCACAATGGTCATTTTATAACCTGTAGCATTGCTTGCATTCCATGGTCCTGTATAAATTCCCTGTTGCACCCCTGTGCATTCATGTGCTTATGCTAGTTCATATCCTCCAGGTTGCACTCTGTTTCATTTTTCCTTGGTCATTACTGACCACCTAGGGCTTGCAGTATCCTGACTTGTATTCTTGTGATGGTTGTCGTGACTTGACCTTTGCATTTTGCTTGATTTTCGAAATATACTTGAGTTGAATCCGGTAACTCGGGTTTGACCTTGTGCTCGTGTCGTGATTTTAAATATATTTCACCTCAGTTGAACCAGTCGTTTTATTTTGGGTTTGACCTTGTGCCCGGTTGTGTACATCGTGACTGATGTGGCAAGGCAGTGCACGCAAGCGTGAACTGCAGCCACACGGTATTGAGTTTTTGGGTACGACATCACTATAGTGGCAAGGCAGTGCACGCAAGCGTAAACTGCAACCACACGGTATGGCGTGTATGATATTCTATTTGTTTTGACTTATGGATCATTTTGCGTATTCCATATTCCGTAGTGGCAAGGCAGTGCACGCGTGCGTGTACTGCAGCCCTACTGGAATTAATATTTTGATTGATATTTCAATGGTTTGAACTGTTTTGTTTATTTCAATTCAATATTCTGAATTGCATTCTGATTTGGTTTAATTACTATCGTCTATTCATTATTTAATTATTGTTGCTTCTGTGCACTAATAACTGAGTTTGAATTAGACTGACCCGAGTATTATTTTCTTTTGAATCTAATACTCGGGTCAGACCGAGTATTTACAGGTTGTAGATTTTTAGCTTTGGGTTGCTGCTTGAGCTATGAAGTCAGTTCATATCTATTGGAGTAGTCGTCGTCATTTGTAGTAGTCAGTATAATTGTATAGGAAGATATGTATTCATGTATATTATATACGTTAATGTACTTGTATATGTAACTTCCTGAGTCGACTATTGTAGTTGTATCATATGTACCGTGTCAAATGTATTGTAACTGACATCAGTTATTATATATATATGAGATTTTCTGTTTCATCTGTGTTCCGCATTTACATTATCTATGTTATCATTTTATATTTTGTCCTAAACTATTATGAACCATCGTAGTTCGTTTTATACTGGAATTGGGGTATGTCGATGGGAGAAAATAAATCAGAGATGAAAAATGAAAGAATATATATTTATATACCACTCCTATCGAGATAACCAATGCTAGTGTAAGGCCTAACTACGGATGGCCGCTCCTCAACAGCCTTATTCTCCGTGCTAGTTGACAGCATTACACCGTAGTGTTCTTGGCTAGCGTGGGTATAGAGGTGGGGCGTCACAGCTTGGTGTCAAAGCCTGGGGTTTAGAACAAATATAAAACATAACTTGGATGGAACATATATTACAACTATTTGTCGATATTTTATCTCTCATCTTTGCATATGATTATCTTTGATTGTTAGGTATGAATTCCTAACGCTTATTCATGTGCATTTGATTTTGATTTCGTGAAAGTATTTTGGCTTCGGCCTCCGTTTGCTTTACGAACTCATGTTGGATTTTTGATGATGAGGATTTTGTTCTCGTGTTTTCGGCTTTGAATTGACTTAGCCGACTTTGATTTTGTTTGAATTTGGCCAATTAAAGCTATTTTGATCTCCTTGCATTTTGTGGTAGTCCGCTACCTTCTCGAATTTGCAGTATACATATTTCACATTTATTTGGTGGAAGCTTTTCACTACTGTCACTTGTTTATTGTATTTGTTTGCACTGTGAATTCTTGAGCATTGGCCTTTGTGCCTTGTTGTTATTTCTTTATATGCTATCGTGGCCACTACTTGTTGACTTCGACATTGACTAGATTTTCATTTTTGTTGAAGTCATTTATGCATTTATGCTCGTTTTGCTTCGTTATTCCATTTGTTAATCGATTCTTCCTTTCCGATTAGTTGTTGTCATTTTTGTCGACTTTGATAACTTCTATTTCTGGGATTTTTTAGGTATTTCTACTTTGATGGATTTGGAATCGAATTCTTTGGATTTTATTCACGTCTTCGACTGTGAATTTTTGTGAATTGATTTGGTTTCCAAATTTAACCGATTCGTGTAATTTCCCCGATTTGTTGCTATCATTTATTAGCAACTTTAGTGATATTTTCTTCGGGATTTTTGTGAACATACCTTTCGATGAATTCAGTATCGATTTCTTTGGATTCTATTCACGTCTTCGTATGTGAATTCTTGTGATTGATTGTTTCTACAATCATTTTTGTGATTTGTCACTTAAAATAAATAAATAAATAAATAAATAAATGTTTCAATACTAGTAGTAAATATCAAAACTCTTTTATCAAATGTTTTCAACTCTATTTTCATTATCAAACTCTTTTCCTAAACCGTTTTCCAATCTATTAGTATATACAAACCTTTATTTCACTCGTATGAGAAATTTAATTAAACGGCTTAGCAAAACAAGTGGTATGAAACGCTTGCTTTTACTTCGTCGGTTAATTTTTGGACTTGTTCGATTGAACCACTTGTGACATTTTTCTAGTGAAGATCTACAGTTTGTTCGTAAATATTTAAGTTAAGCTAGTGGTTATGGGACATGAAGCTAAACTTTTATATTTACTAGCTTAGTGAAATGGACACTTCTCGTTGATCATGATGATCATTTTATGATTTAGACTAGCAATTGTGCGATGTCTCTTTGTTTGCTTTCTGGTTAGGGTAGACACCACTTGTGTGATTCCATTCACACATACTTGCTTTTTGGTTAGCCTAGACATCATTTGCGTGATTCCATTCACACATATCATTTTGCTTTCTGGATAGGCTAGACACCACTTGTGTGATTCCATTCACACATACCTTTTTGCTTTTCGGTTAGCCACCATGAGATAGCGTCTCGGTTTGCGTTGCACGTGTTGGTGATTTTTCATGCTCACGTGTAGGTGAGTTTCCATGCTCCCGTTCTCGCTTTGCGTTGCACGTGTTGGTGATTTTTCATGCTTACGTGTAGGTGAGTTTCCATGCTCCCGTTCTTGCTTTGTGTTGCACGTGTTGGTGATTTTTCATGCTCACGTGTAGGTGAGTTTTCATACTCTCATTTGAGTTTCCGTACTCCCATTCGAGTTTCCGTACTCCCATTTTGTGATATCTGGATTTCTTGTGTAGATTTCTAGAATTTGTGTTTTCTGGATTTCTTGTGATGATTTCTAGAATTTGTGCTTCACCAATTTTCATGATTTCTATTGATAAGTTTTATCAATTTTTGTGCATTGGTGAATTCGTGTGTTATTGACTTGTTATGAATACAAGTTTAGGGTATGATACCCCTTCCTATCTTTGAGAAGATTCTTGTGACATTTATGATAAATGAAAATCCACGGGTATTATGTTTTGATGCCATTTATTTTTGATGAAATTTTGACGTATTAACTTCAGTAACCGTCAATTTTAAAATGAATTTTCAAGCGGTTATCCCGCAATGCTGATTTTGTTATCCGTTTTTACGGTATTTCGAGAAGTGAAACTTCCTTGTCGAAGTTGCTACTGACGTTGCTATTTTAATCACGTGTTTTAAAAATTTGTTATTCTTCAAAATTGTTTCAAAATTAAAATTAAAATTGTTTTCAAAATTTTTACAGTTTACGCTTTCAAAAGAATGAGGAAGCAATTTAAATGTTTCAGAAAAATCGAGGACTATGACCCCTTTCTTTTACTGATTCGCTTAATTCCAGACTTGTCCGTTTGAGAATGTGAAATGTTATTTTTAAAATACACAATTATGCACTTTCAAGAAAACGATGAAGTGAATTAAACGATTTATTAAAACTCGTGTGTGTCATGTGCGTTTGCTATTTCGGTTAATTCCGGACTCGTTAATTGAAGAAAAAAAATTGTGATTTCTGATTATCGTTTTGATAATCGGATGTTGGTGATTTCTGATTTATCGTTTTTGATAATCATATATTTATTATTTCTGATTATCGCTTGTGATAATTAGATATTTGAGATTTAATTATCGTTTGTGATAAATTATTTTTGTGATTTAAGATTTGATTATCGTTTTGATAATTGAATATTTGCTGATTTGAAATTTGATTACCGTTGTGGTAATTCCTGATTATCGTATCGATAATTAGATATTGTTGTTTCGTGATTTCTGTATTCTGATTATCTATTTGATAACTAAAGTTTGTTGAGAATTTGTGAATATCTTTTATGAAATTAAGAGATTTCTTTGGTATTTTTATGGTACTACGCCGTTGTACCTGCTCAATTTTCTGCTATTCATGACGTTTCCTACGTCTTCCAATTACGGAAATGCCTTAGGGGTTTTTGATCCTTATTCTTGAGCGACCTTCTATTCACATCATTGCTTCGGGGGTTTAGCACCTTCGAAATAAAGATGTTTTTCTTGCGAAAGTTAATGATTCTCAAATCCTAAGGATTGCACTTAGGAATCCAGAGAATTCATCGAGCAAACACGTTCAGGCTTACTCTATCATGCTCTATATGGTGAACTTCCTATTTTCAAATTTCGTCATTTTTGTGATGATATGCTTTTATGGTTGTTACCTTTTGTCCATTTATTCCTTATGATTGCGTGGACGCAATTTCTTTGAGGAGGGGAGTCTGTAACAACCCGGTATTTGCATCAATTAATAATCGACGTTAAACGATTAATATTTTCGCTAATTACCAACTGAAGTTTTTAAATTGTTTTAAAATTCTTTTATAAATGGTTAAATGTTTTTTGGGCTTTGATTTCTCGGCCCACTTTTGATTTGTTTGGATTGTGATAAACTTGCAAAGCATTATAACCGGCCCCCTTTATTCTCTTCATTTCAAAAACCCTAAACCAAATAAACGAACGAAAACAATAAATGGCGGTCTCGTTTTCGTCCTTCGATCCAAATTAGGGCTTCGGCTCTTCAATCCAAATTGGGGCTTTGTTCAATCTGATTGATGTTGCTCTTGCTCGTGCTCCTTCTCTGATGATCGAATTCGCGAATCAGGTAAGTGATTCCTTCACTTACATCTAATTCAAACTCTAGTTTGATTTCTGACTTGTTCAAATTCTGTTTATTTGGACTTGGTTCGAATTCGTATGCTCGCTTGTTGTGTGCTAATGTATTGATTTCTGGTTTTGTCAATTTGATTTCGGTCACTTGAGTTTGTTTATGCGATTCCATAACTTTGCCATCTTTGGCCATTACCATGGTAGTTCATTGAACTGCAGTTGTATATTTGTTAATTACGGCTTCGAATTGTGTCTTGGGTTGAAGTCGCTTTCTTGTTGTTCACTGGTCTGCATTGGCCAGTGACTTCACCTGACTACGACGTTAGTTACTTTGTTGCTTTGGGATTAATGGAATCTTTGTTAACCTGTACCTTGGTTATTTTGCTTCGCTGACATTTTTAATTCGATTGCCAAGGCTTCGTTTGTTTTCATTGTCATTAGCGTGGGTTGAAAACTTGATTTGTGAAAATATTTTAAGTTGCACATTGACATTGTCGAACTCTGTTTTGACTTGTTCTTGCTGTTCAATTTTTTCCTTGCCTTTATTTGTGCTTGTTGCATTTTAACTATGGCTTTGGCACTTGATTTGTTCGAACTTGTTTTAGTTGAACTTCGACATTGATTTGATAATGTCTTCGAGTTCCCGGTTTGATGTACTTGAGTCTGCATCCCTGATCTCTGTTGTATTTTTGATTCTTTGTGCATTTGTGTGCACTATCGAATGCTACATGCTCATGATTTAAAACTGCTACCATCATTTGCTATCTGATGCATTTCATATTGTAACTGTGTCATATTGCTTCTATGGTGCTTGTTGTGTTTGCTTTGACTTAATGTAATTTGATGCCTATGTCTATGTATACATATATACATACATATGTACATGCTTAAACTACTTTTGTTCTTCGATCCTATGCAGCTCTGGACTGCACTTCTTTTACTGTCCCTATTGCATCTGTATGCACCATTGTGTTACATCATTATCTTGTCTTAAATTTGAAACACTTGCCTGAGGTTGTTTACTTGGTGGCATTTCTTTGTGATCTGCCTTATTGCTTGACCTCTGTCTTTATTTGTTGTTTGCTTTTCCAGTTTCATAACTTTGAAACTGTTCCATTGCACTTGTGTTGAGTCCTAACAACAGTGACTTGACCTCTGCATTTGGTTAATGATTTTGGCCACCTCTCTGTACTGTCCAGTCTAATTTATTTATATACTTGATCATTTTTTTTAGTTGCACTACAACTTCTATTTTGCATATTTTGTATGCAGATATTTGGGCATTTTGTTGTTTCATTACAACTTTTGATTGCATATTTTATATGCAGACACTTGAGCATATTTGTTTGTGCATACTTTCTACCTAAAGTTTAGAAAACGAAGTTGTATTTAGTTTGGCAATTTATGTTTGCACAATGGTCATTTTATAACCTGTAGCATTGCTTGCATTCCATGGTCCTGTATAAATTCCCTGTTGCACCCCTGTGCATTCATGTGCTTATGCTGGTTCATATCCGCCAGGTTGCACTCTGTTTCATTTTTCCTTGGTCATTACTGACCACCTAGGGCTTGCATTATCCTGACATGTATTCTTGTGATGGTTGTCGTGACTTGACCTTTGCATTTTTCTTGATTTTCGAAATATACTTGAGTTGAATCCGGTAACTCGGGTTTGACCTTGTGCTCGTGTCGTGATTTTAAATATATTTCACCTAAGTTAAACCCGTCTTTTTTATTTTGGGTTTGACCTTGTGCCCGGTTGTGTACATCGTGACTGATGTGGCAAGGCAGTGCACGCAAGCGTGAACTGCAGCCACACGGTATTGAGTTTTTGGGTACGACATCACTATAGTGGCAAGGCAGTGCACTCAAGCGTGAACTGCAGCCACACGGTATGGCGTGTATGATATTCTATTTGTTTTGACTTATGGATCTTTTTGCGTATTCCATATTCCGTAGTGGCGAGGCAGTGCACGCGTGCGTGTACTGCAGCCCTACTGGAATTAATATTTTGATTGATATTTCAATGGTTTGAACTGTTTTGTTTATTTCAATTCAATATTCTGAATTGCATTCTGATTTGGTTTAATTATTGTCGTCTATTCATTATTTAATTATTATTGCTTCTGTGCACTAATAACTGAGTTTGAATTAGACTGACCGAGTATTATTTTCTTTTGAATCTAATACTCGGGTCAGACCGAGTATTTACAGGTTGTAGATTTTTAGCTTTGGGTTGCTGCTTGAGCTATGAAGTCAGTTCATATCTTTTGGAGTAGTTGTCGTCATTTGTAGTAGTCAGTATAATTGTATAGGAAGATATGTATTCATGTATATTATATACGTTAATGTACTTGTATATGTAACTTCCTGAGTCGACTGTTGTAGTTGTATCATATGTATCATGTCAAATGTATTGTAACTGACATCAGTTATTATATATATATATATATATATATATGAGATTTTCTGTTTCATCTTTGTTCCGCATTTATATTATCTGTGTTATTAGTTTGTATTTTGTCCTAAACTATTATGGACCATCGTAGTTCGTTTTATACTGGAATTGGGGTATGCCGATGGGAGAAAATAAATCAGAGATGAAAAATGAAAGAATATATATTTATATACCACTCCTATAGAGATAACCAATGCTAGTGTAAGGCCTAACTACGGATGGCCGCTCCTTAACAGCCTTTTTCTCCGTGCTAGTTGACAGCATTACACCGTAGTGTTCTTGGCTAGCGTGGGTATAGAGGTGGGGCATCATAAAAACACACTTGAGATATGTTCGGAGTACCTTCCTCAGTAGGGCTTGCGGACAGCTGAGTGGCCTCAGAGACGTTCTCCCGGATGGGAGATAATCGCAGCTGTTCTGGGTCATAAGCGAGAACAGATTGTGAACCAACCACAGGTACAGGCTCTAATGAAGGTGGAGCGGTGATGTCGGTAACAGTGGCGTGATGCTCAGCACCTGATCCCTCTCCAACCTCCAGAGATCGGCCACCAATCATCTCCTTCTCATGAGCAATAATAGCGTCATGGAGGATCTTCTTCTCATCATCTGTCAGCAACCGATTTTCGAGTTCGAATCGGTCGACCGATTCATCCAGACGCGCTTCCTCTTCTTCCTCAACCAATCAACCCCAAGCGATGCGGAGGTGTACCGGGTAGTCTTGAAGCCAGGCCAAATTTCTGTGTCTCAACACATTGGCATTGTAAGTGATGAGCAAATCTTCAATATTGACCTCCAGCCTGGCCTCCGCTTGTCGAACTTTCTCCTCAACCTCCGTCTCTACCGCCTGGACCTTGGCTACTGCCGCATCCCGTTCAGTCCGGAGAATCACGGCTTGTTCACACTCCTCCTGGGCTGCGTTATTCGCATCATCCCTATCCTTGGCTATTTCAGCAAATTTGGACTTAAGCGCGTTTAACTCCTTCAGGGCTGCGTCCCTCTCGGTAGTAACCATAGTGTTTCGATGCCCCATATCCTCTATCGTGGCATAATGCTCAGGTTTAATCCTATCCATCGTTGCTTGGGCTTCGTCGGCTTTTTTGACAGCCTCCATTTCAGATTTTCGAGAAGATTCAACCTCAGTGTTTATCACCTCAATAATGCGGCTCTTTTGAGCTAACTCAGCCTGCAACCTCTCGATGGTGGCCCCACGCTCAAAGGCCAATGTCGACGCCTTGTCAGCTGCTTTCGACCACGCTTTGTACTGAGCGTAAAAATCGTGTACGTAATCATGTACCAATTTCTCAGCTTCCTTCGGGGTTTTCTTTAAATGTAGAGGAAAGATATAGTTGTCGAAGCAGATGTCTAGGAAATCACTTTTCAGCTGAGCAAGCATGATTGCTCCTTCCCCTGAAATTTCCACGGGGGGCTGTTCTGTAACGGCAGCAGTCATCGTTTCTCTCTTAGAATGGCTGGATTCGTGCCTAGAAGATTGAGAGGCCGACATATAGTGTGAAGATTCAGAAGGACGGGAGACATGAACAGGGGGTTGTATGGGATCTCTGGGAGGAGGAGGAGTACGCGATCAGAATCGACGCTTATAGCCTCTATCTGTGTCATATCTCTCTTGACCAGAGTACCCAGAGCATCCCTGGTCATAATCTCTATCCCCTTCCCGTCTGCGCGACCGATGATATGAAGATTTGTGCGCGTGTCAGAGACTCCCTAACATAGAACCTCGCCCGGACATGATATCTGCAGGACAAAATAAAGCAGGATTAATCACTCTTCGATACAGGTGGTTTATAGTCAAAGGTTATGTAGTGTTGTGAAATATGTATGAATGTGCAACCCCCCAACCAACCGGATGTGTCTGCCACACCAGTGGGAAAAGACTCGCTCAAAACTAAAGTTTCTGAAAGTTCTTCCAATCCGGCATCATGCTGCAGGGACACATCTTCCGGAATTGGAATATCGGCGAGCCCTTCATAAAGACTTTCGTTCTCGGAGGAGACATCTCTGACATTCTAACTCTGGGAGAGGATCGGGCCGTGACAACCGATTTCCGTCTCCCCTTATTAGTTGACGTGACGTCGGCTGCCTTGCCTTTTATTTGCTCCGCGACATCCTGAACTACATCCGTAGGCTCGGTCAGCGGCTCATCATCGGTATGGGTTCTTTCAGAATCAGCCTCCTCAGCTACAGTGACTTTTGGCTTCTTGTGCTGGACTCGTTTTTTCGAGACAGTCCTTAGTGCCCCGTCAAACTGTATGCTCTGCCCTCATTAAATCAACCCGTAAGTCCGGAGAGTCCTATCCGTCAAGAGCAGCTCGATATCCCTATCTTCACTCGGGACTCGCAGGAGTATTCTTACTACCTCCCTAAATCGTTCACCTTCAGGTCGCTGAATCGTTGCTGTAAAAAGAAAAAATATAAGTTTCACTTTGACCGCGATTGCCTTAGTAATTACTTGATAACTCAGCTACACTCACGTATGAATAACCATCGCCGGGCAAACCCCGGAGGACACCTGACATAGAACCACTCCGTCCTGTAATAACTCAACCTAGTCCAGGACCCAGTGACCACTTGGCAGTTCCTCACCGCTTCCAGAAATGTGAAGGAAGGGTAATCACCTCGAGTTTTGAAATTAAATAGATATCTGATCTCGGTCAGGATCGGTGGTCTATGAAGGTACTCCATGAAGACGATGAATAAACTGTTCACGGAAGCATATCCGTTCAGGTGTAGTTGAGATGGAGCGATCCTCAAAAAGGACAACATATCCCTTATGTACTTGTTGAACGGAGGTAGGGTCCCAACCGCGCACGCGTGGCGATTAAATGCTGTATATCCCTCCGACGGGTTGTGTGGTCTATCATTCGGCCCCGGCAATAACACGTCATCCAGTGGCAGGCCGTGCCTCAAGCATATTCTCCCCAACATATCTTCAGAAATATTGGATTGAACGGAATCCGACGGATTGGCAATGAAAGACGCATTGGGAAGTTCGTCCGGGGCCGGACCGACGATCTCAGGTTCAATATCTGGAACCTCTAGTCTCGGAGTAACTGTGTTTTGAACCTCCTGCTGTTGCGAACTTGAAGGTTCCATGACTAGCTAACTCATGAGAAACCATCGTTAGACTACAAAGGACCCATGCGTTTCCCAGTGTGAAGTGTATGAATGTATGTTGTACAATGTCATGCATTACTAGAATAAATATCGCAGAGTTAAAGGAAATATGAAAACGACCAATCTACGAAGTCCAGTTATAATGACCGTCATCGCTGACCGTCATCACTAAACCGTTTGTATGATGGAATTTGATTTGGATAGAAGTTGTTATGGTTCCATCGACTAGCTTCGAAAGGTGGTCAAGTATGCAGAGTGATTGTCAAGTCCAAATATGCAAGGATGAAGCTCGTCGGAATTATGCTCAGAAAATGTCAAACTTTGGTATCCATCATAGAGGGTTCGAACCGATCACAAGGAACTCATTCGAACCCATCCTAACGTCACTTCGAATCGATGCAGAAAGGCGCGCTTCGAATCGATGATTAGGTGTCAAGTTCGAATCGATCAATGAAGGATGACTTCGAATCGATCCTTGGTTAACTGGTTCGAACCGATAAGGAAACCCTCAACTTAACATCAACCACGTTCGAACCGATACCCTCCATATCGATGCAAAGTTGAGAACTTCGAACCGATAGCTGATGGATTCGAATCCATCGATTCGAATGGACCCATCAAAGATGGTCAATCGGTGCGAACTGTGTCACCCCCATAAGGTCATCCCAGGGATCGATACGAAATCCTAGAAAAAATGATGCCGCCATCATCGATTCGAACACGAGTCCCCAGATGGTTTCGAAGCTCCCCCAGACCAGATCTGGTTTTACCAATCACCAGAGTGGCCAATCGATGAAAAAGAGGCGGGTTCGAAATAGTTTTTCCGTTTGGATTTGAGGCTAATTACCTAGTTTAAGTGATGGATTCGAGGAATTAAAGACTTGCATCTTGAATGGTTCGAATACGTAGCACAGTGCCTTCTTCTATGGAGCTTCGAGACGATGCAGAATGCAGTAAACGCAAGGCAAGAGTAAAAAAGTGAAATCGACCGCTATTTATATGAAGCCTTGAGAGCAACCGAGACAATTCCCCTTCCGGTAAACTTGACCAGTCGCAACAAGTCAAAGCGTCGATCGGTTCGAAATCCCCATTCAAGACCATTAACCTGATGCCTTGTGGGTTCGAAGCTAACCTCATATTTCATCGATACGAAGCAAACGGCAAAACATCGAGTCGCATCGATGCGAAATGAACAATGGGCACATTGATTCGAAAACCTTGTTTACATCAGCAAACCCACGATTCCATCAAAACCTATCGATACGAACGACTGTTTCGTATCCAACATTTCCTATCGATGCGAACTACTATTTCGTATCCGTTCTTTCTCATCGGTACGAATGAAAGTTTCATACTCGTCCAAGTCGTCGGTTCGAATGTCAGATTCGTACCCATCATAACATAAGCGTACTCCATCCATACGAATGTAGATTTCAAATCCATCAATGCTCCAACACATCGGTTCGAAATATTACATTTGTGCAATACAAATTCAATTCTTTCAACCTTCTAAATCGGTTCAGGAGAGGATCGATACGAAGGGACTTCAAAACAACCATCGAGCATTGCCTCAACTCAAATTTCCGAATCGGTTCAGGAGAGAATCGATACGAAATTCAATATAGCAAACAAAACCGACAACGACTCGTGGACGCACGATGTTAACAAGGGTCAAACTAACATATGTGCATACATGTCGAACTAACATTCGATTTTAAACATTTACAGGGATCGAATACTCATCTTGTTACAAATGCAACAGCCAACGGTTAAAGCACTATTATACAACAATCAATCAAATCAACGGAAGGTTACAACAATACAGAGTACGAGTCTCAGCAAAAAAGAGAGCAACGATTGTTCAGAGATAAATTGCAGCTATTCAAAGCACGTCATGTTCCCACAAGACGTACTTTGGGGGGCAAAATGTTATCTCTCTTTTTGGCAAAGCCGCGATACCAAAAGATCGATCGAAAACGGAGAACAGTTTGTCTCAGAGATTGGTCATACTTCGTTTCGCTATGGACATCACTGAATTTTGTCCGAGCCCGGATTGAGCTGCGATTGATAGGACATGACAAGAAAGATCATAGAATTCGTCATCTCAAATTTCGAATCAATCCGAGTTCATGCGCTCAAGTTATGATCGATTCAACTTGAAGGGAAAAACGCTGGTTTCGAACCCATCATGGTAAGTGTCTTCGAATCCATCATCAAACACCATTCGAACCGATCACTTTCGAATCGAAGGACCTCGAACCCATCGGAGTGCCTCGGGTTCGACTCCATCACCTTCGAATCCATCGGGTTCGTGTCGATGGACCTCGTATCCATGGAGAAGTCACAAAGCTCGTATCCATCAGAGGAACGCGAGTTCGAATCCACCAAGCATCAGTTGTTTGAACCCATTATTGGAGCCTTGTTCGAACCCATCCATAAAGCCTTGTTCGAACCCATCCGTGAAGCTTCATTCGAATCCACTGGGTCAACTAGCCACGATGACGTGTCATCCATCAGTTCGAATGCGCCGAAGTACATGGAGTCGAAGCGGTCAACTCGGAGTGAAGACCGGATCGGTTCGAAGTTTGCGCTCCACGTCACCATGAAGGCGCGTGCCACCATCGGTTCGAAACCATCGATTCGAAGGGATGGTTTCGAACCAAACAGCCACTTGAAGAACGTCATCTCGAACCCATCATATCTCTCAATCTACTGTTCCAAATGCTACGAAATTTTCACAAAAGCTTGCATACATGCTGAAGAATGTCCACACCAAATTTCACCTCGATTGGATGATTTTATGATCGATTCAAATGGAGTTCGAATCAATGCCAAAGTGGGCCCAAATTTCCTGAGACCGGGCGCGTGGGCCCTCTCACATGCCAGAAGTGGTCTCCCGAGTTTTCAGCGAAATATCAGCATCCTACGCCTATAAATAGAGCCCCAGAGCCAATAGAAAAAGGATCTTTTCGACTCTCAAGCGCCCAAACTCTGCCGGATTGAGATCTCCATCATCCTACAAGATTATTTTGCTGTTGATTTCGAATTTCCAGTTGTAACTTGCTGTTGATCGTTGTAACAACTTGTAATCATTGAAAGAGAATCAATAAAACATCAAAAAACTTCACAGTGGACGTATGCAACACGCCGAACCACTATAAATCGCTTGTCTACGCATTTACTTTACTTTTGATCGAAGTTTTTGTTAGATAATATCTGTTTTGAATTTCCATTCTTCTTTATTATCTCTTCAACGACTCTCGAAGAGTGTTGTGACCAATTTTGGTGCAAACACATGATAACTTGCAGATTTTACAAGACAGAACACATCATCCATTCACCCAATATCAATCATCAACCAATTTAATTCAATCATCATCAATTTGACCTACCATCAAAATATATAGCATATAAAATATAACAGGTAATAAATGACAGTTACTAACTAACAATTTATTACATTCAATACTAAATTAATAACTGTTAAACTGGAAGTTTATATGCAATTTAAATAAATTTTTAACTGTCAATTTATAAGCAATAATAATATTAATTAACAGTTAAGTAAAAAAAATGCGATTTAACAGAGATGATGAATAAAACACGCCAAACATCCATAAATAAATGTCCACTCATATCTAAAATCAATTTAACAAACATAAGAAAGTTTAGAAGTTGTGAGTGGGTTAAAACACTCACCTTTTGAATTTAAATTGAATTCAAATTCAATTTAAACCCAAAAATTTGACCGTCTCAGAATTCGTCCAAACCAGCATCATCAAGTCTGGAATTTCAAAACAATCCAAACAAAAGAAACCGCGCGTGAAATGGAGTTCATATGTGAGAGTTATGGCGATTATTGCGATTGAAATCATAAAAAAAATGAAGATGGAACACATTTAACTTACTTTATATGCCACATCATCAATTCATCTTCATAAAAACACGCACGCACAGGCCAAAGAACTGTCAGTTCAAACCCATTACAACCGCATGTATCCTCAACTTTGACCACCTTCCCTTGCCACCAACGGCCACCGTTGGCCACGGCACCACCGCCATTGAACTCGGCTCGCCTTACTCTACTCTCGGCCTGAGGCCGCACTCCTCCGATGCCCAGCAACTCGTCCCGCCGCCGTCCCTATTTTAGGGTTTTGAAACCCTGAATCACTAAATTGGATCACCTCAGGCCGAATTGAACCCCACGACCACCATCAGATAACTCCGACCCCTCTAATACGCAGAAAGGAATTGCTCGATTGTTGCCCGAATTGAAAACGCCTAAAACGACACGTATGCTTCGCGAATTTTGGCCTTTGACTGAGTTTTCAGGATGATTCGTACATCAATTTCAAAAATAGAAACTACGTGCAAATTCGTATCGATGAAATATCCAACATATAATTTTTTCAAATTTTTCTGAGACTTTAAATTTTTGACCTTTGATTTGATTTTTGAAGTTTGAGTTTCGATCTAGGGTTTGCAGCCATTGGAAAGAGAAAGAGTTGAAGAAATGAACGCACAAACAAATGAGAATAGATGGGCTAGGGTTTATAACTTGGTTTATATAGGTAGGTTAGAGATTTGAATAGATGGAACAAGTTGGATATACGTGCTAACGCTAACGTGACCCAAAAAGCCCGTTCTGAACCCGGAACGAAATTGGGTAAACCCATATATCAAAATAGGTGTTTTAAAATATTCCGAACGCGATGGAAAAGGTTTCGCGTCCAAATTCCATCATATGAAGAAGTTATGCTGAAAACAAAATTTCCAAATTGATTTCAAATTGATTTCAATTAAATTGATTTCAAGGCGTTTCGCGTTCGTACGATCAAACGAGAAGTCCGATCGCTACGAAACTTGAAGCCCTACAATAATTCACCGTTACAGATCCGATGAAACTGGTTTCGTCAAAATCCGAGTCTGTGAACAAAATGGATATTTTTATACTAATTAATTAAATTAAGAATTAGTAAATAAATCCAAATTTTTATATTTCGGTCTTAGTATTGGAAAATTTTTATCACTTAATAATCCTTCGTTGATTATCCAAATTTAGACAATTTAAGATGTTTCTTAAATGCTGATTAGATTATTAACTTCAGCGTAAAATTTCAATTTCATTATATCTACAAATTATAAATTAACTTTGCAATAATCCCTTAGTTGACCTTTCATTCAATTATCCTATCTATTGGTACCCAATAGATGGGAATTCCTTTGGATTTATACTCTATTACTAAAACATCTCCAAATTCCAACTTAAATTTTCAATCAACATAAAATGTTATATTCAGTTTCAAATAAATTCAATAGATTCAATTATCATATTCTACATCCAAATGAATAAATAAAGCTTAATTCATGTTTAAGCATTTATCCTTTGATTGCAATTAACCTTTTATCAAAATTAAATTCCGATATATTAATAAACTTTATTTCCATCTTTATATTCACAAATCATCATTTAATGAAGAATTTATATACGTTATTCCCCATTATTACCTAAATTTATTTAACGTAACATTTAATTTATTTTTATTGGAATGATTTCCAAATCAATTGAATGAATTAAATATGTATGTATTACTCATAATAACTGGTGGTCACAACTCTTGATCACCTATAATAAGTTTATTATTTACAATCCAATAATCACCATTTACTATAAATATACAGATTAATTAATTCAATATTTCCATTTCGTTTTCCTATACTAAATTTATTACTAAGTGTATTTACTCCATTCCAACAAGTTTGAATTCCATTCTTACTATAACAATCATTTCCCTATTCACCTTTATTAATAACCCACCATCATTGTATTTATTGTCTTTTATTGATTTAATCAAATTAACCCATTTTCCCTTAAATTCATACTAACGAAATATTCAATTTCATTTATTTCATAAACTCTATTTCATAAATCTACCTTCAATTTCTACCTAGAAATAAGGTTACGCTTCCATTGTAATTTACATTTACACCTTACGTTACTGCATTAATTATCCTTAAAGCAACGTTTTTATTAATAACAATATTAACTTACTTAACATTTTATATGGTTGCTATCCTTTATTTCATAAATTAATCCATTCCATCTAAATCCTTTTCAATATCAACCCATAGTTATTGCAATTCATTATCTTATATTGATTTTATACAATTTCCATAAACTTACATTCAATTACTATTCAATGCATATTTATTCATCAATCAATTCGATATTTACTTTTCTTTCCTTCCATTTGATAAATAACCTAGAATGCATTTACATTCATTCATTTCATTCATTCCATTCCATTCATTTATGGGTATTGCATTAAAATTTAATTTATTAGCTAATATCAACATTATTATCATTCATTACAATTAGATTCCAAATTTTTATTCAATACCCTGAATGAATAACATATATATTAATCAAATCCTTACATTTGTTTTTCTCATATTCCATTAAATATATGCACACATACAAATTAAGATTCTAAATCCAATTAGTTATCCCTTTTACATCAACCATCACTTATGAATAATTATCGTTTCCTATTTATTTGTTACATTCACTTATATTCACTTTACGAGTAAATTGGTATTCTCTTTAACCCATTAATTACTAACCTTAATTATTGCAATTCATTGGCTTACATAAATTTTAAATCTATTTCCACATTTTCATATTTCAATTAATTAACACCTTACAATAGTTTACAAATAAAAGGGATTGTACTAATTACGTTATTTATTGTCCTGCATTATTTTATTACCTCCGTTTACATTCAATTTCCATAAATCAATATTTAATTCCATTGATAAACTCAATACTTGCCGTAATTTACTTATTCAAACTTTATATCAAATGCAACAACTTCCACTATTACTATTAATTGCAATATACAATTTAATTTGTAAATTTTAATTACCCTTGATACATCAAATTTCAACATTCTCTTTCATATAAATAAATAAAAAATTTATTCCTTTCTAAAAAAAATCTTATTGATTTAATTCATTTTAAACATCGAATTTACACAGGTCATTACAATCGCGGTATATGGGATTTATAAAATACTGTCCGCTATTATGCGGCGCAATAGTGTCTCATCCGCTATATAATGCGGGAAATCAACTCCAAGTACATATATAATGCCAATTCCAGACAAGTTGGAATTATCGCGGTATATGTTTTTTATAAATAACATCCGCTTAATATACGGCGTATAGGGTCTATTTCAACACAACAGATAATAATTATCATCCAATCACACAATCAAGCAATTTTAAATTTAACTATTTAAAATTTAAATCGAAACAATTCGATTGAGTGAGAAGTTCTCACCTTGAGTTTCCGATAATAGTTGTAGTGTTTTATTTCGAACAAAATTAAACGTGCGTTTAATTTTACCCGAAATTATCAATAGATCCAAACGACTCCAAACTAGCTCCATTGCGTAGTGCTCGACAAAACGAAGCCAACGCAACTTGTTTTGTGATTTTTCGTCCTCGTATGAACAAGTTATGATGTTTTAAACATTTGAACGAATTTATATAATATAATTTTACAACTTTTATTTTATTTATTTTAACCTTTATCAATCTCGGCCGTTTGTTTTCCGTTGTTTGCATCAGGGCTGCACGCGGCTATCTTCTTCTTCTATAGTATACTTCGAACGAGAGTGAACCCAAAGCCGCCAATTTGCCCTAAATCTCGCAGCCAAAACGTCGACTTAGGCAACGATCGAAGACCGCCATCGTGAAGCTCATCACGAGCTCGACCCACGCCTGGAAGGACTTGAAGCTCGGCCACCCAAGGCTCGAGAAAAACGTGCTTGAACGCAACCCATATACGGCCAGAATTTGGCGACCACGATGCTTCAATGACGATCAACCCCGTATGGATCTGAAGCTCTTCTGATGCTCTTCAATTTTGCTTCAAAAGTTTTCAATAATATCGAGTGGATTGAAAGAGATTAAGGAGAGAAAATGGAATATTTTCGGCCCTTGGTTTTAATGGTGGCGGCTGAACGTTTAAAATCCTAGGGTTCTCTTTTGTTGAAAATAGTGAATAAGGGGTCCTTTTATAGAAAATTCTCCAAAACACTATTCATCCGAAATTTTCCGAACTCCAAATCTCGCACGGCGACCGACGTTTCTAGGGTTTAACCCGCGTTCCGGACACAATGGAACATGTTTCGGAGGCTAATTCGATCATATGTGCGAGTTATAGAATTAAACGATCAAATTTATATTAAATCGGTAAACCAATTTCTATGCGTTTTGGCTTGCCCTGGACAAACGGTAAATCCGATTGACACGAAATTTGAAACCGTACAATAATTTGACATAATGGATCTGATGAAACTTGTTTCGTCGAAATCCGAGACTGTTTGAAAAATAACTATTTTAACTCGTCAATTAAATATTAAAATATTCAATTTTTCACAAATTAACTTTTAATTCAATTTTAAAAGTTCACAAACATTGTTCTAACACCAATTTGATTTAATATAACTTTATAAATCATTTTTAATCACATTAAACCCAATTTCCAATTATTTACGCAATTTCAAATATTAAATTGCCCATTTAATTATCCAATTAAATCTAAATATTCGAAAAAATAAATTATTCGACTTACAAATTTTGCTTGTTGATATTTAAAATCAATTAAATATCTGAATTTCAAATGACATAAATTCTGGATCGTTACAAACTTCCCCCTTAAAAGAATTTCGTCCTCGAAATCACCAAGCAAGAAAAAGTTTTGAAATTCATTAACTTTTCAAAACAAACCGTTCAGATTTGATATACAAATCTCTTAGGTGTTTAACTTTTCCAAAAATTCAGTAGTTAAACTTTTTACAAAATATTTACTAAGTTTTCAAATCCATATATAGTTACCTTTTCAAAATCAACTATATCGTTTAATCTTTAACTTCAAATAAAAATTTAGTTTTCACTAATTTTTTTTCCAAAATTTCCCATAAATTTTCTAATGCCTTAAATTTCAGAAAATTTCGCCATAACCTCCTTTGTACGGAGGAGCTTTTACAATATCACAATAGATATAAATATATATACATTGACCCACACGGTCGGAAAACAGAAAAACAGTTCATATTTCCTGTTTTTATTGCGTAGGCGTACCTTTTTAGCATTTTTAAGCAAAGCAGTTATTTATTTAGCGTTTTGTGCAACAAATCCCGCTAATGGTATCCTCAGTACCTGTACTTACTGAATATAAACACGTAAGTGACATATATAAGAAGTTATTAACATTAAACAACTACAATACATTCATATTAAAAGAAATGCATACCAAACAAGGTTTATAAGCAACTTATATGATTTCGACATTACTTGTAATTGTTTACAACCAATTTATATACAACGACATTCATTTATTTATTTTCAGTTAGTTTACATTCACTAATTTACATTCATAGTTCACTTTCAATTCAAATCAATTTCTATTCAATTTAAATTTACTTAACTTTCAATTTGAATTTAATTGCTTTAGCTTTCAATTTTATTCATTCAATTGCATATGAATTTCTATTCAATCAATTAACAATAATTTTACAACCAATGTATATTCAATACAACCGAATTTATTCACTTTGTTTACCTTCAATTTGGTTCAACATTCAATTAGCCGTAAATAAATTTACACTTATATCTATTATTTTATATCAATTCATTACATTCGATTGATTTACATTCAATTCATTAGTTCAATTACTAATTTATTTTACAAACAAAGTTGAATCTCCTTTATATAACTAAATCCATATTCATTTAATTCACTTCATTATTTTACTTCGATACCAAAATCAACTTCATTCAACATTACTTAAGTTATATTCCTTTTAAACACCACTTGTTTAACTTCAACTTAAATTTCCATTTCAGCAACATATCTAATCCAGTTAGAATTCCAACTCCAAAGTAAATTCTATTTAACTTTTACCAAAGTCAATTTTATCACTTATTCAAATTCATACCTCGTTTTGCTTAACAAAGTTGTTTAACCATTTTAATAATTGGTTTTACTTACATCTTCACATTTGATAAGTTATACAACTTATTATTCAACTTCCAAATCTGATTTAATTTATTTAACTTCCTTTAGTTAAATTTCACATCATATATTTATTATGCTAATTCAAATTTATTTCAACTTTGCCAAAGTTAAATCTTTATTATCTCATATTGCAAGTTCAAAACTCATTTCACTTTTATTTATCAATTACAACTTGGATTTTAATTTCAAATTTTTTTATCACAACAAAATTAAATTTCAATTTACTATGGTAGCAAATCCATCACACAGAAACTCGAAAATGATATTGATGATGCTGCAGTCATCACCCTTATTATTTCCCAGCAACAGTAGTGAATTCAGTGCTTTAAATTCTTTCAAAATTTTCTTTTATTTATAAATCTCATTTATAAATCTTGCTTATATAATTTCACTATTTTCCTTTACTTATACAAGATTATTCCACAATTGTAAATCATTTCAATTATAATTCTATACTTATACAATTGTTGCTTTTATATAATTTATTCTTTCACAATTTTTGTTTTTATTCAGATTATTCGAACAACTTTGATTCACTTGTATATTTTTCTTACATTTTCAACAATCAGACAATTCAATTTTACATACACTTTGATAATTTCGAAAAATTATTCCTTTATATATATAAAATATAATCGAGGTAAAATTATTTCATTTACCCAATTTAAAACCATATTATGTCGGTTTATCTCGTTTAAGAGTTTAGAAACCCCTATTGACGACAGTTAGCTAGACTGCATCGACCATAATCTATAAATAATCAACTGATAAGTCAACACAATACAAAACAATTTCATATTCACTAACAAATACGCTCTCATATCTATTATTACACTCAACTCATTCTAGAGTACTGCTGACTCTGTCTCTATTGGGCAATCCCCAACAGAGCCAAGTTTATCACTTAACCATATGCTCTGATACCAGTTGTAACATATGTGGTTTTGTCGGGATCCGAAGGTCGGCATTCTTAAGTCCACTGTATCAAATGCCACATAATCGAATGCTGAAAAACCAAATTGTTAGGGTTAAAAAGAAGAGGTAGAAGAAAAGATAGAAAAAGAAAGAAAAAAATAGAACAGAACAATATCCGAATCTCACAATCGCAGCGGAACAACATATAATAGGTAAATGAATATCTTTAAAAACAAAGAACTATCTCAGTTACTACATTACATCCCATCATCATCAGAGTGTACAACAACAGTATACAACACAACAAAACAATGGATAGTTATACAAACGTGTCCCTACAAGTTAATTTATAGCTGAAGGATAATATCATATATGAGTAATACGTCTCACCATCCAGCTCGCCTCCTAAGCTCCATAGCACTCCTAAATCCAGAATGACCTGATAACCTGACTCTAGACTGCCCGTGTGGAAAATTATGGGTACCCAGAGTTTAGGAAACAATAAACTCCAGGTCAGTCATGGGACTGGTGTGAGAACTCATAACGTTTATTTATCTTTTAAAACAACAACAAGAAGGGAAGTGAAAATATTCGCAATGCTTTTGGAAAATAAAACTTCCATAAGGCCTCCCCGCACACACACAATGCAAACACAGAATTGGAGGAGATTTCTCCTTATGATAGTCAAAGATGCTTACTACGCAAAAAAAATCATTTTTTTTGATATTATTATTAATGCATAGTGATGAAAGCACTTTGAAAATAGAATATTAATTATAGCCAGCATAGACATTTCGAACTATGCCTACTATAGCTACCATCTAAACAGTGGTGACCACCATAAGTAAATGGCAGGTTATACAAATAAAACCATACTGGGTTCGTATTAGGAATTGGATTTCCAACAAATGGTCAGGCTAAGGAACTTCCTACTGCCACATGGGTACGCCTCTAGAGGGACGTCCCGAGAACCTAACCGGATCTCCGCCAACACAAGGCCGGGTTACCTCTGTAATTAGGTAACTATTACTCGAGTATGCCACTCCCCGGTCCTTTGGGACCTTTATCCGAGGGCCCTCTATCACCAAGAAACAACCACACAGAAAAATGAGATTGGAGCAACCACATAGGCTAAGCATCAGGGCTCCATACCTGACACCACCCTTTTCCAGAAGGAAATGACATACCCTAAAGGGAGCGACCCTCATAACCTTGCCGCATATTCCTGTTTCGACCATTTTCGGGGTGTGAGGTCTGACGAAGTCTCGTCCACAAAGCTACGCTTTTTCACAAAGCCACGCTTTGATCAACAAATGATCAATAAATAATCATCACACATCAACACTCAGCATGCCACATTACCAAATTGAGAATATATCGCTGATAACCATCAACTACAAAGCCTCTGAGCTCGTACGTCTCAGAGAAGGGTGTTAAGCTAAGAGAATAAATTCTCCTCCACCAACAGAGATGTATTTGAAAGAAATCGGCTTTATATCTCAAAATGTAATGTCAGACACGTAACTATACAAGTCTGTTCTGGGCTCGAACAGAACCGAAGGCACTTCAAAAGAAGCCCTTGCAACCCGGGTATTCACAATCCCGATCGAATTTCCCATCACAAAGTAAATATCCATACCGTGGATAACGGTGTAGAGACAATCGATAGGTCATCCTATCCTTTTCACAAATACCCGGTCTTCACCACCAGTCTTCAATGCTACCCATTACGTCGTATCACTATTCGGAATGGGCAATCCGAATAACGAGCGCAATAATTTAAAAGTAAGTGTAGCATTCAATTTCAACCAATTCACAATGAATAGACATTTAAAGGTCAATATTGATAGTTGGTTATTTAACTATCAATCAATATTCACAACATAACCCGATTTCAAATAATTTCCCAAATTATTTATTTTTAAAAATATCTTTACAAGATATAAGTTCGACATTTCAACTGTTTGAAAACAGATTTCAAATCACTTTTCACCTTTACAACTTGCATTTCAAAATGGTTCATTTAAACCAATTAAATAAATCCTTACCGATTTATTAGATTTACGTTCCAAATCCGTAAATGTATTTCCACACTTTTAAAAATAAACCAATGTTTATTTTTAGAACAAATTTCCCTTACGAATTTCCACCGTGAATTTACGTTTCCAAATATTCACTTTTTATAAGATGTGAACGCTTAAAATCGAACGCTAACACCCCGTTGTGTGAAGTGTGAATGTGAAAGCACCACCCGACGGTTTGGGAACAGAATATCAGCTAAAATAACAGAAAATACAGTAAGAGACAGCAATTTTATAGTGGTTCGGCTTAAGGAGTAGTCTACGTCCACTTTAAGTATCTTTATTAATGATCTTGTTACAAAATGATACAATGCTCTTCAAGTACAGATCTCTTTAGTTACAAAACACTTTGAGCAAGTAGCTTAATCTTCGATGTAGATGAAAGTCTTCAAATCCATGTCGGACATGTGAAAGTCTTTCAAAGTAGCTTGTAATGTTCTTCGAAACTTCAAGTATAGAGTCGGTTCAGAAACTGGCAGAGTATCGGCGCTTGAAGAGATTGTCCAAAAAGCCCCCCTCATGCTTGAGGTAGCTTGGTATTTATAGGGAAATTTCCCCCTTGGGTCATAAGTCGTGATCGACTTATGGTAGGTCGTGGCCGACTTATCTGTTCAAGCCCATGGTCTCACAAAGGTTCACTCATCTATCAGAATTTATGTTACAAGTCCTAAGTCGTCCACGAGTCAACATCCTCTTGTATAAGTAACACGGCATCGGACTTTTACTCAGTAGCTTTAGGTCGTGGACGACTCAAGCTAGGTCGTGAGTCGTGGCTTAACTGGTAAGCTCGTTTATTTCAGATAACAACACAAGTCCTGAATCGTGTACGAGTTAAGAGGCCACCGTGTTAAATAAGAAGCATCATTTCATTTGCTTAAGTCGCTCACGACACGTGCTAGGTCTTAAGTCGCGGATAGCTTTAAGTCGTTAACTCATTTCCTTCTTAAGTCGTGCCATCTCTTGAATCGTTAAGTCATCCTGTCCTTGAGCCGTGGACTTCCGTAAGTCGTAGACTGTATACTTACTTAAGTCGTAGAAACCTTAAGTCGTGGAGGCCTTAGGTCGTGAACCATCCCTTCTCTTTTAAACCGTTAAGTCGTAGACCTCTCTATGTCGTAAGTCGCCAAGTCTTTCAACTCGTTAAGTCGCGCACTCTGCTTGAGTCGTACAGTTCTTAAATCGTAGAAAATTGAATGTTAACATTTGCCCCTCGAAGTACACACCTAGGTCGTAGGTCGTGTGCTTCGACTTATCTTAACTTGTGTGCCGATTCAAGTTCCACTGCCCCGAGATATAAAAGGCTAGAGTCGTTTCTCCTACTTCTTTCTGCTCATTACCCATCTCCTAAGTCGCATCTGCCATTAGCATTTCTCCGAGCTCCCTTCAGCGATTCCTCTATGATTCGTTTCCGATTCTCTCTAGCATCACACTACGTAAGCCATCCTGCTTCTTTTTCAGTCGTCGAACATCGTCAATCTATGAGCCCCGTCCTTCGTCTCTGATTCACCCCTTTATCCGTGCGAGTATTGTTGCATTGGTCATCGATGGATTTAGGGCTGTTTGATTTGACTTAAGACGACTCGCGATTTGTGGCGATTCAGTGGTGTGATGGAACTAGGGTTGTTGTTGATTGAGATGTTATTGGGTTAACGGGTTAGGAGTTAGAAGGTTAATGGGTTAGGAGTTAGATGAGAATGTAAGTTGGCCAAATAGAGTGGGACATTGCTTCGGGTACGACCTAGCAACTTTATGCGGCCCTGTGATATTTGCGATTTAACTATGAACCGACCTAACAACCTTTATGACTTAAGCCTTGAGTCATGGTCGAGTTAGGACCTGAAGAATTCCTCATTTCTTTGAACCGAAGCTTTTCCTCTTACTACGCCTTACGACTTAAAGAACCAATGACTTAAGGCATTAACGACTTAGAGCACAAACGACCTAACTTAACTTGTCCCACATCCTTTAGGTCGGGGACAAGTTAGCACTTTGAACTGTCATGAAGCATAATTCTGACTTGAACTTTAACTTGAATTGCTGAAGTAAACTGCCTGAATACTGGATTGTTTTGATTTTTTAGTCTTTAAACTATTAAACTTTGTTGCATTCTTTCACAGATCACTTTTGACTTGCAAGCTAACAATCTGTTCAATACATCATTTACAGAAAATTGGGATGAATATACTGCCACTGACTGCCCACATCAAATGGCAGATTAGTTAACAACAGATAATCAACTTAAATAAATTGTATGAACGAAGTGCTTTTAAATCACCAAATTCAAGTAAAGTATTAAAGCAACATTGATATAGTCAACTGAAACTGCCCAGTTTGCACTAATACTATACCTAAACTTTAAATTAATAAGTCCTGAAATTTGGTAATCGATCAATTGTCGACTAGTTTAATTCAAGTTATATTTACTTGTTATTTTTATTAGTTCTGCACAACACTTCACACTTTCAGGAAGCGTGCACCTTCACATTTGAATATCCAGTTGCTTGTGTAGAATGACTTCTCAACAAGAAGAGATAACAGTCCAGACTGGAGAAGCCACTCTTATTCGGGCTCCCCTGGTTAATCCTCTAGAGAGAGCCTCTACCACTTTATCATACAAAGTTTTTCGCCAGTTATGCATCCAGTTTGGCATAGCTGAAGCAGATGCCATTCTTCCTGAGAAAACTAACACTGCTGATGTGGCGCCTCCTGGCTTTGTAGCGGTTAACCGGCAAATGTGCCTGAGCGGGGCCATTCCCCCTTTCAACAACTTTCTCCAGAATCTTCTTCGTCAACTAGCCATCTCCCCATTCCAGTTACACCCCAATGGCTACGCCATTCTGATGGGGCTGTGTGTGCTATTTAGGAGAACATTTGATCGACTTCCAAGCTTCGACGAGATTTGCTTCTTATGCTCCTTTACCAGGACTAAGGATCACCCTTCTATCACCGTCGTGAGAAGCGCCCGAAATCGCAAATTGATCGTTGGCCTTCCCGACACTGCTCATGGGTTCTTAACTCAGTTCTTCTTTGTCCACTTCCCCCCGTGGTTTTATGCTGTGTGGAGGGAAGGAAGTAAGATCATCTACCTTTACTTCTTCTATTCTCTGAGTTTTGTGAAGTCCGAATTGCCAAGTGTTAACTTCGTTTTTTCATTTCAGCGCTCCTCCCTCCTTCTAGAGATCCCAGCCACAAGCCAACTCTGGAGAGGCTCTTGACTGTAACGGTTGAAGAGCGGGACATGAAATTTTTATTGAACGATGAATTCCTTCACCAGTTCGGACTTCTTCACCCTACTCGCTCCACTCAGCCTCATGAAGTCCCCGATTCTCCAACGGAGGCACTAGATGTCTCAACCCCTGCTCAAAAGCTTATGCTGAAGGAGCCCTCTACTGAAACCTCACTGGTGAAGTGCCCCACACTTACCGATGTTGCGGGTCCATCCAGCAAATCGGCACTTGCCCCAGTTATTGTGGAGGAAGAAACTCTTCGTTGCTCTGAAGATGCGGCCGACCTGGAGGCCGAAAAAGAAATTCCCATCGAGCATGGCGGTGATGATACTTTTGAGGGGCTAAGCAACCTAATCATAACTTCACAGGAACTTTTTAAAGATGATGTTCCTAAAGCTACTTCTCCTGTTGTCGAGGCGACATCCACTTTTCAGCAAGTTTTGACGCCTGCCACTCAAGTCACTACCACCCCTGTGCCGAAGAGTGGTTTGTAGCCTGACGCGTGTAGTTTGCACACCACACACGCATAGGATTTTCAACATTTATTCGTACTTAACTTCTTTTCTCTGAAGACTTTTAAGACTTGTCTTTTTTATTAATTTCAGATTCTCCGATGGGACGCAGCGGCTCTTATTACGACGACTTTCAGTGCTACGGGAGGCGTAATCAATATGACTATAGGCGCTACCTTCCCGTTTACAGAGAAACTGACGAAGAGAGAGCCGCTCGAAAGGCTCAGGAGAGGAGGGCTCAAGAAGAGCGTTATGAGAGGAGAGAAAGGGAGGAACACCATGATTTTTCCCAGAGAGGTGACGACTCTCACAAAAGAGAGTCGCATGACGACCGGGGAAAAAGTCATATAGTTGAGGACCCAAGCAATCGTGCCAGGCACGGTGAAAAGCATGCATCTACAACTTATGAAAAGGCCGCTGCCCCTGTCTCACTTGACATCCCTTCCGGCTCTCCTGCTCTCGGGAAGACAGACATTCAGACAATAGTCAACAGGCCTAAATTCCAAATTGGACCAGGCCCGGCTACTCTACAAAGCCGGTTCCCGCACTGGTGCCTAAAGGGAGTGCGGTTCGATCTTGACTTGGTCCCTATTGACAAACAAGCAATGCTGCAAAATCTTGATGCTGTTAGACTTGATATCGAACGGATGTCAGGGTGGCAAAAACTTGTTGATGAGCTTCAGAGGTTCAACCGCGTGAATTTAGAGGCCATGCTGACCATGGAAAATGATAAGGCCGAGTCGCAGAAAACTTTAAGCCAGCATGATACTGAGATGAGGAACATTGCTGATTACAACGAGAAGCTTGAAGCAGAAGTTGAAAAACTTAAACAAGAGCTTGCTACTTCTTCTACCTCATATACTCAAAAAGAAGAAGTACTTCAAAAGCAAGTTCGCGATGCTCACGCTGCTCAGCGACATGCCGAGGCACAACTTGAGGCTGAGCAGAAAACAACGGGAAGGTATCGTGCTGACGTTGCAGAGTTACGGGAGAAGGTCAACTCCCAGGATTTGGAGATTATGAGGCTAAAGGCCCAATTATTAAAGACCGAGAAGGAACGTGATGAAGCTATCGCTGGAAGGCAGGCTGCCGAACAGTCGCATGAGGCGACTAAAGCCAATGTCAACTCCACTCTATTTGACTTCTACGTGCATAGCGTTATGGGGCGTGGGAGCCTTTCATTCTTAGGACCGAAGTATGAGATTACCCTGGCCGAGGTTTGGGAGTCAATTCTTGACATGCTTGGAGGTGCAGGCGCCGGCTATGCTGAAGCATCTCTTGCAGAACACTTTCTAGATGATGACGCCATAGCTGCTCTAGCCCGGGGAAAAGAGCAGCTTGCCAAAGCACGAGCTGAGGCAGGGGAGCAGCACTTTGTGAAAGAAGAACCATTAACTGCCCCCATCCCTCCTTCGGTTTCGGCCGATGTTGACATCACAGGCTCCGGCTCTCATTCTCCGTCCCCTGTTAAAGTTATAACTGAGATCACAAGCACGCAGGGTGGAGATGAAGGCGAAGAGAGCACCGAAGCACAGGCTTATGAGGTTGACATTAAGAAGCTGACTTCTCCAGGTAACTTTACTGTTAATATTGCCCAAGTTGACTGTTTGTTTGCTCCTCATGAGTTTGACGAACTTTTTGATTATTTCTTAAATCTCAATGAGCCGCTATCTCCTTTCTTCACGGGAGATACTAATATTTTTGGCTTTTCTTCTTCTATAGCAAAAACGCCAGTGCCACACAGACTTCTCCTCCTCCAGCTGTCCCTCCTCCATTCCCTCAAATCACTCCTATTTCCCAGCCGGGATCACAGGAAGAATTAATAGGAGCCCTCAAGGCTTGGATGATCCAATCGCTTCGCAGGAGCAGAAGGACGAAGGACTTGAAGGAGGCGACAAATCCCCAGAGCATACTATTTCTGATGACGTAAAACTGGCTGCTCTTGTTACCCCGGGAAGTGAGTCTTCTTCAAGGAGGAGGAGGAAGCGTACCACTTCCAAGAAGAAAAGGAAAAGCATTCTTGTTTCTGAAGAGGAAGCGAAGGTTGATCCGGCAGTAACCCTCTCTCCTTCATCCCCAACTCTCCCAAGCCGTCCTAAAAAACTGCCTATTAGGTCAGGTGAAGGCTCTAAAGGTGGTGGCAAGAAGAAGTAACGGGCCCTACTTCCCCTTATTTTTACTTTTTGCTTTTCGCATGTACTGGCCGGAGATTGTGTGGGTACCGGCCTCCGCTTTTCTTTTTATTTTGAAACCTGTTCCTGTACAAAATTTTGACAGTATTGAATGAAATTATTCTTTCTGTTTGTACAAACTTCTGTCTGTATTTGAGAATGCATTTACTCTTCGTTTTTGTACAAGTTTCTTTATATGATATTGCACTAAGCTTGTGGTATGCTGTTCGAAGTGAGCTTGTGGTATGCTGTTCGAGCGTTATTTTTACCAATGTAGCTATATCATGTTGCCCCTATACCATAAGCTCGTCGCAATATTTTCAACTTTGATTGGACTTGTACTCTTATTTTCTAGAGAATAATTATTCCATACTTGGAGGATATTATTCTGCTCAAAATAGAGTACACCTCATTTCATATGAGTTTTTATGCTTCAACCTTCGGAGATATCACTTTTTCTTTTGTGCATATATACATTTTTACAAAGTGAATTCTCCTATGTGGTAGAGCGGGCCTCCGAAGGGCACTTTAACTTTTTCGAGGAAGAGTATTTTCAAGAATAGATGAACCAATCTTCCTTTGAAAGCTAAAGTGTGCCTTTAAAGAGGGCTTCCTTTTTTTTATTGCAAAGTTTTTGCACTCCTCTTTTTCTTTTTTCTAAAAAAAGTCACCTTTGCTTTGACTAGTGAGTTTCACTTCATAGTGCAGTGGGCCTTTCGAAAAGAAAAAGGGTTTTCAACCTGCTTGAGCCTCTGATGAGAGTTTTTGGTTGTGCCTCTGGGAGGAGGTCTTTTTGTTTGATTGTGCCTCTGGGAAGAGGTCTTTTTGTTTGATTGTGCCTCCGGGAAGAGGTCTTTTTTGTTTCTGCCTCTTGGGAGAGACTTTTATCTTTTCCCTGTTCGCTGGGAAGTGGGCCTCCGAAGAGTGCTTTTCACATTTCGACTCGTGTGAAGTTTTATTTCTGATCACAGTGAAATGCGTGCCTCTGAGTAGGGCTTTTGCGTGGAAGTTTGGAGCTTCTTTCTTTTAGTTGAATGGATTCACGGGAGTGTATCACCGATTAGTCCACAACTTTATGTCGAGAAAGAACTCTTTTTTTCCGGCGAGGCCCGCTCGAGGTCTTTTAGCATTTCAACTGTGGTGAAATGGGCCTCCGAAGAGCGCTTTTCACATTTCGACTCGTGTGAAGTTTTATTTCAGATCACGGTGAAATGTGTGCCTCTAAGTAGGGCTTTTGTTTGGAAGTTTGGAGTTTCTTTCTCTTAGCTGAATGGATTCACGGGAGTGTATCACCGATCAGTCCACAACTTTATGTCGAGAAAGAACTCTCTTTTTCTGGCGAGGCCCGCTCGAGGTCTTTATCCTCCGAAGAGTTGTGCCTCTGAAGAGGGCTTGTGCCTCCGAAGAGGTCTTTTGCTGCTTTGTGCTTGCTCGCCCATGCATCTTTGCCATCTATTCATGTCGGTGATCCCCGCTACCTTTTCCAAATATCATCCCATTTTAGCTGCCAACAATTTTCCTTATTCAAAGAAATATACTTCATAGTTAAGCGAGTTGGTGGTGGTAGACACAGGCTATCTAACTGGATGCTCGATTGTACAAACATTCGCAGCTGGTTAGAAATGGTCCGCTTCCATCCACATCGCTAACTTTTGTTCGAATAACTTCTTTCGTAGGATTTGAGTGTGGAAATTTTGAATGGTATAGCGTTTGCTTGCTGGGTGATGTCGGAGATCGCTTGGTGTTGCGATGGGTAAGCTTTGTTTTTATGGCCTGCATTATTAAATCAACATTTTAGTAACACAATTAACGTATTTTATATGTCGAAATAAAACAAAGAAGTTTATAGTAGTAGAGAACACAAGATTTATAGTGGTTCGGCCAAAAGCTGGGCCTACATCCACTTTATAGCTTTTCATTATTCACTTTCTTTACAATTGCTTTCA
This sequence comes from Allium cepa, assembly GCA_030765085.1. Classification (NCBI taxonomy): domain Eukaryota; kingdom Viridiplantae; phylum Streptophyta; class Magnoliopsida; order Asparagales; family Amaryllidaceae; genus Allium; species Allium cepa. Next base: position 889,151,115 of record CM060939.1, read on the forward strand.
ATACAAAAATCATATATTCGTAATTCTTTTACAACATTTCAGCAAAGCTTTTAAGTAAAATATGGACGCAAATGATTGCTATTCCAAGCTCTTGGGATTGGTTCTCCTTCGACAGTTGTGAGTTTGAATGTGCCATCAAGAAGTTTCGTGCCTATGACATACGGCCCCTCCCATTTTGGCCCAAACACACCTGTGGCTGTCATAATTCTCTTCATGACTAGGTCCCCAACTTCAAAGCTGCGCTGACGAACTTTGGAATTGAAGTGCCTGGCTATCCTTTGCTGATGGGCTGCAATCCTAAGCTTAGCCTCTTCTCTTCTTTCATCAAGGAGGTCAAGCGCTTCCAGTTGTAGTTTTTCATTCTCATCTTGATCAAAATGGATCCTTCTGTGTGAGGGAACTTCCGTTTCCACTGGAATCATCGCTTCTGATCCGTATGCCAATGAAAATGGAGTATGCCCAGTCACAGTATTGTGGGTAGTTTTGTATGCCCATAGTGCAAGTGGTAACTTATCGACCCAACCACCTTTTGCTTTTTCTAGCTGCTTTTTGATGGTTGATTTGATGATTTTGTTTACTGCTTCCACTTGCCCATTTGCCTGCGGATGAGCCACTACTGAGAAGCTTTTTCGGATCTTGAATCATTTGCAGAAATCTTGGAATTCCTCACTTTCGAACTGCGTACCATTGTCTGTGATTATATTCTGAGGCACACCATACCTGCAAATGATATTTTTGGTCACAAAACTTATCATTTTCTTAGAGGTCATGGTAGCCAATGGTTCAGCTTCAGCCCATTTAGTGAAATAATCAACAGCAACGTTAGCATATTTAATCCCCGATTTGGCAGTCGGCAAAGGCCCAATGAGATCTATTCCCCAGATGGCAAACGGCCATGGACTGACATTTGTGTTAGCTCAGTGGAAGGTGCTTTAGGAATTTTGGCAAATCTCTAGCATTTATCACACTTTCGGGAATAGTCAGCAGCATCTCGATTAATCTCTGGCCAAAAATATCCATAACGGAGAATTTTCTTTGCTAAAGTTTGACCTCCTGTATGATCTCCACACTCCCCTCCGTGTACTTCAGTTAGAATTGTCTTGGCTTCTTCTTTAGTTACACAGAAGAGTAGTGGCATTGAAAATCCCGGTCTGTACAATCGGCTATCCTGGATCATATATCTAGAGGCTTTTCTTGACAGCTTCTGTCGTTCTTTTGAACTTTCTGGCAAAGAACCATTGAGCAAATATTCAAATATCGGAGTCATCCATGATTCTTGTTCTTGGGATACATTCATAATCCAATCAACATCCATTTCATCTGTGCTCGGAGCTGACAAGACTTCGACGGGAAATAATCCCAATAGTTGAGCTTCACCAGTACTTGAATACTTTGCGAGAGAATCCGCCTTCATGTTCTCTTCTCGGGGTATATGGCTTATTGAATAACGGTCAAAATCTTCAAGAAGCTCCCAGGCTTTTGATAAATAGGAGGGTAGATTCCCTCCTTTAGCTTGAAATTCCTTCTTGACTTGGCAAACAATAAGCTGAGAATCACTGAAGATCTGAAATGCCTTGATGTTTAGTTCTTTAGCGATCCTTAAACCAGCGATGAGAGCTTCATATTCTGCTTCATTATTTGTCGAAGGAAATTCTAGTCTCGTTGCATAACATAGCGATCGCCCTTCTGGGGTTTCAAGGACAACCCCTGCTCCAGAACAGTAATCATTCCTTGCTCCATCGACATACAATTTCCATTGGATTAGGATGTTATCAGTGGCTTCTCCCTCACTATCACCTTTATCCTTACATTCTGCGATGAAATCTACTAAAGCTTGTCCATTGATTGCTTTCCGGGGATGATAAGTGATGTCATATTGGCTGAGTTCAATATTCCATTTCAAAAGACGGCCCGAAGTCTCAGGACGGAATAGGACTTGCTTTAGAGGTTGATCAGTGAGGACTTTGATGGGATGAGCTTGGAAATACGGCCTCAATTTTCTTGATGCAATCAATAAACAGTAGGCGAGCTTTTCCAACCTTGAATAGTTCATCTCTGCCCCAGTGAATCTTTTGCTGATATAATAGACTGGGCGTTGAATCCTTGCGTCTTCCCGTACCAACACAGCACTGAGAGCATGAGATGAAATTGCCAAATATATGAAGAGATCTTGACCATTGTCAGGCTTTGAAAGTATCGGAGGCACTTCCATATGACGAACCAACTCATCAAATACTTCCTGACATTCAGGAGTCCACTCAAAGTATTTTCTTCCTTTTTTCAGAGCATCAAAGAATAGAATGTATTTGTCAGTAGCTTTTGAAATGAACCGACTCAAGGCAGCAACCTTTCCATTGAGACTTTGCAATTCCCTCTTCGTTCTAGGATCTTTGACCTCTCTCAGGGCAGTGATCTGAGCAGGATTAGCTTCAATGCCCTTAGCGCTCACAATGAAACCCAAAAACTTTCCGGACTCCACTCCAAATGAACATTTCAAGGGATTAAGATTCATTCTGTACTTTCGGAGTACTATGAACATCTCTGCCAAGTGATCCATGTGGTCCACTGCTTTCTTAGACTTCACTAGCATATCATCAACATAAAATTCCATTGTCTTTCCTATCTGCGGTTTGAACATGGCATTAACAAGCCTTTGGTAAGTTGCCCCGGCATTCTTGAGTCCGAAAGGCATGACCTTGTAGCAGTAGAGTCCCACATCTGTGATGAAGCTTGTGTCCTCTTGATCTGGCTCATGCATCATAATCTGGTTATATCCGGAGTATGCATCCATAAAAGATAACAATTCATGCCCCGCCGTCCCATCCACCAACTGATCGATCCTGGGCAGCGGGAAGCAGTCTTTGGGGCAGACTATGTTCAAATCTGAAAAGTCAATGCATACTCTCCATTTTCCGTTAGCTTTTTTAACCAGCACTGGATTTGATACCCAATTTGGCTAAGTAGATTCTTTGATGAAACCGTTCTCCATGAGCCGATCCACTTCTTCTTTCAATGTTGCTGACCTTTCTGGACCCTGAGTTCTTCGTTTCTGTTTCACGGGTGTAAACTTTGGATCAATGTTCAGAGTGTGTACTGCAATCTCTGGGGATATTCCACACATGTCAGCATGAGTCCAAGCGAATACATCCAAATTTGCCTTCAAAAATGAAATCAGAACATTCTGAACTGTTGTGTTGAGTTGTGAACCCACATTCAGTACTTTGTTTGGGTCCTTTGGGTCAACGGGTACCGGCACTGTTACCTCTACCAGTACTACCCTATTCTCCCTTGCACCGACTTTCCTTGGATCCATCTCTCTTCGTGCGCCACTATATTCACCTGTGCAGGGTCCACCTTGTAATTGCTACAAGGTTGGTTCTTTGATGCGGACTGGAGCCGCCGCACCTTTTCCCGTTTCTCTTTTACTTGATTCTCGCAACTCTGTAAGATAACATTCTCGCCCCTCATCTTGGTCTCCTTTAATCACACCAACTCCATTATCTGTAGGGAATTTTATAGTCAGACACCATGGGGCAAGAACAGCTTTGAATGCAGCAAGAGTTGGTCGGCCTAAAAAGGCATTGTAGGTAGAGAATTCTTCAACAATTATAAAGGTTTGCTTTCGAGCCACCTTCCTCAGCCCTTTTCCAAGTTCCACAAACAAATCTATGGTTCCAATCGGCTGTTTGGGTTCCCCAGCAAACCCAGCAATCTTAAGTGATAAAGCTTGAATGTCAGCCATTGGAATTTTCATCTGATCAAAAGTTTTCTTGAAGAGAATGTTGCATGAAGCTCCACAATCAACTAGAACTCTTCTCACAGTAGCCGGCCCAATACCAGCGGATATGACCAAAGGATCTGTGGTAGGAGCCTCGATACCGAAAGAATCTCTGGCACTGAATACAATATCGTCAGTGGAAGTCTTTTGTTGCTTTAAAGGTGCATCATTTTCTAATACAAAAACATTCTCTTCAGTCGGTACATGCCTCAAGGCCCGGGCATACCTTTCCATCTCGCCCCAGCTTTTGCCTGCTGGGTGAGGCCCTCCAGTTATTATATTGATGACAGGTCTTTCCGACTCATGTTATACGGCCTTCTCACCTGAGCCAGGACGTTGAGCGGGAACTTGTTGTCCTTGAGTCAACGAGGCTGGGGCATTTCTATTCCTTTTCACATACTGTTGGAGCTTGTTCTCTTTCAAGAGTTGTTCAATTACCTCTTTCAAATGATGACATTCGTTGGTGTCATGGCCGGGTTGGTTGTGGAACCGGCAGAACCTTTCGCTTTTTTCCATCTTACTTCCAATTCTCATTTTAGGTGGTGTCGGATAATTGACATCATCCTTGGTCGCAAAGAAGATGTTCTCAGGGGCATCGGTCAAGGGTGTGAAATTGAAAGGACGACCTTTCTTAGCATCTCCCTGTTTCTTTCCACCATCATTTCCCCTTTTCTGAGTGTTAGGTTCTTTCTTGTTCGAAGCAGCACCATTGTTCCCAGCTTCTACTGATACTACCTTAGTCGGTGTTTGGAGGCTTTCCAAGCGCATGAATTCATCCGCTTTGTTGTAGAATTTGTCGAGCGAGTTTGGTTCTTTCATTTTCAACCATTTTCCAAATTCGCTTGATTTGTCAATTGCCCTCATCAAGTATGTTATGACCATGTGTGGCTCGGCATTATCTACCTCAGCCAAAGCTATGTTAAAACGGTTCAAAAATGATCTGATGGATTCCCTTGGATTTTGCTCTAGACTTGACAGCGACATTATAGCCTTTGCTTTTAAAGCATACAATCGAAATTGCTCCTTGAATTTCCTGGTCAAATCGGAGAACTGATCAATGGACCTGACCGGCAGCTTTGTAAACCACAATAGAGCCACACCTTCCAGATATATCGGGAAATATCGACATTTGATTTCATCAGACGCTCTGGCACCCGTCATATGCCAATCGTATTTATACAGAAACTCATTAGGATCACTTGTCCCTTTGTATGCCGGAATAGTAGGAGGAACGAATTTTCTTGGGAATTCTGCCTTCAAGATTTGCTCAGTAAATGGAGTTTTGCTTGGAGCAAAACCCCATTCTTTCTCATCTTCATCCCTTCGCATACTTTCCTTCATCATCTGATGAACCATGCCTGAGAAATATTCTTCGTCATTTCAAGGCTTTGGGGGGCAAACATCAGCCATTCTCTCTGAAATCTGTCTTGACAACCGTTCACGGAGGGTCGGCTGCGGTCCTGATCCTCCAGCCTGGAGGGGTGTCTTTTCCACAGGGTCTACGGCTCTTTGAGAAACGTTCCCTCTACACCATCTTGAACTCCTGCAGTAGGGTTTCCATCATTATTAACCGGTTGACGGTTAGCCCCAAGTAGATCATTCAACTTACTTAAGATCAGGGCGTTCTGGGCATTCTGAGCCTCCAACTGTGCATTCTGGGCATTCAATTGTTGATTCAACCCCAAAACTACGCCGTCCAATTCTGCTCGTGTAACTCCAATAGTTGGAGCTGGTTGACTTGAAGGAGGAGTGGTAGCGGTATTCTCTTGAACATTGTCGGATCTTACAGAACTTCGTTTTCTCCCAGGAGCCATTATTTCCAATAAACTTCTGGTTTTAAAAGAATTCCTTTCGATAACTCTTTGAGAAGCAATGGTAAGACCAACCTGAGTCCAACTCTCAATGAAAGCACCAAAAATGTTAACGCTTAAAATCGAACGCTAGCACCCCCGTGTGTGAAGTGTGAATGTGAAAGCACCACCCGACGGTTTGGGAACAAAATATCAACTAAAATAACAGAAAATACAGTAAGAGACAGCGATTTTTATAGTGGTTCGGCTAAAGGAGTAGCCTACGTCCACTTTAAGTATCTTTATTACTGATCTTGTTACAAAACGATACAATGCTCTTCAAGTACAGATCTCTTTAGTTACAAAACACTTTGAGCAAGTAGCTTAAGCTTCGATATAGATGAAAGTCTTCAAATCCATGTCGGACATGTGAAAGTCTTTCAAAGTAGCTTGTAGTGTTCTTCGAAACTTCAAGTATAGAGTCGGTTTAGAAACTGGCAGAATATCGGCGCTTGAAGAGATTGTCCAAAAAGTCCCCCTCATGCTTGCGGTAGGTTTGTATTTATAGGGAAATTTCCCCCTTTGGTCGTAAGTCGTGATCGACTTATGGTAGGTCGTGGCCGACTTATCTGGTCAAGCCCATGGTCTCACAAAGGTTCACTCATCTATCAGAATTTATGTTACAAGTCTTAAGTCGTCCACGAATCAACATCCTCTTGTATAAGTAACACGGCATCGAACTTTTACTCAGTAGCTTTAGGTCGTGGACGACTCAAGCTAGGTCATGAGTCGTGGCTTAACTGGTAAGCTCGTTTATTTCAGATAACAACACAAGTCCTGAATCGTGTACGAGTTAAGAGGCCACCGTGTTAAATAAGAAGCAGCGCTTCATTTGCTTAAGTCGCTCACGACACGTGCTAGGTCGTAAGTCGTGGATAGCTTTAAGTCGTTAACTCATTTCCTTCTTAAGTCGTGCCATCTCTTGAATCGTTAACTCATCATGTCCTTGAGTCGTGGACTTCCTTAAGTCGTAGACTGTATACTTCCTTAAGTCGTAGAAACCTTAAGTCGTGGAGGCCTTAGGTCGTGAACCATCCCTTCTCTTTTAAACCGTTAAGTCGTCGACTTCTCTATGTCTTAAGTCGCCAAGTCTTTCAACTCGTTAAGTCGCGCACTCTGCTTGAGTCGTACAGTTCTTAAATCGTAGAAAATTGAATGTTAACATACGATTTTTCAAATCGATTTCAATTATTCACTTTCAATTTATCTTTAAAAGATATAATCTCAAAACATTCACTTCATATTGGAAAACATTTCCTTACTTATATAATAATAAGTAATTCACTAATCTATTTATTTTTAATATTTGGAAAATATTCAATATACTTAAATCACAATTAAGTATATATTTTATTCTTTAAGGAAAACATTCTCTTAAACACATTTATTTGGGTCAAAACGAATGTTGCGTAAAACATCGTTACGACAATCCAAAATCACTAGTATAGGGATTCGAAATTAAGATAAATATATAAACCCCAATACTATACAAAACTTTTCCTTTCGGAAATGATTTACTACAACAACAGTGTTATAGTCCACCATTTCCTTCTATTTCTCGAAAACGTCTATTTCAACAATGAATGTTGAAATCTATGGTTTCGATACTTAATACATTTTAAAACATTTTTAAATTGTTTAAAATTATATTTAAAATATCACTTTCCCAAAACATTTCCTTAATATATTATTCACTGTCCAAAATCGTGGATATATTTCCTTTAAAAAGCTATAATAATTAAACTGATCAAAATAAGTCGATTTCGGATTTATAAAACAACGTTTATAAATTCCATTTATACTTTATGACAACTTCACTTATAAAATCACTTTATTAACAAATTCTATCCATATCCCATTTACACGCCAAAACCCAATTTATAAGTTAATTACATATAAATCTTTTATTTTACAAAATCTTTTCATTTTATAGCCTCTCAATTTATAAATCTATAGATTTCATCCACATATGAAATCCATTTATACTTCACTTTAACACTTATAAGAACTCGTTTTATAATTCCAATATTTTAATTTATAAATATCAATTTTATAAATCTTTCATATAAATCATTTATAATAATTCAAAAATCCCAATTTAAACCATTTTATAAATTAATCAACTACTTATTTCAAAAAAATCACATTTTGGTTACATTTCACAAAAACCACAATAGTTATAACATAATATCTCAATATTTATTTATTTAAAATGAATCAATTTCAAAATTAAATTTTACTATGAATTCTCAACTTAAATTTTCAAAAATCCAATTTTATTTATTTTCGGCATCTAACGATACCAAAAATATATTCGTCTAAAATTTAGCCTTTAACGATTTCAATCACAAAAATAATCACGCAGATTATAAATAGATCAACACACAACATTGAAACCAATTCAAACATTTGAGGAATCCAGTTGGATCCCTCCAACCTGTTTCCTTGCATCCAAAGATGTTAGCACAATACTAATTCCGCTTTGAGACGGAATATCGCGGTATATGGGATTTATAAAATACTATCCTCTATTATGCGGCGCAATAGGGTCTTATCCGCTATATAATGCGGGAAATCAACTCCAAGTACATATATAATACCAATTCCATACAAGTTGGAATTATCGCGGTATATGTTTTTAATAAATAACATCCGCTTAACATACGGTGTATAGGGTCTATTTCAATACAACAGATAATAATTATCATATGATCACACAATCCAGCAATTTTAAATTTAACTATCTAAAATTTAAATCGAAATAATTCGATTGAGTGAGAAGTTCTCACCTTGAGTTTTCGATAATAGTTGTAGCGTTTTATTTCGAATAAAATTAAACGTGCGTTTAATTTTACCCGAAATTATCACTAGCTCCAAACGACTCCAAACCATTTCCATTGCATAGTGCCCGACAAAACGAAGCCAACGCAAATTGTTTCGTGGTTTTCGACCTCGTTTGAACAAGTTATGATGTTTTAAACATTTGAACGAATTTATATAATATAATTTTACAACCTTTATTTTATTTATTTTAACTTTATCAATCTCGGCCGTTTGTTTTCTGTTGTTTGCATCAGGGCCGCACACGGCTATCTTCTTCTTCTCCAGTATACTTCGAACGAGAGTGAACCCAAAGCCGCCAATTTGCCCTAAATCTCGCAACCACCACGTCGACTTAGGCAACAATCGAAGACCGCCATTGTGAAGCTCATCATGAGCTCGACCCACGCCTAAAATGACTTGCAGCTCGGTCACCCCAGGCTCGAAAAAAATGTGCTTGAACGCAACCCATATACGGCCAGAATTTGGCGACCACGATGCTCCAATGACGATCAACCCCGTATGGATTTGAAGTTCTTCCGATGCTTTTCAACTTTGCTTCAGAAAGTTTTCAATAATATTGAGTGGATTGAAAGAGATTAATGAGAGAAGATGGAATATTTTCGGCCCTTGGTTTTAATGGTGGTGGCTGAACGTTTAAAACCCTAGGGTTTTCTTTTGTTGAAAATTGTGAATAAGAGGTCCTTCTATAGAAAATTCTCCAAAACACTATTCATCCGAAATTTTCCGAACTCCAAATCTCGCGCGGTGACCGGCGTTTCTAGGATTTACCCCGCATTGCGGACACAATGGAACATGTTTCGGAGGCTAACTGAATCATATGTGCGAGTTACGAAAATAAACGATCAAATTTAAATTAAATCAGTTAAACCAATTTCTATGCGTTTTGGCTTGCCCCGGACAAACGGTAAATCCGATTGACACGAAATTTGAAACCTTACAATAATTTGACAATACGGATCCGATGAAACTAGTTTCGTCAAAATCCATGAATGTTTGAAAAATGACTTTTTTAACTCGTCAATTAAGTATTAAAATATTCAATTTTTCACAAATTAACTTCTAACTCAATTTTAAAATTTCACAAACATTGTTCTAACTCCAATATGATTTAATATAACTTTATAAATCATTTTTAGTCACATTAAACCCAAATTCCAATTATTTACGCAATTTCAAATATTAAATTCCCAATTTAATTATCCAATTAAATCTAAATATTCGAAAAAATAAACTATTCAACGTACAAATTTTACTTGTTGATATTTAAAATCAATTATATATCTGAATTTCAAATGACAGAAATTCTGGGTCGTTACATATACCAACTGTAACGACCCGGAATTCTCGATCCCGAAAATCCCAGATAATTAGGAAAAAGAGGAAAGAGATAGAAGAAGAAGATCAGAAACATCGACATCTCACATTCGCAGCGGATAAAAATATAATATCGATAATAATAGTTTACAAAAGAATAATATATCTGTCGGTTACATTTTAATACATCAGAGTTACACACATACTCAAACACTCGACATATACAAATCAACATGTGTCAGATATACTACAATATAATATAGCGATACACTCCATACGTTCCTGCCATCCAGCTCGCTTCCTGAGCAGCAGAACGTCCTTTCCTGAAAATCTGTAATATTCGGTATGACCCGAGCATTACATCAATGTAACACCCGGGTCAGGGTGGAAACTAGCGTGAGTAAACCCATCTAACATGGAATACAAAAGCATACAACTTATATAAACCCAGGTAACTTGTATCAATTTACAACTTCACAAGTCGTTATAGACATCACTTACATCACACATCAATATCTATGTACCAAAACTTAGATTAAATGGTCCAATGCACTTAAATCATTCCATTTCAGCCTATTGATTCCACATATCAATTTATAAAGAATCGAAGTGGTTTCGGTTATTTACTGATATCCGACTCCGGTCTCTTCGAATCCGATGTCATCTAAACCGAAGTTATTCAAATGAAAAACAATTTAAACTTTAAATATAGTATGTCTCTCCTTATCACAACAATTCATCATTAATAGAGGAACACATTTATTATTATTACCCATTCAACATATCATATCACAAAACATTTCATATCAGAGATATCATCCAATTCAAGACCTTTAATTATCATTTAACAATTCAAAAGCAAGATGGATGATTTCCAAAATTATTTAGTTACAAATTAATTAACTAATCATATTTTACTTATCCATCTTAATTTATCATCCTTGATCCAATGTACTTTAATTATAATAAGTAATTAACTCGTAATTAATTGCAAAAATTAATAAATCTTCATCCATTCTTATTAATTACTCAAATTAATTATCCTTCAGTACATCACACTTATAATTTATTAACCCTTAATAAGTTATCTTATTTAATCCATACTTTAACTAATTACAAAGTAATTAATTCTCGAGTACTTCCATTAAGTACTTTATCATTTAAGTAATTAAATAATCTCTAATTACCAAGTGACTGATCTTTAATCAACTAATTTACCTTATTAATTTAATTAATCATTATATCTTAATTATCTTTAAGATGAAACATTAACTTTTTAAATGACTTAATTACCATTAACAAAAACCATTGAAACCTTTAAATCTTCCTATAAAGTCATTTCAAAATAAAGATTTTTAAATAAATTACACGTTTAACTATAACAAAATCTAAATCAATTTACAAAACCTTTGTTTAATCCAAATGTTAAAGAAACACTTACCATTTATAAAAGAAATTTATAAGAGTTTTAACCCGATTCATTTTTAATTCAAATCCTAAATAAAACATACTTTAACATTCTATGTTTATAAACCTCATTCTACTTTTTAAACTGAGATTTTAAACTTAAATCAGATTTAAAACTTCGATTTAAACTTTACTTATATTGAAAACTCAGTTTCAAAAATTACATTTCAATAATTTAAAAACAAAACAAACAGGTTTCATTACAACCTGTAACAATTATTAACCCGAGGCAACCCTACTGTGCTTCGAGTCCAAAACCCCACTGCCTCGAGTAAAACTACCCTATACTTCGAGTCAACGCATGAACTAGCTCGAGTACAACTCCAAACCAAACCTCACAGGGACATCAGCGCACCGTGCTCATAAACGGTGACGTTGATCGTCACTGATCATCATCGATGATTTTCCCACCTTATCCATCACCCAAACATCCTCTCGTAAACATCAAAACTTCATCTTCAACTCGAAATCGAATTCGAGCCGTGATGACTAAACCTGTACCAAACTGAAACCATCGAATTCCCAACCTAGAAATGCCTCGTCCCAAAGCTCGACCACTAGAAAAATCTGCAACTTCCGCCCTGAAATCACTAAACCCTGTTAAAACTAGGGTTCCATAAAAGAATCCACCTCTGCTGCCTTCTCAATGAAAAACATCACCATCGGGTATTTTTCCTAGATTCTATGATCGCTCCTCCACCTCCAGCAACATTCCTGACCACCCCAAATGTTCCAGCCTTCAGAATTCACCCAAAACTCATTTTCCAAACAAACCCAAAATTTACATTCCATATAATATTTACAATTTGGATTTTTTTTTAAATCATAACTTCCGAAGATGATTCGACATATATTCTTGAATCAATACATTACAACAATTGATTTATTCCATTATTTAAGTTTCAACTGTATTTTCTTGTTTATAGGAGATTCCCATACTTAAAATACTTAAACTTGTTTTCAAAATCTAAATGATGTTCAAACTAAATTGATTTGTTTGAAACACAAAGCTTCAAAGAGATTAGATGGAAAGTTCTGAAATTTAGTTCATTTTAACATCTCTGTAATCTAAAAATACAGAGTAGCATAGACATCGGTCATATGTATTCAGTAGCATTCATATTCATAGACTTTATACTCCTATATACATATGCAAGCATCATCTCGCAGCAATCATTCAGCAAAAATTATTAACCTTCCTAAGTTTAAAGTTAACTGTTTACTCACATGTAAAAATTTGAGCAGAGAACAATCCTGGATGCTGCTAACTTAAGTTTCTCTTTTGAATCTTCCTGCTAGTGTTTAGTTTGAGTTATTTTTGAGTTGTTAATTTAGCTTCAGTTGTAAGATGGAGCTGCTTATATTTTTTTTCATTTGAACGAACTGGAACTAAAAATGGATGTATATATAAAGAGGAAAGGTCTTTACAGGGAAGATATCTACTGGTACAAAATATTTGATCAGAGAGATTTTTTTCTTTTTCCTCTTTGACCAGCCAAGCTTGTGAAAACTGAAATGATTTTTAAGAAATTCGAACTTACCATGTTTTCATGCTATTAAATGCGATTGTCCCTTTTTATGTATACATACTTATCCCCTTTGATTTCTATGTTCATAGTTTTTTTTTTCTTTTTGCCTCATTGCCTTGCATAAACATATAATTCTATAGTATATATATATTACTTGCCTGGTTATTTTATACCTTATGTACTTACTATAAAGTTGTTATAGTTATTGTTAAAGTTTTTAACTTATGTATTTAGCTCTATTCCTAACATAAATGTTTATTTTTATTTCTCTTTTTATTTTTAAACTTAAACTATCAAACACTTAATTTATATCCATATATTTCTTATACTATGTTTTTGTATTGATAAGATTGATTTTATTTTAAACATTATTATCTAGCTTCCATCATGAATACATATATTCAGATCAAATGTTAACAAGTAGAGCTTTACTTTAATTTAGTGTAAATAAGATAGATTTTATTTTAAATATATTTTGAAAGATTGTATTTTAAATTTTCAAATCATGATTTCCTTCCAAAATATACATATATATAAATAAATAGCAAATGTCCAAAAAAAAATTATACATTTTTAAAATGATAAGTTTGTATTTTATTTAATTAGATTAAATGCTTATTAAAATAATGTTGCCAAAATACCGGCATCACAGCGCTGCCACTAGTTATAGCAACTTCTATAACTAATTAAAAAACACTCTTTATAACCATACAAAAGACAGGATAAGTATATGCTAAAATCATGTAATTAAGCATAAAGCCCATACAGTAGAACAGAATGTCAAAATGTTATAAATGGCAGTTGTAGAATTCATAGGTCACAAAGAATTGAGATGAGAGAAACAAAATTAAATAAAGAAATGCAAATAATAAATATAAACAAGAGAAACTTTAAGATGCTTTGTATATTTGTTTACTGGCCAACGATGAAGTAAGACAATAAAGTAACGAGAATGAAAAAAAAATTGTACAACCCAAAGTGATCTTAATGACAATTTTATAACGGAGATGAAAGAGAAGAAAATGCAATAATAAAGTGTATGTACTAATTTATGGTGTTTATAAGCCATGAAGTGGATAGTTTTTAAAAGTGCAGGCTTATAGTAAAATGATAGACAAGAAGTTTTACAGTAACTTAAGTAAGTAGGCTAGAAAGGGAAGGACTATACTCACTTGCTCTTGCTAATGAAATGAATACTTAGGTTGATGAATATGAAGAGTGGCAGCGTGATCTCTGGCTTCAAGGATGATGATTCCCACCCTAGCTTTATGTCCATAAAGAAATTATATATCATTGAAATCTGTAAGTAATCAGCTAAAAAATAAGCAAAATATAAACAGCTAGACTAGAAGTACATAAATATAAGAAAAGGTGTCAGAAAGAAGCTTCTTAGCAGTACAGTCGCTTTATCAAGAAAACCAAAATGAATGATAAAAGACAGTTTTTTTAGCAATGAATCATCAATATATTTACAACCCAAGAGAATCGCAATAGCTACACACAGAATGACAATTTTATTCACTGTTTAAAGTATAAGAAAGCCAAGAACCAATATGTTAATCAGTACTTAAAGGAAATTTCAATCCTAATGCAAAATACACATATTAATGAACAACTGGTGTACAAAGCTTCAGATTATCAACTTTTTTAACATGAAATTGCAAAGGCCATCAAATTAAAAGCATAATAGACTAAGAACAAGCGAAACCAAATTTACTAACCTTTATTACCGGAGAAATTTTGCATTTAACGAACAAGCAGGTTTAATGAAGGTCTAATTAACAATGGGATGAGCCAATTAAAGAGCACATGGTAACCATGATTGATTTATGCTAAAAGATAAAATACATGTTTTATCCTTCCATAAAAGTTTGACATACGAAATTCTAAGATATAATAATTATTCCATAAAAGTATAATCTATTCTTAGCCTTGGCTAGATAAAAATCAACAAACTTTGGCTAAATAAAAGATCTACAAAACTTATCAATACAACACCTCCAAATACACACACCAAATAGTCAAGGGTCGATCTAGGAATTAACGAAGGGGTGGGTTGATTTTTATATTTTAATTTTAACTTTTTATATATAGTGTTTTCAATATTTTTCCTGTAAGACACATTAAAAGAGGAAAAATAATAATTAATAGCAAGCATCAGTATCACAAATCACGTTTTAGTAAAATGTTTGCCTAATTTAAAGTCTGCCTAATTTACTCAATGTCAATGTCTAACTAAACTGTTAAAACACATGTTCTCTTTTCTCAGGTATAGTTGGATTTAATAGGTGTTAACGCTTAAAAATAGAACGCTGACACCCCGGTGTGTGAAATGTGAGTGTGAAAGCACCACCCGATGGTTCGGGAATAGAATATCAGCTAAGATAACAGAAAATACAGTAAGAGACAGCGATTTTATAGTGGTTCGGCTTAAGGAGTAGCCTACGTCCACTTTAGGTATCTTTATTACTGATCTTGTTACAAAACAATACAATGCTCTTCAAGTACAAATCTCTTTAGTTACAAAACACTTTGAGCAAGTAGCTTAAGCTTCGATGTAGATGTCTTCGAATCCATGTCGGATGTGTGAAAGTCTTTCAAAGTAGCTTGTAGTGTTCTTCGAAACTTCAAGTGTAGAGTTGGTTTAGAAACTGGTAGAGTATCGGCGCTTGGAGAGATTGTCCAAAAGTCCCCCTCATGCTTGAGGTAGGTTGGTATTTATAGGGAAATTCCCCCCTTGGGTCGTAAGTCTGGGCCGACTTATGGTAGGTCGTGGCCGACTTATCTGGCCAAGCCCTATGGTCTCTCAAAGGTTCACTTGTACAAGTCCTAAGTCGCCCATGAGTCAACACCCTCTCGTAAAAGTAACGCGGCATCGGGCTTTTACTCAGTAGTTTTAGGTCATAGACGACTCAAGCTAGGTCGTGAGTCGTGGCTTAACTGGTAAGCTTGTTTCCTTCAGATAATAACCCAAGTCTTGAATCGTGTACGAGTTAAGAGGCCACCGTGTTAAGTAAGGAGCGGCACTTCATTTGCTTAAGTTGCTCACGACACATGCTAGGTCATAAGTCGCAGATAGCTTTAAGTCGTGGATGTCTTAGGTCGTGAAGCATCCCTTCTCTTGTTAAACCGCTAGGTCGTCAATACCTTGAGTCGTAGGTCGTGAAGTACTCTGAGTCGGCAACTTCCTTAAGTTATTGAGTTGGTCCATTCTCTTAAGCCGCTAAGTTATAGCTTCCTTAAGTCGGTAGGTCATGCCACCAGCTAAGTCGCTAAGCCGTTATACTTTTTAGGTCGTTAAGCCCTTAAACCGTTAAGTCGTTTGACCCCTTAAACTGTTAAGTCGCTAGTCCCTTAAGTCGTCCAACCTCTTGACTCGTTGAGTCGTGCATCTTTTAACTCGTTAAGTAGATAACCCATTGAGTCACTTGTCCATTGAGTCGCCGCCCACCTTGAGTCGTTTGCTTATTGAGTCGTTGGCCATAGGAGTTAACATTTGCCCCTCGAAGTACACGCCTAAGTCGTAGGTCGTGTGCTTCGATCTAGTCCCTAAGTCGTGGACAACTCAAGGAGCTGGTTAACTCGTTTGACCATCCATCTTCTTCTCTGCCTCTTATATAAGTCGTTAAGTCGCTTCTCTATTTTTACCTCGTTGCTTGTCTTTTTTCCGCCATTGTTGCATCCGAGCTCCCAAAGGCGACTTCAACCTGATCAATCACCAATTTTCCTTAGTATTACATCCTTGATCAACAGATTTAGGCAACTTCAGTCAGCTGTCCATCGCGCTTACCACCAACTCTTCGTAATCATTTAGATATAGTTTTTTGTTTCCATGCTGTGAGATTATGTTTCGATTCGTCTTCTGACCATTGCCGATTATTGACAATTACCCTAGAAGGTGAATCGGCTTAGGATCTTATGTAGTTGTTTGGCAAGTGTTTGGATTTGTTTTTGGGCTTTGCTTGAGAAGATGATGGATTTTGTTGCTAACGGAAGATAACGGGTTATTGGGTTTGAGAAGGATCAGTGGGTTGAGAAGAGATATCGTGAAGTTTTCGTGACTTTGCCAATTTGCATAGTTTTCGAAGTGACTGACTTAAGATCCCCTACGACCTTAATTGTACACGACTTAACCCTTTAAGTTGTGTTTATTTCTGGACGACTTAAGACTTAGCTTCATTTGCACTCCATTTGCTCTGTCTTGATTTGAGACTTTATGACTAGGCCTCTAGGTCGTGAACGACTTAGCCCTGAGTCGCAGCCGAGCTAAGACTTAGAGAATTATCTTTCAAGTCGTGGACGGCTTAGCTTTTAGGTCGTGGACGACTCATGACTTAGAGAACTTTTGGACTGTGACTCAATGACTTGAACAAAATTTGAAAACTTAGAGATGTTGACAGAACTTGATTGTATTTCCAATTTGAGTTGCCAGGACAAACTGCTTGAACTTTGAACTGTTACTTGAACTTTGAACTGTTAAACTTTGCTGCATTCATTCACAGATCACTTTTGACTTGCAAGCTAACAATCTGTTCAATACATCATTTGTAGAAAATCGGGACGAATATACTGCCACTGACTGCCCACGTCAAATGGCGGATTAGATAACAATAGATAATCAACTTAAATAGATTGTGTGAACGAAGTGCTTTTTAAATCATCAAATTCAATTAAAGTATTAAAGCAACATTGAAATAGTCAACTGAAATTGCCCAGTTTGCACTAATACTATACCTGAACTTTAAATTAACAAGTCCTGAAATTTGGTGATCGATCAATTGTCGACTAGTTTAATTCCAGTTATATTTACTTGTTATTTTTATTAGTTCTGCACAACACTTCACACTTTTAGGAAACATGCACCTTCACATTTGAATATCCAGTTGCTTGTGTAGAATGACTTCTCAACAAGAAGAGATAACAGCCCAGACTGGAGAAGCCACACTTATTCCGGCTCCGCTAGTTAATCCTCCAGAGAGAGCCTCTACCTCTTTATCATACAAAGTTTTTCGTCAGTTATGCACTCAGTTTGGCATTGCTGAAGCAGATGCCATTCTTCCCGAGAAAACTGACACTGCTGATGTGGCGCCTCCTGGCTTCATAGCGGTTAACCGGCAAATGTGCCTGAGCGGGGCCATTCCCCATTTCAACAACTTTCTCCAAAATCTTCTTCGTCGACTAGCCATCTCCCCATTCAAGCTACACCCTAATGGCAACGCCATTCTGATGGGGCTGTGTGTGCTATTTAGGAGAACATTTGATCGACTTCCAAGCTTCGACGAGATTTGCTTCCTATGCTCCTTTACCAGGACTAAGGATCACCCTTCAATCACTGTCGTGAGAAGCGTCCGAAATTGCAAATTGATCGTTGGCCTTCCCGACACTGCTCATGGGTTCTTAACTCAGTTCTTTTTTGTCCGCTGCCCCCGGGGTTTTATGTTGTGTGGAGGGAAGGAAGTAAGATCAATTTACCTTTACTTCTTCTATTCTCTGAGTTTTGCGAAGTCCGAATTGCCAAGTGTTAACTTCGTTGCTTTTTCATTTCAGCGCTTCCCCCTCCTTCTAGAGATCCCAGCCACAAGCCAACTCTGGAGAGGCTCGTGGCTGTACCGGTTGAAGAGCGGGACATGAAATTTATGTTGAACGACGAATTCCTTCACCAGTTCGAACTTCTTCACCCTTCTCGCTCTACTCACCCTCATGAAATCCCTGATTCTCCAGCGGAGGCACCAGATGTCCCAATCCCTGTTGAAAAGCTTATGCCGAAGGAGCCTTCTACTAAAACCTTAATGGTTAAGTGCCCCACACTTTCCGATGTTGCGGGTCCATCCAGCAAATCGGCACTTGCCCCAGTTATTGAGGAGGAGGAAACTCTTTGTTGCTTTGAAGATGCCACCGATTTGGAAGCCGAAAAAGAAACTCCCGTCGAGCATGGCGGTGATGATACTTTTGAGGGGCTAAGCGACCTGATCATAACTTCGCAGGAACTTTTTAAAGATGATGTCCCTAAAGCTCCTTCTCTTGTTGTCGAGGCGACATCAACTTTTCAACAAATTTTGACGCCTGCCACTCAAGTCACTACCACCCCTGCGCCGAAGAGTGGTTCGTAGCCTGACGCGTGTAGTTTGCATACCACACGCACATAGGATTTTCAGTCGTACTTAACTTCTTTTCCCTGAAGACTTTTAAGACTTGTCTTTTTTTTTCAATTTATGATTCTCCGATGGGACGCAGCGGCTCTTATTACGACGTATTTCAGCGCTACAGGAGGCGTAGTCAATATGACTATAGGCGCTACCTTCCCGTTTATAGAGAAACTGACAAAGAGAGAGCCGCTCGAAAGGCTCAGGAGAGGAGGGCTCAAGAAGAGCGTTATGAGAGGAGAGAAAGGGAGGAGCACCATGATTCTTCCCAGAGAGGTGGCGACTCTCACAAAAGAAAGTCGCATGACGACCGGGGAAAAAGTCATATAGTTGAGGACCCAAGCAAGCGTGCCATGCACGGTGAGAAACATGCATCTACAACTCCTGAAAAGGCCACTGCCCCGTCTCACTTCACATCCCTTCTGGCTCTCCTGCTCTCGGGAAGACAGACATTCAGACAATAGTCAACAGGCCTAAATTCCAAATTGGACCAAGCCCGGCTACTCTGCAAAGCCGGTTCCCGCACTAGTGCCTAAAGGGAGTGCGGTTCGATCTTGATTTGGTCCCTATTGACAAACAAGCAATGCTGCAAAATCTTGATCCTATTAGACTTGATATCGAGCGGATATCAGGGTGGCAAAAGCTTGTTGATGAGCTTCAAAGGGTCAACCGCGTGAATATAGAGGCCATGCTAACCATGGAAAATGATAAGGCCGAGTGGCAAAAAACTTTAAGCCAGCATGATACTGAGATGAGGAACATTGCTGATTACAACGAGAAGCTTGAAGCAGAAGTTGAGAAACTTAAACAAGAGCTTGCTGCTTCTTCTACCTCATATACTCAAAAAGAAGAAGTACTTCAAAAGCAGGTTCGCGATGCTCACGCTGCTCAGCGACATGCCGAGTGGCAACTTGAGACTGAGCAGAAAACAACGGGAAAGTATCGTGCTGACGTTGCAGAGTTACGGAAGAAGGTCAACTCCCAAGATTTGGAGATCATGAGGCTGAAAGCCCAATTGTTAAAGACCGAGAAGGAACGTGACCTAGCTATCGCTGGAAGGCAGGCTGCCGAACAGTCGCATGAGGCGACTAAAGCCAACATCAACTCCACTTTATTTGACTTCTACGTGCATAGCGTTATGGGGCGTGGGAGCCTTTCATTCTTAGGACCGAAGTATGAGATTACCCTGGCAGAGGTTTGGGAGTCAATTTTCGACATGCTTGGAGGTGCAGGCGCTGGCTATGCTGAAGTATCTCTTGCAGAACACTTTCTGGATGATGATGCCAGAGCTGCCCTAGCCCGGGGAAAAGAGAAGCTTGCCAAAGCACGAGCTGAGGTAGGGGAGCAGCACTTTGTGAAAGAAGCACCATTAACTGCCCCCGTCCCTCCTTCGGTTTCAGCCGATGTTGACATTACAGGCTTCGGTTCTCATTCTCCGTCCCCTGCCAAAGTTATAACGAAGATCCCAAGCACGCAGTGTGGATATGAAGGCAAAGAGAGCACCGAAGCACAAGCTTATGAAGTTGACATTAGGAAGCCGACTTCCCCAGGTAACTCTACCGTTAATCTTGCCCAAGTGGACTTTTTGTTTGCTCCTCGCGAGTTTGACGAACTTTTTAATTATTTCTTAAATCTCAATGAGCCGCTATCTCCTTTCTTCACGGAAGATACTAATATTTTTGGCTTTTCTTCTTCTGTAGCACAAACGCCAAGTGCCACACAGACTTCTCCTCCTCCAGCTGTCCCTCCTCCATTCCCTCAAATCATTCCTATATCCCAACCGGGATCACAGGAAGAATTAATAGGAGCCCTTCAAGGCTTGGATGATCCAATTGCTTCGCAGGAGCAGAAGGACGAAGGACTTGAAGGAGGCGACAAATCCCCGGAGCGTACTATTTCTGATGACGTAAAACTGGCTTCTCTTGTTACCCCGGTAAGTGAGTCTTCTTTAAGGAGGAGGAAGAAGCGTACCACTTCCAAGAAAAAAAGGAAAAGCATTCTTGTTTCTGAAGAGGAAGCGAAAGTTGATCCGGCAGTAACCCTCTCTCCTTCATCCCCGACTCTCCCAAGCCGTCCTGAAAAGCTGCCTATCAGGTCAGGTGAAGGCTCTAAAGGTGGCGGCAAGAAGAAGTAACGGGACCTGCTTCCCTTTATTTTTACTTTTTGCTTTTTGCATGTACTGACCGGAGATTGTGCGGGTACCGGCCTCCGCTTTTCTTTTCTTTTTATTTTGAAACCTGTACCTGTATAAAATTTTGACAGTATTGAATAAAATGATTCTTTTTGTTTGTACAAACTTCTGTCTGTATTTGAGAATGCATTTACTATTCGTTTTTGCACAAGTTTCTTTATATGATATTGCAGTGAGCTTGTGGTATGTTGTTCGAGCGTAATTCTTACCAATGTAGCTATACCATGTTGCCCCTATACCATAAGCTCGTTGCAATATTTTCAATTTTGAGGGGACTTGTACTCTTATTTTTTGGAGAATAATTATTCCATACTTGGAGGAATATTATTCTGCTGAAAATAGAGTACAGCTCGTTTCATATGAGTTTTCATGATCCACCCTTTGGAGATATCACTTTTTCTTTTGCATGTATACATTTTTACAAAGCGAATTCTCTTATGTGGTAGAGCGGGCCTCTGAAGGGCACTTTAACTTTTTTGAGGAAGAGTATTTTCAAGAATAGATGAAACAATCTTCTTTTGAAAGTTAAAGTGCGCCTTTAAAGAGGGCTTTTTTTTTTATATTGTGCCTCGGTGGAGAGCTTTTTTTTATCTTTGTTTCACATTTCTGATGAAATGCTTCTTTGAAAAGTTGTACCTCTGAGGAGGGCTTTTTTACGTTTCAACACTTGGAAGTTTTATTTCAATCTCGGTGAAACGTGTGCCTCCGAAGAGTTGTGCCTCCGAGGAGGGCTTTCCAAGTTTCAACACTTGGAAGTTTTATATCAATCTCGGTGAAACGTGTGCCTCCGAAGAGGTCTTTCTGTTCGATTGTGCCTCTGGGAAGAGGTCTTTTTGTTTGATTATGCCTCTGGGAGGAGGTCTTTTTGTTTCTGCCTCTTGGGAGAAGCATTAATTTTTTCCCTGTTTGCTGGGAAGCGGGCCTCCGAAGACGGCTTTTAACATTTCGACTCGTGTGAAGTTTTATTTCAGATCACGGTGAAATGTGTGCCTTTGAGTAGGGCTTTTGCTTGGAAGTTTGGAGTTTCTTTCTCTTAGTTGGAAGGATTCACGGGAGTGTATCACCGATCAGTCCGCAACTTTATGTCGAGAAAGAACTCTCTTTTTCTGGCGAGGCCCGCTCGAGGTCTTTTAGCATTTCAACTGTGGTGAAATGGGCCTCCGAAGAAGGCTTTTCACGCTTCAACACTTGGAAATTTTATTTTAATCTCGGTGAAACGTGTGCCTCTAAGTAGGCTTTTGTCTGGAAGTTTGGAGTTTCTTTCTCTTAGCTGAATGGATTCACGGGAGTGTATCACCGATCAGTCCACAACTTTATGTCGAGAAAGAACTCTCTTTTTCTGGCGAGGCCCGCTCGAGGTCTTTATCCCCCGAAGAGTTGTGCCCTGAAGAGGGCTTGTGCCTCCGAAGAGGTCTTTTGCTGCTTTGTGCTTGCTCGCCCAAGCATCTTTGCCATCTATTCATGTCGGCGATCCCCGCTACCTTTTCCAAATATCATCCCATTTTAGCTGCCAACAATTTTCCTTATTCAAAGAAATATACTTCATAGCTGAGCGAGTTGGCGGTGTTTGACACAGACTATTTAATTGGATGCTCGTTTGTACAAACATTCGCAGTTAGTTAGAAATGGTCCACTTCCAACCACATCGCTAACTTTTGTTCGAAGCACTTCTTTCGTAGGATTTGAGTATGGAAATTTTGAACGGTTTAGCGTTAGCTTGCTGGGTGATGTCGGAGATCGCTTGGTCTTGTGATGGGTAAGCTTTGTTTTTATGGCCTGCATTATTAAATCGACATTTTAGTAACACAATTAACGTATTTTATATGTCGAAATAAAACAAAGCAGTTTATAGTAGTAGAGAACACAAGATTTGTAGTGGTTCGGACAAAAGCTGGGCCTACATCCACTTTATAGCTTTTCATTATTCACTTGCTTTACAATTGCTTTCAATACAAGAATCATATATTCATAATTCTTTTACAACATTTCAGCAAAGCTTTTAAGTAAAATATGGACGCAAATGATTGCTGTTCCAAGCTCTTGGGATTGGTTCTCCTTCGACAGTTGTGAGTTTGAATGTGCCATTAAGAAGTTTCGTGCTTATGACATACGGTCCCTCCCAGTTTGGCCCAAACACACCTGTGGCAGTCATAATTCTCTTCAGGACTAGGTCCCCAACTTCAAAGCTGCGCTGACGAACTTTGGAATTGAAGTGCCTGGCTATCCTTTGCTGATGAGCTGCAATTCTAAGCCTAGCCTCTTCTCTTCTTTCATCAAGGAGGTCAAGCGCTTCCAGTTGCAGTTTTTCATTTTCATCTTGATCAAAATGGATCCTTCTGTGTGAGGGGACTTCAGTTTCCACTGGAATAATCGCTTCTGATCCGTATGCCAATGAAAATGGAGTATGCCCAGTCGCAGTTTTGTGGTAGTTCTGTATGCCCATAGTGCAAGCGGTAATTTATCGACCCAACCACCTTTTGCTTTTTCCAACTGCTTTTTGACGGTTGATTTGATGATTTTGTTTACTGCTTCCACTTGCCCGTTTGCCAGCGGATGGGCCACTGTTGAGAAGCTTTTTCGGATCTTGAATCGTTTGCAGAAATCTTGGAACTCCTCGCTTTCAAACTGGGTACCATTGTCTGTGATTATCTTCTATGGCACACCATACCTGCAAATGATATTTTTAGTCACAAAACTTATCATTTTCTTAGAGGTAATACTAGCTAATGGTTCGGCTTCAGCCCATTAGTGAAATAATCAACAACAACGATAGCATATTTAATCCCCGATTTGGCAGTCGGCAAAGGCCCAATGAGATCTATTTCGCAGATGGCAAACGGCCATGGACTGACCATTTGTTTTAGCTCAGTGGAAGGTGCTCTAGGAATTTTGGCAAATCTTTGGCATTTATCACACTTTCGGGAATAGTCAGCAGCATCTTGATTAATTTCTGGCCAAAAGTATCCATAACGGAGGATTTTTTTTGCTAAAGTTTGACCACCTGTATGATCCCCACATTCTCCTCCGTGTACTTCAGTCAGAATTGTCTTAGCTTCTTCCTTTGTCACGCATCGGAGTAATGGCATTGAAAATCCTCGTATGTACAAACGACCATCTTGAACTATATATCTGGAGGCTTTCCTTATCAGCTTCTGCCATTCTTTTGAACTTTCTGGCAAAGAACCATTGAGTAAATATTCAAATATCGGAGTCATCCGTGATTCTTGCTCTTGGGATACATTCATAATCCAATCAACATCCATTTCATTTGTGCTTGGAGCTGACAAAACTTCGACGGGAACTAATCCCAATAGTTGAGCTTCACCAGTACTTGAATACTTTGCGAGAGAATCCGCCTTCATGTTCTCTACTCGGGGTATATGGTTTATTGAATAACGGTCAAAATCTTGAAGAAGCTCCCAGGCTTTTGATAAATAGGTGGGTAGATTCCCTCCTTTAGCTTGAAATTCCATCTTGACTTGGCAGAAAATAAGTTGAGAATCACTGAAGATCTGCAATGCCTTGATGTTTAGTTCTTTAGCGATCCTTAAACCAGCGATGAGAGCTTCATATTCTGGTTCATTATTTGTCGAAGGAAATTCTAGCCTCGGTGCATAACATAATGATCGCCCTTCTGGGGTTTCTAAAACAACCCCTGCTCCAGAACGGTAATCATTCCTTGCGCCATCGACATACAATTTCCATTGGATTGGGACGTTATCAGTAGCTTCTTCCTCACTATCACCTTTATCCGTACATTCTGCGATGAAATCTGTTAAAGCTTGTCCTTTGATTGCTTTTCGAGGATGATAAGTGATGTCATATTGGCTGAGTTCAATATTCCATTTCAAAAGACGGCCCGAAGTCTCGGGACGGAATAGGACTTGCTTTAGAGGCTGATCAGTGAGGACTTTGATGGGACGAGCTTGGAAATCGGCCTCAATTTTCTTGATGCGATCAACAAACAATAGGCGAGCTTTTCCAACCTTGAATAGTTCATCTCTGCCCCAGTGAATCTTTTGTTGATATAATAGACTGGGCGTTGAATCCTTGCGTCTTCCCGTACCAATACTGCACTGAGAGCATGAGATGAAATTGCCAAATATATGAAGAGATCTTCACCATTGTCAGACTTTGAAAGTATCCGAGGCACTTCCATATGACGAACCAACTCATCAAATGCTTTCTGACATTCAAGAGTCCACTCAAAGTTTTTTCTTCCTTTCTTCAGAGCATCAAAGAATGGAATTCATTTGTCAGTAGCTTTTGAAATGAACCGACTCAAGGCAGCAACCTTTCCATTGGGACATTGCAACTCCTTCTTTGTTCTAGGAGCTTTGACCTCTCTCAGGGCAGTGATCTGAGCAGGATTAGCTTCAATGCCCCTAGCGCTCACAATGAAACCCAAAAACTTTCCGAACTCCACTCCAAATGAACATTTCAAGGGATTAAGCTTCATTCTGTACTTTCGGAGTACTGCGAACATCTCTGCCAAGTGATCCATGTGGTCCACTGCTTTCTTAGACTTCACTAGCATATCATCAACATAAACTTCCATTGTCTTGCCGATCTGCAGTTTAAACATGGCATTAACAAGCCTTTGGTAAGTTGCCCCTGCATTCTTGATTCCGAAAGGCATGACCTTGTAGCAGTAGAGTCCAACATCTATGATGAAGCTTGTGTCCTCTTGATCTGGCTCATGCATCATAATCTGGTTATATCCGGATTATGCATCCATAAAAGATAACAATTCATGCCCCGCCGTCCCATCCACCAACTGATCGATCCTGGGCAACGGGAAATAGTCTTTGGGGCAGGCTTTGTTCAAATCCGAAAAGTCAATGAATACTCTCCATTTCCCGTTAGCTTTTTTAACCAGCACTGGATTTTATACCCAATTTGGATAAGTAGATTCTCTGATGAAACCGTTTTCCATGAGCCGATCCACTTCTTCTTTTAACGCTGCCATCCTCTTAGGACCCTGGGTTCTTCTTTTCTGTTTCACAGGTGTAAACTTTGGATCAATATTCAGAGTGTGTACTGCAATCTATGGGGATATTCCACACATGTCAGCATGAGTCCAAGCGAATACATCCAAATTTGCCGTCAAAAATGAAATCAAAACATTCTGAACCGTCGTGTTGAGTTGTGAACCCACATTCAGCAATTTTTTTGGGTCCTTTGGGTCAACGAGTACCGTCACTGTCACCTCTACCGGTACTACCCTATTCTCCCCTGCACTGGCTTTCCTTGGATCCATCTCTCTTCGTGCGCCGCTACATTCACCAGTGCAGGGTCCACCCTGTAATTGCTACAAGGTTGGTTCTTTGATGCGGACTGGGCCGCCGCACCTTTACCCGTTTCTCTTTTCCTTGATTCACGCAACTCTGTAAGATAACATTCTCGCCCCACATCTTAGTCTCCTTTAATCACACTAACTCCATTATCTGTGGGGAATTTTATGGTCAGACACCAGGGGGCAAGAACAGCTTTGAATGCAGCAAGAGTTGGTCGGCCTAAAAAGGCATTGTAGGCAGAGAATTCTTCAACAATTATAAAGGTTTGCTTTCGAGCCACCTTCCTCAACCCTTTTCCAAGTTCCACAAACAAATCTATGGTCCCAATCGGCTGTTTGGGTTCCCCACCAAACCCAGCAATCTTAAGTGATGAAGCTTGAACATCAGCCATTGGAATTTTCATTTGATCAAAAGTCTTCTTGAAGAGAATGTTGCATGAAGCTCCACAATCAACTAGAACTCTTTTCACAGTAGCCAGCCCAATACCAGCGGATATGACCAAAGGATCTATGGTAGGAGCCTCGATACCCAAAGAATCTCTGGCACTGAATACAATATCATCTGTGGAAGTCTTTTGTTGCTTTAAAGGCACATCATTTTCTAAAACAAAAACATTCTCTTCAGCTGGTACATGCCTCACGGCCCGGGCATACCTTACCATCTCGCCCCAGCTTTTTCCTGCTGGGTGAGGCCCTCCAGTTATTATATTGATGACAGGTCTTTCCGATTCATGCTCTACGGCCTTCTCACTTGAGCCAGGACGGTGAGTGGGAACTTGTTGTCCTTGAGTCGATGAGGCTGGGGCATTTCTATTCCTTTTCACATACTGCTGGAGCTTGTTATCTTTCAAAAGTTGTTCAATTACCTCTTTCAACTGACGGCATTCGTTGGTGTCATGGTCGGGTTGGTTGTGGAACCGGCAGAACGTTCCACTTTTTTCCATCTTATTTCCCACTCTCATTTTAGGCGGTGTCGGATAATTGACATCATCCTTGGTTGCAAAGAAGATGCTCTCAAGGGTATCGGTCAAGGGTGTGAAATTGAAAGGACGGCCTTTCTTAGCATCTCCTTGTTTCTTTCCACCATCATTTCCCCTTTTCTGAGTATTGGGCTCTTTCTTGTTCGAAGCACCACCACTAGTCCCAGCTTCTACTGATACCACCTTAGCCGGTGTTTGGAGGCTCTCCAAATGCATGAATTCATCCGCTTTCTTGTAGAATTTGTCAAGTGAGTTTGGTTCTTTCATTTTCAACCATTTTCCAAATTCACTTGATTTGTCAATCGCACTCATCAACTATGTTAGGACCATGCGTGGCTCAGCATTATCTACCTCAGCCAATGCTATGTTAAAACGATTAAAAACTGATCTGATGGATTCTCCTGGATTTTGCTCTAAACTTGACAACGACATTATATCCTTTGCTTTTGAAGCATACAATCGAAATTGTTCCTTGAATTTCCTGGTCAAATCAGAGAATTTATCAATGGACCTGACCGGCAGCTTTGTAAACCACAATAGAGCCACACCTTCCAGATATACCAGGAAATATCGACATTTGATTTCATCAGACGCTCTGGCACACGTCATATGCCAGTCGTACTTATACAGAAACTCGTTAGGATCACTCATCCCCTTGTAAGCCGGAATAGTAGGGGGAACGAATTTCCTTGGGAACTCTGCCTTCAAGATCTTTTTAGTAAATGGAGTTTTGCTTGGAGCAAAACCCCACTCTTTCTCATCTTCGTCTCTTCGCATATTTTCTTTCATGATTGGACGAACCATACCCGAAAAATACTCTTCATCATTTAGATGCTCTGGAGGACAAACATCAGCCACTCTCTCTGAATTCTGTCTGGACAACCGTTCACGGAGGGTCGGTTGCGGCCCTGATCCTCCAGCTTGGGGAGGTGTCCTTTCCGCAGGGTCTGCGGCTCTTTGAGAAATGTTCCCTTCAACATCCTAAACTCCCACAGTAGGGTTTCCATCATTATTAACGGGTTGACAGTTTGCCCCAAGTAGATCATTCAACTTACTTAAGATCAGGGCGTTCTGGGCATTCTGGGCTTCCAACTGTGCATTATGGGCATTCAATTGTTGATTCAACCCCAAAACTACGGCGTCCAATTCTGCTCGCGTAACTCCAACAGTTGGAGCTGCTTGACTTGAAGGAGGAGAGGTAGCAGTATTCTCTTGAACATTGTCGGATCTTACAGAACTTCGTTTTCTCCCAGGAGCCATTATTTCCAATAAACTTCTGGTTTTAAAAGAAATCCTTTCGACAAACCTTTGCGGAGAAATGATGGAAGTATCCTTCCTTCAATTCTCAGTGAAAGCACCAAAAATGTTAACGCTTAAAAATCGAACGCTAACACCCCGGTGTGTGAAATGTGAGTGTGAAAGCACCACCCGATGGTTCGGGAATAGAATATCAGCTAAGATAACAGAAAATACAGTAAGAGACAGTGATTTTATAGTGGTTCGGCTTAAGGAGTAGCCTACGTCCACTTTAGGTATCTTTATTACTGATCTTGTTACAAAATAATACAATGCTCTTCAAGTACAAATCTCTTTAGTTACAAAACACTTTGAGCAAGTAGCTTAAGCTTAGCTGTAGATGAAAGTCTTCGAATCCATGTCGGATGTGTGAAAGTCTTTCAAAGTAGCTTGTAGTGTTCTTCGAAACTTCAAGTGTAGAGTTGGTTTAGAAACTGGTAGAGTATCGACGCTTGGAGAGATTGTCCAAAAGTCCCCCTTATGCTTGAGGTAGGTTGGTATTTATAGGGAAATTCCCCCCTTGGGTCGTAAGTCGTGACCGACTTATGGTAGGTCATGGCCGACTTATCTGGCCAAGCCCCATGGTCTCTCAAAGTTTCACTTGTATAAGTCCTAAGTCGCCCACGAGTCAACACCCTCTTGTAAAAGTAACGCGGCATCGGGCTTTTA
This sequence comes from Allium cepa, assembly GCA_030765085.1. NCBI lineage: Eukaryota > Viridiplantae > Streptophyta > Magnoliopsida > Asparagales > Amaryllidaceae > Allium > Allium cepa. The sequence goes on from CM060939.1 coordinate 889,180,472, forward strand.
CTCGGTAGTTTTAGGTCGTAGACGACTCAAGCTAGGTCGTGAATCGTGGCTTAACTGGTAAGCTTGTTTCCTTCAGATAATAACCCAAGTCTTGAATCGTGTACAAGTTAAGAGGCCACCGTGTTAAGTAAGGAGCAGCGCTTCATTTGCTTAAGTTGCTCACGACATATGCTAGGTCGTAAGTCGCAGATAGCTTTGAGTCATGGATGTCTTAGGTCGTGAAGCATCCCTTCTCTTGTTAAACCGCTAGGTCGTCCATACCTTGAGTCGTAGGTCGTGAAGTACTCTTAGTCGGCAACTTCCTTAAGTTATTGAGTTGGTCCATTCTCTTAAGCTGCTAAGTTATAGCTTCCTTAAGTCGGTAGGTCGTGCCACCAGCTAAGTCGCTAAGCCGTTATACTTTTTAGGTCGTTAAGCCCTTAAACCGTTAAGTCGTTTGACCCCTTAAACTGTTAAGTCGCTAGTCCCTTAAGTCGTCCAACCTCTTGACTCGTTGATTCGTGCATCTTTTAACTCGTTAAGTAGATAACTCACTGAGTCGCTTGTCCATTGAGTCGCCGCCCACCTTGAGTCGTTTGCTTATTGAGTCGTTGGCCATAGGAGTTAACAATAGGAATTGATCTTTATGCTTTCATATACAAAAAAGCAAACTTTATAGTCTGTAAGTTTCAAAACACAAGGTAAAAAACAAATTAAATGGAGTTCAACTGTGATTGAGAGCTAAACATTAAAATGAACAAGTCTTAATCAACTAAACCCAAATGAAAAGATGTAAAAGGCCGTAACAACCCTGGTTTTGGCGATTACCCGTAAATATTAAATTATACTGGTAGTTACAATTTAATATTATGAATTAAAAGTAAATTAGAGAGATAAAAATTTGTTAAAATGGTTTATTTCAAATAAACATTGGATTTGGAATAAATAAAATTGAATCGAGATAGTTTGGTTGGTAATAAATTGTGAATAATGGTACTATGTTGGTTTGGGGATTAATTGATGTAGGTAAAGATAAAATAATTTAAATTAGCATTATTTGTTGTAAATAAATATAAAATGTTGAAATAAAGTTTTAAAAACTTTATTATGTTAGTTTGTAAAAAAAAATTAGCATTATATGGATTTAATTTGATGAAATACAATAATTTTGGAAATTATTGCCAAACGTTGAATTTTGTTAATTTTAACTAGACATTTGAAGTTAATATGGATAATAATATAAATAAAAACATGGAATTTGGTTTAAAAAATAAGTTTTAATTATAGAATAATGTAATGGACGATTTATAACATTTTTATATGCAACAAAATAATTTTTATGAAATTATTGGAGCTAAAAATGGTGATTTAAGCATTTATTTTGTAAAATTGGTTATTTGTGTAAATTAAGATATTTTAATAATAAAAATATTTTAAAACTAAAATTTATCTTTTTATATGTCGTACAATATTTTATTCAACATGTAAGTGGATTTACATGAATTATTTGTAGAGAAAACTTGTAGAAAATGTGTTGTTTACTTTAATTATATAATGTTTATACTTGTTTAGTGCTAACTAATTTCTCATAGGCTAATTAATTAAATAAATTTGGGTCCAAAGCCCACTTAGATTAAACCAGAAACATGAAAGGAAGCTTTCTTATTCCTATACGCACATAACTCATTTTACAGTAAAAGAGAAAGGAAGAAACCCATTTCCTCTTACAAACCCTACCCAAAAATCATCAATTCATACTCAAATTTAGTGCTTTAAAAATCAATTTGAAGCTAAATCTGCAGGTAATCAAAATCTAAAACCTAATATTTCATCAAAAGTCCAAATTTGTGAATGATTGTTTGTTAGCTACTTTCTTCTTTCTTGCATGCACTTTGTTTCAAAGTTACGGGTAGAAGAAGCTCAAATTCAACCCAAACTTCAATCTTTCTCATTAATTCGGGTATTTGCCATCATGATGTTATCACTTATGGATGAGATGAGACAAGTTAAGATGCCATTTAATACTTTTCGATGAGATGAGACAAGTTAAGATGCCATTTAATACTTGTCGATGAGATGAGACAAGTATGATGTCTCTTTATCACTCGCCAATGAGACCATTCGAGATATGATTTTCTGAGTTTTATAATGTTTCTAGTGTGGCATCGAGTAATGGCTAGTAAACCGCTAAGTGCGAATGTGTGGTATGGGACACACGTTAACACTTTTCGGGTTTCTATCCATGAGTATGTGACATATTCACGATGTTTACCTAACAGAACTGCTTTGAGAGGTGTTAGCAACCTTGTCATGAGGACGAACTGCTTTGAGAGGTGTTAGTGACCTTGTCGTGAGGACGAACTGCATTGAGAGGTGTTAGCGACGTTGTTAGTGCTGACAAAATGGCTTGGAGAAGTGTCAGCGACCTTGTCATGAGGACGAACTGCTTTGGGAGGTGTTAGCGACCTTGTTAGGGCTGACAAAATGGCTTAGAGAGGTGTCAGCGACCTTGTCATGAGGACGAACTGCTTTGGGAGGTGTTAGCGACCTTGTCTGAGGCTTCGGCCATCTGAGTTTAGCACGTGCAACATTGCTTTGGCATAATAATCGGTGATTTGGCCAATCCGGATTTTTTGAGTTTTCTGTTTTTTTGTGATTTCGCCTTTTTAAGATGTTTTATTACATCGATGGCCTAGTGCTATATGAGATGTTTTATATATAGTGATTTCAATTATGATGTTTTGAACTCTTATCGAGTTCCTTGAGTTATGAGTTTTGATAATTTCAGGATTTTATAGGATATTCTGGGTTTTTCCATTTTGGCAAGCTGAGATTGAGATTTATATACATTTATACCGATGAGATGAGTTGTAATTGAATTTAGAGATTCATCTATAGTTGATTTTTGGATCATCTTATTTGAGAATGTTTTTTGTTTGCCATTTTGGTTGGAGTTTGTATTGATGTTTCTCCTTTTGAGGAGATATGGTTCATGGAAACCATGTAGACATTTTGGGGTGTCGCCGATGATATGAGGCACTTGTGTTTGATTTGAGTATTGAGTTTGAGTTACCTCCTTCGAGGTATTTGTTCACTTAAGTAGCGTTTGTTACTTAAGTGTTGAGCTTATGATTTTATCAATTCATTCTTCTCTTTCGAGAAGAAGTACCTTCATGTCTATTCTGCTTCATATTATCGATATTGACTGATTCGTGTAGTTAGACTGACCCGTGTGTTTATACCCGGGTCAGACCGAGTTGTTTCATGTATCATCTACTGGACTTAGCTTGAAGTTGATGTTGGATATCAGCTCTCCTTTCTCTTGAGCAATTTATGCTCTTTCGCATACTCCGATGTATTTGATTCAATGTATATGGTGTAGTCGAGTACCACCATTATTGTATTCATATTGTATTGTACTAAACATGTGTCAATGTATATGTATATATATGATATTGATTACTGTTTTGTGATGTTCTTTACATTTAGTTATTGCATTTTGTTCTGATAGATCCATTAGCCACCTATAGTTTTGGATTAATCATTTACTGCGTTTGTAGATCCATTGAGATAGAATAAAAAATAATATTGCATTTATCGACGTATTCAGTAGATGTTTAAGACAAAGTTGTAGATGGTCGCCCTTAACCAGCCCTATTCTCTGCTTTAGTTGACGGAATTACTTATTAATTCCCTTTATTAAGGTGGGTCTCGGGGTGGGGCGTTACATCATGGTATCAGAGCTGTGGTCAGAACAAAGTAGAATAAACATAGAACAGTATGTATATCACGATACATCGAAGTACAATACGAGTAAATCATTATCCTTTATTCGAGCTTGTTTTCGAATCGTGCTTTGATTCTTTTTCGTGTATTTGGTTATGTTGAGATGGAATATGTATAGGAATATATATTGTATTCCGTAGTATTCCATAATTGAGTTTGATGTTATCTTATCTTATGAATAATCTTACTTGGAATTATTCTATTCTTATTTTGTCGATGCGAGTGAGTTCATATCGATGAAGCTTATTGATTCCTTATAGTATTCTTGTTGTGTTCCTTTGAGAGTTGTGAATCGTATTGAGGGGATCCATAACGATTGGCTCGTTTTGAGCATTATGAGATTTCTATTTGATGATGCTTTTGTGAGTATTTGTTTGTTACTCACAAACTTGAGATGCATTTGATTTGAGAAGGATTGACATATTTGATATTAAGTCCAATCCTTTTCTTTATAAGATCCTATAGTATATTTAGCTTTCCTATTTTGAATGGTTTATTATTTCTACCACTTTGGAACATTAATGACGATTTCGAAGTTTCTGAATTCACTCTTGAGTATCGAGATGTTGATGATATAACTCGAATTCCAGTCAAGGCGACTTTGTTGAATTTTGATGAGTCTGTTTGGGTTTGTTATCCAATCGGGCAATCGAATGTTGAATTAACCTTATTCGTGGCTTTTAGCCTTCCGCTATCCTTCCACGAGGACATCCACTAAGGAATGAGGTGAGTTTCTAGACCGTTCGAGTTGGATTGAGTTTAACATTCAGTTTCTTTGAGTTATCCTTTTGGGATACTCGATTGGTGTTATCCTTTGTAGCATTACTTTGTTTGAAGTAATGATTTATTGTTTGTGTGCTTCTTCTCCTTCAAGAAGAAAATATTGCTTATCTTGTGTCTTGATGATTTCCGAGAGTGGCTCGTCATCTTGTAGGAGTTGACGAACACTCCATCTCCTTCTGTTGATTTTGTGAATCGAGTATTCTAGGAAATCTTGATGCATTCTCTTAATGTTCTTTGGTATGAGTTTTTGAAGCTATATATATATATATATATATATATATATATATATATATATATATATATATGAGTTTTAAAAAAAATAGAAATTGGAGTTTTGAGATATTTTAAAAATCAAAGAATGTTTTGAGAATATATTTATATGAGTAGTATTCTTTCATAGAAATAATTTGAGAGTGTTGGGTTTTCCATTGAGTAGTTAAGAGTTCTGGTCGATACACCTAATCAACGTTATCGATAGAAGTCTCCTAAATGCTACGATGAGGCAACCAGACACGATGATTTGTGTTTGAAGGATTGAGGTTTTGGAAATAACATTTTGAGATTAAATATTAAATATATTTTTGAATGGTAATTGCAACCATTGATTTTAGAGATGAGTAATAGATTGGCGAGGCAGTTTTGATCATTCGGTCAACTCTGCAGCCAACAGATATATTTATTTTTTAAAGACTCAATGGTGAGGCAATGCCATTTATTTTTTTTATTTTTTTTAAATTATAAAGATGAGAATATAAATGAGATTATTTTTAAGCTGTGCTTTATTGGAAGTATATTTTGAGATTTTAGTATCTATATTATATAAATTGGATGTTTTAAGGGAATAGTATAATAAGAGAATTTAAACCCGTAATTTATTTTAATGGATATTGTTTTGGATTTACAAAATTCTTTGGAAATTAATTTCAAAGTAAAAGAAGAAATTTGAATTTTAACTTTGAGTTTTAAATTACTTACTGAGTAATATAGTAAAGAGTTTGAGAAATTTTCAAATGTTGAAAATTGAGATTTAAAAATTCAAAAGATGTTGAGATTTAAAATTCTAAATATCTTGGATTAAAAGGTAATTTGAGCTTATATCCTTGTTCTTGAGTATACTCTATCTTTGAGCTATTATCAACGACGTGCATTTTCGCGGTCATTCGAGTTTGGTGGCCTTGTGAGAAGCCATCTTGTGGCTTATCTATCTTGTCCGTTGTGTCTACCCTGTAGTGAGGATGTTCTTTCCGTATATTTATGCGGAAAATCTTATTGATGATCTTCTTTATTGCTTAGAGTTCAGGTTTAAGTGAGCTTGATCCCGACTCTATTCATAGAGTTTTTTTTTGAAATTAATCATTTTTGATTGATTAATTATTGAGCATCTTATTGAGTTTTGATTCGAAGATGAGATATCTTCGAAATTCTTTCGAGATACTTGGAAAATTAGATGGATTGCTATTCACTATATTAGTATTTGATGGGCCACTGGATTAACCAAGTGAGTTTTTCCTTGTTTCTCTCCACCATTCTATGTTGAGAGTATGAATGGTTTGGGTTTTGAGCTTGTCTTTTATCCTTTGTCGATTGAATTTTACGTGTTGTTTCGTCTCTTTTTCTAGAAAATTACAGGGACGCAATTTTTGTAAGGGGGGTGTCTGTAGCAACCCCGGTTTTGACGATTACCTGTAAATATTAAATTATATTGGTAGTTATAATTTAATATTGTAAATTAAAAATAAATTAGAGAGATAAAAATTTGTTAAAATTTTTTATTTCAAATAAACAATGGATTTGGAATAAATAAAATTGAATTCGGATAGTTTGGCTGGTAATAAATTGTGAATAATGCTAATATGTTGGTTTGGGGATTAACTGATGTAAGTAAAGATAAAATAATTTAAATCAGCATTATTTGTTGTAAATAAATATAAAATGTTGAAATAAAGTTTCAAAAACTTTATTATGTTAGTTTGTAAAAATAAAATTAGCATTATATGGATTTAATTTGATGAAATTCAATAATCTTGGAAATTATTGCCGAACGTTGAATTTTGTTAATTTTAATTAAACATTTGAATTTAATATGGATAACAATATAAATAAAAACATGGAATTTGGTTTAAAAAATAAGTTTTAATTATAGAATAATTTGAGGATGATTTATAACATTTTTATATGCAAGAAAATAATTTTTATGAATTATTGGAGCTAAAAATGGTGATTTGAGCATTTATTTTGTAAAATTGGTTATTTGTATAAATTAAGAGTTTTTAATAATAAAAATATTTTTAAAACTAAAATTTATCTTTTTATATGTCGTACAATATTTTATTCAACATGTAAGTGGATTTAAATGAATTATTTGTAGAGAAAATTTGTAGAAAATGTGTTGTTTACTTTATTAATATGGTGTTTATACTTGTTTAGTGCTAATTAATTTCTCATCAATTAAGGTCATTAATAAGAATATTTTCTCATTAATGGCCTCTCGTCCTTTTCCTTCTTCCCAGCCCCGTCCTTTTTCTTCAACTTTCCTGCATCTACCTTCCCCCACCATCCCTACGTACTTTTCGTGCACAGCTACCACCTCTTCCATTGTACCACAGCCCCCAGATCCTCCACCCTTTCTTCAAGGTCCTATCAATTCTCAACCCCTACCTCTCATCTGTCCACCTCTCCCTCTCACATCAGCTACCGCCCCATTAACTAGACCTTCTTCCTCTTCCCCTTCTCCACCGCTGCTGCCTACATCAACCAAAACCTTACCTTGGTCTTCTCTGTTTAAGACCAGACCACGAAATGCTGGCAAATTCAACCCGGTGAACTTTCCACTAGTCTTTGATGGGGAAGCCATCGTTCCTCCTGCTGAACTTATTCAGGCTGGTAATGAAGTGTGGGGCCAGCACCTTGTTGGCTTCTTCCTTGACAATCCACTTCCGTACCCTGTTGTTTTGAATCACCTAAAGAGATACTGGAAGCTCAAGGGCTCCATACAAGTCAAGTCTGATGGGAACTTGTTCCTCTTCAATCTGTCCTCTGATGAGGATAGAAGGAAGATAATCCAGGCAGACCCTATAATTATGAGGAACAAGCTGTTTATCGTGAAGGAATGGGATCCCACCATTGGCAATAGTGTCAGCACCATCAAATCTGTTCCAGTGTGGATCAAGTTGTCCAATATTCCTCTCTTCTGTTGGTCCCATTTAGGTGTTAATTGGCTAGCTACAAGGCTTGGTAGATTTCTATGCATGGATGAGGCAACTGAGAAGCTAGACAGGATTGGGTATGCAAAGTGCATGGTTGAGATAACTGCCAAGAATGAACTACCTGCGACATTTTCGGTAAAACTGTTAGATGGCACGATGCAAGTGGTTAAGGTTGAATATATGTGGAAGCCGAAGATCTGTGTGAGTTGCAAGGAATTTGGGCATGACAAACAGGATTGTTTGGTCCTACAAAGTTTGAGTGGAAGGAAAGAAGAAGTATGCAAAAATGTAAACTATGGTGAGAAAGAGTGTGATAACATGCATAAGAATGAAGTCAAAAATGTAGACAATAAAGGTGATGCAGGAAGAAACAGTGGGTGGAGAAGGGCACCTTATGGGAAAGGTAAGTCAAGCAATTATGATAAAAGGAAAGTGGTTGAAAAAGAAAAAAGCATGAGTAAAGGAAAAGTGCAAACAGTGTTAGGCGATATTGCAGTGGTAGACAATACTGATGATTCTTTGGGTAAAATTGCTGTTGTGCCCGAAGCAGATCACAACTTCCTCCGTGTTCGCCCCGAGTTTTCTGGTGTTTTGCCCGAAGCAGTCAGAAATCCTAATCCATTTCACGTATTACAAACTGTTGGAGACGGTGAAGAAGCAAACAAAGTAGCAAGCTCCATTATAACAGAAGTTGATAATTATACAACAGAAACTATGGCAGATGAAATAATACCAACCCGGTTACACACATCTTATGAAAAAGAATCAAGTGCAGAAATATTGGGTCAAAACACATTGGTCGGTGCTACTACGGCTACTGTTTTTGGTTGCACACCTGATCAACCTCTATCTAATACATATGAATCCCATGCAAAGGTGATACATTCAGCAAACATTTTGCTGTCTATTGAGCAAGACTTCATCCAAACCATTGAAAAAGCGGTTCTATCTCTCCTTCTTCCAATGACATCAAATTTGCATCCACGTCATGAAACCCCCCTCCTGGCTTCTCTATCCAACCCCACCTCCTCCCCATATATTTTCAAGGGTTCCATTCCCGGTTGGGTCTCCCCGCCTGTTGATCCACCCATTGAGATACAGAAATCAGCTAAGTCCCCCACACCTTCTGCAAAATTGAAGGCAGTAAGAACTGATCCTCCTTCAACAAGGAGTAGGGCAGGAGTGTCGCATCTCTCCCTGTAGTTTGCTTAATGATGAATAAGATTGCTGCGTGGAACATTAGAGGTGCCCATAATTTTGGGAAACTTGATCATGTTAAATCCATCATCCGTGTCAACAGCATTAAAATGTTTGCAATTCTAGAAACTAAGCTCTCTCTCCCTTTATCTATTAGAGCTGCCAACTACATAAACCCATCTTGGGACTATAATGATAACTTGAATGAAGCCCCTTATGGTCGAATCCTTGTAGTTCATGATCCATCAATTTTCTCCCTCAACATAATTCTTTCTACCACGCAAATGATTCACTTCCATGCTCTCTTTCTGCCTACTCAAATTTCCTTCTATATTACTTTCATTTATGCGCATAATGCGGTTGCTGCGCGGCAACCTCTTCTCAACACTCTCCCATCTCTACGTCAAGACTCCCACCCATGGCTTGTGTTGGGGGATTTCAACTGCTGTGTTAATCTCACTGATAAGCTTGGTGGAATGCCGCCATTGCCTAGAGAAATTGCACCTCTTAACATTTCCATTTCTGATTCTGATCTTCTCACTGTTGTTCGTTCTGGTGTCCCTTATTCCTGGAATAACAGAAGTCGTATTGGATTAAGAACATTCTCAAATATTGATCACACCTTTTGCAACGCTGCAGCTTTCTCTCTCTGGCCAACCCTAAATACCTTCATGCCTCACCCTGTTTTATCTGATCATTCCCCTCAAATTCTAACCCTTTCCTGTCAGGCTAGTAGTGGGAAGAGGGCCTTTAAATTTTATAATGCTTGGGTTTTACAACCAGAGTATGATAATATTATTACTACCGCATGGTCAATTAACATATATGGCAATCCTATGTTTGTGCTTTGCAGGAAATTAAAGGCTGCAAGGAACGCACTTCGTCAATGGGCGCATGGTAAATTTGGTGATGGAAATCTTCAAATCAAGAACATTAAGTCCCAGCTCAAGCTCGCTCAGGACATGCTAAATGAAGACCCTACCAACATTGCCCTTTCTCAGAACGAATCCAGCCTCTTCCTTCAACTCAATGACGCTATTAATGCTGAAGCTAGTATGAGAAAGCAGCAGTATCATCAGAAGTGGGTCACTGATGGGGATAGAAATACTTCATTCTTTCATGCTTCAATCAATGTCAAACGTGCTAGAGATCGTATTACCGTATTGTGGGATGAAACTGGGAATATAATGAATACTTCTGAGGAGATTGACAAGTACCTTCTCCAAACCTTCTCTGAACAGCTTGGTAATAGCTCCAAATTTATACCTGATCTTGAAAAGCCTAATAATATCCCCCTTCCCAAGTTACAATCTGACATGAAAGAAATGCTTGTGGCTAAAGTGACTAATCATGAGATTAAAAAGGCTTTATTTTCCATGAATTCTAACTCCTGTGGTGGGCCTGACGGATTTAACATTATGTTCTTCAAAAGTAGTTGGAGTGTGATAAAATCTGATTTTTATGCTGCTGCCCACAACTTTTTCGACAAATTTAAGCTGTTGAGTGAGGTTAACGAAACTAATCTTGTTCTCATCCCGAAAGTTAGACCTGTTTTAAATGCTTCATCCTTCAGACCAATATCTTGCTGTAATGTTGTTTATAAATGTATATCAAAAATACTTGCTTCTAGGCTTGTGCTTGTTTTGTCTTCAATTATTTCGAATAATCAATCTGCCTTCATCCCTGGAAGAAATATTCTTGATAATGTCATGCTGGCCCACGAACTAATTAATGGATATGGTAGGAGTCAGATTTCGCCTCGTGCTATGATGAAACTTGATATAAGAAAAGCCTATGGTAGCATCCACTGGTAGGCTATTGTTCGAATTATGTCAACAATGGGATTTCCTAAAGTTTTTGTGGCTTGGGTGTATGTGTGCATATCCAGCCCGACTTATACACTTTGTTATAATGGGAAAACTTCTGGGTACTTCAGAGGGAAGCAAGGTGTGCGACAAGGGGATCCTATATCATCATACTTATTCATCATCGTCATGGAGGCTCTCACCAGCATGCTTGCCATTAAGTACGATGACAAAAGAATCTTGTACCATCCAAAATGCCAACCCCTTCATATAACATCCCTATTTTTCGCTGATGATGTCATGATATTCACCAAGCCGATCGATCAATCCATAATGCATATTCTTGAAACGTTGAATACCTTTTACCTTGCCACTGGCCTCAAATTAGATGCTACTAAATCCCAGATCCTTGTTGCTGGCAATGACAATATCGAGAGGATGAGGATTGCTAGACTGTCTGGTCTCCATGCGATGAATAACAATATGACATACTTAGGTCTACCGTTGTGCACATCCAGAGTCACTAAAACTGCTTGCCTTCCTCTTTACAATAGAATAACCAACAGGCTAAACTCATGGTCAACTAAATTTCTTTCTATGGCGGGAAGACTTACCCTTATCAAAGCTGTTTGCTTTTCGATGGCTGTTTACTGGGCTAGGTGCTTCATTCTTCCATCCAAGCTTCTCCACATGATAAGGGCTGCCATGATGAGATTCCTTTGGACTGGATCGATACATAATAGGAAGATTATCCCTGTTAATTATTCTTCCCTGGAAAGGCTAATAGGAAATGGTGGCCTTGGAATCAAAAACATCACACTATGGAATATTGCAGCGGTTAGTACTCATGTCAATGCTATCTTGCTAAGGAAAGACAGCCTGTGGGTGAAGTGGACTTGGAGATATCATGTTAAGGACAAAGACTTCTGGTCAATGAATGTCACTCAGGGAAATAGTTGGATTTGGAGGAAGATCCTGGGTACTCGTACCATGCTGCTCCCCCTTATCAAGTACAGTATGTCCCCTTCGAGCACTGTGAGCTTTTGGAAGGATCCTTGGATCAACTATGGTTGTGTTTTATCTTCCTTACTGTCTGCTAATGATCAGGCCCTGTCTGGTATTGGTTTCAATGCGAGGGCTGTCAATTATGTAGCGCACGGTAAGATGAACGTTCCACATACAAGTAATCATAATGTTAATTCTCTCTAGAGAAGCTTGGCCCATCATTCTGCTATTACTTCGCATGATGATGATCTTTCTTGGTGGGGAGCTTCTCACAGCATCAGAGTCGTCTATGACCTTCTAGCCAGGGTTCGGGAAATGCCTGTCTTCACATGGGCAAAAGTTGTTTGGACTACTTACTCGTCTAGTACTGATAATCTATTGTTTTGGAAGGTATTAAACAAAGCTATGATGACCAGGGACAGGCTTCAGGCTGTTGGCATGGAAGTTGTCAACATATGTGTCTTCTGCAATTCTGCACCTGAATCGGTTGATCATATTCTATTTGAGTGCAGTTACCTTATCAACATATGGCTAACCCTCATGCAGAAGGTCGGGGTTTATGGGATTCGAGGTGTCACGTCTTCTGACTGGGATGTTCTTCGCAAAGCAACGCGTTGGAGAAATAGCAGATGGGATATTGTTTTCTATGTTGTGAAAATTTACATACGAAATGTTTGGATGGAAAGGAATAAGAGATGCTTTCATGCTGTGTCTCTTACTGGTTCAAAAATATGGGAGAAGTTGATGAGAGAGATTAGGTATGGTATTCGGGTTTCGGGTCATACATTCGCCCCGCATCAGGTTGTTATGTGGTGTTAGGTCTATGTTTTTATTCCTCGGGCTTCTTTGTGCGCGGCCATTGCTTGTTTCTGTTGTGGGTTTTGTGCCCTTTTCCCGTTTTCTCTCGTTCCATGTTGTTTCTATGTTTTTCTGGTTTTGTTCTTGTTGTGTGTTTTTTTTTTGTGTTGCGTTTTGTTCCTGTGTATGATCTTTTTCCCGTCTCAATAAATCTGGTAGGGGTCCAGTCAACCCCGCTGTCTATTCCAAAAAAAAAAAAATTAATTTCTCATAAGCTAATTAATTAAATAAATTTGGGTCCAAAGCCCACTTTCTTCTTTGTGAATGATTGTTGGTTAACTACTTTCTTCTTTCTTGCATGCACTTTGTTTCAAAGTTTACAGGTAGAAGAAGCTCAAATTCAACCCAAGCTTCAATCTTTCTCTATTAATTTGCGTATTTGCCATCAAAAATCAAAGATAAGTATCAAAACTCACAAATTCTAGCTGAAGCCATGCTTCAAAATGTAGGATCTAGATTAACCCTAGAGGGGGGTTGAATAGGGTTATAGCAAATTTTCTCGAAGTAAACGCAAAAACAAATTGCAGAGAAATAAATATGCTGAAAAGTAAATCACACACAAAATTTACCCAGCTTCGGCAACCCCTGCCTACTGCTGCATTCCCAGATTTCTATTAGAATTAAACAGTCTCCCGCTTACAAACACTCTAAGAGACTCGCACACCCTGCTACCGCCTATAGAGTTTTACAAACTCGCACACCCTGCTCACTGAACTAATTCTAACTAGACAATCTGACATTACCTAAGACCTAGGTGGTGATTTACCAAGATTTGAACCTTAAAGAAAATTTAAAACAAACTAAAAACCAATTTTAGACTAAAACCCTAAAATATAAACTAAATCCCCCTTTATAAAAACAAAACTCCAAACAAATAAACTAAAGCCCTTTTGTAAAACAAGGCCGGCCCATTTTATTCTTTCACCTGATCCCTTCTCTTTTCCTACGGCGGCTTCGTTCGATCTGAATTAGGCTTCGTTCCCTTGTGAAAATTAGGGCTTTCTTCAATTTCGATTTCTCTGGTTTGAGATGCTCTTTGCTTACTGCTTCTCTGATGATCGGCTCTTGAGGTCAGCTGCTTGATTGTCTTCGAGATTGCGAATTACCTCTGGTACGTTGTTCGAATCTTTTGCTTTGTCAGGATTTAATCTGATTACTCTTGTTAGCTCTGCATTGCCGATGATGAACTTGTGGGTTTATATTTGGATTTGATTCGATTTTTCCGCTCTTGCCGATGATGATTTGGGTGATGTATTTGTATGAATTCTGAGACCCTAATCAATTCGATACTTTCCTAAATTTTGCATTCCTGATATTGTTACAACTTGATACACACGGTTTTGTTTGTGCAGCGTTCGATTTAACTTGTCTGATACGGTAGAAACTTTCCCTTTTTACTTTTCTTTGACTATTTCAAAGATACGCTCCTGAATTTTTTACACACGGATTTTATCACTTGACTTTGAGTTTGTTTCAATTTGTTCATCTCGACTTGTTTGCGTTTGCATTGTAGTTTGCATTATTCATGTATCTGTTGGCTTGTTCTTGCATTATTCATGTATCATATTTGTAGTTTGCAACCGCATTGTAGTTTGCATTGTACATCTCGACTTGTTCTTGTATTCACTGTCCTCACATGTACATGCTTCATGTCATACTTCCATGGTCTGGTTCTCGGCCTATAGTGTTCATGTAGTCTTCAATTGCTTGTATATATGTACTTGCTTGGTCTGTAGCTCAAAGTTGCTTATGTATACTTGTGTGCTAGTTGAAATTCTGATGCCTTTGCGTCTCGGCCTCGAGCTCTGTCTTTACTTCTGATCTGATGCATTTATTGTTGGCATATTGGCTTGTTAGTTTTCATGAGTGATCTTGTGAACTGTTTTGATCTCTGGGCACTGCTTGAGTTATTTGTACATGTTGCTGCTTTTGCTTGCATACCCATTCCTGCAATACTCATTGTCACTGCTGGAGTTGTTGCACTTGTGTTGCTCACCATTGTGCATGCATGTTTTCCTGCGTTTATGCTTGTGACATTCATGTTGTTTGCTTCATGTAGCTGTTGTTTACTGAGTTTTGATAGTCAAGTTGCATTCATGCCTACTGCGTAGTGGTCTTCATTGTTGCTACTTATGTTGGTGGCAATCTTTGAGTCAGTTTGCATCATTACAGTGGTTTCTTGATGGTGCACTGTCACACTGCATTCACATTGTCACTTGTAGTCTGCTAATTTGCTTTGGTGTATATTCATGATGCTTTGATTTTCATTTGGATTCACTTGTGCACACTGTGTCATTTGAGTAGCTGGACTTAGTTTTCTGGTGCATTGCCACACTGTACTACTCTGGTCTTTGCATCCATTCATGTTGATTTTTGAAATTTCACTTGTGTTGAATCCAGTTTCAAAACTCGGGTTTAACCTTGTGCTCGTGTCATGATTCTATTTATAGCTTTTCATTTGGGTTTGACCTGTGCTCACCTGTCCCTGTAACATTATCAAGTGTATATCGGTGTGCACGGCCTTGTGGCATGTACAGTGATACACTGTGCATGTCACATTGTTCGTGTATGATGAGTTCAAATGTGAATGATGACGAACAACCCAAATAACTGAGGCAAATCATATTTTCAAAAATTATATTTCATTTTATATTGCAAAAATATTTCTTTTTCAATTTTACTGCGTTAGTGAATATTTTTACAGATTTCTCAGATGCTGGTTTATAACTGGAATGAAATTGAAGATAAACTACGAGTGTGAGTGATATGTAGTGAGGAATTTATGTACATTGAATTTGTGACGTAATTAGAATCAAAATTGTAAATGTATAGTGAGAGATTGAATTTGTACTATTCAAAAATGTAATAAATATTTGTTTGAATAAAATTTCTGTTTGAATTCAAATTCTGTGTATTTAATTTTATTCAGCAAATATTTATTTAATCTATGAAAAATAAAATAGTACATTATCAACTACGTTTAAACGAATGTATATATGTTTATTATCATCAAATAAAATCATATAAGCGCATATTCAACACAAAATACCAAATCTTGCAAAAAATGGCTTCAATTTATTGATTTTATGTTCATATTGTTTCTGTGAAAACCGAGTTTGTGTGTCACTGTGCACGTCAGTTTCTCCTAAGTCCGGCAATGAAATGCTGTCGGATTTTCTTCAGTTGATAGCCTATGTGCTGTAGTATATATCTGCAAAATTTCATAGAAAAATTACTTAGTTTGGTACGTTAAAATCTTGCTGCAAAATCAATGCACAGCCTGAAAATAACATGTACACATTTTGTTTGCTAAGTTACTGCAAACATGGCCTGAGTCCATGTTTGAGTTAGGATAAATTTTTTATTTCTTACTGGAATTTGTTCTTTCTGTTTTTATTTGAAAGAGGACGTTTTCTACAATATGCATACCAAATTTCAGGTCATTTCGACCTATATAACTTATAGAAACATGCTTCCGAATATTGACTCAGAGCATGTTTTTGTCCAGATTTACAGTGAAAACACTGCCTGGGTCAAATTTTGAGACATCATATCTTTTTCATGCTTCATCTAAATTTCATGATTTTTGATGAAGTTTAAAGAGCTTTTTTTTGTTCTTTATCCATGTTCAATTTCTGGTCATTTAAACCTACATAACTTATAGAAACATGTTGCCGAACTTTGACTCGGAGCTTGTTTTTTCCCAGATTTTTACTGTGAAAACACTGCCTGGGTGCAACTTTGAGATATCATAACTTTCTCCCACTTCATCCAAATTGCATCATTCTTTTTCGTTTGAAAGCTGTAGTTTTCTACTATAGGATTTGAAATTTTCAGCTTAATTAGATATAATTTGTTTCTCCGTTTCATGCCTGAAAGTTGAACCATAGAGGGTTTTCAGGCCTGTATATTTTTGGTTTTTGAACTGTTGCAAACATGGTCCGAGTCCAAGTTTGAGGCAGCGTAACTTTTTCATTTCCAGTCGTAATTCATTAGTTCTTTTTTTGTTTGAAAGATGAAGTTTTCTAGTTTGTATACACTAACTTTTAGTTCAATCAAAGTTCGTTCGGCCACCTATTTTATATCCAAAAATTGAACCCAGAGAAGATTTCAGACCTGAGTATTATTTTGGCCAAGTGTTTTATGTTCTTTTTCCATCAGATTTTTGACTTGTACTTCATGTTTTTGTGATATTTATAAAATGCTTTAAGGGCTATGATGCTTATCAATAGGCTAGCTAAGTTTTAATGAATTTGAAATTATAATTTGATTTGAATTTGAATTGAATTTGAATGACGGTTTTTTGTTATTTCTTTCATTTGGAGCACAGATTTTTCCAAACAATTTTGAAATAATTTCTAAAAATAAGTTGGCATTTCATATAATTATTATGCAATATTTTAAAATTATTTTAAGCCATAAAATCTATTTATTATCTATAATAAGGGAATTTTCAAATATCGTCTTCAAAATTTATTCCGGAAAATTGTTTTACACTAAAAGAAATATTGCTATCTATTGCATGTAGAATAGTTATAAGATGGCGTTTTGATGCTCGTTGCTATTTTACTATTATCAAAATGAAAACAAAGTAAGAATAGCGTGATAACGCGTTGTAAATAACCACGCATGCAATTTCAGAAGTGGGAATGAGAAATTTTTTATCGGCCGCTTCTTCTATAATTAAAACCTACTCACGTTTTTATCCCCCTTTTTATTTTCAAATCAAACCAAAACCCTAAAATCAATCATCTTTACCGTGGCTTCGGATGGTTGAAGGCTGAAGGGTGAAGGATGCGGGAAGGTTAAAGAACGACTGCGACGACTATGCTCCAATCGCCAACGACTTCAAGTGGCGACTGCGACTTCGCTACGGACCGCGGCAAGACTGGCGACTGCAACATCTCCAATGGACAACGACTCCATGACCATCACCAATCGACAGGAATGGAACAACGACCATGACTCCAGGCTCAGCAAAGCTAGAGACAACATAGACAGCTTCCAATCGATCGTTGATTTTGGTTATTTATTGCTTGTTTTAAAAAAGGTACTTAATTTTGGATTCTAATTTTTATACACTTCTAGAAAAAGTTTTAGAAGTAAATCATCATTCATATATTTTTAAAGAAAGGACTTGGTATATTTTAGAAATAAATATTGTTTCTGAAAAGCTTACCTGTTTCAAGGTGTAGGAAACAATGACCAGACAGTTCTTGTTTTGGGTGCAACAAATCCACCATATGCTTGATAAGTTTTAGTTTTGATCGCTTTGGTCACAACTTTTAAAGTATTATGTTAGTTTGTATTTTGGTTGCTAAGTCTGTTTCTTGACATTGTTTAATTTTTTTTATACAGCCCATTCTAAGACGTTTTGATAAGCGAATCTACATTCCTCTACCTGATGTCAAAGCTAGACAACATATGTTCAAAGTCAGATGCTCTTGCTTGGACTTATTTATATGATTGACATAAGACAATCAATATAGAAGTGACCGGGATTGGAGCTTGTAAGATGATGAACTTTGTACAATAACAACCAAACAACAGACGCAATAGCATAGTACCAAGGTGTAATGTCATACACCCAATTTACATGGTGAGTTTTTCCCTTTCTTTTGTGGTTGTTATAGTTTAGATCGTGCTAACATGATACTGTATTAATGCCATTTATCTTAAACAACAAGCAAATGAACTTTTGGAAAAAAACTGCAGTTATGTTCAATTTTCGATCTGAGATAGTTTAATTTTGAAATTTTTAGTTGTAAATGAATAAGCGTGCATTTAATAATGAATGAGAAGCTGTGAGACAAAATTAGTGGTGAATTAGAGGGCATGACCTCATGTTTCAGGAAGGAAAATATGATTTAGCCTTTTTCCCTTATCAGTGTTTAACTCGCATTTTTCAAAAGTGAATAAATTAGAGCTTAAATATAAACTAACTGTCACTTAATAAGTTGATTTATTTTGAAATTGTTTGGACCTGTACAAAAAGATTTACGACTTTTCAAATTGCTTAGTTTTGTTAAAAGTCAAATTTACGATCTATCAGATTATGACATAAATAGAATGTTCTATCAAATTTATGATCTATCAAATTGCTTAGTTTTGTTAAAAGTCAAATTGCTTAGGTTAACTCACAATTTGATGTAAGTTTATAAAAGTAAATGTTCTAGTTTTCAAACCTTTGATTTCGAGCATTTCAAATGTAGAGTGGACTGATGAACAATTGCTAGAGTTGGACTGTCTAGATGACATGATGTTTTAATTCATTTATAAATACATGGTTAGCGTCATTTACCTTTGCACCGTACCAAAGCTCAAACCTGATGTTGTTTTCTGTACATATGCTGGTTAGATTCATTTCATATTCTTTAAATTCATCTTTGCACAATGACACGTACAAAATATAAGCCTATATGTGATTGTTATATCATGGGGTAATACACTTTCTACCAGGAGGTGTTTGTAAAACACAAATAGCATGGGTTTGTTTTAGGAAACTCCATCTTCTATATGCAGAAGATGCTTTCTCTAGTCTAATTAATGTCTGAATACATGATGGAAGTATTTAGCATCCTAGACAACGTTAGCATGCTGCTTAGTTTTATTAGCACGTGAATCTGTGATATAAAAGCATGCCACTTGTATATGAATTGTAGATGAAGCAAAACATCACATGATATGACACAAATACTGATTCTTCATTGTTCTTACTCGGTTAGATTTTAGAACAATTTTACAAGCATTTGTAATTTGGAATGTCTTTATACATAAAACATGTAATATAATCAAGGTTATGTATAAATGTACATACAATCAACTTGAATAAACTCAATATTTTAGATCTGAATAGTGCGAATTCATGTCTAGTTCTGATTGGAGGAGATGGCGCTTTTAGGGATGAGAGGCCTCTCCGTCTTCATTAGCGACGTCCAGAATTGTCAGAATAAAGAGCAAGAGAGAGTCCGGGTCGACAAGGAGCTCGGTAATGTCCGTTCCCGTTTCAAGAGCGAGAAGGTAATTCTTCAGGGTTTTTGTGATGCGATCTGAACATGAATTTTAATTTACAAATTTAGAGAAATTCAATGTTTTTCTCATCCTATTTTGGGTTATCATTAAATTCACATTTGTAGGAGCAAGGAGATTCTGATGATACTTCAGGTTAGTCTAAGGAGGAGATGGGCCATGTTGTACCTTCTCATTGGACAGGCGAACATAAAAAAACTGAAGAGGATGAAGTACTTCACAATATCACAAGTGATGTAGATAATGATGATAATGCTTATAACTCAGAAACAAAAGATGATAGACATGAATATGGTGATGCCTTTGGAGATGAAGCAGATGAGGAAGACGCAGCTGAGGCTGAATGGTCATACATCACCGATGTTGATGACAAATAGGATTCATTAGGTTTATTCTTTACCTATTTCTACAATTTATTGTTATGATTCATCAAGTTTTGCTTTAGGAATGCTTCCTTATGAAGTCTTATATTTTATTTTCTATTTGTATTTAAACATATATTTTTTTAACTTAGGTTTCTTCTCTATTCATTAATGGCAACAATTAGATGGACAAGTGAATTTTCTTCTGACATTTTTCAACATCTTAAATTTGCAGGCATTCTTGTTGATATTTTTCTCTAAACTAGGGGACAAAACTTTTTTCATTGCAGTAAGTTAACCAATTTATTCTATTATTATCTAATATAACATTTCTGTGTACTGTATTGTATCAGTTAAAATGTATTAAATGTAAGATTTTCTGAACATATGAATAATATGTATTACCTCCATAATTCGATGCTAATTATATATTCTCAAAAATTAAGCAAAAATGAGTTGCAATGCAACTGATTTGTAATTTGCAACTTAGTTTCAAAACCGAGTTGCGTTTCAATTTGCAAAACGGAGTTGCAATGCAACCTAGTTTGCAACTGTGTTGGAAATTGCAACTTAGTTTTGAAACTAGATTTGCAAATTGCAACTGATGGTGATTAATTGATTGTTGACTCAACCTATAATAGCCTGGTTAATTTGGGACGAGGAAGTCGCATAAGGGTATTAATGATACTAAAGCTACAAAATCGAACTGTAGTTTAAATCATAATCATTTGTCCATCTTGAGGAAATTCTTATGTTTTTTACTTTTCTATGTGTTTTGAATTGCTCTTTGTTGACTGATTACTTGTATTCTTTAGGTGTGCATTAGACATCTTTGGGTTGCATTTTCAATTTTGATCGAAGGACTTGATGTTCTAATATTGGTCCTTGTTGGGGTTTCAACATTGCCTATAAATATAATCATTGGTAAGCTTATTTTAATTGACTTGCTATGGTTTATCATTGTGAATTGAATACAAAGACAGAAAAATTGCGTGTAACTTTTTTTAAATAAGTATGCAAATATTACACAATTGAAAGATAAATAAGTAGTAATCTCTCCAAAGTATTAGACATTGATACAATATTCCCTCTTGGAGACTATGTTGTTTGGTCGCAATAGATAAATACAGAAAATTAGAAAAATCTACTTTGAATTAGCAACTAAGCTCATATTCTGTAAAAGAATGGATTAGTGATATCGATTCTCATGAATTAGTGTGCATGTGTTTGGAAAAGAATAAACAGTACCTATTGTGTTCTTTTTGCTCTTTATTTCATTGGGTTTCTAGCTCCATCTATTTACAAATTTGGATTATTAATCATTTCTCTTTACCAAAGTTGCTGTTACTGTCATGAATTTACGGTTTACATGCAACATTTTATTAGATCTCAGGTTTATTAATAATTTCTCTTTACCCAATTCGTAATATAGGATATTTGCAATGAGTGTTTTATGTTTTCCTCTTAATTTTGCTATGGTATACACCACTGTTGAAGTATACAGTCATAAAATGGATTTATTTGAAATAAGTTAGTAAGGAAAGTTTAAGAATGATCACCTCAATCCTGTCAAAAATGTTTTTGTGTTAACTTATCATGTTTATCAAATTTCTATAGTGTAAATCGAAAGAAGATTGGCAGAAGTGAAGCGTATTATAGATAAGTATCCTGACAGAATTCAAAGTGAATTTTGAAGTTCTATTGCTAATATTGCATATCTTGAATTCATGGACTCGTCTTTTGTGAATTCTTTTAGCATTTTAGGCGATTGTTGAGAAGGCAGACAGAATTGATTTTCCAGACATAGATAAGAAAAAGTTCGTGTTTTTACACAGTTGTTTCATCAAATTCTTAACTAAAATGATTTATTTTTGAAGTTATAGCTAATAGTCTCTTATCTGCAGTGTAGATGTTCTTTCTTCAAAACTTGAACTCATATTCAATCACATAAATAACCATTCATATACAAGCTGACTCCAACTTAATGACAAACCTGACTACACTTTGGGGGGAGAGACAATATGGTTGAAAAGGGCGAGGAAAGTTTTAACTGGTAAAACAAGCAAGGTGATTTAATTCATACACTTAAATATAGTTTGTTTACACATATAAAACTATAACTTGGAATAATGATAAATCTTGGTGGCATCTTTTCCTTCATTTGGTAATAGTTTGATGCATGTTTTTGCCAAAATTAACATTTTAGCTATAATTGAATCTACTTTTAGGTTTTGGTTGTCTAAAAAATGTGGCGATTTGATATCTACTCTTCAAAAATGAAAATATTTATTCTCATCACTTTGCTGTTATAGGCATGCTTAAGTGCCGCTTAAGCAAAAATCACTTATGCTTAAGCGCTTTTCCCTATATGTTTTCCTGCTCTCCACTGAAGCATCCAAAGCTTATTTTCTTGGACCGTGAATTCAATATCATATTGTCATAATAGAAAAGAAGAATGATTTTATATCACTTTAAGGATCAAATATCATATTATGGATATTTGGGGAGGAAATGCACCATTATATCTTTATAATGGCTTTCTAGAATGCTGCAATTCTCCATACGTTCTGCATATGCTTCTGGTATTATTTGTTTCAATGTCTCTGGTGTCCTGATTCCAGCAACTACATCTTTACCCTGTATATTTGGAACTTGTTTTTATAATATATTTAGACTGTTATTATAATATAGTCCTGCTTCTAGGCTATCCAGTCCTGTGCACGGTTTCGTTGGCGTCATGTACGACTTAAAAGGCAAAATTGAAGAACTTCAATCTGCAATTGCCAATGCAAGAAATGAATTATCTGCTTTCATAGGGCTAGCTACATTTGGCCCTTTAGTGCCTCCATATGCACCTGATCTGGAAAAGAATGAAATGGGACAGTTTGAAGCAGCAATGATAGTGGCTGCAGAAGCAACAAGGGAACAACAGTTAGAGCTGGAGGTAACGAGTTTTGTTTAGCAACAACAAAATGGTGGTCGGGTTGCCAGGATTACAATTTCCCAGGAATCCGTGAATGATCTTATGAATCAGCATCAGTATCTGTCTCTTGACCAGTGTCAGCTGCCTGAGGATCATCATACTCAGTTGCATCGAGGTCAGCATCAGCTTCTAGATCAGTATATGCAGTTGCATCCATGTCAGCATCAGCTTCTAGATCAGAATCGTCATCAAGTGCAGCAAACATTAGGAATGGTAACATAAGGAGGTACGAGCAGCAACGAAAACTTATTTGCCGATTGTATGTATGCACATCCACGTATGGTAGTTGAATATTTATTGAGTTTGTTCTCCTCAGTGTGAATGATTTTCACGTTAACTCCTAGTAGGATTATTAGTTTCTGTTATTGGTGTTAGACCAAATCTTGCATCCAGACTCATTTTCATGTCAATTCCTGGTGTCATGATTTTATGGCATGTTGTATACTTTGTATTAGTCAATCGCCTACTGAAATAGTGTGATGACTATTTAGTGTTTGCATTATGAATCCGATTTAACTTTGTGTACACTTTTTTGATGAATTGATTCTCAAGCATTACTTTTGCTTTACAGGTAGATAGATGACTGTGGTGCAAAAAAAGGAATGGTTGATGTAGTGGATAATGTGGTTTCTGTTGGGTTTATGAAGGCTTCCTGGGCGGGGTCTGGGTGGATGGAGGCGATGGCGATCGATGTAGATTGCTAGGCAGAGGTGGAGAAAACAAATGAAAAATGCTTTAGTTCATAGTGCAAGACATTGACAGGTGGAGTGTAAATGGTTAGGAGTATAGATTGACTGATTTAGTTCATTTTTATGTACCATATTAGGGCACAGATTGATCAGAATAACAGGCTCATTAGGGGTTATGCTAGTTTCAGTAACTTAGTCTTTGGCGATGCATCTTTTGTACTTATACATGCTTGTATATATTGACCAACATATGTATGTTTGTGTTTCTTCTTCATAGGTGTTGTATGATGCTTTTGAGGTTGATACATGATGTCGCACTCTTTCTCCTTGAAATCGGTCATGCTTATCGACGGTCATTAAAATATTTTTAGTATGTATCGTTTTGATATGCTACACTCAATTTGTGTACTTATATTTAATTTTTATCACAAATATTTATGTTTAATTCTTCACGTATGAAATATTATGGATATATATATATATATAATTTTTTATAGCGTTCTAACTATGCAATAAAAAGAAAAATTGTTCAGCTTTGTTATACTATAGCATCATGTTAGTGCTATACAAAATATTTTGCAAAGAGTAAATAGTTTTCATAGCAATAGGACGGTGCTATAATAGATAGTAATGAATTTTCTATAGCATTTCAATGTGTCATAAAAGGTTGACACGATGATTCCATAGCGCGTTCAAATGCTATAATAATATAGCATGTCGACATATTTATAGCAACTAAAATGCGTCGTAAAAAGTTTTGTAGCACGTTTCATAATGCTATAGAAAAGCAGTTGCACAAATATGGCCTATTTTAGATGGCAAGAAAAATACGTTTTCCATTGCAAGTATAACATGCTATAGTATCTACCAGACTTTTTACAACATGTTGATCTATGGCGATTATAGAATTGCTATAGAAAGTTTTTATATCGGTTTTTACACGCTATAAAAAGTCCTTTTTGTTGTAGTGTTAAAAGCTTGTTTTCGCAAATTATTTTATGTATAAAATACACGTTTTTGTACTATTTGAACGTATGAGAAAGAGAATTAAATGATTTAGTAAAACGCGTGGTATGAGACATGTGCGTTTACTATTTCAGCTAATTTCGGACTTGTACGATCGAAGCTATTTGAGATTATTGATTCTGAGATGTTTTTCCATTTTATGGCATATTTTAATTTTGATAATTCCTGTTTATTGGAATTATTTAAGATGGCCAATATTTGGAAAATATTATGGTTTGAGATTTCCTCTATATAGGAGTATGGTCGATGAGATCCATCACGATGTTCTATTTACTTGCCAATGATATAAGGCAAGTCTTGAGTTTATGATTTCATATTTTGAGATTTATGGTTTCTGAGGAGCTATCATGATGTTATCACTTATCGATGAGAGGAAACAAGTTAAGATGCCATTTAATACTTGTCGATGAGATGAGACAAGTATGGTGTCTCTTTATCACTCGCCGATGAGACCAGGCGAGATATGATTTTCTGAGTTTTGTAATGTTTCTAGTGTGGCATCGAGTAACGGCTAGTAAACCGCTAAGTGCGAATGTGTGGTATGTGACACACGTTAACACTTTTCGGGTTTCTATCCATGAGTTTGTGACATATTCACGATGTTTACCTAACAGAACTACTTTGAGAGGTGTTAGTGTAGCGTGCTGCCTTTTCGCACGCTTCAAATCAACACACGTGCCAATTCAAAACCATACGGAAGGGCGGATTTTTAATGGGTAAATAAGAAAAATAGAGCAGAAATAAAATAAACCAGAATCTTACAGCGGAAGGATAAAATATAATAATAAAATATACAGTTCATAAAACTGTTTACAAAACATTTGATTCTTCTTTATACAATTAAATATTAGAGTTCACATACCAATAAATATCAATGCAGCGGAATTAAATGGTGTAGTGGAATAATAGTAGATAATAGTAATACAAATCTTCGTCTTCGTCCTCCAGAGCTAGAACTTCAAATCCTGAAATGCTCGGACTGACCCGAGCGAATTTAAAAGACAAAACACTCGAGTCGGAACTAAAAGAACTTATGTAAGTTAAATTAACAGAAGTAAATATGAGTGCAGTAACTCAAAAGATGCTCGGGATTTACATCTCTTAAGGATCCGTTAAACTATTTACTATGTAATATATTTCGCTATTATAATAGTGTCTATAGTGAAATAAACATACTTTTAAATAGCATCAAGGCTTTACATTTTCCACCTTAACACGTAATAGCCCAGTAGTCAATCCAATATCATAGTCCCTCCTGATCGGGAAGCCACCGGAGGATACCAGACGGTCTACGGGAGAAATCCAAACTCGTACAAGGCGTGATAGGGTAGGTGACACGGCATAACTAGGCAATGTCAGGGTAGATATACCAATTACGCTTCCAGGTCGGTGGTAACGCGTAGCGCACAGCTACCGCCCACCTCGAGCCACACCCCCAAATTAAAACCAAAAGTGGCCACTGAATCAATCCAAAGTCAAAGTATAATATCGAAGGGATGTGTCCGATCAAAGGTGCCACCTTATTAACCCGTCGATCGCTCCTGTTTTAGCCACCTTATGCTAACTCACGGGAGTCGGGTCCACGTATTTACCTTCAAGGAAACGCCACCACCATCCTACATCATTCTGGAATCTCCACCACGTACACGGTTGTTAAAGTGGTTTTCAGAGTTGGCAGAGAGTATGACAACTTCCGATCCCAGTCTCTTCGACAACCAAACGTTATTATAACACCGCGGTCTTTAAAATAGTTTCTACTTTAAAAATCAGAATATAATTATCCATTTCAAAACCCATAAATACGATATCATTTCCTTTTAAAACCTAATAAATATGATATCATTTTATTTCAAATATATTTCTTCTCTAAAATCATGCCACTTTTAATTTTATAATATCTCAAAACCAAATATTTGAACTTTAACTTTCAACATAATACTTCGCAATCCGTAGTTTTAAAGCCATAACTTTGAAAACATAAATGGTTTGGATATTCAACATTATATAAAATAAAATAGTTGAATTTAAAATTTCTTTAAAAGTAAATAATTCTCGCGCCTTCACAAATTTTATTTACTTCAAATTCAGTCTAAACCCATAACCTTTAGATTCACTTTAGTTGAATAAAACACTTCGATTTTTAATATTTTCAAACTTGAGTATTTAATGAATTTTAAAACTAAGGTTGGAAATTTCTATTCAACAATTCATTTCTTATTATTTAGTTTTGAAAAGTTTACATGATAAATCCATAACCATTTAAAGTAAACTCAATTTATTAACACTATATATTTCCTTCCATTTATTTATACTAGAATTATTCATTAAATCTAGTTATAAATATCATAACTTTTAAAATGTCCTATTTAAACCAATTAACATTAACTTATGGAGTTAAATTTTTAAATAAGCTCAATTCAAATTAAATTTTCAATTTATCTTTCAATCTTAATTGATTGGAATCATTTAAGACTATATATATATATACCGGATCTTAAACCTGTACTCCATCATATAATATAAATTATCAAATTCCATTTTTCAACTTCTTCATTTTTATTTAACAAATTATGCATAGCTTAAATTTGATAATTTAATAATATATATGTATATATAAAATATATTTATATCATATCAAAATTTAATATTTATTAAACCGTATCATATCCAAACCATAAAATTATTTCAAAAATATTTTTATATATATACCGCGGTGCCTGTATATAATTTTCTATCCTATGGTCAAGTGATACGGATATTTATCATTTCAATCCGTAATTTAAAAATATAATGCGGTTGTATATCATTTCAAACCGCAATCCCGAATGAAATGAAAATGCATGATGACTTGCAGTTTATATAAGATAGAACACATCATCCATTCATCCAGTATCAATCATCAACCAATTTATTTCAATCATCATCAATTTGTTTCAATCATCATCAATTTAAACAAACATCAATATATAACATATACAATATAACAGGAAATAAATGGCAGTTATTAACTAATAGTTTATATTCAAAATAAAGATAGTAACTGTTTAACTAGCAGTTCTATGCAAGTAAATAAATTTTAACTGTCAAATTTATATGCAATTATAAAATTAATTAACAATCAAATTAAATAAATGCGATTTAACAGAGATAATGAATAAAACATGCCAAACAGTCATAAATAAATTTCTACTCATATCAAAAGTCAATTTAACAAACATAAGAAATCTTAGAATTGTGAGTGGGTTAAAACACTCACCTTTTGAATTTAAATCGAATTTAAATCCGATTTAAAGCCAAAAATTCGACGGTCCCCAAATCTGTCCAAACCAGCGTCCGGAATTTTATTACGATCCTAACAAAAAAAATTTCGCGTGAAACGGATAAAGTATGAGAAAGTTATGTCAAAAATTGCTATTGGAAACAAAATTAAATTTAAATAAACAATAAAAGAAACAACCTATACCATGCGTCCACGTGGCCTTCTTCTCCCACGCGCAGAGTAGCTCCAGGAACCAAAAACGCGATCGAGCATACCCTAGCCGCCACTTCCTGAAACCCTAAACCCATTTTTCTTGACCACTCTATCCCTTCCACCTATATCTGAGGCCGCCACCTCGTTCTCCACCCCAGGCCGCACCTTGTAGCCGCGCGCGCAGGCTCCACCTGACCCAAAGGTCCCTATGCCGAGCACGAAAACCGACCATAAAGCCCCCAATTCGCGTCACATCCAGTGACCGTCTCGAAATTCGAACCGTACGGATGCGCTCAGAACAATGATCTCCACCTACTGCCAATCTCCGATCGAAGCCTCGTCGAGTATCCGCCGTCGAAACCTATAACCCATAACGGACGGCCGCGATGAAAACTTTGATTTTTGAACAAACCGAAACCCGAATCGGAAAACCGATAGTACCAGCAGATTACGCTATCCAAGAACTATGACATACGATTTTTGTGAATTTTTCTGGAGACTTTGAATTTTTTGACTTTTGATTTGGATTGAAACTGGATCTAGGGTTTGCAGCGATTTGAAAGGAGGAGTTGAGGGAAATGAACGCACAAAGAAATGAAGATAGATGGAGGCTAGGGTTTATAACTGGATTTATATATGTAGGTTAGAAATAGAGAAGATGGATCCGATAAACAAACGTGCTGAACGATAATTGGCCCAAAAAGCCCGTTCTGTCCCCGGAACGAAATTGGGGAAACCCATATATCGAAATAGGTGTTTTAAAATATTCTGAATGCGATGGAAAAAGTTTCACGTCCAAATTCGATCGTATGAAGTAGTTATGCTGAAATCAATATTTTCAAATTGATTTCAAATAAATCGATTTCAAGGCGTTTCGCGTTCGTACGATCAAACGACAAGTCCAATCGCTCCGAAACTTGAAACCCTATAATAATTCACTGATACGGATCCGATGAAACTGGTTTCGTCGAAATCCGAGTCAATGGCCGAAAATGACTATTTTATATTAATTAAATAAATTAAATAAATTGATTAAATCCAATTTTATATTTTAAATTCTAAAATTGACAATCTTATCATCTTTATATTACTCAAACATTTACAATGATTTTAACAAATTTAAATGTCCATATAGAGAAGATAAATTTATCAATTCCAAATGTAAATCTCACTTTTAATAATTAACTTCATTGAATTCACAAAATTATAAATAAAATCCTCAAAATTCCATTTAGTTAAATAAATAAATTATTATTCCATTCATAATTTCAAATAGAAGTGTCAACCATTGGATTTAAGATTATCACCTAAATATTTCACATTTTCAACTTAATTTCCAATTAACGTAACATTTTATTATTAAATTTTAAATTAATTGCAATAAATCCAAATAAATACATAAAGCTTGATTCATGTTTAAACATTTAACTCATTTGACTGCAATTAACCTTTTATGGTAAATTAAATTCCGATATATTAATGAAACTTTATTTCCATTCTTTATATTCACAAATCATCATATCATGAAGAACGTTTACGTTATTTCCCATTTATTACCTTAATTTATTTATCGTAACATTTAATTTATATTTATTGCAATGATTTCCGACTTTATTGAAGGAACTAAGTATATAACTCATAACAATTGTGGTAAAAACTCTTAATCCCACATTTGTAAGTACTTCATTATCCGTTATATCTATTAATTAAATAAATTCCATTTTTAAGTCCGTTTAAATGTATTCCTAAGTACCCATTTACTTTTCCCAATAAATTTGAATTCCATTCATTTACCATACAATTACTTTCCCATTCACACCTTATTATCATCCCACAATTATTGCAATTTATATTCTTATATTGATTTTACACAATTACCATTAACTTTACATTTAATTACTATTCAATGTATATTTATTCATTAATCAATTCGATACTTACTTTTCTTTCCTTCTATTTGATAAATAACCTAGTATACATTTACATACCTTAATTTCATTCCATTCATTTATGGGTATTGCATTTTAATTTAATTTATTAGCTAATACCAACATTATTACCATTAATTACAATTGGATTCCCAATTTTACTCAATATCCTGAAAAAATAACACATATATTAATCAAATCCTTACATTTGTTTTTCTCATATTCCATAAAAATCAAATCATAACATTTAAATAATTTTATTGAATTGGAATTTCATTCAAGTCGTAAATTATTAACTTGCAATAACATGATTCCTTAATTTATTCCAATTACCGTTTACACTCTTTTTTTGCATTAAATCAATTTAATATTTTCATTAATTTCTCTTATTAAATTTTATATCCAGGTAAGAATCCTTTTTCTACTTAATTCAATTTGGATTTTATTCAAATTTCTATAAATAGGTTTTAAGTCACCATTTACATAATTTATTTTTAGCCTTCATTTTAACATTTATTTATCCCCTTTATTGTTTCTACTAAAAATAAATTACAAAAAAAATCCTATTAAATAAACAAATTAAATTGTCGAAATTTACGGGTCGTTACACTCTCCCCCACTCAAAATTTTTCGTCCCCGAAAAGGAAAAGAAAGGAAAAGAAGAAATAAGAAAGCAATATATCTTTCTTAATTAAATTTATGAACAAATAAGTTTACAAAACAAAATAATTTAACATAAAATATACCAATTTATACCCATTTAAATCCTTTATACATAAATTGTTAAAGTTTGTAAACATTTTCAAATTTTTCTAAGTCCAAAATTTACGGAAAATTTTGGCAGAGTCACCTTTGTACGGAGAGGCTTGGTAGAAAACATAATATAAATATAACCATATACAGAAATATTTTCCAAAATAATATATATCCCTACACAGGAAAATATATGAAATAGCGCTATAAACCGTAATCCGAAAACGTACCTATTTGTCGGGCAATTTACGCTAAATTTATGGAACCAAAAGCAGTAGCAATCGCTTCCATAACTTGCATTTCACGTGTAAAATCCAAAGGGCTAACAATTATATAAAATGAAATATACTTAAGTGGTTTTAACTACCAACAATAAATCAATACAGTAACCATCAATTTCAACAACAGCATATACAAAAATTTCAAAGCAACCATTCAATCAAACAACCAAATAGTTGTTCGGGTTCAAAACTTTTAAATTGTACGAAATGAAGAATAAACCATTAGCGCATCATTTACTCAACAGTCTTAGATAAAACTAAATAGATTATTCATTCACCCGAATCCAAATTTTAAAGTATCCTTGCCCAAACAACCATCAACTAAACAACAACAATCCAAACAACAATCAACTTAACTTTTTATTAATTTCCTTTCATACCTTTGTCGTTCGATTTTCTTTTTTACTTATGCAATGATTTATCCTTTAAATTTACATTTACTCATTAAATGTTTGCTTCATTTAATTTTTCTTATTACTTACAATTATTCAATCCCATTAACTCAGGTCAGGCCAGTTTCTTTTATTTCGTTATAATTATTCATTCATTTATTATTGCATGTCCTCATTTATTTACACTTTAATTATTTAAGTTTATAATCATCTATTTGTCATACTTACCTTTAATAATATTTACTTGGTAAAATTTCGATTATAACTTAAGTTTATAACATTAAGTTCTCATTTAATAGCAGATTCATTGGATACTTTCATCATTTCAAATTTCTACTTGTATAATATCTACTACAATCTCTTATTAAACATTTCAACTTTTAATATTTGGTAAGTTATATATATGTTATTTAAGGGTGTAATTCAAAAGTTATACAAGTTTTCCCATTTCTTTTAATTAATTCATTATTCAATAAATTTTTTACCTTTTCCTTATAAGTTACAATTTCAACTTCCTTTTTATTTCCTTTATAACTTAGCCTTAAATCTCTTACCTAAATTAGAGGTTTCAATTATTAATTACTTACCTTTCATTTCACTACAATAATTGAAACAGTTAAATAATGGAAATTTAAGAATTTGATACAGGGTTAAATTTCAATTTCTTTTAAAACAATGAATAAATATATTCTTACAACTTATATATCTCTAATTATATTTAAAAAAATTTAAAATTTATATTTGTTTAAAATAAATCTGTAGTAAAACTACTGCATTGGCCTTTCCACTTCGAAACTCGAAAATGAAAGTCGATGATGCGGCCGCCATCACCGAAATTATTTTCCAGCGACAGAGAGGAAAGTAAAAAAAAATTTCTTCCTGGAATTTCTTTAAAACCATGTTTCAAATTATATTGAAATGTTTATATCAGAAAATATTTATAAACAATATTATTATATTCCAAAATTTATTCGAAAGAAATTTCAAAACCCCAGACTTAAGTTCTAAGTTTTCCTAATTTCATTTATTTCATTTTTCAATCTTATTTCTATTATTATTTATACACTTTACTACCTAACAACCAATCTATTGCAACCAAATATAGATATCATTTGAAAATTTTAATTTATATATAGAAAATATAATAGGTAAAATTATTTCATTCACCTATATTAAAACAAATATTATGTCGGTCGGTCCTATTAAGTGCTTAAAAATCCCTATTGATGTCATAGCGTCCCATGCACCAACCAGAATTTATAAATACAAAGCGGAACAGATTAACACAATATTAAAATCTTTTATAACACTAACAAATACGCTCTCTCATATATACACTCAGCGACTCACATAGGGTATTACTACCCTGTTAATAAAGAGTCAGACCCCACAAAGCTAAGGTTTATCGCTAAACCAAAGCTCTGATACCAACAGTTACGTCCCGCCTTTTCGCACGATTCAAATCGACACACGTGCCAATTCAAACCATACAGAAGGGTGGATTGTTATGGGGTAAATAAGAAAAACAAAGCAGAAATAAAATAAAACAAGATCTCACAGCGGAAGGATAAAATATAATAATAAAATATACAGTTCATAAAACTGTTTACAAAACATTTGATTCTTCCTTATACAATTAAATATTGGAGTTCACATGCCAATAAATATCAATGCAGCGGAATTAAATGGTGTAGTGGAATAATAGTAGATAATACTAATACAAATCATCGTCTTCATCCTCCAGAGCTAAAACTTCAAATCCTGAAACGCTCGGACTGATCCGAGCGAATTGAAAAGATAAAACACTCGAGTCAGAACTAATAGAACTTATGTAAGTTAAATTAACAGAAATAAATATGAGTGCAGTAACTCAAAAGATGCTCGGGATTTACATCTCTTAAGGATCCGTTAAACTATTTGCTATATAATATATTTCGATATTATAATAGTGTCTATAGTAAAATAAACATACTTTTAAATAGCATTAAGGCTTTACATTTTCCACCTTAACACGTAATAGTCCCAGTAGTCCATCCAATACCATAGTCCCTCCTGATCGGGAAGCCAACAGAGGATACCACACGGGCTACGAGAGAAATCCAAACTGGTACAAGGCGCGATAGGGTAGGTGACACGACACAACTAGGCAATGCCAGGATAGATATACTGTAACAACCCGCATAATTAACGATTTTATATTTAAATGTTTTATTTAAATATAGCGTCGTTAGTCGGATTTTGGGTCCGAAATGTTACTTTTTGCAAATGGCCGAATTGGGTCTCGAAACCACCTCCATTGATTCCAAAATGGCGTTTGCGATCTTTTTGAGTATAAGCTTTGATATATTTGGAGTAAGTCGAATTTTGCTATTTGTTAAGTGGGGTTTTGGGTTTGGGTTTCACCCAAACTGTTCTATAAACCAACTCAGCCCTTCTCTCCTTCCATTCACTTATTCATTTCATTAAACTTAAGCTAAAAACTGATAATGGTGGAAGAGAATGGGAATTAGAAACTCCTAGCCCTAGTTTACTTGCGAATCCAAATTCTTGCTCCAAAATCATAGAGAAGCTATTGGTAAGTCTCTCTTCTTCTTCTTCTCCAACTCTTTCTCCTTCAATTTCAGAAAGTTTTCCTAAACCTAATTTAGGAAAATACTTGTTTGTTCTTAGATTGAAGCTTGTTGGGTTGTAGTAGTGATTAGTTGGTCTTCTCCTTGTGATTTAGCTCCTCCATCTTCTTTGTTTGTGAGATTAAAAGGTGAGTTTTGAACTCACATCTACTTCTTTTGATATCATTGATGTTAGGAATGAATTCCTAATATACGTTCATGTTCAATTGCTTTCGAATTGGATTGTTTTGGTGAAATTACCAAATATTGGATTTTGAAGCCAAATCTATGAAAAACCTTATATGGTTGATGTTTATGTTGTTCGGAGTGTTTGGGTGTGTTGTTAAGGTCGGGTAGTCATTTGACGTAAGCCCATAATCAACACGCATCCGATCGCTTTCGATTTGCTTGGCCATAGTTGGCCTAGGTTCAGGAATTGCCTGGCCATCTGGTTTCAGACGTCTGAAATGCCCATTTCAGACGTCTGAATATTGTCCTTGGAAGAAATTTACTTCCAGATTCAGACGTCTGAATTTTATATTCCAGACGTCTGAATTGGTTAAATTTCGACCAGAAAGGAAATAGGAAAAATATTGCCTATTTCAGACGTCTGGATGGTTGGATTCAGACGTCTGAATTCTGTTGGGAAAAACCAATTGATTTCCAGATTCAAACGTCTGAATCCATTCTTTCAGACGTCTGAATATGCTGTTTTTGGCATATTTGCCTTGTTCGTTTAATTTTCCAAATTTGATCGATGTATATTGATTCCAATTAGTTGTTTATGCATATTTGACCTTGATAATTCCTTTTGGAATTCATTCACGGGTTTTTATAAATTATTTCTTCAAATCGTATTAAAAGTTCGCTTCTCCGATTTATAAATTCTATTTAAACCACACGTACAATTTCGCACTTCGAGCAAAGTGGAAGGGTGATTAAATGGTTGGGCAAAACACGGACCATGAATCTGTGCGTTTATCTTTTCTATTAATCCCCGACCTATTCAATTGATCGTTTTGACCTTCGGGTTTGGTTTACCGATGATATGAGGTGAATTTTGTACTGCTTTGAGTGTGAAATAAACTAACGGATAGTAAACTGTTTAGTGCGAACGGGTGGTTATGGGACTCACGTTACCACTTTTCGGATTCCTTTCTGGGAGTTTGTGACACATATTGTCTTTGGGATAGTGTCTTCGGTCTGTCTCCTTCTGGCTTGTTGCCTTTAGTATCGCTTTCGATGTTGGCCGTTATGCGCCACATGGGTGATATTGGGTTGCTATAGGATCGCTTCCGATGTTGGCCGTTATGCGCCACATGGGTGATATTGGGTTGCTATTGTATCGCTTCCGATGTTGGCCGTTATGCGCCACATGGGTGATATTAGGTTGCCCTATTGTATTGCTTTCGGAGTTGGTCATTCGTTACCGCTCGAGCAATTTTTATGATGTTTCAATTGAGATGTATATTCCCTAGGTATCGCCCCTCGGTGTAGGTCTTTTTGAACCACACGATATGTAGTGATCACCTTGTGAACTTGTATACCATATTGGTATTTGTTATTTGCCTTTTGGCTTGTTTTGGGATATTCCTATCCTTTGTTTCTATGAGTTGCCGATGATATGAGGCTTGTTTGTTATGATATGATTCATCTTATGTTAGATGGTTGTGTTATCTCTTTTAGAGATATTTGATATAAATTGTGACCTTGAAGGTTTATTGTTATTCAGTTTATCTAACCGATTGGTTTAGCTAGACTGACCCGTGTATTTATTACTCGGGTCAGACCGAGTTGTTTCAGGTTAGGTGCTTCGGACTTAGCCTATTTTGCTTCCGCATGGACTATTCAGCTTGTTCCCTTTTGTTAAAGCTTTTTGTGTAGTCCTATTTTGTTGTAACTCTGAAATGTATTCTATTGACTCGTCTGTATATTGTGGTCTGCTATACCACCTGACATGTATTATTTTGTATACTCTGTTACGTATTCAGTATATGTGTATATGATGATCTACTGTTATGTGATGTATATTACATTTGAGTTATTATATTCCGTTCTGTTAAATCCAACCACCTATGGTTTTGTTTTAAGTATGCATTGGATATGTCGATCTGTTGGGTATGATTATTGTCGACGTATTTAATGGGTAATTAGAGCAAGGCTATAGATGGTCGCTCCTATCCAACCTTATTCTCCATGTTAGCAGACGGTATTATCTATTAATGCTCTTTGCTAGCGTGGGTATAGAGGTGGGGCGTCACAGCGTGGTATCAGAGCGAGGTTCAGAACAAATATGATAAACACAGAATAGATGCACATATTATGGTACATCAAAGTGTACAAGTGATACAAATCTTTGAATCATTGTGTCCCTTTATTCCATCAGGGTTAGATAGAATTTGGGAATACGTCTAGGAATGCACTTAATTCCGTAGTATTCCATATTGCAATATCTACCTTGTGAATAATCTTGTTCTTATCTTACCTTCAGCGTATGGCTGGAAGAGGCAGGGGACGACGTTCGGGTGTTGGGCAATCCAGTGGCTCACATCGGGATGGCGTATATATGTCTGCTGATTAGTTTTTGGAATTGTTTAGGAGCACTCAGCCTCCAGTTCCTCCTCGAGTGTCTCCACCTCGCAAGTCTGCCTTTGCACGTCAGTGTAGTGATTTTGCTCATCTTGGAGGAAAGTCGTTTAAGGGCTCCGAGTCTGTTCTTGAAGTCCAAGCTTGGCTTCGCACGTGCGAGCGTATCTTCTCTCGCATGGATCTTTCTGACCATGATAGAGTTCTTGTGACTTCTAGTTTGTTACAAGAGCGTGCTCTTGATTGGTATGAGCTTTTTGTAGCTGAGATTGATGAGTATACTCTTTCTTGGACTCAGTTTCGGGGACGATTTGAACTCAAGTTCGTTCCTGAATCTGAAAAAGTTTTATTGACCCGTCGCTTCCTTGAGTTGAAGCAAGGGAAATCTTCTGTTTCTGAGTATGTTGCATCATTCGAGGCTTTATCTCAGTATGGTCTTGAATTCATCAGCACTTCTTACAAGAAGAATTTGAAGTTTGTTTCTGGCCTTAAGAAATATCTTAGGAAGTCTTTGTTGCTCCAGCTTAAACTTTCTTTTGAGGAGTTAGTTGATTCTGCGCTTCATCTCGAGAGCGTCGAGAAGGAGTGTGATAGTGATGTTGATGTTGAGGTTTCTAAGAACCCCAACAAGAGGCCGTTTCCAATTCAGAAGAAGCCTTTTCCTTCTAAGAAGAAGAAGACTGGTGGTCCTAGCTCTTAGCCTCAGTCTTTCGAAACGCTTTCGTTCGAAAGTGTTTTAATTGTGGTTCTCCGGATCATATTATTCGAGCTTGTCCTAAACCTCTCTTCTGTCGCTACTGCAAGAAGGAAGGTCATCGTGTTTCCACTTGTCCCATTGCTCCGAATAGTTCTTCATCTGGCAAGTTAAATGTAGCGAATGCTTCTAGAGGTCCTTCTCAGTCCAAAGGTATATCTTCATCTATTTTGGAAGGTTCTATTTTATTTCATGATCATAGTATACGAGTTCTTTTCGATACAGGAGCTTCACATTCTTTCGTATCGAAGAAGCTCGTTGATGATTTATCTTTGGATGTTTCTTGTTTGATTACTTCTTTAAGGATTGCGAATCCAATTGGGGGATCCGCGACCCATAGTTTGCTTTGTGATGATGTTGAGATTGTTTTATGTGGTTTTTCTTTTCGTGTGAATCTGTACGTTATTTCTTGTCTAGGATTTGATATGATTTTGGGTATGGACTGGCTAGTGAGATATGATGCCAGGATTATTTGTTCAGAGAGAACTATATATCTTCGACATCCAGATTTGCCTACTCAGCTATCTCTTATTCTTTGGGATGTGGATAATTCCGATAGGGCTTTGTATTCTCTTGATTCACGAGATGATGATGATATATCTCGTATTCCGGTTGCTTGTGACTTTTCTGATGTTTTTGAGCCTGTATCGGGTTTGCCAAGCAAACGGGCAATTGAGTTCCGCATTGATCTCATTCCAGGCGCGCAGCCAGTTAGTCGTCCTCCTACGAGGATGTCTACAAAGGAAAATGAGGAACTCAAGAAGCAGCTTTTAGAGCTTGAGTCCAAGCTGTTGATTCAGTCCAGTTTTTCTCCGTGGGGATCCGCGGTCGCCTTCGTGAAGAAGTCTGATGGAACTCTTAGGCTTTGCATTGACTGTCGCAAGCTTAACGAGTTGACCATTAGGAATAGGTATCCGTTGCCTAGGATCGATGATATGTTCGATCTATTGAGTAGTGCTAAGGTCTTTTCTCAGCTAGACCTTGCCACAGGTTTTTATCAATTACGAGTCGCGGAGGATAGCATACCTCTTACAGCTTTCCGCACTCGATATGGTTCTTTCGAGTGGCTCGTTATGCCGTTCGGTTTGACGAACGCTCCTGCTTTCTTTGTTGATCTCATGAATCGGGTATTCCGGGAATATCTCGATAAGTTCGTCCTTGTGTTCATTGATGATATCCTTATTTATTCTAAGTCTGAAGCTGAGCATGCTAATCATTTGAGAATTGTCTTGAGTACCCTCCGTCGTCATCATCTTAGAGCCAAATTCTCCAAATGCCACTTTTGGGAGAATAAGGTTAAGTTCTTAGGCCATGTTGTACCTTCCGATGGCATTTCTGTCGATCCCTCAAAGATCGAAGCCATTCAGAATTGGAAGGGGCCTGAGAATGTTCATGAGATTCGTAGTTTCCTTGGATTGGCGGGGTATTACCGTCGGTTCATTAAGGATTTTTCCCATGTTGTGCTTCCTCTCACCTGCCTTACTCGTAAGGGAATTCGTTTTATTTGGTCGGACAAGTGTGAAGCTTCCTTTTTGACATTGAAGGAACTTCTCACTAATGCTCCTATTCTTGTGGTTCCCGAAGGGAATCATGATCTCGTTGTCTACACCGATGCTTGTGGCAGTGGTCTCGGTGCTGTTCTTATGCAGAAGAATCGGGTGGTTGCTTATGCTTCTAGGCAACTGCGTACGAATGAAGTTCGCTATGCCACTCACGATCTTGAGCTTGCCGCCATTGTCTTTTCCTTGAAGATTTGGCGACATTATTTGTTGGGCGAGCGCTTCATTCTCTATACCGATCATAAATCTTTGAAGTATTTGTTCACTCAGAACGAACTCAATATGAGACAACAGCGTTGGCTCGAATTTCTTGCTTCTTATGACTTTGATATCCAGTATACCCCTGGTAAGGGTAATCGTGTTGCAGATGCGCTTAGTCGCAAACATTCGGCTGTTATTTCTATGATGTTTGCCGAATGGGATGTTCTTGAGACTCTATCTTTTTGTGAAATTCGTGATCGAGGTTCATCTTCCGATTCTCCTAGTCTATTATTTAGTTTGGGAGCTCGACCTATTTTGTTGGATAGTATTGCCGATGGTCAGCGTCGTGATCCTGAGTTGTTGCAACTTATTCAAGTTTGTGAGTTTGGATCTTGCGATGAGGCGTTGCAAGATTTCAGCATTGATTCTCTTGGGTGTCTTCGTAAGAAGAACCATCTTTTTGTACCTTCTGATTTTGCACTTAGGCATGACATTCTTGATGACTGTCACCGTTCTAAGTACACCATTCATCCCGGTAGTAGCAAGATGTATGCCGATATGCGTCGTCTTTATTATTGGGAAGGCATGAAGCGTGATGTGGCGAGATATGTGAGCAGTTGCATAACTTGTCAGCGTTTTAAAGCCGAGCATCAGCGTCCTTCGGGTCTTCTTCAGCCTCTTGAGATTCCATTGTGGAAATGGGATCAGATTTCTATGGATTTCATAGACGGCCTACCTCGTTCGAAATCTGGCCATTCTAGCATTTGGGTTATTGTTGATCGCCTCACCAAATCTGCTCATTTTGTCCCTATTAAGTCTAATAGGACTGCTTCGCTTTTGGCTAAGTTGTATGTCAAGGAAATCGTGAGACTTCACGGTGTTCCTAGTTCTATTGTGAGTGATCGTGATCCTTTATTCACGAGTCATTTTTGGAAGAGTCTTCAGCAAGCTTTGGAAACCAAGCTTAATTTTTCTACAGCTTATCATCCACAGTCTGACGGACAGACTGAACGGGTGAATCGTATCTTGGAAGATCTTCTCCGTATTTGTATTTTTGATTTTGGTGGAAGTTGGGAGGATCACCTACCTCTAGTAGAGTTCTCCTACAACAATAGTTTTCAGTCTAGTATCGGTATGGCTCCTTTCGAACCCTTATACGGAAGGCCATGTCGATCACCTTCATGTTGGTTGGAATCTGGGGAGAAGCTTATTCTTGGCCCGGACTTTGTTCGTCATTCTTCTGAGAA
Organism: Allium cepa; assembly: GCA_030765085.1. Taxonomy (NCBI): domain Eukaryota; kingdom Viridiplantae; phylum Streptophyta; class Magnoliopsida; order Asparagales; family Amaryllidaceae; genus Allium; species Allium cepa. The sequence continues at coordinate 889,220,962 of CM060939.1, forward strand.
GATTAATCTTATTCGATTGAGAATGAAAGAGGCGCAGAGTCGTCAGAAATCCTACGCGGACAACCGTAGGAAGCCTCTCGAGTTCTCGATCGGCGATCTTGTTTTTATTCGTGTTTCTCCTTTGAAGGGGGTTATGCGCTTCAGTACGACTGGAAAATTGGCTCCTCGTTATATAGGACCATTTTCTATCACTGAACGTATTGGCCCTGTGGCTTATAGAGTTTCACTTCCAGCTCGTTTATCTGGCATTCATGACGTGTTTCACGTCTCGCAACTTCGGAAGTGTCTTCGGGGGTCGGATTCTATTATTACTTCTCCTGATTTGCAAGAGCTTGAGATCTCACCGGACTTATCTATTGTACAGCAACCTATTCGCGTGCTTGACACGGAGGTGCGACACCTTCGGAACAAGGACGAGCCGCTCGTTAAAGTTCAATGGTCCGCTAATCCCAATGACTGTACTTGGGAAACCAGAGAGTACATCGAGCGATCTTATCCGGGTTTTCTATCTTTGCTTGTCGATGGTGAGATTATCTTTTCGTTTCTAACTTGTTTCCTTCTCTTTTGAATGTTGTATGTATGTAGTTGTTACAAATACCATTTTAGGAATTGCGGGGACGCAATTTTGTAAGGAGGGGAGATCTGCAACAACCCGCATAATTAACGATTTTATATTTAAATGTTTTATTTAAATATAGCGTCGTTAGTCGGATTTTGGGTCCGAAATGTTACTTTTTGCAAATGGCCGAATTGGGTCTCGAAACCACCTCCATTGATTCCAAAATGGCGTTTGCGATCTTTTTGAGTATAAGCTTTGATATATTTGGAGTAAGTCGAATTTTGCTATTTGTTAAGTGGGCTTTTGTGTTTGGGTTTCACCCAAACTGTTCTATAAACCAACTCAGCCCTTCTCTCCTTCCATTCACTTATTCATTTCATTAAACTTAAGCTAAAAACTGATAATGGTGGAAGAGAATTGGAATTAGAAACTCCTAGCCCTAGTTTACTTGCAAATCCAAATTCTTGCTCCAAAATCATAGAGAAGCTATTGGTAAGTCTCTCTTCTTCTTCTTCTCCAACTCTTTCTCCTTCAATTTCAGAAAGTTTTCCTAAACCTAATTTAGGAAAATACTTGTTTGTTCTTAGATTGAAGCTTGTTGGGTTGTAGTAGTGATTAGTTGGTCTTCTCCTTGCGATTTAGCTCCTCCATCTTCTTTGTTTGTGAGATTAAAAGGTGAGTTTTGAACTCACATCTACTTCTTTTGATATCATTGATGTTAGGAATGAATTCCTAATATATGTTCATGTTCAATTGCTTTCGAATTGGATTGTTTTGGTGAAATTACCAAATATTGGATTTTGAAGCCAAATCTATGAAAAACCTTATATGGTTGATGTTTATGTTGTTCGGAGTGTTTGGGTGTGTTGTTAAGGTCGGGTAGTCGTTTGACGTAAGCCCATAATCAACACGCATCCGATCGCTTTCGATTTGCTTGGCCATAGTTGGCCTAGGTTCAGGAATTACCTGGCCATCTGGTTTCAGACGTCTGAAATGCCCATTTCAGACGTCTGAATATTGTCCTTGGAAGAAATTTACTTCCAGATTCAGACGTTTGAATTTTATATTCCAGACGTCTGAATTGGTTAAATTTCGACCAGAAAGGAAATAGGCAAAATATTGCCTATTTCAGACGTCTGGATGGTTGGATTCAGACGTCTGAATTCTGTTGGGAAAAACCAATTGATTTCCAGATTCAGACGTCTGAATCCATTCTTTCAGACGTCTGAATATGCTATTTTTGGCCTATTTGCCTTGTTCGTTTAATTTTCCAAATTTGATCGATGTATATTGATTCCATTAGTTGTTTATGTATATTTGACCTTGATAATTCCTTTTTGAATTCATTCACGGGTTTTTATAAATTATTTCTTCAAATCGTATTAAAAGTTCGCTTCTCCGATTTATAAATTCTATTTAAACCACACGTACAATTTCGCACTTCGAGCGAAGTGGAAGGGTGATTAAATGGTTGGGCAAAACACGGACCATGAATCTGTGCGTTTATCTTTCCGATTAATCCCCGACCTATTCAATTGATCGTTTTGACCTTCGGGTTTGGTTTACCGATGATATGAGGTGAATTTTGTACTGCTTTGAGTGTGAAATAAACTAACGGATAGTAAACCGTTTAGTGCGAACGGGTGGTTATGGGACTCACGTTACCACTTTTCGGATTCCTTTCTGGGAGTTTGTGATACATATTGCCTTTGGGATAGAGTCTTCGGACTGTCTCCTTCTAGCTTGTTGCCTTTAGTATCGCTTTCGATGTTGGCCGTTATGCGCCACATGGGTGATATTGGGTTGCTATAGTATCGCTTCCGATGTTGGCCGTTATGCGCCACATGGGTGATATTGGGTTGCTATTGTATCGCTTCCGATGTTGGCCGTTATGCGCCACATGGGTGATATTAGGTTGCCCTATTGTATTGCTTTCGGAGTTGGTCATTCGTTACCGCTCGAGCAATTTTTATGATGTTTCAATTGAGATGTATATTCCCTAGGTATCGCCCCTCGGTGTAGGTCTTTTTGAACCACACGATAGGTAGTGATCACCTTGTGAACTTGTATACCATATTGGTATTTGTTATTTGCCTTTTGGCTTGTTTTGAGATATTCCTATCCTTTGTTTCTATGAGTTGCCGATGATATGAGGCTTGTTTGTTATGATATGATTCATCTTATGTTAGATGGTTGTGTTATCTCTTTTAGAGATATTTGATATACATTGTGACCTTGCAGGTTTATTGTTATTCAGTTTATCTAACTAATTGGTTTAGCTAGACTGACCCGTGTTTTTATTACTCGGGTCAGACCGAGTTGTTTCAAGTTAGGTGCTTCGGACTTAGCCTATTTTGCTTCCGCATGGACTATTCAGCTTGTTCCTTTTTGTTAAAGCTTTTTGTGTAGTCCTATTTTGTTGTAACTCTGATATGTATTCTATTGACTCGTCTGTATATTGTGGTCTGCTATACCACCTGACATGTATTATTTTGTATACTCTGTTATGTATTCAGTATATGTGTATATGATGATCTACTGTTCTGTGATGTATATTACATTTGAGTTATTATATTCTGTTCTGTTAAATCCAACAACCTATGGTTTTGTTTTAAGTATGCATTGGATATGTCGATCTGTTGGGTATGATTATTGTCGACGTATTTAATGGGTAATTAGAGCAAGGCTATAGATGGTCGCTCCTATCCATCCTTATTCTCCGTGTTAGCAGACGATATTATCTATTAATGCTCTTTGCTAGCGTGGGTATAGAGGTGGGGCGTCACAGCGTGGTATCAGAGCGAGGTTCAGAACAAAATATGATAAACACAGAATAGATGCACATATTATGGTACATCAAAGTGTACAAGTGATACAAATCTTTGAATCATTGTGTCCCTTTATTCCATCAGGGTTAGATAGAATTTGGGAATACGTCTAGGAATGCATTTAATTCCGTAGTATTCCATATTGCAATATCTACCTTGTGAATAATCTTGTTCTTATCTTACCTTCAGCGTATGGCTGGAAAAGGCAGGGGACGACGTTCGGGTGTTGGGCAATCCAGTGGCTCACATCCGGATGGCGTATATATGTTTGCTGATCAGTTTTTGGAATTGTTTAGGAGCACTCAGCCTCCAGTTCCTCCTCGAGTGTCTCCACCTCGCAAGTCTGCCTTTGCACGTCAGTGTAGTGATTTTGCTCATCTTGGAGGAAAGCCGTTTAAGGGCTCCGAGTCTGTTCTTGAAGTCCAATCTTGGCTTCGCACGTGCGAGCGTATCTTCTCTCGCATGGCTCTTTCTGACCATGATAGAGTTCTTGTGACTTCTATTTGTTACAAGAGCGTGCTCTTGGTTGGTATGAGCTTCTTGTAGCTGAGATTGATGAGTCTACTCTTTCTTGGACTCAGTTTCGGGGACGATTTGAACTCATGTTCGTTCCTGAATCTGAAAAAGGTTTATTGACCCGTCGCTTCCTTGAGTTGAAGCAAGGGAAATCTTCTGTTTCTGAGTATGTTGCATCATTCGAGGCTTTATCTCAGTATGGTCTTGAATTCATCTGCACTTCTTACAAGAAGAATTTGAAGTTTGTTTCTAGACTTAAGAAATATCTTTGGAAGTCTTTGTTGCTCCAGCTTAAACTTTCTTTTGAGGAGTTAGTTGATTCTGCGCTTCATCTCGAGACCGTTGAGAAGGAGTGTGATAGTGATGTTGATGTTGAGGTTTCTAAGAACCCCAACAAGAGGCTGTTTCCAATTCAGAAGAAGCCTTTTACTTCTAAGAAGAAGAAGACTGGTGGTCCTAGCTCTCAGCCTCAGTCTTTCGGAACGCCTTTCGTTCGAAAGTGTTTTAATTGTGGTTCTCCGGATCATATTATTCGAGCTTGTCCTAAGCCTCTCTTCTGCCGCTACTGCAAGAAGGAAGGTCATCGTGTTTCCACTTGTCCCAATTGCTCCGAATAATTCTTCATCTGGCAAGTTAAATGTAGCGAATGCTTCTGGAGGTCCTTCTCAGTCCAAAGGTATATCTTCATCTATTTTGGAAGGTTCTATTTTATTTCATGATCATAGTATACGAGTTCTTTTCGATACGGGAGCTTCACATTCTTTCGTATCGAAGAAGCTCGTTGATGATTTATCTTTGGATGTTTCTTGTTTGATTACTTCTTTAAGTATTGCGAATCCAATTGGGGGATCCGCGACCCTTAGTTTGCTTTGTGATGATGTTGAGATTGTTTTATGTGGTTTTTCTTTTCGTGCGAATCTGCAAGTTATTTCTTGTCTGGGATTTGATATGATTTTGGGTATGGACTGGCTAGTGAGATATGATGCCAGGATTATTTGTTCAGAGAGAACTATATATCTTCGACATCCGGATTTTCCTACTCAGCTATCTCTTATTCTTCGGGATGTGGATAATTCCGATATGGCTTTGTATTCTCTTGATTCTCGAGATGATGATGATATATCTCGTATTCCGGTTGCTTGTGACTTTTCTGATGTTTTTTAGCCTGTATCGGGTTTGCCACGCAAACGGGCAATTGAGTTCCGCATTGATCTCATTCCAGGCGCACAGCCAGTTAGTCGTCCTCCTACGAGGATGTCTACAAAGGAAAATGAGGAACTCAAGAAGCAGCTTTTAGAGCTTGAGTCCAAGCAGTTGATTCAGTCCAGTTTTTCTCCGTGGGGATCCGCGGTCGCCTTCGTGAAGAAGTCTGATGGAACTCTTAGGCTTTGCATTGACTATCGCAAGCTTAACGAGTTGACCATTAGGAATAGGTATCCGTTGCCTAGGATCGATGATATGTTCGATCTATTGAGTAGTGCTAAGGTCTTTACTCAGCTAGACCTTGCCACAGTTTTTTATCAATTACGAGTCGCGGAGGATAGCATACCTCTTACAGTTTTCCGCACTCGATATGGTTCTTTCGAGTGGCTCGTTATGCCGTTCGGTTTGACGAACGCTCCTGCTTTCTTTGTTGATCTCATGAATCGGGTATTCCGGGAATATCTCGATAAGTTCGTCCTTGTGTTCATTGATGATATCCTTATTTATTCTAAGTCTGAAGCTGAGCATGCTAATCATTTGTGAATTGTCTTGAGTACCCTCCGTCGTCATCATCTTAGAGCCAAATTCTCCAAATGCCACTTTTGGGAGAATAAGGTTAAGTTCTTAGGCCATGTTGTATCTTTCGATGGCATTTCTGTCGATCCCTCAAAGATCGAAGCCATTCAGAATTGGAAGTGGCCTGAGAATGTTCATGAGATTCGTAGTTTCCTTGGATTGGCGGGGTATTACCGTCGGTTCATTAAGGATTTTTCCCATGTTGTGCTTCCTCTCACCTGCCTTACACGTAAGGGCATTCGTTTTAATTGGTCGGACAAGTGTGAAGCTTCCTTTTTGACATTGAAGGAACTTCTCACTAATGCTCCTATTCTTGTGGTTCCCGAAGGGAATCATGATCTCGTTGTCTACACCGATGCTTGTGGTAGTGGTCTCAGTGCTGTTCTTATGCAGAAGGATTGAGTAGTTGCTTATGCTTCTAGGCAACTGCGTCCGAATGAAGTTCGCTATGCCACTCATGATCTTGAGCTTGCCGCCATTGTCTTTGCCTTGAAGATTTGGCGACATTATTTGTTGGGCGAGCGCTTCATTCTCTATACCGATCATAAATCTTTGAAGTATTTGTTCACTCAGAAGGAACTCAATATGAGACAACAGCGTTGGCTTGAATTTCTTGCTTCTTATGACTTTGATATCCAGTATACGCCTGGTAAGGGTAATCGTGTTGCAGATGCGCTTAGTCGCAAACATTCGGCTGTTATTCTATGATGTTTGCCGAATGGGATGTTCTTGAGACTCTATCTTTTTGTGAAATTCGTGATCGAGGTTCATCTTCCGATTCTCCTAGTCTATTATTTAGTTTGGGAGCTCGACCTATTTTATTGAATAGTATTGCCAATGGTCAGCGCCGTGATCCTGAGTTGTTGCATCTTATTCAGCTTTGTGAATCTGGATCTTGCGATGAGGCGTTGCAAGATTTCAGCATTGATTCTCTTGGGTGTCTTCGTAAGAAGAACCGTCTTTTTGTACCTTCTGATTTTGCACTTAGGCATGACATTCTTGATGACTGTCACCGTTCTAAGTATACCATTCATCCCGGTAGTAGCAAGATGTATGCCGATATGCGTCGTCTTTATTATTGGGAAGGCATGAAGCGTGATGTGGCGAGTTATGTGAGCAATTTCATAACTTGTCAGCGTTTTAAAGCCGAGCATCAGCGTCCTTCGGGTCTTCTTCAGCCTCTTGAGATTCCATTGTGGAAATGGGATCAGATTTCTATGGATTTCATAGACGGCCTACCTCATTCGAAATTTGGCCATTCTAGCATTTGGGTTATTGTTGATCGCCTCACCAAATCTGCTCATTTTGTCCCTATTAAATCTAATAGGACTGCTTCGCTTTTGGCTAAGTTGTATGTCAAGGAAATCGTGAGGCTTCACGGTGTTCCTAGTTCTATTGTGAGTGATCGTGATCCTTTATTCACGAGTCATTTTTAGAAGAGTCTTCAGCAAGCTTTGGGAACCAAGCTTAATTTTTCTACAGCTTATCATCCACAGTCTGACGGACAGACTGAACGGGTGAATCGTATCTTGGAAGATCTTCTCCGTATTTGTATTTTTGATTTTGGTGGAAGTTGGGAGGATCACCTACCTCTAGTAGAGTTCTCCTACAACAATAGTTTTCAGTCTAGTATCGGTATGGCTCCTTTCGAAGCCTTATACAGAAGGCCATGTCGATCACCTTCATGTTGGTTGGAATCTGGGGAGAAGCTTATTCTTGGCCCGGACTTTGTTCGTCATTCTTTTGAGAAGATTAATCTTATTTGATTGAGAATGAAAGAGGCGCAAAGTCGTCAGAAATCCTACGCGGACAACCGTAGGAAGCCTCTCGAGTTCTCGATCAGCGATCTTGTTTTTATTCGTGTTTCTCCTTTGAAGGGAGTTATGCGCTTCAGTACGACTGGAAAATTGGCTCCTCGTTATATAGGACCATTTTCTATCACTGAACGTATTGGCCCTGTGGCTTATAGAGTTTCACTTCCAGCTCATTTACCTGGCATTCATGACGTGTTTCACGTCTCGCAACTTCGGAAGTGTCTTCGGGGGTCGGATTCTATCATTACTTCTCCTGATTTGCAAGAGCTTGAGATCTCACCGGACTTATCTATTGTACAGCAACCTATTCGCGTGCTTGACACGGAGGTGCGACACCTTCGGAACAAGGACGTGCCGCTCGTTAAAGTTCAATGGTCCGCTAATCCCAATGACTGTACTTGGGAAACCAGAGAGTACATCGAGCGATCTTATCCGGGTTTTCTATCTTTGCTTGTCAATGGTGAGATTATCTTTTCGTTTCTAACTTGTTTCCTTCTCTTTTGAATGTTGTATGTATGTAGTTGTTACAAATACCGTTTTAGGAATTGCGGGGACGCAATTTTGTAAGGATGGGAGATCTGTAACAACCCGCATAATTAACGATTTTATATTTAAATGTTTTATTTAAATATAGCGTCGTTAGTCGGATTTTGGGTCCGAAATGTTACTTTTTGCAAATGGTCGAATTGGGTCTCGAAACCACCTCCATTGATTCCAAAATGGAGTTTGCGATCTTTTTGAGTATAAGCTTTGATATATTTGGAGTAAGTCGAATTTTGTTATTTGTTAAGTGGGCTTTTGGGTTTGGGTTTCACCCAAACTGTTCTATAAACCAAGTCAGCCCTTCTCTCCTTCCATTCACTTATTCATTTCATTAAACTTAAGCTAAAAACTGATAATGGTGGAAGAGAATTGGAATTAGAAACTCCTAGCCCTAGTTTACTTGCAAATCCAAATTCTTGCTCCAAAATCATAGAGAAGCTATTGGTAAGTCTCTCTTCTTCTTCTTCTCCAACTCTTTCTCCTTCAATTTCAGAAAGTTTTCTTAAACCTAATTTAGGAAAATACTTGTTTGTTCTTAGATTGAAGCTTGTTGGGTTGTAGTAGTGATTAGTTGGTCTTCTCCTTGTGATTTAGCTCCTCCATCTTCTTTGTTTGTGAGATTAAAAGGTGAGTTTTGAACTCACATCTACTTCTTTTGATATCATTGATGTTAGCAATGAATTCCTAATATATGTTCATGTTCAATTGCTTTCGAATTGGATTGTTTTGGTGAAATTACCAAATATTTGATTTTGAAGCCAAATCTATGAAAAACCTTATATGGTTGATGTTTATGTTGTTCGGAGTGTTTGGGTGTGTTGTTAAGGTCGGGTAGTCGTTTGACGTAAGCCCATAATCAACACGCATCCGATCGCTTTCGATTTGCTTGGCCATAGTTGGCCTAGGTTCAGGAATTGCCTGGCCATCTGGTTTCAGACGCCTGAAATGCCCATTTCAGACGTCTGAATATTGTCCTTGGAAGAAATTTACTTCCAGATTCAGACGTCTGAATTTTATATTCCAGACGTCTGAATTGGTTAAATTTCGACAGAAAGGAAATAGGCAAAATATTGCCTATTTTAGATGTCTGGATGGTTGGATTCAGACGTCTGAATTATGTTGGGAAAAACCAATTGATTTCCAGATTCAGACGTCTGAATCCATTCTTTCAGACATCTGAATATGCTGTTTTTGGCCTATTTGCCTTGTTCGTTTAATTTTCCAAATTTGCTCGATGTATATTGATTCCAATTAGTTGTTTATGCATATTTGACCTTGATAATTCCTTTTCGAATTCATTCACGGGTTTTTATAAATTATTTCTTCAAATCGCATTAAAACTTCGCTTCTCCGATTTATAAATTCTATTTAAACCACACGTACAATTTCGCACTTCGAGCGAAGTGGAAGGGTGATTAAATGGTTGGGCAAAACACGGACCATGAATCTGTGCGTTTATCTTTCCGATTAATCCCCGACCTATTCAATTGATCGTTTTGACCTTCGGGTTTGGTTTACCGATGATATGAGGTGAATTTCGTACTGCTTTGAGTGTGAAATAAACTAACGGACAGTAAACCGTTTAGTACGAACGGGTGGTTATGGGACTCACGTTACCACTTTTCGGATTCCTTTTTGGCAGTTTGTGACACATAATGCCTTTGGGATAGTGTCTTCGGACTGTCTCCTTCTGGCTTATTGCCTTTAGTATCGCTTTCGATGTTGGTCGTTATGCGCCACATGGGTGATATTGGGTTGCTATAGTATCGCTTCCGATGTTGGCCGTTATGCGCCACATGGGTGATATTGGGTTGCTATTGTATCGCTTCCGATGTTGGCCGTTATGCGCCACATGGGTGATATTAGGTTGCCCTATTGTATTGCTTTCAGAGTTGGTCATTCGTTACCGCTCGAGCAATTTTTATGATGTTTCAATTGAGATGTATATTCCCTAGGTATCGCCCCTCGGTGTAGGTCTTTTTGAACCACACGATATGTAGTGATCACCTTGTGAACTTGTATACCATATTGGTATTTGTTATTTGCCTTTTGGCTTGTTTTGGGATATTCCTATCCTTTGTTTCTATGATTTGCCGATGATATGAGGCTTGTTTGTTATGATATGATTCATCTTATGTTAGATGGTTGTGTTATCTCTTTTAGAGATATTTGATATACATTGTGACCTTGCAGGTTTATTGTTATTCAGTTTATCTAACTGATTGGTTTAGCTAGACTGACCCGTGTATTTATTACTCGGGTCAGACCGAGTTGTTTCAGGTTAGGTGCTTCGGACTTAGCCTATTTTGCTTCCGCATGGACTATTCAGCTTGTTCCTTTTTGTTAAAGCTTTTTGTGTAGTCCTATTTTGTTGTAACTCTGATATGTATTCTATTGACTCGTCTGTATATTGTGGTCTGCTATACCACCTGACATGTATTATTTTGTATACTCTGTTATGTATTCAGTATATGTGTATATGATGATCTACTGTTCTGTGATGTATATTACATTTGAGTTGTTATATTCTGTTCTGTTAAATCCAACCACCTATGGTTTTGTTTTAAGTATGCATTGGATATGTCGATCTGTTGGGTATGATTATTGTCGACGTATTTAATATGTAATTAGAGCAAGGCTATAGATGGTCGCTCCTATCCAGCCTTATTCTCCGTGTTAGCAGACGGTATTATCTATTAATGCTCTTTGCTAGCGTGGGTATAGAGGTGGGGCATCACAGCGTGGTATCAGAGCGAGGTTCAGAACAAAATATGATAAACACAGAATAGATGCACATATTATGTACATCAAAGTGTACAAGTGATACAAATCTTTGAATCATTGTGTCCCTTTATTCCATCAGGGTTAGATAGAATTTGGGAATACGTCTAGGAATGCATTTAATTCCGTAGTATTCCATATTGCAATATCTACCTTGTGAATAATCTTGTTCTTATCTTACCTTCAGCGTATGGCTGGAAGAGGCAGGGGACGACGTTCGGGTGTTGGGCAATCCAGTGGCTCACATCCGGATGGCGTATATATGTCTGCTGATCAGTTTTTGGAATTGTTTAGGAGCACTCAGCCTCCAGTTCCTCCTCGAGTGTCTCCACCTCGCAAGTCTGCCTTTGCACGTCAGTGTAGTGATTTTGCTCATCTTGGAGGAAAGCCGTTTAAGGGCTCCGAGTCTGTTCTTGAAGTCCAAGCTTGGCTTCGCACGTGCGAGCGTATCTTCTCTCGCATGGATCTTTCTGACCATGATAGAGTTCTTGTGACTTCTAGTTTGTTACTAGAGCGTGCTCTTGATTGGTATGAGCTTCTTGTAGCTGAGATTGATGAGTCTACTCTTTCTTGGACTCAGTTTCGGGGACGATTTGAACTCAAGTTCGTTCCTGAATCTGAAAAAGTTTTATTGACCCGTCGCTTCCTTGAGTTGAAGCAAGGGAAATCTTCTGTTTCTGAGTATGTTGCATCATTCGAGGCTTTATCTCAGTATGGTCTTGAATTCATCAGCACTTCTGAGTATGTTGCATCATTCGAGGCTTTATCTTCAGCAACCAAACGTTATTATAACACAGCGGTCTTTAAAATAGTTTATACTTTAAAAATCAGAATATAATTATCCATTTCAAAACCCATAAATACGATATCATTTCCTTTTAAAACCCAATAAATATGATATCATTTTATTTCAAATATATTTCTTCTCTAAAATCATGCCACTTTTAATTTTATAATATCTCAAAACCAAATATTTGAATTTTAACTTTCAACATAATACTTCGCAATCCATAGTTTTAAAGCCATAACTTTCGAAACTTAAATGGTTTGGATATTCAACAGTATATAAAATAAAACAGTTGAACTTAAAATTTCTTTAAAAGTAAATAATTCCCGCGCCTTTACAAATTTTATTTACTTCAAATTCAGTCTAAACCTATAACCTTTAGATTCACTTTAGTTGAATAAAACACTTCGATTTTTAATATTTTCAAACTTGAGTATTTAATGAATTTCAAAACTAAGGTTGGAAATTTCTATTCAACAATTCATTTCTTATTATTTAGTTTTGAAAGGTTTACAAGATAAATCCATAACCATTTAAAGTAAACTCAATTTATTAACACTAAATATTTCCTTCCATTTATTTATACTGGAATTATTCATTAATTCCAGTTATAAATATCATAACTTTTAAAATGTCCAATTTAAACCAATTAACATTAACTTATGGAGTTAAATTTTTAAATATGCTCAATTCAAATTAAATTTCCAATTCATCTTTCAATCTTAATTGATTGGAATCATTTAAGACTCTATATATATATATCGGATCTTAAATCTATACTCCATCATATAATATAAATTATCAAATTATTTTCAACCTATTCATTTTTATTTAACAAATTATGCATAGCTTAAATTTGATAATTTAACTATATATGTTTATATAAAATATATTTATATCATATCCAAATTTAATATTTGTTAAACCGTATCATATCCAAACCATAAAAATTATTTCAAAAATAATTCTATATATATACCGCGGTGCCTGTATATAATTTTCTATCCTATGGTCAAGTGATACAGATATTTATCAGTTCAATCCGTAATTTAAAAATAAAATGCGGTTGTATATCATTTCAAACTGCAATCCCGAATGAAATGAAAATGCATGATGACTTGCAGTTTATATAAGATAGAACACATCATCCATTCATCCAATATCAATCATCAACCAATTTATTTCAATCATCATCCATTTATTTCAATCATCATCAATTTAAACAAACATCAATATATAACATATACAATATAACAGGAAATAAATGACAATTATTAACTAATAGTTTATATTCAAAATAAATTTAATAACTGTTTAACTAGCTGTTCTATGCAAGTAACTAAATTTTAACTCTCAAATTTATATGCAATTACAAAATTAATTAACAGTCAAATTAAATAAATGCGATTTAACAGAGATATTGAATAAAACATGCCAAACAGTCATAAATAAATTTCTACCCATATCAAAAAATCAATTTAACAAACATAAGAAATCTTAGAAGTTGTGAGTGGGTTAAAACACTCACCTTTTGAATTTAAGTCGAATTTAAATCCGATTTAAACCCAAAAATTCGACGGTCTCCAAATCTGTCCAAACCAGCGTCCGGAATTTTATTACGATCCTAACAAAAAAAAATCGCGTGAAACGGATAAAGTATGAGAAAGTTATGTCGAAAATTGCGATTGGAAACAAAATTAAATTTAAATAAACAATAAAAGAAACAGCCTATACCATGCGTCCATGTGGCCTTCTTCTCCCACGCGCAGAGCAGCTCCAGGAACCAAAAACGCGATCGAGCATACCCTAGCCGCCACTTCCTGAAACCCTAAACCCATTTTTCTCGACCACTCGATCCCTTCCACCTAGATCTGAGTCCGCCACCTCGTTCTCCACCCCAGGCCGCACCTTGTAGCCGCGCGCGCAGGCCCCACCTGACCCAAAGGCCCCTATGCCGAGCATGAAAACCAGCCATAAATGTGATGACCCGAAAATTTTAACGAATTAAACTGGAATAATTAATCAATTTTAAAATATTCAAAAGTTAATTGTAACTTGAATTTCAAAATATCAATATTTACTTGATAATTAAATTATCGAATTATATAGTTTAAATATTAAATTTAATAATTGAAATTGGTTGAATTTTAGAATTTGAGATTCTAAGCCTGTTTAAAATAATTTAAAGGCTTATAAAATCTATAATGACGATACTGAAGGTAATAGAATGGTTGAAATTTAATTTAAAGGTAATTTGTTCAATTTTAATAATATATCGTTTAAATTGGAATTTAAAAATTGCCTTCCGAGGCACAGTCTCGGAATTTGACGAAAACAGTTCCATTGGATTAGTTAGTTATTATCGTATTTCAATTTTCGTAGTAATCGGAGTTGTCCTTTGACCCTGGCCGCTCGAAACGCTTAGGTTTATTTTAATCGATTTAATTTGATATTGATCGTTCAGTTCCGTCACTCGCACATACATTCAAATTAGCCTCCGAAACGCATTCTATTGTGTTCGAAACGCGGGTAAAACCATATAAACGCATGTCGGCATGTCTGATTCGGGGTTCGAGATTTTGCGTTACGCGTAGCGAGATATTTTTGATTTTTAATTATTAAAATCAGGCGTACTCAAGAAGCAGTTCACATCTTTATTATCACATTTTCGACTCTCTCTCTTGATTCTCAAGCAGCTATCAAACTCGAAAGAAAAAATATAATGGTCGATGCCCTCGTACAAAAAAATATATATATAAAAATAAATACAATACCGAAACAATCGGTCGGCAAATCGAAATCAAGTCGCGATGCTTGGGGCCGACCTAGCACGACCTGGAGGAGGGTTCATTGTTGATTCGCGCTTGCGTGGTGGCAGGATACTGGAGGGACGGCGTAGTTTTCGTGCACGAAAATCTGAGAGCTCGAAGGCGACGCCAGAGGGGAAGAAGCAGGGGGGGTAGTGCCGATTCGATGGATTGGAGGGTTAGGGCAAGACGAGATGTGGATCGCATGTGCCTGTGATGCTCGTGGGTTGCAGTGCGAACGTGGGGGAGGCTCTTATCTCAGCAAGGTATAGGTTTGATTAAGATTTAAAAGAACACTTAGTTATGAATTTATCTGTGTAAAAAGAAAAGGTAAAAGCAAGAAATTTTCTATAAAACCATGTTGATTAACAGTAAGGTGTACTTGTATACTGACAAATTATTTTCAAAAAAAAAAAACTTAAATCTAATTTTACACATATGTATATACCGGGAAATAGTATATAGGAATATTAGGAAGTTTATATAGAAAGTTAGATTTTGAAGCCTCTATGGATTATTTTTATATACAGTTTAGAAATGGAAATCGACCAGTTTATTTTAATAATGTATATTATTGATAAAGGTGATTAATAAACTTAATTACCTTTTAGAAACTAATTTTATTAAATAATTTGTTAATTAAATCTATGGGAATTACTTGTCCAACTAATTCGTATATTAATAAAATCATTTAATATTTATTCAAGGTCTGAAAACATGGGAAACGAGTCGAGTTAGAGTGGACTGCAAAACAAAGGCAAAGGTGAGTAAATGATTCTCTGTTGGGTATTATTTAAATTTAAATGGTTGAATTTAAAGAATTAGATGAATGATTGTGTTGTTTGGATGTATACTGATGATCTAGTAATTTTAAATTTTGGTTGGTTCTCGGGTTAATTGTTGTCTGGCTCGAAGCATTTGGGTTTTAAAAATTGCTTTAAACTTAAATTTTGTAAAATAAGAAGATAGTTCTTTTTAAAGTTAATAAGGGTTAAATGATTGGTGGTTCGTTAAATAGGTAGGGTAATTTAAATGGATAATTAATTAATTTAATTAATTAATGATTTGGGTGATTTAATTAAGTTCAACTAGATCAGAATGAGCATTGGATGATTAAATAAGTACCTACTTATTGTAATTAATAAAATATAATTACTTTGTGAGATTATTCATGAGTTAATTAAGATAATTGATTAAGGAGAAATTTATTTATTTAATGAAGTTAAAAAAAGGATAATTAACTGTAGGTTGAGATTAATCGAGAATGATTAATATTATGGTTGAATTAAAGTAATTAATTTAGATTAGGATAAATTGAAATATAAATGGAAAGCCATTAATTTATATAATTAATGGCATAATTAAAAATTGATTAACTAAGATAAATAAATCAATACTAGGTGCTTTATGAGAATTTATTATACAGGTAATTAAAATTAATGTAATTTAAATAGTAAATTAATTTGTGAAGTAGTTAAAGATTAACTACTGATTTGGGTTAAGGATAATTAAATTGAGAAAAAGATTATGACTTAAATGTAACTAAAGTTAATTAATCCAGTTTGATTAATTAAGATGAATAATGATGGATTGATTAACCAATTGATTGGGAATTAATTAATATTGAAAGAAGAAATCTTAGTGATTGTGGATTGGAATTTAATTAGAATCAATTGAATTGACTTGTATGTGATTAAGCTTTGCTTATGGATGAGGGAATGGTATTAGATGTTTTGAAATGAGTTGATATCTCTGAGGTGAAATGTTGTGTATTTCATTTGAATTACTTGGGTTTGGATAACATGAGTTTCGAAGAGACCGGGGTTGGGTATTAGGAAATATCCGAAACCAGTTCGAATTCTTAAATTGATTTGTGAAATCAAAAGGCTGAAATGAAGTGATTTAAGTAAATTGGATTATTTTGTCTAAGTTGGTACTTAGAAAATTGATGTGTGGATTAAGTGTCATCTATAGAAAATTGTTAATTTGTTAAATTGATATATGTTACCCCGGGTTTACATAAGTTGATTGCTTTGGTATTCCATGTTAGTTGGGTTTACTCACGCTGGTTTCCAGCCTGACCTAGGTGTTACTTTGGTGTAATGATCGGGTCAGACCGAGTATTACAGATTTCCAGGTTAGGACGTTCTGGAGCTCAGGAAGCGAGCTGGATGGCAATATCGTATAGAGTATTTCCGCTGTATTATATTATTGTTAATCTGAGACGTGATAATTGTAAATATTCAGTGACTATATATAATGGTGAAACTCTGATGTATTAGAATGTAATTGACAGATATAATATTCTTTTGTAAACTGTTAATATTTATTATATTTTATCCGCTGCGAATGTGAGATGTTTAGTGTTTCTGTTCTTCTTCTTCTTTCTCTTTCTTCTTTTTCATAACTATCCGGAATTTTCGGGTTCGAAAATTATGGGTCGTTACATTTGGTATCAGAGTAGAAAGGTTAAGCGAGAACCTTGGCTCTGGTGGGGATTATTCATGAAATAGAGTCTAAAGTACTCTAGAATGAGTTGAGTGTATATATATGAGAGCGTACTTGTTATTTTCTTATTTAAAGATTTTAAATGAATTTATATAAAATATATTTTGATATATAAAGCAATATTTTCTTCTAATAAATATTAAAGCGATTGGTTGTTAATTATTGAAATTAAAATTAATAAGTAATATAATAAAACCAAACTGAAGTCTTGAATTGGAATTAAATTAAGTAGGAACAAAAATACAACTAAATTAAAATTTAAGTGATTGAAAATGAAATTCTAAATCTAATCCCAGAATTTGAAAATTTGGTTTCAAAGTAATGAGAAATAATAAATATGTATTATTTGGATAATTGGGACTTGTTGGAAACAATGGGTTGTTTGAAATTTGATTTGGATTTAAAACCAAGGGTGGTTTAAAATTTTAAAACATGGCTAGGAGGGCTAAGAAATAAATATGTATATATGTATAGATATACATGATATCAAAGATAGTTTGAAATAAACTCTAAGAGGTTGAGTTTTGATTTTTCCCTGAAGTGTGATGTAAAAACCAAAGTGATATAATTTTTTAAGTGGGAAGATTATTATTGTGAAGTTTAAGGATTGAATGAGGTTGATTGGATTAAGTAAATTGGAACTTAACTTTGGAAAAGTTAAATAAGTGTAGAAAAGCAACCAGAATTGGAAATTTCAAGATGAAATTGGAATTTAACTTGGAAAGTTAAAATGGTTGATCAGAATTGGAAATTTGTGTGATTTCAAAACGGGTTTGCGAT
Organism: Allium cepa; assembly: GCA_030765085.1. NCBI lineage: Eukaryota > Viridiplantae > Streptophyta > Magnoliopsida > Asparagales > Amaryllidaceae > Allium > Allium cepa. Next base: position 889,238,664 of record CM060939.1, read on the forward strand.
TTTAAAATTGAAAATGGATGGACGTTTTAAAATAAATTGGATGATAGCATCTTGTTGTTAATAAAAATCTATAAATTGAGAACGGTAGTGATAATTGAGTTATAGATTAAAATTGTTTATGAACTGGCTTCAAACGGGAAAATAAAATTTAATAATAAATTAAAATTTTAAAATAAAATTGTATCGAACTCTCATTTGAACTTTGAAATGCATAAGTAAATAAAATTTAAAATGGAATTTTGAGAATTGAACTCAGAAATTAAACCGATTAAAACTTTGAATAAAAGTTAATTGGGTTTAAGAAGGTAAACCAACCTTTGAGAGTTTAACTCGAATTTATATAATTCGAGATAGTTTAAATTTAAGATTTAAATTCAATTAGTTCAAAATTGAATTTGGTTTGAATTAAGTGGATTGGTGATTGAAGATGTATAAGTTTAAAAATTTAAATGGGGAATTGAATTGGATTATATTGAAATGATTTGAATTTGAAATGGGTTCAATTGATGATAATTCAACTTGATTGGAATAATTTGAAATTATAATTATAATTAAAATTAAAATCGAACAAGATTAAATCAACTAGAATTTAATTTAAATTGGGAAGAGAATCAAGATTGATTCGAATTGAATAGGGTTTAAATAAATTTTAATAGAAATTGAAGTTATTCAAGTTAGAATTGATTCAATTAAATGAAAATTAGTTCGGAAGTGAATAGTTTGACTCTTGACTATTTTCAATATAAATTGTTTTAATATAAACTTATTTTTCTAGGCTATTTGATATATATAACTTTTCTTTCTTAAAGCCAAATTATTTTATACTTGTTTTACAATTATTTTTGGGCCTATTGACTATTTTTCAACTGTTTTCTAAACTAATTACTATTTTTCAACTATATTACAAATTAATTACTACTTTACAACAATTTTGCAATTTTCTAAAAGTTCTAAAATCATTTAACTATTATCCAACTATTTTACAATTAGTTAACTATTTTATAGCTATTTTCCAAACTAATAATTATTTTTCAACTACTTATTTGTTTTTAAAAATTTCAAGCTATTTTTCTAAAATATACTGGTCGGAGTTCAAACTGTTATTGATTTAATACCCAACTGACATAAGAATTGAAGTGATAATCCAAATGGGGATTAAAGGAAAATGGGAATAAGTGAGTAAAAATTTAAGTGAATGAGAGTAGAAATGGGATTGATTTGGCTAATAATCAATGGAAATAAATACGTAGGATGTACGTATATTATTCAATTCGCATAGTGATTTGATCCAGATTCGAGCACAGAATTTCGAGATAGTTATCGACCCGAGTTGGGATTTTTCACTCGATTTTCGACGGCGAACCTGGATAAGGATTGTTGATTGATTCCGAATGTTCTCTATCATAGTTATAGCTATGTAAGCAGAACGGCGGTTTCTAATCAAGAAACCAGATCTGAGTCCACACTAGGAAGTCGGGTGGACGATACTAGTTCGAAAGTGAAATTGTGTGATCGAATGAGCGATCTGGTTGATATAACGTACTGATGATATGTGTACATCATACGGATTTGAATGAAATTGATATTGGAAAGAGTAATCAAATTTGAATATTTGATTTGAATAAACAAAGTTACATATATCTTTGTCATGTAAGATAAAACTCCCCTTGATCAATCTATAGACAGAATAAAATATTGTTGAAAGTGTTTGAAGTATAAAAGGGTTTTATACAAGTTTAAAATGATCCAAAGTTTTAAAAATTATATATATTTGTACATATGTATAAAGGATCTTATGAGGATTTTGGAAAAGGTTTTGAGAACCTTGGGATTTGGAAAGGCTTTTGATTTTTGGGTAAAATCAATATAAGAATTTGGAAAGCCTAGTTTGAGAATTATCGATTTTGGAATAATCAATTTTGTATAAATGAGCTTTGTATGATATCATACTAGGTGTATGTTTTGAAGATACTATATGTGTATAGTATAAAATGTTTTGATGATGGCTCTTGGGAAAAAGGCGCTCCCTTGAAATGAACTTCTCAGGAGTGCCACTGGGTGGTGCTGCCTTGAGCCCCAAGGGGGGTTCTAAAGTTGATCCTGTGAGGAATCCGGACAAAACTAGTTCCTCAGGATTATTAGGTAGCGAAAGTCGAGGGCGCTGATGCCTATAGAGGCATTTGGGTTATGCTGCGACGACAGTGTAACTCGATGTCGCTGCAATCTACTGTGGGGACCATAGCGAAATTCGTGTGGAGGATGAGTGCCAACAGTCTACACTTGATTTTGTCGGGAAGGAAATGCAACATCGGTAGACTGCGATCTATGGTCAATTGGGTGGAGAAGTTTCATTTTTGGCAGCGAAATTCGATGGCGCTGATGCCTACAGTTATATGGGTTTTTGCTGCGATAGCTATGTAACCCCGGTTGTAGCTGCGATCTGCCGTGGGTTCCATGGTGTAATCGAGGGGCGGAGGCCTACAGTTATCTATGGGTTTTGTCGGGACGGCAACGTAACCATCGGGTTAACTGCGACCATGGATGAGAGTGATGATTTCAAGGGCATTTTCACCAAAGATATTTCCTCTATTTTCAAAACTATTTTCTATATTTTAACTAAAATTAATTTTCAAGTATTTTCACCGGATGTTGAAAACGGGTTTACCAAGTACTTATAGATTTTCAGTCCTACGCATGATCAACGTATGACTGAATTTCTGTGAGAATAAGGATGGACTGGTTGAGACATTGAGTCATAAAAAGTATTTTTATAAAGAGCTATTTTATTAAGTATGATGTGAATTTAAAAGCATTTCTAAAAATTTTTAAATAAAATGTTGGAATTTGGAAAGTAAAGCAAATCCAAACTGGAATTTTAATAAAGTGAATTTGTAATTAAAATCGAACATTGATTTAGAAGTTGAACGTAAGCTAATTGACTAAATAATTATTTGGTTGAGTATATTAATAAAAATTAACTTGGGTAAATAAATTGGATTGTAGGTTGATAATGGGTTTGGGAATGAATTCGAATTTTAATAGAATTCAACTTAGATTTAATAATGAATTAAATAAGAAGAGATGTTGCAAAATAAAAATAAATAGATTTTGGTCGAAAAAGTGATGGTTTGAATTACAAATAAAATTCAAGGGTGATTTGAATAATATTTAATGAAATTCGCAAGTAAATTGGATATAAGAGAAGTGATTATAATAGAAATGGTTTGGGTTGTAAAACAAAACCCAAGTGAATAGAAATAAATTGAGAATGGCCTTGTATTAATAAAATAAATTCGAAAATGAATTAAGTAAGTAAATTAAAAACCTAATTTGGGATGATTGAGTTAAATAACAAACGGATGAAGTCTGATTGAATAAAAACTAAATCAAAGTTGTGATTGGAATTGGATTATCAGACTAAATTTAATGGAATTTGATTAAATGAGAATCGAATAGAAGTAAACTTAAGTTTGATGTTGGAATAAACTAAAGTAAATTCACTTAAGTTGAAAAATTTATGGAAGTTTGGCTTCGAATAAGTGTGGAAGCCCATTAAATAAAAGCTTGGATTAAATTAATTTGAAAATGGTTATTAATTTATAAGTTTGAATGTGCCAAGCTTAATAAATGGTTTTGAATGAATCCAATGTGGGGATGAGATAAAATGCAACGTACAGTTGGTAAATAAATTAGAAACGAAATTAAATTAAATTCAGAATGAGTTGAAATTAATTTGAAATAGTTATAAACTGAAATAGATACTCTACTAAACGAATATCGTCGAAATTGCATAAAATGGTTGTCGTTCGGCGTAAGTAAAAGTAATTAAAATACTATGAGTCAATAGAGATTAAATAACATTGATTCTGAATCATTTGAAGTGAATATGAGCTTGTTTGGATTGAAAATCAATGGAATATAAGAAATGGAGTTGCAAACCATTGAAATTGAATGATATGGTATATGAATTGATAAGAAGCAATTGAATAATCTTTAAAGCTATATAAATCGCTTATGATAAGCGTTTGGTGTTTGATGCTTTTGTAATGCTTGTGATTTGCTATTAAAGTAAGTGAAATGATGATAAATTCTCTATATATGGCACTTACATATTTAAATTGAGTAAGTACAGGTATAGGGAAGCCGTTTGGCTGGATTTGGTTGCGCTATTTGCTAGAATAAATAAGCCGCTTGCTTAAAATGCTAAATAAGATACAGCTACGCAATAGAAATAGGAAATATGAACTGTTTTTGCTTTTTCCGACCGGGTGGGCCGATGTATATATATTTATATCTCTTGTCAAATTGCAAAAGCTCCTCCGTACAAAGGAGACTCTGCCAAAAATTTTCGAAAATTTTGGGAGTTAGAAATTTTTGAAAATTTTTGGGAAAATTTTGTTAACAACAAAACGATTTCAAATTGGAATTTAAAGTAAATTAGTAAATGAAACTAATATGAATCGGCTATACTTGAAAGATAAAATTTAATATTCAAATTTTAAAGTAAATTGGATTCGTATGGAAGTGGGGAAAACTAGTTTGAATAGAAATGGATATGAAAACTTCTGTAAGAAAAAGTATGTAAAGATGTGAAAGGGCTATGATTGAATATTATTGCTAAGTAGGTTATGCAGGTATTAAAAAGAGAAAAGAAAATTGGATTTGATTCCAAAAGATAAATGTGAATTGCCCAACAAAAGGTATGTATTTAAGTTTCTGTATGAAATTGGATTGGATATTTGATGTAGCCACTTGGCTTTTGTTTTCTTTTGGAATTTGGGAGCCCGTAGAGGCCTTTTGTAGTTTTACCGAGCTAGCCGCGCAAAGGAGATGCTGGCAAAATTGTTCGGAAATTTAGAGAGTTAGAAAAATTTTGAGAAAGTTTTGATAATTCAAAGTTTGGTTTTAAATTGAAATTTAGATGATTGAGCAAAATGGTATTGTTGGAAACTATAGAAGGTATTGGGAGGTTGGTTGATGTGATAATGGGTTTTAATAAAGGGTAGTTGGAAGGATGTTGATAAAACTATTGGTTTTAGGGGAAGGGTAAACGGGTATTGGTTCATTCTTCCTAACTAGTAATTTCGGGGACGAAATACATTTAAGGGGAGGGGAATGTGACGACCCAGAAATTTTAACGAATTAAATTGGAATAATTAATCGATTTTAAAATATTTAAAAGTTAATTATAACTTGAATTTCAAAATATCAATATGTACTTGATAATTAAATTATTGAATTATATAGTTTAAATATTAAATTTAATAATTGAAATTGGGTGAATTGTAGAATCTGAGATTCTAAGCCTGTTTAAAATAATTTAAAGGCTTATAAAATCTATAATGATGATACTGAAGGTAATAGAATGGTTGAAATTTAATTTAAAGGTAATTTGTTCAATTTTAATAATATATCGTTTAAATTGGAATTTAAAAATAGCCTTCCGAGGCACAGTCTTGGAATTTGACGAAAACAGTTCCATTGGTTCCGTAATAGTTAGTCATTATCGGATTTCAATTTTCATAGTAATCGGAGTAGTCGTTTGACCGTGGCAGCTCGAAACGCTTAGATTTATTTTAATCGATTTAATTTGACATCGATCGTTCAATTCCGTAACTCGCACATACGTTCAAATTAGCCTCCGTAACGCATTCTATTGTGTTCGGAACGCGGGTAAAACCGTTTAAACGCATGTCGGCATGTCTGATTCGGGGTTCGAGATTTCGCGTTACGCGTAGTGAGATATTTTTGATTTTTAATTATTAAAATCAGGCGTACTCAAAAAGCAGCTCACATCTTTATTATCACATTTTCGATTCACTCTCTTGATTCTCAAGCAGCTATCAAACTCGAAAGAAAAAATATAATGCCGAAGTCCTCGTACAAAAAAAATATAAAAATAAATATAATACCGAAACAATCGGTCGGCAAATAGAAATCAAGTCGCGATGCTTGGGGCCGACCTAGCACGGCCTGGAGGAGGGTTCGTTGTTGATTCGCGCTCGCGTGGTGGGAGGATACTGGAGGGACGGCGCTGTTTTCGAGCACGAAAATCTAAGAGCTCGACGGCGACGCCAGAGGGGAAGAAGCAGGGGGTAGTGCCGATTCGAGGGATTGGAGGGTTAGGGCAAGACGCGATGTGGATCGCATGTGCCTGTGATGCTCGTGGGTCGCAGTGCGAACGTGGGGGAGGCTCTTATCTCAGCAAGGTATAGGTTTGATTTAGATTTAAAGAACACTTAGTTATGAATTTATCTGTGTAAAAAAAAAGGTAGAAGAAAGAAATTTTCTATAAACCCATGTTGATTAACAGTAAAGTGTACTTATATACTGAAAAATTATTTTCAAAAAAAAAAAAAACTTAAATCTAATTTTACACAAATGTATATACCAGGAAATAGTATATAGGAATATTAGGAAGTTTATATAAAAAGTTAGATTTTGAAGCCTCTATGGATTATTTTTATATATAGTTTAGAAATGGAAATCTACCAGTTTATTTTAATAATGTATATTATTGATAAAGGTGATTAATAAACTTAATTACCTTTTAGAAACTAATTTTAAATTAAATAATTTGTTAATTAAATCTATGGGAATTACTTGTCCAACTAATTCGTATATTAATAAAATCATTTAATATTTATTCAAGGTCTGAAAACATGGGAAACGAGTCGAGTTAGAGTGGACTGCAAAACAAAGGCAAAGGTGAGTAAATGATTCTCTGTTGGGTATTATTTAAATTTAAATGGTTGAATTTAAAGAATTAGATGAATCATTGTGTTGTTTGGATGTATACTGATGATCTAGTAATTTTAAATTTTTGTTGGTTCTCGGGTTAATTGTTGTCTGACTCGAAGCATTTGGGTTTTAAAAATTGCTTTAAACTTAAATTTTGTAAAATAAGAAGATAGTTCTTTTTAAAGTTAATAAGGGTTAAATGATTGATGGTTCGTTAAATAGGTAGGGTAATTTAAATGGATAATTAATTAATTTAATTAATTAACGATTTGGGTGAATTAATTAAGTTCAACTAGATCAGAATGAGCATTGGATGATTAAATAAGTACCTACTTATTGTAATTAATAAAATATAATTACTTTGTGAGATTATTCATGAGTTAATTAAGATAAATGATTAAGGAGAAATTTATTTATTTAATGAAGTTAAAAAAAAAAAGATAATTAACTGTAGGTTGAGATTAATCGAGAATGATTAATATTGCGGTTGAATTAAAGTAATTAATTTAGATTAGGATAAACTGAAATTTAAATGGGAAGCCATTAATTTATATAATTAATGGCGTAATTAAAAATTGATTAACTATGATGAATAAATCAATACTAGGTGCTTTATGAGAAATTTATGATAGAGGTAATTAAAATTAATGTAATTTAAATAGTAAACTAATTTGTGAAGTAGTTGAAGATTAACTACTGATTAGGGTTAAGGATAATTAAATTGCGAAAAAGATTATGACTTGAATGTAACTAAAGTTAATTAATCCAGTGTGATTAATTAAGATGAATAATGAAGGATTGATTAACCAATTGATTGGGAATTAATTAATACTGAAAGAAGAAATCTAAGTGATTGAGGATTGGAATTTAATTAGAATCAATTGAATTGACTTTTATGTGATTAAGCTTTGCTTATGGATGAGGGAATGGTATTGGATGTTTTGAAATGAGTTGATATCTCTGAGATGAAATGTTGTGTATTTCATTTGAATTACTTGGCTTAGGATAACATGAGTTTCGAAGAGACCGGGGTCGGGTATTAGGAAATATCCGAAACCTCTTCGAATTCTTAAATTGATTTGATAAATCAAAAGGCTGAATTGAAGTGATTTAAGTAAATTGGATTATTTTGTCTAAGTTGGTACTTAGAAAATTGATGTGTGGATTAAGTGTCATCTATAGCAAATTGTTAATTTGTTAAATTGATATATGTTACCCAGTGTTTATATAAGTTGATTGCTTTGGTATTCCATGTTAGTTGGGTTTACTCACGCTGCTTTCCAGCCTGAACCGGGTGTTACTTTGGTGTAATGCTCGGGTCAGACCGAGTATTACATATTTCCAGGTTAAGACGTTCTGGAGCTCAGGAAGCGAGTTGGATGGCAATATCGTATAGAGTATTTCCACTGTATTATATTATTATTAATCTGAGACGTGATAATTGTAAATATTCAGTGATTGTATATAATGGTGAAACTCTGATGTATTAGAATGTAACTGACAGATATAATATTCTATTGTAAACTGTTAATATTTATTATATTTTATCCAGCGAATGTGAGATGTTTAGTATTTCTGTTCTTCTTCTTCTTTCTCTTTCTTCGTTTTCATAACTATCTGCGATTTTCGGGTTCGAAAATTATGGGTCGTTACAATAAAGCCCCTAATTCGCGTCACATCCAGTGACCATCTCGAAATTCCAACCGTACGAATGCGCTCAGAACAATGATCTTCACCTACTGCCACTCCCCGATCGAAGCCTCGTCGAGTATCCGCCGTCGAAACCTATAACCCATAACGGACGGCCGGGAAGAAAACTTTGATTTTTGAGCAAACCGAAAACCGATTCGAAAAACGGATAGTACCAGTAAATTACGCTCTTCGAGAACTATGACATACAATTTTTGTGAATTTTTCTGGAGACTTTGAATTTTTTGACATTTGATTTGGATTGAAACTGGATATAGGGTTTGCAGCAATTTGAAAGGAGGAGTTGAGGGAAATGAATGCACAAAGAAATGAAGATAGATGGAGGCTAGGGTTTATAATTGGGTTTATATAGGTAGATTAGAAATATAGAAGATGGATCCGATAAACAAACGTGCTGAACGATAATTGGCGCAAAAAGCCCGTTCTGTCCCCAGAACGAAATTGGGTAAACCCATATATCGAAATAGGTGTTTTAAAATATTATGAACGCGATGGAAAAAGTTTCACATCCAAATTCGATCGTATGAAGAAGTTATGCTGAAATCAATATTTTCAAATTGATTTCAAATTGATTTCAAATAAATTGATTTCAAGGCGTTTCACGTTCGTACGATCAAACGACAAGTCTGATCGCTCCGAAACTTGAAACCCTACAATAATTCACTGATATGGATCCGATGAAATTGGTTTCGTCGAAATCCGAGTCAGTGGCCAAAAATGGCTATTTTATATTAATTAAATAAATTAAACAAATTGATTAAATCCAATTTTATATTTTAAATTCTAAAATTGACAATCTTATCATCTTTATATTACTCAAACATTTACAATGATTTTAACAAATTTAAATGTCCATATAGAGAAGATAAATTTATCAATTCCAAATGTAAATCTTACTTTTAATAATTAACTTCATTGAATTCACAAAATTATAAATAAAATCCTCAAAATTCCATTTAGTTAAATAAATTAATTATTATTCCGTTCATAGTTTCAAATAGAAGTGTCAACCATTGGATTTAAGATTATCACCTAAATTTCACGTTTTCAACTTAATTTCCAATTAACGTAAAATTTTATTATTAAATTTTAAATTAATTGCAATAAATACAAATAAATACAAAAGGCTTGATTCCTGTTTAAACATTTAACTCATTTGATTGCAATTAACCTTTTTATGGTAAATTAAATTCCGATATATTAATGAAACTTTATTTCCATTCTTTATATTCACAAATCATCATATTATGAAGAACGTTTACGTTATTTCCCATTTATTACCTTAATTTATTTATCGTAACATTTAATTTATATTTATTATAATGATTTTCGACTTTATTGAAGGAACTAAGTATATAACTCATAATAGTTGTGGTAAAAACTCTTAATCCCACATTTGTAAGTACTTCATTATCCGTTATATCTATTAATTAAATAAATTTCATTTTTAAGTCCGTTTAAATGTATTCCTAAGTACCCATTTACTTTTCCCAATAAATTTGAATTCCATTCATTTACCATACAATCACTTTCCCATTCACACCTTATTATCAACCCACAATTATTGCAATTTATTTTCTTATATTGATTTTACACAATTACCATTAACTTTACATTCAATTACTATTCAATGTATATTTATTCATTAATCAATTCGATACTTACTTTTCTTTCCTTCTATTTGATAAATAACCTAGTATACATTTACATACCTTCATTTCATTCCATTCATTTATGGGTATTGCATTGAAATTTAATTTATTTGCTAATACCAACATTATTACCATTAATTACAATTGGATTCCCAATTTTATTCAATATCCTGAAAAAATAACATATATATTAATCAAATCCTTACATTTGTTTTTCTCGTATTCCATAAAAATCAAATCATAACATTTAAATGATTTTATTGAATTGGAATTTCATTCAAGTCGTAAATTATTTACTTGCAATAACATGATTCTTAATTTATTTCAATTACCGTTTACACTCTTTTATTGCATTAAATCAATTTAATATTTTCATTAATTTCTTATATTATATTTTATATCTAGGTAAGAATCCTTTTTCTACTTAATTCAATTTGGATTTTATTCAAATTTCTATAAATAGGTTTTAATTCACCATTTACATAATTTATTTTTAGCCTTCATTTTAACATTTATTTATCCCCTTTATTGTTTCTACTAAAAATAAATTACAAAAAAAATCCTATTAAACAAACAAATTAAATTGTCAAAATTTACGGTTCGTTAAAGTTAGCGACCTTGTCATGAGGACGAACTGCTTTGAAAGGTGTTAGCAACCTTGTCGTGAGGATGAACTGCTTTGAGAGGTGTTAGCGACCTTGTTAGGGCTGACAAAATGACTTGGAGAGGTGTCAGCGACCTTGTCATGAGGACGAACTACTTTGGGAGGTGTTAGCGACCTTGTTAGGGCTGACAAAATGGCTTGGAGAGGTGTCAGCGACCTTGTCATGAGGACGAACTACTTTGGGAGGTGTTAGCGACCTTGTTAGGGCTGACAAAATGGCTTAGAGAGGTGTCAGCGACCTTGTCATGAGGACGAACTGCTTTAGGAGGTGTTAGCGACCTTGTCTGAGGCTTCGGCCATCTGAGTTTAGCACGTGCAACATTGCTTTGGCATTACAATCGGGGATTTGGCCAATCCTGATTTTCTGAGTTTTCTGTTTTTTTGCGATTTCGTCTTTTTAAGATGTTTTATTACATCGATAACCTAGTGCTATACGAGATGTTTTATATATAATGATTTCAATTATGATGTTTTGAACTCTTATCGAGTTCCTTGAGTTACGAGTTTTGATAGTTTCAGGATTTTATAGGATATTCTGGGTTTTTCCATTTTGGCAAGTTGAGATTGAGATTTATATACATTTATACTGATGAGATGAAGTATAATATAATTTGGTGATTCATCTATAGTTGAGTTTTGGATCATCTTATTTGAGAGTGTTTTATGTTTGCCATTTTGGTTGGAGTTTGTATTGATGTTTCCCCTTTTGAGGAGATATGGTTCATGGAAACCATGTAGACATTTTGGGGTGTCGCCGATGGTATGAGACACTTTTGATTGATTTGAGTATTGAGTTTGAGTTACCTCCTTCGAGGTATTTATTCACTTAAGTAATGTTTGTTGCTTAAGTGTTGAGCTTATGATTTTATCAATTCATTCTTCTCTTTCGAGAAGAAGTATCTTCATGTCTATTTTGTAACGACCCGTAAATTTTCGATAATTAAAATAGCTAATTTAAAAGATTTCGTGATTTAATGTTAGAAAAAAAATTTGTAATTCGTTTGGAATAATAATAACTGGAATGAATTGCAACAATAATTATCCAAGTAATGAAAAATGAATGCTACTTAGTGAATGCCTTTGAAATCAATAGTTGAATAGGATAATAAATGTTGAAATTCATTGGGTATAATAGAGTAAATGATTGATAAGTAAAATCTATTTAAAATCAAATATTGAATATTGAACAGATAAATTATTTAAATTAAATATTTAAAACTTATTGAATAATTGAATAACTTTAAAATAAAAATAGTGTTCTAAATTGTGAATTGGTTTTAAAAGTTGATTCTTATAAGTTCAATTTCAATATTTCAAAAGATAATAAATTATTGAATAATCGAAATTGTTTAAATTAAATATTTGGAAATTATTGAATAATTTAATAATGGGAATTGAATAACCGTATAATAGAAATAGTTGTTCTATAATTTTAATTCGTTTCAAAAGTTAAATTTTTAAGTTCGTTTTGAATATCTCAAAAGATAGTGATTTAAGAATAATCAAATTGTTTAAAGTTAATATTACAGATGTTTGAATAATTAATTTAGGAATTTGATATGATCAATTTGGTATCGAAATTTAATATATGAAAATAGAGTGAATAATTAAAATTTGATTTAATATGATTCAGATTGGTTTCCAAAGTGAATATAAGTTATATTGGGATTATAATAGAGTTAATAAGATTTTAAAATTGGAATTTGTGGGATAATTGAATAACGGGTTTAATATGATTAAAAATAATATGTAAAATTTTATTTTATCATATTAAAGTTAGAATGATGTTGTAAAACTTTTAAAATCGAATTAAAAGTAAATTTGTGAAAATTGAATATTTTAATATTTAATTATCGACTGAAAAATAGCCAATTTTTTAACAGTCTCAGAATTGGACGAAACTAGTTCCATTGGATCCGTAATAGTTTATTATTATCGGATTTCAATTTTCGTAGCAATCGGAGTTTTCGTTTTACCGTGGCAGTTCGAAACGCATCGAAATTGTTTTAATATTAATTTGACGAGTCAAAAATAGCCATTTTTCAAACAGTCTCGGATTTCGACGAAACTAGATTCATCAGATCCGTAATGTGATATTATTGTAAGATTTCAAATTTCGTGTCAATCGGATTTACCGTTTGTCTGGGGCAAGCCAACGCATAGAAATTCGTTTAATCGGTTTAATTTAAATTTGATCGTTTATTTCCGTAACTCGCACTTACGATCGAATTAGGCCTTGAAACCTTTTCCATTGCGTCCGGAATAGGTGTATAACATTATAAACGCCTAGCGGCACGCCTCGATAGGGGTTCAAGATTTTAAGTTGCATAAATTGGGATATTTTGAAATTTATGATTTATATTTTGACTGGTCAACCCTTCTTTTCAGCTGTAAATTCTACCTTGTCCCTGTAGCTTTTCATTCACGTCTCCCTCTCCTTTATTCTACACGCAATGGCAGAAAATAAATAATAGAAAGAGAAAAAAAATGTAAACTTTGAAAAATCATAAATCTATTTCTACTCAAGTAAAAATCGTGAAACCAATTTTAAAAATCAAGATTCTTCGTCGGCTTCATTTTGGTATGCTCGTTGGAAGGTGCGGCTTCGATCTGGGTTGCTCTACTATGAAGGTCGAATAGATCCTGAACTAGGGTTTGCATTTCACGACGATTTAGAGCTCGATTGGAGATTTGGGCTTTGGATTCGAGTTCGCCGTTGAAGATATCATCTACGGCTTGGTTTTTGGAGTACTCGGCAGAGTCTTGGAGGGTGCGACCTGGTCATGTGTGTACAACTGGGCGCAAAGTCGCGTTTTACTTGGTGGGGCCGAGCTTGCAACTTGGTGGTCGAGAAGATGGAGGCTTCGAAGAGAAGAAGATTGGCGAAGACGGATTTGAGTTTCGTAAACTGTAGCTCCGTATCACTGGAGATTGATGCACAGTTTGGTGGGTTTTCTCGTGCACGTACGGGAATTGGGAAAGAAGGAGATGTTGAGTGGGCTGGGATTTTCTTTGGGTATGAATTCATTTTAATATAATATAAATTATTTTATAAATTCAAATGTCGATAACTTATAAAATGTATAACTCTCTCATACGAGGTCCGATTGAGATGAGACTTTTTGCATTGCGATCGTGATGATGAGAGCTTCGAAATGAAATTGGTTTGGATGAATTTGGATATAGTTGAAATTTGGGCTAAAATTGGAAGTCGTCCGGTTTAGTTCCAAACCGGAACGTCTCGGTGACAACAGAAATGAAGGTGAGTGTTTTATAAAGCTCACAACGTACTAAATATCTTTATGCTAGTTAAATTTGACATTATGAAGTGTTATGAATTTTATTTGTCGTTGTTTGATAAAAATTTAATTGTCAAATAGCTTGTCATTTGAATTAACCGTTGAAAAATTAAATTGACAGTTAAGTTGAAATTAAAATTGAATTGCGATTAACTTACCTGACATTGATAACTATGAAACTGCCATGAATTGTAGTGTCTATTGGATGATGTATTTTGATGGATGTTATTGGTTGATATTTAAATGTTTGGATGTTTATTTGCTTATATATACTTTTATGCATACATATGACACTCTGATTGGTTTAAGTAATATATACTCATCCCTGACATTTAATTGAAATAAATAATTACTTGGCCATAGGATAGAAAATTATATACGGACACCGAATTGACTAAATTAATAATTTTAAAAATCGTCGATTTGAAATTTATTTAAATGTTTTGATTTAAAAGTTATAAATAGAAATCAATTTATAGAAATCGAATTTATCAGAAAAATTGAGTTTGGAATGTTGAAATAAATTTTGGTTAAAAGAAATTTTTAAATAATATAAGTTGAGACTTTGAAATCTACAAATTGGGATTTGATTGAACTTCGAAAATTGATTTGTATTCGAGCTTTGAATATTACTAAGTAAAAGTGATATAAAAATGATATTTTGAAATCGAGCTTGGAATTGAATCATATATTGAAATTTGGATTTAAACTTGAATATTGATGAATAATTTTGTTAAGTGTTATAAATGGATATTTTTGAAAATCAAGCTCCAAATCGATATAAATTGAAATTGAATTAATTGAAAGTGAATATGAAAATTGAATAAATTGAAGTCAAAGTTGACATTGATTTGAATTGAAATCGAAATTGAATCGGTAGAATGGAAATTGAAATTGATTTGAATTGGGAAGTTATAAATTGAAATGGATTAGTTTGAAGCTGTTTTATTTTGTTTTCCAAATTACTCTGCTATATAAACCATTTTTGAATACTTAAACTATTTTAATCTATTTTAAATCTACTAAACCCAATTTAAATTATTTTAAACTAATTTATCTATTTCAAATCCATTTTAAAATTTTAAGTATTTTAACTATTTTAATTATTTAAAACTACTTTTAAACTACTTAAAACTATTTTCTAAAATTCTAAGCTGGTCAATAAGGTGAAGTGTTTATGTTTAAATCTTGAATTTAAAAATACGAACTGGGTTAAATGAAGTTGCAACCTAATATTGAAATTCGAAATGATTTTGAAACCGAAATCAGATATTGAGACGAAAAATGATTTTTGAAACGGAATCTTACATTTGAATAGATGCGGTGATATTTGAAATGAATTTGATTTTTGAAGCGAATATGATATTTTGACATAAATTATGAATCGATTTGAAATGTAAAAGAGCCAACGGTGTAATAATACGTAGTTATTAAAGAGACCGGAATCGATATGGACATACTCTTTGTCGATACCGAATACCACTTTAATAACTATTATACGCGGAGTGTTGATCCAGAATGGAGTGGATGGTTTGGTGAACGCGTTGACTGAAGAAAGAGAACGATTATTGGATGACCCCTGACATGACTAAAGCAGGAGCTGCGCCGAGCCATTGAGGTTCGCCACCTCTAGCGGACACACTTCTTCGATACCTTATCTATTACATTTGTGATTCGATTTGGGTGCACCCCTTGATTTGGGAGTGTTGTTTCGCGGTGTTGGGGTAGCTGCTGGCTATGCTCAACATCAGTCCGGATCACGCAACTACTAGTATCCTAGTTGGTATCGCCTCATGTACCTTGTCATACTGATTATCCTATTCGCGACCACTACGTTTTGTTTTGTGTTATACCTATGGGGTAACCTCTGATAACCGCCAGTTTACGGTGGTGCTTACGGTGTTGTATAGACTATGGCATTATAAAAATGTGTTAAGGGGGATTATGGTAACGCCTTAACGCTATTTTGATACTTTATATTACTGATAGGCATTATCTACTTTGCGTACATTACTACATAGTAGATAGTTTAACGGATCCTTAAGAGATGGAAAATTCCGTAACATCTCTTGAGTTATTGCACACACGTTGACACTGGATATGAGATGTCAAACCCCGTAAACATCTCTGACGCCGTTACACTCATATTTATTTACGATTGATTTAACTTTCATAAGGATATTTTAGTCCTGACTCGAGTGTTTTGTCTTTTCATTACGCTCGGGTCAGTTCTGAGTTTTTCAAATTTTTGAAGATCTATTCTGGAGGATGAAGACGAAGATTTGGTATACTATTACTATTATTACCCTTGCATCATGCTATCTGCTGCATTATTTTAATTGTTCTGTTGTATATGTATAACTCTGATAAATGTTGTATAAATAATTGTCAAAGTATAGTAAACAGCTTCATGAACTGTTTATTTGACTATTATATTTTATCATTCCGCTGCGAGATTCTGAGTTGTTTCTTTTCCTTTATTTCTCTTTCTTTTCTTTTCTTATTTACCCCCAATAACCATCTGCCTTTTGAATGGTTTAGAATCAGCATGTGTATTTGATTGTCGGTTCAAACTGTCCAAAAAGCCGGGTCGTCCTAGTTGGTATAAGAGCTTTGGTTTAGCGATAACCTTAGCTTTGTGGGGTCTGACTCTTTATAAATAGGGTAGTAATACCCTATGATGAGTCGATGAGTGTATATATATATATGAGAGAACGTATTTGTTAGTGATATAAAATGTTTTATATTGTGTCGGTTGATTTGTTAAGTGGCTTATGGATTCTGGTCAATACGAGTAATTAACGTTATTGATAGGGATCTCTAAACACTTAAACAGAACAATTCGACATAGTATTGTTTTAAATTGGGTAAATGAAATAATTTTGCTCTAATTATATTTTGTATATAAAGAAAATTTTCAGAAATTATTGTGACTTATCTAGCTTAACTGGTTGTTAGGAATGAAAATATTGGTTATTATCATTAATTGGATATTGTAATTTAACAAATAAGGTGAATTACAAAATAATAATGATAAAACACTTGTGGAATGTTTTAAGAAAAAAAATCCTATAAGAATATTTATAAAGGTGACTTATAAATTAAAATAGATTTAAATTGGAAAATATTGAATTTAAGACCCGAAGATTTTGAAAAATGGTTCTCAAAGTTTGAAGAAATATATAGTAATATTAGTTGGAAATTGTTTATGGAAATATTTTGAAAGGACTTTAAGAAGGAATGGATTCAGTACTCCTCTCTTCTGTCGCTGGAAAATAATTTCGGTGATGACTGCGCAGCATCATCGACGTTCATTTTCGAGTCTCAGAGTGGGGGAGACTTCTAAGAAGCTTTTCTTTTCTTCTAAATTATTTTGGGTAAATGGGTTTCGGTTTAAACTCCAAAGGTATAATTTGATATATTAAAAAAAAAAGATATAAGTGTATATGCTTATTTCAAACAATTTGAAAAGAACTGGGCATTTTAATTTCTAAGTTCCGTTAATTAATAATTTTCAAATTATTTGAATGAAATATGAGTAACGAGAATTTATAAAATAAGAGGATTAAGATATCTAAGCTTATTGTTTTGGGAAAACTTTAAAGTTGAAAGGTAAAGAGGATTTAAACAAATTAAATTGTGAACAGTCTAATTAAGTAAAATGAAATTCTATAAATTTGTCTAATACCAAAATTACATTGCGATAACATATAATATGACTTACCAAGTATTAAGAAGTTGAAATGATGTTTTGGATATGTAATGAGATGTTGTACAAATAAACAGAACCTGAAAATAATTGAAGTATACAAGTAAGGAAAGCTCAAAAGGAATTAAAATGTATATAAATGGAAAATTTGGTTGTGATAAAAATGTTATATACTTAAATATAGCATGCAATGATCAATGGGTAAATGGAACAAGTAAGTGAACTTAAGAAAGTAGACAAATGAATTGTATAATATCTTTTGTAAATTGGTTATAGAAAATAAATATAAATTGCATAGAATTTTTTTTTGAATTTGTAACTTTGAGATAACCGTAAACTAAGAAAAGTCATTTATGAGAGGTTAGACTTTTATGGAATGACTATAAACTAAAGTGATGATTAATATAATGTTCCACTAATAAATTGTATTAACTGAAACTATGAATTGATGTAAATGTAAACAAAAGAGTTTGGTATAGCTAAGAATCAATTGGGAAAGGAAATTGAATTAAATTAAATTATATAGAATGTTTAAAATGAACTTGAGTAAGCAAATTCTATGATATGATGTTTAAGAAAAGTTAATGTTAAAGAATATGCCATGTAAAGAAATGAATGCACTAACTGAATAATGGATTGTGTTTAATTAAGTGGAAAATAATAATAATATAGAAGTCAATAAAATAATTTAGTATAGATAAATTGGATAGAAATCCATTGGATGGTAATACGTGAAATTGTACGTACATTATTTTATTCGCATAACGATTTGATCCAAATTCGAGCCTAAAAATTTCGAGATGATTTATATCGATCCAAGTTAGGATTTTTCACTCGATTTTCGACGGCAAACCCTAGATATGGATTTTTAATTCGATTCTGGAATTCTCTATCATAGTATATGGCTATGCAAGGAGAGTAACAGTTTCCAATCAAGGAACCAAATCTGAGGCCGCACTAGAGAGTCGGGTGAACGATACTAGTTTGGAAGTGAAATTGTGTGATCGAATAAGCGATTAGATTGATATTGCTCACGGATGATATATGTACGTCTTACGGACTTAAATAAAGTTAATATTGGAAATTTAAGATGCCAAATAATAAAATGATTCTTTTAAAATTATATAACAGGATATATATATATAAAAGAGATAAACCAAATTGAATGTAAAATAAATAATTTGGTTATGTTGGGTATGATTTGGTAGTTATATGATTGTTAGTTGATAGTATATAATTCAGTAAGTGTAAATTGAAAGCTATAAATCATTGAAATCAAATTGGAAGTTAAATAAATTCAAATAGAATTTAATTTGATTCAAATAGGAAGTGAACTAATGTAAATATAAATTAGTGAATGTTAACTAATTGAATTGAGAATGAATGTTAGTAAAATCCAACGTTAATGAATCAACTGCGATAAAAAAATTGAAACCCAAGTCAATAAATATCAAGGAGAAGTGAATTTATATTGATTGGTTATGGATTCGTTGGATGATAGTTAGATGATAGTTGATTGGTGGATGCATTTGTTGTTTTGTTGCATTTTCTATGTTGGCACATGTAGTTGTTATGTTGCTATATGGTGTATATTGATATTATTTTCATATATGCATGTTTCTCATGGTTTGTTGAGTGTTTAGTAGGTGCGGATTGCGCTTGCTTCGCATTTGGAGCTCGCTTTCGCGCTATATTAGCCGTATATGCTCGCTAATAATATATAAGGTACATATCTCGGATTACATACCTACTTTTACACTTTTTTCCCTGTAGGATGCCTCATCACTTGATGAGATGTATATTTGTGATATATATACTGTCATTTTTTTTCCGATCGAGCCGTGCAAAGGAGACTCTGCCGAAATTTTCCGTAAATCCGGGTGTTAGAAAATTTTTCAACTTTTAATTTTTTTTATAACTTGTTTTGATAATTAACGTTTAAAGTTAGAAAGCCGTTCGAAGTAACTTAGTGGAAGCGTAGTATGACTTTATAGATGGAATTTCATTGTTTTATAAGTTGATAACTTTGAATAAAATATAGCTAATGTTGAATTCTATACTTAGTTCCTTTTCCCTTCTTTTTCCTTTTCGGGGACGAAAAGTTTTGAGTGGGGGAGAGTGTAACGACCCGTAAATTTTCGATAATTAAAATAGCTAATTTAAAAGATTTCGTGATTTAATGTTAGAAAAAAAAATTGTAATTCGTTTGGAATAATAATAACTGGAATGAATTGCAACAATAATTATCCAAGTAATGAAAAATGAATGCTACTTAGTGAATGCCTTTGAAATCAATAGTTGAATAGGATAATAAATGTTGAAATTCATTGGTATAATAGAGTAATTGATTGATAAGCAAAATCTATTTAAAATCAATTATTGAATATTGAACAGGTAAATTGTTTAAATATATATTTAAAAATTATTGAATAATTGAATAACTGTAAAATAAAAATAGTGTTCTAAATTGTGAATTGGTTTTAAAAGTTGATTCTTATAAGTTCAATTTCAATATTTCAAAAGATAATGAATTATTGGATAATAGAAATTGTTTAAATTAAATATTTGGAAATTATTGGATAATTTAATAATGGGAATTGAATAACCGTATAATGGAAATAGTTGTTCTATAATTTTAATTCGTTTCAAAAGTTTAATTTTTAAGTTCGTTTTGAATATCTCAAAAGAGAGTGATTTAAGAATAATCAAATTGTTTAAATTTAATATTATAGATGTTTGAATAATTAAATTTCGAATTTGATATGATCAATTTGATATCGAAATTTAATATATGAAATTTGAGTGAATAATTAAAATTTGATTTAATATGATTCAGATTGGTTTCCAAACTGAATATAAGTTATATTGGGATTACAATAGAGTTAATAAGATTTTAAAATTGGAATTTATGGGATAATTGAATAACGGGTTTAATATGATTAAAAATAATTTGTAAAAATTTATTTTATCATATTAAAGTTAGAATGATGTTGTAGAACTCTTAAAATCGAATTAAAAGTAAATTTGTGAAAATTGAATATTTTAATATTTAATTATCGACTGAAAAATAGCCAATTTTCGAACAGTCTCAGAATTGGATGAAACTAGTTCCATTGGATCCATAATAGTTTTTTATTATCGGATTTCAATTTTCGTAGCAATCGGAGTTTTCGTTTGACCATGGCAGCTTGAAACGCATCGAAATTGTTTTAATATTAATTTGACGAGTTAAAAATAGCCATTTTTCAAACAGTCTCGGATTTCGACGAAACCAGTTTCATCGGATCCGTAATGTGATATTATAGTAAGATTTCAAATTTCATATCAATCGGATTTACCGTTTGTCCGGGGCAAGCCAACGCGTAGATATTCGTTTAATTTAAATTTGATCGTTTATTTCCGTAACTCACACTTACGATCTAACTAGGCCTTGAAACCTTTTTCATTGCGTCCGAAATAGGGGTATAACGTTATAAACGCCTAGCGGCACGCCTCGATAGGGGTTCAAGATTTTAAGTTGCATAAATTAGGATAATTTTGAAATTTAAAATTTATATTTTGACTGGTCAACCCTTCTTTTCACCTGTAAATTCTACCTTGTCCCTGTAGCTTTTCATTCACGTCTCCCTCTCCTTTATTCTACACGCAATGGCAGAAAATAAATAATAGAAAGAGAAAAAAATGGAAACTTTGAAAAATCATAACTCTATTTCTACTCAAGTAAAAATCGCGAAACAAATTTTAAAAATCAAGATTCTTCGTCAGCTTCATTTGGTATGCTCGTTGGAAGGTGTGGCTTCAATCTAGGTTGCTCTACTATGAAGGTCGAATAGATCCACAACTAGGGTTTGCATTTCATGACGATTTAGAGCTCGATTGCAGATTTGGGCTTTGGATTCGAGTTCGCCATTGAAGATATCATCTACGGCTTGGTTGTTGGAGTGCTCGGCAGAGTCTTGGGGGGTGCGACCTCGTCGCGTGTGTACAGCTGGGCACGAAGTCACGTTTTACTGGGTGGGGCCGAGCTTGCAACTTGGTGGTCGAGAAGATGGAGGCTTCGAAGAGAAGAAGATTGGCGAAGACGGATTTGAGTTTCGTAAACTGTAGCTCCGTATCACTGGAGGTTGATGCACGGCTTGGTGGGTTTTCTCGTGCACGTACAGGAATTGGGGAAGAAGGAGATGTTGAGTGGGCTGGGCTTTGCTTTGGGTATGAATTCATTTTAATATAATATAAATTGTTTTATAAATTCAAATGTCGATAACTTATAAAATGTATGACTCTCTCATACGAGGTCTGATTGAGACGAGACTTTTTGCGTTGCGATCGTGATGACGAGAGCTTCGAAATGAAATTGGTTTGGATGAATTTGGATATAGTTGAAACTTAGGCTAAAATTAGAAGTCGTTCGGTTTAGTTCCAAACCGGAACGTCTCGGTGACAACAGAAATGAAGGTGAGTGTTTTATAATGCTCACAACGTACTAAATATCTTTATGCTAGTTAAATTTGACATTATGAAGTGTTATGAATTTTATTTGTCGTTGTTTGATAAAAATTTAATTGTCATATAGCTTGTCATTTGAATTAACCGTTGAAAAATTAAATTGACAGTTAAATTGAAATTAAAATTGAATTGCGATTAAGTTACCTGACATTGATAACTATGAAACTGCCATGAATTGTAGTGTCTATTGGATGATGTATTTTGATGGATGTTATTGGTTGATATTTAAATGTTTGGATGTTTATTTCCTTATATATACTGTTATGCATACATATGACACTGTGATTGGTTTAAGTAATATATGCTCATCCCTGACATTTAATTGAAATAAATAATTACTTAACCATAGGATAGAAAATTATATACGGACACCGAATTGGCTAAATTAATAATTTTAAAAATCGTCGATTTGAAATTTATTTAAATGTTTTGATTTATAAGTTATAAATAGAAATCAATTTATAGAAATCGAATTTATCGGAAAAATTGAGTTTGGAATGTTGAAATAAATTTTGGTTAAAAGAAATTTTTAAATAATATAAGTTGAGACTTTGAAATTTAAAAATTGGGATTTGATTGAATTTCGAAAATTGATTTGTATAAAGATTTAACCTTAATTCGAGCTTTGAATATTACTAAGTAAAAGTGATATAAAAATGATATTTTGAAATCGAGCTTGGAATTGAATCATATATTGAAATTTGGATTTAAACTTGAATATTGATGAATAATTTTGTTAAGTGTTATAAATGGATATTTTTGAAAATCAAGCTCCAAATCGATATAAATTGAAATTGAATTAATTGAAAGTGAATATGAAAATTGAATAAATTGAAGTCAAAGTTGACATTGATTTGAATTGAAATCGAAATCGAATCGGTAGAATGGAAATTGAAATTGATTTGAATTGGGAAGTTATAAATTGAAATGGATTAGTTTGAAGCTGTTTTATTTTGTTTTCCAAATTACTCTGCTATATAAACCATTTTTGAATACTTAAACTATTTTAATCTATTTTAAATCTACTAAACCCAATTTAAATGATTTCAATCTAATTTATCTATTTCAAATCCATTTTAAGATTTTAAGTATTTTAACTATTTTAATTATTTAAAACTACTTTTAAACTACTTAAAACTATTTTCTAAAATTCTAAGCTGGTCAATAAGGTGAAGTGTTTATGTTTAAATCTTGAATTTAAAAATACGAATTGGGTTAAATGAAGTTGCAACCTAATATTGAAATTCGAAATGATTTTGAAACCGAAATAAGATATTGAGACGAAAAATGATTTTTGAAACGGAATCTTACATTTGAATAGATGCGATGATATTTGAAATGGATTTGATTTTTGAAGCGAATATGATATTTTGATATAAATTATGAATCGATTTGAAATGTAAAAGAGCCAACGGTGTAATAATACGTAGTTATTAAAGAGATCGGGATCGGATATGGACTCTGTCGATACCGAATACCACTTTAATAACTATTATACGGGGAGTGTTGATCCAGAATGAAGTGGATGGTTTGTTGAATGTGTTGACTGAAGAAAGAGAACGATTATTGGATGACCCCTGACATGACTAAAGCAGGAGCCGCGCCGGGCCATTGAGGTTCGCTGCCTCTAGCGGACACACTTCTTCGATACCATATCTATTACATTTGTGATTCGATTTGGGTGCACCCCTTGATTTGGGAGTGTTGTTTCGCGGTGTTGGGGTAGCTGCTGGCTATGCTCAACACCAGTCCGGATCACGCAACTACTAGTATCCTAGTTGGTATCGCCTCATGTACCTTGTCATACTGATTATCCTATTCGCGACCTCTACGTTTTGTTTTGTGTTATACCTATGGGGTACCCTCTGATAACCGCCAGTTTACGGTGGTACTTACGGTGATGTATAGACTATGGCATTATAAAAATGTGTTAAGGGGGATTATGGTAACGCCTTAACGCTATTTTGATACTTTATATTACTGATAGGCATTATCTACTTAGCGTACATTATTACATAGTAGATAGTTTAACGGATCCTTAAGAGATGGAAAATCCCGTAACATCTCTTGAGTTATTGCACACACGTTGACACTGGATATGAGATGTCAAACCTCGTAAACATCTCTGACGCCATTACACTCATATTTATTTACGATTGATTTAACTTTCATAAGGATATTTTAGTCCTGACTCGGGTGTTTTGTCTTTTCATTACGCTCGGGTCAGTCCTGAGTTTTTCAGGTTTTTGAAGATCTATTCTGGAGGATGAAGACGAATATTTGGTATACTATTACTATTATTACCCTTGCATCATGCTATCTGCTGCATTATTTTAATTGTTCTGTTGTATATGTATAACTCTGATAAATGTTGTATAAATAATTGTCAAAGTATAGTAAACAGCTTCATGAACTGTTTATTTGACTATTATATTTTATCATCCCGCTACGAGATTCTGTGTTGTTTCTTTTCCTTTATTTCTCTTTCTTTTCTTTTCTTATTTACCCCAATAACCATCTACCTTTTGAATGGTTTGGAATCGGCATGTGTATTTGATCGTCGGTTTAAAATGTCGAAAAAGGCGGGTCGTTACAATTTTGCTTCAAATTAACGATATTGACTGATTCCTGTAGTTAGACTGACCCGTGTATTTATACTCGGGTCAGACCGAGTTGATTCAGGTATCATCTATTGGACTTAGCTTACAGTTGATGTTGGATATCAGCACTCCTTTCTCTTGAGCAATTTATGTTCTTTCGCATACTCCGATGTATTTGATTCAATGTATATAGTGTAGTCGAGTACCACATTTATTGTTTCATATTGTATTGTACTAAACATGTATCAATGTATATGTATATATATGATGTTGATTACTGTTCTGTGATGTGCTTTACATTTAGTTATTGTATTTTGTTCTAATAGATCCATTAGCCACCTATAGTTTTGGATTAAGCATTTACTGCGTATGTCGATCCATTGAGATAGAATAAAAAATCATATTGCATTTATCGACGTATTTAGTAGATGTTTAAGACAAAGTTGTAGATGGTCACCCTTAAACAGCCCTATTCTCTGCTTTAGTAGACGGAATTACTTGTTAATTCTCTTTACTAAGGTGGGTCTCGGGGTGGGGCGTTACAGCATGGTATCAGAGCTGTGGTCAGAACAAAGTAGAATGAACATAGAGCAGTACGTATATCACGATACATCGAAGTACAATATGAGTAAATCATTATCCTTATTAGAGCTTGTTTTCGAATCGTGCTTTGATTCTTTTTTGTGTATTGGGATATGTTGAGATGGAATATGTCTAGGAATATATATATTGTATTTCGTAGTATTCCACAATTGAGTTTGAAGTAATGATTTATTGTTTGTGTGCTTCCTATCCTTCAAGAAGAAAATCTTGCTTATCATGTGTCTTGATGATTTCCGAGAGTGGCTCGTCATCTTGTTGGAGTTGACGAACACTCCATCTCCTTCTGTTGATTTTGTGAATCGAGTATTCTAGGAATATCTTGATGCATTCTTTTAATGTTCTTTGGTTTGAGTTTTTGAAGCTATATATATATATATATATATATATATATATATATATATATATATATATATATATATATATATGAGTTTAAAAAAAATAGAAATTGGAGTTTTGAGATATTTTAAAAATCAAAGAATGTTTTTAGAATATATTTATATTAGTAGTATTCTTTCATAGAAATAATTTGAGAGTGTTGGGTTTTCCATCGAGTAGTTAAGAGTTCTGGTCGATACACTTGATCAACGTTATCGATAGGAGTCTCCTAGATGCTATGATGAGGCAATCAGACACGATGATTTGTGTTTGAAGGATTGAGGTTTTGGAAATAACATTTTGAGATTAAATATTAAATATATTTTTGAATGGTAATTGCAGCCACTGATTTTAGAGATGAGTAATAGAGTGGCTAGGCAGTTTTGATCATTCGGTCAACTCTGCAGCCAGCATATATATTTGTTTATTAAAGACTCAATGGTGAGGCAATGCCATTTATTTATTTATTTATTTATTATTTTTTTTAAATTATAAAGATGAGAATATAAATGAGATTATTTTTAAGCTGTGCTTTATTGGAAGTATATTTTGAGATTTTAGAATCTATATTATATACATTTGATGTTTTAAGGGACGAGTATAATAAGAGAATTTAAACCCTTAATTTATTTTAATGGATATTATTTTGGATTTACAAAATTCTTTGGAAATTAATTTTAATGTAAAAGAAGAAATTTGAATTTTAACTTTGAGTTTTAAATTACTTACTGAGTAATATAGTAAAGAGTTTGAGAAATTTTCGAATGTTGAAAATTGAGATTTAAAAATTCAAAAGATGTTGAGATTTAAAATTCTAAATATCTTGGATTAAAAGATAATTCGAGCTTATATCCTTGTTCTTGAGTATATTCTATCTTTGAGCTATTATCAACGACGTGCATTTTCGCGGTCGTTCGAGTTTGGTGGCCTTGTGAGAAGCCATCTTGTGATTTAACTATCTTGTCTGTTGTGTCTACCCTATTGTGAGGATATCCTTTCCGTATATTTATGCGGAAAATCTTATTGATGATCTTCTTTATTGCTTAGAGTTCGGGTTTAAGTGAGTTTGATCCCGACCCTATTCGTAGAGTTTTTTTCTTGAAATTGATCATTTTTGATTGATTAATTATTGAGCATCTTATTGAGTTTTGATTCGAAGACGGGATATCTTCGAAAAAATTTCGGGATACTTGGAAAATTAGATGGTCTGCTAATCACTATATTCGCATTTGATGGGCCATTGCCAAGTGAGTTTTTCCTTGTTTCTCTCTACCATTCTATGTTGAGAGTATGAATGGTTTGAGTTTCGAGCTTGTCTTTTATCCTTTGTCGATTGAATTTTATGTGTTGTTTACGTCTCTTTTTCTAGAAAATTGCGGGGACCCAATTTTTGTAAGGGGGAAGTCTGTAACAACCCTAGCTTTGGCGATTACATATAAATATTAAATTATATTGGTAGTTATAATTTAATATTGTGAAATAAAAATAAATTAGAGAGATAAAAATTTGTTAAAATTGTTTATTTCAAA
Source organism: Allium cepa (assembly GCA_030765085.1). Lineage (NCBI taxonomy): Eukaryota > Viridiplantae > Streptophyta > Magnoliopsida > Asparagales > Amaryllidaceae > Allium > Allium cepa. Next base: position 889,266,052 of record CM060939.1, read on the forward strand.
TAAAAAATGGATTTGGAATAAATAAAATTAAATTGAGATAGTTTGGCTGGTAATAAATTGTGAATGATGGTATATTGTTGGTTTGGGGATTAATTGATGTAAGTAAAGATAAAATAATTTAAATCAGCATTATTTGTTGTAAATAAATATAAAATGTTGAAATAAAGTTTTAAAAACTTTATTATCTTAGTTTGTAAAAAAAATTAGCTTTATATGGATTTAATTTGATGAAATGCAATAATTTTGGAAATTATTGTCAAACGTTGAATTTTGTTAATTTTAATTAAACATTTGAATTTAATATGGATAATAATATAAATAAAAACATGGAATTTGTTTTAAAAAATAAGTTTTAATTATAGAATAATGTTAGGACGATTTATAGCATTTTTATATGCAAGAAAATAATTTTTATGAATTATTGGAGCTAAAAATGGTGATTTAAGCATTTATTTTGTAAAATTGGTTATTTGTGTAAATTAAGAGTTTTTAATAATAAAAATAATTTTAAAACCAAAATTTATCTTTTTATATGTCGTATAATATTTTATTCAACAAGTAAGTGGATTTACATGAATAGTTTGTAGAGAAAACTTGTAGAAAATGTGTTGTTTACTTTAATTATATAGTGCTTATACTTGTATAGTGCTAATTAATTAAATAAATTTGGGTCCAAAGCCCACTTAGATTAAACCCGAAACATGAAAGGAAGCTTTCTTCTTCCTATACGTACATAACTCATTTTACAGTAAAAGAGAAAGGAAGAAACTCATTTCCTCTTACAAACCCTAGCCAAAAATCATCAATTCAAACTCAAATTTAGTGTTTTAAAAATCAATTTGAAGCTAAATCAACAGGTAATCAAAATCTAAAACCTAATATTTCATCAAAAGTCCAAATTTGTGAATGATTGTTTGTTAACTGCTTTCTTCTTTTTTGCATGCACTTTGTTTCAAAGTTTACAGGTAGAGGAAGCTCAAATTAAACCCAAGCTTCAATCTTTCTCCATTAATTCGGGTATTTACCATCAAAAATCAAAGGAGAGTATCAAAACTCACAAATGCTAGCTGAAGCCATGCTTCAAAATGCCAACTCTAGCCAAAAATGGCTTCAATTTATTGATTTTATGTTCATATTGTTTCTGTGAAAACTGAGTTTGTGTGTCACTTTGCACGTCAGTTTCTCCAAAGTCCGGCGATGAAATGCTGTCGGATTTTCTTCAGTTGATAGCGTATGTGTTGTAGTATGTATCTGCAAAATTTCATAGAAAAAGTATTTCGTTTGATACGTTAAAATCTTGCTGCAAAATCAATGCACAGCCTGAAAATAACCTGTACACATTTTGTTTGCTGAGTTACTGCAAACATGGCCTGAGTCCATGTTTGAGTTAGCATAACTTTTTGATTTCTTACTGGAATTTGTTCATTCTTACTTTATTTAAAATATGACGTTCTCTAATATATTCATACCAAATTTTAGGTCATTTCTACTTATATAACTTATAGAAACATGCTTCTGAACATTGACTCGGAGCATGTTTTTGTCTAGATTTTACAGTGAAAACACTGCATGGGTCAAATTTTGAGACATCATATATTTTTCATTCTTTGTCTAAATTGCATGATTCTTAGTGCAGTTTAAAGATTTGTTTTTGGTCTTTATGCATGTTAAATTTCAGGTCATTTCGACCTACATAACTAATAGAAACATTCTGCCGAACTTTGACTCGGAGCATGTTTTTGCCCAGATTTTACAGTGAAAACACTGCCTGGGTCCAACTTTGAGATATCATAACTTTCTCCTACTTCATCCAAATTGCATCATTCTTTTTTTTTGAAATATGTCGTCTTCTATTATAGCAACAAAAAATTTCAGCTTAATTAGATCCAATTTCTTTCTCCATTTCATGTCTGGAAGTTGAACCCTAGAGGGTTTTCAGGCCTGTATATTTTTGGTTTTTTAACTGTTGCAAACATGGTCTAAGTCCATGTTTGAGGCAGCGTAACTTTTTCATTTCCAGTCGTAATTCAGTGGTTCTTTCTTTGTTTGAAAGAAGAAGTTTTATAGTTTGTGTACACTAATTTTTAGTTCAATAAAAGTTCGTTCGGCTACCTGTTTTATATCCAAAAATTGAACCCAGAGAAGATTTCAGACCTGGGTATTGTTTTGGCCAAGTGTTATATATTCTTTTTCCGTCCGATTTTTCACTTGTACTTCATGTTTTTGTGATATTTCTAAAAAATTTTGAGGGCTATGATGCTTATCAATAGGCTAGCCAAGTTTTGATGAATTTGAAATTCAAGTTTGATTTGAATTTGAATTGAATTTGAATGACGGTTTTGTGTTATTTCTTTGATTTGGAGCATAGATTTTTCCAAACAATTTTGAAATAATTTTTAAAATAAGTTGGCATTTCATATAATTATTATGTAATATTTTTAAATCATTTTAAGCTGTAAAATCTATTTATTCTCTATTATAAGGGAATTTTCAAATATCTTCTTCAAAATTGATTCCAGAAAATGGTTTTAAAAGCTTGTTTTCTCTGATAAATTATTTTATATATAAAATACACGTTTTTGTACTATTCGAACGTATGAAAAAGATAATTAAACAATTTAGTAAAACACGTGGTATGGGACATGTGCGTTTACTATTTCAGTTAATTCCGGACTTGTACGATCGAAGCTATTTGAGATTATTGATTTTGAGATGTTTTGCCATTTTATGGCATATTTTGATTTTTACAATTCATGTTTATTGGAATTATTTAAGATGGCCAATATTTGGCAAATATTATGGTTTGAGATCTCCTCTATTTAGGAGTATGGTCGATGAGATCCCTCACGATGTTCTATGTACTTGTCAATGATATAAGGCAAGTCTTGAGTTTATGATTTCATATTTTGAGATTTATGGTTCATGAGGAACCATCATGATGTTTTCACTTGTCGATGAGATGAGACAAGTTAAGATACCATTTAATACTTGTCGATGAGATGAGACAAGTATGGTGTCTCTTTATCACTCGCCAATGAGACCAGGTTAGATATGATTTTTTGAGTTTTATGATGTTTCTATTGTGGCATCGAGTAACGTCTGGTAAGCCGCTAAGTGCGGATGTGTGGTATGGGACACACATTAACACTTTTCAGGTTCCTATCCATGAGTTTGTGACACATTCACAATGTTTACCTAACAGAACTGCTTTGAGAGGTGTTAGCGACCTTGTCGTGAGGACGAACTGCTTTGAGAGGTGTTAGCGACCTTGTTAGGGCTGACGAAATGGCTTGGAGAGGTGTCAACGACCTTGTCATGAGGACGAACTGCTTTGGGAGGTGTTAGCAACCTTGTTAAGCTGACAAAATGGCTTGGAGAGGTGTCAGCGACTTTGTCATGAGGCCGAACTGCTTGGGAGGTATTAGCGACCTTGTCTGAGGCTTCGGCCGTCCGAGTTTAGCACGTGCAACATTGCTTTGGCATTACAATCGGGGATTTGGCCAATCCGGATTTTTCGAGTTTTCTGTTTTATTGTGATTTTGCCTTTTTAGGATGTTTTATTACATCGATAGCCTATTGCTATATGAGATGTTTTAGATATAGTGATTACAGCTATGATGTTTTGAACTCTTATCGAGTTCCATGAGTTATGATTTTTGATAATTTCAGGATTTTATACGATATTCTGGGTTTTGCCATTTTGGCAAGTTGAGATTGAGATTTATATACATTTATACCGTTGAGATGAGGTATAATTGAATTTGGAGATTCATCTATAGTCGAGTTTTGGATCATCTTATTTGAGAATGTTTTATGTTTGCCATTTTGGCGGGAGTTTGTATTGATGTTTCTCCTTTTGAGGTGATATGGTTCATGGAAACCATGTAGAAATTTTGAGGTGTCGCCGATGATATGAGGCACTTGTGTTTGATTTGAGTATTGAGTTTGAGTTACCTCCTTCGAGGTATTTGTTCACTTAAGTAGTGTTTGTTACTTAAGTATTGATCTTATGATTTTATCAATTCATTCTTCTCTTTCGAGAAGAAGTATCTTCATGTCTATTCTGGTTTATATTACTGATACTGACTGATTCGTGTAGTTAGACTTACCCGTATATTTATACGCGGGTCAGACCGAGTTGTTTCAGGTATCATCTATTGGACTTAGCTTGAAGTTGATGTTGGATATCAGCTCTCCTTTCTCTTGAGCAATTTATGTTCGTTCGTATACTCCGATGTATTTGATTCAACGTATATGTTATAGCCGAGTACCACCTTTATTGTATTCATATTGTATTGCACTAAACATGTATCAATATATATGTATATATATAATGTTGATTACTGTTCTGTGATGTGCTTTACTGACGCAGCGGATTATTAACAAAACGATATGGATCGATGAAAGTAACAATCGGTGGATTGAAGATACTGAAATGCCCAAATTCATTGATCACAAAGATACCGAATTCTAGCTATCTTCGACATGTTGATCGCGCACGATACCGTGAGAGAAGATCTTCAATTCTTCAAGCGTTGATCAAGCGCACTTGATTCCGCGAATCGGCTTCAATAATCGTTGATTTGAGCGCACTCGAATAACCGAAAATGGAGATAGGAGATTACACTCAACTACCAATTTAGGATGAAAGCACATAGCAATCAAACAAGAATTTTATTCAAAAAAATCAACCACCACAAAATGTACAACTCACTCCCTATTTATAGTGTTTTCGACACAGCCCCTTAAGTCGTATACGACTTACGACTCATCCTTAGGTCATTGCCGACCTAACAGACACCCCGCATCTCAAACAGCACGCGACTTAAACCATAGCGACCTAAAACACTACGACTCACGACTTATAATACACGGTACAACACAACCCAGGTCGCACACGACCTATCAACATACACGGGACGCGACTTACGACTCAATGACTTACGACCTACTATTTACAACACAAAGTACACGACATAACGACTCAACAAATTACATCACTTAGGTCGTAGACGACTCAACATCACGCGACTTAAGAAAGAAACGATCTACGACTTAACAATTACAAACATATTACAACCCAGCACTCACATTTTAACCTCTTTGCGACCTACGACCTAAGTTAAGTCGTTAACGACTTAAACTCTTAGCTACTCAAGCCTTTTAGGTCGGAAACGAGATAACTTCCGTGTAGCTTTTCTTCTCGTGCGGCATAACCAAGCAACGAATCAATTTCCTAGGTCGTAACCCGTTTCTGTTAGGTCGTGAACTCGATGTATCTTCCCCTTCTGATCTCCAGTTAGGTGGGGAACGACCTAAATTCTCCTCCTTAGGTCGTGTACGACCTATGTTAACTTTCCCCCCTGGTCTCCAGTTAGGTCGGAAACGACCTAAACTTTCCTCCTTAGATCGTGGACGACCTAGGCCTTCACATTTTGGATTCCAGTTAGGTCGGAAGCGACTTAAATTTTCGTCCTTAGGTCATGTACGACCTAAGTCCTCTCCTTGCTTAGGTCGTGGACGACTTATGCCTTGGAAAATGATAGTTTGCAATCCTTCACCACTAGTCTGAGCTGCATCATCCTCCCCTGGCTGAGAAAAATTCGTCCTTGAATTTGTAAGCTCTTCCACATCCGACTGTTCATCTCCATAATATGGCACAAGATGTTTAACATTGAACACGTCAGAAGTGTACACATCCTCTGGCAGCTTCAACTTATAAGCATTTTCAATAATTCGTTTCACAACTTCTACAGGACCAATTTTTCTGGCTTTCAACGTATTATAAGCACCTACTGGAAAACGATCCTTCGTTAACACAGCGTAAACCAAATCACCTTCGCTAAATTCAACATTTCGTCGCTTCAAATCTGCAGTTCGCTTATACTTCTCATTTGCCTTCACTAATCGTTCCTGAACGATTTTATGACATTCAGTTAATTCATCAACAAAATCAACAGCCCGTTTAACCGTCCCCTTCGGTTGTGGTACTACCGCCAAATCCAACGGTCCCCTTGGCAAACTTGAATATACAATCTGAAATGGACTGAATCCCGTACTACGATTCACTGCATGATTATGAGCAAACTCTGCTTGGCATAACTTCATGTCCCAACTCTTCAGATTATCCTTCACAGGACATCGCAACAAATTTCCCAATGATCTGTTAACAACTTCTGTCTGTCCATCTGTTTGCGGATGATAAGCGCTACTAAATTTCAACTTCATTCCAACCATCTTCCACAAACTTAACCAAAAGTGACTCAGAAAACGAGTATCCCTATCCGACACAATAGATTCTGGAAATCCATGAAGTCGATAGATTTCCTAGAAAAATAACTGAGCGACACGAACAGCATCCGCCATCTTCTTACAAGCAATAAAATGTACCATCTTTGAAAACCTGTCTACCACAACAAATATAGAATCATTCCCCATTTGAGTTCTAGGCAAACCCAAAACGAAATCCATGCTGATATCAACCCATGGTTTAATAGGCACGGGTAACGGCATATATAACCCCGCATTCGTAGCCGTTGCCTTTGAAACCTGACAGATATTGTAACGACCCGTATTTTACGTGTCGATAGATCGTAGAATTTGCAGGTCGATAGTGTTGTTTGGATTGCCTCTAGCCTGAGTCGTATGGAGAGTAACTTGTGTGTTGAAGTGATGAGTCGTAACCGACTCATGGGGTTGAGTCGTGACCGACTCATAGGATAGGGCGTGCATGAGCTACGACTTAAGGAAGGTGGCCGGGTTAAGGAGGTTACGACCTAAGATGTTGCCGAGTTAAGGCTTGAGTCGTGACCGACTCATAGGGGACCGGCTCAAGGAGGGGTTGCGGTTTAGAGTGTTGGCCGAGATAAGGGAGCGACCGACTTAAGAGTCAACACGTTGCCGACTTAAGGAGGTTGGTGGTTTAAGGGTTGGCCGACTCATAGGAGTTAACTCGTTACCGAGTCATAGAATCGCCGACTCATAGTATTAGGGCTTAGGTCCTGAGTCGGTAGGGGTTTGGGTCGGCATAGCGTTATCCCATGTGTCGTTAGGACGGTGGGCCGACTCAGTGGATAAGTCGTTGGGGACTTAGGGTTTTGAGTCGTGTCTCGTGGGATAAGGATTTGGCTTAGGTCGGCAGGGATAAGTCGTGTGACCTTCTTGCTGTGTTGAGTCGTTGGGTCTCTGAGTCGGTAAGGCCATAGGTCGTGAGACGTGTGGCAATTAGGACCTTAGTACGACTTAGTGTGGGTCGGTTGCCTGGTGAGTCGGTTGTGTAGATGAGTCGGTAGGGTGTTGGGTCGTGTGTGTCGTTAGGTCGGCTATAAGGTTAAGTCGTAAGTCGTATAGTGGCCCGTGTTTGTTGAAGTGTTGAGTCGGCCGTGTTTGTTGTAGCATTGAGTCGTTGAGTCGTAGGAGTTGTTGTCTCGGAGGCTTCTAGGGTAGATGAGTCGGCAACGACTCATAAGATAAGTCGGAGACGACTTATAGGCGACGACTCATGGGCATTCCAGCCTATAAATAGAGGGCTTTGGCTCACTTTTTGGCACCGGATTTCGAAGCGACGAAGTGCTGCCATTTTGAAGACTCGACTACAGCATTTCTTCATCTTCTTTCTCTACTTCCATCAAGTGCTAACATCCGTTGAAGATCGAAGATCAAGATCGAAGATCCAAGTGTCCAAGTTGAAGATTTTCATCCGTTTGAGCTAGAATTCACCGTTTCAAGTGAGATTTCTCCGGATCAAGTCCAAGACCTTGCTGTCCAGATCTGAAGTTGATTGATTTTAGGTTGTTTTGGTGATTTGGTGAGTGGTAGTTATCTCTCACGCGGATCCAAAGGAGTATATGGAGTTGGTGATATGTTTATGTGTTAAAGTTAGCGTTTTCTCGCATTTTCCATAAGTCTGCATGTAGATCCATCATATTTGAAGATGTTTATCTATGAAAGTTGATTTAACAAGTATTAGAGATAAAACCCATGTTTTAGATTTGATAGACCTATGCTAAAAACTATGATTTCACATATGTTGGACTTTTGCTCACTTATTTACGAAATTGCCATTATAGTTGATATTGCTTAATAGATCTTGTTTGAATGGTTGAATGTTTGAATGTATGTTAGATTTGATTGCTCCAAGTTAGCTTGTAGTTGATTTGGAACAAGATGGTGAAGATGATTCAAAAGCTAAGTGGAAAGGCTCTTGAATGTTGAAAGCTGCCGATGGCATATGAAGCGGATGTGGAAGCTCATATGGATGGATTCGATGATGGGACTTTGCCGTGATGCGAAGAGGCGAAGCATGAGATCGAGATGGGACTTTGCCATGATGCGAGAAGGCAAGCCATAATGTTGAGATGAGACTTTGCTATGTTGCGATGAAGCAAAGTGTGATGTTGAGATGGGACGGGTCATGATGACGTTCCAAGTTGAGAGACTTTGCTATGATATGATGAGGCAAGGCATATGATGTGATGGGACGGGTCACGAAAACGTTCCAAGCACGGGTCATGATGACGTGCAAAGTTATAACTCGGTGATGCGGTCCGGGTTGGGGTGGATAATGGTTAGCTTGAGAGGCGCTTGAGCTAGTATGGATGGTCGTCGAGGAGGATGACTAGGAGGCTAAGATCTCATCGTTGTTGAAGGTTCTAGCATACTCAAAGCAAGGGTACGTTGGAACGGGTCACGATGACGTTCCAGGCACGGGTCATGATGACGTGCTAGTACTCTGGGCTGATGCGTTCGGCTTAGGCACGGGTCACGATGACGTGCGGAGTTATGGCTAAACCGGGGTTACCATTAGCCCTTGACAGGCGGTCATTCAACTAACGGTGAAATCAAGGCAATGATAACAGTGATAGCCAGAGTCATGGGTGTTTGGATGTTTGGTTGTATCATCATTCGGCTTCAAGAGCGGTGTTTTCTGGGTGCTTATCTGATCTTGGTTTAGGCCTTGGGGGTTTGTATTTGGAAAACATCGTCCTTGACTCGAGTGGTTATTGCTTTACCTTAATTGTCTATATTGTTATGCTTGATTCTCTTTGGTTTGTGTCTGGGGGCTATCACTGTGAGATGTGGTGGAGTGGGATGGTTTGGTTCCTATTCCTTTTATTCCTTATGCTCTTTTGGTATGTTTGATAGTTAATTTACTTCTCACTAAGACTTTGTCTGACTCAAGGTTTTATGTCTCCTCTTATTACCTTGGGCTGTTCATCCATGTTGGGATGGGCAGACTAGGTAAGCAGGTGACAGGTGCTGTGCTAGGAGTTCTACGCTGAAGATGACGAAGACGAGCAGGAGGCTTTGCATATTTGTTTTCTTACTATATGTACTGGGTTCCGCTGTTGTATCTGATTGAGTGTTGTAGTGAGGCTCTGATGTATGGATGATTCATTTGATTGTATAAACTGCTATGTTGCTTATATGATGATGTTGTGTTCTATTGAGCTTCACTATATTTTAATTCTCTATTGTATTTTATCCATGCGCTGTGAGTTACGATAGAGATTCTGCGAATTTTATTTTACCCTGACTATCGTCCATGGCTGCCTGGCACACCTTTCTGCGCACTATTCCCTTGTTTTGGTGCGGGAGTCATGGGCGGTCGTCACATTTGGTATCAGAGCTTTGGTTAATCGATTTTAGCCAACGCTCGCTGACGTAGTTACGTAAGAGAGACGTAATTGTATTTTGATGGATGATTACTATATATAATATAGTAGCTTAGATGGATTTGAACTCCTTATGCAGTTGTTTCTTAAGGTGTTCTAATCATTCTTTTTACAGATATTAAGGATGAGCAGAAGCGAGAGACAAGCTGCGAGAGATAGCCGTGCTGCTAGGGAAGCTGTTGACTATGCTGCGATGTTCGAAGCAATGATGACTTCGATCATGAGGAGGGTACCAGCTTCAGGATCTTCTGTGGATGTAGGAGTTCAAGTCCAGGCTCCAAGGCCAGTGGATTTTGCCAAGCTTTGCAAGGATTATACTTCGCTTGGAGGGAAAGCTTTCTTGGGGACAGAATCGACTATTGAAGTGCAGAGATGGATGGATGCTTGCCGAAGGATTTTTGGTGATTTAGGGATTGAGGATGCAACCAAGAGGAAGCTTGCATCGAGACAGCTTCAGGGAAGAGCTGCGGATTGGTGGAATTCTATCACTATAGATACACCAGAGGAGGAGATAACTTGGGAGCAATTCCAAGTTAGATTTGAAGCTAAGTTCATCTCTACTGCTCAGAGGTCTGTTTTGTTTAAGAGGTTTGTTGAGCTCAAGCAAGGTGGGAGGCCTGTTCTTGAGTATATTTCTGAGTTCGAGGCTCTGTCCAAGTATGCCAGATCATATATTGATTCTCCCTACCAGAAGAACGAAAAGTTTGTGACTGGTCTGGATGCTTATCTGGGAAGGCAGTTGGTGGATCACTTGGACGATCCATTTGAGAAGCTTGTGGAGAAAGCTCTGAGGCATGAGAGCTTGTTTCCTAGGGAAAGTTCTGTTGTTGCTGTAACCAGGGAAGGATCTAAACCACAGCAGAGTGGCAACAAGAAGAGGAAGCAGCAGCAACAGAAGGGAAAGGATGGTCAGAAGAAGCCAAAAGGCGAGGTGACTTGTTATAACTGTCGTCAGAAGGGTCATCTCTCTCGGGATTGCAAGAATCCGAAGGTGCAGTTGAAGTGTTACAACTGTGATAGGCTGGGACACATTAAGAAGGACTGTCCAGAACCGAGGAAAGATAGGCAGGTTGTGCAAGCCTATGCTTTGGAAGCTGTGCCGTCGTCTTCAAGAGCTCCTACTGCTGAGGAGAAGGGGAAGAGTGTGGTGGTTCAAGGTACTCTTTCTATTTGTGGTGTTCCAGTTAGAGTGTTGTTTGATACTGGAGCGTCGCATTCTTTTGTTTGCGATGATTTGGTAGGCCGGTTAGGTTTGAAACCGGATATTGTTGATAGGCCATTGGTGGTGACTAATCCAGTTGGGGGTTCGTCATGCTTGTGTATGATATGCCGTGGTCTAGTTGTTTCGAGTCATGATTGTTCGTTTGTTTGTGATTGCTTTGTTCTGAACTTTGCGGGGTTCGGAATTATTTTGGGTATGGACTGGCTTAGGAAGTATGCGGCTAGGATTGATTGTGAGAGGCTTGAGGTGACAGTCGGGAATGTGGAAGGGCGAAAGGTTGTGATACGATGTAAGCATGAAGAAGGCGTCTTCATGAGCTTCATGTATTCGCTAGTTGTTCCACGGGATGGACTGTCATCGGTGCCTATTGTGAATGAGTTTGAGAATGTCTTTGAGGAAGTCAAAGGGTTGCCGCCGCATAGGGAGATCGAGTTTCGTATCGATCTAGTTGAGGGAGCCAGACCTGTTGTGATGCCTCTTAGGCGGATGGCACCGAGGGAGCAGCAAGAGCTGAAGGTGCAAGTTGATGACCTTTTGCAGAAAGGATTCATTCGGAGAAGTGTGTCCGAATGGGGTGCGCCAGTTGTGTTCGCAACCAAAGCGGATGGATCGTTGAGGTTGTGTGTGGATTATCGTGAGCTGAATAAGGTGACTAAGAAGAACAAGTATCCATTGCCGAGAATAGATGACTTGTTTGATCAGCTTCACGAGGCTAAGGTGTTTTCTCAGATGGATTTGGCAACGGGATTTCACCAGTTGAGAGTGGCGAAGGATAGTGTGCCGAAGACTGCTTTCAGGACACCATCCGGGTTTTATGAGTGGCTGGTAATGCCGTTTGGATTGACTAACGCGCCAGCATATTTTGTGGATCTTATGAATAGAGTATTCAGAGATCAGTTGAATAAGTTCGTGCTTGTGTTCGTGGATGATATTTTGGTTTATTCCAGAACTGAGGAAGAGCACAAGACGCACTTGAAGGTTGTTTTGGAAATCTTGCGGAAACATCAGCTGAAGGCTAAGTTTTCGAAGTGTCACTTCTGGAAGAATGAAGTGAGGTTCTTAGGCCATGTTATTTCTGGAAGTGGAATAGCGGTTGATCCCGCTAAGGTAGCAGCGATCCAGGATTGGATTAGACCTAAGAATGCGTCTGATGTGAGAAGTTTTCTTGGATTAGCAGGATATTATCGTCGGTTTATTAAAGACTTTTCCAAGATAGCTGCACCGTTGACAGGATTGACGAAAAAGAACCAAGTGTTCAGATGGGATGATAAGTGTGAGCAAGCTTTCGTAATCCTGAAAGAGCGACTGACGAGTGCTCCTGTATTGACTATTCCAAGTGGGAATGAGGAGATGGTGGTTTACACCGATGCATGTGGCACTGGACTGGGAGCGGTGCTAATGCAGAAGGATAAAGTTGTTGCGTATGCTAGTCGACAACTGAAGCCGCATGAAAGGAATTATCCAACTCATGATTTGGAGTTAGCGGCGATAGTGTTTGCTTTGAAGATGTGGAGACACTACCTATTGGGAGTTAGATTTGAGTTGTTTACAGATCATAAGTCGTTGAAGTATCTGTTCTCCCAAAAGGATTTGAATCTTCGACAGCAACGGTGGTTAGAGTTTCTAGCATCTTATGATTTTGGTATAGCCTATACTCCGGGAAAAGGTAACGCAGTAGCTGATGCGTTAAGTCGAAGACATGCAGGATTGGGAGCCATGTTTTCGGAATGGAAGAGTCTTGAGTATTTGGCTGGGTTTGATTTCAGGCCTAGATGCGAGTTGGAACCTGAGATGTTGGCAAACTTATCAATAAGGCCTACTTTAGTGGAAAGGATTGGCGAGAGCCAAAAGAAAGATGATAAGCTTGTCAAGATTATCCGTGATTTGGAATCTGGATTGGAACCAGAGAAGGATAAAGGATTCGAGGTCGATCGAGAGGGTTGGCTTCGAAAGCAAGGACGATTGGTTGTTCCCGATATTGATGGATTGAGAGATGAAGTTCTGAGGGAAAGTCATCACTCGAAGTTGACAATTCATCCAGGTGGAAATAAGATGTATCGGGATATGAAGAGAGCTTACTACTGGGAAGGTATGAAGAAGGAAGTTGGAAATTTTATTTCCAAGTGTATGAATTGCCAGTTGGTGAAAGCTGAGCAGAAGAAGCCCAGTGGATTACTTCAGCCATTAGAGGTTCCTACGTGGAAGTGGGAGCAAGTGTCGATGGATTTTATTGATGGTCTACCTAGAACCAGGGCAGGGAATGAAGGGATTTGGGTCATTGTAGATCGTTTGACCAAGAGTGCAAGGTTCATTCCTGTTCGATCGACTAGAACTGCATCGAAGTTGGCTGAGTTGTATGTGAAGTGGATTGTTCGATTCCATGGTGTTCCGAAGAGTATAGTGAGCGATCGAGATCCGTTGTTCACTAGTGGATTTTGGAAGAGCTTCCAGGAAGTTTTGGGAACTGAGTTGTGTTTGAGTACAGCTTATCACCCTCAGACAGATGGTCAGACTGAGAGAGTCAACCGGGTTTTGGAAGATCTTCTTAGAGCTTGTGTTTTGGACTTCGGAGGATCATGGGAAGATCACCTTCATTTGGTGGAGTTTGCTTATAATAACAGTTATCAGTCGAGTATTGGTATGGCACCATATGAGGCATTATATGGAAGACCGTGTAACTCTCCGACATGTTGGTCGGAAGCTGGAGAAAAGCCGATACTTGGGCCAGAGATGATTCGACAGACTTCAGACTGTATAGAGATCATCCGGCAAAGAATGAAAGCAGCCCAAGATCGTCAGAAAAGTTATGCTGATAATCGTCGAAAGGATTTGGAGTTCGACGTAGGCGATATGGTTTTTGTGAAGATTTCTCCATTGAAGAATGTTATTAGATTCGGGAACAAAGGAAAGTTAACTCCAAGATTCGTTGGACCATTCCCGATTATCGAGCGAATTGGAAAGCTCGCTTATAGATTGGAGTTACCGGAAAAGATGGCGGGTGTGCACAATGTTTTTCATGTATCTTATCTACGGAAGTATGTGCACGACCCAAGTACGGTGGTTTCTGCTGATAGCTGTGAAGACTTAGAGGTTGATCCAGTGGTTACGAGACCTCGTAAGCCGCTTCGTATTGTTGAAACCGATACGAAACAGCTTAGGAGGAAGACGATTACGTTGCTCAAGATACAATGGAGTGATGATGTTAACGACTGTACATGGGAGGAGGAAGAGAGGATGAAGGCAGCTCATCCCGGACTCTTCGAGGTATGGCCCTAAAGTGTCGTGACATCTCATGAATTTGTAGCTTGTTCTAAGTCATAGAATTCTGCATGCTAGGTTAGAATTGGATGCATGGTTTGTTGATTGCTATGGATGGTAGGCATGCGGAATGATTGTGATTGCTGTTGTTTGCTTGGAATTTCGGGGGCGAAATTCCTAAGGGGGAGAGAATGTAACGACCCGTATTTTACGTGTCGATAGATCGTAGAATTTGCAGGTCGATAGTGTTGTTTGGATTGCCTCTAGCCTGAGTCGTATGGAGAGTAACTTGTGTGTTGAAGTGATGAGTCGTAACCGACTCATGGGGTTGAGTCGTGACCGACTCATAGGATAGGGCGTGCATGAGCTACGACTTAAGGAAGGTGGCCGGGTTAAGGAGGTTACGACCTAAGATGTTGCCGAGTTAAGGCTTGAGTCGTGACCGACTCATAGGGGACCGGCTCAAGGAGGGGTTGCGGTTTAGAGTGTTGGCCGAGATAAGGGAGCGACCGACTTAAGAGTCAACACGTTGCCGACTTAAGGAGGTTGGTGGTTTAAGGGTTGGCCGACTCATAGGAGTTAACTCGTTACCGAGTCATAGAATCGCCGACTCATAGTATTAGGGCTTAGGTCCTGAGTCGGTAGGGGTTTGGGTCGGCATAGCGTTATCCCATGTGTCGTTAGGACGGTGGGCCGACTCAGTGGATAAGTCGTTGGGGACTTAGGGTTTTGAGTCGTGTCTCGTGGGATAAGGATTTGGCTTAGGTCGGCAGGGATAAGTCGTGTGACCTTCTTGCTGTGTTGAGTCGTTGGGTCTCTGAGTCGGTAAGGCCATAGGTCGTGAGACGTGTGGCAATTAGGACCTTAGTACGACTTAGTGTGGGTCGGTTGCCTGGTGAGTCGGTTGTGTAGATGAGTCGGTAGGGTGTTGGGTCGTGTGTGTCGTTAGGTCGGCTATAAGGTTAAGTCGTAAGTCGTATAGTGGCCCGTGTTTGTTGAAGTGTTGAGTCGGCCGTGTTTGTTGTAGCATTGAGTCGTTGAGTCGTAGGAGTTGTTGTCTCGGAGGCTTCTAGGGTAGATGAGTCGGCAACGACTCATAAGATAAGTCGGAGACGACTTATAGGCGACGACTCATGGGCATTCCAGCCTATAAATAGAGGGCTTTGGCTCACTTTTTGGCACCGGATTTCGAAGCGACGAAGTGCTGCCATTTTGAAGACTCGACTACAGCATTTCTTCATCTTCTTTCTCTACTTCCATCAAGTGCTAACATCCGTTGAAGATCGAAGATCAAGATCGAAGATCCAAGTGTCCAAGTTGAAGATTTTCATCCGTTTGAGCTAGAATTCACCGTTTCAAGTGAGATTTCTCCGGATCAAGTCCAAGACCTTGCTGTCCAGATCTGAAGTTGATTGATTTTAGGTTGTTTTGGTGATTTGGTGAGTGGTAGTTATCTCTCACGCGGATCCAAAGGAGTATATGGAGTTGGTGATATGTTTATGTGTTAAAGTTAGCGTTTTCTCGCATTTTCCATAAGTCTGCATGTAGATCCATCATATTTGAAGATGTTTATCTATGAAAGTTGATTTAACAAGTATTAGAGATAAAACCCATGTTTTAGATTTGATAGACCTATGCTAAAAACTATGATTTCACATATGTTGGACTTTTGCTCACTTATTTACGAAATTGCCATTATAGTTGATATTGCTTAATAGATCTTGTTTGAATGGTTGAATGTTTGAATGTATGTTAGATTTGATTGCTCCAAGTTAGCTTGTAGTTGATTTGGAACAAGATGGTGAAGATGATTCAAAAGCTAAGTGGAAAGGCTCTTGAATGTTGAAAGCTGCCGATGGCATATGAAGCGGATGTGGAAGCTCATATGGATGGATTCGATGATGGGACTTTGCCGTGATGCGAAGAGGCGAAGCATGAGATCGAGATGGGACTTTGCCATGATGCGAGAAGGCAAGCCATAATGTTGAGATGAGACTTTGCTATGTTGCGATGAAGCAAAGTGTGATGTTGAGATGGGACGGGTCATGATGACGTTCCAAGTTGAGAGACTTTGCTATGATATGATGAGGCAAGGCATATGATGTGATGGGACGGGTCACGAAAACGTTCCAAGCACGGGTCATGATGACGTGCAAAGTTATAACTCGGTGATGCGGTCCGGGTTGGGGTGGATAATGGTTAGCTTGAGAGGCGCTTGAGCTAGTATGGATGGTCGTCGAGGAGGATGACTAGGAGGCTAAGATCTCATCGTTGTTGAAGGTTCTAGCATACTCAAAGCAAGGGTACGTTGGAACGGGTCACGATGACGTTCCAGGCACGGGTCATGATGACGTGCTAGTACTCTGGGCTGATGCGTTCGGCTTAGGCACGGGTCACGATGACGTGCGGAGTTATGGCTAAACCGGGGTTACCATTAGCCCTTGACAGGCGGTCATTCAACTAACGGTGAAATCAAGGCAATGATAACAGTGATAGCCAGAGTCATGGGTGTTTGGATGTTTGGTTGTATCATCATTCGGCTTCAAGAGCGGTGTTTTCTGGGTGCTTATCTGATCTTGGTTTAGGCCTTGGGGGTTTGTATTTGGAAAACATCGTCCTTGACTCGAGTGGTTATTGCTTTACCTTAATTGTCTATATTGTTATGCTTGATTCTCTTTGGTTTGTGTCTGGGGGCTATCACTGTGAGATGTGGTGGAGTGGGATGGTTTGGTTCCTATTCCTTTTATTCCTTATGCTCTTTTGGTATGTTTGATAGTTAATTTACTGCTCACTAAGACTTTGTCTGACTCAAGGTTTTATGTCTCCTCTTATTACCTTGGGCTGTTCATCCATGTTGGGATGGGCAGACTAGGTAAGCAGGTGACAGGTGCTGTGCTAGGAGTTCTACGCTGAAGATGACGAAGACGAGCAGGAGGCTTTGCATATTTGTTTTCTTACTATATGTACTGGGTTCCGCTGTTGTATCTGATTGAGTGTTGTAGTGAGGCTCTGATGTATGGATGATTCATTTGATTGTATAAACTGCTATGTTGCTTATATGATGATGTTGTGTTCTATTGAGCTTCACTATATTTTAATTCTCTATTGTATTTTATCCATGCGCTGTGAGTTACGATAGAGATTCTGCGAATTTTATTTTACCCTGACTATCGTCCATGGCTGCCTGGCACACCTTTCTGCGCACTATTCCCTTGTTTTGGTGCGGGAGTCATGGGCGGTCGTCACAGATATGACATCTCTGAACAAACCTTTCAACTTCCTTCCTCATTGACGGCCAAAAATAAGATTGAGAAATTAACTGTAATGTACGGTCTCTACCCACATGGCCTTCTTCATGTAGTTCTTTGATAATCTTCATTCTCAAGCTGCTCTCCGGAATACATAACCGATTTCCCTTGAACAAGAACCCATCAACCAATACAAATTCATCGGTATTCCCATCCTTTACTTTCTCAACAAACTTTGCAAAGTAAGGATCTTCTTCAATCAGCTCTGGCAATAATTCAAAACCTCTCACTTCAACTTTCATTGTCGTTAATAAATGACTCCTCCTACTCAAAGTATCAGCTACACGGTTCGTCACCCCTGACTTATGTTTGACAACAAAAGTAAACTGCTGTAAATAAGCAATCCATGATGCATGCCTCGCTGAAATCTTGTCTTGTCCCTGTAAATGTTTCAAAGCTTCGTGGTCTGTGTAAAGAACAAACTCCTTATGAAACAGATAATGTCTCCAATGTTTCACTGCTTGCACTACAGCATAAAACTCTACATCATTCGTACTATATCTCATCTTTGCCCCTGATAACTTCTCACTGAAATAAGCAACTGGTCTTCCATTTTGACTCAAGACTCCTCCAATACCAACCTTTGAAGCATCAGTATGTTATTCAAACAGCAACTGGAAATTCGGTAAAACAAGAATTGGTGCTGTCGTCAACAGTACTTTGATCTTCTCAAAAGCTACCCCTGCTTCCTCAGACCATTCAAACTTCTTGCCCTTCATACAATCAGTCACAGGCGCCATCACACTACTAAAGTGTGGAATAAATCTCCGATAGAATGACGCTAGCCCATGAAAACTTCTCACTTCTGTAATCGTCTTAGGCTGTGGCCAATTTCTGACTGCCTCAACTTTATTCTGGTCCACCTGTATACCTTCTCCTGACACAACATACCCCAGAAATAAAAACTATGTGTCATGAACACGCATTTCTTCGTAGCAGCATAAAATTGTTCATCACGGAGAATAATCAGCACTTCCCTCAAATGTTGAACATGCTCCTCCATACTCCTGCTATATATCAGAATATCATCGAAATAAACCACCACGAACTTTCCAATGAATGGTCTAAAGATTTGATTCATCGTCCGCATGAATGTACTAGGTGCATTTGATAAACCAAATTGCATAACCAACCATTCGTATAACCCCTCTCTCGTCTTGAAGGTTGTCTTCCATTCGTCTCCAGGTCTGATCCGAATTTGATGATATCCACTCTTCAAATCAATCTTCGAAAAGATAGTTGCCCCACTCAACTGATCTAGTAAATCATCCAACCTCGGCATAGGAAACCTGTAACGAACAGTAATCTTGTTCAAAGCTCTACTATCGGTACACATTCTCCATGTTCCATCCTTCTTTGGTACCAACAAGGCTGGAACCGCACAAGGACTCAGACTTTCCCGCACACGCCCTTTTTCAAGCAACCCTTCCACCTGCCTCCTCAACTCTTCATGTTCCTTCGGACTCATTTGATAATGCGGTCTATACGGTAATATTGCTCTCGGAACAAGATCGATTTGATGTTTAATGTCTCTCAGTGGCGGTAACTCCTTAGGCAACTCTTCTGGAAATACGTCTTCAAATTCTTTCAAAACCGGCTTTGCTTCTTCTGGAATTTCAAGCTCTTCATGAATCTCTCGTCAAATCAACAAATAGACTTCAGGCTCCTCTTCAACTTCTTTAACAAACTCCTTCAAAGATAGCAAACTTTTCAGCTCTTCAATCTCCTCCAACTTGCTTTCCATCTGTTGTTGCTTCTTAGGAACTAGAATAATCTTAGTACCTTCAAACATGAAACTATAGCTGTTAGCACGACCATCGTGTTGTACTACTCTATCAAACTGCCATGGTCTGCCCAACAACAGATGACATACATCCATGTCTACAACATCACACCAGATTTCATCTTTGTACTTCTTCCCAATTGAAAAATTCACACAAGCTCTTCGCCCAACTTTCACTTCACCACCCTTCCTTAACCATGCTAGCTTGTACGGTTTAGGATGCTTCTCAGTTTTCAAGTTCAACTTCCTTGCTGCTTCAGTAGAGATAATATTTTCACAACTTCCAGCATCAATAACAAACTTACAAACCTTTCCCAGAATAGTGCATGTGGACTGAAATATGTTATTCCTCAACCAACTGTTTTCCTCTTCCTGTTTCGGTGCCAAATAACTTCTCCTCATCATCAAATTACACCCCTCATCTTCGGACAACTCTTCTTCCTTCTCAACATAAGGTGAATTAGAACAATCAACTTCCACATCCTCTTCTTCAACTTCTGCAACCATTGCTCTCCTCTTCGGCTTTGGACATTCATTGCTTTTGTGACCCAACTCCAGACAATTGTAACATTTGAAACTACTATTAACCTTTGCCTTCTCAACCTCCTTCATAACTGGTTTACCGATAGGTTTAGAAACATTAGAACTTCCACTGGTACCCTTCACTGGATTATTGGAATTAGTAAACATACCACCTCCACGCCTTCCCTGCTTCTGCCAAGCCAACGCTTTCTGATGTGCCTCTGCAACAGATCTTGGATCAAACATATTAACATATCCTGGATCTGCATTCGCAACCCTCCAACAAATCTAGCAGTCAGCTGTTCTTCTGTCTCCATAATATCATTTCTGGCAATGAGTTGGTAAAATTCATCTACATAATCATTAACTGACTTCGTCCCTTGCCTCAGATTCTGCAATCTCTGGAGCATAAGTGATTGATAGTTATAAGGTAAAAATGTAGCTCTCATCAACTTCTTCATCTTATCCCATGATTCAATCTTTGACTTTCCCATTCTCTCCCTTGTAAGTTTAGTTTGCTGCCACCATGCCAAAGCTCTTCCCCTCAACCTAGTAGCAACCAACTTTACTTTGCTATGCTCAGGAACCTCCTTGAAATCAAAGATCTCTTCAACATTAGACAACCAATCAAGAAATTCTTCAGCTACCATTCCACCCTTGAATTCTGGAATTTCTGTTTTCATACCCGACTACCATCGACGATCATCATCTACATTCCCATATAAGTTTCGAACTTGGTCTCGATCTCGATAATGAATACTAGCTCTATCACCTTCTTCATTAAAATCAAATGTACGTCTATATCGGTCTCGACCATCAACATCCCTTTGATCACGCATGTCTCTTCTACTATGTCTCTCTTCTTCTCTATATGGTTCTTCTTCAAACTCTCGTGGAGTTCTCCTATCTTCATGTCCATAGTCATGCTGATCTCTCCTTGATGAAATTGATGTTTCTCTTCTCTCTCTAAAAGATTGTGGTGATACCCTCCTCGCTTCCGTAACCGATGGCGAATCTCGGTTTCCTCCATGGTTCGAGATTGGTGATCTTCTCCTTTGATTTTGACTCAAATCATTCATCAACTTCTCTAACTTTCCAGTGCCTTCATCAAATTTCTCATTGATACGTTGTTCCATTTGCTCGGCTTCTTCTCTTCGATACAACGCTTCAACATTTCAATGACGATTAGCTCTTCTTGGCGGCATGTTTTCACAATCACAAACACTTCAATAAGTTCAAACAAACTTCTACAAACAACAAGTCACGGCTCACACTAGCCCGCACGAATTCCTTAGCTCGACTCAACAAATGATGCAACCTAACTTGGCTCGGCCTTAAACAAACACGGCTTCAAACACTTCATGATGTAGTTCGATACCAAACTGATGCACGGCCTATACTTAGCACAAAGTGATGTTCGGCCTTCTCACTTTACTTTCAACTTTGGCGCGCAAAAAATCTCACGGCCAAAATACAAACTTTCTCCAACTATAGATCCAAAATGAAATGGATCAAAATCTTCAAACTCGTTGCAACTTCAAGATGAACACGACGAACAACAACTTCAAACTTCAACTTCAAAAATTGGCTCCAAGACTCGTCCTAGCTATGATTGGCTAAGTCAAGCTCTAATACCAAAACTGACGCAGCGGATTATTAACAAAACGATATGGATCGATGAAAGTAACAATCGGTGGATTGAAGATACTGAAATGCCCAAATTCGTTGATCACAAAGATACCGAATTCTAGCTATCTTCGACACGTTGATCGCGCACGATACCGTGAGAGAAGATCTTCAATTCTTCAAGCGTTGATCAAGCGCACTTAATTCCGCGAATCGGCTTCAACAATCGTTGATTCGAGCGCACTCGAATAACCGAAAGTGGAGATAGGAGATTACACTCAACTACCAATTTAGGATGAAAGCACACGGCAATCAAACAAGAATTTTATTCAAAAAAATCAACCACCACAAAATGTACAACTCACTCCCTATTTATAGTGTTTTCGACACAGCCCCTTAAGTCGTATACGACTTACGACTCATCCCTAGGTCGTTGCCGACCTAACAGACACCCCGCATCTCAAACAGTATGCGACTTAAACCATAGAGACCTAAAACGCTACGACTCACGACTTATAATACATGGTACAACACAACTCAGGTCGCACACGACCTATCAACATACACGGGACGCGACTTACGACTCAATGACTTACGACCTACTATTACAACACAAAGTACAGGACAATACGACTCAACAAATTACATCACTTAGGTCGTAGACGACTCAACATCTCGCGACTTAAGAAAGAAACGATCTACGACTTAACAATTACAAACATATTACAACCCAGCACTCACATTTTAACCTCGTTGCGACCTACGACCTAAGTTAAGTCGTTAACGACTTAAACTCTTAGCGACTCAAGCCTCTTAGGTCGGAAACGAGTTAACTTCCGGGTAACTTTTCTTCTCGTGCGGCATAACCAAACAACGAATCAATTTCCTAGGTCGTAACCCGTTTCCGTTAGGTCGTGAACTCGATGTATCTTCCCCTTCTGATCTCCAATTAGGTCGGGAACGACCTAAATTCTCCTCCTTAGGTCGTCGACGACCTATGTTAACTTTCCCCCCGGTCTCCAGTTAGGTCGAAAATGACCTAAACTTTCCTCCTTAGGTCGTGGACGACCTAGGCCTTCACATTTTGGATTCCAGTTAGGTCGGAAGCGACTTAAATTTTCGTCCTTAGGTCGTGTACGACCTAAGTCCTCTCCTTGCTTAGGTCGTGGACGACTTATGCCTTGGAAAATGATAGTTTGCAATCCTTCACCACTAGTCTGAGCTGCATCATTTACATTTAGTTATTGTATTTTGTTCTGATAGATCCATTAGCCACCTACACTTTTGGATTAAGCATTTAATGTGTATGTTGATCCATTGAGATAGAATAAAAAATCATATTGCATTTATCGACGTATTCAGTAAATGTTTGAGACAAAGTTGTAGATGGTCGCCCTTAACCAGCCCTATTCTCAGCTTTATTAAACGAAATTACTTGTTAATTCTTTTTACTAAGGTAGGTCTCGAGGTGGGGCATTACAAAGGCAGTTTAATAAAAAATGACCGTTGATAAATTCGTCACCAAAAATGATCGCTGGCAAGTTAATCGATTCGAAACAACGAATAACACGCCCTTGAGCAACATAAATTTGACATCAGTCTACTTAAACAAAGCCACAAAGATCAAACCTGAATTTCTCAAGGATCCAAGACAGACTGCGCATAGCAAGATCTGCAGATTCTCCACAAAACTCAAGGAACTGAGCTCGTCAATCGAGATTCGAGGAGCTGATCTTCGACTGCCAACACAGCAACACCATTGGAACTGAACTTCAACTCCCAAAATTTGTGGGCCAAAACTTGTCAATCGATTGATTTGATTTGGATTTTGATTGTTTTGAGTTTCCAATGGTTATGGGATTGAATTTACACCAGATTGACATTGTTTTGATTTGAAGTTGAAGGGATTTCATTAATTTTGATTTTTGAATCCGAAGCGGGTTCTTAGTTTTGGAAGCAAAATGAGAAAGCGGTAATTGAAAATTTGGGTAGGGCCGCCTAAATTTTGGATTTGGAGTGAAATAACTTTTGTTGGAATCATTTTGGATCCAACCACGGTAAAATAGCATCGGCTACAAAAAATTTGTGCAAATAAAGGTAGTTGCACCGGTTGTAGATAAAACTGATGCAACTAACACTATTTACATCAGTGTATTTTCTTCGGTTGTTGACGATTACCGGTGAAAATTGTATTTTTGTATTATCTACAGCTTTCCACATACCAAATGCACCGGTTGTTAAAATGTAATCGATGCAAATACTTCTATTTGCATCGGTTGTGGTAACAACCGATGCAAATGAGACGAAGCAACATGCGTATTTTTTACTAGCGAAAGGAAGAAATTTAAAATTTCGTTAAGTATATTTTGAATTAAGTCCAAATCAATTTTCTAGAAAAATCACGCTAGTGTATTTTAAGTGACCATAACAGGAAATCCTTTTAAATGAATGTTATTAATTATGGAAAAATATGGAATAAGTTTGATAAACTTATTTAAACAGTTTAGAAGAGATTTGGAATATTAAATATGAATTTTCAAATATTAGAAAGTGGTTTAAATCAAATAAGCTTATATAGCACTTTCCGTAGCACTTTTGTGCTGCGAATTCTATAACTTTTTGAATATGAGTTTAAACGTAACGATTTTTCCTAAAATCAATTATGAATATTTTTAAAAGGAAAATTAGGCATATACAAGATAATTTGGAATCTTTATAATCAATTCCAAAATAAAGTTGATAACTGATGTGCGGAAACGATTAGTACATTTGTCCCGTCCGTGAGATCTGGGAAAATAAAACAAGGTGCTTAACCATGGTAAGGGATGGAACAACCGGTGCCCTGAACTTACTTAGCCTCTGTTTTCTCTTCTTAGGAGAGGCTTGGAACAGAACAAAAAGAAAGCCCAGATGCTCTAAAAGATTATATTAAGTTTTTTCCTAAAATAAAAGAAGATTTGTATTATCCAAAATTTAAGCAATCTCCAAAATGAATGATTTTTATGATCCTATTTACTCAAAAATGCTTGCTAAGATTGATTTAGGGTATCTTAAACGATGTCTTAAATGACATCGGTTTTGACCCGCCTAAAAGTTAAGGAATTTAGATCGAAAGTTAAGTAAGGAAAATGAGATAATATCCAAAGCAAAAAATGAATTACTTAGAATTATTCTAAGACGAAAAGAAGATATTTTGTAATCATCCAAAAAGAATAAAAGTGAAAAGAGACTTAATAAATCATGTACACTCATATTCACTTTATATCGATGATTTGACTTCGAAAGAACCAAGGTCGGATTTGGGTGATTCCTATCCGAAAACCACTTCAAAACAATTTATGTGTTAGAGAAATGAAGACCTGATAGAAATGAAGAATGAAGATCAGGGATTTTCGAGATGAAAGAACAACTAGTTGATAATTCTAGTTAGCTCCCAAATACTAAGTAGTAGTGGTGCTTTTATTTTTGAAATTCTTTGGGTTTCAAGGACTTCTCGCTACTAATCCTAGGGTTAATTCCCTATAGGATTTGGTAGGAGAGTACCTTCAGCTTCGTTCAGTCCAAGAGCAAACTTGTATGGATGAATCTCCAACATTGCATTTTCTGAAATTACATACATTTGTTTTTACAAATATACATCTATGGTGGAGGAGAAGGCAACTTCTCTTAGCTTAACACCCTCCTTAGACGTACGAGCTCAAGGGTTGTATTTTTGTGAAAGGCAATTAGTAGTCAATAGAAATGGCAATATGACATTCAAAAATATGATATGTGCTATATGAAAAGGTAATCGCTGCATCAAGCCTCATCAACTAGAAATGACCGAAATAGGGTTAGATGCGGCAAGGCTAAGTGTGTCATTCCCAATTAGATTATGATCATCTCAATCTAGATATATTTCTTCCCGCTATGACGTTCGGCATGTAAATTAATGTGGTGTATGGAAATCGAGCGCTCGGATAAAGGTCGGTCACGACCAGGGGATGACATATTCGGTACTACCTAGTTATAGAGGTAGGACGGTCTTGTGTTGGTATAGGGCAGACGTTCTGTGCCTCGGGATATCCATCTAGAGGTGTACCCATCGGAAGGTAGTCCCTTCACCTGGTCATTTGTATGGAAATCAATTCTCCAATAAGAACCTACGGTTTTGTTTGTATTGGCATAATGAATAGCCCCCAAATGCTATATGAGTAAGCATTTCGGCTAAGATTAATAAGTTTATTGGCAAAAGCTTTAAAAAAGATGTCACTAAAAATAATATCAAATGTTTTGATACAACAATGTTTTAGTATCATAAGGTAAAAATCCATCAGTTTTTATGTGTGGGTGTGGTCTTATGAGATACTCTTTCTTTTCAATAGATTTTATTCAAAGGCCAATATATGACACTGTCATGTATTATTGATTTTTACTCACGCTGGTTTATCAATCGTCATCCGGGTATTTTCAATACTTGGGTCAGATCCGAGTAGTTTTAGGTTTAGTCGAAGATGATTGAAGTTTCCAGAGGAGAATTGAAGATATTCATCTATGTATGGACGTATTCTATTATCCGCTTCTGTTTGTCTTGTTTGATGTGTGTCAGCAATTGTAAGGACGGATGTTTATAACTGTTCAAACTGAATGTAGGTTGGACTCTGATATATGTATTTTAAAAGTTTTTTGCTGTAAAGATATTTTTTCAATATTATATATTATTCCATTTTTATGAGATTATGTTCTGTCTATTTTTCTTTAATACCCCTGTTAATCCATAATTCCGTGCAATTTGGGTCTAACAAGTGTGGTTTATCGTCGGCACAAAGGGCATAAAATTTTGATCATCGCATTTTGTATCAGAGCTGAAGGTTAAGGGAGAACCTTGGCTTTGTTATGGTGTGACGCTCCACCTCTATGCTCACAATAACAAAGAGTATTAAAGGAAATACTATCTGTTATTACGAAGAATAAGGCTGGATAGGAGCGGCCATCCGTAGTTAGGCCTTACACTAGTATTGGTTATCTCGATAGGAGGGTTATATATTTTTATTTTTCATCTCTTATTTATTTACTCCCGTCGACATACCCAATTCTAGTATAAAACGAACTACGATGGTTCATAATAGTTTAGGACAATATATATAATAATAACACAGATAACTAAATGCAGAACACAGATAACAAAAGTCTCATATATATAAAACTGATGTCAGTTACAATACATGTTATACAGTACATATGATACAACTACAACTATCGACTCTGGAAGTTACATATACAAGTACATTATCGTATATAATATACATGAATACATATCTTCCTATACTATAACAACGATTACTCTAAAAGGTATGAAAAGACTTCACAGCTCTAGTAGCAACCCAAAGCTAAATATCTACAACCTGTAATAACTCGGTCTGACCCGAGTATTAAATTCAAAAGAAATAATACACGGGTCAGTCTAATTCATACTCAGTTATTAATGCACGTAAGCAATAATAGATAAATAATCAAATAGACGGCAGTCACATAAATCTCGTCTATCCGATCCTTTAACAAAGAAATCGGGTAACGGAAAATATAGCACATAACAGTGTTAAACAACAAATCAGCAGATTCAAATCATCAACAAAGATAAGTGAAAAGAATATCAATGAAGATAATTTAGAAAATTTCAGAATTGCCTAATTGGCAATTAGCAACAAAATCTAATTATTGAATAAATAATTAGAAAATCATAATTTAAGTATCAAATAGATAATTAGACAACAACAAAATGATCGAATCAAATCAAATCAAAATACAAATTTCAAAATATTGAATTGAACCAAACAATTTAAGCAATTAAAATATCAATTCAAAACGTCAATCCTGTGTGGCTGTAGTACACGCACGCGTGTACTGCCTAGCCACTACAGTATAAGATGTCATCATAACTCCAATTATTGAAAAAAAATGTCAATTCTGTGTGGCTGCAGTACACGCACGCGTGTACTGCCTCGCCACTACAGTATATGAATTACACAAAAGCTCAATGAACCTGAAACAAATGGCATCAACCCAAATCAAAATGAACCATCAAATGAACAAAGTGCACATGAAGGCACAATGAAAACTCACAAACGAGCACAAGGTCAAACCCGAAATACCGGATTCAACTCAAGCGCAATAAAATAATGTCACGCTTTCAACACAAGGTCAAATCCAAACTACAAGCTGGATTCAACTCAAGTGAATTCGAAAACAAACAAAATGCAAAGGTCAAGTCACTGTAATCATGACTCAACTCAATGCAACAACCAAAGTCAAGGCAACTGGAAAAGACTTTAAGATCACATGACAACAGTGCAAAACAGCTACCAAAATGAAGTACAAGGATGCAATCCATGGAACAAAAAGCAAATGCGCAGCAAGCATACACTTGCACACAACAATCACTCAATGTTTCAGGTACAAGTGTAACCAGACTCAGAGTGAACTCGAACAAAGAAGAGGCATGAAAACATGGTGATTCATAGACCAGTTTTGAATACAAGTTCAAAACCAGAGATAGGCAACAAATGAATGGTCAGCTATAAGTAAATGGTCAAAGACCAGTTCACAAGTATGAAGGCATAAACCCACACAAGCATAGTCTGCATATGCACATGGAGATCAATGAAAGTTCAACAAATGTACACAATCAAAAGAAATAAAACAAGACCACTGATCATGTGAAGCCTCAACCAAGACACGGTGCAGACCAATTTAACTCGAAGGAAATCAAGTTCAAATGTCAGTTCACACGAATATGCAAATAGGCTACATGAAACAAAGAATGCAGATTTGAAATGCAACGAGACTTGAAAATGCACAAGTACCAAACTTCAAGTACAAAGGACTCAAAGCACATAGCATGATTCAAGCATGAATACTGGAATGCACCAGAGAGTATGCAACTCTGAAATAGAAGCGCAATACAAAGCAGAATGACATGAACAACGTAGGCCGGTATTGTTATGCAGATAGAACTCAAGTCCGGATGACACGAAATATGAAAACAATAAACCAGTAAAATGTGAACTAGCTTGAATGAATCAAGTGCAGACCATACATGTATACAAAAACTGATAATAACCACAACGGGTCTGCAAATGCAAAAATCTCAAAGTCATGATATTTATTGAATCAGAAACTCAACTCTATACAAGTGACAATATACAATGAACCAGAGTTCAAATACAATGAGATCAACAAAAACTAAAGACCAGTGATAGAACTCAATGCATAAACCATAATTATCGACCAGGCCACAACAATGAAGACTACAGCAAAAACAGAGTCAACACAAAGGCTACAGGTCCGAAACCATAATCCAGTGCAATGCAAAATGAACACAGGAATACATGTATGTAGCAGAGTCAAGTCAAAGTCGTGGGTTATCAACAAAATAATACAATATGATTATCAAAAATTCCCAAAATGGCCAAGCATTGAAATGTCTCAAGTTCGAACGAAGCCAAAGTCACAAATAATATGCAGTTCATTATCACAATCGAAGCCATTCAAATCAACACCAAAATCAATGATTATCACTGTCAACAAGCACAAGTGCAACACCAACACGGCAGTGAGATTGAGTCGTGCACGTTCCAAAACCATGATGCAACTATTTTAACTCAAGATAATGTCACAGACGATATAATTTCACAAAATCACTTTTATCAATTCCAATTGCCAAAATGAAGTCACCATAGTTTTAAATCAAGCAAGCCAGTGGCTCGCATCAACTACTACACAAAATCAAGTGGCCAAAGGCGAACACGAAGCCAAGCCTTGGTGGTCACGAAGCCAACCCGTGCCATGATGACCCAGAAAACAAGAAATCAAACCCAGTAAAAACATTAATCATCGAAACAAATCACGTAGTTATAGCAAAGACAAATTCGAATGGCCAAGATAAATAAAGACGAACTCAACCATTTGTATATAAATGAAAACCCAAGAATTCAAAGCCGTGAGAATCACAAATCACATATATATATATATATATGAGGTTGAATTAGATGTGAGTAACAAAAATTACTCACCTTAGAACAAAACGAAGGCGAACTCAACAAAGAAGAAGCGGCCAAAGCAACCCAGAGATAGTCGATCGACAACGCTTGATCGAGCAAACCTCGGCGACCACAAATTGCGCGAAAACCCTAATTGGAATAAGGAGAACGAGCCACCACCATTTCTATTCTTTCGTATGTTGTCTAGGGTTTGAACGAATCAAAATGAAAAGGGGGACGGTCTGCTTCAATATAAACGGCACCCACACAAACATGGATCCAAAATTGATTTTTAAAGCCCACTAACACTTGACAAATATTTAAAAGAATTTCAGTCGATTAAAAACTCAAATTAGTAACCAAATTAAATCGTCATTTGACGATAATTAATTGTTACAAAACCCTGGGTTGTTACTGACTCCCCTCCTTATAAAAATTGCGTCCCCGCAATTTTCATAATTAAATTCATCAATAACAATTGTTTTTATAACATAACTGGTTAAGCTAAAAAAATAAAGGTCAAGAAAACAATTGCCGTAGAAATCTTTTAATTTCATAAAAGAAATTCACAAGTTCTCAACAAAATCCAATCATCAAATAGATAATCAGAAAACAACAAAACTGAATAAATGTAATTATCAGCAATATTCAATTATCAATTAGATAATTAGAATACAGAATTCACAAAACAACAATATTTAATTATCTACAAAGATAATCAAGAAACATAAATCACAATTTGCAAAATTGCCAATATCTAGTTATCAATCATATAATTGGAAAACAACAACAATCTAATCACCAAAAACGATAATCAGAATTTTCAAATCAACAAATATTTAATTATCACAAACGATAATCAAATCGCAAATCAACAAATATTTAATTATCAAAAACAATAATCAAATCTCAAATCAACAAATATTTAATTATCACAAACGATAATCAAATCTTAAGTCAATAAATATTTAATAATCACAAACGATAATCAAAATATCAAAGCAACAAATATTTAATTATCACAAACGATAATCAAATCTTAAATCAACAAATATTTAATTATCACAAATGATAATGAAATCTCAAAGCAACAAATATTTAATTATCACAAACGATAATCAAATCTCAAAGCAACAAATATTTAATTATCACAAACGATAATCAAATCTCAAATGTCTAATTATCACAAGCGATAATCAGAAGAAAAAAAATATTTAATTATCACTAACGATAATCAAATCTCAAATATCTAATTATCACAAATGATAATCAAATCTCAAAGCAACAAATATTTAATTATCACAAACGATAATCAAATCTTAAATCAACAAATATTTAATTATCAAAAACGATAATAAAATCTCAAATCAACAAATATTTAATTGTCACAAACGATAATCAAATCTCAAATATCTAATTATCACAAGCGATAATCAGAAACAACAAATATTTAATTATCAAAAACGATAATCAAATCTCAAATATCTAATTATCACAAGTGATAATCAGAAACACCAAATATCCAATTACCAAAAACGATAATCAAATCTCAAATATCTAATTATCACAAATGATAATCAAATCTCAAAGCAACAAATATTTAATTATCACAAATGATAATCAAATCTCAAATACTTAATTATCACAAATGATAATCAGAAACAACAAATATTTAATTATCAAAAACGATAATCAAATCTCAAATCAACAAATATTTAATTATCACAAACGATAATCAAATCTCAAATATCTAATTATCACAAGCGATAATCAGAAACAACAAATATTTAATTATCAAAAACGATAATCAATTCTCAAATATCTAATTATCACAAGCGATAATCGGAAACAACAAATACCCAATTACCTGCAGATAATTGGAAACTCAAATATCTAGAAATTAATTAAGATACTCTAGAAAATCAACATAAAAGGTTGGATCGATCCCATCAGATGGCGAGTTTTAGCTACGCCGCACGTGCATCTCAGAGTGGCCGAAGCCTACCAAGTACTATAAATTTTGGCGCCCATCAGATTGACCCGAAGGTCCGCAGAGTGACCCAAAGGTCTAATGCTAGTATTTGACCCGAAGGTCCGTATAGTAGCCCGAAAGCCCAACAAATGAGCCGGAGGTCCAGTAGAGTGGCTCGAAAGCCCAACAAATGACCCGAAGGTCCATCATATGACCCGAAGGTCCAACATATGACCCGAAGGTCCATCAGTGTGGCTCGAAAGCCAAATTAAATCATGACACAACAGATATTACGGATTGACGACGAAATGAAGATTTTGTGTCAAACTAATCGAAGAACGATTAGATGAATCAATATAAATCGATGGATTGAAAATAACGAAGTGCCCAAATTAATTGATATCCAAAAGATACTGAATTCTAGCTATCTTCGACACGTTGATCGCGCACGATACCGTGAAAGAAAATCTTCAATTCTTCGAATATTGATCAAGCGCACTTGATACGGTGAATTGGCTTCAACAATCGTTGATTCGAGCGCACTCGAATACCGAAAGTGGAGATAGGAGATCACACTCAACTACCAATTTCAAAGTGGCACAAAGCACACAAACAAAGTTTTCTTCAAAAATCAACTAAGTTTTTACAATGACACTATACGCCTATTTATAGGCTACAACATGTACAGGACTCACGATATAACCAAGGTCGTTAACGACCTAAACAACACGGTGAACGACCTATACATCATTGTACAGACCACAACGACCTAACTCTGAACGACCTACGACCTATATTACCAATGACATAAGTACAATGCAACACAAGAATACAACACATACGAGTTATAATAACACACATAGCGACATACAACTTATCTTTAGCGACTTAACATATATACAACATGACCCAAGACAGCAGTGGCCTAAGAAATGCTTGCATCAGAAGTTCCAGCGACTTAAAGAGGCCTGAGCGACCTAACTTAGGTCGTGGTTAGTCAAATTCTTAACTCGAAAGGTCGGAGCGACCTAACGAAATATGCATCGGCTTCCTTAACTCGTTAGGTCGGCCCACACAGCTTGCATACGCCTTTGGAATTGGTGCGCTAGGTCGCTGGAACGGTCTAAACTCCAAGTTGTTAGGTCGCGAACGACTTAAAGTACTCGAGCGACCTAAAGCAGCCGAAACATCTGAATGACCTAGGGCACACGATGGATTGCTTAGCTCGCTAACTCGCAAGCGACCGTCACTAGATCGTGAGCGACCTAAGACTCCTTCCTTTGAACAACTCAAATTCATTGAGTTTGTAGATTGCGCTGCATCATCATTAGGCTGGGCTGCAACATCCTTCCTTGGTTGGGAAAAATTCATCCTCGAATTTAAAAGTTTTTCCCCATAGGGTTGCTCATCTCCATAATAAGGTATAAGATGTTTAACATTAAAAACGTCAGAAGTGTACACACCCTCTGGCAGCTTCAACCTATAAGCATTTTCATTGATCCGTTTCACAATCTTTACAGGACCAATCTTTCGAGCTTTAAGTTTATTGTATGCTTCCATAGGAAAACGATCCTTCGTTAGTACAGCATATACTAACTCGGCTTCATTAAATTCAACACTTCTTCGCTTTAGATCCGCAGATTGTTTATACTTCTCATTCGTCATCTCCAATCGTTCCTGAATGATTCTATGGAATTCTGTCAACCCATCAACAAAATCAGCAGCCCGCTTAACTGCCCCTTTGGTTGTGGCACTATCGTTAAATCCAACGGCCCCTTTGGCAAGCTTGAATATACAATCTGAAATGGACTGAAACCCGTACTACGGTTGATAGCATGATTGTGAGCAAACTCTGCTTGACATTACTTTACATCCCAGCTCTTCAGAATATCTTTCACAAGACACCGCAATAAATTTCCCAGGGATATGTTCAGGACTTCAGTCTGTCCGTCTGTTTGTGGATGGTATGCACTACTGAATTTCAGCTTTGTCCCCACCATCTTCCACAAGCTTAGCCAAAAATGACTCAGAAATCTAGTATCCATGTCTGAAACTATAGATTCTGGTAAACCATGCAAGCGATAGATCTCTCTAAAGAACAACTGCTCCACATGGACTGCATATGCCGTCTTCTTACAAGCAACAAAATGTACCATCTTCGAGAAACGGTCCACCACAACATATATAGAGTCATTTCCTCGTTGAGTCCTCGGCAATCCCAACATCGAATCCATGCTTACATCTACCCACGGTTTTGTAGGAACGGGTAAAGGAATATACAATCCTGCATTTGTAGTTGTCCCTTTCGAAACTTGACAAACATGACATCTACGCACAAACTTTTCAACTTCCCGCCTCATCGATGGCCAATAGAAAGACTGAGAAATAAACTGCAACGTGCGATCCCGTCCAACATGTCCTTCTTCATGCAACTCTTTTACAATTTTCATTCTCAAGCTGCAATCTGGTATGCACAATCGATTTCCCTTGAATGAGAATCCATCTACCAATACAAACTCATCAGTACTCCCATCCTTGACTTTCTCAACAATCTTCGTAAAGTAAGAATCCTCCTCAAACAACTCTGGCAATAGTTCAAATCCTGTCACTTCAACCTTCATTGTCGTCAACAAATGATTCCTCCTACTCACGGCATCTACTACACGATTCGTCACCCATGATTTGTGCTTTACAACAGAAGTAAACTGCTGTAGAT
The DNA here is from genome assembly GCA_030765085.1 of Allium cepa. Taxonomy (NCBI): domain Eukaryota; kingdom Viridiplantae; phylum Streptophyta; class Magnoliopsida; order Asparagales; family Amaryllidaceae; genus Allium; species Allium cepa. The sequence goes on from CM060939.1 coordinate 889,300,151, forward strand.
ACACGACCCATGAAGCGTGTCGAGCTGAAATTTTGTCATGCCCTTGCAAATGTTTCAAAGCTTCATGATCTGTATAAAGAACAAACTCCTTCTGAAATAGATAATGTCTCCAGCGCTTCACAGCTTGAACAATTGCGTAAAATTCCACGTCATAAGTGTTATATCTCAACTTGGTTCCAGACAATTTCTCACTGAAATAAGCAACTGGTCTTCCATTCTGACTCAATACTCCACCAATCCCAACTTTCGAAGCATCAGTGTGTAACTCAAACAACAACTAAAAATCCGGCAATACTAGAATTGGTGCAGTCGTCAACAGTGTCTTGATCTTCTCCAAAGCAACCCCTGCTTCTTCTGACCACTCAAACTTCTTTCCTTTCATGCACTTGGTTACAGGTGCCATTACACTGCTAAAATATGGAATGAATCTTCGATAAAAAGATACCAACCCATGAAAACTCCTCACTTCAGTAATTGTCTTGGGTTGTGGCCAACCCCTGACAGCTTCCACTTTGCTTTCATCCACTTGAATACCCTCCTTTGACAGAATACACCCCGGAAATAAAACACTGTGCGACATGAACACGCACTTCTTCGTTGCAGCATAAAATTGCTCTTGTCGTAGAATTAACAGCACTTCTCGCAAATGCTGGAGATGCCCTTCCATACTCCCACTACATATCAAAATATCATCAAAGTAAACTACTACAAACTTCCCAATGAATGGTCTGAAAATCTGGTTCATCACTCTCATGAAAGTACTAGGAGCATTTGACAAGCCAAATGGCATAACCAGCCATTCGTATAGACCTTCTCTAGTTTTAAAAGCAGTCTTCCACTCATCACCCGGTCTAATACGAATCTGATGGTATCCACTCTTCAAGTCAATCTTTGAGAACACAACAGCTCCACTCAACTAATCAATCAAATCATCAAACCTCGGCATAGGAAATCTGTATCTCACAGTGATCATGTTTAGAGCCCGACTGTCCATACACATCCTCCGCGATCCATCCTTCTTTGGCACTAACAAAGCTGGTACACCACAAGGACTTAAGCTCTCCTGAACACGCCCTTGTTCTAACAACTCCTCCACCTTTCTTCTCAGTTCCTCATGCTCCTTAGGACTCATCCTTTAATGTGGCCTGTGAGGTAGTACTGCACCTAGAACAAGATCTATTTGATGTTGTATGTCCTTCAACGGTGGTAAATCCGTTGGCAGTTCTCTAGGAAACACATCTTCAAATTCCTCCAACACCGGTTTGACTTCCTCTGGAATTTCAACCTCCTCGCTACTTTCACGCCCGATCAACAAGAACACTTCAGGCTCATCTGCGACTTCTTTCACAAACTCCTTCAAAGTCAACAAAGTCTTTAGCTCCTCAATCTCTTCGGACTTACTCTCTCCTTGCCGTCTCTTCTTCGGAACTAAAATGATCTTAGTACCCTCAAACATAAAGCTGTAGCTATTGGTTCGACCATCATGTTGCACTGCTCGGTCATACTGCCATGGTCTTCTCAAAAGCAAGTGACAAACATCCATCTCCACGACATCACACCAAATCTCATCTCTATACTTCTTCCCAATAGAAAATGGAACTTGAACTCGCCTATCCACCTTCACCTCTCCTCCTTTCCTTAACCACGCTAACTAGTAAGGATTTGGATGTTTCTCCGTCTTTAACTTCTACTTTCTCACGGCTTTGGTAGAAATGATATTGTCACAACTTCCCGCATCAATCACAAATTTACACACCTTCCCTAGGATAGTGCATGTCGACTGAAAGATATTACTCCTCAACCAACTAGCTTCATCCTCTTGCTTTGGTGTTAAACAAGATCTCCTCATCATTAGATTGCATCCTTCATCTCCCGACGTGATATCCTGTTCATTCCCCTCAACTGGACTAGAATAAACTTCACCAACATCCTCACCTTCCGCTTCAGCAATCATAGCTCGCTTCTTCGGCTTTCGGACATTCATTGCTTTTGTGACCAAATTCCTGAAAATTAAACCATTTGATACTGTTGTTGACCTTTGCCTTTGCAACCTCATTCACAACTGGTTTACTAACATCTTTCGAAACATTGGAACTCCCACTAGCACCTTTGTTCTGAGTATCGAAACTTGGAAACACGCCACCCCCCTCGTCTTCCCTGCTTCTCCCAAGCCAACGCTTTCCGGTGCGCTTTGGCCACAGATCTAGGATCAAACATATTCACCATATCCTGTATCTGCACTCTCAACCCTCCAACAAACCTAGCAGTCAATTATTCCTCTGTCTCCATGATATCGTTCCTGGCAATCAGTTGATAAAATTCATCAGCATAATCGTCCCTTGCCTCAGATTCTACAACCTCTGATACATGAGTGATTGATAATTGTAAGGCAAGAATGTAGCCTTCGTCAGCTTCTTCATCTTCTCACATGATTCAATCTTTGACTTCCCCATTCTCTCCCATGTAAGTTTAGTCTGCCGCCACCATGCCATAGCTCTACCTCTCAAACGAGTAGCAACCAACTTAACTCTTCGATTCTCAGGAACTTCTTTGAAGTCAAAAATTTCTTCAACATTAGACAACCAACAAAGAAATTCTTCTGCTACCATTCCACCCTTGAATTCTGTATTTTCCATCTTCATACCCGACTCCCATCCTCGGACATCCTCAACATCCCAATACGAGTTTCGAACTTGGTCTCGATCTTGATAATGAATGCTAGCTCTATCACCCTCTTCATCAAAATCAAATATACGTCTATATCGATCTCGACCATCAACATCTGTTTGATCACGCATGTCTCTTCTACTATGTCTCTTTTCATCTCGATATGGCTCATCTTCAAACTCACGTGGAGTTATTCTCTCTTCATTTCCATATTCATGGTGATCTCTTCTCGATGAAATTTATGTTTCTGTTCTTTCTCTAAAAGATTGTGGCGACACCCTCTTCGCTTCCGTAACAGATGGCGTAGCTCTGTTTCCTCCATAGTTCGAGATTGGCGACCTTCTCATTTGATTCATATAAATCATCAATTTCTCCAATCTACCAATGCCTTCATCCAACTTCTCATTGAATTTATTGCTAATGCGTTGTTCCATGTGTTCAGCATCTTCTCGTTTATACAAATCTTCAACATTTTGATGACGATTAGCTCTTCTCGGAGGCATTGTAGAACTTCAACAAATCTTCAACAAATACAACTTCGGCCTTGATCTACTTTGAACAAAACAATGCACGGCTTCTACACTTCAACTCTCGACTTGAACACTTGATGCACGGCTCAAACTTAACTCGCCTACACTTCAAAATGAACTTCAACTCTCAGATCTACACTTCAATTCTCGGCTTGAACAACAAAGTGATGCTCGACCTACACTTCAACACAAAGCTATGCACGACTTCAACTTCAAACTCCTTGCTCCAAGACTCGGCTTAGCTATGATTGGCTAAACCTCGCTCCGATATCAAAACTGATGCAGCGGATATTACGGATTGACGACGAAATGAAGATTTTGTGTCAAACTAATCGAAGAACGATTAGATGAATCAATATAAATCGATGGAATGAAAATACCGAAATGCCCAAATTGGTTGATCTCCAAAAGTTACCGAATTCTAGCTATCTTCAACACGTTGATCGCGCACGATACCGTGAAAGAAGATTTACAATTCTTCGAACGTTGATCAAGCGCACTTGATACCGTGAATTGGCTTCAACAATCGTTGATTCGAGCGCACTCGAATACCGAAAGTGGAGATAGGAGATCACACTCAACTACCAATTTCAAAGTGGCACAAAGCACACAAACAAAGTTTTATTCAAAATCAACTAAGTTTTTTCAATGACACAACACGCCTATTTATAGGCTACAACATGTACAGGACTCACGATCTAACCAAGGTCGTTAACGACCTAAACAACACGGTGAACGATCTACACAACATTGTACAGACCACAACGGCCTGACCTATATTACCAAGGACATAAGTACAATGCAACACAAGAATACAACACATACGAGTTATAACAAAACACATAGCGACATACGAGTTATCTTTAGCAACTTAACATATATACAACATGACCCAAGACAGCAGCGGCCTAAGGAATGCTTGCATCAGAAGTTCCAACGACTTAAATAGGACTGAGCGACCTAACTTAGGTCGTAGTTCGCCTATTCTTAACTCGAAAGGTCGGAGTGGCCTAACGAAATGTGCACCGGCTTCCTTAACTCGTTAGGTCGGCCCACACAGCTTGCATATGCCTTAGGAATTGGTGCGCTAGGTCACTGGAACGGTCTAAACTCCAAGTTGTTAGGTCACGAACGACTTAAAGTACTCGAGCGACCTAAAGCAGCTGTAACATCTGAACGACCTAGTACACACGATGGATTGCTTAGCTCGCTAACTCGCGAGCGACCTTCACTAGGTCGTGAGCGACCTAAGACTCCTTCCTTTGAACAACTCAAATTCATTGAATTTGTAGGTTGCGCTGCATCATCATTAGGCTGGGCTGCATCAAATCATCAGAATCATCAAAACAGTAGATATTTCAATTAACGAGTCCGGAATTAACCGAAATAGCAAACGCACATGTCCCATACCACGAGTTTTACTAAATCGTTTGATTCTCTTCATCGTTTCCTTGAAAGTGCAAAATTGTGTATTCAAAATAACATTTCACATTCTCAAATGGACAAGTTCGGAATTAAGCGAATCGGTAAAAGAAAGGGGTCATAGTCCTCGATTTTGCTGAAACGTTTAAATCGCTTCCTCATTCTTTTGAAAGCGCAAACTGCAAAACTTCTGAAAACAATTTCATTTATTTTATAGAAGTAATAATTTACATTCTCAAACGAACAAGTCCGGAATTAAGCGAATCAGTAAAAGAAAGGGTTCATATGGTAATGATAATCAAATCTCAAAGCAACAAATATTTAGTTATCACAAACGATAATCAAATCTCAAAGCAACAAATATTTAATTATCACAAACGATAATCAAATCTCAAGTATCTAATTATCACAAGCGATAATCAGAAACAACGAATATTTAATCATCAAAAACGATAATCAAATCTCAAATATCTAATTATCACAAATGATAATCAAATCTCAAAGCAACAAATATTTAATCACCATAAACGATAATCAAATCTTAAATCAACAAATATTTAATTATCAAAAACGATAATCAAATCTCAAATCAACAAATATTTAATTCTCACAAACGATAATCAAATCTCAAATATCGAATTATCACAAGCGATAATCAGAAACAAAAAATATTTAATTATCAAAAACGATAATCAAATCTCAAATATCTAATTATAACAAGCGATAACCAGAAACAACAAATATCCAATTACCAAAAACGAGAATCAAATCTCAAATATCTAATTATCACAAATGATAATCAAATCTCAAAGCAACAAATATTTAATTATCACAAACGACAATCAAATCTCAAATATCTAATTATCACAAATGATAATCAGAAACAACAAATATTTAGTTATCAAAAATGATAATCAAATCTCTAATCAACAAATATTTAATTATCACAAACGATAATCAAATCTCAAATATCTAATTATCACAAGCGATAATCAGAAACAAAAAATATTTAATTATCAAAAACGATAATCAAATCTCAAATATCTAATTATGACAAGCGATAATCAGAAACAACAAATATCCAATTACCTGCAGATAATTGGAAACTCAAATATCTAGAAATCAATTAAGATACTCTAGAAAATCAACATAAAAGGTTGGATCGATCCCATCAGATGGCGAGTTTTAGCTACGCCGCATGAGCATCTCAGAGTGGCCGAAGCCTACCAAGTACTATAAATTTTGGCGCCCATCAGATTGACCCGAAGGTCCGCAGAGTGACCCGAAGGTCTAGTACTGGTATTTGACCCGAAGGTCCACAGAGTGGCCCGAAAGCCCTACAAATGACCCGGAGGTCTAGCAGAGTGGCCCGAAAGCCCAACAAACGACCCGAAGGTCCATCATATGTCCCGAAGGCCCAACATATGACCCGAAGGTCCATCAGAGTGGCTCGAAAGCCAAATAAAATCTTCAGATTCATCAAAACAGCAGATATTTCAATTAACGAGTCCGGAATTAACCAAAATAGCAAACGCACGTGTCCCATACCATGAGTTTTACTAAATCGTTTGATTCTCTTCATCGTTTCCTTGAAAGTGAAAAATTGTGTATTCAAAATAACATTTCACATTCTCAAACAGACAAGTCCGGAATTAAGCGAATCGGTAAAAGAAAGGGGCCATAGTCCACGATTTTGTTGAAACGTTTAAATTGCTTCCTCATTCTTTTGAAAGCGCAAACTGCAAAACTTCTAAAAACAATTTCATTTATTTTATAAAAGTAATAATTTACATTCTCAAACGAACAAGTCCGGAATTAAGCGAATCAGTAAAAGAAAGGGTTTATAGTCCTCGATTTTGCTGAATCGTTAAAATGGCTTCCTCATTCTTTTGAAAGCATAAACTGAAAAAATTTGGAAACAATTTTCAATCCATGTGCTTAAAACAGCAACATCAGTAGCAATTTCAACAAGGAAATTGTATTTCTCAAAACACCGTAAAAACGGATCTCAAAATCAGCATTATGGGATAACCGCTTGAAAATCCACTTTAAAATTGACGGTTACTGAAGTCAAAGCGACAGTAATTTTTTTTTATACGTCAAAATCTCATCAAAATAATTTGCAGCAAAATATAATATCAGTGAATTTTCATTTATCAAAATGTCAACAAAACACCGTGATTCCAAAATCTGGCACTGGTGTGAAAATCCCGTTATAAAGATAACGGCAACAAAATACGTTTAAAACCAAACATCGGTTCAACGTAAAATTACTGCAGTAACGTGCAACTTAAATTTGCATTTGTACTACAAAATGAACAAAGAAATCGCTCGAATATATCTTCAATGTAGATAATTCTAAAACAGCAAAAATCTAATCAGATATGTGATTAGCATCAAAGAAAACCAGCATGAATTTCAAAAAATCAAAACCACTCGTTAAACAACATAATGAAATTAAATTCATTTTCATATTTTGATTTTTAATTCAAAATAATTATCAGCTGTACTCAGCGAAGCAGTCTCACTGTTTCGCTGCGCACTCTGATAAACAGGACACAAATAAATCAATCATTAAAACACAAATTCACTTTTATTTAAAAATAAAGATATTTAAAAATTTCCATCATATTTTCAAAACTTTAGTTTTGACTCAAAACACAACTAAAAACATCGACAAATAGTTGTAACACATGTTCCATCTAAGTTATGTTTTATATTATGTCCATAAACCCCAAGCTCTGATACCAACTGTGACGCCGCACCTCTATGCTCACAATAACAAAGAGTATTAAAGGAAATACTGTCTGTTATTACGAAGAATAAGGCTGGATAGGAGTGACCATCTGTAGTTAGGCCTTACATTATTATTGGTTATCTCGATAGGAGTGGTATATGTTTCTATTTTTCATCTCTTATTTATTTACTCCCGTCGACATAACCAATTCCAGTATAAAACAAACTACAATGGTTCATAATAGTTTAGGACAAATATATAATAATAACACAGATAACTAAATGCAGAACACAGATGACAAAAGTCTCATATATATATATATATATATATATATATATATATATATATATATATATATATATATAACTGATGTCGGTTACAATACATGTGATACAGTACATATGATACAACTACAACTGTCGACACTGGAACTTACATATACAAGTACATTATCGTATATAATATACATGAATACATATCTTCCTATACTATGACGACGATTACTACAAAAGGTATGAAAAGACTTCACAGCTCTAGCAGCAACCCAAAGCTAAATATCTACAACCTATAATAAATCGGTCTGACCCGAGTATTAAATTCAAAAGAAATAATAAACGGGTCAGTCTAATTCATACTCAGTTATTAATGCACGGAAGCAATAATAGATAAATAATCAAATAGACGGCAGTCACATAAATCTCGTCTATCCAATCCTTTAACAAGGAAATCGGGTAACGGTAAATATAACACATAACAGTGTTAAACAACAAATCAGCAGATTCAAATCATCAACAAAGATAAGTGAAAAGAATATCAATGAAGATAATTTAGAAAACATCAGAATTGCCTAATTGGCAATTAGCAACAAAATCTAATTATTGAATAAATAATTAGAAACTAATAATCTAATTATCAAATAGATATTTAGACAACAATAAAATGATCGAATCAAATCAAATAAAAATACAAATTTCAAAATATTGAATTGAACCAAACAATTTAAGCAATTGAAATATCAACTCAAAACGTCAATCATGTGTGCCTGCAGTACACGCACGTGTGTACTTCCTCGCCACTACTGTATAAAATGTCATCATAGCTTCAACTATTGACAACAAATGTCAATTCTGTGTGGCTGCAGTACACGCACGCGTGTACTGCCTCGCCACTACAGTATAAGAATTACACAAAAGATCAATGAACCTGAAATAAATTGCATCAACCCAAATCAAAATGAACCATCAAATGAACAAAGTGCACATGAAGGCACAATGAAAACTGACAAACGAGCACAAGGTCAAACTCGAAATACTGGATTCAACTCAAGCGCAATAAAATAATGTCACGCTTTCAACACAAGGTCAAATCCGAACTACAAGCTGGATTCAACTCAAGTGAATTCGAAAACAAACAAAATGCAAAGGTCAAGTCACTGCAATCATGACTCAACTCAATGCAACAACGAAAGTCAAGGCAACTGGAAAAGACTTTAAGATTCAATGACAACAGTGCAAAACAGCTACCAAAATGAAGTACAAGGATGCAGTCCATGGAACAAAAAGCAAATGCGCAGCAAGCATACACTTGCACACAACAATCACTCAATGTTTCAGGTACAAGTGTAACCAGACTCAGAGTGAACTTGAACAAAGAAGATTCATGAAAACATGGTGATTCATAGACCAGTTTTGAATTCAAGTTCAAAACAAGAGACAGGCAACAAATGAATGGTCAGCTACAAGTAAATAGTCAAAGACCAGTTCACAAGTATATGGGCATAAACCCACACAAGCATAGTCTGCATATGCACATGAAGATCAATGAAAGTTCAACAAATGTACACAATCAAAAGAAATAAAACAAGACCACTGATCATGTGAAGCCTCAACCAAGGCACGGGCAGACCAATTTAACTCGAAGGAAATCAAGTTCAAAAGTCAATTCACACGAATATGCAAATAGGCTACATGAAACAGGGAATGCAGATTTGAAATGCAACGAGACTTCAAAATGCACAAGTACCAGGCTTCAAGTACAAAGGACTCGAAGCATAAAGCATGATTCAAGCATGAATACTGGAATGCACCAGAGAGTATGCAACTCTAAAATCGAAGCGCAATACAAAGCAGAATGACATGAACAACGTAGGCCGATATTGTTATGCAGATAGAACTCAAGTCCGGATGACACGAAGCATGAAAACAATAAACCAGTAAAATGTGAACTAGGTTGAATGAATCAAGTGCTGACCATACGTATATACAAAAACTGATAATAACCACAACGGGTCTGCAAATGCAAAAAGCTCAAAGTCATGATATTCATGGAATCAGAAACCCAACTGTATACAAGTGACAATATACAATGAACCAGAGTTCAAATACAATGAGATCAACAAAAACCAAAGACCAGTGATAGAACTCAATGCATATACCATAATTATCGGCCAGGCCAAAACAATGAAGACTACAGCAAAAACAGAGTCAACACAAAGGCTACAGGTCCGAAACCATAATCCAGTGCAATGCAAAATGAACATAGGAATACATGTATGCAGCAGAGTCAAGTCAAAGCCGGGGGTTATCAACAAAATAATACAACATGATTATCAAAAATTCCCAAAAAACATTGAAATGTCTCAAGTTCGAACGAAGCCAAAGTCACAAATAATATGCAGTTCAAAACCACAATCGAAGCCATTCAAATCAAGACCAAAATCAAAGATTATCACTGTCAACAAGCACAAATGCAACACCAACACGGCAGTGAGATAGAGTCGTGCACGTTCCAAAACCATGATGCAACTGTTTTAACTCAAGATAATGTCACAGACGAAATAATTTCATAAAATCACTTTTATCAATTCCAATTGCCAAAATGAAGTCACCAGAGTTTTAAATCAAGCAAGCCAGTGGCTCGCATCAACTACTACACAAAATCAAGTGGCCAAAGGCGAACACGAAGCCAAGCCTTGGTGGTCACGAAGCCAAGCCGTGCCATGATGACCCAGAAAACAAGAAATCAAACCCAGTAAAAACATTAATCATCGAGACAAATCACATAGTTATAGCAAAGACTAATTCGAATGGCCAAGATAAATCAAGACGAACTCAACCATTTGTATATAAATGAAAACCCAAGAATTCAAAGCCGTGAGAATCACAAATCACATATATATATGAGGTTGAATTAGATGTGAGTAACAAAAATTACTCACCTTAGAACAAAACGAAGGCGAACTCGATAAAGAAGAAGCGGCCAAAGCAACCCAGAGATAGTCGATCGACAACGCATGATCGAGCAAACCTCGACGACCACAAATTGCACGAAAACCCTAATTGGAAGAAAGGAGAACGAGTCGCCACCATTCTATTCTTTCGTATGTTGTCTAAGGTTTGAACGAATCAAAATCAAAAGGGGGACAGTCTGTTTCAATATAAACGGCACCCACACAAACATGGACCCAAAATTGATTTTTAAAGCCCACTAACACTTGACAAATATTTAAAAGAATTTCAGTCGATTAAAAACTCAAATTAGTAACCAAATTAAATCGTCATTTGACGATAATTAATTGTTACAAAACCCCGGGTTGTTACTGACTCCCCTCCTTATAAAAATTGCGTCCCCGTAATTTTCATAATTAAAGTCGTCAATAACAATTGTTTTTATAACATAACTGGTTAAGCTAAAAAAATAAAGGTCAAGAACACAATTGCCACAGAAATCTTTTAATTTCATAAAAGAAATTCACAAGTTCTCAACAAAATCCAGTCATCAAATAGATAATCAGAAAACAACAAAACTGAATAAATGTAATTATCAGCAATATTCTATTATCAATTAGATAATTAGAATACAGAAATCACAAAATAGCAATATTTAATTATCAACAAAGATAATCAGGAAACATAAATCACAATTCGCAAAATTGCCAATATCTAGTGATGAATCAGATAGTTGGAAAACAACAACAATCTAATCACCAAAAATGATAATCAGAATTTTCAGATCAACAAATATTTAATTATCACAAACGATAATCAAATCGCAAATCAACAAATATTTAATTATCAAAAACGATAATCAAATCTCAAATCAACAAATATTTAATTATCACAAACGATAATCAAATCATAGATCAACAAATATTTAATTATCACAAATGATAATCAAATATCAAAGCAACAAATATTTAATTATCACAAATGATAATCAAATCTCAAATCAACAAATATTTAATTATCACAAATGATAATGAAATCTCAAAGCAACAAATATTTAATTATCACAAACGATAATCAAATCTCAAAGCAACAAATATTTAATTATCACAAACGATAATCAAATCTCAAATATCTAACTATCACAAGTGATAATCAGAAACAACAAATATTTAATTATCAAAAACGATAATCAAATCTCAAATATCTAATTATCACAAATGATAATCAAATCTCAAAGCAACAAATATTTAATTATCACAAACGATAATCAAATCTTAAATCAACAAATATTTAGTTATAAAAAACGATAATCAAATCCCAAATCAACAAATATTTATTTGTCACAAACGATAATCAAATCTCAAATATCTAATTATCACAAGCGATAATCAGAGACAACAAATATTTAATTATCAAAAACGATAATCAAATCTCAAATATCTAATTATCACAAGCGATAATCAGAAACAACAAATATCCAATTACCAAAAACGATAATCAAATCTCAAATATCTAATTATCACAAATGATAATCAAATCTCAAAGCAACAAATATTTAATTATCACAAATGATAATCAAATCTCAAATATCTAATTATCACAAATGATAATCAGAAACAACTAATATTTAATTATCAAAAACGATAATCAAATCTCAAATCAACAAATATTTAATTATCACAAACGATAACCAAATCTCAAATATCTAATTATCACAAGCGATAATCAGAAACAACAAATATTTAATTATCAAAAACGATAATCAATTCTCAAATATCTAATTATCACAAGCGATAATCAGAAACAACAAATATCCAATTACCTGCAGATAATTGGAAACTCAAATATCTAGAAATCAATTAAGATACTCTAGAAAACCAACATAAAAGGTTGGATCGATCCCATCAGATGGCGAGTTCTAACTACGCCGCACGTGCATCTCAGAGTGGCCGAAGCCTACCAAGTACTATAAATTTTGGCGCCCATCAGATTGACCCGAAGGTCCGCAGAGTGTCCCAAAGGTCTAATGCTGGTATTTGACCCAAAGGTCCGTACAGCAGCCCGGAAGCCCAACAAATGACCCGGAGGTCCAGCTGAGTGGCCCGAAAGCCCAACAAATGACCCGAAGGTCCATCATATGACCCGAAGGTCCAACATATGACCCGAAGGTCCATCAGAGTGGCTCGAAAGCCAAATTAAATCATGACGCAGCAGATATTACGGATTGACGTTGAAATGAAGATTTTGTGTCAAACTAATCGAAGAACGATTAGATGAATCAATATAAATCGATGGATTGAAAATAACGAAATGCCTAAATTCGTTGATCTCCAAAAGATACCGAATTCTAGCTATCTTCGACACGTTGTTCGCACACGATACCGTGAAAGAAGATCTTCAATTCTTCGTTCGTTGATCAAGCGCACTTGATACCGTGAATTGGCTTCAACAATCGTTGATTCGAGCGCACTCGAATACCGAAAGTGGAGATAGGAGATCACACTCAACTACCAATTTCAAAGTGGCACAAAGCACACAAACAAAGTTTTCTTCAAAAATCAACTTAGTTTTTACAATGACACAACACGCCTATTTATAGGCTACAACATGTACAGGACTCACGATCTAACCAAGGTCGTTAACGACCTAAACAACACGGTGAACGACCTATACAGCATTGTACAGACCACAACGACCTAACTCTGAACGACCTGCAACCTATATTACCAATGACATAAGTACAATGCAACACAAGAATACAACACATATGAGTTATAACAACACACATAGCGACATACGACTTATCTTTAGCGGCTTAACATATATACAACATGACCCAAGACAGCAGCGGCCTAAGAAATGCTTGCATCAGAAGTTCCAGCGACTTAAAGAGGCCTGAGCGACCTAACTTAGGTCGTGGTTAGTCAAATTCTTAACTCGAAAGGTCGGAGCGACCTAACGAAATGTGCACCAGCTTCCTTAACTCGTTAGGTCGGCCACACAGCTTGCATACGCCTTTGGAATTGGTGCGCTAGGTCGTTGGAACGGTCTAAACTCCAAGTTGTTAGGTCGCGTACGACTTAAAGTATTCGAGCGACCTAAAGCAGCTGAAACATCTGAATGACCTAGGGCATACGATGGATTGCTTAGCTCGCTAACTTGCGAGCGACCTTCACTAGGTCGTGAGCGACCTAAGACTCTTTCCTTTGAACAACTCAAATCCATTGAATTTGTAGATTGCGCTGCATCATCATTAGGCTAGGCTGCATCATCCTCCCCTGGTTGGGAAAAATTCATCCTCAAATTTAAATTTTTTTCCCCATAGGGTTGCTCATCTCTATAATAAGGTATAAGATGTTTAATATTAAAAACGTCAGAAGTGTACACACCCTCTGGCAGCTTCAACCTATAAGCATTTTCATTGATCCGTTTCACAATCTTTACAGGACCAATCTTTCGAGCTTTAAGTTTATTGTATGCTTCCATAGGAAAACGATCCTTCGTTAGTACAGCATATACTAACTCTCCTTCATTAAATTCAACACTTCTTTGCTTTAGATCCGCAGATTGTTTATACTTCTCACTCGTCATCTCCAATCGTTCCTGAATGATTCTATGGCATTCTGTCAACCCATCAACAAAATAAGCAGCCTGCTTAACTGTCCACTTTGGTTGTGGCACTATCGTTAAATCCAACGGCCCCTTTGGAAAGCTTGAATATACAATCTGAAATGGACTGTAACCCATACTACGGTTGATAGCATGATTATGAGCAGACTTTGCTTGACATAACTTTACATCCCAGCTCTTCAGATTATCTTTCACAAGACACCGCAATAAATTTCCTAGGGATATGTTCATGACTTCAGTCTGTCCGTCTGCCTGTGGATGGTATGCACTACTGAATTTCATCTTTGTCCCCACCATCTTCCACAAGCTTAGCCAAAAATGACTCAGAAATCTAGTATCCCTGTCTGAAACTATAGATTCTGGTAAACCATGCAAGCGATAGATCTCTCTAAAGAACAACTGTGCCACATGGACTGCATCTGCCGTCTTCTTACAAGCAACAGAATGTACCATCTTCGAGAAACGGTCCACCACAACATATATAGAGTCATTTCCTCATTGAGTCCTCGGCAATCCCAACACGAAATCCATGCTTACATCTACCCAGGTTTTGTAGGAACAGGTAAAGGCATATACAATCCTGCATTTGCAGCTGTCCTTTTGGAAACTTGACAAACATGACATCTACGCACAAACTTTTCAACTTCCCGCCTCATCGATGGCCAGTAGAAAGACTGAGAAATCAACTGGAACGTGCGATCCCGTCCAACATGTCCTTCTTCATGCAACTCTTTTACAATTTTCATTCTCAAGCTGCAATCTGGTACGCACAATCGATTTCCCTTGAATAAGAATCCATCTACCAATACAAACTCATCAGTACTCCCATCCTTGACTTTCTCAACAATCTTCGTAAAGTAAGAATCCTCCTCAAACAACTCTGGCAATAGTTCAAATCCTGTCACTTCAACCTTCATTGTCGTCAACAAATGATTCCTCCTGCTCACGGCATCTACTACACGATTCGTCACTCCTGATTTGTGCTTTACGAAAAAAGTAAACTGCTGCAGATACGCGACCCATGAAGCGTGTCGAGCTGAAATTTAGTCATGCCCTTTCAAATGTTTCAAAGCTTCATGATCCGTATAAAGAAAAAACTCCTTCTGAAATAGATAATGTCTCCAGTGCTTCACAGCTTGAACAATTGCGTAAAATTCCACGTCATAAGTGCTATATCTCAACTTGGCTCCTGACAATTTCTCACTAAACTAAGCAACTGGTCTTCCATTCTGACTCAATACTCCACCAATTCCAACTTTCGAAGCATCAGTGTGTAACTCAAACTACAACTAAAAATTCGGCAATACTAGAATTGGTGCAGTCGTCAACAGTGTCTTGATCTTCTCAAAAGCAACCCCTGCTTCCTCTGACCACTCAAACTTCTTTCCTTTCATGCACTCGGTTACAGATGCCATTACACTGCTAAAATATGGAATGAATCTTCGATAAAAAGATACCAACCCATGAAAACTCCTCACTTCAGTAATTGTCTTGGGTTGTGGCCAACCCCTGACAGCTTCCACTTTGCTTTCATCCACTTGAATACCCTCCTTTGAAAGAACATACCCGGGAAATAAAACACTGTGCGACATGAACACGCACTTCTTCGTTGCAGCATAAAATTGCTCATGTCGTAGAATCAACAGCACTTCTCGCAAATGCTGGAGATGCCCTTCCATACTCCCACTATATATCAAAATATCGTCAAAGTAAACTACTACAAACTTCCCAATGAATGGTCTGAAAATCTGGTTCATCACTCTCATAAAAGTACTAGGAGCATTTGACAAGCCAAACGGCATAACCAGCCATTCGTATAGACCTTCTCTAGTTTTAAAAGCAGTCTTCCACTCATCACCCGGTCTAATACGAATCTGATGGTATCCACTCTTCGAGTCAATCTTTGAGAACACAACAGCTCCACTCAACTGATCAATCAAATCATTAAACCTCGGCATAGGAAATCTGTATCTCACAGTGATGATGTTTAGAGCCCGACTGTCCATACACATCCTCCACGATCCATCCTTCTTTGGCACTAACAAAGCTGGTACAGCACAAGAACTTAAGCTCTCCTGAACACGCCCTTGTTCTAACAACTCCTCCACCTGTCTTCTCAGTTCCTCATGCTCCTTAGGACTCATCCTGTAATGTGGCATGTGAGGTTGTACTACACCTAGAACAAGATCTATTTGATGTTGTATGTCCCTCAACGGTGGTAACTCCGTTGGCAGTTCTCTAGGAAACACATCTTCAAATTCCTCCAACACCTGTTTGACTTCCTCTGGAATTTCAACCTCCTCACTACTTTCACGCCCGATCAACAAGAACACTTCAGGCTCATCTTCGACTTCTTTCACAAACTCCTTCAAAGTCAACAAAGTCTTTAGCTCCTCAATCTCTTCGGACTTACTCTCTCCTTGCCGTCTCTTCTTTGGAACTAAAATGATTTAGTACCCTCAAACATAAAGCTGTAGCTATTGGCTCGACCATTATGTTGCACTGCTCGGTGATACTGCAATGGTCTTCCCAAAAGCAAGTGACAAACATCCATCTCCACGACATCACACCAGATCTCATCTCTATACTTCTTCCTAATAGAAAATGGAACTTGAACTCGCCTGTCCACCTTCACCTCTCCTCCTTTCCTTAACCACGCTAATTTGTAAGGATTTGGATGTTTCTCCGTCTTCAACTTCAACTTTCTCACAGCTTTGGTAGAAATGATATTGTCACAACTTCCCGCGTCAATCACAAATTTACACACCTTCCCTAGGATAGTGCATGTCGATTGAAAGATACTACTCCTCAACCAACTAGCTTCATCCTCTTGCTTTGGTGTTAAACAAGATCTCCTCATCATTAGATTGCATCCTTCATCTCCCGACGTTATATCCTGTTCATAATAATAATAATAATAATAATAATAATAATAATAATAATAAAGTCCATAATTAATAAATTTTGAAATGAACTGAGTAAGCAAAGAAATGTATTTCTAATGAAATAAATTGGGAATCAATTTGGAAAATTGATTCAAGTGATTGAGATCGGAAATTCTCATTGGGTAACCAAATACGTTTTCAAAATAAATTTTTAAATATAAATTAAAGGTTTTAAAGTTGTTTTAAAAAATCAAGTTTGGAAAATTTATTATTTCTAAATGTTTAAATTCTAAATTAAGTTTTTTTATTTGCTTTTAATTTATTATAGTAGTAATTAAGTAGTGACTTAGTATTTTGTTTTTTAAAGTGAAAATCTAGTTTTATATTTTATTTGGTAACCTTATTTTCAAATATTAATATAGTATGTATTTTTAACAAATTATTGAAGTAGTTTTAACTTAAATGTTATAAATTATATTTCAAAGTAAAGTGTTCTAAATTATTTTAGAAATCTAGTTTTGTGCTTGGTAATTTCAGTGGAGATAGTAAATTTTGGGAAAGCTTAGTCTGAAATGGAAGATGGTTTGAACTGTTTTCAAAGGGTTGAAAATAGATATATATCTTGTGAAGATATTTTTTGAGGTTAACAAATAATTTGAAAAATTATTTATTGGTTGATGGTTGTTTGTGAATATTAACTGATAGTTAAATCACCGACTATCAATATTGGACAAATACGTTGATCATTTCGAAGAGACCGGGATCGAGATTAATTTCTCAAAAACCACTTCGATCCGGTTTGTACGTTTCGTGGAAACGAGTTGGATTCGAAGATGGAGCAGTGAAGTGCAAGGGCTAGTCGCTACTAATCCTAAGGATATGTCCAAAATGGATGTAGTCGGAATAGTACCTTCGGTTCCGTTCGAACCCGGGACGGGCTTGTATGGATGAATGCTTGCGAAACATCGTCAGGTGGACGATGGGCATTCTAAGGGATATGTTTTAAAAGGTAACGCTTAGCCTCAAGCCATATCAAATGGGAATGATTGAAAATCAGGGGTTATGCAGCAAGGCTAGGTGGGTAGCACCTAAGCAGGGTGAGGTCATCCCTGTCTAGATGTCCCTTTTTATTTCGGCTTAGTGGGCGGTTGCTGATCCCAACCGCGGGGTGATCTCACTCGGGATTATCTAGTAAGGGGTAGTCCCGGTCTTGTGTTGCAGGGGAGCGGGCATACTCCTCGGTACGGTGATCTAGGCCCCGTACTGTGACAGGTGGTAACCCAGTGCCTAGTCATTAGTTGGAAATCCATTCTCCGTACGAGCCTTGTACGAGTTTTGTTTGTATTACCCACTCTGTGGCTAGTAGCTGGAATTTAATGAATGTAACAATTTTGGCTATTTTATAAGTATTTGTATATAGACCCTATTATAATATCGGAGGAATTCTACAAAAATTGTTTTAGCTATCGTAAGGTAAAAACCCAACATGTTTATTTGTGGCGTGGTCTTACGAGATGCTTTTGTTTTCAATGGATTTTTGAAACTTTAATAATCAATTGAGTGTGATTTTCTCACGCTGGTTTTCCAGACTGACTCGGGTGTTATTTAACTGTAATGCTCGGGTCAGACCGAGTATTATAGGATACATGATATGATTCTGTGGAGCTCAGGAGACGAGTTCGACGACGATGCGTTTTCTCATACTTGTTTTATATATATATTACGCTGTGTTGAGTAGCTGTGTATCCAGTTGTATGTTATTGATGTTGAGCTATGATTGATGTACTCTGATGATGTAATATGTAAACAGAGATATTTGATTTTTGAGTAAAATTATTTATTATCTATTATATTTGATTCCGCTGCGATGGTTAGATTTTGTTGTCGATTTCTATTTTCTTCTTCTACCTCTTCTTTAACCCAAATGATTCGCATTTCTGTACAACTTGAGTTGTTATAGGTTCAAGGGGTACGGATTTGCAAGTCGTTTCAATTTCAAACCATATCTATTTGGTCTTTTCTTCAATTAGTTTCACTTAATAATTTTAGTTTAATACTTCACTTTGTTTATCACAAACCAATTTCAATTCTAATTCTGTTCTGTTTGCTTACAAATTCGAAATGAATTTCAACATTCAATTTGTTTCCTTTCATTTAATTGTAATTGTAACTTTACTTATTCATTCAAAATTTAACTTTACTTATTCATTCAAAATTTTATTTTCCATCTTAATAAATTTTATTTCAAATCTATCTAGCCTCGAAAGGTGAGCAATCACTCATGATTAATGTCCTTATATTTATTAGATTAGATTTCAATTGAAACGACAATTGAAACATGCTGTTGTAGTTATTTAATTGGTTATATATGTTATTATCTGTAACTGTTCGCCTGTGGGATATGACACCATATCCCACTGTTTATATTATCTGTTATTTATATTGATGATATATGCAAGTGTTATTATTATTATTCATAACTGTTATCACTCTGCAAGTTCCCTGTTAGTATATAATTCACTATGGGTTGAAATGATACATACCCGAATGGATATTAGAATAGGAGAAAATTGTTATGGGTTGAAATGATAATCCCAAGCGATTTTCATTTGAATTGAATTTGGGATTACGGGTTGAAATGTTATCTACCTGCATATATTTAAATTGATGATTTAAATGATAAATATCCATATAACTTGGCTATAGGATGGAAATTTATATACCGACACCGTGGTCTATATATAAATATTTTGAAAATGATTTCTATGGTTTTGAAAGGGAATATATATGGTTTATTTAATATTAAAATATTTTATATAAATATGTTTTGAATATAAAGTAGATTTAATAATAAACCTAAATTAATAATGTTTGGTTTAATTAATATAAGATGTTAAGTATTATATTCTTAAATCAATTTTTCAATGATTCGTATGAGTAAGGAAGACAAGGTTGAATTGATTTAAATTGTATTTAGTTAAGAATTTCACTTAATTAAATCGATTTAAACTATCGAATTTGGAAATTTTAGATATGATCTTATAACTTGATTTTGATTTCAGAAATTTAATGAATATTCCCGTTTAAAGAAATTGAACAAAAAATATGGTAAACTGTAATTTAAGGTTATTTAAACGATACTGAACTTATTAAGTGAATATTCCAAGACTAAACAACAATGAAGTCAAACCAAGATTTATATGAAATTGTTAAATTAGTTTGAAATGTTGATTATTTAAAGCCTTAAAATTACTGGAAAATAAATGGGTTATTTTGTGATTCAAATCTGTATTTGAAATCGACATAAATTGAAATAGTTTATTTAGAAATTGATTTGAATTAAAATTGATAAGGTAAGACTGAATAGAAATTAAATTTGGAATTTGATTTGGTTTGAAATTTGGAACCGATAAATTGAGATGGAGGTTATGATTTCAAAGTATGGTTTTCTAAAGAATTCTGATTTCAAAGTGTTTTGGTTTTCGAAAGTGTCATTACTTTGAAAGGGCTATAATTTGGAAATGTATATATTTTGAATGAAAATTATATTTTGGTTTTGAAGTATAAATTAATTTGTAATGACCACGGTGTTATAGTGTATATTTCTGCATTGTAGATAGTTCCATGGATCCTTAGAGGATGGTTATCCCAAACATCCTTTGAGTTACTTGTATTTTAGTTGATATTTCAGTTGAGTTGAATTTATTGATATAAAAATGTTAATCCTGACTCGAGTGTATTTTGTTCTGCTTTACGCTCAGGTCAAGCTGAGTGATTCAGCATTTGAGACTCACCTTCAGAGTTTGGGGCTTCGCTTAGAGATCCAACTATCGATTCATCTTTCAGCTTTTCCAGTTGATTTGTTCAGAGAGGTCATCAGCTTGTATTGGAGACTTCACTGTATTTGAGATATTCTATCACGACCCGATTTTTCGACTTTCGAAATTCGACATTAATACGTCAACTGTATTAACTGTTGGAAAATCGAACCGTTAGGGTTTAAGAAAAAGAAAATAGAACAACAGAAACAATGACAGAATCTCACATATCGTAGCGGAACAACATATAATAGATAAATGAATATCTTCAAAACAAAGAACTATACCAGTTATTACATTACATCACATTACATCACATTATTAGAGTGTTACAACAATAAACAGCGGAAAAGAAACACTACATACTAGTTGATACGCCACGCCATCCTGCTTGCGTCCAGATCTCTATAGCAACTCCTGAATTCCAGAATGACCTGATAACCTGACTCTAGGTTGCCCATGTGGAAAATTATGGGCACCCAGAGTTTAGAAAGGGAACAATAAACTCCAGGTCAGTCATGAGACTGGTGTGAGATCTTAAAAACAGTTATTTTCACAAAGAAAATAAAAAAGAATCCGCTATGCTTTTGGGAAAATGAAACTACCATAAGGCCTCCCGCCACACACACAATGCAAACGCTGAATTGGAGGAGATTTCTTCTTATGATAGTCAAACACGCTTGATACGCAAAATCCTCTGATATTATTATTATTAGTAGTGCATAATGCAGAAAACATTTCGAAAGTATAATATTAATCTTAGCTAGCATACAACCATTATTGTATGCCTACTATAGCTACCATCTAAAAAGTGGCGCAACTATAAGTAAATGGCAGGTTATATAACTAAAACCGTACAGGGCGCGTATTGTTTCTTTGGATTTCCAGCAAATGGTCAGGCTAATGAACTTTCTACTACCACATGGGTACGCCTCTGGAGAGACGCTCCGAGAACCTAACCGGATCTCTACCAACACAAGGCCGGGTTACCTCTGCAAAAATAGGTAACTATTGACACGTGTATGCCATCCCCCGGTTGTAAACAACCTTTATTCGAGGATCCTCAATACCAACATCCAACGAGTAATAAATTTGCAGCAACCACATAGGTCAAGTATCTGGGCTCCATACCATGATACCACCTCTATCCAGAAGGAAATGAACATACCCTAAGGGGCGCCACCCCCTAAAACCTTGTTGCATTCTTCCTGTTTTGACCATTCCGGGGTGTGAGGCCCGACGAAGTCTCGTCCACAAAGCTACTCTTTTCACAAAAGTCATGCTTCGATCAACAAATGAATAGCAGCACTTCGTATGTCACATTACCAAATTGGGAATGTATCACTAGTAACCATCAACTACCTAACCTCTGAGCTCATACGTCTCAGAGAAGGGTGTTAAGCTAAGACAATAAATTCTCCGCCACCAACAGAAATGTATTTCATAGAAACCAGCATTGCATCTTAAAGTGTAACATCAGACACACATCCACACAAGTCCGTTCCGGGATCGAACGGAATCGAAGGCACTTCCAAAGAAGCCCTTGCAAATCCAGATATTCACTGATCACATCCGGAATCCCCATCACAAAGGGTGATAAAATCTCTATACCAGAGCAATTCGATGCAGAGACATTCGACAAGTAATCCTTTCGCTTTCGAAAACACACGGTCTTCAACACCATCTTTAAATGCAATCCCATTTCGTCGTATCGTATTCGGAATGGGTTTTATGATACAAGGTCCTCTCCCGGCTAATCTGAACGACGAGCGCTTATTTTAAAACAAGTCTAGCATTCAAATTCAAGGAAATCACAGCAAATACCCATTTAAAGGTAAATATTGATAGTCGGTTATTTAACTATCAATAGATATGCACAACATCACCAAATTCCAAATAATTTCCCAAATTATTTATTTTCCAAAAATATCTTTACAAGATATATTTTTCCACACTTCAACCATTTGAAAACAAATTTCAAATCACTTTTCACCTTTACAACTTTTGAAAACAAATTTCAAATCATTTTCCTTACGCGGAAACACTTCCAAATATTTTTTCATTTTCACTGGAAATCTGCCGAATTCAAATACTTTAAAATAATTTATAACACTTATCCAAAATATATCGGGAAAACACTTTGAAATAAAACTATTTTTCTTTAAACACTTTACTTAAAATATTACTTATAAAAATATTATACAAAATTACATATAACTTAAGTCCAAACTAATTTTCAAAATAAAATTAGTAGATAGAGTATAACTATTTAAATAACTATTTTCTAAAACAATTGTTGATTAAATCTTAGAAATAATCATTTCTATATCAACTTAATAAATCTTTACTTGAAGGATTTAAAACAATTTAAAAGGTTAATTTCTCCAAAGTATCCTTTTCAAAACCAATTCTAGAATTATATATATATGTGTGTGTGTGTGTGTGTGTGTGTGTGTGTGTATTTCGAAGCTATTTAGAAATTTTATTCGGCTTTCTAGGGAGAATACACTTTCATTTCAAAATGGTTCATTTAAACCAATTAAATAAATCCTTACCGATTTTTTTAAATTTACGTTCCAAATCCGTAAATTTATTTCCACACTTCAAAAATAAATCAATGTTTATTTTTAAACAAATTTCCCTTTCCTTTATAAATTCCATGGTGAATTTAAATTTTCAAATACCCACTGATATACGATTTTCAAATCGACTTCAAATATTCACTTTCAACAACAATTTAATTTTTCAATTGATTTCAAAAACAACCAATTCAAATTCCATATTGATTTTCCAAGAAATAAAACACCAAGTGAATTTCATTCAAATCTCAAATTGAAATCAATTTCTACTAAACCCCAAATCAATTTTCAAACTGATTCCAAATTCTTTTCAAAACACCAAATAAATTTCAAAATGGATTTTCAAAAGACTTAAATTCAATAACCAAAAATCAATTCCCAAATGGATTTCAAATTTTATATCCGTTAAAAAAAATTCCTTTTAAAGAAAACAAATTCTTTTATTTTTCATACTCTTTAAAATCCGTATTTTAAATAAATTCTTCAACCTTTGAATAATATTACTCGAAATCCATTTATTAAAGCTTTTCCCATATTTTGAAATTTTATACAATAAGATTAAAAATAAAAATTTATTATTTTAGAATTCCTTCTTTTAAATTTATCAAATTCTCAAAAATAAATTTTAATATAAACTTTCAACCTGAATTTTCAAAAATCAAATTTTTATTTATTTCCGGTATCCAACAATACCAAAATTATATTCGACTAAATTTTAGCCTTCAACGATTTCAATCACAAAGAAAATCACACAGAGATTATAAATAATCAACACACAACATTGAAACAAATTCGATTATTTGAGGAATCCAGTTGGATCTCTCCAACCTGTTTCCCTACATCCACAGATGTTAGCACAATACCAATCCCGTTTCAAGACGGGATATCGTGGTACATGAGTTTATATAAAATATCATCCTCTATTATGCGGCGCAATAGGGTCTCATCTGCTATATAATGCGGGAAATCAACTCCAACTACATATATAATACCAATTCCACTTCACGGTGGAATATCGCGGTATATGTGTTTAATATAATAACCTCCGCTTAATATGCGGCGTATAGGGTCTATTTCAATACAACAAATAGCAATTTGTCATCCATGCATACAATCAACACAATCAAGAAATTTTAAATCTAACTATTTAAAATTTAAATCGAAACAAATTCGATTGAGTGAGAAGTTCTCACCTTGCTTCCAATACAGTTGCAGTGCTTTATTTCGAATAAAATTAAACGAGTGTTTAATTTTACCCAAAACTCACACTAGCTCCAATCATGTCCAATCGAGCTCCATCGCGTAGTATTAAACAATACGAATCAAACGCAAGTCGTTTAGTAAAAAACGGACCTCGTATGAAAGACTTATAGCTTTTTAAAGATTAAACGAATTCATAATAAATCAATTTACAATTTATATTTTATATTTTTTAACCTAGTTTCCATCTGGCCGCTCGTTCTTTGAATGCAGATCTCGGCCGCGAATTTGTTTCTTCCTTCCCCAGGTCATACGCATGAAACAACCCAACGCACGCCACAAAACCCTAGTAGTTGCGCCTATCACACGAAGTTTGAAGGTGATCATGGACCGCCAAACGAAGTGCCCAGCCAAGCTCTACCATCGGCCTTGATTTGGCCAAGCTCGGTCATCTATTCACGTTGAAAAACGTGCGTGAACGCTGGCACTTCATCGGCCTGTTGTGCCTCGATCGACTCGCTGATTACGATCATAGCCGTATGGATCGAAAGATCTCGTGAAGCTCTAAAATGTTCTAGTTGAAAGCTTTTGCTATAAGTGGATGGATCTATAGATTTTGAGGGAGAAAGTATGAAGCATTTTCGGCCATTGGAGGAGAAAATGGCGGCCTGTGAAACCCTAGGGTTTTGTATGCAAATGAAAAAAATTAACGTCCTTTTATAGAAAATTCTGAAACACTATTCATCTGAAAATTTTCCGAACTCCAAACGAAGCGTGCCGCCGGGCGTTTATAATGTTTTACCCCGATTCCGAATGTAATGGAATATATATCGAAAGCCAATTCGATCTTATTTGGAAGATAGGTTTTCAAATCGACTAATTTAAATTTAAAATTCACTTAAACCGATTTCTACGCGTTTTAGCTTCCTCCGGACAAACCGTAAACCGATTGACACGAAATTTGAAATCTTACAATAATATAACATTACGGATCCGATGAAACTAGTTTCGTCGAAATCCGAGACTATTTGAAAAATGGCTATTTTTACTCGTTAATCAAATATTAAAATATTCAATTTCTACAAATTAACTTTTAATTCGATTTTAAAAGTTCTATAATATCATTCTAATTCAAATATGATTTAATTCAACTTCATAAATCATTTTTATTCACATTAAATCCAATTTCTAATTATTTTGACAATTTCAAATATTAAATCAACAATTTAATTATCCAATTAAATCCTTATATTCGAAATATAAATTATTCAGCTTCTATCATCTTGAATATTATCAATATAAATTTTCTAAGCCATCAAATTATTTTTAACAGGCTAAAAATTGAAGGTTTACGATTTTACCCAAATTTCTATAATTAAATTCAATAATTAAATCGCCAAATTCATCCTGATATTTGAAATTCAAGTTAAACTATCATTCAAACATTTAAAATTAATTAAAATATTTTAATTTTCAAATGTTAAAATTTTCAGGTCGTCACATCCTTCCCCTTAAAAGAATTTCGTCCCGAAATTACTAGTTAAGAAGAATGGACCTTAAGCCGTTGTCTAAGTACCCAAAATAAACAGTTTTAATAACTTTTCAAAACCAATCTTTTCAAAACCAACAAACACTGTTTAACTATTAACTCAAAAATCAAACTTTTAGTTTTCACAAATATTTCCAAAAAATTTCTAACGCCTTAAATTTTCGAAAAATTTCGCCAGCGTCTCCTTTACGTGACTAGCTCGGTACGACTACAAAAATGGCACCACGGCCCCCAGATTTCAAAAGGAAAAGAAAAAGCCAAGCGGCTAGGCAAGAAGATCATCAAATTTCATATAGAAATTGAAATACATACCTTTTGTCGAGCAATTAAATTATCTTCGAAATCAAAATCCCAATTTCCTTTAATACACCTGTATCCTGCTAACCATAATATCCAATTGCAACATTCAAATATCATTTTGCACATCTCATTAAAAAAATTCAATATATACTTCTTATACCATCTTTAGTTTACTATTAAAGTTATATATTCATTTTCGTTCTATCTTGCATTTTCACTTTCATTTGACTTCAACTTACAATTTCAATTTTATTTTGGATTCAGTTTAACTTTTGAATATTGAAATTTTCAATTATCTTTCATTCGCAATTGATTTGTCTTGCTATTTTAAATTAGTTTCTTTTATTAATTCATTACAAGTTCTAACTCATTTCGTCTTGCACAATTCAAATTGGTTTTCGATATACAGTTTCAGTTCCAGTTTTTATTCTTTTGTTCGTTCCCAAACACAATCCAATCCACTATTTTGGTTATACCCACTTATATTTAGACTGGATTTCAAATTCCATATGAATTTAATTTACCTTTCATTTATAAATATTGAATTCATTTCAAACCATATCTATTTGGTCTTTTCTTCAATTAGTTTCACTTACTAATTTTAGTTTAATACTTCACGTTGTTTATCACAAACCAATTTCAATTCTAATTCCATTCTATTTGCTTACAAATTCAAAATGAATTTCAACATTCAATTTTTTTTTCTTTCATTTAATTGTAATTGTAACTTTACTTACTCTTTCAAAATTTTATTTTCCATCCTAATAAATTTTATTTCAATCATTTAGTCTATAAGACTTCTCAAATTCACATTTATTCAAATTAACTCAAATCATAAATTTCAATTTCATTTTGAATCCATATCATCATTTTGTTTGACTTAAATTTTCAATCTCAATTCTTTTATTCAATTTTCATTTTTAATTCAACTTGAATTAAATTTTCCTTCCAACTTATTTGGTTTTCATATTTAACTTTTCTCTAACTTCTCTTTAAGTTAGATTTTTATTTTAACAACTACAAACTTTACAAATTATCAACTTAATGATATTCCATTAATATTTTATATAGTATTCCAGAGTCTTTCCAGTTTTTCAAAACCATTCTTGAAATTAATTCAAATTTCTTTTTGAATTTCCAAAACCAAACCCTGTTTGCAAACAATTTTCATTTAAAATCATTTGGCAGCAATCCCTCTTTTGGAAACCCGAAAATGAACACCGATGATGTCACGATCATCATCGGAATTATTTTCCAGCGACCGAAAAGAGTTTAGACCTTTTATCCCTTCAAAACACTTTTCCAAAAACTTTGAAAATTTATTTTCAAACTCAATGGAATTTAATTTCCAAAATTTCCAATTCCTTTCAAAAACATTTCCAAAAACTTCTCTGGAATTCTATTTCTAATTATAATTCACATTTATAATTTACCTTCTCAAATTCATTTGTATATGGATTTTATTTCTTGACTTTTTTATTATGATTCCAATTTCTTATTCAACTTCAATGATAATAATTTAATATTATCACTTCCTAACAACCAAGCAACCATATACTATAATAATTTACAAAAATTATTCTTTTTATATACAAAATAGTTTTTGGTAAAGTTATTTCATTTACCCTGATTTAAAACAATATCGTGTCGAATTGTTCTGTATGAGTGTTTAGAGATCCCTATCGATAGAGTTGTACGGACTATATCGACTAGAATCCATATACCAGTCAGAAACTAATCATCACAATATAAACAATTTTATATTCACTAACATATACGCGCTCATATCTATTATTACACTCAAACTCATTTCTAGAGTACTACTGACTCTATCTCTAATAAGTAACACCCAACAGAGCCCAGGTTGTCGCTTAACCAAATGCTCTGACACCACATTGTCACGACCCGATTTTTCGAATTCCGAAAGTCGACATTAATACGTCCACTGTATCAACTGCCGAACAATCGAACGCCGGAAAATCCAGCCGTTAGGGTTTAAGAAGAAGGAGATAGAAGAAAAGAAACAATGACAGAACCTCACATATCACAGCGGAACAACATATAATAGATAAACGAATATCTTCAAAACAAAGAACTATACCAGTTATTACATTACATTACATCAAATTACATTATCCGAGTGTTACAACAATAAACAGCGGAAAAGAAACACTACATACTAGTTGATACACCACGCCATCCCGCTTGCCTCTAGATCTCTACAGCAACTCCTGAATTCTAGAATGACCTGATAACCTGACTCTAGGCTGCCCGTATGGAAAATAATGGGCACCTAGAGTTTAGAAAGGGAACAATAAACTCCAAGTCAGTCATGGGACTGATGTGAGATCTTAAAAAAAGTTATTTTCATAATGAAAATAAAAAAAGAATCCGCTATGCTTTTGGGAAAATGAAACTACTATCAGGCCTCCCGCCACACACATAATGCAAACGCAGAATTGGAGGAGATTTCTCCTTATGATAGTCAAACATGCTTGATACGCAAAATCCTTTGATATTATTATTATCATTAGTAATGCATAGTGCAGAAAACATTTCGAAAGTATAATATTAATGTTATCTAGCATACAACCATTATTGTATGCCTACTATAGCTACCATCTAAATAGTGGGGCGCCACCATAAGTAAATGGCAGGTTATACAACTAAAACTGTACATGGCACGTATTGTTTCTTTGGATTTCCAACAAATGGTCAGGCAAAGGAACTTCCTACTGCCACATGGGTACGCCTCTGGAGGGACGTCTCGAGAACCTAACCGGATCTCTGCCAACACAAGGCCGGGTTACCTCTGCAAAAATAGGTAACTACTGACACGAGTATGTCATCCGCCTGTTGTAAACAACCTTTATCCGAGGATCCCCAATACCAACAACCATAAAGAAATAAATTTGCAGCAACCACGTAGGTCAAGTATCTGGGCTCTATACCATGATACCACCTCTATCCAGAAGGAAATGAACATACCCTACGAGGCGCTACCCCCTAAAACCTTGCAGCATTCTTCCTGTTTTGACCATTCCGGGGTGTGATGTCGGACAAAGTCTCGTCCATAAAGCTAAACTTTTCACAAAGTCATGCTTTGATCAACAAATGATCGACGGCACTTCGTATGCCACATTACCAAATTGGAAATGTATCACTAGTAACCATCAACTGCATAACCTTTGAGCTCGTACGTCTCAAAGAAGGGTGTTAAGCTAAGAGAATAAATTCTCCGCCACCAACAGAAATGTATTTGATAGAAACCAGTTTTACATCTCAAAGTGTAACGTCAGACACACATCCATACTAGTCCATTCCGGGATCAAACGGAACAGAAGGCACTTCCAAAGAAGCCCTTGCAAATCCGGATATTCACTAATCACGTCCGGAATCCCCATCACAAAGGGTGATAAAATCTCTATACTGGATCAACTCGGTGCAGAGACATTCGACAGTAATCCTTTCGGTTTCGAAATACCCAGTCTTCAAAACCATCTTTAAATGCAATCCCATTTCATCGTATCGTTATTCGGAATGGGTTTTATGACACAAGGTCCTCTCCCAAATAATCGGAATGATGAGCGCTTATTTTAAAATAAGTTTCGCATTCAAATTCAAGCAAATCACAACAAATACCCATTTAAAGGTAAATATTGATATCGGTTATTTAACTATCGATAGATATGCACAACATCACCAAATTCCACATAATTTCTCAAATTATTTATTTTCCAAAAATGTCTTTACAAGATATATTTTTCCACACTTCAACCATTTGAAAGCAAATTTCAAATCACTTTTCACCTTTACAACTTTTGAAAAGAAATTTCAAATCATTTTCCTTACGCGGAAACACTTCCAGACATTTATTCATTTTCACTGGAAATCCGCCGAATTTAAATACTTTAAAATAATTTATAACATTTATCCAAAATATATCAGGAAAACACTTTGAAATAAAACTATTTTTCTTCAAACACTTTACTTAAAATATTGGTTATAAAAATATTATACCAAAATTACATATAACTTAAGTCTAAACTAATTTTCAAAATAAAATTATTAGATGGAGTATAACTATTTAAATAACTACTTTCTAAAACAATTATTGATTAAATCTTAGAAATAATCATTTCTATATCAACTTAATAAATATTTACTTAAAGGATTTAAAACAATTTAAAAGGTTAATTTTTCCAAAGTATCTTTTTCAAAACCAATTCTAGAATTATATATATATTTATATGTATGTATATATATATATATATTTCGAAGCTATTTTGAAATTTTATTCGGCTTTCTAGGGAGAATACACTTTCATTTCAAAATGGTTCATTTAAACCAATTAAATAAATCCTTACCGATTTATTTTAAATTTACGTTCCAAATCCGTAAATTTATTTCCACACTTCAAAAATAAATCAATGTTTATTTTTAAACAAATTTCCCTTTCCGTTATAAATTCCATGGTGAATTAAAATGTCCAAATATCCACTGATATACGATTTTTAAATCGATTTCAAATATTCACTTTCAACAACAATTCAATTTTTCAATTGATTTCAAAAACAACCAAATCAAATTCCATACTGATTTTCCAAGAAATTAAACACCAAGTGAATTTCATTCAAATCCAAAATTGAAATCAATTTCTACTGAACCCCAAATCAATTTTCAAAGTGATTCCAAATTCTTTTCAAAACACCAAATAAATTTCAAAATGGATTTTCAAAAGATTTAAATTCAATCACCAAAAATCAATTGCCAAATGGATTTCGAATTTTATTTCCTTTAAAAAAAATCCTTTTAAAGAAAACAAATTCTTTTATTCATTAAACTCTTTAAAATTCGTATTTTTAATAAATTCTTCAACCTTTGAATAATATTACCCGAAATCCATTTATTAAAGCTTTTCACATATTTTGAAATTTTATCCAATAAGATTAAAAATAAAACTTTATTATTTTAGAGTTCCTTCTTTTAAATTTATCCAATTCTCAAAAATAAATCTTAATATAAACTTTCAACCTGAATTATTAAAAATTAAATTTCTATTTATTTTCGGTATCCAACGATAACAAAATTATATTCGGCTAAATTTTAGCCTTCAACGATTTCAATCACCAAGAAAATCACATAGAGATTATAAATAGTCAACACACGACATTGAAACAAATTCGATTGTTTGAGGAATCCAGTTAGATCCCTCCAATCGGTTTCCCTGCATCCACAGATGTTAGCATAATACCAATCCCGTTTCAAGACGGGATATCGCGGTACATGGGTTTGTATAAAATATCATCCGCTATTATGCGGCTCAATAGGGTCTCATCCCCTATATAATGCGGGAAATCAACTCCAAGTACATATATAATACCAATTCCACTTCACGGCGGAATATCGCAGTATATGTGTTTAATATAATAACCTCCGCTTAATATGCGGCGTATATGGTCTATTTCAATACAACAGATAGCAATTTATCATCCAAGCATACAATCAACACAATTAAGAAATTTTAAATCTAACTATGTGAAATTTAAATCGAAAAAAATTCGATTGAGTGAGAAGTTCTCACCTTGCTTCCAATACAGTTGTAGTGTTTTATTTTGAATGAACGTTTAATTTTACCCAAAATTCACACTTGCTCCAATCAAGTCCAATCCAGCTACATCGCGTAGAATTTGACAATACGAATCCAACCCAAGTCATTTCGTCAAAAACGGACCTCGTATGAAAGAGTTATAGCTTTTTAAAGATTGAACGAATTTATAATAAATCCATTTACAATTTATATTTTATATTTTTTAACCTAGTTTCCACCTGGCCGCTCATTCTTTGAATGCAAATCTTGGCCGCGAATTTGTTTCTTCCTTCCCCGGGTCATACGCACGAAACAGCCTAACGCACGCCCCAAAACCCTAGTAGTCGCGCCTATCACATGAAGATTGAAGGCGATCAGGGACCGCCAAACGAAGCGCCCAGCCAAGCTCCACCATCGGCCATGATTTGGCTATGCTCGGTCCTCTATTCATGTTGAAAAATGTGCACGAATGCCGACACTTCAACGGCCTTCTGTGGCTCGATCGACTCGCTGATTACAATCGTAGCCGTATGGATCGAAAGATCTCGTGAAGCTCTAAAATGTTCTAGTTGGAAGCTTTTGCTATAAATGGATGGATCTAAAAATTTTGAGGGAGAAAGTATGGAGCATTTTCGGCTATTGGAGGTGAAAATGGCGGCCTGTGAAACCCTAGGGTTTTGTATGCAAATGAAAGAAATTAACCTTCTTTTATAGAAAATTCTGAACCACTATTCATTCGAAAATTTTCCAAACTCCAAACGAAGCATGCCGCCTGGCGTTTATAATGTTTTACCCCTATTCCGAACGCAAGGAATATATATCAGAAGCCAATTCGATCGTATTTGGAAGATAGGTTTTCAAATCGACTAATTTAAATTTAAAATTCACTTAAACCGATTTCTACGCGTTTTAGCTTGCCCCGGACAAACCGTAAACCTGATTGACACGAAATTTGAAATCTTACAATAATATAACATTATAGTTCCGATGAAATGAGTTTCATCGAAATTCGAGACTGTTTGAAAAATGGCTATTTTTACTCGTTAATTAAATATTAAAATATTCAATTTCTACAAATTAACTTTTAATTTGATTTTAAAAGTTCTATAATATCATTCTAATTCAAATATGATTTAATTCAACTTTATAAATCATTTTTATTCACATTAAATTCAATTTCTAATTATTTTCACAATTTCTAATATTGAATCAATAATTTAATTATCCAATTTAATCCTTATATTCGAAATATAATCTATTCAGCTTCTATCATCTTTAGTATTATCAATATAAATTTTCTAAGCCATCAAATTATTTTTAACAGGCTCAAAATTGAAGGTTTACGATTTTACCCAAATTTCTATAATTAAATTCAATAATTCAATTTCCAAATTCATCCTGATATTTGGAATTCAAGTTAAACTATCATTCAAACATTTAAAAATTAGTTAAATATTTCAATTTTCAAATGTTAAATTTTTCGAGTCGTCACATATTCTGCTGTATTGTATTTCTAGCTCTGATGTTTATATAGTAGCTTCATGAACTACTATTTATCTATTCCACTGCAATATTTTTATATTACTCTGGATCTGTGATTCTATGATTGATTTATTTACTGTATATGCTGAGTTTTGCCAAGTTCAAATTAACAATCTGAAATTTTGAAGCAATTCAAGTCCGCCATGTGTGGATGCGAATGGTTGAAAATATCGGGTCGTTACAGTTCGTATTAGAGCTTTGGCTCTAGGTAAACTTAGCATATATAGTAAATTTATTTGCAGAATCACTATCGTTCGAGCTTGAATTTCTTCCACTTTGATTTCGTTCTCCTTTGGAGTTTGGAACGTTCCCTGCGATTCCAAAATCCATTATCCTCTCTCCCTATTAGTGATTCTTGGTTCTGGAGTATCCATAACTCCACTTCGAATGATCTCTATAAGAAAAGGCGATCCCGCCAATCTTTGAATGATTTGTAAAGGGGTGAAGCTCCTTTACAATTAGCATTGATTCACTGGAGAGTTCTATACCCTTGGCTCCAATGGTGCTATCTTTGTTTTGAAATCCATCCTTGAATTATCCTTTGAAAATCGGGTTTGTTTGTATTTTAGAAATTGTCTTATATATAGAAATTATTATTTTGATAAGTATGATTATATTCTATATATAGAAGTGAAAAGGGTTCGATAAGGATTATATACCTTTTAAAAATGAGAATTTGAAGTTTCGAAAGGATTTGGAAATTTTGAATTTATTTTATAAGAAATTTAATTTATATAAAAATGATTTATAACTGAAGGGTTTTGAATTTGAATTTCAAGGAACTAAACTCCAGTATTTTGAAATTGGTTTTAAGATTTTGAAATATATATAATATACGATTTCAAAGTATTTTCTGAATAAGAAATGTTGCAAATGACTTCAAATAAATTCCAATGATTTCGAAGAAATTTCAAAGAAGTTTTCAAGAAAATAGAAGTCCAGAACTCACTTATGTCGTTGGAAAATAATTTCGGTGATGAGTGCATGCATCAGCGGCATTGATTTTCGAGTTCCAGAGTGGGGGAGAGGCCACTCTTGTAGCTTTGCTATGCGAGTGATACAGTGAAACCGATTTTGATTTCAAATTCTGAAGTATGATTTGATATTTGGTAGATATATGTATATATATTGGAAATGATTTGAAGTGAACCCGGTGTTCAGTCCATGAGTTTCAGATTGGTTTTGCTATAACCTTATCTATTGAAATTGATTTACTACTTTATTGCTGATTTCCAACTCTTAGATTTGAAAATTTGATTTCTTCGACTATTTTGAATGTTCGAACACTTCCAAATCAAGGTCTAATTTCCAAAGCGAAGTAATTTTTGAAACTTAAATTAGATCTACCATATAGAAATAAATAGTTTAAAAGTTTTAAAGGGGTGGTTATAAATTTGGGTATAATTGATTTTGAGAAAAATATTTGGTTTCGAAATAGATTGGAATTTAGAAACCCAGTATTTATACGAGGATTTTGGAAATGAATTTATTGGACGTAAATTATGTGCTAGGATTATTTTCTAAGCCCATTATTTGGAAACTTTGAAACTGGAGATATTTAATTTGGATGAAATAATTTGGTAGAATCGTATATAATTTTGAAACCGAACTGTTGTTGAAACGAATTGAAATTAAGAACCTTGTGTTACTAAATACTTGATTTGGGAGTTATCGAACTTATTTGAAACTGATTTGTATAAATATGAAGTTGATTTGAAAACTATTGATTTGGAAAGATACTCGATTTGAAAGGTGCATTATTATATAGTCGAAATATATATAAGTTTGATTTGGTATACTATTGATTTTGGAAAGTATTCGATTTGAAAATGAAATCTTATATATAATGGACTTTATGTAAGTATGACATTTAAAAGTGATTTGAAACTATATGATACATATTTTCGAAGTAAAGATATGGAAAGTGCATTCTGCTTGATATCCGCTTTGTGGCCACATTATGGATTCTTTCTATCGATATTATTTTCTCTGAATTAGGTTTTCCGGATATGATACTTGAGTGTCCACAATTCCATGGCAATCTCCATGGTCGTACAAGCGCGATTGCATAGCGTAATTCGCCTAGCTGAGATGGCCTATGGGAATGGATGTTTCCTAGGGAATCCAGGCGTAACCATTGTGTATCTGCGATCTATTGCGGTCGTTTTTTAGTAGCGAAATCCACAAGGCTGAGATAACTTACGGATACGGATGTTTCCAGGGGGATCCAGGCGTAATATTGTGTATCTATGGCTACTAGTCATCATGGCGTAATTCGTAGGGCTGAGATAGCTTACGAATATGGATGTTTCCTACGGGATCCAGGCGTATCCATTGTGTATCTGCGATCCATGGTTAGACGATGATTTGGTTGATTTATTTGGATTGTACTTTCCATATTTGTTTTTAAAAGTTTTCCAGTATTTTCACTGGGTTTTGAAACAAGCCTACTAAGTACTTGAAGAATTCTAGTTTTGCGCCTGATCAATGCATGGCCAGAATCTGCAAGAACGAAGATAAACTTTTTGAAACATCGAGTTACAAAAGTATTTTCGAAAGGAAAATTTGTTTCGATATAAAAGAATATTATTATAAAAGTATTTTATTATAAAGGTATTTTATTATTAAAGTATTTCAAAGGAATTCTATACTAATATTCGAAATTGAAATTCTTATGATTTGAATCAACATTCGTGCCCGATACTATTCCTTTGAATCGACCTTATCTGCTCAGCTTTATTTATTCACCTATATACTGTTTTCGGAATCTACCTTCTTTTACTTTTTGAATATATCCTTTTAAAATATTTTTATTTATATACTACTTGGTTTAATTGTAAATCATTAGTATTGTAAACATTTTAGAAGTGATTAGTTAAATGAAACATATTTAAAGAAAATGATTATTGATTTATTAATAATGTTTGAAAAGTATCTTGAGATAAATTAATAAATTTATGAATTATGGATTTAATGTTTACAAATAGCTTCTTTGTAAATATAAGCAATGATGTAAATAATTGTTTTCAAACAGTTTTCATATATTTATAAAGGTGTTATTTAAACATAAATGATATTTATAAAGGAAGTAAGAAATTTTACAAATGGGTTTTGAAAAGTATT
The DNA here is from genome assembly GCA_030765085.1 of Allium cepa. Classification (NCBI taxonomy): domain Eukaryota; kingdom Viridiplantae; phylum Streptophyta; class Magnoliopsida; order Asparagales; family Amaryllidaceae; genus Allium; species Allium cepa. The sequence continues at coordinate 889,336,950 of CM060939.1, forward strand.
AAAGATAATTGATTTGCAAATGAAGTTTTTAAATGAATATTTTAGGTAATATATATAAGTTTCTTTGAATGTACAATTCAAAGATATTACATAAAAAATATATTTTGATTTGCGAAGTTTATTTATAGTAATATACTTGACAAACAAATTTGAACCGAATGATTATTTATGGATATAATAAATGGGTTTAACAAAATTATTGAATATTAATTAATCTAAATTGAAATTTATATAGTTTAAATTAACTGATATCCTTGTCTTTCTATCCATTTTTCTTTCTGGTTGTTTCTATTCTCCCACCTTCTTCCTTTTTGGGAACAAAATGTTTTGAGTGTGGGAGAGTGTAACGACCTGTAAATTTTAATAGTTTTAATAATTTAATCGATTGAATTTTTATGAAATTTTAAATAATAAAATTTTGAAATATAAATTTGATATTCGAGTTACGTCTATTTAAACATAGCAAGTGGTAAATTTTCATTTAATAATATTGAAGTTTATTTTGCTGTATAATTCTATTTTAATTTGAATCAGTTAATAATCGATGATAATAAATTAATTTCCAAACCTGAAATATTTTTCTATAGAAAAATTCTAAATCACCTTCTGAGTGACATGTCAAAATTCATTTCACCAAATTCGGACTTTTTTAGCTCCGTCGATCTTATTTTTCTGCGTTTTTGCTACATTTTCCGCTAGCTGAAATTCAAATCTCTATAATCCAATCGTACCGCTAATATCTGTATACTGTTTTAGTCGTCTCATCGTGCAGATCTCTGCAGTACATTTGATTTTGTATTTTGAAATCCGGTACGCAGTGGAATCCGTATAAATGGTAACCGTATCGGTACCACTGTCGATGTTCGTTCAAATTTCAAAGGCAGAAATAAGCGGTCACTAGCATTTATTATCAGCCGTTACTACCCTTCACTTCTCCATCAGTTTTGAAATATAAAATGTTATATATGTTGTACGTTTGCAAATCCTTTTTATCTGATCCGTTGCTTTCATTTTTGACCGTTCGTTTCATTAATAATTATGACAGTTAAACCTATATATTTGTTGAGACTGCTGGTTGCTTCACAGGTATTTATAATTTATGGCGTGAATGTTGCTTTTCCAAGTTTCAAAATATTATATATAATAAAATGTAAAACTTTCTTTTTCATTGTGCCGATTATATTCTTTATTTTCTAACGATGGATTGAAAATTTATATTTTATCTCAGCCTTACCTATTCTCGCTGTAGCTTGCCAAACCCACCCCCTTATTTTCTCTTCTATCTATTCTTCATCTTCCTTACTCTAAGATTCGCCACTACATCTATTCCCGTCTATGGTTGCAATATGCCGCTCGTGCCTCACATGCAGCTAGCTCCGTGTGAACCGTCGTTTTCTGCCACATCTTCCTCCTCTCTCTCCCTGTAGCTTTATCTTTCACCTCCACCTATGTCGTAAGCAACGGCTGAGCCCACGAAACCCATCGGTCCGCGAGCCTCCCCACGTTTCCTTCACCAACACCATAGCCTCATGCCCTTCATGTACTCATCTAAACCTCCTCCGCACCGACCTCCTCTAGTTGCCTTCATCCCAAACCCGTGCACGAGCCTCCTCTCCACAACTTGGCCGTGCACCGCAACCACCGAGAGTCGCTGCTGAACCCACTCTCACCTGCTCTGCAGATTGGCCTCGGCCATCTTGCCTTCATGTCCTCTCTTCCTTTTATTGCAGATAAGTATATATATTATGTGTTATAGTATAAGTTATGTACATGATGAATTCTTTGTGATGGTTAGAAAGTAGAGAGGAAAAGTATTTCACAGTATATATATACAAGTTTTCGTATGTTTGTGGTAATGATTATTATATTATAGAGAGTATACAGTTTATATATATGTACAAATTTTTATTTTGTAGGTTAGTCTGTAATATTTATACATATATAGTTATAGCATGACTGTTATATATGAAAATTTTATTTAGTTTGATGATAGTATACTTAGGTCAGCATGCATATTTATCCTGAGAGTTACACGTTGCGCATGTTAGTTACTGATGAGGTTTATATATAAGTTATGTTATGTAAACTTACCTATGTTTTGTTTTATATATATTGATATTTCCAGCTGATAAATCTATTTGTAAATTGTTGTTGGTATATATATATGAACGGGTATACTTGAGTCTGGATTTGAATAAAGGATATATATAGTTTTAAAAGTACATAAGATACTGTTTAAAAATTAAGAATATACATATGTTTAAGTATTAACAAAAGTTGTTAACAAGTTTCATTTGTTGTTATTATATAATATGGTCTGGGTATATAAGTTTTTAAAGCTATAGTAGATATGCGTGGTGCAGTATTATATATGTGTTTGGGTTACAGATTTATATTACCTGATTTAGTTCATATATATTATTTTAAGAATTTTTACGTGGTAGATATCAAACATAGGTTACTGTATCTATAGTTCTTTTCAGTATATGGTAGTTTCATAATAAGTTTATATGTATATAAGTTTATATAAAACCGTTAAATTTAATATATTGATTCAAATTTGTTTTTATATATATCCACGTTTGACCTTGATGTATGAGTTTTAGTTAAACAATGAATTTATTTGGATAATTAGTTTAAATTACATGTATCGATACAAAGATTTTGAATATGTATTTTAGGCTGATTTTTGGTTTAAGAATAAAATATATAATATATTACATATCTGTTTCAGTCTATATCAAGCAGATCCTGATTTATCTCATTTATTTCCGATTTATTAGCTTTGACCATCAAACTTGTGTCCATCGTGCTTTGCTTTGAGATTCGTACCTGAATTCGTAGCTCAATTCCTTGTCAAATCTATCTATCCTCGAAAGGTGAGCAATCACTCACGATTAATGTCCTTATATTTATTTTATTTGATTTCAACTGAAATGACAATTGAAATATGCTGGTGTAGTTATTTAATTTGTTATATATGCTATTATCTATAACTGTTCACATGTGGTATATGACACCATATCCCCTGTTTATATTATCTATTATTTATATTCATGATATATGCCTATATTATTATTATTATTATTATTATTCATATCTGTTATCACTCTGCAAGTTCCCTGTTAGTATAGGTTTCACTATGGGTTGAAATGATACATACCCGAAGGGACATTAGAATAGGGGAAAATGGTTATGGGTTGAAATGATAAACCCAAGCGATTTTCATTTGAACTGAATTTGGGATTACGGGTTGAAATGATATCTACCCGTATATATTTAAATTGCAGATTGAAATTATAAATATCTGTATCACTTGACCATAAGATAGAAATTTATATACCGACACCGTGGTCTATATATAAATATTTTGAAAATGATTTCTATGGTTTTGAAAGGGAATATATATTGTTTATTTAATATTGAAATATTTTATATAAATATGTTTTGAATATAAAGTAGATTTAATAATAAACCTAAATTAATAAAGTTTGGTTTAATTAATATAAGATGTTAAGTATTATATTCTTAAATCGATTTTTCAATGATTTGTATAAGTAAGGAAGACAAGGTTGAATTGATTTAAATTGTATTTAGTTAACAATTTCACTTAATTAAATCAATTTGAACAATTGAATTTGGAAATTTTAGATATGATCCTATAACTTGATTTTGATTTAAGAAATTTAATGAATATACCCGTTTAAAGAAATCAAAGGAAAAATATAGTATACTATAATTTAAAGTTATTTAAACATTACTGAATTTATTAAGTGAATATTCCAAGACTAAACAATAATGAAGTCAAATCAAGATTTATATGAAATTGTTAAATTAGTTTGAAATGTTGAATATTTAAAGCGTTGAAATTACTGGAAAATAAATGGGTTGTTTTGTGATTCAAATCTGCATTTGAAATCGACATAAATTGTAATAGTTTATTTAGCAATTGATTTGAATTGAAATTGATAAGGTGAGATTCAATAGAATTTAAATTTGGAATTAGATTTTGTTTGAAATTTGAAATTGATAAAATGAGATGGAGGTTATGATTTCAAAGTATGGTTTTCCAAAGAATTATGATTTCAAAAGTGTTTTGGTTTTCGAAAGTGACGTAACTTTGAAAGGGCTATAATTTGGAAATGCATACATTTTGAATGAAAATGACATTTTGGTTTTGAAGTATAAATTAATTTGAAATGACCATGGTGTTATAGTGTATATTTCTGCATTGTAGATAGTTCCATGGATCCTTATAGGATGGTTATCCCAAACATCCTTTGAAATACCTGTATTTCAGTTGATATTTCACTTGAGTTGGATTTATTGATACAAGAGTGTTAATCCTGACTAGAGTGTTTTGTGTTCTGCTTTATGCTCGGGTCAGACTGAGTGATTTAGCATTTAAGACTCGCCTTCAGTGTTTGGGGCTTCGCTTGAAGATCCAACTATCGATTCAACTTTCAGCTTTTCCAGTTGATTTGTTCAGAGAGGTCATCAACTTGTACTGGAGACTTCACTATATTTGAGATATTCTGCTTATTGTATTTCTAACTCTGATGTTTATATAGTAGCTTCATGAACAACAATTTATCTATTCCGCTGCATTATTGTTATATTACTCTGGGTCTGTGATTCTGTGATTGATTTATTTACTGTATATGCTGAGTTTTGCCAAACTTAAACTAACAATATGATATTTAGAAGCAATTCAAGTCCGGCATGTGTGGATGCGGATGGTTGAAAATATCAAGTCGTTACAGATACTAGTTCGGATGTAAAGATGTGGATTCAAATAATAGATCGAATCAAATATCACAAATAGTATGATGTTTAAGGTCTGTCAACATAGTAGTTGGGTAGTTATCTTATATAGCAGACACGAAGAGATAAGGGTTGGTGTGACGACCCAAAATTTTTAGGCATTCGAAATTGGGATATTTAATTAATTTTAAATATTTGCAAGTTAGTTTAACTTGGATTTCAAATATCAGTTTGAATTTGGTGATTGAATTTATTGGATTTAATAATTGAAGTTGGATAAAATGTTGAATCTAGAGTTTTAAGCCTGTTAAAAATAATTTGAAGGCTTGTAAAACTTATATTGGCAGTTCTGAAGATAATGAAAGCTTTTAAATTGAAGTTAGAAGTGACTCTCGGTTTTAAAAATTTATCGTTTAAACCGATATTTAAAAATAGCCTTCCGAGACACAGTCTCGAAATTCGACAAAACTAGTGCCATTGGAACCATAATATTGTATTGTTATCGGATTTTAATTTTTGTAGTGTTTGGAGTGATCGTTTGGCCGTATGATAAGTAAACTCGCTGGAAATTAAATCAAAATTTAATATAATAACTGGGTTGAAAAAGCTATCTTCTCCATACCATTGAATTAGGACTCGAAACCTTTTCCATTGCGTCCGGAATAGGTGTATAACATTATAAATGCCTATCAGCATGCCTTCTTTGGGGTTCAAAATTTCAAGATATGTACAACGAGACATTTTGGACGTTTTATAATATAATAGAAATTAGAAGTCAACTAGTCAAATATATTTTTATAATTGGACATTCGTACTGAAGAAGCCATCCCCAATTTATATTACATCTTCGTCTCCCTCTCTAGTTTTCATATCGAAATCGAACACAAAAAAAGAGAAGAGAAACGAAATAAATCAAATTGGAACGACATTCTTCTCTAAATATCTGACTCTCTTCGGTTTCTATTCCCAAATCAATTCGCATATAACAAAAAAATATTCGAATCCACACTTAAATTCGAATGATTATCATTCGAATAATGGAGGGAGGACCGATTCGAACCATCATCGTTGCATCGAGCTCGAGTGTCACGGTAGCGTTGTGAGTCGCATGATGGCAGATTGCGAGCAGCTAACGAAGTAATCATTGAGGAGTTTGTTTCAAGGAGCTAGGGTGGTCGAGATCGAGGCGTCGACATGGGTTATGTTGGTTTGCAAAGCAGGAGGCGATTCAACTACTAGCGTTATCAGCTTCTTTTCCTAGGGTTCGATGAATGGAAAAGGAGGCTCGCGAATGGGTTCTGTAGCATTTGGTGGATTTTGCGTCTCGGCGTCAAGAAGAGGGAGTAGCACCGACAACGAGGGGAGCTTGGCCATTTGCTGCGCGCGGGTCAGGCGATGGAAGTAGGGAGGTAAAGGTAGTTTATTCTTAATTAAATTTATTAAATATATATATATATATATATATACGAGATTTAAATTTGCAGTAAGATATAAAACAATTCTGTTTTGAAATTCAATATGTATATATAGGCTAGAAAGGAAATTTTAAAATGTTGAATATTTATATAAAATTAGACTTTTGAGAACTATAAATTAATTTTTATTATATGGGTTTCAAAAGAAAAAAATAATTATTTATTTTTGGAAAATTGGTTCGAATAAAATAATTGATAAATCAAGTTTTATTAAATGGTAATTGATAATTTAATTAATTAATAAACCATATAAATGTTTATACAAGGTTGAAAATCGTGGAATCAAATCGAGAATGAAGTGGATTGCAAATTTAAGGGGCAAAGGTGAGTTAATCTCACTCATCTGAATTATTTAAATTTAAATGGTTAAATTTAAATGGTTAAATTTAAATAATTGGTTGAATGATTGAATTGATTTGATGTGGTATTTTATATAGTAGTATATAGTATATATTGGAGTGATTGATTTCCCGCATTATAATAGCGGATGATATTATATAAATCCCATATACCGCGATATTCCATCTTGAAGTGGAATTGGTATTTTATGTTGTGCTAACATCTATGGATGCGGGGAAACAGGTTGGAGGGATCCAATTGGATTCCTCAAAATTATTTAGATTGTTTAATATTCTATGTTATGAATATTTGATATTCTGTGATGAATTATTGATAATTGGAATATTGATTGCTATGGTTTGTTTGAATATATTCTGGTACACTGAGTTATCAAAATATATAGAATTGGATTTTTGAAAAGAAAATAAAAGAGTGAATTTTTAAGTAAAATAATCATAGAGGATTTGAATAAATTTAAGAATGAATTTGAAAATGTAAAAAGTGATTTTAAATTTTAATAAATAAATTCTGGGTATGAAAAAGGGATTTGAATAAACAGGGAAATAATGAATTTTAAACTTAAGTGATGTTATATCAAGAAATAAAGAATTTATTTTAAAATTTAAGGTTTGAATATATATTAAAAGGATAAAGAAGGAATTTAGGGAAATCTGAAATTGGTGTTTTCAGTTAAAAGATTTTAAAAAATAATATCTGAAGTTAATGGGTTTTGAGATAAATTGAGTAAGTAAAGGAATTTATTTCAAAAATGAGTAAATTGGGAATAAATTTGGAAATTGATTTAAGTGTTTGAAATTGAAAATTTAAAAGAGAATGTGACTATGAAATTTATAAACTGGGTTTATAAAAGTGAAGTAATATATCAGTGGATATTTGGAAGAATAAATTCACGGTGGGAATTTATTAAAGGAATGAGTAAATTTGTTTAAAAATAAATAGTGATTTATTTTAAAAAGATGTGGAAGGAAGCGTATTTTCCTAAATAGCCAAGTACGTTTCAAACAAATTTTAAGTATAAGTAGAAAGTTTTACGTTGTTAAAAAAAAGAAAAGAAAAAAAGTATGTTTAGTAAAATTATTACTTCTAAATGTTTAAATTCTAAATTAAGTATTTCCTTTTAATCTATTATAGGAGTAATTATTTAAAAGTGGCTTGGTATTATGTTTAAAAAGTTAGAATTTCAGCTTTATATTGTACAAAGTAGTTTTATTTTAAATATTTTTAAAGTATATAAATTGATTAATTATCAAAGTAATTCTTAATTTAAATGTTTTAAAGCATATTTTAAAATAAAATGTTTTAAATTATTTTAAAAATCTAAAATTTTGTGCTTAGTGTTTTCAGTGGAAATAAATATTTGAAAATTTATTTCATGAGAAAGGCGTGGTTTAAAAACTATTTTCAAAAGGGTTGAAAATGGAAATATATCTTGCAAAGATATTTTGGGGTTAATAAATATTTCAGGAGAAATTATTTATGTTTGATGGTTGTTGTGAATGTTAATTGATAGTTAAATAACTGACCATCAATATTGGCGAACGCGCTGATCGTTGCGAAGAGACAGGGATCGGGTTTGCTGTATTACAGCATGATATAATCAATTTGAGTGTGGTTTACTCACGCTGGTATTCCAAACTGACTCGGATGTTATTTAACTATGATGCTCGGGTCAGACCGATTATTATAGGATACAAGAAAGGATGTCGTGGAGCTCAGGAGACGGGCAGGATGGCGATAAGTACTTCCATATTTGTGTTAAATATTCCGCTGTGCATTCAAATTGTGAGGATAGGTTATGATTACTGTCCAGTTGTGTGTTATGTATACTCTGATGATGTAATTTATAAACAAATGTATTTGTTCTTATGTAAAGATCATTTATAATCTATTATATTTTATTTCGCTGCGATGATTAGATTCTGATGTTGTTTTCTATTTTCTTTTCTACCTCTTCTTCTTTAACCCAAATGGCTCGTATTTCCGTACATCTTTAGTTGATTAAGGGAGAATAGTGTCGACTCTAGGGGTACGGATTTGCGGGTCATCACAGTTGGACTGATGTTTTGGTATGTATATACATATATATAGACCTCGGGTATAGTGCATGCTCAGATCAGGCATTGAGTTATGTGGATGTATTCATTTATGTTAATATAGTATCAGTTTGGTTGTTTTTGGATGTATAGTCTTGTTTGGTTATTGTATGTATTATCTTAAGTGTGCAGTACACACTAGGATTGGTACGATAGAAGTATGACTTAATGTATGTATATATAACCTTAAGTACATGATAAGTACTCAGGTTAGTGTAGGTTGTAACATTCCCGAATTTGGAACAAGTTTAATTTGATAATTAATTTAATTTTTGGAATCAAATTGTGAATAAATGTGAATTTTTCCAAATTTAATCAGGTATTTGTATATAAAAATTATTTTAAATTGAATTGTAAGACTGAAATTAAAGAATAAATATCTTAGGAAATAAATTGGATTTAAAAGCTATATTTTTAAAGATAATAAGAAATTGTTTTCTAAATTTTAATATATATATAATATGTAGGTATATGACTAGAATTGTAAATATAATATGACGTTAAACAAGGTTAAATAAAATATTTAAAATGCTTTTGTCCTATATACTTGAAATAAATAAGAAAACATGAAAACATGATTTGTAAATAAAAAATAAAATAAGGTTTAAAAAAAATGTATAAATTAATTTAAAAGTAAGGGTTTAAAAGCACGTAATAATAAGGACTATATACATGTAAAACTTTAAAACATAAGAGATAAGTCAACTTATAAATTTTAAAAATGAGAAGGGTTAAAACTATAAATTAAAAATTAATTTGAATAAAGGTCTCAAACATAAATTTCCTTATTTTTAACAAATGTAAACTATATGACATAAAAATTTACAAGTGTTAAATCTATATAACTTAAAAATTAACAAGTGTCAAACTATAGTATTATCTTTATTCTTAACAATTAAAAGAAAACAGGCTGCTCATTATTCTTTTCAACCTTCTATTTGAAAGTTTTCTTTCATCTTCAAAGAAAATCAAAATAATGAAAAACATCAAGATTCAGATCAAATGAGCAAACCTGGAAAGAATTTCAAAATCTGAAACAAATCAGAAAAACAGAAAATAGAATCAAACAATTTTCAAGCTTAGACCAAATTCAAATCTGAAAGCAAGTTCAAGCATGTAGAATAAAATCTGCAACCTGATCAAGCATGAAAGTTCAGGCTTAAATCTGAAGTATGTAAGCATCAAGTTCAACCAGAAGATCAAATAACTTCAAATAGTTCAAGTTTCAATTCTTTGTTTCTTCTCTGCTCTGTGCATAGCAAGGTGAGCAAACCTTTAAATTAGAAGTTTAGCCAGATGACTGATGGTTGCTTATGAAATCTCTATGATGATGATGCCTGCATGTGTTTAAATAAGTGTATAATTTTGTGTATATGACTTTATTCATGTGTGCATGTCTGTCATATTCAAGTTCTTCTCTGTTTTATATTACAGAGTTTGAATTTAATTCAAATTTCATTTTCTTCCCCTCTCATCTCTAATAGGCCACAGCTTTAGGAAAAAAATTTATTTTGTTTAAGCTTGAACTTGGATCTTAAAATTATTTAAACATGTTTATATACATAAGGTATCTGAAAATCAAGACTTACAGTAAAAAAAATATAAACATGTTAAAAAAAATCAAGTGTTGCAATTCTCTGATTCTAGGATATAACTTGAATCGGTCTAGCTAAACATGATTTTTAAGATGAAAATTATGATTTACAGATTAGTATTGAATGAGAATTTGTTGAATAATTGGAATTTAGTTTCTGGTCGATTTCTGATGATCACAAGATCTATAGTGATCGGGATCTTGGGTGGAGGAAGAGGAAGGATCTGGGGGTATGAAAAAAATGTCAAGTGGGGTCCCTGATCACTGTGGCGACGGCAGCATGGCGATCTAGGTTCTAAACCTAGTTTTGGATCAAGCTAGAATTATAGTCCGTGCTTCTCCTCTGGTTGATCGAGTCAGTCGAGTTTGGGAAGAAAGTAGCGTGGAAGGCCTGTGAGTGTGTAGTCGTGGTTGCACGCCCTCTGGTGATCGAAGACGTTGGGTTCATGGAATTTTCTGATGATGGTTGGTTTCTTGTTCATCTGCATTGCTCGATTCTGTTCAAAGGCTTGTAAGTGTGGTTTGATGTTTGGAATTGGCTGCAGCATCGAAGGTCGACGTGCTGGAAGTATGATCGGAGGTCGGAGGTGGCTCTGGTGGTGGTACACGTGCATAGTTGCATATATGTACCTGGTTGGTCGAAGTAATTGGGGAAGAAGTAAGGTCTCGGGGTTATCTCGAAGTCATGTGAGGAATGTCTCGGGAAAACAAAGGACGTGGATAACTCGGGGTTTGTCTCAAATGTTTTGTAAAGATGACTCGGATAGTGTTGAAGTTTCAAAGGTAAAGTAAGTTTTAAGATTAAGTTTTAAAATATATTAAAGTAAATAAGTTTTTAAATATAAAAAGTTTTCAAATCAAAATGTTGAATAAATTTTAAAGAAAACAATTTCCAAAGATTTGGTTTTAAGTTAAAATATGTTTAAAAATTGTTTGGGTGTTGAGTAATTATACTGGGATAATTATTTAAAAATACACTTAAATGTTTCAAATATAATTTGATGATGTGATTAAGTAAGTGATTCAGATAAGTAGTTTACCTTAAGATTAATTAAGGCCTTGGATAATTAAAGACTAATTAAATAGTAGTTAAAGGTAATTAATTAATTAAAAGATAATTACTAAATTAGAAGTAATTAATTTATGATTAATGATTTATTTATCAGGTGATAATTAATTTGTAATTTATCAATGAGAGTGACTAGGATAATCACTTATTGAAATTAATTAAGGATAATGATTAAAGGGTTAATTAATTAAGAAAGAACGATAATTAATTGTGGAGTAATTAATTAATGAAATTAATTAATTAAAAGTTAATTAAAGGTCAATTATCTAATGATTAAAGGTTCATTATTGAATAATTAATGGTTGTTTAATTTATTAATTAAGGAATATTAACTAAAAAGGATTAATTAATTTATTAATTAAGGTTAATTAATAGATGATTAAAGGATAATTAATCAAAATGGTTTGTAATTAATTAATTAACCTGGATTTGTGATTAATCTGGTATCAATTAATCAGATGATTTATTAATCTTATTTATGGATGTTTAGATTGTATGGAATGTTTTGAATTGTTTGATATCTCTACTGTGTAATGCTTTGTGATATGAAGTATTTTAATTCAAGCTGTGATAAATGTAATTTATTTTATGTGTAATGAATATATATTATCTATCTGTGATGTTATGTATATAGATAAGCGTATAGGATTATACCGCTTATCGATATTTATATGATTGAATCTGTGATGATTGATAATGTTGCACAATTGTGTAAAACCCCTTGACAACACTATGCACACACTAATATGGATTTTACGAGGAAATCAGTTAAATCAGAGATATTTGAATTTAAAAATGGTTTTTAAAAAGTAAAGTTTTAAATCCAAATGGATTGGATATGGATTGGGTTTAAAGTGAAAGTTTTTGGAAAGGAATTTCAAAGATAAAAGTTATTTTTGAATAACTTGATTTAGTTTTGAAATTTGATTTAAAATTTGAATTCATAATTTGAAATTGAATTCTATATTTGGTATTTATGACGTAAAAAGGTTATACAAGCTATATATATGGGTTTTTAAACCATTTTAAAATTATGGTTTTGAGAATTTGAATTTAACCCAAGTTTATATTTGAAAGGCCTTAACTCGTGTAAATATAATCGGATTTTTTCCGAAACGAAAACAAGTGGTTTAAAATAATAATAGCTTTTATATAAGGAAAGAATTTACCAATTATGATGAAAAGATTTCAAGTTTAAAATAGAATGGCTTTGAAAGCTATAATTGAATCTTTGTGAAACATAGTTGAACCCTATTTTGAAATTGAAGAGGATTTTAAATAGCGTATCTTTTATATGTAAAAGATTGAAACGGGAATTATTTTGAAAGTTATGAATGAATCTTTGAAAATTGTTTTGAGAGCTATGAAATGAGTCTTTGATTGAAAGACCGGATGTAACGACCTGCCTTTCATTCCATAGAAAGACGCATCATTAAGAAGAAAGAAAGGGATAGAAAAGAGAAAAGAAAGGAAAGAAAGAAACAGACAACATCAGAATCTCACAGCGGAACGAATAAATTATATTATACCACATAAAAACTTTACATAGTATCATATACATCAGAGTTTTACAGCCAACATGTAACGACCCAGAATTTCTATTAATTAAAAAATTTGAATATTTAATTAATTTTAAATATTAATAAGTGAAATTTATAAGTCGAATAAATTTTATTTAGAATAATTGGATTTAATTGGATAATTAAATCGATAATTTAATATGTGAAAATACAGAAATAATTGAAAATTGAGTTTAATATGATTGAAAATGATTTGTAAAATTTTATTTTATCATATTGGAGTTAAAATGATGTTATAGAACTTTTAAAATCAAATTAAAAGTTAATTTGTGAAAATTGAATATTTTAATATTTAATCGACTATTGAAGTTAGCCAATTTTCGAACCGTCTCAGAATTGGAAGAAACTACTTCCATTGGATCCGTAATAGTTAGTTATTATCGCATTTCAATTTTCGTGTCAATCGGAGTTTTCTTCTGACCGTGGCAGCTCGAAACGCATCGAAATTTGTTTTAATATTAATTTGGCGAGTTAAAATAGTCATTTTTCAAACAGTCTCGTATTTTGACGAAACTAGTTTCATCGGATCCGAAATGTGATATTATTGTATGGTTTCAAATTTCGTGTCAATTGGATTTACCGTTTGTCCGGTGCAAGCTAAAACGCCTAAAAAATCGTTTAATCGTTTTAATTTTAAATCGAACGTTTATTGCCATAACTCGCACAGATTACCGAATTAGCTCCCGAAACACGTTCCATTGTGTTCGTAACGCGGGGTAAACCTTAGGAATGCCAACCGGCATGCTTCGTTTGGAGTTCGGAAAATTTCGATGAATAGTAAATTGGGCGATTTTCTATATAAGCACCCCTCTATCTTCATTTGCATAGAAAAATCAAAACCCTAGGTCAAACTGAAGCCAACCGCCTCCATTATATTCTATGGCCGAAATTGTTCCATTTTCTTCCATTTATCTCTGTCAATCCATGCAATATTTCCAGAAACTTTCTACATGAAAGACGAAGAGCTTCACGAGAGCTTCTCATCCATACGGTGATGATGATCATCGGAGCGACGTGGAGGGAGAAATCATGGCCGAAAGGTGCATCGTTGCGCACGACTTTCAAGGAGGAAGGGAGAGCCGAGTGCGTGCGGTCTGGGGGTGTAGGCGCGGCACGTCGCGAGCTTCGAAATGCCACTGCCCGATCGTCTTCAAAACACTCGTAGAAGGAGCATAATTAAATCCTAATTCATGAAGTTGGGTTTTGTTGTTCTGCCTGTAGACGCGCGCGTGGAAGAAGCAAGGTATGGCCGAGATTTTGCAAGCTTGGATGCTACGGTTGTGATTAGATGTAGGTTTAAAATTTATAAAAATTATGTTGTAAATTGATATAAAAATTCGTGTAACTTCTAAAATTCATATCCTTTTCATACGAGGTCGAAAACGCGCGAAACAAGTTGCGTTGGAATCGTATGGACGAGCACTACGCTATGGAAATGGATTGGAGATGTTTGGAGTTAGCAAAAATTTCGGGTAAAATTAAACGCACGTTTAATTTTATTCGAAATAAAAACTGAAAATGAAATTGAAATCAATGTGAGAACTTCTCACTCAATCGAATCGGTTTCGATTTTAATTTTAAATAGTTAGATTTAAAATTCTTGAATGCATGTTTGAATGATGATTGTTATCTATTGATTGTTAAAATAGACATTATACGCCGTTAGTAAGCGGATGTTATTTATTAAAAACATATACCATGAATATTTCATAAACAGTGAAATTGGTATTATTTATGTACTTGGAATTGATTTCCCACAGTATACAGCGGATGAGACCCTATTGCGCCGTCTATTAAGCGGATAATATTTTAAATCCCATATACCGCGATAATTTCGTACCGGAACGGAATTGGTATTGTGCTAACGTCTTTGGATGCACGAAAACAGGTTGGAGGGATCCAACTGGATTCATCAACAGTATTTATTTGATTTCAGATATTTTGATATTTGATTGATTATCATATCGATATATGACGTCGTTGTTGTCGTGATTGACTATTTGGTATGTAGCATCATTGGGCCAAATTTTGGAATTTTAAAAGGATCTTTAAAGTGATTTTTGAAAGTATACGTTTTATAAAATAATTTTGGAATTGATTCGTTTTAAATAAATAACGTTATAATTTTTAATGTTATAAAATTTTAGTTTTTGAGAAATATAGTAAAAAGTTGATTTTTGAAATCGATGAATAGTAAATTGGGCGATTTTCTATATAAGCACCCCTCTATCTTCATTTGCAAAGAAAAATCAAAACCCTAGGTCAAACTGAAGCCAACCGCCTCCATTATATTCTATGGCCGAAATTGTTCCATTTTCTTCCATTTATCTCTCTCAATCCATGCAATATTTCCAGAAACTTTCTACATGAAAGACGAAGAGCTTCACGAGAGCTTCTCATCCATACGGTGATGATGATCATCGGAGCGACATGGAGGGAGAAATCATGGCCGAAAGGTGCACGGTTGCGCACGACTTTCGAGGAGGAAGGGGGAGCCGAGTGCGTGCGGTCTCGGGGTGTAGGTGCGGCACATCGCGAGCTTCGAAATGCCACTGCCCGATCGTCTTCAAAACTCTCGTAGAAGGAGCATAATTAAATCCTAATTCATGAAGTTGGGTTTTGTTGTTCAGACTGTAGACGCACGCGTGGAAGAAGCAAGGGATGGCCGAGATTTTGCATGCTTGGATCCTACGGTTGTGATTAGATGTAGGTTTAAAATTTATAAAAATTATGTTGTAAATTGATATAAAAATTCGTGTAACTTCTAAAATTCATATCTTTTTCATACGAGGTCGAAAACGCGCGAAACAAGTTGCGTTGGAATCGTATGGACGTGCACTACGCTATGGAATTGGATTGGAGTCGTTTGGAGTTAGCGAAAATTTCAGGTAAAATTAAACGTACGTTTAATTTTATTCGAAATAAAAACTGAAAACGAAATTGAAATCAAGGTAAGAACTTCTCACTCAATCGAATCGGTTTCGATTTTAATTTTAAATAGTTAGATTTAAAATTCTTGAATGCATATTTGAATGATGATTGTTATCTATTGATTGTTAAAATAGACATTATACGCCGTTAGTAAGCGGATGTTATTTATTAAAAACATATACCGTGAATATTTCATAAACAGTGAAATTGGTATTATTTATGTACTTGGAATTGATTTCCCGCAGTATATAGCGGATGAGACCCTATTGTGCCGTCTATTAAGCGGATAATATTTTAAATCCCATATACCACGATAATTTCGTACCGGAACGGAATTGGTATTGTGCTAACATCTTTGGATGCAGGAAAACAGGTTTGAGGGATCCAACTGGATTCCTCAACAGTATTTATTTGATTTCAGATATTTTGATATTTGATTGATTATCATATCGATATATGATGTCGTTGTTGTCGTGATTGACTATTTGGTATGTAGCATCATTGGGCCAAATTTTGGAATTTTAAAAGGATCTTTAAAGTGATTTTTGAAAGTATGCGTTTTATAAAATAATTTTGGAATTGATTCGTTTTAAATAAATAACGTTATAATTTTTAATGTTATAAAATTTTAGTTTTTGAGAAATATAGTAAAAAGTTGATTTTTGAAAATATGGGATTAATGATTTTATAAAATAGTTTAAATCGGGATTTTTGAATTTATTACAAAAAGTAAAAAAAAATAAGATTATGAAATTTGATTATTTTATAAATCAAAATGATGAAATTATAAAGGAGTTTAAAGACGTATTTTAAAATAATAGTATAAATTGATTTGTATAAAAGATTTATAAATTGATATTTATAAATTAAAATATTTGAATTTATAAAACGAGTTTTTATAAGTGTTAGAATGAATTGTGAATGAATATAATAAATGAATGAAATTTATAGAATTATAAACGGTGAAGTTACAAATGGAATTTTATAAGCAGTAGGTTTATAAAATTTGTAAAGTTATTTGAAGAATAGATTTGGGTAAATAAATGAATCTTATAAGTTATAAGATTTATAATTTGGGAAGTTTAAAGGAACAATTTTGTAAACAAATAAATTATAAGCGTTTAACTTATAATATGAACTTTTGGCATATAATTGAGTTATAAATTGAATAGGTTAATAAAGGAGATTTATAAAAGGAAGTTGTTATAAAATAAATAGAAATAGAATTTATAAACATTGTTTTATAAATTCGCAAACGGCTTATTTTGATAAGTAAATTGTTATAACTTATTTATGGAGTTATATTCACGTTTTAGACAGTGAATAATCCTTTAATATAAAATGTATAAAGATGATGAAATTGGTTGACGAAGTATGTTCACGTTTTTAAATAGTGAATAATATGTTAAAGAAATGTTTTGGATGTGATGTTTTAAATAGAATTAAAACGATCCAACGATGTTTTAAAAATGTGTTAAGATTCGAAACCATAGATTTCAACATTCATTGTTGAAATAGACGTTTTCGAGAAATAGAAGGAAATGGTAGACTATAACACTGTTGTTATAGTAAATGATTTCTGAAAGGAAATGTTTTATTTAGTATTGGGATTTATATATCTATCTTAAATTCGAATCCCTATACTATTGATTTTGGGTTGTCGTAACGATGTTTTACGTAACATTCGTTTTGGCCCAAATAAATATGTTTAAGAGAATGATTTCCTTAAAGAATGAAATATATACTTAATTTCGTTTTAAGTATATTGAATATTTTCCAAGTGTTGAAAATAAATAGATTTGTGAATTACTTATTAATAAATAAGTATGGAAATGTTTTTCCAATGTAAAATGAAACGTTTTGAGAATTTATCTTTTTGAAGATAAATTGAAAATGAATAATTGAAATCGTATATTCATAAATATTTTGGAATATAAATTCACTATGGAATTTATAAAAGAAAAGGGGAATTTGTTTAAAAATAAATATTGATTTATTTTTGAAGTATTGAAATTTTATATCTTGTAAAGATATATTTTTTTTTGAAAATAAATAATTTGGAAAATTATTTGGAATCTGGTGATGTTGTGCATATCCATTGATAGTTCAATAACCGACTATCAATATTTACCTTTGAATGTGTATTTGTTGTGATTTGCTTGAAATTGAATGCCACACTTATTTTTAAATAAGCGCTCACTATTCGGGTTAACCGGGAAAAGACCTTGGGGTCGTATAACCCATTCCGAATATGTGATACGTCGTTATGAATTGCATTTGAAGACCGATGTTGAAGACCGGATATTTTTGAAAGCGAAAGGACAACTCGTCGAATGTCTTTGCATCGACTGGTCCCCGGTATAGAGACTCCATATGTGATGGGAAGTCCGAACGTGATTAGTGAATATCCGGATTGCAAGGACTTCTTTGTAAGTGCCTTCGGTTCTGTTCGATCCCAGAACAGACTTGTATGGATAGTATGTCTGACATTACAAATTGAGATATAAAGCTGATTTCTTTCAAGTATATTTCTGTTGGTGGCGGAGAATTTATTCTTTTAGCTTAACACCCTTCTCTGAGACGTACGAGCTCAGAGGTTTTGTAGTTGAAGGTTATTAGCAATATATTCCCAATTTGGTAATGTGACATGCTGAGTGTTGCTGTGAAAATGATCATTGTTTGATCATTTGTGATATGATCATTTGTTTGATCATTTATCTTTGTGATTATTTCTATGATCATTTGTTGAACCAAAGCACAGCTTTTGTATAAAGCGTGGCTTTGTGGATGAGACTTCGTCGAGCCTCACTCCCCGGAATGGTCAAAACAGGAAAGATGCGGCAAGGTTATGAGGGGTAGCTCCCTTTAGGGTATGTGCATTTCCTTCTGGAAAAGGGTGGTATCATGGTATGGAGCCCAGATACTTAATCATGTTGAAACACTTTATTATTTTGGTGTGATGTTGGTTACGAGCGCTCGGATAAAGGTCCCAAAGGACCGGGGGATGGCATACTCGTGTCAGTAGTTACCCAGTTAGGGGTAACCCGGCCTTGTGTTGGCAGAGATCCGGTTAGGTTCTCGGGGACGTCCTTCCAGAGGCGCTATCATGCGGCAATGGGAAGTTCCTTGGCCTGACCATTTGTTGGAAATCCAAAGAAACAATACGATCTTGTACGGTATTAGTTATAGAACCTATCATTCACTTATGGTGGCGCCCCACTGTTTGGATGGTAGCTATAGTATGCATACGATAATGGTCGTATGTTGGCTAAGATTTATATCTTTATTTTCGAAATGATTTACTCTACACTATGCACTAGTAATAATATCAAATGTTCCTCTACACTATGAGAGAGTATTTGTTAGTGAATATAAAATTGTTTTGTATTGTGTTGACTTATCGGTTGATTGTTTATAGGTTTCGGTCGATGTAGTCTAGCTAACTATCGTAGATAGGGGTTTCTAAACTCTTAAACAAGATAAATCGAAATAGTATTGTTTTAAATTGGGTAAATGAAATAATTTTACCTTGATTATTTTTATATATAAAGGAATAATTTTTCAGAATAATTAAAGTGTATATAAGTTGATTGTTTGGATGTTGAATAAGATGTTTGAATAATCTAAATAAAAGAATAATTGTATAAGTAAAAAGAATTATAAGAATTGAATTATAATTAAAGTGATTTGCAATTGAGAAATAAACTTATATATATAAGAAGTGAAACTATATGAATATATTTATGAATATGAGTTGTAATAAAAATGAATTTAAAGTTAAATGGAAATTTACTTTAGAATTTGGAATCTGAATTGATTTATAAGTGGGAATTTAAGTTATGTAAAACCAAGTGATGTTTGTAAAATGGAAGTATAACTTAAGTAATGTTGGTGAAGTTGATTTTGGTATCAAAGTAAATTATTAAAGTTAGGTGATAAATGTGAACTTGAGTTATGAAATGAAATTCAACTTTTGTAATTGAATTGAATTAATGGATTGAATGTTAATCAATTGAATGTAAATAATTGATATGAAATAATGAATGTAGGTGTAAATTCATTAAAATCTAATGTTATTGAAAGTTGAATAGTTGAATGAAAATCAATTTAATTAAACCAATTGAATATGATGGTGATAAACCAAATTGAATGAATATAAGCAAATGAATTTGGTTGTAATTAATATACATTGGTTGTTAGTTGATGGTATATAATTCATTAAATGTTAATGAAATTGGAAGCTAAGGTAATTGAAATCAAAATTGGAAGTTAAGTGAATCTTAAATAGAATTGAATTTGATTTAGAAGTGAACCAACTTGAATATGAATTAGTGAATATAAACTAATTGAAAATGAATGTTAGTAAAAACATCCACTGTTAATGAATCAAATGTGACTAAATTGAAAACCTAATTCATTGAATATTATGAGAATATGAATGAATATTTATTGGTTATGTATGTTAGTTGAATGCTAGTTGGATGATAGTTGGTTGATGGTTGAATATGTTGCTTTTACTACATTTGCTATGTTGGCATATATAGTTATTATGTTGCTATATGTTGTATATCGATACTATTGTCCATATACATGTTTCTCATTTGTTTGTTGAGTGTTTAGTAGGTGCGGATCGCATTTTCTTCGCATTTGGAGCTCGCTTTTGCGCTATATTAGCAGTATATGCTCGCTAATAAAATAATAAGGTACATATCTCGGATTACATACCGTACTTTTACACTTTTTTCCCTGCGAGTTGCCTCATCACTTGATGAGATGTATATTTGTGATATTTATACTGTCATTTTTTTTTCGGATCGAGCCGCGCAAAGGAGATTATGGTGATTTTTTCCAAAAATTTAAGGGGTTGGAATATTTTTGAGAAAAATTGGAAAATTGGTGAAAACTATAAATTTGATTTAGAATTGAAAGTTAAACGATAGTAGTTGTTTTTGAAAAGATAACTATGTATGATTTGAAAACTTAGTAAAGATTTTGTAAGAAGTTTAACTATGGATTTACGGAAAGTTAATGAATTCTGTAACTTTTCTTACTTGATAATTTCGAGGACGAAATTCTTTTATGGGGGGAAGTATGTAACGACCCAGAATTTCTATTAATTAAATTTTTTGAATATTTAATTAATTAATTAATTATAAGTCGAATAAATTTTATTTAGAATAATTGGATTTAATTGGATAATTAAATCTATAATTTAATATGTGAAAATACAGAAATAATTGAAAATTGAGTTTAATATGATTGAAAATGATTTGTAAAATTTTATTTTATCATATTGTAGTTAGAATGATGTTATAGAACTTTTAAAATCGAATTAAAAGTTAATTTGTGAAAATTGAATTCACAAATTGAATATTTTAATATTTAATCGACTATTGAAGTTAGCCAATTTTCGAACAGCCTCAGAATTGGACGAAACTAGTTCCATTAACTCCGTAATAGTTTGTTATTATCGCATTTCAATTTACATGTCAATCGGAGTTTTCTT
Organism: Allium cepa; assembly: GCA_030765085.1. NCBI lineage: Eukaryota > Viridiplantae > Streptophyta > Magnoliopsida > Asparagales > Amaryllidaceae > Allium > Allium cepa. The sequence goes on from CM060939.1 coordinate 889,358,322, forward strand.
TTGACCGTGGCAGCTCGAAATGCATTGAAATTTGTTTTAATATTAATTTGGCGAGTTAAAATAGTCATTTTTCAAACAGTATCGGATTTTGACGAAACTAGTTTCATCGAATCCGTAATGTGATATTATTGTATGGTTTCAAATTTCGTGTCAATTGGATTTAACGTTTGTCCGTTGCAAGCTAAAACGCCTAGAAAATCGTTTAATTGGTTTAATTTTAAATCAAACGTTTATTGCCATAACTCGCACAGATGACCGAATTAGCTCCCAAAACACGTTCCATTGTGTTCAGAACGCGGGGTAAAACTTAGGAACGCCAACCGGCACGCTTCGTTTGGAGTTCGGAAAATTTCGATGAATAGTAAATTGGGCGATTTTCTATATAAGCACCCCTCTATCTTCATTTGCAAAGAAAAATCAAAACCCTAGGTCAAACTGAAGCCAACCGCCTCCATTATATTCTATGGCCGAAATTGTTCCATTTTCTTCCATTTATCTCTCTCAATCCATGCAATATTTCCAGAAACTTTCTACATGAAAGACGAAGAGCTTCACGAGAGCTTCTCATCCATACGGTGATGATGATCATCGGAGCGACATGGAGGGAGAAATCATGGCCGAAAGGTGCACGGTTGCGCACGACTTTCGAGGAGGAAGGGGGAGCCGAGTGCATGCGGTCTCGGGGTGTAGGTGCGGCACATCGCGAGCTTCGAAATGCCACTGCCCGATCGTCTTCAAAACTCTCGTAGAAGGAGCATAATTAAATCCTAATTCATGAAGTTGGGTTTTGTTGTTCAGACTGTAGACGCACGCGTGGAAGAAGCAAGGGATGGCCGAGATTTTGCATGCTTGGATCCTACGGTTGTGATTAGATGTAGGTTTAAAATTTATAAAAATTATGTTGTAAATTGATATAAAAATTCGTGTAACTTCTAAAATTCATATCTTTTTCATACGAGGTCGAAAACGCGCGAAACAAGTTGCGTTGGAATCGTATGGACGTGCACTACGCTACGGAATTGGATTGGAGTCGTTTGGAGTTAGCGAAAATTTCAGGTAAAATTAAACGTACGTTTAATTTTATTCGAAATAAAAACTGAAAACGAAATTGAAATCAAGGTAAGAACTTCTCACTCAATCGAATCGGTTTCGATTTTAATTTTAAATAGTTAGATTTAAAATTCTTGAATGCATGTTTGAATGATGATTGTTATCTATTGATTGTTAAAATAGACATTATACGCCGTTAGTAAGCGGATGTTATTTATTAAAAACATATACCGTGAATATTTCATAAACAGTGAAATTGGTATTATTTATGTACTTGGAATTGATTTCCCGCAGTATATAGCGGATGAGACCCTATTGTGCCGTCTATTAAGCGGATAATATTTTAAATCCCATATACCACGATAATTTCGTACCGGAACGGAATTGGTATTGTGCTAACATCTTTGGATGCAGGAAAACAGGTTTGAGGGATCCAACTGGATTCCTCAACAGTATTTATTTGATTTCAGATATTTTGATATTTGATTGATTATCATATCGATATATGATGTCGTTGTTGTCGTGATTGACTATTTGGTATGTAGCATCATTGGGCCAAATTTTGGAATTTTAAAAGGATCTTTAAAGTGATTTTTGAAAGTATACGTTTTATAAAATAATTTTGGAATTGATTCGTTTTAAATAAATAACGTTATAATTTTTAATGTTATAAAATTTTAATTTTTGATAAATATAGTTAAAAGTTGATTTTTGAAAATATGCGATTAATGATTTTATAAAATAGTTTAAATCGGGATTTTTGAATTTATTATAAAAAGTTAAAAAAAATAAGATTATGAAATTTGATTACGTTATAAATCAAAATGATGAAATTATAAAGGAGTTTAAAGACGTATTTTAAAATAATAGTATAAATTGATTTGTATAAAAGATTTATAAATTGATATTTATAAATTAAAATATTTGAATTTATAAAACGAGTGTTAGAATGAATTGTGAATGAATTTCATAAATGAATGAAATTTATAGAATTATAAACGGTGAAGTTATAAATGGAATTTTATAAGTAGTAGGTTTATAAAATTTGTAAAGTTATTTGAAGAATAGATTTGGGTAAATAAATGAATCTTATAAGTTATAAGATTTATAGTTTGGGAAGTTTAAAGGAACAATTTTGTAAACAAATAAATTATAAGCGTTTAACTTATAATATGAACTTTTGGCATATAATTGAGTTATAAATTGAATAGGTTAATAAAGGAGATTTATAAAAGGAAGTTGTTATTAAATAAATAGAAATAGAATTTATAAACATTGTTTTATAAATTCGCAAACGGCTTATTTTGATAAGTAAATTGTTATAACTTATTTATGGAGTTATATTCACGTTTTAGACAGTGAATAATGCTTTAATATAAAATGTATAAAAATGATGAAATTGGTTGACGAAGTATGTTCACGTTTTTAAATAGTGAATAATATGTTAAAGAAATGTTTTGGATGTGATGTTTTAAATAGAATTAAAACGATCCAACGATGTTTTAAAAATGTGTTAAGATTCGAAACCATAGATTTCAACATTCATTGTTGAAATAGACGTTTTCGAGAAATAGAAGGAAATGGTAGACTATAACACTGTTGTTATGGTAAATGATTTCTGAAAGGAAATGTTTTATTTAGCATTGGGATTTATATATCTATCTTAAATTCGAATCCCTATACTAGTGATTTTGGGTTGTCGTAACGATGTTTTACGTAACATTCGTTTTGACCCAAATAAATATGTTTAAGAGAATGATTTCCTTAAAGAATGATATATATACTTAATTTTGTTTTAAGTATATTGGATATTTTCCAAGTGTTGAAAATAAATAGATTTGTGAATTACTTATTAATAAATAAGTATGGAAATGTTTTTTGAATGTAAAATGAAACGTTTTGATAATTTATCTTTTTGAAGGTAAATTGAAAATTAATAATTGAAATCGTTTATTCATAAATATTTTGGAATATAAATTCACTATGGAATTTATAAAAGAAAAGGGGAATTTGTTTAAAAATAAATATTGATTTATTTTTGAAGTATTGAAATTTTATATCTTGTAAAGATATTTTTTTGGAAAATAAATAATTTGAAAAATTATTTGGAATCTGGTGATGTTGTGCATATCCATTGATAGTTCAATAACCGACTATCAATATTTACCTTTGAATGGGTATTTGTTGTGATTTGCTTGAAATTGAATGCCACACTTATTTTTAAATAAGCGCTCACTATTCGGGTTAACCGGGAAAAGACCTTGGGGTCGTATAACCCATTCTGAATATGTGATACATCGTTACGAATTGCATTTGAAGACCGGTGTTGAAGACCGGATATTTTTGAAAGCGAAAGGACAACTCGTCGAATGTCTTTGCATCGACTGGTCCCCGGTATAGAGACTCCATATGTGATGGGAAGTCCGAACGTGATTAGTGAATATCCGGATTGCAAGGACTTCTTTGTAAGTGCCTTCTGTTCTATTCGATCCCGGAACAGACTTGTATGGATAGTATATCTGACATTACAAATTGAGATTTAAAGCTGATTTCTTTCAAGTATATTTCTGTTGGTGGCGGAGAATTTATTCTCTTAGCTTAACACCCTTCCCTGAGACGTACGAGCTCAGAGGTTTTGTAGTTGAAGGTTATTAGCAATATATTCCCAATTCGGTAATGTGACATGCTGAGTGTTGCTGTGAAAATGATCATTTGTGATATGATCATTTGTTTGATCATTTATCTTTGTGATCATTTCTATGATCATTTGTTGACCCAAAGCACAGCTTTTGTATAAAGCGTGGCTTTGTGGACGAGACTTCGTCGAGCCTCACACCTCGGAATGGTCAAAACAGGAAAGATGCGGCAAGGTTATGAGGGGTAGCTCCCTTTAGGGTATGTGCATTTCCTTCTGGAAAAGGGTGGTATCATGGTATGGAGCCCAGATACTTACTCATGTTCAAACACTTTATTATTTTGGTGTGATGTTGGTTACGAGCGCTCGGATAAAGGTCCCAAAGGACCGGGGGATGGCGTACTCGTGTCAGTAGTTACCCAGTTAGGGGTAACCCGGCCTTTTGTTGGCAGAGATCCGGTTAGGTTCTCGGGGACGTCCTTCCAGAGGCGTTCTTATGTGGCAATGGGAAGTTCCTTGGCCTGACCATTTGTTGGAAATCCAAAGAAACAATTCGATCTTGTACGATATTAGTTGTAGAACCTATCATTCACTTATGGTGGCGCCCCACTGTTTGGATGGTAGCTATAGTAGGCATACGATAATGGTCGTATGTTGGCTAAGATTTATATCTTTATTTTCGAAATGATTTCCTCTACATTATGCACTAGTAATAATATCAAATGTTCTTTTTAATACGTATCAAGCATATTTGACTATCATAAGGAGAAATCTCCTCCGATTCTGCATTTGCATTGTGTGTGTGCGCGGGAGGCCTTATGGTAGTCTCATTTTTAAAAGCATTGCAAATTGACTTTAAAAATATTCCTCTATTTTGATTTTAAAGAAAAATAAACTGTTTTGAGTTCTCACACCAGTCACATGACTGACTCGGAGTTTATTGTTTTCCTTCCTAAACTCTGGGTGCCCACCAATTTCCACACGGGCAGTTAAGAGTTAAGGTTTATCAGGATATTCTGGAATTCAGGAGTTGCTGAAGGCAAGTTGGATGACATGGCGTAATTACTAGTATATAGTATTTCTTTTCCGCTGTTTGTTGTTGTTTGTTGTTGTACACTCTGATAATGTAATGTAATGTATAAAATGTAATAACTGATATAGTTCTTTGTTTAAAGATTATTCATTTATTTATTATATGTTGTTCCGCTGTGAATTGTGAGATTATGATATTGTTCTGTTGTTTTCTTTCTGTTTTGTTCTATCTTTTTCTCTATTCTTTTTCTTTTTCTTTTTCTTAAAACCCTAAGTGTTCGGTTTTCCGGCATTCGATTGCTCGGCAGTTGATACAGTGGACGTATTGATGTCGGTTTTCGAAAGTCGAAGAATCGGGTCCTTACACAACACAACAAAAACTAGACAGTTATAAACATCTGTCTAGCGATTACAATTCAAGTATATCATAGAAAAACAGATACAACTCAAACACAGCGGAACCACTATATATATCAACTCGCTGAAGCCTCCTGCTCCATTATCTCCTCCTGAACTCGTCAGAGCAATCCTGAATCACTTGACTACACATACAAAATATGAGTACCCAAGAATTTAATAAAACAGAAAATAAACACTCGGGTCAGACAGGGGTCTGGTGTGAGTAAACGGTTTAAAAGTTGCTTAACTTTAGAAAATCCTATGAAAACAAAAGTTATCATGTAAGACTTCCCACACATAAACATGGAAAAGTTTTTACCTTACGCTAACCAAAACATTTGATAGGAAATCCGGTGATATTATACTAGTGTCTAGGATTTTCAAAATAAAATACAGAAATAGCTGGAATGCTTACATCTCATGTTCCAACATAGTTGGGCACAATCAAAACCGTACAGGCACTTATTGGATTTTGGATTCCATCAATGGCAAGGCTACTGGGGTACCGCCCGTCACAGTACGTGGCCTAGATCACTGTACCGAGGAGTACACCCACTCCCCTGCAACGCAAGGCCGGACCCATTCCTTACTGAACAGTTCCGAACAAGACCACCCCGATGGTTGGAGCTCACAACCGTCCACACAGCCGAAATAAAAAGGGACCTCTAGACAGGGGTAAATCTCACTCTCCAGTGGGGGCTACGCCCGAAGCCTTGCTGCACCTCCCCTGTTTTAGCCATTCTCGGTTGATGTGGCTTGAGGCTACGATTACCTTAGAGAACACATCTATCTTAGAATGCTCATCGTCCACCTGACGATGTTCTGAAAGCATTCAATCCATACAAGTTCGTTCCGGGTTCGAACGAAACCAAAGGCATTATCTCGTTACACTCGTATTGGAATCACCCTTAGAGTTAACGACGATAAACCTTGCACTCTAAACCACCATCTCGAATCTATAAGTACTATTCCGTCAACTCATTGCAGAATCACCCACAGAGTTATACTGACGTATAGCCCTTAAACCTCGAGTCTTCACTTGCTCCACTTGGATTAACGACCTAACGTTTAATTGGAATCAATGTGGTTTTCGGATATCCGAATATGGAAACCCGATCCCGGTCTCATCGAAACCAAACGCCATTTTAATGTCCAACTTATACTTAAGGGTTTTAAACAATTAACTCATTTCATTAGCATCTATTTCACACAGATAGATAAACTACATATCACAATAGATAATCACATTCTCATCATAAACGGGTAATCTGTATCATCATCACAAACAGATAATCATCACACTCAGATAACCCATCACAAACCATCATACTTTAACCAAACATCCATATCCTATAGATACTACTCATCTCATTTCTGAGATTACAATCATCCAATCAATAACATCCATAAACAATGATTTATTAACCATCAATTATAATTAATTTAAAATGAATTAATTTAATTACTTCTATCTCTAATTAATTTAAAATAAATTAAATTACTTATCCATCTATAAATCCTGCTTAATATCCACTAATTAATTAACCCAGTTAATTAATCATTCACTAAGTGTTTAACTTGATTAAGCACCTTTGATTATTCGCCTTCTAATTACAATATGTAATTAGTCTTTAATTAATTTTATAAAATTAATTAACCTTAATCATAAGTAATTAACATTTAATTACTTATTTTATTAATTTACTATAATTAATTATATTTATCCTTAATTAATTACAATTAATTAGTCACTTAACTAATTAATTATTACTTAATTAAACAATTCTTAATTACATCATTAATTATATTAATCAATGATCTCTAATTAATATTTAAATTAATTACTCAATTAAAATTAATAACATTTAGTAATTAATTTAAAATTAAAATACAATTATTAATTACCTTGATTAATATTTAGATCCAGTAATTAACTACCCTTAATTACTTATTAATTATTTATCCAATAATTAGTGATCTTTATTAAATAATCCTTGATTAATTACAAAAGTAATTTATCCAAATTACTATATTAAAATAAAACATCTCTCCATAATTACAATCCAGTAATTATTACTTCTCTAAATAATCCTGCTCCATAAATTACATTAAGTAATTATTATCATTAAATTATTAAATTATTTCTTAAATTAATTAAACTAAGTTAATTAATTTAAACAAAATTCATTATCAGAATTAATTACAATAAGTAATTAATCCCTTAATTACTTTTATAAAGTAATTATACACAACAAATTACAATTGATTATCTTCAATTAATTAATCTAATTAATTCATCAAAATTAATTACATTGATGAACTATTTAATTATCCTTAGATAATTATCTTATTTAATTAACAATATTTCCATTAATTACTTACTTCAGAGAATTTAATCTTAGATTAATTATTCATTAATCGTTTCTAATTATAAATTAATTTAAGTTATTATTTAAAATCAAATAAACAAGTAAATTCTTAATTATTTCCAAAATAATTCATTTACTTATTAATAACTTAATTAATATTCAAAATGTATTTAAATAATACATTTCTAAAATCTAATTCAACTTTTATTTAAAAATTTAAGATTCCAAATGTTTAACTATTTAAACATTATCCAAATTTTAAATAAATTTATAAACCTAAAGGTAAAGAACTATCATTATTATATAAGAAAAGTTTAAATTACTTAATTTTGCTAAAAAATAAATCAAGTCTTTTAAAATAGATAGATTATTTTAACTTTTAAATTTAAAATTAAACATTTCATAATTTTATTTCAAATATTGAAGGAAAGAATCCTTTCAAAATTTAAACCTTTATTTGAAATCATATTCATATTTAAATTCTACTTAAAAACATTTTCTGTCCAATATTTAAAAATTTCAAAACTGTTTTGAATTCAAACTTGTTTCAAAGTAAAACTGAAATCATACTTAAACTTGATTTCAAAACTAAATTTAAATCTTGCTTAAAATTTAAATCTCTGTTTTAAAAATTGAATTCCCTTCAAAATTTAGAAAAAACAAAACTGTTTTAAATAAAATCTGGATACAAAGAAACCTGAAACTTATATTTACACTTGATTCAAATTTGAATTTAAACCTTAGTTAAATTTAAATTCATAATTTTAAACTTTTTGAATTCATAAGCTTACTTGAAATTAATTCAAACCTACACTTGAATTTGAATCATTGTTTTTAAAAAAAATTGAGTTTTCCCAGATTTAAAAAAAAAACAACTTCTCAGGTTACAACATGTTCTCAAAAACCCGAGACCACCATCTAATCACTTCGAGTTAAAACCCTACTCACTTCGTGTCACAACATAAACTGCACGAGAGTGACTTCGAGTCACCAAAACCCTGCACCACCAAAATTTCACCAGAGTCCAATATCCACTGTGCAAATGCACCACTGCTCCGGCGACTTCCAGCTACCTTCACCAACCTCTCCAAGACGCCATCCATCCCTCGACTTGATAACAACCATCAACAGAATCCTTTGTAGCTTGAAATCAGAATCAAGCAAAAACATCAACCTGGAAAGCTTCACCACAAACATGTCAAACCTGTCAACCCTTACAACAACCCACTCAGACCATCTTATGATCTCCAACTCCGGCCATTGCTCCACCTATACCCCCTCTGCCAAACCCCAAAATATGGCAACACTCGGATCACTACAGAGTTCAGGAAAGTGCCATCACTCTAATACTAGGGTTCAAACCTGAAAAACCCCTCTTTCCATCACCACCACTCTCTGACCAACTACTTGGAATTTTTCCCCGACTTCCCAGTTAACATCCCACCTCCAGGCAGAAATCCAGATTCCAAAATCTATCATAGGATTAGATACCCCCAAAATCCCAAAATACTGCACAGTCCTTAATTACTAACAACACAGAAGATTTTAAAACTTGATGCTTGTTTTAATATCCATGTTTTTAAACATGCATTAAAGTTTTAAACTTGTTTGAATAATTTAAAGATGTTTGGTAATCTTTCTTTTGGAAACTATTGTCTGTTGTTATTGATTTTCACAAGTAACAGGTTTTACTTTTCTAAATTAAAATTTTACAAACCTAACTCTATCCTACACAAACACAAATTTGTTTACATAATAATTCCTAACTAAGATTCAGACATATAGAATTGGATTTGTATTTAAATCCAAGTAAGAACAGAAGCAGGTCTGTTAAAAATCTTTGCATCACACTATTCTGCATATTCAAGAATGTACACAGAACATCCATTATACAACAGTCAACAAGCATACTTAATTCTATCAATACTTATGCATAGATAAATTTGATACAACCTATAATTTTGAGGTTATTTACTAAAAAGAAAAACAGTGCAGTTATTTTTATTTAATTTACCACTGTTTTGATTTTCTTAATTGAAAAACATTTTGAATTAAACTTGATTTCTGAAAACCTTATTAGCTTGATTTTAAAAAGAAAGAAACTGTTTAGAGATTTACTCACCTTTCAATTGAAAAGCAGAAAGCAATCCAGATGCAATTCATTTCCCTGCAGCCTAAATTTCATTTGCATTGATTGAATCTGAGCTTGCATGCTAGTTGAAGTTGTTTTTAACTTGATGTTTGCAGGTTTTGAAACTGCATTTGGTGATGATTTTAAACTACATGCTTCCCATTCTCTTTGCTTGAATTGATCTCTTTACAGATTGCAGATTGAATTTGTATGTTTGCGGATTCAAACAGAATTTGCAAATGTGTTTTCTTTTGCAGGTTTTTGATTGACTTTGTGTTGTAGATTTTTGAGTAAATTTGGATTTTTAGTTTCTTAAATCTGAATTTAGATTTTCCATAGGAGATAAAGGGTTTGAAACAAAAAGATTTGTTTAAGTTTTTATCTAAAATAATAAATTCAATATTGATTTAGTATTGCCACTTGTTACTTAGATATGAAGATTAATTACAAGTGTCCATTTAAAAACATGAAGCTTAACACATGTATGATTTTAAATATAAAGATAAATTTCTTTGTTTATAAATGTTTTAATTTAAGATAAAACCATATCTAATTTAATTTAAGATGTTTTTTATATGTTTTATTTATACTTAGTCTTTAAATGATTACAAATGAATTACCTTTACATATTTTAATGTTTTCTTGAATGTTTTAAAATAATATTTTTAAAACTAATTTTCAAAAAAGAAAAATTTTAAAAAGAAAAGGATGTTAAATTATATTTTATTCCAAAGCTTTCAAATCATTTCAAAACAATTTTAAGATAAAACAAAATAAACTTTTATTATAAAATACAATCTTTAACTATTATATATTTATAACAAAATATTTACTTTAATTTCTTTTTGAACATATAAGATAGATTTATAAATTGACTTATGAAAAGTTCCAATACTAATTTCAATTTAATTTAATCAATTCATAGATCATATACCTATATATATTATAAACTTGAAAATATCCTTTATTAAATTTAAATTTAAAATTAAAATCAAAACTCCTGTTTACAATGTATACACATATATATATTATAAATAAAATATTTTTAAAATCAGCTTAGAAAGAAAATTTTATCATTTGAATATTTTTAACATTTTAAAACAATAACATTCTCAAATTCAATTATTATTATTATTAATTTTGAAAAGAATATCATTTATCCAAACTAAATAATTATAAATTTTCAAAAGAAAATTATGTTTGAATTAGATTATTAAATCAATATTTCACATTTTAAAATAATTATAACTGAAATTATTAAATAAATATTGCCCAAATTTTCGGGACATCACACCGGATGATTTAGTCCAATTTGAAATGGAATTTTTTTGAAAGACTATGAACTAATCTTTGTCAAAGATTGGTGAACCTTGTTTTAAATTGAAAGGGGTCTTAAAACTGAATCTTGATTTAAGTGTGGAAATTGTTTGAACCATTAAAGGTTTTTGAAATGAATCTTTTTGTTTAAAGATTGGGAATGGTAATTTGTTTTAGCCATTTGAATGAAAGGTTTTAGGCTTTAAGCTGTGATTTAACTGAGATCCTAATATCCATATGTTTTTAAATATTGCGCTCATTATTCGGTTTAGCCGGGAGAGGACCTTGTGTCATATAACCCATTCTGAATAATGATACATCATTATGGATAGCATTTGAAGATCGGTGGTGAAGACCGGGTATTTGCGAGAACGATAGGATGACCTATCGATTGTCTATGCACTGAGTAGCTACGGTATAGAGATTCCCTAAGTGATGGGAAGTCCGATCGGGATTGTGAATACCCGGATCGCAAGGGCTTCTTTAGAAGTGCCTTTGGTTCCGTTCGAACCCGAAACAGACTTGTATGGATGTATGTCTGACGTTACACTTTGAGATGTAAAGCTGGTTTCTATCAAATACATTTCAGTTTGGTGGCGGAGATTTATTCTCTTCGCTTAACACCCTTCTCTGAGACGTACGAGCTCAGAGGTTATGTAGTTGATGGTTGCTAGTGATACATTCCCAATTTGGTAATGTGGCATACGAAGCGCTGCTGATCATTTGTTGATCAAAGCAAGGCTTTGTGAAAAGCGTAGCTTTATGGACGAGACTGCATCAGTACCTCACACCACGAAAATGGTCGAAACAGAAAAGATGCGCAAGGTTTCAGGGGTCGCGCCCCTAGGGTATGTCCATTTCTTCTGGATAGAGGTGAAATCATGGTATGGAGCCCAGATATTGTAACGATCCCGATTTAAAGACGAATTTAAATTCGTACTTTAATTAAATTCTTGGGTTAAATTGTGAGTTTATTTGAATTTTTAGAGTTTAAAAGAAACGTATACTTATTTGTTTTTGAATTTGATTTGAAACTCAAAATAAATTGAGATTGGATTTATAAATTATGCTTTAGAAAGAATAATATGGATGATTTTTATTAAATATATATATTATATTTCATTCATTTTCATTGAAAAAGTTATAAAAATGTTTAAAATAAAAACTACTTATCAATATTGAATATAAGTGAATATATGATATAAATTTAATACTAGATAGTCAAACCATAAATAAGAATCAAATTTATGAATTTATGTTAATAATAAAAGTATAAAAAAATCAAACTATAGAATGATAACAAATGAAACACATATACAATAGGCAAGCTAGAAAAATAAATAAAATTTATAAGTACTTATATACAAAAAAAATGTGACTGAGATTGCAAAAGAAGACAGCAAATGTATGTATATTCATGTACAAGAAAAATACAGGTATGAAACTAGATATAGCAAGTAATACCAAAATCTTTAGTACACAATATAATACTTATCAGCCATGTCCTTAGTAGAAGCAAAAAATCTGAGTATCTATATACATCTATAAATAAAAGAATAGAATAAGGTAAGTATGGAGACATATACCTTGGCATTAAATGCTAGCACAACAAGTATCAACAGCCACCTTATTAAGAAGATATCTTTGTCCTATTTTGTACAAACAGATAATAGCACAGCCTGTAAACTTTCTTTTTATATGCATCAATCCATTACCTCATTCTAGTTCGTTTAAGAAAAACATAATTTAGCAAGCAAAAGAAAATAAACATCATTCAACTTTTGGAAAGCAAAACAAAGTTTAAAGAAGATCAATACTGCAATTTCAAAACACAGAGCTGCCTCTGTTCTTCAAATTAATGTGAGTAACATATGTTTTAAAATTTAAAAGCATGAATCTGTGATATATATATATCTGTGAATTAGTAGGTTTCTATATATATATATATATATATATATGGATCCTCTAAATATGATTTGGAAACTGGAAGTGCTTTGAACAGGTTATTGTTCTACATATTATCTGTTCTGAGATGTTAAAAACACAAAATTTTTGATTCAAAAAAATCATTCCTCCTCAATCTACTTACTGTTTGGACTTAGAATCAAAATAAAATGGTTGTTACAGTATACACTTAAGCTTAAAATTTTATTTAAGTTTTAAACAATTTAGTATTGTTACTACAAAACAAGATATCTGAGGAAAACTTTAAATGAGTTCAAATTTAAACTTCTAAATTCACGAATTCAGGAATATAAATTGAATTCTCATACAAAAACATGATTTTTAAAGTAAAAATCATAATTTTTAGATCAAGGGAGAGAGAGCAGTTTGGGTTTGCTTTGATTTCATAATTTCGTCGATTCTGGTGATTCTCTAGTTCGTGGTGGTCGAGATCTGTTCTGGAGGTGGAGGTGCCTAAGGTGGTGTTGGGAAAAATGGCTGGAGTTGTCCCGATTCGACGAGGTGACGGCGGTGGGGGATTTAAGTTAGTAAACCTAATTTTTTTAGGTGGTCAAGAAATCGATCGAAGCATTTTTTCTCGTGCATCGAGTTGCACAAGTCTTTGGGTGATGGTAGTATGGCGAGTGGTGAAGGCTTGGTCGGGGTTGTAGAAGTTCAGATGGTCGGAAACATGAGGTCGAGGAGATTCCAGGTGGTGAGGGTGGTTCTAGAATTTTGTTCTAGGTTTGGAATTGAAATCTCGAATCCAATTTCGAGATTCTTGTAGCGATTTGTAGATGGGATGCTGGTGAGAAGATGATCGATGACTGGAGGAGACCATCAGCGATGATCTAGGAGGTGCTGCGTCACCGTGCATGTGCACGGTGCACTTCTTATTGTCAGGGGATGTTTGGTTTGGTCAGGGGTTTTTGTTCTCGAGCAACTTGATAATTGACTCGAAGATAGGACAGTTTGGGCTCGAAGCAAAATGGTAGTGGCTCGAGTTATAGGTTGTGTTACAGGTTTTCTAACCTGTAATGTTTAATTCCAAACTAAATTTTAAAATGTTAAGCAAAGTTTTAAAAAAATGTAATCTAAGTTTTAAATCTGGAAATTGAGTTCGAAATAAAATGAAGTTTTATAAATTTTAATATTTAAATAAGTTTAAAAGTGTTAAAATACCCTTTGTTATGTGAATTCTAAGAGAAGTGGATTTTTATTCTTTAAACTTCTTTATAACAAAAGTGATACTTTAGTAGACAATTAACTCTAAAACTTTATTAAAAATCAACTGGTATTCATTTTAAATCCTGAAATCTAAAATGAAATTTAAAAGAAAATTTGGAAATGAATGTTTTCAAACATGTTTATAAGTGATAACTAAATCATTAAGTAGAATGAGTTTTACCCTAAATTTGAGAAGATTTAATGATTGAAATTTATAAATTATTAAGTTTATTTTGAATAGATAATTAATGATTTGTAATAATCAAATGAGTAACTATAAGTTTAAAGTTATAAATTTAGGTTTGAGTTAATTAAGTAAGGAAATATTAAATTGTATGTAAGAGCTAATTAAGTTACAGTTAGCATTTTATTAATTAAATAATTAGGATTAATTAACGAGTTCTTATTGGTTAATTAATTTATAATCAATGATGATTTAGTATAGGTAAATTTCTTGGGCAAAGTAATTAAAGAATTTTTATTGTTGATGAAGGTCATTAACTAAGATTTATTTAATAATTAAAGGTCAATTGATTCATTAATAAAGGATAATTGATTTATAATTAAAGGCTGATTTATTTAAGTAATAAATGATTAAAGGACAATCAATCAAATGATTTGAAATTTATTTATGTTAATTAGCCATGATTGACGACTTACCTGATTTAAATTAGTCAGATAATAAATTGACCCTATTTATGGATGTTTGGATTATGTTGGACGATGAATTGTTTGATATCCCTGATATGTGATGCTTTGTGTTATATCCTAATTGGTATTGTAATCTGTAATGTAATAAATATTCTGTGATGTAATTCATTACCTTTGATATATATATATATATATATATATATATATATATATATCTGTCATCTGTGAATGAAGATAAGCTTTATAGTATATATCGCTTATAAGATATATTGTTGTATTTGATCTGTCATGATTAAATGATGTTGCGCTATTGTGTTAAACCCCTTGGCCACACTTATACACGCGCAATATGGGTTTCACATGGAAATCGACTAAGTCACAGATTTTTGAAGTGATTTTTAAATAGACAATTTGAATTCAAATGTTTTTGAAATGGATTGGGTTTAAAATGAAAAGCTTTTGAAATAGAATTTCAAAGATAAAATTTATTTTGAATAACTTGATTGAGTTTTGAAATTTAAATATTTTGATTTAAATTTGAATTCAATATTTGAAATTGAATTCTATGATTTGGAAACTAGGGTTTAGAAAGGCTATTCAACTTATAAATGAGTTTATATGAGTTAAACTATTTTAAAGTATTGATTTGGGAATTTGAATTTAAATTCCAAGGCTTTAACTCGTGTAAATAAAATTGGATCTTTCTGAAATGAAACTATTCGTTTTCAAATAATAAAAGCTTTCATATAAGAAGTAAACTTCCAAATTGTATTAAAAAGGGATTTCAAGTTAAAAATGAAAATCATTTTCCAAGTTATGGAAATTGTTTTGAAAGCTATAAGATAAATCTTTGATTTAAAGATTTAAATGAATTATTCCAATTGTGATGGAATTGTTTTGAAATCTATGAATGAATCTTTGTGAAATTGAGTGAAATCTGTGAAATGAATCTTTTTGTTCAAAAAGATTGGAAATGGTAATTTGTTTAAACCATTTGAAAGAAAGTTTTGAATTATTAAGTTGTGACTTAATTGAAATCCCATATCCGTATGTTTTAAATGTTGCGCTCACTATTCGATTTAGCCGGGAGAAGACCTTTGTGTCGTATAAGCCATTCTGAATATGTGATTCGACGTATATGGATAGCATTTGAAGACCGATGGTGAAGACCGGGTATTTGCGAGAACGATAGGATGACCTATTGATTGTCTCTGCACTGAGTTGCTCCCGTATAGAGATTCCCTAAGTGATGGGAAGTCCGCTCGGGATTGTGAATACCCGGATTGCAAAGACTTCTTTGGAAGTGCCTTTTGTTCTGTTCGAACCAAAAACAGACTTGTATGGATTGTGTGTCTGACATTACATTTGAGATATAAAGCAGATTTCTTTCAAATACATGTCTGTTGGTGGCGGAGAATTTATTCTCTTAGCTTAACACCCTTCTATGATACATACGAGCTCAAAGGTTATGTAATTGAAGCTTATCAACGATATATTCCCAATTTGGTAATGTGGCATGCAGAGTGCTGCTGATCATTTGTTGATCAAAGCGTGACTTTTGTGAAAAGCGTAGCTTTGTGGACGAGATTTCGTCGAACCTCACAACCCGGTAATGGTGGAAATAGGAAAGATGCAGCAAGGTTTAAGGGTAGCTTCCTTAGGGTATGGCTCCTTCTGGAAAAGGGTAGTATCATGGTATGAAGCCCAGATACTTACTCATGTGGACACTGTATTTTATTACTTTGTGATGTTGTTGGTTTAGAGAGCTCTCGTATAAAGGTCCAAGAGGACCGAGGGTGGCATATCTGAGGTTTTATTCCCCGAGAAGGGGGTAGCTGGGCTTGTGTTGGCAGAGATCTGGTTAGGAGTCTCGGGGCGTCCTTCCAGAGGCCTACCCATATGGCAATGGGAAGTTCCTTGGCCTGACCATTAGTTGGAAATACAAAGAAACAATACGAGCCCTGTACGGTTTTAGTTATATAACCTGCCATGGAATGTGGCGGTAACCTGCTGTTGAACATGGTAGCTATAGTAGGCATAAGGGAGAAATGCCTATGCTGGCTAAGATTTATATTATACTTTCGAAATGTTTTCCTGTACTTTGCACTTAAAATAAAAATATTGAAAATAAATTTGCGTATCAAGCATATTTAACTATCATAAGGAGAAATCTCCTCCGATTCTGCATTTGAATTGTGCATGTGTGCGGGAGGCCTTATGGTAGTTCTATTTTCTAAAAGCATTGCGAATCTATTTTAAAATATTTCTTTGCTTGTTTTTAAAGATAAACTGTTTTTTAATCATACCAGTCGCATGACTGACCTGGAGTTTATTGTTTCTTTCCTAAACTCTGGGTGCTCAAAATTTTTCCACACGGGCAGTCTAGAGTTTGGTTTTTCAGATAGTCAGGCTCAGTAGATTATCTGGAGCTTGTTCAGTCTTTGGATGTGGACGAGACTTGCTTGTCTTGGTGAAATCCTGATGGGGGATCGAGCTAGGAGTTTTGAAGCTTTGTCTTTGGAGCTTTTGGATCAAAGTTGCAGTATTGGATATCTGTGAAGACTTGTCTCATATTGCATTATGTTCCGCTGTATTCTGTGTTGTATATTCTCTGATGTTGATGATTATCATTGTATCAAATTGATGTATCGGATATTGTATTCATGTTATATCAGTGATATCATCTTTTATATCCGCTATGTTATTTATCATCTAATTGGTGTTGCAAGCTCCCGCGATACGAATTTGATGTTGTTTGTCGGACATCGAGTTCGGGTCGTGACAAATTGGTATCAGAGCTGAAGGTTGAGTAAGAACTTTAACTACAGAGTGTACCACATTATATGGCTCATTAGAGATACGGTGAAGTATACCCTAGAATGAGTACAACTAGTGGAACAAAAAATCCAAATTTATCAGTTTATTCTTGTTATCTGTTTCTATTCTCTAAGATATTTCGTCTGAATGCCTAAATCGGATTTCTTACTATTTACAGATAATAAGAATGAGTGGAAGAAGAGGACGAAACAGGAGACAGGAAAGTGCCACTTCAGCTTGTCAAAATCCTGCAATGACAGATATTCCCATTCATTGTCAATCAAATCTGGATGATTTATATCGAAGTTTTTCTAGACTTGGTGGAAAGCCGTTCACTGGCAAAGAAACCGTTATCATAGCACAAGCCTGGATTCGATCGTGTGAAAAGATTTTCAGAGGACTAAAGTTAGAAGATGATCAAATGTGATTGATAGCTTCTTGGCAACTCCAGGAAGAGGCTTTAGTTTGGTGGGAAGCAGTTCCATTGGATGAGTCGGTGGATGAATTTACTTGGAGTCGTTTCAAGGAAGTGTTTGAGCAGCGATATATGTCGTCTGTTGGTATCTCCCGAGTGTACCAAGAGTTTGTGGATTTGAAGCAAGGAAGCTTATCATTTGAGGAATATTTAAACAAATTTATTGAATTTTCTCGATTTGGTCCAGAATTGGTGAATACACCGTTAAAGAAGAACGAAAAGTTCATTCGAGGAATGAACCAGGAGTTTCAGGAAAGGATGACTACTAACGTTAAGGAATTTTTTCTGAATTAATTGATATTGGCTATCGATACGATACTCTGGAAAAGCAAAAAGATCCAGAGGAGAATGGAGATACAAGTAATTTGAATTGGAGAAAAAGGAAGTTTGGCGGAAAGAAATCGAGGAAAGATAAGGGAAAGAAGAATATACAGAAGAAAAAGATGAAGGATGTTACTTGTCTCAATTGCTTGGAGAAAGGTCACTGTTAACGCTAAAATTTGAACGCTAACACCCCGGTGTATAAAGTGTAGTTGTGAAAGCACCACCCGATGATTCGGGAACAGAGTATAAGCAGAAAATCACAGAAAAAGCTGTGAATAACAACGATTTTATAGTGGTTCGGCTCAAGGCAAGCCTACGTCCACTTTAATTCTCTTTATTACTAAATCGATTACAACTTTACAACAATCTTCAATTACAATTATGACGAGACAAACAACTAGAACTTTGGTAGAGAAGAATTCTTCGAATCCATGTAGATTGCGTTAGATTTTCCCTTGAAGTTAGTTGAGATGCCTTTCGAACTTGAAGTGTCGGGTGAGTTGAGAATTCAGCAGAGTATTGGCGCTTGAAGTGATTGGTCTAAAAGTCCCTTGAATGTTGGAGGTGGTCGCGTATTTATAGGGGTTTCTGGTGTCAAGTTGTAGGTAGTGGCCGAGATAAGCTAGGTCGTAAGCCGTTGCCGAGATAAGCTAGGTCGTAGGTCGCTGCTCCTCACCTATGCACGGCCTATGGTTTAAATGGGAGGCGCATATTCTTCTGGCCCCAAATCCTAAGTCCCAAGTCGCTGCCGAGTTATCGTGACGCGTATTGAGCTGTTGCACTACTTCCCCCTTCATATCCTTAGGTCGGTCACGACTTATCATGAGCCGTAAACCGGCCACGACTCAGGTGTGGACCAACTTATTCTTAATAGCTAGGTCGGCAAACAACTTGAGTAGTTAGATCGAAAAACGTGTTAGGTCGGTAGACCTTTATAAGTCCTAGATCGGAATCTCCTTGAACCTTAAGTCGGCATCATTTCAAGACGTTAGGTCGGAACTTTCTTTAAGGCATTAGGTCGGCATGCTTCTCAAGGCCCTTAGGTCGGTATCCCTCTTAGGTCTCATGCAGTTAGGTCGGTCTTCCATGTTAAGATACTAGGTCGGCATCCCTTCGTGTCTTGGGTCGGCATCCTTCGTTAAGTCGGCAGAGTGTTAGGTCGTTTATTATCTTGGATCGGTGAGCCACGGCCGAGGCGGGGTTAACATTTGCCCCTCGAAGCATGCGCCTAATTGTTAGGTCGTATGCTTCGATACTCTTTAACCCATTCCTTTTTTAGATCGGTAGGTCGTAAACGACCTAACAGTTAGATGGCCTAAGTCACTTCAGTCTCTACCACAGCAAGATATAAGTCGTCCATTTTCTTTTCTTTTCCATCTTTATTACTTACCCCCTTGTTCGATTCCGCCATTAAAATTTTCTCAAGCTCCTAAAGGTGATCTCATTCCAATCGATCACTGGTAATCTCTGCTATTCATCGCGTAAGTGGTCCTTCTCTCTTCTCGATCATAGATTACTGTTAGTCCATGAATTACGCCACTCGAACTCGAACTGCCTCCTTGTTCAATGCTTCATCATGAACCTGTTACGTTTATAGTTGATGAGGCTTAGGTTGCTCGATTTTGGCTTCAGATGACAGTTGAGACGATGAAGATGGTTTACCACCCCAGGCTCAATGATTTCTGATGGCAGGGCAATGGATTTGTGACAACTTTGAGCTTTTTATTAGGCGATCCGATAGCTTGAATGAAATGAAGGCTGTTGTTGATGGAACGGCTATTGGGTTAGCGGGTCGATGGAGTGTGATGTTGGTTCGGGAGCGAGTTAGTGAATTTGGTTGGCTTAGCCTTTGGCCGACCTGGCTTTTAGTGACCTTAAGTCGTGGCTGAGATAATGCTTGAAGGAAACTTGCCGATTTAAACCCTAAGGCCTGAATCGTGACCGAGTTAATACTTGGAGAAGTTCCTACCTTTTGAATCGGAGCTTACTTTCTTATCTCTCCCTTGCGACCTAGAGGACTGGGTTGCCAAATTAAACTGCTTAGACCCTGACCCGCTACCGACCTAGCCTTATCTCGCGAAAGACTTTTAAATCGTAGCCGACTTAATACTTATGCTTTGGACGTGTTGACATTTAGGAGCATAGACCCACTTTGAGTATTTGACTTGAACTGCCGAACTAAGTTGTCTGAGTTTTGAACTGCCCCAACTCTAAACTTGTTTGAATCTCATTGTATTATTTCACAGACCGCATTAGCTTATAAGCTGACAACCTGCTGAAAATAACAAACAAAGAAAACCAAGGCGAAAATACTGCCATTGACTGCCCACATCAAATGACAGATTAGTCGAGATAAGACAAGCAACTTAAATATATTGCATGAAATGCTTGTGAATCGATCAACTAAAGTTAAACATTAATGCAAAGTATCAACAATCTGAATTGATTTGTCTGCATCAACATTATACTTGCATATTTAGGCTTAAAACAATAGTCCCTGGATTTCATAACTAACAAATGCTTGCTATTTTTCATTCCAGTTATATTTGTTTATTGCTTTGTTAATTTTACACAACACCTCACACATTTTAGGAAACGTGCACCTTGATGTTTAAATATCCAGTTATTTATGTAGAATGACTTCCCATCAAGAAGAAATGGCAGCTCAAGAGGAAGAAACTTTTCCGGTAGCTCTACCTATAGAGAACCCTCCAAAGAGAACTCCAACCATTCTAACCCCGAGAGCATTTACTCAGCTGCGCACTCAATTTGGTTTTACTGAGAGTGATGTCCTGCTCCCTGGGCCAAGTGATACTGCCGACAATCCTCCCCGTGGCTTTATTGCAATCAATCGTCAAATGTATTTAAGCGGAGCGATCCCTCCTTTTAATGACTTTCTCCGAATTCTTCTCCTTCGGTTGTCAATCTCTCCGTCCCAACTTCATCCTAATGGTTATGCCATCTTGATGGGGTTGTGCGTTTTGTTCAGAAGAACTTTTGATCGCTTATCAAGTTTTGAAGAAATCCGTTACTTATGCTCGTTTGCAAAGAGTAGAGATCATCCTTCCCTTATAATTGTGAGGAGTGCTAGAAACCGCAAACTTATTTCCGACCTTACCGAAAGCGTTCATGGATTTCTGAACCAATTTTTCTTTGCTCGCTGCCCCCCAGGGTTTTATGCCGATTGGAGAGTAGGAAGTAAGATTACTTGTCTCCATTTTTAAACTTTCTCGAGATCCGAATTACCAATTGCTAATTTCATTCTTTGCTCTTTTCAGCACTTCCTTCCCTCTAGAGATCCGGTCCATAAGCAGACTTTTGATAGATTGAGTGTCGTGGCCGTAGCAGAGAGAAGCATCAAGTTTTTATTGGGGGATGAATTATTGCACCAATACGGGCTTTTGCATACTTCTCGTTCTACACATCCTCATGAAATCCCAGACTCCCCGGCTAGAGCATTGGATGCCCCAGTTTCTACAGATACATCTAAACCAAAAGGACCTTCTCCCAAGGCTTTGCTAGTGAAATGTTCCACTTTTGTTGATGTTGCGGGGCCATCTGACGAACTTGCCCCGGTTATTGAGGAAGAGGAGCCTAAGGGATCTCCCCGACGTTCACAGAAATCTGGCGAAGAAGCCGAGAAAACTAGCCTTGCCAAGCAGAGCAGGGATGATACTTTCGAAGGGCTGAGCGACCTCTTTGCCACCTCGCAAGAAATCTTTAAAGATGATCCTATCACTACTAGGGTTTCTTCTTCAGTAGTTGAAGCAACTTCTGTCCTGCAGCAGACTCCGTCAACTCAGGAGTTGACGCTGACTATTACACCCACAACCACTCCTCAATTAAAGAGTGGTTCGTAGTTTGATGCGCGTAGTTTGTACGCCACACACACTTAGAATTTCTTTTTTGGCACTTTTACGCTTCTAACTTTTTGTACTCTGAAGAATTCTAAGATTTAGCTCTTTTTTATTTCAGATCCTCTGATGGGACGCAGTGGATCTTATTATGATGATTTCCAGCGCTACGGGAGGCGTAGCCAGTATGACTACAGGCGTTACCTTCCCTCTTACAGAGAATCTGATGAAGAGAGAGCCGCTCGAAAGGCTCAAGAAAAGAGGGCTCAAGAGGAGCGCTATGAAAGAAGAGAGAGGGAAGAGCGCCACGATTCTTCACAGAGAGGTGACGATTCCCATAAAAGAAAAACCCATGATGACAGAGGAAAAAGTCACGTGGTTGAAGATTCGAGCAAGCGAGCCCGACATGGTGAGAAGCACACCACTACAAATCCTGAAAAGGTTACTGCCCCTGCCTCGCTTGATATTTCTTCCGGCTCTCCCGCTCTCGGGAAGTCAGACATCCAAACTATAATTAGCAGACCCAAATTCCAAGTTGGACCGGGTCCTGCCACTTTGCAAAGTCGGTTTCCTCAGTGGTGTCTGAAGGGAGTAAGGTTTGACCTGACTTGGTCCCCATTGACAAGTCTGCCATGTTACGAAACCTTGACGCCATCAAGCTTGATATTGAGAGGATGTCGAACTGGCAGAAACTTGTTGACGAGCTTCAGAGGGTTAATCGTGCAAACATAGAGGCCATGCTCACCATGGAAAATGATAAAGCCGAATGGCAAAAGGTGCTTGAGCAACATGACACCGAGATGAGAAGCATTACTTCTTACAATGAGGAGCTTGAAGCAAAAGTTGAAGAACTGAAACAAGAGCTTGCTGCTTCCTCTACTTCTTACTCTCAAAAAGAAGAAGTGCTCCTAAAACAAGTGAGAGATGCTCATGCCAGCCAAAGGGATGCCGAAGACAGGCTTGAAGTGCAGAAAAGAATTAGCGAGGGCTATGTCGCTGACATCGAAGAGCTTCGGAAGAAAAACAGCTCCCAAGAGGCGGAGATTCAAATGCTGAAGCTTCAACTTTCTAAAGCTGAAATGGAGCGTGATGAGGCCGTTGCCGGCAAAATTGCAGCTGAAGATTCTCACGAGGCAACGAGGGCCAACATTAGCTCAACATTATTTGATTTCTATCTGCACAGCATTTTGGGGCGTGGTAGCCTCGCCTTTCTAGGCCCCAAGTATGAAATTACACTGGCTGAAGTTTGGGAGGCAGCACTCGATATGCTCGGTGGTAAAGGCACTGGCTACGCTGAGTCAGCTCTTGAAGAGCATTATCTTGATGATGATGCTCGCGCCGCTCATGCCAAGGGGAGAGAACAGCTTGCAAAATTAAGGGCCGAAACAGCGGCAGGAGAATATTCAGGAAAAATCACCTCAACTACTCCAATTCAACCTTCTCCTTCAGCCGAAATTGACATTATCGGTTCTAGTTCTCATTCCCCATCTCCTACTAAAGTCACCACTGATATTATAAGCATACAAGGTAGAGATGAGGGCGGCGAGAGTGCCGAGGCACAGGCTTACGAAGTTGACGTCAGGGAACCAACTTCTGCAGGTAACCCTACTGACAATCTTGCCTAAGTAGACTGCTCATCTGTTTCTTATGAACTTGATGGGCTTTTTGACTACTTCTTGAATCTCAGCGAACCTTTATCTCCGCTTTTTGCTGACTTAAACTTTTTTCCTTCTACAGAGAAAACGTCGGGAATTGTTCAGGCTTCTCCTCCTCCAATTATTCCTTCCCCGTCTCTTAAGGTCACTCCTCCTTCTGCTTCGCAACCCGGGTCACAAGAGGAGCAAATAGAAGCTCTTCACAGCTTAGATGATCCCGTTGCTTCTCAAGATCCGAAAGGAGAAGAAACTGAAGGAAGTGAGAGGACTCCAGAGCCAACAGGCTCCGATGCTGAACCGTTATCCAAACTTCTTTCTCCAGGGAGTGGGTCTTCCTCCAAGAAGAGAGGAAAGCAGGGAGTTTCCAAGAAGAAGAATAAGAAGGGATCTTTAACTGGCG
The DNA here is from genome assembly GCA_030765085.1 of Allium cepa. Taxonomy (NCBI): domain Eukaryota; kingdom Viridiplantae; phylum Streptophyta; class Magnoliopsida; order Asparagales; family Amaryllidaceae; genus Allium; species Allium cepa. The sequence continues at coordinate 889,382,602 of CM060939.1, forward strand.
AAGAAGAGACGGAAGAAAGTCCGATCGAGCCCCTTTCTCCTTCATCTCCTACCCTTACAAGCCGACCTAAAAAGTTGGCCATTCGGCCAGGTGCGGGCTCAAAAGGTGGGCGGAAGAAGAAATGATGGCTTTGGTTCTGTGGCTTCCATATCGCTTTTTTGCCTTTTTTTGCATGCAATGACCGGAAATTGTGCGGGTACCGGCCCCCCGCTTTTCTTTTGTTGTTGTTTTTTTACTTTGGAACTTGTACCTGTATATAAAATAGTGTTGAATAAAATGATTCTTTTTCTTTGTACAAACTTCTGTCTATATCTGAGAATGCATTTACTATTCATTTTTGTACAAGTTTCTTTGTATGATATTGCAGTGAGCCTGTGGTATACATTGTTCGAGCGCAATTTTACCGATGTAGTTATGCCATGCTGCCCCTATACCATAAGCCCATTATAATATTTTATTTTATGAGGAACTTGTGCTTTTATTTTTTTAGAGAATAATTATTCCACATTTGGAGGAATATGATTTCATTGAAAAATAGAGCACAAATAAGTTTCTACGCTTCAACTTTCGAAGATATCACTCTTTATTTTGTGCATATACACATTTTATTGAATGAAATCTTCTATGTGGTAAAGCAGGTATTTGTAAGGTACTTCAACTTCTTTTTGAGCAAGAGAATTTTCTAGAACAAGTAATTCACTCTCCCTTTGAAAGTTGAAGTGTGCTTTTAATGAGGATTTTTTTTTAAACTTGCCACAGTAAAGGGCTTCTTGATTTTTGTTTCTTTGAAAAGTTGCACCTCTGAGGAAGACTTTTTCACGTTTCAACACTTGGAAGTTTTACTTCAATCTTGGTGAAACGTGTGCCTCCGAAGAGGTCTTTCTGCTTGATTGTGCCTCCGGGAGGAGGTCTTTTCATTTCTGCCTCTGGGAAGAGGTCTTTCTGTCTTATTGTGCCTCTGGGAAGAGGTCTTTCTGTTTCTGCCTCTTGGGAGAGGCTCTCTCTTCTTTTTTATTTTATTTTTTTATTTTTTAGCATTTCATCTTTGGTGAAGTGAAACTTCGAAGAGCGGCTGTTGTACTTCAACTCTTGGCGAAATGGGCCTTCGAAGAGGGCTTTTATTTTGTTTTACATTTCAACTCCGGTGAAGTGAAACTCCGAAGAGCGGTTGTTACACTTCAACTCCTGGTGAAATGGGCCTCCGAAGAGGGCTTTTATTTTGTTTTACATTTCAACTCCGGTGAAGTGAAACTCCGAAGAGCGGTTGTTACACTTCAACTCCTGGTGAAATGGGCCTCCGAAGAGGGCTTTTATTTTGTTTTACATTTCAACTCCGGTGAAGTGAAACTCCGAAGAGCGGTTGTTACACTTCAACTCCTGGTGAAATGGGCCTCCGAAGATTGCCTGGAAGTTACTCTCTCATGGTTGGAGGGTCATGACTCCTCCAATCTTTTTTGGTTGAGTAGAGAACTTTCTTTTTTGCGGCATATGCTTCATTAGAGGTCTTTATCCTCCGAAGAGTTGTGCCTCCGAAGAGGACTTGTGCCTTCGAAGAGGGCTTTAGTTGTTCCTTGTCCACTTGCTTATGCCTTTTCAGTGATCCTCTATTTTTTTTTCAAGCTTGCACTCCCTTCTCTTACAAGTAGTTTGTTTAATCCAAAGAAGTGTACTTCATTGCTAGGCCAGTTCACGAGAACGGACATAAGCTTCTTAATCGGATGTTTGTTTGTTCAAACTTCTCAATTTATTAGCTAAAGCCCGTTTTCGGCGAAATCATTGACCGTTCAATTGAAGCACTTCTTATCTAGGATTTAAGATCGGGAATTTTGTGACTTGGAATTTGTTTGTTGAATGATAACAAGAATCACTTGGTCTTGTAATGTGCAAGTTTTTTTTCATTGCCTGCAAAAATTTAAATCGACATTTCAGTAATACATTTAATGTACTTTTCATATCGAAAATAAAGCGAACATGTAATAATAATAAGGAACACAAGATTTATAGTGGTTCGGCCAAGAATTTGGGCCTACATCCACTTTATAGTCTTTCATTATTCACTTGCATCGGTTTTACAATCGCTTTCAATTACAGGAATCATACATTCATAATTCTTTTTACAATATTTCAACAAAGCTATCAAGTAAAGTATGGACGCAAGTGATTGCTGTTCCAAGCTCTTGGAATTTGATCTCCTTCGACAGTAGTGAGTTTGAATGTGCCGTCAAGAAGCTTCTGACCTATGACATATGGTCCTTCCCAATTTGGCCCAAACACACCTGTCGCTGTCATAATTCTCTTTAGGACTAGATCTCCAATTTCAAAGCTGCGTTGGCGAACTTTGGAATTGAAATGTCTGGCTATCCTTTATTGATGAGATGCGATTCTGAGCTCAGCCTCTTCTCTTTTTTCATCAAGGAGATCTAGTGCCTCAAGCTGTAGTTTTTCATTCTCCGCTTGATTGAAATGGATTCTTCTATGTGAAGGGACCTCTGTTTCTACCGGAATCATTGCCTCTGATCCGTATGCCAATGAAAACGGAGTATGCCCAGTCGCAGTTTTGTGGGTAGTTCTGTATGCCCATAGTGCTAGTGGTAGCTTATCGACCCAACCACCTTTCGCTCTTTCAAGATGCTTCTTGATGGTTGACTTGATAATTTTATTTATTGCTTCCACCTGCCCGTTTGCCTGCGGATGAGCTACTGCTGAGAAGCTTTTTCGGATTTTGAATCGTTTGCAAAAATCTTGGAATTCTTCACTTTCGAACTGAGTACCATTGTCTGTAATTATTTTTTGAGGCATACCATATCTGCAAATGATACTTTTAGTCCCAAAACTTATCATCTTTTTTGAGGTGATAGTAGCCAGTGGTTCAGCTTCTGCCCACTTAGTAAAATAATCTACAGCAACAATGGCATATTTAATTCCAGATTTGGAAGTTGGTAACGGTCCTACAAGGTCTATCCCCCATATTGCAAACGGCCATGGACTGACCATCTGTGTGAGTTCAGTGGAAGGAGCTCTAGGAATTTTGGCGAATCTTTGGCATCTGTCACATTTTCGGGAATAGTCTGCTGCATCTCGATTAATTTCTGGCCAAAAATATCCGTATCGGAGAATCTTTTTCGCTAAAGTTTGACCACCTAAATGATCACCACATTCTCCCCCATGCACCTTAGCTAGGATTGTTTTGGACTCTTCCCTGGATACACATCGAAGTAACGGCATTGAGAATCCCCGTCTGTATAACTGGCCATCCTGGACTATATAGCGAGAGGCTTTCCTCAGTAGCTTCTTTCGTTCTTTTGAATTTTCCGGTAAAGAGCCATTGAGCAGATATTCTGTTATTGGAGTCATCCATGATTCTTGCTCTTGAGACACGCTCATGATCCAATCAATATCCATCTCATCAATGCTCGGAGTCGACAGGACCTCCACTGGAGTTAACCCCAGAAATTGAGCTTCGCCTGTGCTAGAGTACTTTGCGAGAGAATCTGCTTTCATGTTTTCTTCTCGAGGAGTATGACTTATCACGTAATGATCGAAATCACCCAGGAGTTCCCAAGCCTTTGACAAGTAGGCGGGTAGATTTCCCCCTTTCGCTTGGAATTCCTTCTTGACTTGGCATACAATAAGCTGAGAATCACTGAAGATCTGTAATGCTTGGATGTTTAGTTCTTTAGCAATCCTTAAGCCAGCGATAAGGGCTTCGTATTCTGCTTCATTGTTTGTTGAAGGAAATTCCAATCTTAGTGCATATCATAATGATCGACCTTCAAGGGTCTCAAGTACAATTCCGGCTCCAGAACAATAGTCGTTTCTTGCGCCATCGACATATAACTTCCATTGGATTGGGGAATCGTCGATCGTTTCCTCCTCACTGTTACCCTTATCTGTGAATTCTGCGATGAAATCCGCTAAAGCTTGTCCGTTGATTGCTTTTCGGGGATGATAAGTGATTTCATATTGACTGAGTTCAATATTCCACTTTAGAAGACGACCCGAAGTCTCAGGGCGAAACAGGACTTGCTTTAAAGGTTGATCAGTGAGGACTCTGATAGGATGAGCTTGGAAATATTGCCTCAACTTCCTGGATGCAATCAGTATGCAATAGGCGAGCTTTTCCAACTTAGAGTAATTCATCTCTGCCCCAGTGAGTCTTTTGCTGATATAGTAAATTGGATGTTGAATCCACTTGTCTTCTCGTATCAGCGCTGCACTTAAAGCATGAGATGATACTGCCAAGTATATAAGAAGAACCTTGCCGTCGCCAGGTCTAGAAAGTATTGGAGGCATTTCCATATGGCGAATCAATTCATCAAAGGCTTTTTGGCATTCGGGAGTCCAATCAAAGTTTTTCTTTCCTTTCTTTAGGGCGTCAAAGAATGGGATGCATTTATCTGTGGCTTTGGAAATGAACCGACTCAAGGCGGCGACTTTTCCATTGAGACTTTGCAATTCCTTCTTCGTTCTAGGAGCTTTGACTTCCTTTAAGGCGGTAATTTGAGCTGGACTAGCCTCAATGCCCCTAGCGCTCACGATGAAACCTAAAAACTTTCCAGATTCCACTCCAAATGAACATTTTAAAGGGTTGAGCTTCATTCCGTACTTTCGGAGGACTGCGAACATGTCTGCTAAGTGTTCTATGTGATCCACTGCTTTCTTAGACTTTACTAACATGTCATCGATGTAGACTTCCATAGTCTTGCCCAATTGCGGTTTGAACATAGCATTAACAAGTCTTTGGTATGTTGCCCCTGCATTCTTCAGCCCGAAGGGCATAACTCTGTAGCAGTAAAGACCAACGTCGGCGATAAAGCTCGTGTCCTCCTGATCTGGCTCATGCATCATGATCTGGTTATATCCAGAGTAGGCATCCATAAAAGATAACAATTCGTGTCCCGTTGTTCCGTCTACCAGTTGATCGATCCTGGGTAATGGGAAGCAGTCTTTGGGGCAAGCCTTGTTTAGATATGAAAAATCGATGCACACTCTCCATTTTCCGTTGGCTTTCTTAACCAGCACTGGATTTGAAACCCAATTCGGATAGGCAGATTCTTTGATAAAGTTATTCTCCATGAGCCGATCAACTTCTTCTTTTAATGCTGCTGACCTTTCTGGACCTTGAGTTCTCCTTTTCTGCTTCACAGGTGTAAATTTTGTATCAATATTCAGAGCGTGTACTGCAACTTCTGGGGATATTCCGCACATATCGGCTTGAGTCCAAGCAAAAACATATAAATTTGCCTTTAAAAAAGATATTAAGATATTCTGAATTGACACATTAAGTTGTGAACCCACATTCAACACCTTGTTTGGGTCCTTTGGGTCAACAGGTACTGGTATTGTCGTTTCCACTGGTACCACTCTATTCTCCCCTGCATTGGCTTTCCTAGGATCCATCTCTTTCCGTGCTCCGCTGTGCTCGCCAGTGCAGGGTCCGCCCTGTAATTGCTACAAGGCTGGTTCTTTGATGCGGACTGGGGTTGCCGCATCCTTTCCCATTTCTCTTTTCCTTGTTTCTCGTAGCTCTGTCAGATAACACTCCCGCCCAGCATTCTGATCCCCTTTTATAACTCCCACTCCATTATCTGTGGGAAATTTAATGGTGAGGCACCATGGGGCCAGAACAGCTTTGAATGCTGCGAGAGTTGGACGGCCAAGGAAAGCATTATAAGCAGAAAATTCGTCGACAATCACAAAAGTTTGCTTGCGGACCACTTTTCTTTCTCCCTCTCCAAGTTCTACAAGCAAATCAATGGTTCCTATCGGCTATTTTTGCTCCCCAGTGAAGCCAGCGATTTTCTGCGATGATGCTTGCACATCAGCCATAGGGATCTTCATTTGGTCGAATGTTTTCTTGAAGAGGATATTGCAGGATGCGCCACAATCAATGAGAACTCTTCTGACAATAGCTGGCCCGATACCAGCTGAGATGACTAAGGGATCCAAGGTAGGAGCTTCAATACCCGTGGAATCCCTGGCTCTGAACACAATATCATCATTGAAAGTTCTTTGTTGCTTCAGGGGCGTAGCACCTTCCAAAACAAATACATCTTCCTCGGTCGGTACATACTTCAAAGCTCGGGTATACCTTTCTATCTCACCCCAGCTCCTGCCTGCTGGGTGAGGTCCTCCCGTAATGACATTGATAACAGGCCTTCCGGATTCATGCCCTGTAGTCTTCTCACCTGTCCTGGGTTGATGAGCAGGAGCTCGTGGCCCCTGACTAGACGAAGCGGGATTGTTGCTATTCTTTTCCACAATTTGTTGCAGCTTGTTTTCCCTTATCAATTCTTCAATCAAAATTTTCAATTGGCGGCATTCATCGGTATCATGACCGAGTTGATTATGGAAGCGGCAAAACTTTCCGCTTTGTACAGCTTTTTTTCTGGTTCTCAGAACGGGAGGTTTTGGATAATCAACAGAATCTTTAGTGGCAAGGTAAATACGCTCCGGCGTATCTGATAAAGGAGTATATTCCGATGGCTTGAAGGAACGAGGCTTCTTCAGATTTTTCTATTTCTTCCCATCGTTATTTTCCCTTTTCTGTCCTATAGATTCACTCTTGCGTGGAGCAACAATGTTATTTTCATCTTTTTCCAATGCTGCCTTTACCGGTACAGGACGGCTTTCCAGGCGTATGAACTCATCTGCTTTCTTGTAGAATTTTTCAAGGGAATTTGGTTCCTTCATGTTAAGCCATTTTCCAAATTCGCTCGACTTGTCGATGGCCCTCATCAGATAGGTCAAGATCATCCGTGGTTCTGCATTGTCTACCTCGGCCAGCGCTATATTAAAGCGATTCAAGAAAGATCTGATAGTTTCCCCTGGATTCTGCTCTAAACTTGACAACGACATGATATCTTTGGCTTTTGAAGCGTATAGTCTGAACTGCTACTTGAATTTCCGGGTTAGGTCAGAAAACTGATCTATGGACCGAATTGGTAGCTTGGTGAACCAAAGCAGAGCTACACCTTCCAAATATACAGGAAAATATCGACACTTTATTTCATCAGAAGCTCTAGCACCTGTCATGTGCCAATCATACTTATACAAGAATTCGTTCGGATCACTTGTTCCTTTGTAAGCTGGGATAGTTGGAGGGACGAACTTCCTTGGGAACTCAGCCTTTAAGATTCTTTCGGTAAACGGGGTTTTACTTAGAGCGAAACCCCATTCCTTCTCATCTTCATTCCTTTGCATGCTTTCTTTCATGATTTGTCGAACCATTTCAGAAAGATACCCCTCATCATTTCGAGCTTTAGATCCACCAACTTCGGGAAATGTCCGCTCAAAGGGGATGGAAGCCCTCTCAGGAATGTTTCTTTCTTCATCCTCATGAATGTTGCCAGCAAAGTTCCTTTCATTACCCGTTGGTTGACGGTTTACTCCAAGCAAGTCATTCAACTTATTCAAAATTAGGGCATTTTGGGCATTCTGAGCCTCCAATTGTGCACTTTGGGCATTTATCTGCTGGTTCAGCCCTAAGATTACAGCATCCAACTCCGCTTTTGTAACCCCAACAGGTGGAGTGGCTTGATTAGGCACTGGGGAAGCGGAGGTTCCCTCTTGAACATTTCCAGATCTAACAGATCTACTTTTTCTCCCCGGAGCCATGATTTCAGATAAACTTCTAGTCTTCAGAGAGGTTACTTCAACAAACTTTCGTGGAGCAATGATGATAATTGTCCTGAGTTCAATTCTCAGTGAAAGCACCAAAAATGTTAACGCTAAAATTTGAACGCTAACACCCCGGTGTATAAAGTGTAGTTGTGAAAGCACCACCCGATGATTCGGGAACAGAGTATAAGCAGAAAATCACAGAAAAAGCAGTGAATAACAACGATTTTATAGTGGTTCGGCTCAAGGCAAGCCTACGTCCACTTTATTTCTCTTTATTGCTAAATCGATTATAACTTTACAACAATCTTCAATTATAATTATGACGAGACAAACAACTAGAACTTTGGTAGAGAAGAATTCTTCGAATCCATGTAGATTGCGTTAGATTTTCCCTTGAAGTTAGTTGAGATGCCTTTCGAAATTGAAATGTCGGGTGAGTTGAGAATTCAGCAGAGTATTGGCGCTTGAAGTGATTGGTCTAAAAGTCCCTTGAATGTTGGAGGTGGTCGCGTATTTATAGGGGTTTCTGGTGTCAAGTTGTAGGTAGTGGCCGAGATAAGCTAGGTCGTAAGCCGTTGCCGAGATAAGCTAGGTCGTAGGTCGCTGCTCCTCACCTATGCACGGCTTATGGTTTAAATGGGAGGCGCATATTCTTCTGGCCCCAAATCCTAAGTCCCAAGTCGCTGCCGAGTTATCGTGACGCGTATTGAGCTGTTGCACTACTTCCCCCTTCATATCCTTAGGTCGGTCACGACTTATCATGAGCCGTAAACCGGCCATGACTCAGGTGTGGACCAACTTATTCTTAATAGCTAGGCCGGCAAACAACTTGAGTAGTTAGATCGGAAAACGTGTTAGGTCGGTAGACCTTTATAAGTCCTAGGTCGGAATCTCCTTGAACCTTAAGTCGGCATCATTTCAAGACGTTAGGTCGGAACTTTCTTTAAGGCATTAGGTCGGCATGCTTCTCAAGGCCCTTAGGTCGGTATCCCTCTTAGGTCTCATGCAGTTAGGTCGGTCTTCCATATTAAGATACTAGGTCGACATCCCTTCGTGTCTTGGGTCGGCATCCTTCGTTAAGTCGGCAGAGTGTTAGGTCGTTTATTATCTTGGATCGGTGAGCCACGGCCGAGGCGGGGTTAACAATCACTACTCGGATAAATGTATGAATCCTTGGAATCCAGGAATGAGAGAGCCATTTATGAGGCCGGATCAGGAATCTAGTGGATGTTATTACTGCCGCAAGCTGGGATATAGGATCAACAACTGTCTAGCTCATAAGAAAACTCTAGCAAAGAAGGTGTATGCAATCAGAGACGATTCTTCAACCTAAAAAAATTGATTAAGGAAATGAATTTTATAAGGTAATCTTCTCGTTTACGATTAAATTGTTCGAATTTTGTTCGACATGAGAACTATCCTTAGTTGTATTTCTCAACAAATCGTGAATGAGTTAAATCTTGAATTTGAGATCGCAATCGAATCTATTTCTGTCTATTTCATTAGATTTCGATATAATCTACGAATGGTTAGTTATCCCTTCGAACTAACCAATACCCCTGTATACATCGTAGTTCAGATAACCCAATTGTTTCGTAGTTGATTGAGTTGTTCTCATATCTACTGTGGATATTCTTCGTAGTTGATTGAGTTGTTCTCATATCTACTGTGGATATTCTGATTTGATAGGCCAAATGCAGAATAGATATTCAGTTTGATTTGATGAAATATTCTTCATCTATCTTTGTCGTTTTCGTGCCTGCAAATTTCGGGGATAAAATTTCCTAAGGAGGGGAATCTGTAACGATCCCGATTTAAAGACGAATTTAAATTTGTACTTTAATTAAATATTTGGGTTAAATTGTGTGTTTATTTGAATTTTTAGAATTTAATAAGAAGCGTATACTTATTTATTTTTGAATTTGATTTGAAACTCAAAATAAATTGAGATTGGATTTATAAATTGTACTTTAGAAAGAATAATATGTATGATTTTTATTAAATATATATACATTGTATTTCATTCATTTTCATTGAAAAAGTTATAAAAATGTTTAAAATAAAAACTACTTATCAATATTGAATATAAGTGTGTACAATAAAATATATGTTATAAATTTAATACTAGATAATTAAACCATAAATAGGAATCAAATTTACGAATTTATGTTAATAATAAAAGTATAAAAAAATCAAACTATAGAATGATAACAAATGAAACACATATACAATAGGCAAGCTAAAAAAAGAGATAAAATTTATAAGTACCTATATACAAACAAAAATAAAAATATATGTGACTGAGATTACAAAAGAAGACAACAAATATATGTGTATTCATGTACAAGCAAAATACAAGAATGAAACCAGATATAGCAATTAATACCAAAATCTTTAGTACACAATATAATACTTATCAGCCATGTCCTTAGTACAAACAAAAAAATCTAAGTATCTATATACATCTATAAATAAAAGAATAGAATAATGTAAGTATGGAGACATATACCTTGGCATTAAATGCTAGCACAACAAGTATCATCAGCCACCTTATTAAGAAGATATATTTGTCCTATTTTGTACAAACAGATAATAGCACAGCCTGTAAACTTTCTTTTTATATGCATCAATCCATTACCTCATTCCAGTTCGTTCAAGCAAAACATAATTTAGCAAGCAAAAGAAAATAAACATCATTCAACTTTTGGAAGGCAAAACAAAGTTTAAAGAAGATCAATACTGCAAATTCAAAACACAGAGCTGCCTCTTTTCTTCAAATTAATGTGAGTAACATATGTTTTAAAATTTAAAAGCTTGAATCTGTGATATATATGTATGTATGTATGTATGTATATATATATATATATATCTGTGAATTAGTATGTTTCTATATATATATCTGGATCCTCTAAATATGATTTGGAAACTGGAAGTGCTTTGTACAGGTTATTATTCTACATGTTCTCTGTTCTAAGATGTTAAAAGCACCAGATTTTTGATTCAAAAAAAATCATTCCTCCTCAATCTACTTACTGTTTGGACTTAGAATCAAAATAAAACGGTTGTTAAAGTATACACTTAAGGTTTAAATTTTATTTAAGTTTTAAACAATTTAGAATTGTTACTGGAAAACAAGATATCTAAGGAAAACTTTAAATATGTTCAAATTTAAACTTCTAAATTCACGAATTCAGGAATATAAATTGAATTCTTATACAAAAACATGATTTTTAAAGTAAAAATCATAATTTTTAGATCAAGGGAGAGAGGCAGTTTGGGTTCGCTTTGATTTCATAATTTCGTCGATTTCTAGTGATTCTCTGGTTCGTGGTGGTCAAGATCTGTTCTGGAGGTGGAGGAGCCTAAGGTGGTGTTGGGACAAATGGCTGGAGTTATCCCAGTTCGATGAGGTGATGGTGGTGGGGGATTTAAGTTAGTAAACCTAATTTTTTCAGGTGGTCAGGAAATCGATCAAAGCGTTTTTTCTCGTGCATCGATTTGCACGAGTCTTTGGGTGATGGTAGTATGGCGAGTGGCGAAGGCTTGGTCGGGGTTGTAGAAGTTCAGATGGTCGGAAACGTGAGGTCGAGGCGATTCGAGGTGGTGAGGGTGGTTCCAGAATTTTGTTCCAGGTTTGGAATTGAAATCTGAATCCAATTTCGAGATTCTTGTGGCGATTTGTAAATGGGGTGCTGGTGAGAAGATGATCGATGACTAGAGGAGATCATCAGCGATGATCTAGGAGGTGCTGCGTCACCGTGCATGTGCACAGTGCACTTCTTATTGTCAGGGGATGTTTGGTTTGGTCAGGGGTTTTTGTTCTCGAGCAACTTGATAATTGACTCGAAGATAGGACAGTTTGGGCTCGAAGCAAAATGGTAGTGGCTCGAGTTATAGGTTGTGTTACAGGTTTTCTAACCTGTAATGTTTAATTCCAAACTGAATTTTAAAATGTTAAGCAAAGTTTTGAAACAAATGTAATCTAAGTTTTAAATCTGGAAATTGAGTTCGAAATAAAATGAAGTTTTATAAATTTTAATATTTAAATAAGTTTAAAAATGTTAAAATACCCTTTGTTATGTGAATTCTAAGAGAAGTGGATTTCTATTCTTTAAACTTCTTTATAACGAAAGTGATACTTTAGCAAACAATTAATTCTAAAACTTTATTAAAAATCAATTGGTATTCATTTTAAATCCTGAAATTTAAAAGAAAATTTGGAAATGAATGTTTTCAAACTTGTTTATAAGTGATAATTAAATCATTAAATAGAATGAGTTTTACCCTAAATTTAAGAAGATATAATGGTTGGAATTTATAAATTATTAAATTTATTTTGAATAGATAATTAATGATTTGTAATAATCAAATGAGTAACTATAAGTTTAAAGTTATAAATTATGGTTTGAGTTAATTAAGTAAGGAAATATTAAATTGTAAGTAAGAGCTAATTAAGTTACAATTAGCATTTTATTAATTTAACAATTGGGGTTAATTAATGAGTTCTTATTGGTTAATTAATTTGTAATCAATAATGATTTAATATAGGTAAATTTCTTGGGCAAAGTAATTAAAGAAATTTTTATTGTTGATGAAGGTCATTGACTAAGATTTATCTAATAATTAAAGGTCAATTGATTCATTAATAAAGGATAATTGATTTGTAATTAAAGGTTGATTTATTTAAGTAATAAATGATTAAAGGACAATCAATCAAATGATTTGAAATTTATTGATGTTAATTAGCCATGGTTGACGACTTACCTGATTTAAATTAATCAGATAATAAATTGACCCTATTTATGGATGTTTGGATTATAGTGGATGATGAATTGTTTGATATCTCTGATATGTGATGCTTTGTGTTATATCCTGATTGGTGTTGTGATCTGTAATGTAATAAATTTTATGTGGCGTAATTCATTACCCGTGATATATATATATATATATATATATATATATATATATATATATATATTTGTGATCTGTGAATGAAGATAAGCGTTATAGTTTATATCGCTTATCAGATATATTGTTGTATTTGATCTGTCAAGATTAAATGATGTTGCACTATTGTGTTAAACCCCTTGGCCACACTTATACACACACAAAATATGGATTTCACGTGGAAATCAATCAAGTCACAGATTTTTGAAGTGATTATCAAATAGACAATTTGAATTCAAATGTTTTGGAAATGGATTGGGTTTAAAATGAAAAGCTTTTGAAATATAATTTCAAAGATGACATTTATTTTGAATAACTTGACTGAGTTTTGAAATTTAAATATTTTGATTTAAATTTGAATTCAATATTTGAAATTGAATTCTATGATTTGGAAACTAGGGTTTAGAAAGGCTATTCAACTTATAAATGAGTTTATATGGGTTAAACTATTTTAAAGAATTGATTTGGGAATTTGAATTTAAATTTAAAGGCTTTAACTCGTGTAAATAAAATTGGATCTTTCTGAAATGAAACTGTTCGTTTTCAAATAATAAAAGCTTTCATATAAGAAGTAAACTTACAAATTATGTTAAAAAGGGATTTCAAGTTAAAAATGAAAATGATTTTCCAAGTTATGGAAACTGTTTTGAAAGCTGTAAGATAAATATTTGATTTAAAGATTTAAATGAATTAATCTAATTGAGATGGAATTGTTTTGAAATCTATAAATGAATCTTTGTGAAATTGAGTGAAATCTGTGAAATGAATCTTTTTGTTTAAAAGGATTGGAAATGGTAATTTTTTTAAACCATTTGAAAGAAAGTTTTGAATTATTAAGTTATGACTTAATTGAAATCCCATATCCAAATGTTTTAAATGTTGCGCTCACTATTTGGTTTAGCCGAGAGAAGACCTTTGTGTCGTATAACCCATTCTGAATATGTGATTCAACGTATATGGATACATTTGAAGACCGGTGGTGAAGACCGGTTATTTGCGAGAATGATAGGATGACCTATCGATTGTCTCTACACTGAGTCGCTACGGTATAGAGATTCCCTAAGTGATGGGAAGTCCAATCGGGATTGTGAATACCCGGATTGCAAGGACTTTCTTTGGAAGTGCCTTTAGTTTTGTTCGAACCCAGAACAGACTTGTATGGATTGTATGTATGACATTACATTTGAGATATAAAGCAGATTTCTTTCAAATACATATCTGTTGGTGGCGGAGAATTTATTCTCTTAGCTTAACACCCTTCTCTAAGACGTACGAGCTCAGAGGTTATGTAGTTGAAGGTTATCAGCGATATATTCCCAATTTGGTCATGTGGCATGCTGAGTGCTGCTGATCATTTTTTGATCAAAGCTTGGCTTCTGTGAAGAGCATAGCTTTGTGGACGAGACTTTGTCGAACCTCACAACCCGATAATGGTCGAAACAGGAAAGGTGCAGCAAGGTTTCAGGGGTAGCTTCCCTAGGGTAAGGCCATTCCTTCTGGAAAAGGGTTGTATCATGGTATGGGGCCCAGATACTTACTCATGTTGACAATGTATTTTATTACTTTGTGATGTTGTTGGTTTAGAGTGCTCTCGTATAAAGGTCCAAGAGGACCGGGGGTGGCATATCTGAGGTTTTATTCCCCGGGAAGGGGGTAGCCAGCCTTGTGTTGGCAGAGATCCGGTTAGGACTCTCGAGGAGTCCTTCGAGATGCGTACCCATGTGGCAATGGGAAGTTCCTTGGCCTGACGAATGTTGGAAATCCAAAGAAACAATACGAGCCATGTACGGTTTTAGTTGTATAACCTGTCATGGAATGTGGCGGTAACCTGCTATTGAACATGGTAGCTATAGTAGGCATAAGTGCGAAATGCCTATGCTGGCTAAGATTTATATTATACTTTCGAAATGTTTTTCTGCACTTTGCACTTATAACAAAAATATTGAAAAGAAATTTGCGTATCAAGCATATTTAACTATCATAAGGAGAAATCTCCTCTGATTCTGCGTTTGCATTGTGTGTGTGCGGGAGGCCTTATGGTAGTTCCATTTTCTAAAAGCATTGCGAATCTGTTTTAAAATATTTCTTTATTTGTTTTTAAAGATAAACTATTTTTCTTACTCATACCAGTCTCATGACTGACCTGGAGTTTATTCTTTCCATCCTAAACTCTGGGTGCTCAAAATTTTTCCACACGGGCAGTCTAGAGTTTGGTTTTTCAGATAGTCAGGCTCGGTAGATTATCTGGAGCTGGTTCAGTCTTTGGATGCGGACGAGACTTGCTTGTCTTGGTGAATCGTGATGGGGGATTGTTAACGCTAAAATTGAACGCTAACACCCCGGTGTAGGTAGAGATAAAGTGAAAGCACCACCCGTCAATACGGGAATTACAAGTAAGTAGAGAAGTCATAGAAAAAACAGTAAAGAGACAACAGTTTTATAGTGGTTCGGCTTTAAGTTAAGCCTACGTCCACTTTAATCTCCTTTATTGCTGATTCAATTACAACTTATACAACAATCTCCGATTACAACACCACTTAGACAAATAGCTAGAACTCCGATGTAGGAGAATTCTTTAAAGTCATGTTGAATGTATTAGATCTCTTCTTGAAGTTCGTTGAAGTGTCTTTCGTGTTTGAAGTGTCGGATGAGTCGAGAAATCAGCAGAGTATAGGCGTTCCAGAAATGAGCCGAAAAGTCCTTTCTCAGTTGGAGTAGGTGGAGTATTTATAGGGAAAATCCGGGCTAAGTCGTAGGTCGCGAACGACCTAAAGGTAGGTCGTAGGTCGCTAGCGACCTAAGAGATATGAGTTACGGCTTATCCTTGACGCACTTGGTCAATCTGAGTGGGTTAGTAGGTCGCAGCGACTTAGGGAGAAGTGGCATAGGAAGTTGCGGCATAAGGAATTGTCTTGGTTTATTTAGGTCGCTAGGTCGCTAGGTCGCTAGGTCGCTAATCTCTCGAATCTTTGGAGTCTTTTAGGTCGTTAAGCTATTGTGTCTTTCTCTTGTAATATACTGTTAGGTCGTCGTATACCTAGGTCTCTTACCATATTAGGTCATTAGGTCGCTTACCATATTAGGTCGTTAGGGCGCTTACTATATTAGGCCGTTAGGTCGTGAAACAGAACGATATTAACACTTGCCCCTCGAAATATACGCCTATGTCGTAGGTCGTGTGCTTCGATGTACTTGCTCTAGGTCGTGGGCGACCTAACGAGCTAACTAACTTTCGTGCCGATACGCCTTCTTCTTTCCTACTTATATAATCCATTAGCTCGCTTCCCCTTCCATACTTGATCGCTTACTTCTGCCGCCATTATCACACTCGAGCTTGCAAAATTTTCTCTTCTTCGTCCCGATCGTCAACTCCAATCAGTGAATTTAGGTAATTTCGAGCATCCATTTGCTGTTTTTACCATCGATTACCCATAATCTTCTCCATACTATCTTTGGTATTCCGTTGTAAAAGCACACTCATATTTGTCTTCGATTTTTGTTGAATTGCCGGCGATTGCCTCGAAGCTAGTAAGTGCTTTGAATTTGAGAGGTTTAGTAATGGTTCCTGGAGATTCAGAGGAGAAGACAAGGCTATAGGCGGTTTGAGGAGAGAAAGCGATTCGTGGCTAATCGGGTTAATGGATTTTTAGGTTTAGTCACGATGCTTCAAGCGACGCAATGGTTGGTGTACGCGTGGCAAAGTGTAATTGGAGAGCTAGGCATAGCGGTTTTGACGAGAGATAGCTTGAGTTAGCTGTGTTACTTCAGAAACGACCTAGTGAATCTGAGCGACCTAAAGACCTTCACGACCTAATAGATTTGGCCAACCTAACAACCTTTGCGGCCTAACTTCTCATGGAATTACCCTTTGCGACTTAATCTTTAAGTCGCGTAAGTGACTTAGAACTTAAACAAATTTGCACTGCCTTGACTTGAAGCACAACTTTAACTTGTAGGAGCATGAATGATGAACTTTTTGACTTGAACAGAACGACTTAATGGAACTTCGACCCATGCTAAGTCGCTTGAGCTTGATTGCTTGCAAAAATTGGACAGCACTTAACTGAATTTTCATCTTGAACTGTTGAGATAAACTGTCTGAACTTGCTGCACTTCTTTACATATTATATTAACCTTTAATGCTAGTAACCCGTTAAATTCTACATTTGTAGAAAACTAGGACGAATATACTGCCACCGACTTCATATTTGAATATCCAGTTCCTTGTATAGACTGACTTCTCAAGAAGAGATAGTAGAGCAAGCTGGAGAGGTCTTCCCAATAGCTAACCCCTTGGATAATCCCCCGGAAAGGACTCCGACTACTCTGAATCAACGGGTGTTCAACCAACTATGCATTCAGTTTGGTATTGCTGAGGCAGACGCTTTGCTTCCTGGGGTAAACGATACTGCTGACAGACCACCTTTTGGTTTCATCGCAGTTAACCGTCAGATGTGCTTGGGTGGGGCTATTCCTTCCTTTAACGATTTTCTGCAACAGCTCCTTCTCCGATCGACTATCTCTCCCTTCCAGTTGCACCCTAATGGCTACGCCATCTTGATGGGACTATGTGTACTATTCAGGAGGACACTCGACCGTCTTCCGAGCTTTGAAGAAATTTGTTACTTATGCACATTTGCGAAGAATAAAGATCACCCTTCTATAATACTCATGAGAAGCGCATGGAACCGTAAATTGATCATCGTTCTTCTCGAAAGTGCCCACGGGTTTCTGAACCAATATTTCTTTGTTCGCTGCCCCCGGGGTTCTACAGCATGTGGAGAATAGGAAGTAAGCTTGCCTATTCCTGCCTTTTCTATTTCTGAACTTTCCAAAATCCGAATTGTTAAGTGCTAATTTCATTCTTTGCTTTTGCAGCACTTCCTCCTCTTTCTAAAGATTCCAGCCATAAACCGACTTTTAAAAGACTAAGTGCTGTGGCGGTTGAGGAGAGAAGCGTTAAATTTTTGCTGAAGGATGAATTTTTGCATCGATTCGGACTTTTGCACCCCTCTCGATCTACTCAGCTTCAAGATGCCCCTGGTTCTCAAGCAGAATTGTCAGATGCCCCAGTTTCTGTCGAAGAACATGCACCGGAGGAACTCACTGCTGAGGCTTCAATGGTAAAATGTTCTGCTTCCGTTGACGTCGTGGGGTCATCCGGCAAATTTGTACTTCCCCTTGTTATCGAAGAAGTGGAACCTCCTCAACCCTCCGGGAAGGCTGCTGATGAAGGAGCTGAGAGAAAGAGTGTTGTTGGGCGTGACGGTGACGATATTTTTGAGGGGTTGAGCGATTTGGTGGTTACTTTACGTGAACTCTTCAAGGATGATTCTACCGCTTCTAAACTTGCTTCTCTAGTGGTTGAAGTGACATCAGTTTTGCAAACAACTCCATCAACCCAAGAGATAACTCTTAAGCCGAAGAGTGGTTTGTAGTTTGACGCGCGTAGTTCACACGCCACACACACATAGGATTTTAGCAGCTTTGTGCACTTAATTTCCTTTCTTTGAAGATTTCTGAACTTGTCTCTTCTTCATTTTTATGTTCTCCAATGGGACGTAGCGGCTCTTACTATGACAATTTTCAGCGTTATGGAAGGCGCGATTCCTATGATCCCAAGCGGTATCTTTCTGCCCCGAGGGAAACTGATGAAGAAAGAGCCGCAAGAAAAGCTCACGAGAGGCAGGCTTATGAAGAGCGTTATGGGAGAAGGGATGAACGACATGATTCTTCCTAGAGAGGTGACGATTCTCACAAAAGAAAATCTCATGATGACAAAGGGAAAAGTCACATCGCTGAAGATCCAAGTAAACGGCCAAGCTTAGTGAAAGGCCGGAGTCTGCAATTTTTGAAAAGCCAGCTGCTCCCATCTCTTTGGAAATCCTTTCCTGCTCGTCTGCCCTTCAAAGAGCTGATATTCAAACGATCATCAGTAGGCCTTCGTATCAAGTTGGACAGGGTCCGGCTACTCTTCAAAGCCAGTTTCCGCACTGGTGCTTAAAAGGAGTGCATTTTGATCTTGATTTGGTCCCAATCGACAAGAAAGCTATGTTGCGAAATCTTGATGCTGTCAAACTCAATATTGAGAGAATGTCTGGTTGGCAAAAACTTGTTGACGAGCTTCAAAGAGTAAACCGCGCAAATCTCGAAGCCATGCTAACAATGGAAAACGATAAATCCGAGTGGCAGAAAACTCTCGACCAGCATGATGCAGAGATGAAGAGCATCGGCGCTTACAATGAGAAGCTTGAAGCGGAAATTGAAAAACTCAAAGAAGAGCTTGCCACTTCTTCCACTTCTTATTCTCAAAAAGAAGAAGCGCTTCAAAAACAGGTGAGAGATGATCATGCCGGGAAAAGAGATGCTGAGACTAAATTTAAAGCGCAGCAAAAAATTGTAGAAAGCTACCGAACTGACGTTGCTCAGTTGCGAGAAAAAACCAGCTCTCAGGACATGGAAATTGCAATGTTAAAAGCTCGACTTTCTAAAGTTGAAAAAGAGCTTGATGAAGCTATCACCGGCAAAGCAGCAGCCGAAGAATCTCATAAAGCGACCAAGGCCAACATCAGCTCTACCTTATTCGAGTTTTATATACATTGTGTCTTGGGGCGCGGTAGCCTTTCGTTTTTGGGCCCGAAATACAAGGTTACCTTGGCCGAAGTGTGGGAAGCCACATTTGATATGCTTGGAGGCGCTGGATATGCTGAAGCAGATCTTGAGGCACACTATCTGGATGATGATGCATGTGCCGCCCTTGCCAAGGGGAAGGAGCAACTTGCTAAACAGCGAGCCGGAACAGCGGAAGGAGAACCTTTAGGGAAGGCACATTCGACTGACCCGACTCTTCCTTCGATTTCGGCCGACATTGATATCATTGGCTCCAGTTCCCATTCCTCGCCTCCTGCCAAAGCTGACATTGAAATTGTAACTGCTCATACTAGAGATGAGGCTCAAGAAAGCACTGAAGCACAAGGCTTTGAAGTTGATGTTATAAAGCCAACTTCTCCAGGTAACTTCAACGCTGATTTAGCTCAAGTGGATTACTTGTTCACTTCACATGAACTTGATGAACTTTTTGATTATTACTTAAGTCTTGATGCGCCACTATATCCTCTCTTTGCGGGGAATACTAACTTTAACTTCTCTTCTTCTGTAGTGAAAATGGCAAGTGCCACGCAGACTCCTCCTCTTCCGGCTGTTCCACCTCCGTCTCTTCAAATTACTTCTCCTTCTGCTTCTCAACCGGGGTCGCAAGAAGAATTGATAGAAGCTCTTCAAGGCTTGGACGATCCGGCTGCTTCGCAAGAGCAGAAGGCTGAGGAACTTGAAGAGGGTGAAAAGACTCCGGAGCAATTTCATGAGGACACAAAACTGTCTGCAGTTATCACTCCGGGCAGCGAGTCTTCTTCGAGGAAGAAGGGGAAGCGTGCAATTTCAAAGAGGAGAAGGAAAAGCACTTCTGCTGGCGAAGAGAAGGCGGAAGTAAACCCAGCTGCACCTCTACCTCCTTCTTCCCCGACTCATTCAGGCCGGCTCCCAAAGTTAACCATTAGGCCAGGCGAGGGCTCTAAAGGTGGCGGGAAGAAGAAGTAATGAGTCTCACTCTACTCTTCTTGTTTTGCTTTTTTCTTGTACATAAAGGCTTGTATTGACCGGGATTTGTGCGGGCACCGGTCCCCGCTCTTTTGAAACATGCACCTGTGTAAAAAAATTTATAGTATGGAATGAAATGATTCTTTTTACTTGTACAATCTTTGACTGTATTTGTGAATGCATTTATTCCTTATTTACGCACAAGTTTCTTCACTGTGATATTATAATAAGTTTGTGGTATGTCGCTTGAGCGTTGCTTTTATTAATGTAGCTATATTATATTGTATTGCCCCCATACCATGGCTTATTGAAATTTCTTTCATTTGATAAAACTTTGGAGAACAGTTCTTCCCTTTCGAGAAGACTTGTACTCTTTAGTTGGAGAACAAAACTTCTGTTTCGAGAAGGTTTGCACTCTTAAGTTGGAGAACACTTCTTCCATTTCGAGAAGGCTCGCCCTCTTTCTTTAGAGAATAATTTTTTCATTTTGAGGAAATGTTACTCTGCTTTAGTAGTGTGTGCCTTGTATTGGAGAATTCTTTTCTCTCTTTTGTTTGAAAAAGTTTTTATACTTCACTTTCGGAGATAGTCACTTTTATTTTTTGACAAGTGGATTCTCCTACGCAGTGAAGTGAGTTTCCAAAGAAGGCTTTGAATTAACACTACAACTTCTGGGGAAGAATATCTTCAAGATGGAGAAATTGATTTTCCCTTGAGAGTTGTAGTGTGCCTTCGAAGAGGACTTTCTTCTTTTCTTTTTTATTCTTGTTGTGCCTCGTTGGAGGGCTTTTTTGTTTCGTTCACTTGAAAGTGCTTTCCTTGGGACGTGCCTCCGAAGAGGTCTTGTGCCTCCAAAGAGGTATTGTGCCTTCGAAGAGGTCTTATGCCTCCAAAGAGGTCTTGTGGTGCCTCGGGACAGGTCTTCTGCCTCCGAAGAGGACAGGTGTGTGCCTTTGGTGAAGGCGAGTGCCTCCGAAGAGGTCTTGTGGTGCCTCAGGAGAGGTCTTGTGTCTCCGAAGAGGTCTTGTGCCTCCGAAGAGGTCTTTATTTGATTTCCTGGAAGTTACTCTCTTATGGTTGAATGGATTCATGGGGCAGACGCAAGTTACCTAATTGGATGTCCGTTTGCACAAACAATTGCAACTAGTTAACAAGGGCCCTCGGTGATTCCACCAATCTTTTTTGGTTGAGTAGAGAACTTTCTTCTTTCGGCGTGCCTCATTAGATGTCTTTTATCCTCTGACGAGTTGTGCCTCTGAAGAGGGCTTGTGCCTCCGAAGAGGTCTTTTGCCTCCAAAGAGGTCTTTATCCTCCGAAGAGTTGTGCCTTCGAAGAGGGCTTGTGCCTCCGAAGAGGTCTTTTGCCTCCGAAGAGGTCTTTGGGGTGGTTGGCTCGCCATGACGGTTGCGTCTCACGGTTAAGTGGATCCATGGGGCAGACGCAAGCTATCCAACCGGATGTTCGTTTGCACAAACAATCGCAATCAGCTAGCAAGGGTCTGGTGCCTTTGCTTTGGGAAGGTACCCCTCCGGTGGTTCCACCAACCTTTTTATTGAGAGGCAGGACTACTTTTTGGCTGTTTCCTGTCTACTCGCCCACGTCTGTTCATCATTTGCTCATTAACGATTTCTTGTTATCATTTTCCAAACACATGTTCCTTTCTTTCGCAAGTTGTTTGTCTTATCCAAAGAAGTGTACTTCATTGTTAAGCGAGTCCGACGGAATCATTAACTGTTTGCATGAAGCACTCCTTATATAGGATTTGGAATCTGGAATTTTTGTGGCTTGACATTTGTTTATTGAGTGATTTCAGGGATCGCTTGGCCTTGTGATGGGTAAGCTTTGTTTTAGGGGCCTGCAATGTTAAATCAACATTTTAGCAATACATTTAAAGTATTTACACATCGAGACAAAACAGGCATTTTATAATAGTAGAGAACACAAGATTAATAGTGGTTTGGCCAAGAACTGGGCATACATCCACTTTATAGTTCTTATTATTCATTTGCACTCAGTTTTACAATATCTTGCAATACAAGAATCATACATCCATAATCATTTTAAAAATTTAAGCAAAGCTTTTAAGTAAAATATGGAAGCAAGTGATTGCTGTTCCAAGCTCTTAGAATTGGATCTCCTTCGACAGTTGTCAGTTTGAAAGTGCCATCAAGAAGTTTTTTTCCTATGACATATGACCCTTCCCAATTTGGTGCAAACACTCCTATTGCTGTCATGATCCTTTTCAAGACTAGATCCCCAATCTCGAAGCTGCGTTAGCGAACTTCGGAATTGAAGTGCCTGGCAATCCTTTGCTGATAACCTGCAATTCTGAGCTGAGCCTCTTCCCTTTTTTCATCAAGGAAGTCAATTGCTTCAAGTTGCAACTCTTCATTTTCAGCTTGGTTGAAATGAATTCTTCTGTGTGAAGGGACTTCTATTTCCACCGGAATCATTGCTTCTGATCCATATGCTAATGAAAATGGAGTATGCCCAGTCGCAGTTTTGTGGGTAGTTCTGTATGCCCATAGTGCTAGTGGCAGCTTATCGACCCAACACCTTTTTCTTTTTCCAACTGTTTTTTGATGGTTGACTTGATAATTTTGTTTACTGCTTCCACTTGCCCATTTGCCTGTAGATAAGCCACTGTTGAGAAGCTTTTTTGATCTTGAATCGCTTGCAAAAATCCTAGAACTCTTCGCTTTCGAATTGGGTACCATTGTCTGTGATTATCTTTTGAGGTACACCATACCTGCAAATGATATTCTTAGTCACAAAGTTTATCATCTTTTTAGAGGTAATAGTAGCTAATGGTTCAAATTCAGCCCATTTAGTGAAATAATCAATAGCAACAATAACATATCTGATTCTGGACTTGGCGGTTGGCAAAGGCCCGATGAGATATATTCCCCAAATAGCAAATAGCCATGGACTGACCATCTGCGTTAGCTCGGTGGAAGGTGCTCTTGGGATTTTCTTCAAATCTCTGGCATCGGTCCCACTTTCGGGCGAAGCTAGTAGCATCACGGTTAATGTCTGGCCAAAAATACCCATAGCGGAGAACTTTCTTTGCTAGAGTTTGACCGCCTGAATGATCCCCACACCCTCCTCCGTGCACTTCAGCTAAAATTGTCTTAGCCTCTTCCTTGGTTACACATCGGAGTAATGGCATTGAGAATCCTCGTCTGTACAACGAACCGTCTTGAATTACATATCTTGAGGCTTTCCTTAACAGCTTCTGATGCTCCTTTGAATTTTCTGGAAGGGAGCCGTTAAGAAGATATTCCTTGATTGGAGTCATCCACGACTCCTTCTCTTGAGAAACAGTCATGATCCAGTCAATCTCCATCTCATCAGTACTTGGGGCTGACAAGACTTCTACTGGAACCAATCCCAGTAATTGAGCCTCGCCAGTGCTTGAATACTTTGCGAGAGAATCTGCCTTCATGTTCTTTTCTCAGGGTACATGACTTATCGTGTAATGATCGAAACATTGAGAAGTTCTCAGGCCTTTGACAAGTAAGCAGGCCGATTTCCTCCTTTAGTTTGGAACTCTGTCTTGACTTGGCATACAATAAGCTGTGAATCACTGAAGATCTGCAACACTTTGATATTTAGTTCTTTAGCAATCTTCAAGCCGGCAATAAGAGCTTCATATTCTGCTTCATTATTTGTCGAAGGAAATTCCAATCTTAATGCGTAGCACAATGATCGCCCTTCGGGTTTTCAAGCACAACCCCGGCTCCAGAACAATAGTCGTTTCTTGCACCATCAACATATAATTCCCATCGGGTTGGGATGTCATCTGTAACTTCTTCTCGTTGTCACCTTTATCTGTGTATTCTGAAATGAAATCTGCTAAAGCTTGTCCATTGATTGCTCTTCAGGGATGGTAAGTGATATCATATTGGCTGAGTTCAATATTCCACTTCAGAAGACGACACGAAGTCTCAGGGCGAAACAGGACTTGCTTTAGAGGCTGGTCAGTGAGAACTTTGATAGGATGAGCTTGAAAATATGGCCTCAACTTTATGGAAGCTATCGGTAGGCAATAGACGAGCATTTCTAACTTTGAATAATTCATCTCTGCCCAGTAAATCTCTTGCTGATGTAGTAGACTGGACACTGAACTTTTGCATCTTTCCATACTAATGTTGCACTGAGAGCATGAGACGAAACTGCTAAATATATGAAAAGATCTTCACCGTTGTCGGGCTTAGAAAGTATTGGAGGCGCTTCCATGTGACAAATTAGTTCATCGAAAGCTTTCTGGCATTCCAGAGTCCATTCAAAGTTTTTCCTTCCTTTCTTTAGAGCGTCAAAGAATGGAACATTTATCCATGGCCTTGGAAATAAACCGACTCAAAGCAGCAACTTTCCCATTGAGGCTCTGCAATTCCTTCTTTGTCCTAGGGGCTTTGACTTCTCTCAGAGCAGTAATTTGAGCAGGATTAGCTTCAATGCCCCTAGCACTCACGATGAAACCCAAAAATTACCCGGACTCTACCCCGAATGAACATTTCAAAGTATTATGCTTCATTCCATACTTCCGGAGGACTGCGAACATTTCTGCCAAGTGATCCATATGGTCCACTGCCCTCTTTGATTTCACCAACATATCATCAACGTAAGCTTCCATAGTTTTGCCAATCTGTGGCTTGAACATAGCATTAACAAGTCTTTGGTAAGTTTCCCCCGCATTCTTCAGTCCAAAGGGCATGACTCTGTAGTAGTAAAGACCGACATCGGTTATGAAGCTCATGTCCTCCTGATCTAGCTCATGCATCATGATTTGGTTATATCCAGAGTAAGCATCCATGAAAGACAACAATTAATGCCCGGCTGTTCCATCCACCAACTGATCAATCCTGGGTAACGGGAAGCAGTCTTTAGGGGCAGGCTTTGTTTAAATCTGAAAAGTCGATGCAAACTCTCCACTTTCCATTTTCTTTTTTAACCAGCAACGGATTAGAAACCCAATTTGGATAAGTGGACTCCCTAATGAAACCATTCTCCATGAACCGATCTACTTCTTCCTTTAATGCTGCTGACCTTTCTGGACCTTGGGTTCTTCTTTTCTGTTTCACAGGTGTAAATTTCGGATCAATATTCAAAGTGTGTACCACAATTTCTGGAGATATCCCACACATATCAGCATGACTCCAAGTGAATACATCCAGATTTGCTTTCAAGAATGATATCAAAATATTTTAAACCGTCACACTAAGTTGAGAACCCGCATTCAGCACTTTGTTTGGATCTTTCGGGTCAACAGGTACTGGCACCGTTACTTCCACTAGCACCACTCTATTCTCCCCTGCACTGGCTCTTCTGGGATCCATTTCTTTTCATGCACCACTATGCTCGCTAGTGCAGGGTCCACCAAATAGTTGCTACAAGGTTGGTTCTTTGATGCGGAGTGGAGCCGCCGCATCCTTTCCCGTCTCTCTCTTCCTTGCTTCCCGCAACTCTATCAGATAACATTCTCGCCCACCATTCTGATCCCATTTAATAACACCGATGCCGTTATCTGTGGGGAACTTCATAGTAACGCACCACGGAGCGAGAATTGCCTTGAATGCTGCAAGAGTTGGCCGGCCTAGGAAGGCATTGTAAGCAGAAAATCCGTCAACAATCACAAAAGTCTGCTTTCGAACCACCTTTTTCTGCCCCTCTCCAAGTTCAACAAATAAGTCAATAGCTCCAATTGGCTGCTTTGGCTCGCTAGTAAACCCAACAATCTGCTGCGATGAATCTTGAACATCAGCCATCGGAATCTTCATTTGATCGAATGTCTTTTTGAAGAGGATATTGCAAAAGGCGCCGCAATCAACAAGCACCCTTCTTACAATAGTAGGCCCGATGCCTACAGAGATGACCAAGGGATCCATGGTAGGAGCTTCAACACACTTAGAGTCCCCGGGGTGAAAGCAATATCATCATTAAAAGTTCTTTGCTGCTTCAAAGGTGCAGCGTCTTCCAACACAAAAACATTCTCTTCTGCTGGGTATATTTCAAAGCATGAGCATATCTTACCATCTCGCCCCAGCTTCTGCCTGCCGGGTGGGGACCTCCCGTGATTACATTAATAACAGGCCTTTTTGATTCATGTGCAGTAGTCCTCTCACCCGAGCTAGATGGATGAGCACGGCGTTGCTGGCCCTCAGTAGATGAAGTTGGGTTATTCCTATTTTTCTTAACATATTGCTGCAGCTTGTTTTCTCTCAGCAGTTCTTCAATCAAACTTTTCAAATGGCGACGTTCGTTAGTATCATGAACGGGTTGATTATAAAACTGACAAAATCTCCCACTTTGAACAGCCTTTTTCCCGACTCTCAACTCAGGTGGTTTAGGATATTCCACGGCATCTTTAGTAGCGAAAAAGATATTCTCCGGAGTATCAGTCAAAGGAGTGAAATCTGAAGGCTTTGAGAAGTGAGGTCTCTTCACATCCTTCTGCTTCTTCCCACTGTTATTCTCCCTCTTCTGACTTTCGAATTCCTTTTTGGTAGGAGCAACAGTGTTATTCTTAACCTCTGTCAATGCCACTTTCGCCGAAGGAAGAAGGCTTTCCAAGCGCATGAACTCGTCGGCTTTCTTGTAGAATTTCTCAAGCGATTTCGGTTCCTTCATCTTCAACCATTTCCCAAACTCACACGATTTGTCGATGGCCCTCATTAGGTAGGTCAAAACCATTCGTGGATCTGCATTGTCGACTTCAGCCAAGGCTATGTTGAAGCGGTTTAAGAAAGATCTAATTGATTCTTCGAGATTCTGTTCCAGGCTGGACAATTACATTATGTCCTTCGCCTTTGAAGCATACAACCTGAATTGTTCTTTAAACATCCGAGTTAAATCGGAGAACTGGACTACAGATCGGATCGGTAGCTTTGTAAACCAGAGTAGAGCCACTTCTTCCAAGTATAACGAAAAGTACCGGCATTTGATCTCATACGATGCTCTGGCACCAGTCATGTGCCATTCATACTTATATAGGAATTGGTTAGGGTCGATTGTTCCCTTATAAGCCGGAATGGTGGGAGGAACAAACTTGCTTGGGAACTCTGCCTTCAGAATCCTTTCGGTGAACGGAGTTTTGCTTGGAGCGAACCCCCACTCTTTTTGATCTTCTTCTCTTTGCATACTTTCTTTCATAATCTGTCGAACCATACCCGAAAGGTATTCCTCATCGTTTAAAGGCTCTACGGGACAAACTTCAGCCATTTTCTCGGAAGTTTGCCTTGACAAACGTTCGCGGAGAGTCGGCTGTGGCCTTGATCCTCCAGCCTGGGGAGGTGCCTCTTCAGCGGGGCTAGCAGCCTTTTGAGGAATATTTCTCTCTTCAGGATTATGAACATGATCGGCAAAGTTTTCTTCATTATTCACCGGTTGACGGTTAGCTCCTAGCAAAACATTCAACCTATCAAGCATTAAGGTGTTCTGGCTTCCATTTGCTGATATAGCTCAGACACTGCAGCATCCAACTCTGCCCGTGTAATTCTAGCACTTGGAGCTGCATGACTTGATGAAGGAGAAGTGGCAGTATTTTCATGAGCATTACCGGGTCTAGTAGATCAGCGCTTTCTTCCAGGAGCCATGATCTCTGATAGACTTCTGGTTTTGAGAGAGATTCTTTCAACAAACTTTTGCGAAGTAATGATGAAAACACACTGAGTTCGATGTTCTCAGTGAAAGCACCAAAAATATTAATGCTAAAATTGAACGCTTACACCCCGGTGTAGGTAGAGATAAAGTGAAAGCACCACCAGTCAATACGGAAATTAGAAGTAAGTAGAGAAGTCACAGAAAAAAAAGTAAAGAGACAACAGTTTTATAGTGGTTCGGCTTCAAGTTAAGCCTGCGTCCACTTTAATCTCCTTTATTTCTGATTCAATTACAACTTATACAACAATCTCCGATTACAACACCACTCAGACAAATAGCTAGAACTTCAATGTAGGAGAATTCTTCAAATTCATGTTGAATGTATTAGATCTCTTCTTGAAGTTCGTTGAAGTGTCTTTTGTGTTTGAAGTGTCGGATGAGTCGAGAAATTAGCAGAGTATAGGCATTCCTGAAATGAGCCAAAAAGTAGTTTCTCAGTTGGAGTAGGTGGAGTATTTATATGGAAAATCCGGGCATAGTCGTAGGTCGCGAACGACCTAAGGGTAGGTCGTAGGTCGCTAGCGACCTAAGGGATACAAGATACGGCTTATCCTTGTTGCACTTGGTCAATCTGAGCGGGTTAGTAGGTCGTAGCGACTTAGGGAGAAGTGGCATAGGAAGTTGCGGCATAAGGAATTGTCTTGGTTTATTTAGGTCGCTAGGTCGCTTGGACGCTAGGTCGCTTGGACGCTAGGTCGCTTGGACGCTAGGTCGCTAGGTCGTTAATCTGTCGAATCTTTGGAGTCTTTTAGGTCGTTAAGTTGTTATGTCTTTCTCTTGCAATGTATTGTTAGGTCGTCATATACCTAGGTCGCTTACCATATTAGGTCGTTAGGTCGCTTACTATATTAGGTCGTTAGGTCGCTTACCATATTAGGTCATTAGGTCGCTTACTATATTAGGTCGTTAGGTCGTGAAACAGAACGATATTAACAGGGATTGAGCTAGGAGTTTTGGAGCTTTGTCTTTGGAGCTTTTGGATCAGAGTTGTAGTATTGGATATCTGTGAAGACTTGTCTCATATTGTATCATGTTCCGTTGTATTCTGTGTTGTATATTCTCTGATGATGTTGATTTCATTGTATCAAATTGATGTATCGGATATTGTATTCATGTTATATCAGTGATATCATCTTTTATTTCCGTTGTGTTATTTATCATCTAATGGGTGTTGCAAGCTCCCGCGATACGAATTTGATGTTGTTTGTCAGACATCAAGTTCGGGTCGTGACAGATATTTAACCTATGTGGTTACTGCAAATACATTACTTTGTGGTTGTTGGTATCGAGCGCTCGGATAAAGGTTGGTTACGACGGGGATGGAATATCTTAGGTAATACTCCCAAGAAGGGGGTACACTGGCCTTGTGTTCGCAGAGAACTGAGGGATGGTTCTCGGGGCGTCCCTCCAGAGGCGTTCTCATGTGGCAATAGGAAGTTCCTTAGCCTGACCATTTGTTGGAAATCCAATCATCCAATATCCGCCTTGTATGGTTTTAGTTGTAGAACCCGCTATCTAATATGATAGCTATAGTAGGCGTACTATAATGGTACGTATGCCGGCTAAGATTAATATTATACTTTCGAAAATGTTTTCTACACTATGCACTAATAATAATATCAAAGAGTTTTCTCGTATAAAGCATATTTGACTATCATAAGGAGAAATCTCCCTCAAGTGTGCGATTGCATTGTGTGTGTGCCGGGAGTCCTTATGGTAATTTCATTTCCCAAAAAGCATTACGGATTTCAATTTAAATTCTTTTTTTGTTGTTAAAAGATAAAATGTTTTTGTTTGCTCATACCAATCCCATGACTGACCCAGAATTTATTGTTCCCTTCCTAAACTCTGGGTGCCCACAATTTTCCACACGGGCAGTCTAGAGTTGGGTTTTTCAGATAGTAGATTTCGAGCTAGTAGCTATCAGCTTTCTCTTTGGTATTCTTTGGAGATTTTGGATATTGAAGTCTTTTGTTAGGACGGCTGACCTTGCTTAGCTTGGTACAACTTGATGGTGGTTCTCGCTTATTGAATTGGAGATCTTTGGAGTTATCTCTTTTGCTATTTGTTTTCCGCTGTTGTTTATTGTCTCTGATATTTTTGTATCATTTTGATATCATTGTTGTATATCATTGGATATTGTATTCATTGGAGTTGTATATTGATATTCATTTCTTTCTTTCGCTGTGTTGTTGTCTTAATGTGTCATAGGCTCCGGCGAACCAGGTTCGATGTTTGGATCTGCGGCATTGGAATATGAGTGTCGTATTCGGTGCCGATTTTCGAACGCTGAGTCCAGGTCATTACAGTGGTATCAGAGCTGAAGGTTAGAACTTTAGATCAGGAGTATAACACATTAAGTACGCATTAGAGATAGGGTGAAGTATACCCTAGAATGAGTATATCCCTAAGATATCCATTCAAATGCCTCAGTAAATTGTCTTACTATCCACTAATAGTGAGTATGTGTTCAAGAAGAGTACGAGATAGGGGACAGGGGAGTACCACTTCAAATGGTCAGTACCCTGCAATAGCAGAAACAACTTTCTCTATCAATCTCCTTTGATTTGTCTTTTCCATTCTTTGATGATTCCTGGCAGCTCCAGGAAGAAGCTTTGATATATTTGCATGAGACATAAACTCCAGATGGGTCAGAATTGTTTGTTTGGATGAATTGTTTGCTTTGGTTGCTATGGTTGATTGGTATATTTTGGTTGTTTAAACTAAATTTTTTGGATTGCATCCATATATCCTTTTATTCTGTTGGGTCCAGGTATATTCTACGAGTGGTTAGTTATCTTTCAAACTAACCAATGCCCCGGTATATTCGTAGATCTGGTGACCTGAATGTCTTGTCTTGAATGAGTTCGTTCTCATAATTATTAGTGATATTCTAATTTGGTAAGCCAAATGCAGAATAGATACCCAGTTTGATTTGGAAACTGTCTCTCTGTCTTTATGTATCCGTCCTTGGTTGTCTCCCTACTTTCAAATTTCGAGGATGAAATTTTCTAAGGGGGGAATCTGTAACATTCCCGAATTTTGAACAAGTTATTTTGACAGTTAATTTAATTTTTGGAATCAAATTGTGAATAAATGTGAATTTTTCCAAATTTAATCAGATATTTGTATATACAATTTATTTTAAATTGAATAATGAGATTGAAATTAGAGAATAAATATCTTAGGAAATAAATTGGATTTAAACGCTATATTTTTAAAGATAATAAGAAATTGTTTTCTAAATTTAAATATATATAATATGTAGGTATATGACTAGAATTGTAAATATAATATGATGTTAAACAAGGTTAAATAAAAGATTTAAAATGCTTTTTTCTTATATACTTGAAAATAAATAAGAAAACATGAAAGCATGATTTGTAAATAAAAACAAAATAAGGTTTAAAAACAAAATGTATAAATTGATTTAGAAGTAATGGTTTAAAAGCACTTAAAAATAAGGACTACATACATGTAAAACTTTAAAACATAAGAGATATGTCAGTTTATAAATTTTAAATATGAGAAGGGTTTAAACTATAAATTAAAAATTAATTTGAATAAAGGTCTCAAACATAAATTTCCTTATTTTTAACAAATGTAAACTATATGACATAAAAATTTACAAGTGTTAAATCTATATAACTTAAAAATTAACCAGTTCAAACTAGAGTATTATCTTCATTCTTAACAATTAAAAGAAAATAGCCTGCTCATTATTCTTTTCAACCTTCTATTTGAAATTTTTCTTTCATCTTCAAAGAAATCAAAATAATGAAAACCATTAAGATACAGATCAAATGAGCAAACCTGGAAAGAATTTCAAAATCTGAAACAAATCAGAAAAACAGAAAATAGAATCACACAATTTTCAAGCTTAGACCAAATTCAAATCTGAAAGCAAGTTCAAGCATGTAGAATAAAATCTGCAACCTGATCAAGCATGAAAGTTCAGGCTTAAATCTGAAGTATGTAAGCATCAAGTTCAACCAGAAGATCAAATAACTTCAAATAGTTCAAGTTTCAAGTCTCTGTTGCTTCTCTGCTCTGTGCATAGCCAGGTGAGCAAACCTTTAAATTAAAAGTTTAAGCAGATGACTAATGGTTGCTTATGAGATCTCTATGATGATGATGCATGCATGTGTGTTTAAATAAGTGTATACTTTTGTGTATATGACTTTATTCATTTGTGCATGTCTGTTATATTCAAGTTCTTCTATATTTTATATTACAGAACTTGAATTTAATTCAAATTTCATTTTCTTCCCCTTTGATCTCTAATAGGCCTCAGTTTTCAAAAAACAAAATTAGTTTGTTTAAGCATGAACTTGGATGTTCAAATTATTTAAACATGTTTATATATAAAAAGCATCTAAAAATCAAGATTTACAGTAAAAAAATATAAACATGTTAAAAAATAAAGTGTTTCAATTCTCTTATTCAGGGATATAACTTGAATCGGCCTGGGTAAACATGAATTTTAGGATGAAAATTATGATTTATAGATTAGTATTGAATGAGAATTTGTTAAATAAGTGGAATTTAGTTTCTGGTCGATTTCTGATGATCACAAGATCTATAGTGATTGGGATCTTGGGTGGAGGTAGAGGAAGATCTGGGGGTACGTCAAAAATGTCAGGTGGGGTCCCTGATCACTGTGCCGACGGTGGCGTGGCGATCTAGGTTCGAAACCTAGTTTTGGGTCAAGCTAGAATTTGAGTCCGTGCTTCTCCTCTGGTTGATCGTGTTGCTCGAGTTTGGGAGGAAAGTAGCGTGGAAGGCCTGTGAGTGTGTGGCCATGGTTGCACGCCATCTGGTGATCGGAGACGTTGGGTTTAGGGAATTTTCTGATGATGGTTGGTTTCTTGTTCATCTGCATTGCTCGATTCTATTCGAAAGCTTGTAAGTGTGGTTTGATGTTTGGAATTAGCGGCAGCATCGAAGGTCGACGTGCTGGAAGGATGATCGGAGGCCGGAAGTGGCTCTGCTGGTGGTACACGTGCACAGTTGCATATATGTACCTGGTTGGTCGAAATAATTGGGGAAGAAGTAAGGTCTCGGGGTTGTCTCGAAGTCATGTAATGAATGTCCCGGGAAAACAAAGGACGTGGATAACTCGGGATTTGTCTCGAATGTTTTGTGAGGATGCCTTGGGTTTTTCTGTAGAGGTTTAAAAATCAAAATGCAGTGTTGAAGTTTTAAAGGTAAAGTAAGTTTTAAGATTGAGTTTTAAAATATATTAAAGTAAATAAGTTTTTAAATATAAAAAGTTTTCAAATCAAAATTTGAAATTATTTTTAAAGAAAACAATTTCCAAAGATTTGATTTTAAGTTAAAATATGTTTAAAATTGTTTGGGTGTTGATTAATTATATTGGGATAATTATTTAAAAATACTCTTAAATGTTTCAAATAGAATTTGATGACGTGATTAAGTAAGTGATTAAGATAAGTAGTTTATCTTAAGATTAGTTAAGGCCTTAGATAATTAAAGATTAATTAAATAGTAGTTAAAGGTAATTAATTAATTAAAAGATAATTACTTAATTAGAAGTAATTAATTTATGATTAATGATTTATTTATCTGGTGATAATTAATTTGTGATTTATCAATGAGTGTGATTCGGATAATCACTTATTGAAATTAATTAAGGATAATGATTAAATGGTTAATTAATTAAGAAAGAACGATAATTAATTGAGGAGTAATTAATTAATGAAATTAATTAATTAAAAGATAATTAGAGGTTAATTATCTAATGATTAAAGGTTAATTATTGAATAATTAATGGTTGTTTAATTTATTAATTAAGGTTGATTAATTAATGAAGGATTAATTAATTTATTAATTAAAGTTAATTAATAGATGATTAAAGGATAATTAATCAAAATGGTTTGTAATTAATTAATTAACCTGGATTTGTGATTAATCTGGTTTCAATTAATCAGATGATTTGTTAACCTTATTTATGAACGTTTAGATTGTATAGAATGTTTTGAATTGTTTGATATCTCTACTGTGTAATGCTTTGTGATATGAAGTGTTTTAATTCAAGCTGTGATAAATGTAATGTATTTTATCTGTAATAAATGTATATTATCTATCTGTGATGCTGTGTATATAGATAAGCGTTATAGGATTATACCGCTTATCGATATTTATATGATTAAATCTGTGATGATTGATGATGTTGCACAATTATATGAAACCCATGGACCACACTATACACACAAAAATATGGATTTCACGAGGAAATCGGTTAAATCACAGATATTTGAATTTAAAATGGTTTTTAAAAAGTCGAGTTTTAAATCTAAATGGTTTGGATATGGATTGGGTTTAAAGTGAAAAGTTTTAGAAAGGAATTTCAAAGATAAAAGTTATTTTTGAATAACTTGAATTAGTTTTGAAATTTGATTTAAAATTTGAATCCAAAATTTGAAATTGAATTCTATATTTGGTATTTTTGACGTAAATAGGTTATACAAGCTATAAATGTGTTTATATGGGTTTTTAATCCATTTAAAAACTATGGTTTTGAGAATTTGAATTTAACCCAAGTTTATAAGTGAAAGGCCTTAACTCGTGCAAATATAATCGGGTTTTTTCCGAAACGGAAACAAGTGGTTAAAAATAATAATAGCTTTTATATAAGGAAAGAATTTCCAAATTATGATGAAAAGATTTCAAGTTTGAAATAGAATGGCTTTGAATGCTGTAATTGAATCTTTGTGAAAGATAGTTGAACCCTATTTTGAAATTGAAGAGGATTTTAAATGGTGTATCTTTTATGTATAAAAGATTGAAACGGGAATTGTTTTGAAAGTTATGAATGAATCTTTGAAAATTGTTTTGAAAGCTATGAAAAGAGTCTTTGATTTAAAGACCGGATGAGTTAATCCAATTTGAAATGGAATTGTTTTGAAAGGCTATGAATAAATCTTTGTCAAAGATTGGTGAACCTTGTTTTAAATTGAAAAGGCTCTTCAAAGTGAATCTTTGTTTAAAAGATTTAATTGTGGAAATTGTGTAAACCATTGAAGGTTTTTGAAATGAATCTTTTTGTTTAAAAGATTGGGAATGGTAATTTGTTTTAACCATTTGAATGTAAGGTTTTAGGCTTTAAGCTGTGATTTAACTGAAATCCCAATATCCATATGTTTTTAAATATTGCGCTCATTATTCGGTTTAGTCGGAAGAGGACCTTGTGTCATATAACCTATTTCGAATAATGATACGTCGTTATAGCATTTATAGACCGGTGGTGAAGACCGAGTATTTGCGAGAACGATAGAATGACCTATCGATTGTCTCTACACTGAGTAGCTACGGTATAGAGATTCCCTAAGTGATGGGAAGTCCCATCGGGATTGTGAATACCCGGATTGCAAGGGCTTCTTTGGAAGTGCCTTCGGTTCCGTTCGATCCCAGAACAGACTTGTATGGATGTGTTTCTGAAGTTACACTTTGAGATGTAAAGCTGGTTTCTATCAAATATATTTCTGTTTGGTGGCGGTGATTTATTCTCTTAGCTTAACACCCTTTTCTGAGATGTACGAGCTCAGAGGTTATGTAGTTGATGGTCACTACTGATACATTCCCAATTTGATAATGTGGCATACGAAGTGCTGTTGATCATTTGTTGATCAAAGCAAGGCTTTGTGAAAAGCATAGCTTTGTGGACGAGACAGCATCAGTACCTCACACCCCGGAAATGGTCGAAACAGGAAAGATGCAGCAAGGTTTCAGGGGTCGCACCCCTAGGGTATGTCCATTTCTTCTGGATAGAGGTGATATCATGGTATGGATCTCAGATATTTAACCTATGTGGTTACCGCAATTACATTACTTTGTGGTTGTTGGTATCGAGCGCTCGATAAAGGTTGGTTACGACCGGGGATGGAATATCTTAGGTAATACTCCTGGGAAGGGGGTACACCGGCCTTATGTTGGCAGAGAACTGAGGGATGGCTCTCGGGCATCCCTCCAGAGGCGTTCCCATGTGGCAATAGGAAGTTCCTTAACCTGACCATTTTCTGGAAATCCAATCATCCAATATGCGCCTTATACGGTTTTAGTTGTCAAACCTGCCGTCTAATTTGGTAGTTATAGTAGGCATACTATAATGGTACGTATGCCGTCTAAGATTAATATTATACTTTCGAAAATGTTTTCTACCCTATGCATTAATAATAATATCCAAGAGTTTTCTCGTATAAAGCATATTTGACTATCATAAGGAGAAATCTCCCTCAAGTGTGCGATTGCATTGTGTGTGTGCCGGGAGGCATTATGGAAGTTTCATTTTCCAAAAAGCATTGCGGATTTCAGTTTAAATTCTTTTGTTGTTTCTTAAAAGATAAAATGTTTTTGTTTGTTCATACCAGTCCCATGACTGACCCGGAGTTTATTGCTCCCTTTCTAAACTCTGCGTGCCCACAATTTTCCACACGGGCAGTCTAGAGTTGGGTTTTTCAGATAGTAGATATCGATTTAGCAGCTATCAACTTTCTCTTTGGTATTCTTTGGAGATTTTGGATATTGAAGTCTTTGGTTAGAACGGTGGACCTTGCTTAGCTTGGTACAATTTGATGGTGGTTCTCGCTTATTGGGTTGGAGATCTTTGGAGTTTTGAGCCTTTGCAGTTTGATATTGGAGTTATCTCTTTTGCTATTTGTTTTCCGCTATTGTTTATTGTCTCTGATATTCTCGTATCATTTTGATACAATTGTTGTATATCATCGGATATTGTATTCATTGGAGTTGTATATTGATATTCATTTCTTTCTTTCGCTGTTTTGTTGTACTTAATGTGTTATAGGCTCTGCCGAACCAGATTCGACGTTTGGATCTGCGGCATTGGAATATGAGTGTCGTATTCAGTGCCGATTTTCGAACGCTGAGTCTGGGTCGTTACGTAGGGAATCTCTATATGTATATTTGGCATCATTTTATTATTTTTATTATGATATCGACCTTCTTCTATTCTATAATCAGTATAAATAAGTCAAAATATTTGAGGAAACGAGTATGAGATAGATTCTTTCATCTAACTTTCATTTCGAGAACGAAATGCTTTTAAGTAGGGGAGAATATAACGACCCGTAATTTTGCAACTTTAAAAATGAGAGATTTTTTTATTTTATATTTAAAAAGAGTTTGAAACTTAAATGAATAAGTTATATATAATAAATAATAATAGAGGAATTATATATTATTATGACTACTAAATAAAAATTATAAATTTGAAATTTAGAGCAAAACAGCAGAAGTTAAATTTTGTTAAAAATAAATAAAGGCTTAAATAAATATGTTTAAATATTTATATAAAAAGATAAATCATATTTTAAAACACGTAATAAAGATAATAAAAGTATATTAAAAGAAATAAAAATATGTTAACAATAGTTTTACAAAATTAACCAAATTTTGTCGTATTCTGTCATTTTTACACACATTGTAAAAATTGATATTTTGATATTATTTAAATATGATTTTAAAATATGAATAGACATGTTTTAATTTAGTTAAAATAAGAAAAAAGTTAATTCTAAATTTGGTTTACATAAATGAATAGTTTAATTAAAATGTCAAAATGTGACCGTAAAACAATTTTCGAAAATCAATGTTCTGTCGACTAAAAGTTGTCGCAACTTTGTTGCACCTTTATTTTCTTATATATGGACATATATATTAAAATAGTGTAAGTATTATTTAGTTCACTA
The DNA here is from genome assembly GCA_030765085.1 of Allium cepa. NCBI lineage: Eukaryota > Viridiplantae > Streptophyta > Magnoliopsida > Asparagales > Amaryllidaceae > Allium > Allium cepa. Next base: position 889,420,158 of record CM060939.1, read on the forward strand.
ATCAAGTTTACTTTTACTAAAGAAGTTTTGAAACAATTAGCAAAAGTAAACACAAAACGACAAAACATGTCACATCAAATCCAACCAAATCTTTACTTTTCTTTACTTAAATATTAATTGATTAAGACATAAAGTGGTGATGTGATAAAGTGATGGTAAGTGTTGAAAAAGTAAGATAAAGTAAGGATATTATGGTAATTTTGTAAAGTATTAGTTTTGTAATTCACTACTCCTTACTTTTCCTATAAATACCCATCCATTCTTCTCATTTTTCATGCTTCTCATTCTTCTTCTTCTTCCTTTAAGCTATTTTAATGGATTCTCTCTTTAAGAGAAGTAGGAGGGCTAAAATAGTGGAGTGTTTAAGCACTAATCCACTTGTTACTCTCTTACCTCTTCTTAACTCTCTTCTTCTTCTTCTCTTCTTAAAAATGGCCTTAGGCCATGAGGTTGGGAGTTGATAGGGGAGGACATGAGCAATATGGAAGGGGAATGCTGTGGCCAAGAGCGAGAAATGATGTGGGGGTGGTGGCCGAGCACATGGAAATGGTGGAAGAATGTTTAGGTGGTGGCTTAGTGAAGCATTGAATTAAATGAATGTTGGTAGGAAGTTAAACGTTTTGGTTAGAGGTGAGAAAATTCTCACCGCTTTTAAAATATCGTATTTTGATTTTGCTATAATAATTATCTTAATGACATATGCAAGCGTACACCCTTTTAAATTATTGTTAACGATATTTGGTTATGTTTGTGTTATGTTTGAATAAGTAGCAAGTATTTATGGTTGTGATTATTTATCATGTTAGCTTATGTATGGGCCATAATTATGTTAGGGATAAATGTTAACTCGGTTATGCTCATTTTGATTAAGTATCCCCTTTATTAAAAGACAAATTTTGGTGATATGATATACTTTGGTAAAATAAGTCTCTTTTTAATTCGAATTGAAATTAAAATGGAAATAAAAGAGAATTTTAAATTAGAAGTGGAATTGGTTTTGAAATGGAAGGTTAAATTGAAATTGAAATCGAGATGAATAGTGAAATTGAAATTGAAATCAATTTTGAAAATTGAAATTGAGATTAATGTTGAAATTTAAATTATAATGGAAATTAGATTTGATATCTAAGTTTTAGTTTGGTTTAATTTGAATTTAAAATTGAAATTTAATTGAAATTGGAATTTAAAATTTAACATTAAAATAATAGGAACGAAATAATATTATAATATGAAAATAGTGAAAAAATATTTTAAATACATAAAAAGTGAAAATATTGATTTAAAATGATTTGCATTGATTTTATAAGTAATAAAATTCAAATTGAATAGATTATTTCAAGTATTGAAAATAAGTTAAAACTAGACGCGTCGCGCAATAGTAGTTCGCGATTTCGTATCGAAAAGTTCAAATGAGTGTGTAGAGTGGAATAAAGTTTATAATTCTTTGAGATAAGAAAATTCCAGAATATTGTATCCATACCTTTGAAACAAAGGAAGACATTTAAAATTTCGTTAAGTACATTTTGAATTAAGTCCAATTCAATTTTCTAAAAAAAATCATGCTAGTGTAGTCAAGTGACCATAGCAGGAAATCATTTTAAATAAACGTTATTAATTATGGAAAAATATGGAATAAATTTGATAAATCTATTTAAATAGTTTAGAAAAGATTTGAAATGGTAAATATGAATTTTCAAAGATTAAAAGGTGGTTTAAATCAAATAAGCTTATATAGCACTTTCCGCAGCACTTTTATGCTGCGAATTCTATAACCTTTTGAATATGAGTTTAAACATAACGATTTTTCCTAAAATCAATTATGAATGTTTTTCAAGGAAAAATTAAGCATTTAAAAGATAATTTGGAATCTTTATAATCAATTCTAAAATAAAGTTGATAACTTAGTATGTGGAAACGATTAGTACATTTGTCCCGCCCGTGAAATCTGGGAAAATAAAACAAGATGTTTAACTAAGGTTAGGGATGAAGCAACCAGTACCCTGAACTTATCTGGCCTCCATTTTCTCTTCTTAGGCGAGGGATGGAACAGATCGAAAGGAAAGCCCAGATGCTCTAAAAATATTATATAGTTTTTTTCTAAAATAAAAAAAGATTAGTATTGTCCAAATTTAAGCAATCTCCAAAATGAATGATTTCTATGATCCTATTTACTTAACAAATTTTGCTAAGATGGATTTAGGGTATCGTAAACGATGTCTTAAATAACATTGTTTTTGACCCGTCTAAAAGTTAAGGAATTTGGATCGAGAGTTAAGTGAGAAAAATTGAGATATTATCCAAAGCAAGCGAATGAATTACTTAGAATTATTCGAGGACAAAAAGAAGAGATATTGTAATCATCTAAAAAAATTAAAGTGAAAAGAAACTTAATAAATTCTATATACTCATATTCACTTTATATCGGTGAATGGATTTTGAAAGAACCGAGGTCGGATTTGGGTGATTCCTATCTAAAAACCATTTCGGACCAATTTATGTGTTAGAAAAATGAAGACCAAATAGAGAGAATGAAGAACGAAGGCCGAAATGAAAGGACGACTTGTTGATAATTCTGGTGAGCTCCCAAATACTAAGTAGCAGTGGTGCTTTTATTTCTGAAATTCTTTGGGTTGCAAGGACTTCTCGCTACTAATCCTAGGGTCAATTCCAATTGGTTGTGGTAGCGGAGTACTTTCGATTTCGTTCAATCCTAGAACGAACTTGTATGGATGAATATCTGATAGTGCATTTTCTTAGATTACGTACATTTGTTTTTATAAACATACATCTGTGGTAGCAGAGAAGGCAACTTCTTATAGCTTAACACCCTCCTTAACACGTATGAGCTCAAGGGTTGTATTTTTATAGAAGGCAATTAGTAGTAAACAGAAATGGCAATGTGACATTCAGAGATGTATGGACCATAATTATGTTTCTGTTATGTTTGGATAAGTAGAAATTTTTAATGGTTGATTATTTATCATGTTAGCTTATGTATGGACCATGATTATGTTAGTGATAAATGTTAACTCGATTATGCTCATTTTGATTAATTATCCCCTTTGTTAAATAAGACAAATTTTGGTGATATGATATACTTTGGGAAAATAGTTCTCTTTTTAATGGAATTGAAATTAAAGTGGAAATAAATGAGAACTTGAAATTAAAAGCGGGACTGATTTTGAAATGGAAAGTTAAATTGAAATTGATGTGAGATGAATAGTGAAATTAAAATCAATTCTAAAAATTAAAACTAAGATTAAAATTGAAATTTAAATTAGAATGGAAATAAGATTTAAAATCTAAGTTTTAATTTGGTTTAATCAGAATTTTGAAATTTAATTGAAATTGGAATTTAAAATTTAATATTAAAATAATAAGAACGAAATAATATTATAATATGGAAATAGTGAAAATACATTTTAAATACTTAAAAAGTGAAAATAATTATTTAAAACTATTTGTAATGGTTTTATAAGTAATAAAATTTAGTTTGAATAGATTATTTCAATTATTGAAAATAAGTTAAAACTGGAAATGTCGCGCAACGGTAGTCCGCGATTTCACGCCGAAAAGTTTAAATGAGTGTGTGGAGTGGAATATAGCTTGGAATTCTTCAAGGTAAGAGAAGCCCAGACTATTATATCCATATCTTTTAGAAAAAGGAAGAAATTTAAAATTTCATTAAATATATTTTGAATTAAGTCCAAATCAAATTTCTAGAAAAATCATGCTAGTGTAGTTAAGTGACCATAACAGGAAATCCTTTTAAATGAACGTTATTAATTATGGAAAAATGTGGAATAAATTTGATAAATCTACTAAATAGTTTAGAAGAGATTTGGAATGGTAAATATGAATTTTCAAATAGTAAAAAGTTGTTTAAATCAAATAAACTAATATAGCACTTTCCGTGGAACTTTTATGCTATGAATTCTATAACTTTTTTGAATATGAGTTTAAACGTAACGATTTTTCCTAAAATCAATTATGAATATTTTTAAAAGGAAAATTAAGCATTTAGAAGGTAATTTGGAATCTTTATAATCAATTCCAAAATAAAGTTGATAACTGAGTATGCAGAAACAATTAGTACATTTGTCCCGTCCGTGAGATCTGGGAAAATAAAAAAAGGTGTTTAACTAAGGTAAGGGATGGAGCAACCAGTGCCCTAAACTTACTTAGTCTCTGTTTTCTCTTCTTAGGAGAGGGGTGGAGAAGATAAAAAAGAACGCCCAGATGCTTTAAAAAGATTATATTAAGTTTGTTTCCAAAATAAAAGAAGATCGGTATTATCCAAAATTTAAGCAATCTCCAAAAAGAATGACTTTATGATCCTATTTACTCAAAAATGCTTGCTAAGATCGATTTAGGGAACTGTAAACAATGTCTTAAATGACATTGTTTTTTATCCTCCTAAATTTTAAGGAATTCAGATCGAGAGTTAAATAAGGAAAATTGTGAGAATGCCCAAAGCAAAAAATGAATTACTTAGAATTATTCTAAGACAAAAAGAAGATATTTTGTAATGATCCAAAAAGAATTAAAGTGAAAAGAGACTTAATAAATCCTATATACTCATATTCACATTATATCGATGATTTGATTTCGAAGGAACCGAGGTTGGATTTGGGTGATTCCTATCCAAAAACCACTTCGATCCAATTTATGTGTTAGAAAAATGAAGACCTGATAGAAGTAATGTAGAATGAAGATCAGGGATTTTCGGGATGATAGGACAGCTTGTTGATAATTCTGGTTTGCTCCCAAATACTAAGTAGCAGTGGTGCTTTTATTTTTGAAATTCTTTGGGTTGCAAGGACTTCTCACTACTAATCCTAGGGTTAAGTCCCTACAGGTTATGATAGGAAAGTACCTTCGGTTTCATTTAGTCCCGGACCAAACTTGTACGGATGAATGTCTGACATTACATTTATGAGATTACGTACATTTGTTTTTACAAACATACATCTATGGTGGAGGAGAAGGCAACTTCTCTTAGCTTAACACCCTCCTTAAGACGTAGGAGCTCAAGGGTTGTATTTTTATGGAAGGCAATTAGTAGTCAACAGAAATGGCAATGTGACATTCAAAGATATGATATGTGCTATATGAAAAGGTAATCGTTGCCTCAAGCCTCACCAACTGGAAATGACCGAAATGTGGTTAGATGCGGCAAGGTTAAATGCGTCATTCCCAATTAGGGTATGATCATCCACTTCTACATATATTTCTTCCTGCTATGACGTTCGGGATGTAAATTAATGTGATATATGGAAATTGAGCGCTCGGATTAAGGTCAGTAACGAAAAGGGGATGACATATTCAGTACTACCTGGTTAAAGAGGTAAGCCGGTCTTGTGTTGGTAGAGGCCATAAGTTCTATGCCTTGGGATATCCATCTAGAGGTGTACTCCTCGTAAAGTAGTCCCTTCACCTGGTCATTTATATGGAAACCCATTCTCCAATGAGAACCTATGGTTTTGTTTGTATTGGCATAATGAATAGCCCCAAAATGCTATATGGGTAAGCATTTCAGCTAAGATTAATAAGTTTGTTGGCTAATGTTTTCAAAAAGATATCATTAAAAATAATATCAAATGTTTTGATATAAAAATGTTTTAGTATCATAAGGAAAAAACCCATCAGTTTTTATTTGTGGGTGTGGTCTTATGAGATACTCTTTCTTTTCAAAAGACTTTATTCAAAGGCCGGTATATGACACTGTCATTTATTATTGAGTTTTACTCACGCTGGTTTATCGATCGTCATCTGGGTATTATCAATACTTGGGTCGGATCCGAGTTGTTTCAGGTTTAATCGAAGACGGCTAAAATTTCCAGAGGAGAGCTGGGGATATTCATCAATGTATGGACGTATTCTATTATCCGCTTCCGTTTGTCTTGTTTGATGTGTGTTAACAATTGTAAGGTCAGATGTTTATAATTGTCCAAGCTGAATTTAGGTTAGACTTTGATATATGAATTTTAAAAGTTTTTCACTGTAAAGATATTTGTTCATTCCCAATTAGGGTATGATCATCCCCTTCTAGATATATTTCTTCCCGTTATGACGTTTGGGATGTAAATTAATGTGGTGTATGGAAATCGAGCGCTCGGATAAAGGTAGGTAACGAATGGGGAATGGCATATTCGGTACTACCTAGTTATAGAGGTAGGTCGGTCTTATGATGGTAGAGGGCAGATGTTTTGTGCCTCGGGACATCCAACTAGAGGTGTACCCATCGAAAGGTAGTCCCTTCACCTGGTCATTTGTATGGAAATACATTCTCCAATAAGATCATACAGTTTTGTTTTTATTGGCGTAATGAATAGCTCCGAAATGCTATACGGGTAACCATTTTGGCTAAGATTAATAAGTTTATTTGCAAATGTTTTCATAAAGATATCATTAAAATAATATCAAATGTTTTGATGTAAAAGTGTTTTAGTTATCATAAGGTAAAAACCCGTCCATGTTTATGTGTGGGCGTGGTCTTATGAGATACTCTTTCTTTTTAAAGGATTTTATTCAAAGGCTGATATATGACACTGTCGTTTATTATTGAGTTTTACTCACGCTGGTTTGTCAAGCCCAATCCGGTTATTTTCAATACTCGGGTCAGATCCAATTAGTTTCAGGTTTTGTCGAAGACAGTTAGAGTTTCCAGAGGAGAGCTAGAGATATTCATCTACGTATGGACGTATTCTATTATCCTCTTCTGTTTAACTTGTTTGATGTGTGTCAGCAATTGTAAGGAAAGGTGTTTATAACTCTCCAAGCTGAATTTAGGTTGGACTTTGATATATGTATTTTAAAAGTTTTCCGCTGTAAAGATATTTTTTCAGTATTATATGTTACTCCATTTTTGTGGAATTATATTCTGTCTATTTTTCTTTATTACCCCTGATCATCCACAATTCTGTGCAATTTGGGCCTGACATGTATGGTTTATTGTCGGCACAAAGTGCGTAGAATCGTGGTTCGTTACAACAACCCTAAAGTGTTTTAATACTTTCCCAAAGGCAATCACAAGAATTTAACCAATGCATCCTATACTACCAGGTGAAATGCAAATAGTCGCTAATGGTTTACTAAATTCCACTCAAACATTCTATTCAATGAGTATGCCATATTCGATGAAGCGTCACTTGAAAGCATTTAAACCAATCAATAACACTAAATTGTTTATCGGTACTCCTTATATTATAGAATTAAGGTTCTCAAAAACAATTCCTATCTCAAAATCCAAAAGTCATAAAAAATTGCCAAACTAACACATAAATCAACAGAGGTTAAGTTCAAACAAATCAAATCAGGATTTATAGTTTGAAAGCGATTAAATATAATTTTATCATATATGAAATGCTTTCTAAAAATACTTTACATATAATTTTGTTACCAATCCCTTCATTCAAAATTCATAACTCAAATATATTCCAATACACTCACACACACATAGATATATATATTAGATGAAATGAACAAAATTTTCAATTTTAATATCCTAATACTTCCATATATATAATTATTCCAAATTCCTTTTAAAAGATGAAGCTCGCAAACCATATTCTAAAGACTACATGTAAGAGAAGCTATTTATTTAAGAAACCATAAATACTCACATTTCAAAACTGTATTAATATACGAATATTTATTTAGAAACAATGTGGATTAATTTTTCAAAACCATACTTATTTTAAATCAAATGTAAAGTTATAGCTAATCGCATTATTATAGTAAAATACTTCTTTTTCTTTAAAATAATATATATATATATATACACTAAAAATCAATTTCATTTCATGAAGATTATGAAAACCACTTTCATTAAACTTAAGGCAATACTCAAAATCTCATGCCAACGACAAAGAAAATTAATTTCGACCAAATAAACCCCAAAAAATTACAAAACTCACAACAAGAAAATTGTGGACAAAAGTCTAATTTTTCGAACAAGAAAAAAAATCATCAAATTTGGACTTACGATTCAAAAGTTAAGGCCAAAACAACCCTCACATTTTAAAGTCACCGCCATTGTTATTTATTCTTGGGACAGTGATACTAAAATTCATTTTTAACCATATAGATCATAGAATATTGCCAATATCAAAATTTAGAGTTGCAGGAAAATTCTAAGCTTTCCAACAAGAAAAAAATCATTAAATTTGGACTTACGATTCAAAAGTTATGCCCAAAACTATTCGCATATTTTAAATTCACAGTTGTTGTTTATTCTCAAGACGGTGATGCTAAAACTCATTTTCGACTATATAAAACGTAGAATATTGGGAAAATGAAACATCAAATTGTAGGAAAGATTCTAAGCTTTCCAAAACATCAAAAGTTATCAAATTCCAACAAGAAACGAAAAGGATATGCCCAAATTACTAACGGTGATTTACATCCAAGATATATAATCCAATTTCAATCAATACTAGAGAAGCAATATCATAATCAACATATATTAATTCAAACAGAACTATTACATATTTTTGGCTACCGATACAGTTTAGAAATAATTATGATCTAAAAATGCTTTATTGGATACAACTTTATGAGTGGAAACTTACCTTTATTCCATAATTGATCCACTAATATTCCATTACTACTTGGTTTAAGCTCCAACAACCTGAGAAATCCAAAAAAAAGAACACAAAAAGGATTCAAGACATAGATTAAAACTGAAATTGATTGCAAAAGATGTTTGATAAGAGTTTAATTTACATACTTCATTTTCCAAAATTAAAAGTATAACTTTAGATTGAATTAAGGATTGAAACCGTAGTTTTTATTTTGTTCCTTAAAAGAGAAAAAGAAATGTACAGGATAAAAGAAAGTGAGGAATTAAGCTGGCAGACTTCTTATTTGACTAAGTATGGATATGGGTTTTCTCTTTGGCCCATCTAAAAATAATTGTAATTTCTAACACATGTTTCTCCTTAACTCTTTATTTATCAACACAAATTTTTATAATCATACTATGTTATAATGATGAATTAAATTTCCTAATAATACTACCCTCTAAAAAAATTAATTAATAACGAAACAATTGTTGGTTCCCAACTCTTTTTGATAGTGACTGAATAAAATCTCAACTCTCCATCATAGATTAAATTTATGTATTAGTTCCAAAATATTCAACCATATTTTTATTTTCCAATTTTCTATAAATTTAAACTTCACCATAATTAATTAAATCTTCAATAATTTTAGGTAATTACTGATATTTTGAAGATATTAACATTCTTGATTTTATAATGATTTAGAATTAATTATTCTAAAACAAATTACATTCTATAAAATCTACAGATTCCAAACTAATAATTTAAATCCTCCAATTTAAATCATTATTTGTTTTATTTTATCTACTCGAAAATCAAGCTTGTTACAGAGTCTCTACGTTAAAGTCCCAAGATCAACATGGCAAAGCATGGCATCATTGCTTCACTATCAAAATCGCTCGTCCTAGAGCCATCATGTCAAAGCCAAATGTTGAATGAATGAACAATTACGTGAGGTTCTGCAAAGTCCGTGCTTCATCCTTACTAAAATGGGTCGTGTCTGGTCACGGTCTCAGTGCCGACAATTCATGAGTAATATGTCAGGATCGCTTAGCCAATTTTGTCTAAGTACCTAGCCATGCTAGATCTCTCTTCATGGATTCCTTGACTCAGAGGTCTAATGCTTCAAACTCGAAGTCAATATGCTCAGTGCCGAGCACTTTCCAAGTTCCAAAAAATATCTAAATCAAAACTCTCATCACTACCCATACTTGAACTTGCATCCATGTGCAAAGCATTCCAGCTCGAAGCCTTAGGCGTAAAGTCCTAAAACAAGTTACCAAAAACCCAAAGAATGTTACCACCGACCAGTATTTGTTCACCACCACCGACCACTCTTTCTTGACTCCAAAACTTGATCATTTCTGTGACGCCCCGCCCTGAGACCCACATTACCAAAGATTATTACTGGATAATACTGTCTGCTAAAGTGAAGAATAGGGCTGGTAAGGAGCGACGATCTATAGTATTGTCTTAAATATCTATTGAATGTGTCGATTAGTGCTCTATATTTTTTTCCTTTGATATCTCAAGTGGATCGACATATCCAATAAATGCTTAATACAAAACTATAGGTGGCTATAGGATCTGCCAGAACAAAATACAACAATCAAATGAATAACACATCACAGAACAGCAAGTAGATATATATACATATATACTGATACATCCCAATACAATACAAATGATGCATCATATGTAGTACGACGACCACAATATACACAAGAGTCAAAACAATATACATATCAGAGCAACGACTAAAAAGACTACAACAAAAAGGGTAGTAGATAAGTCCATGCGGAAGCAGAATAGGCTAAGTCCGAATGTACCTAACCTGAAACATCTCGGTCTAACCCGAGTATAAAATACACGTGTCAGTCTAGCTAAAGATATCAGCTTATAAGGATAAGAAATAATAGATGCATATGATAAAGGTAATGTTCTTCTTAAACAAGAAGGAACAACACTGACTGTAAGCATAAGTATAAGTATGGTATGGTTACTTTAAGTGATGATATGATATCGCTTGCAAAAACATATAATCTCAAAACAGATAAGACAATCTATAAAATGTTAAATATAGAAAGCCTCATATCATCGGCATATCACAATCATCAATAGTGGTTTAGGAAAAAATATAACTTCTAAAAAGGAGAAATCAAAACCCGCCATATCGGCAACTCAAAGAATCTCAAAGAAATTACCATCTCAAAAATATGCCACAAGTCAATTAAATATAATTGTCCAACATAGGAGAATATAATCCTAAATAAATGTCAAAAGACAAATCTCATGTAATAACGCCAATAGGCAAATCTCAATAGTAACGCCAAAAGGCAAATCTCAAATAACGCCAGTGTAGGAAACTCAAATCTCAAAGATAGAACTCCCAAGTGTTCAAATTCCCGAAAGGTAATCGCCACAAATATATTGAATGGTTCAAAGACCTATTCCGAAAAGGGCTATACATTAGGGAAAATACTCAAAGTAATCATCTCAAAAGTATTTGTACGTGCATGTGGCCGATGCCTTGCCAAGTACTGTTATCTCAAATATGTACCTCGCCCGAAGGCAAAACGTCACAATGACAAATACGCCGCAATGGCAAATACTCCACAATGGAAAATACGCCGCAATGGCAAACGTCTCGAAGACAAATACGCCGCAATGGTAAACGCCGCAATAGCAAACGCCGCAATGACAATGACCCGAAGGTCCAGGACTGGCACGCCGCAATGGCAAATGTGTCACAAACTCTCGAATAGGAACCCGAATAGTGTTAACATGCGTCCCATACCACACGTTCACACTAAACAGTTTACTAGCCGTTAGTAAATTTCACACTCAAAGCAGTAAAATTTTTACCTCATCTCATCGGTAAACTCGATCCAATGGTCAAAACGATCAAACGGACAAGTCAGGAATTAACCGATAAGATAAACGCATGTGTCCCATACCACATGTTTTACCAAATTTTTTAATTCTCCTTATCATTCGCTTGAATAGTGCAAAAACGTGTATTTTATATATAAAATAATTTACTTGAGAAAACCAGCTTTTAATACCAATTTCGAAAGCCATATTTGAAAATCCCCTTATTATCGAGAATAAATAGATTATATATTTGAAAATACTTTTAAAAAAAATAATACAATGATAATTTAAAAAACCCATTTATTTTAAAAATTATTTCAAAAAGGTTTGGAAAAATCAGTGCTCGAAAACGAATAAAAACCCAAGAAATCACTCAAATCGATAATCGAATTCAATTCAAATTAAATTAAAATTAAAGTCAAATTAAATTCAAATTTAATCCTAAATTTTAGTTTCAAAATCTTTAAAATTTGGCTAGTCTACTGATAGACATCATGGCCTCAACACATTTTAGGAATATCATAAAATATAAAGTAAAAGTCAAAAGTCAAACTTTTTATCATGAAATAAAATAGTTTCGACCACCTAAATCTCCTAATTTTACAAAGCTTAAAACATGAAAGTTGTAGATAAAAGTCTCAGCTTTCAATAAAAAAAAAGATAATTTCATTTGAATTTACGGTTTAAAAGTTATGACCGAAATAATTTTCAGATTTAAATTCATTGTCGTTGTCGTTTACCCTCAGGGTAGCGATAAAAATTAAATAGGTGAGTGGGCTTTAAACCTAAAACCCAATAGACCATGTGTTAATACTTAATCAAAATTAACTAAGTTATTCATGTTTTTGCACTTTATTTCATATATTTTAGCCAAAACAACTTACATTCCTATAGTTTCAACTTTATATAAGTCATACAAACTTATTTTAGGTTTAACAAAATGTTCTCACAACATATAAAAGATATTTTAGCCATCAAAATTATTTTCTATCTTTAAAACTCTAATTTTTACTTAAATACTCAATTTACACTATAATTTATATAAAACAATATTTTAGGAACCAAAGTTTACACAAAAATCATTATATTGTCAAACTAAATATAAAAAACCTTATTAACATCATTCTTACATCCGATTCTTATTCAAAATTTCACCTCTTCAATTACAATAAAATTAACAAAAATCAACAATTGGCGATAATTTGCAAAATTTATTGCAATTTATTATATTAAAACCATATAATATTCATTTTCCTCCAAACTAACATAATAAAGCTTTTAAAAACTTTATTTTCGTCATTTTACACTTATTTCGACAAATTAACGTTGATTAAAGTATTTTGTCTTATTAATTAATCCAATAAAATTTCAAATCATCATATTTCTAAAATTCACCATCTATAACCAACATTATCATCTTCTACTCTTTCCAAGTTCGATGTTTGTTCAAAACTAATAATTTTATATCTCAAATTTATTTTTATTCCTCCAATATTAAATTGTAACCACTGTTATAATTAAATTTCTAAGTAATCACCACAATCAGGGTTGTTACACACTCCCCTCCTTATTAGAATTGCATCCTCGCAATTTCTAGAGACAATCTGTAAACAACACGATTTAATTCCATTAAGCAAACAGAAAGAAAGACAAGCTCTAGCTTTTTAAATAAAATATTCTCACCCTCAACTTAAGCTGATAGAAAACCAGGATAAAATTTCTCGATAAACTCAATGTTTTCCAAGTGTAATTACTGGGATTAGCGGACCATTGAATTTCTACGAGCAATACATCATGATTTCAAAGGCCTCTCACTTTCGAAATAAGAACACAAAAGACCAATTGAGTGAGATTGATTTATCAGAAGCTTCTCGAATACAGTTGGGATTTTAGCATCACTTTATCCCGGACTCCAATCAACAAGATAATTATCGACATGACTTTCCACGTGTCACTACGGAAAGAGCAACATCGATTATAGATTGATGACAATAGGGATAATAAAATTCGACAAGAGGTGGTTATTCAAATGCCACCAAACTTGAACGACCACATAACTGCGAGTCGTTAGACAATTGCACTAAGGCAAGATAACCACAAGGAATCAATATATATTTATGTATATTAATACTAATTTACAATCAAAAATTCTTAGAATTTCAAAATGCATTATCTTCATAATCATAATCTCAATTTTCAATACTTGAAAATTTACAAAATTTTTATTTAAATTTAAATTTAAACTCATTGCTCTTTATTCAGAGTAAATAAAATTTAAGTTGCTTATTCTCTAACTCTTCTATAAATATATTTTAATTTGTTATATATATTTTTTTCCAAATTTGTTTCTTAAATTTTATATGTTAGAATTTTTTGGAAACTTCGACGGAGTCTCCTTTGTATGGAGGGCCGTTTACAATATCAAAAAAAGACTTATAATATACATCGACCATTAGGTCGGGAAAAAAAAAATATCAACATTTAATACTTGAAAAATTAATCCGAAAACATACCTCTCTTTTTCTCATTTTTTAAGCGAGTTAGCTTAATCTTATATAACCCTTTTGCTCAAAATATAGTCCAACTATCATCTTTCACCTGTACTTAACTCAAGCAGATCATATTAGGATACATTTATAAAATAAGAAGCATTACATTTGACTATTAAGACAAACAAATCATTTTATTCTATTTCAGACCTGCTATAAATAACTCAGATTTTGACATAGAAAACTTCAAAATATGAAAACACTTATAAAATGAAAGTTTTTCTACTGTGTCTAAGCTTTCGAACAATCTTTAGATCATCAAAATCGGACTGACGGTTTAAAAGTCATGCTATATTTAATTTCGGCTTAAATTTCTAAAAAATTCATAATAGGACAGAGATGTACATCTATTTTCAAACCTACTTTAGTCTACATAAAAAGCAAAATATTTCAAAGTGGTAAAAAGAATATTCAAAGCTTACTAAAAGAATTTTCATTTACAAAATGATTGAGCTCATTTGGAGTTATAAATCTCAAGTTATCGTTGTTTTAGCACAATACTTTTCTAGACCAAATTTCAGCTTTCAAATCAATTTAAAATTTAAAAAATTTCCCAAACCATTTCAGTTTAACTACATTTTCAAACAAGGTTTTTGCTAAATCATTTATTAAATGTCCCGAAATGCTAAGACATATAAAATTATCATCAACTCTATGTAATCATCTTTTAGAAGAAATACTTCACTAATTGGAAATGGTTTTATCACTTTACACAAACAAGTTTTTTTTTTCAAACACTAACGACTCATTTTGAAAAAGATAACTAATCTCTTTCATTATCAAAAGATAATTTTCCATCCAAAATAAATTTCGAATCTACAAATTAATTTTTAATTTGTTCTCACAATTTAAACAGATTGCATCTCATGTCTTGTTCATTTATTAAACCTTGCACCTTATAATATAGCATTTTAAAATAAATGAACCATTCAAATTCATATTTCCTCTTGTCACAAAATTAAATATCCATATTTTTATCAACATAAAATTAATTGGAGTTGATAATTAACTCAAACATGTTTTCAAAATAATTTTACAATTTCATACCAAATTTTTTAATACTATCAAGGTTTCAAAACCCATGCTTACTCACAAATTTATGCTAAAAAATTTAATTTAACATTTCTATAATTTCCCTTAAGATAGAGTTTTAAATCATACTATCTATTTATTTTTTCAAATAACCAATTACTAAAACAAATTTTAAAGTCATGAAATTTAGCTTTGAACAAAAATATTTAATTGCTATTCTAATATTCTATAACCAAAGTATTATTTTATCTTGAATACGTCTTGTTATTAATCAAAGCATTATATGATTTCCAATTAAGACATTTCCTTAATTAGAATTAATTTACTTTATTTACTCAAATCACCATATTCAATTTCTCAAATTTCAAATAATATAAGAGTATTGCCTTGTCATTGATTTATAGTCAATGACCTCTTCGATTGGCTGCAGGGTTGACTAAATGGTCAAAACTACCTCACCACTCCTCCAACACTCACTATGGTTCAATGGTTTCCTTAAACATTTAAAATAAAAATTAATACTCCACCATATTAATTATTTTCAAACTTTACTTATTAAAACTCAATTTACCGTGTCCGACTGTCTCATCACAGCATTTAGGAGATTCCTATCGATAACGTTGGCCAAACGCATCGACCAGAATTCTTAAAGCACTAGACGGACAACCCAACACAAAAGTTCATTTTCTTTAAAAAGAAGTACCTCATATATAATACTCAAAATAATCTTTTTTTTTCGAAAAAAAAATCCATTTTCTCTTAAAAACACATCTTCAATTTGAATGATTTGAAAACTCAATTATAATTATATTCAAAATCAAGGAAAGCAAATAGAGCTCACCGAGATATTCCTAGATACTCGATCCTCAAGATTGAGGGAATAGACTGGAGTGTTCATTATTCCGAATGATATAATGAATCACTCACAAGACTCATAACGAGTGCGGAATGCAGTAAGAGTAACGCTATCTTCCACGACTCGTAGCTTATGAAAATCGGTGTAGGGTCAAGCTGATGAATGACCCTAGCACTACATAGTAGATTAGAAAGAGAGAAACGATATATAAAAGCAAGGGTAAATATCTTTTCAAATGAGGAAGTAACATTAACAATAAATTATTACTTCGAGTGAAGTAATACCACAAAGTATATCAACAAGTGAGTATCTAAAGAGGATATCTCAAAAGGGGTAAAATGGCAATATCAAATAAATTCATTGAATCACCTCATTTACCTAGTGGACATTTTCGTGGAAGGATGACCTAAAGTCTAAGAAAAGGAAATGAGGTCAATACAATACTCGATTTCCCGATTGGGTGTCATACCCGTATTGAAGTGGACTCAAATAGAATAATCCTAATGGATTACTCCTATGATAAGAAATCATAAATAATTATGGAATACTACAGAATAAAATATATTCCTAGACATATCCCAAATCATCTACTCTAAAGAACTAAGGGAAGGCTAAGGACAAAAAGAGTAAGGCATTCGTAACACTTGTATTACACTTAAATGTATCGTAATATGTGTTTTTGTTCTATGTTTCTCATACTGTGTTCTGAACTCAGCTCTGACGCCAAGCTGTGACGCCCCACCCCGAGACCTACATTATCAAAGAGTATTACTGGGTAATACTGTCTGCTAATACGGAGAATAGGGCTGGTTAGGAGCGACCATCTATAGTCTTGTCTTAAATATCTATTGAATGTGTTGATTAGTGCTCTATATATTTTTTTCTTTGATATCTCAAGTGGATCGACATATCCAATAAATGCTTAGTACAAAACTATAGGTGGCTATAGGATCTACCAGAACAAAATACAACAATCAAATGAATAACACATCACAGAACAACAAATAGATATTTATACATATATACTAATACATCCCAATACAAATGATACATTATATGTAGTATGGCGACCACAATATACACAAAAGTCAAAATAATATACATATCAGAGCAACAACCAAAAAGACTACAACAAAAAGGGTAGCAGATAAGTCCATGTGAAAGCAGAATAGGCTAAGTCCGATCTCAGTCTGACCCGAGTATAAAATACATGGGACGGTCTAGCTAAAGATATCAGCTTATAAGGATAAGCAATAATAGATGCATATGAATAAAGGTAATGTTCTTCTTAAACAAGAAGGAACAATACTGACTGTAAGCATAAGTATAAGTATGGTGTGGTTACTTTAAGTGATGGTATGATATCACTTGCACAAACATATAATCTTAAAACAGATAAGACAATCTATAAAATGTTAAATATAGAAAGCCTCATATCATCGGCATATCACAAATGATCGATAGTGGTTTAGGGAAAAATATAACTTATAAAAAGGAGAAATCCCAAACCTGCCATATCGGAAACTCAAAGAATCTCGAAGAAATTACCATCTCAAAAATACGGCACACGGCAATTAAATATAATTCTCTAACATAAGAGAATATAATCCTAAATAAACGCCAAAAGATAAATCTCATGTAATAACGCCAATAGGCAAATCTCAATAGTAACGCCAAAAGGAAAATCTCAAATAACGCCAGTGTATGCAACTCAAATCTCAAAGATAGAACTCCCAAGAGTTCAAATTCCCGAAAGGTAATCGCCACAAATATATCGAATAGTTCAAAGGACCTACTCCATAAAGGGCGATACATTGGGGAAAATACTCAAAGAAATCATCTCAAAAGTATTTGCACGTGCATGTGGCCGAAGCCTTGCCAAGTATTGTTATCTCAAATAGGTACCTCGCCCGAAGGCAAAACGTCACAATGACAAATACGCCGCAATTACAAATACACGGCAATGGCAAATACGCCGTATTGACAAACGTCTCAAAGACAAATACGCTGCAATGGTAAACGCCGCAATGGCAAACGCCGCAATGGCAATGACCCGAAGGTCCAGTACTGGCACGCCGCAAGGGCAAATGTGTCACAAACTCTCGAATAGGAACCCGAATAGCGTTAACGTGCGTCCCATACTACACGTTCGCACTAAACGGTTTACTAGCCGTTAGTAAATTTCACACTCAAAGCAGTAAAAAGTTTACCTCATCTCATCGGTAAACTCGACCCAATGGTCAAAACGATCAAATGGACATGTCAGGAATTAACCGATAAGATAAACGCATGTGTCACATACCACATGTTTTACCAAATCGTCTAATTGTCCTTCTCCTTCGCTCGAATAGTGCAAAAAAGTGTATTTTATATGTAAAATAATTTACTTGAGAAAGCTAGCTTTTAATACCAATTTCAAAAGCCATATTTGAAAATTCCCTTATTATCGAGAATAAATAGATTCTATATTTGAAAATACTTTAAAAAAAAATCATACAATGATAATTTAAAATCCTCATTTATTTTAAAAATTATTTCAAAAAGGTTTGGAAAAATCAGTGCTTGAAAATGAATAAAAACCCAAGAAAGCACTCAAATCAATATTCGAATTCAATCCAAATTAAATTAAAACTAAAGTCAAATTAAATTCAAATTTAATCCTAAATTTGAGTTTCAAAATCTTCAAAATTTGGCTAGTCTACTGATAGACATCATGGCCTCAAAACATTTCAGGAATATCATAAAACATAAAGTAAAAGTCAAAAGTCGAACTTTTTATCATGAAATAAAATAGTTTCAACCACCTAAATCTCATAATTTTACAAAGCTTAAAACATGAAAGTTGTAGAAAAAAGCCTCAGCTTTTAAACAAGAAAAGGATAATTTAATTTGAATTTACGGTTTAAAAGTTAAGATCGAAATAATTTTCAGATTTAAGTTCATTGTCGATGTCGTTTATCCTTAGGGCAGCGATAAAAATTATGATTTTGACTATATAAATCTCAAAATTTACCCAAACATAAAGCACAAAAGTTGTAGCAAAAAATATAAGCTTTCCAAAACATTAAAAATTATCAAATTTTGATCGACCATGCGAAAGATATGACCAAAACAATTCTGTGTTTCAAAGTTAAAATTAAAAACATAGGACATAGAGGTTACTTGCTCTTCAAACACACATTACGGTCAGAAAGATATAGATATACAGAAAATGGTAAACATAAAAATTGTTCCTTATAAATATACCTTGCAACTGGAAAAACCCCACTCAATTTAGATTTACCATTCAAAAGTTATGATGATTTTAGTTTAGGTTTCAACTCGGAAAATCGACAAAGCAGAGCATGTGTATCAGTTTCAAACCCAATTTTGACCCTATAGATCATAGAATTTGCAGAAGATTAAAACAAGAAAGTTGTTCCCTAATGTCTTAGCTTTCTAACAGAAAGAAGTATACATAATTTGGATTTATGGTTTAAAAGTTATGGCCATTTTACTGTCAGACATCAACCCACGAAATTTGAAATGGTTGTGCTATACTATCAGTTTCAAACTTAATTTAAACCCTTTTAAACATAAAATTTCGAAAAATGATTAAAATAGAACTTATAGATTATTTAAATATATTTCTACCACATAAAGATTGAGCGAATTCGGATCATTCTACACTGAAATATTGTTGTTTTATTACAACAATGTTCACAAATAAATTTCAGCAACCACTTTGCAAATTTCAACAATTCAATCAAATTACTCAAACCATTAAACTATTTACCCAATTCAAAGTATTAAACCTTTATAGAGATAGATATGTAAGTTTGCAACTCACCTTAGAAATTTTCAAGAGCAAATCCTGGAAATTTGAAGAAAGATGGAAGCTTGCCTTTAATTTGGGGATTTTGGCTCTAGGGTTTTTTTTTTTCTTTTTTCTTTTCGCTTTGAGATCTTTGTTTTAGTTTACTGTAAACTTAACTTGCATATGTTAAGTTTGAGAAGTATATGTATTATCATTAGTTAAATAGATGAGTGGGCTTTAAACCCAAAACCCAATAGACCAAGTGTTAATACTTAATCCAAATTAACTAAGTTATTCATGTTTTTACACTTTGTTTCATATATTTTAGCCAAGACAACTTACATTTCCATAGTTTCAACTTTATATAAATCATACAAACTTATTTTTATGTTTAAAAAAAATTTCTCACAACATATGAAAGATATTTTAGTCATCAAAATTATTTTCTATCATTAAAACTCGTATTTTTGCTTAAATACTCAATTTACACAATAATTTATATAAAACAATATTTTAGCAACCTAAATTTACACAAAAATCATTTTATTGTCAAATTAAATATAACAAACCTTATTAACATAATTCTTACATCCGATTCTTATTTTAAACAAAATTTCACCTCTTTAATTACAATAAAATTAACAAAAATCAACAATTGGCGATAATTTGCAAAATTTATTGCAATTTATTATATTAAAACCATATAATATTCATTTTTCTCCAAAATAACATAGTAAAGCTTTTTAAAACTTTATTTTCGTCATTTTACACTTATTTCGACAAATTAACGTTGACTAAAATATTTTTTCTTATTAATTAATCCAATAAATTTCCAAATCATCATATTTCTAAAATTCACCATTTATAACCAACATTATCATCTTCTACTCTTTCCAAATTCGATGTTTGTTCAAAACAAACAATTTTATATCTCCAATTTATTTTTGTTCCTCCATTATTAAATTGTAACCACTGTTATAATTAAATTTCTAAGTAATCTCCACAACCAGGGTTGTTACAATTTCCATCCCAAATTAGTAATCAAAAGTGTAGCACTCCTAGGTCTCCAAGAACACTATATCTTGGTCGCATCTCATATTGAGCACTTTTGCTAACCGATCACTCAAATGATGACCTCAACTACAAAATTCACTCAAACAAATTAAAACACAAGAAAATAACCACAATATACAACGTTCGTACATTATATACAAGCAATCCAAACACAACAAATATTTATATCATTCTAAATATACAAGAATAAACAATAGTGACCGATTGGGTCAAACTATCAAAGACGAGTTAAAATCACTATCTATCCCTTTGAAATCATTTTAAAGAATGTTAAGGCTAGATTTATTATAATGACCCGGTATTTTGAACCATTCGCATCCGCACATATCAGACTTGAATTGCTCAAAATATCAGATTGTTAATTTATATTTGGCAAATGATAAGCATATATAGTAAATAAATCAATCACACAATCACGGACACAGAGTATACAACAATAAGCAGCTAAATAGGTAAATAGTAGTTCATGACGCTACTATATAACATCGGAGTCTGAAACAAAATACAATAGAATCTCAATACAAATGAATCTCTAATACATAAGAAAGTGACAAGTATGAACATAAATGACAGGAGTCAACTGAAATAACTGAAGGCTAACTAGATCGATGGATCTCCAAGTGAAGCTCTAAACTCCAAAGGTAAGTCTCAAATGCTGTGACACTCAATCTGACCCGGGCGTAAAGCAAAATACAAAACACTCAAGTCGGGATTAACATTCTTATATTAATAAATTCAAATCAAGTGAAATGTCAACTGAAATACAGGTAAATTAAACGATGTTTGGGATTTCCATCCTCTAAGGATCCGTGGAACTATCTACTAAGTAGTACAATACGCTATTATAACATGTCTATAGCAAAGTAAACTATTAAAGTAGCATTAAGGCATGACCCATATCCCCCTTAACACATTTTATATATTCCCATAGTCTATACAATGCCGTACGCTCCTCCGTAAACTGGAGGTTCACCCAAAGAACACCACATAGGTACAATAAAAAAAACTCGTAGAAGGCGCGATAGGGCATGCGACCAGGCACTCGAGGCAATGCTAGGAAAGATATACCGTTTGCGTACCCGGATTGGTGGTAACACATAGAAAATACTACCGCCTTCCTTGTGACACACTCCCAAATCAAAGGTGCACCCAATCAAATCACAAAAGCAATAAAATGGTATCAAAGAAATGTGTCCGTAGGAGGAACAACCTCACTTGGCCTGGCATGGCTCCTGTTTTAGCCACATCAAGCTGAATCATGGGAGTCAAGGCTATGTAAATACCATATAGAATCATCACCAAACCATCCTACTTCATTCTGGAATCTCGACCACGTACATAGTTGTCAAAGTGGTTTTCGGTACTGGCAGAGAGTATGACAATATCTGTTCCCAGTCTCTTTAACAACCAAACGCTTACAAATTCATACTTCAAATTCAATTCAAAATAGTTCATACTTCTTAAATTCAAATAGTTCATACTTCATATTAAAATATCATATTCAATTCAAATAGTTCAGAATTCATATCAAATAGTTCATACTTCATATCCCGGTCTCTTTAACAACCAACCGCAGTCATTTCAATTCAAATAGTTCATACTTCATATCAAAATATCATTTTCAGTTCAAAACCATATAAATTCAATATCATTATTTGCTTTAAATGATATTCATTTCCAAAATCGTAACACTTTCAAATTTTTAACACTTTCGATAACATAACACTTTTTGAAATTCATAACAGTTCTAACTTAACCTGTTTAGAAATTGAAAATAGTATATATATATATATTAAAATGATTACAATTTAATATAGTTTATATATAAATTAGTTTCCTCCAATTTCGCATCAATTCAAATCATCTTAACTTCCAAAATGCAATTTAAATCAATCCCAGTTTAACCATTTCAATTTAAAGTTCAAAGATTCATGTTTAAATATTTGCTCATTTAAAATATATACCCCATTTCTATTTCAAAATTTAAATTTAATTTTATTCAAATTGGAAAATATTCACTTAATCATTTTTTTAACAATTTATTTAAATCCCAATCCATATATATTTAAATCAATATTAAATCTCAATTTTATTTAAAACCGAGAATATTCATTTAATCACTTCTATCAAATCAAGTTATAAGTCAAGTTAAATTCATTTCTTTCAAAATCTCAAAAACTAATAAGTTCAATTCCATTCTTATTTAAATTAAAGTATTAACCAGTTTAAATTCCAAATCTACATTTATTTATCTTCCAAACCTCTATTATTAAAGTTATTGAAAATCTATTTAAATATGAATATAAATTTTAAATAAATATTTTAAAACATATTATATATATATTTATTAAATTAAATTTTATTAAATTAAATCTTATTATTAAATGTATTTTGTATTAAATCTTATTTTATATATTTCTAATATAATAAAATTATAAGAAAATTATTAAAAATTATATTTTCAAAACTATGTTGCAAATTTAAAATTTCCAAAATCATAAAATTTAAAAATCTAAAATTTTACGCATGTAATAAAATAAATTCTTTATATAATACTTTAAAATTCAATAAAATCCATATATTTCCTTTCAGACTTTGGAAATCATTTTCAAAATATAGACCAACGGTATCCCTATATAATTTTCTATCCTATGGTCAAGTGATACGGATATTTATTCTTTCCAATCCAAAATTTTAATATCTATTGGTATATATCATTTCAACCTGCAATCCCAAAATTTTAAATAAATGAAAATCGCTTGTGTTTATCATTTCAACCCATAACGGATTTCCCTTAATCTACAAGATCGTTCGGGTATGTATCATTTCAACCCACAGGGAATTGTAAATTAACAGGAACTTGCAAAGTGAGAACAAATGTGATAACATATCAATAACAGGCATATATCATCAGCGATAAATCAAGTAAAATATATTCAACAGGGTGTGGTGTCATATATTGCAGATGAACAATTACAGATAATGGCATATCATATATAATAATTAAACAATTGACAGTTCAAATTTCACAGCATATTTCAATTGTCATTTCAATTTGAATTAAATTTATTAAATATAAGAATGTTAATCGCAAGTGATTTCTCATCTTTCTAGGATAGAGAAGATATACAACACAACAAGTTATGAATTGAATCGCGAACCTGAGTATCAAATAATCCATACGACAAATCTGAAAGCAAAGCAAGGTGAACATAGATTTTACGGACAAAGCTGATAAATAGGAATCAATGGAAAAAGCAAAATCAGCTTGATATAACTTAAACGACGGGTATATTACATTATTATGTATATTTTCTTAAAACCAATATTCAATTTGAAAATTCATATTTAAAATTATATATATACCTTATTTACATTTTCCAAATAAATACTAAATTTAAACACCTATAAAAAAAATTTCAAAATATTTATTTAAAAACCAAACTGATGCATACGTATTTATATAAACACATATATAAACATATACAAACACACATACATATTATATTTAAAATCAATATTTATTATACAACTCAATATAAAATTACTTCATTATAAACTCAAACAGATCATTTATGAACTCATACACAAAATATTGGATATATGACATATATAACTTGTACACGTAACAACATAGTATGTACAAACTTAGTTAGATTTTATATATAAGTAGATTATATATAAACAAATATATATATAATATGCAAAATCATACTAGGAACAGTTTTATGCGGCTTGTATACAGATATATGCATGCGACAAAAAATGCAGAATGTTAACATAAATTTAAAAAAAATCCTTAAATCAATATACACATATCTTATAAAACATATATATATATATATATATATATAATAACATATAATGTGGTTTGTAAAACTTATATGTCTATGTGTGTGTGTGCCGACATGCCAATATATATGTATATACACATATACCTTGTAAATAATATGGAACATATAACTTATAGCCTATAACCTCTTATAAGACACAATATAACATATAATATATGTTTAATGAAATAAGAAAAATTCATATATGTTGTTATAACCTTTTTCAAGATACATGAAACCACTTTTATAGGACTTTGATGTTGCAGCAAAATAACCAAAAAATCTAATCTAAAATATATTCATAATGTGACGACTCATCTTTCTAACCATAGAAAGATGTATCATCAATAAGAAAAGAAAGAGATAGAAATAGAAAAGATAGAAAGAAAGAATAACAACATCAGAATCTCACAGCGGAATCGGAACAAAATATAATACATCACATAACTATTACATAATCTTACATATATTAGAGTTACACAACATCATTGAAACAAGATAGTCATATATATATCTGCCATTACATACATCCCAAAATACAACATACATCAACTAACACAGTGGAACTAGATAGATAGATACGTCTGGACTCCTGCTCCAAGCTCCTCCAGACTCCAACAATCCAAAACCTATCACTTGGGTACTCATAAAAATTTGAGTACCTAAGAGTTTAAGAAAAACAGAAATAAACTCCGGGTCAGACATAGGTCCGGTGTGAGTAAACGGGTTAAAGTTGTTTAACTTTGAAAATCATTTGAAAATAAAGGTATCACGTAAGACTTCCCACACATAAATACGGGTAAGTTTTTACCTTACGCAAACCAAAACATTTTATAGGAAATTCGGTGATATTATAATAGTGTCTAGGGTTTTCAAGTAAATAGAAAATAGCCGAAATTGTTACATCTCTTAAATTCCAGGTACTAGCAACAAAAGTGGGTAATACAAATCAAAACCGTAGGGTCTCGTAGGAAAAATGGGTTTCCATTAATGGTAGGGCAACTGGGGTACCGCCCATCACAGTACAGGGCCTAGATCACCGTACCGAGGATCACTCCCAACCCCCTACAACACAAGGCCGGAACCATTCCCTACCAAATAGTTCCGAACAAGAAAACCCAGCAGTTGTGGCCAACAACTGGCCACACAGCCGAAATAAAGGGACATCTAGACAGGGGTATATCTCATCCTGCTTGGGTGCTACCCACCTTACCTTGTTGCACCTCACCTGTTTTAGCCATTACCGGTTGATGGGGCTTGAGGTTGTGATTACCTTTAGAGAACATATCTCTTAGAATGCTCATCCTCCACCTGACAATGTTCTGAAAGTATTCGATCCATACAAGTTCGTTCTGGGTTTGAACGAAACCGAAGGCATTATCTCGTTACACTCATTTTGGAATCACCCTCATAGTTGACGACGATAACCATTGCACTCTGAAACTCCATCTCGATCTTCACTTGAGATGCCACGACCTATCATTTAATTTGGATCGATGTTGTTTTCGGATAATCATAATTGACACCCGATCCCGGTCTCATCGAAATCCAAATGCCATTTTAAAGGCCAACTTGTTTAATAGTTTAAATAATTTAATTCCACAATTTTAATTCACATAGCATTTATCTCAGATAAATCACACTCAAACATCACAGATATATCCAAAAACATATCATAGAGTATCACAGAATATCACTAAATAAGTATCACAAATTCAGATATTCTACTTATAATCATCCATAAGTAAGCATCTTTAATCCTGCTTGATAAATCATTAATTAATTAATTATTCCATTTCATACAATTTAATTAATTAATTACTTCTTAATCAATTTATTAAATCTTAATTACTTAATTAATTACACCTTAATTATTAATTAATAACCTTAATTATTACTTTATAAAACTTAATTACCCATTTATTAATCACTTATTACTTAATTACTCAATTATTAATTCTTAATTGAACTACTTAATTAGTTAACTACTAATCATATATTAATTAACTTTAAGTAGTTAATTTAAAATCCTTAATTTCAAATTTATTAAATACTTAATCATTTGTTAATCAATCTTTAATAACAAATTTATAAATCTCAATTCACTTAGTTAATTACCCTTTCAATGAATTAACATTCTTAATTAGCTTACAATATAAATTAATTGAATTAGAATCATTTATCTTATATTTAAAAATCTTCCTTAATAACTTTGAAAGCAAATTATTATTAACTTAAAAAGCTTAATGTTAGTTAAATTTAAAACTTATCTTACATTAACTACTTAATTAAAATATTAATTAAGATTTAAAACATTTCTGAAGAATTGACTTAATTAATTGTGTCTTAAAATAAATTCTTATCTTCAACTTTCAGACATTAATTAATTCATAAATTCTAAAACTCGTATAAGATGATTAACTTCAAATTTCATTATACTTAGCCTTTGAAAACCCTACCAGAGCAAGTCCCCAGGTCCATTCGAGTTAAAACTCCAGTTTCCTCCCCATTTCCCCGAGTCTCCTCTTCTTCTTCATATACTTTTTTTTTAAGTTTAAGTACACAAGTGAAATACTTTTAAACAACGCATGCAAGGAATCCAGGAGACTCGAGTCAAAGCTTCAAAATCACGAGTGCCACTTTGGGTTACCATGAACCCACTTCTTCCAGACACTAATAACTTGTCGTGCATGTGCACGGCGGCTCACCGTCCCTCCGGCAAACTTTGCATCCTTCGGCGAGTCGCAAAACTTCCCTACACTTGAAAGCAAAGATCAATTCGATGTCAAAAATTCCAAATCGAAATTTAGCCCTTCGTTCGAAAACCTGTAACTTGACTCTCCTCTGCAAATCACTCTGCCCCTTCCACGCCGTCCACCTGAGGTGCTACGACTTCGGCCTCACCTCGCCAATCCCCTACACTACACTTCCCCAGAGTTTCATGCAACGCAGTCAATCAGAGGTGAGGAAGTCACCTCATTTCCAGACCACGACAAACCCATGTGTTAAACCCTAGTTTTGCCTCATCAAATCATTGTTTGCAATAGAAAAGTTATTTAGCAATTTTCCTTACTTCATCGATGGCCAAGCAAGCTTCAAGCAAGAACTCAACATCCTATATTTGTTCGATAAACAGAAATTGATTAACGGGCATTTTATGTTCAACTAAGGACTGCTCTTAGTATACTCCACAAAAAAATCTCCATTTTAGTTTTAAAAATCCTATCTTGGAATGTTGATTCAAGTTATAAAATCGAATTAATATTTTAAAATATTCGAATTTATCATATGATTGTCTTTTCAATGTAAAATTGAATTGACATAGTCAGTACTTCACTTTCAAGCTTAAAACAAATTTTGGGCCATAATTTAAGTTTAAAAAAACTTATTTAGTTTTAAATTGTAAGCTTATAAATGGTTGGATGAAGATGTTTTGAAATTTGGTTAACTATCAACTCTGTAACTAAAAACAAGGAAGAACAGACTATACAAAAAATCACAGTACAATCATATATGTACAGAATTTCTTACTTAAAAATATACAGCAAAACACAACATTTATTCGTGAAACAGATGCACAAGTTTAAGTTTAAAAATGATATGTTTACTCAATTGAAAAATATTTGAACAGAGAGAAATCCTTTTTTGAAAAGCTGTAGTTTGATCTTCCCTTAAATCTCCCTTTTTTTAGCTGATTTGTATTTGAGTTTGTAAAAAAGACGATGCTTCTTATTTTTTCGGTTTGCTTATTTTTTCAACGAGCAGGAACTGGAATAGACGTATATATAAAGAAAAGTTTTTGTACAGGTTAGGTATTAACTGGTACAAACATATTTCTTTGGTTAGATTTTTCTTTCTTTAACTAAACAAGATTATTTCTGAAATTGAAATGATTTTTAACATTTCAAATGACCTTGTTTTTATGCTGGAGATGATTGTATTAAATGCAATGTCTCCATCTATGTTTACAGCCTTGTCCTGTTTTTTTTTTATGTAGATATTTTTTTTCAATAGTTTCCTTGCATATCTAAATTCACATACACATATCCTTTGCCTGGTTTTTCTTTTATGTCTTATGTGCTCAATATAAAATTGTTATAGTTATTTTTATAGTCTTTAACTTATGTTGCATACACAAAATAACCATTTAAATACTTATTTTTAACATAAATCCTTATTATTATTTTTCTATTTTAAGCTTAACTATCAAACACTTTATTTATATTCGTATATTTTTATACTTATATTTATATTGATAAGATTAATTTTAATTTAAACATTATTATCTATATTGCATTCATAGACATATATTTAGATTAAATGTTAATAATGTAGAGCTTTTCAATTTAATTTAATGTGAATAAAAATAGATTTTATTTCAAATTTTTGAAAGATTTTATTTTGAATTTTCAAACCATAATTTCCTTCACAATACGTATATATATGTATATATAAATGGTAAATGTCCAAAAATCTTATTTATTTTTAAAATGATAAGATTGTATTTTATTTAATTAGATTAAATACTTATTAAAATAATATTGCCAAAATCCCGGTCATCACACATAATCTTTTTTTAAATATTGTAAAATATATGATATATATATATATACATACCATTTCTTTAAGGCAACAAAAGGCTACAGGTCATGGAATTATATGTGTGAAACATATGGCTTGGTCGAAGGTATATATGTAATATATACATATATTATAAGGAGAGGAAGCTAGCGGCTAGCAAGGAAATGGAGTGTGTGGTCGGAGTAGGGGATGCAGGCGGAAGTGACATAGGGTTGGTCGGCTGTCTGGGTGTGGTGGAAGGCCTGGCCGGTGGAAGAGCAAGTGATGGGGTGTTTTGTAATGGCTGCATGGCTTCGAGATAGTGCTCAGGCTATGAGTGATTGCGTGAGGCGAGCAAGGGATTGATGAGTTCAATATGTGAGGCCTGAAGGTGATGATTTTGTGCGTTTCATTTTGTTTTTTCTTTTCGTGGAAGGTAAGGCGGCTACAAAACGGAGGGGCGGAAGTTTGGATCGGTGGAGGAGCAAGCATAGGTGGATGGTGCGGAACAATTTGAGGACGTGGCCGTAGAAGGCGAGGGTGGTTGAGGTCATGGGGTCAGTTGCTCTGTGTGTCACGGTGGAGACAGTGGGCGTGGCTGATAAGGAGGAGGTCGAAGACGCCGAGGCTTAATTGGAAGCGGGTCGGTTTTGGGAGGATGTTCGGTGGTGGGAGGCGAACGTTCGAGGTAGTGGAGGAAGGGAAGTGGAGTCGGGTTCGGTTTTGCATGGGTGGAGATGGCGGCACAAGAACAGGCGAGGTGGTTGATGCAGTGACGCTAGGTTGCGAGTACCATATGAATGAAATCAATAATATATTCTCACTTTCATATATATCTTTATTTATAAAAAAAGAATTTAGAGCCAAACCAAAGAGAAAACGGAGGAAGAAGGAATGAGTAGATCTGAAAAACAAAGCTCAGCAAAATGAAGGAAGATGCATGTACAGTACCACCCAATGAACAGTCGCTTGCAATATATATGAAAATAATGAAACAGCAACGGTTAGAGGCCTTGATTCGGGGAAAGTTATTAAAGCAATTTATTTGATTCCTTGGCTGTACGTTTAAATTTTGAAAAGGCACGAGAAGTTAAAAGTCACAATTTAATTTGTGATACCATTACAACGAACTGTTCAATCATTTCATCGTGCATCGGACCTCAAATACAGAAATAAATATACTACGGAGATCAGCACGACAAGACAAATAGAATGGTACACAAATATCAGAGATGCGACCAAGCTATAAAAACTCGATTTTTCCTTGCTGAAAATGTTGCTAAAATACTGAAAATAAGATAAACGGTGCTATTACAGTCCATGTTTGGAAAAACGAAATATAACATCTCACTAAAAAAATAATAAACATTTTTATTATATAAAAATATTCAGGTTTCGAAAGCATTTTATTTTCATCGAATTAACTGAATTTAAACGGTGATTCAAAATTACACAACATAACTAAATTCCATAATTTCTGATGAAAATTTGACATTTGTTACATTGAGATAGATGCACCTCAAATATCAAATTTTCATTATTAAATTTATTTGTTAAATTTTCAAGAAAAAATCAGTTAATTACGTTAATAAAACTGTTAAAATTTCCAAATCGTTACATTTATCATTGAAATCGTTTTAAAATTCAAAAATGATTTTAAAACATCATTTTTAACTCTATAAATAGCATAGTAATGCGAGAAGGATAAATCATTGACCAAAAGACCTTAGTGAAAAATATCAATGGAGTTATGTGAAAACAGTAGCCTTCACAGTTCCTAATACACTCCAAAAAGTAACCAAGCAAATCCCCTTGCCAATTACCATCTAATGATAAGATTGGCTAAGTAAATTAATAAATTTGATTACCTTTTGACTATGGAGACAATCAATGGGGGTTGGAATGTTTTGGAAGTGTGGAACAATGATTAGGGGTGTCTTATCAGTTCCACTAGGCATTAATCCAAAAGCTATCTTTAGGACTAAACCTGCCTCACTAATTACCCATCAACCTATCTAAAAGCTGTCTAATTTCAAACGGTCATATCTTCTAACAGGTAAGTTTAAAAAGATATTACGGTCACCTTATGGAAAAAGAAACCATCTTATCTTTCGAATGAAAGTGGTCACTAACCCTAATTCGGCTGCTATCAAAAGTTACAACCTTTACAAGGTTTTATGGTGAAAGTTACCCAATGAAATTACTAAGGTTCAAAATTTTATTATGAACATTACCTAAAGTATAGCCTTATATGAACAAATTTGAGTTTAAAAATAATATTTAGCGAAATTTTGATATGTAAAATACAGGTCGTTACATTCTCCTCGCCTTTAGGAATCCCATTAAGCAAGTAAAGTCAAACAACATAGTTATCTCGCATGCTTAATGACCATAAGCAATCATATCAAACAACAACCATACACACAAACATCTACATATAGGTAATTATCATATCATATTAATATCAGAGCATGTAGAGTGCTAAACTACTCTATATAGAACATCAAATGTATTAAAAATGTGAAAGGTAACGGTAAATGGAAATCGTACCAAGTGAGGAGCTCTAGATAAGCAGACATTATGCTATCCGCGGACTCCTAAATACAAACATCTTCGTTGCTACCCTATTGAACCTTCACCAACTCCATAGTCTTCCTTCTAAGCTTCTTTATATCATTCCAAGATGTGAATATGCCTATGAGGTCTCGAAGCTTCCAATTCAATCTTAATATCATCTAACAAATCTGGTGTAATGGTTACACCTAAGTCATTCACAAACTTCTGTAAATGAGAAACAAGGAACACATTGTGCACACCCACCATCTTTTTAGGTAAATTGACTCTAAAAAAAAGGTTCCCAAACCTCTCAAGTATCATAATATGGCCTAAAAATCTTTGTGACGATTTCCCGTGGTACTGAATCAAACTGTATTCTTCAATGGAGATATTTTGACAAACACCGTATTGTCGACAGAGAACAAATCTTAGAATTTTTGATCAATGTAGCTCATCTGTCTACCTTGAGCAACTTTCATTCATTGTTTACTGATATCGATCTTCTTCGAAGTTTCTCTTGTCATATATGGTCCAAGTACTAGTTTATCGCCTACATCCCACCAACCTGAAGGAGTGTTATGCAATCAGCCATATAATGCCTCAAATGGTGCCATACGATGCTAGTTATAGTTGTTGTTGTATGCAAAATCAACGGAATATAAGTGATCCTCCCACAAGCCCCCAAAGTAAAGAATTCAAGCTTGCTTGAAATCCTCTAAGGTACGATTCATTCTCTTAGTTTACGCATCAGTACGTGCGTGATAAGTTGTAATCAAATGCAGCTCTATCCCAGTGTGAATTGTAATCTCTTTCAAAACCCACAAGTGAATAATGGGTCCCGATCACTCACAACACTCTTCAACACACCATAGAATCACATATTCCACTTCACATAGAACACGTCCAATTTGGATGTCGCTCTACTAAACTTTATGGCATAATTTGAAGAAAGATGGAAGCTTGCCTTTAATTTGGGGATTTTGGCTCTAGGGTTTTTTTTTTCTTTTTTCTTTTCGCTTTGAGATCTTTGTTTTAGTTTACTGTAAACTTAACTTGCATATGTTAAGTTTGAGAAGTATATGTATTCTCATTAGTTAAATAGATGAGTGGGCTTTAAACCCAAAACCCAATAGACCAAGTGTTAATACTTAATCCAAATTAACTAAGTTATTCATGTTTTTACACTTTGTTTCATATATTTTAGCCAAGACAACTTACATTTCCATAGTTTCAACTTTATATAAATCATACAAACTTATTTTTATGTTTAACAAAATTTTCTCACAACATATGAAAGATATTTTAGTCATCAAAATTATTTTCTATCATTAAAACTCGTATTTTTGCTTAAATACTCAATTTACACAATAATTTATATAAAACAATATTTTAGCAACCTAAATTTACACAAAAATCATTTTATTGTCAAATTAAATATAACAAACCTTATTAACATCATTCTTACATCCGATTCTTATTTTAAACAAAATTTCACCTCTTTAATTACAATAAAATTAACAAAAATCAACAATTGGCGATAATTTGCAAAATTTATTGCAATTTATTATATTAAAACCATATAATATTCATTTGTCTCCAAAATAACATAGTAAAGCTTTTTAAAACTTTATTTTCGTCATTTTACACTTATTTCGACAAATTAACGTTGACTAAATTTTTTTTTCTTATTAATTAATCCAATAAATTTCCAAATCATCATATTTCTAAAATTCACCATTTATAACCAACATTATCATCTTCTACTCTTTCCAAATTCGATGTTTGTTCAAAACAAACAATTTTATATCTCCAATTTATTTTTGTTCCTCCATTATTAAATTGTAACCACTGTTATAATTAAATTTCTAAGTAATCTCCACAACCAGGGTTGTTACAATTTCCATCCCAAATTAGTAATCAAAAGTGTAGCACTCCTAGGTCTCCAAGAACACTATATCTTGGTCGCATCTCATATTGAGCACTTTTGCTAACCGATCACTCAAATGATGACCTCAACTACAAAATTCACTCAAACAAATTAAAACACAAGCAAATAACCACAATATACAACGTTCGTACATTATATACAAGCAATCCAAACACAACAAATATTTATATCATTCTAAATATACAAGAATAAACAATAGTGACCGATTGGGTCAAACTATCAAAGACGAGTTAAAATCACTATCTATCCCTTTGAAATCATTTTAAAGAATGTTAAGGCTAGATTTATTATAATGACCCGGTATTTTGAACCATTCGCATCCGCACATATCAGACTTGAATTGCTCAAAATATCATATTGTTAATTTATATTTGGCAAATGATAAGCATATATAGTAAATAAATCAATCACACAATCACGGACACAGAGTATACAACAATAAGCAGCTAAATAGGTAAATAGTAGTTCATGACGCTACTATATAACATCGGAGTCTGAAACAAAATACAATAGAATCTCAATACAAATGAATCTCTAATACATAAGAAAGTGACAAGTATGAACATAAATGACAGGAGTCAACTGAAATAACTGAAGGCTAACTAGATCGATGGATCTCCAAGTGAAGCTCTAAACTCCAAAGGTAAGTCTCTAATGCTGTGACACTCAATATGACCCGAGCGTAAAGCAAAATACAAAACACTCAAGTCGGGATTAACATTCTTATATTAATAAATTCAAATCAAGTGAAATGTCAACTGAAATACAGGTAAATTAAACGATGTTTGGGATTTCCATCCTCTAAGGATCCGTGGAACTATCTACTAAGTAGTACAATACGCTATTATAAAATGTCTATAGCAAAGTAAACTATTAAAGTAGCATTAAGGCATTACCCATATCCCCCTTAACACATTTTATATATTCTCATAGTCTATACAATGCCGTACGCTCCTCCGTAAACTGGAGGTTCACCCAAAGAACACCACATAGGTACAATAAAAAAAACTCGTAGAAGGCGCGATAGGGCATGCGACCAGGCACTCGAGGCAATGCTAGGAAAGATATACCGTTTGCGTACCCGGATTGGTGGTAACACATAGAAAATACTACCGCCTTCCTTGTGACACACTCCCAAATCAAAGGTGCACCCAATCAAATCACAAAAGCAATAAAATGGTATCAAAGAAATGTGTCCGTAGGAGGAACAACCTCACTTGGCCTGGCATGGCTCCTGTTTTAGCCACATCAAGCTGAATCATGGGAGTCAAGGCTATGTAAATACCATATAGAATCATCACCAGACCATCCTACTTCATTCTGGAATCTCGACCACGTACATAGTTGTCAAAGTGGTTTTCGGTACTGGCAGAGAGTATGACAATATCTGTTCCCAGTCTCTTTAACAACCAAACGCTTAAAAATTCATACTTCAAATTCAATTCAAAATAGTTCATACTTCTTAAATTCAAATAGTTCATACTTCATATTAAAATATCATATTCAATTCAAATAGTTCAGAATTCATATCAAATAGTTCATACTTCATATCCCGGTCTCTTTAACAACCAACCGCAGTCATTTCAATTCAAATAGTTCATACTTCATATCAAAATATCATTTTCAGTTCAAAACCATATAAATTCAATATCATTATTTGCTTTAAATGATATTCATTTCCAAAATTGTAACACTTTCAAATTTTTAACACTTTCGATAACATAACACTTTTTGAAATTCATAACAGTTCTAACTTAACCTGTTTAGAAATTGAAAATAGTGTGTATATATATATATATTAAAATGATTACAATTTAATATAGTTTATATATAAATTAGTTTCCTCCAATTTCGCATCAATTCAAATCATCTTAACTTCCAAAATGCAATTTAAATCAATCCCAGTTTAACCATTTCAATTTAAAGTTCAAAGATTCATGTTTAAATATTTGCTCATTTAAAATATATATCCCATTTCTATTTCAACATTTAAATTTAATTTTATTCAAATTGGAAAATATTCACTTAATCATTTTTTTAACAATTTATTTAAATCCCAATCCATATATATTTAAATCAATATTAAATCTCAATTTTATTTAAAACCGAGAATATTCATTTAATCACTTCTATCAAATCAAGTTATAAGTCAAGTTAAATTCATTTCTTTCAAAATCTCAAAAACTAATAAGTTCAATTCCATTCTTATTTAAATTAAAGTATTAACCAGTTTAAATTCCAAATCTACATTTATTTATCTTCCAAACCTCTATTATTAAAGTTATTGAAAATCTATTTAAATATGAATATAAATTTTAAATAAATATTTTAAAACATATTATATATATATATTTATTAAATTAAATTTTATTAAATTAAATCTTATTATTAAATGTATTTTGTATTAAATCTTATTTTATATATTTCTAATATAATAAAATTATAAGAAAATTATTAAAAATTATATTTTCAAAACTATGTTGCAAATTTAAAATTTCCAAAATCATAAAATTTAAAAATCTAAAATTTTACGCATGTAATAAAATAAATTCTTTATATAATACTTTAAAATTCAATAAAATCCATATATTTCCTTTCAGACTTTGGAAATCATTTTCAAAATATAGACCAACGGTATCCCTATATAATTTTCTATCCTATGGTCAAGTGATACGGATATTTATTCTTTCCAATCCAAAATTTTAATATCTATTGGTATATATCATTTCAACCTGCAATCCCAAAATTTTAAATAAATGAAAATCGCTTGTGTTTATCATTTCAACCCATAACGGATTTCCCTTAATCTACAAGATCGTTCGGGTATGTATCATTTCAACCCACAGGGAATTGTAAATTAACAGGAACTTGCAAAGTGAGAACAAATGTGATAACATATCAATAACAGGCATATATCATCAGCGATAAATCAAGTAAAATATATTCAACAGGGTGTGGTGTCATATATTGCAGATGAACAATTACAGATAATGGCATATCATATATAATAATTAAACAATTGACAGTTCAAATTTCACAGCATATTTCAATTGTCATTTCAATTTGAATTAAATTTATTAAATATAAGAATGTTAATCGCAAGTGATTTCTCATCTTTCTAGGATAGAGAAGATATACAACACAACAAGTTATGAATTGAATCGCGAACCTGAGTATCAAATAATCCATACGACAAATCTCAAAGCAAAGCAAGGTGAACATAGATTTGACGGACAAAGCTGATAAATAGGAATCATTGGAAAAATCAAAATCAGCTTGATATAACTTAAACGACGGGTATATTACATTATTATGTATATTTTCTTAAAACAATATTCAATTTGAAAATTCATATTTAAAATTATATATATACCTTATTTACATTTTCCAAATAAATACTAAATTTAAACACCTATAAAAAAAATTCAATATATTTATTTAAAAACCAAACTCATGCATACGTATTTATATAAACACATATATAAACATATACAAACACACATACATATTATATTTAAAATCAATATTTATTATACAACTCAATATAAAATTACTTCATTATAAACTCAAACAGATCATTTATGAACTCATACACAAAATATTGGATATATGACATATATAACTTGTACACGTAACAACATAGTATGTACAAACTTAGTTAGATTTTATATATAAGTAGATTATATATAAACAAATATATATATATAATATGCAAAATCATACTAGGAACAGTTTTATGCGGCTTGTATACAGATATATGCATGCGACAAAAAATGCAGAATGTTAACATAAATTTAAAAAAAATCCTTAAATCAATATACACATATCTTATAAAACATATATATATATATATATAATAACATATAATGTGGTTTGTAAAACTTATATGTCTATGTGTGTGTGTGCCGACATGCCAATATATATGTATATACACATATACCTTGTAAATAATATATGGAACATATAACTTATAGCCTATAACCTCTTATAAGACACAATATAACATATAATATATGTTTAATGAAATAAGAAAAATTCATATATGTTGTTATAACCTTTTTCAAGATACATGAAACCACTTTTACAGGACTTTGATGTTGCAGCAAAATAACCAAAAAATCTAATCTAAAATATATTCATAATGTGACGACTCATCTTTCTAACCATAGAAAGATGTATCATCAATAAGAAAAGAAAGAGATAGAAATAGAAAACATAGAAAGAAAGAATAACAACATCAGAATCTCACAGCGGAATCGGAACAAAATATAATACATCACATAACTATTACATAATCTTACATATATTAGAGTTACACAACATCATTGAAACAAGATAGTCATATATATCTGCCATTACATACATCCCAAAATACAACATACATCAACTAACACAGTGGAACTAGATAGATAGATACGTCTGGACTCCTGCTCCAAGCTCCTCCAGACTCCAACAATCCAAAACCTATCACTTGGGTACTCATAAAAATTTGAGTACCTAAGAGTTTAAGAAAAACAGAAATAAACTCCGGGTCAGACATAGGTCCGGTGTGAGTAAACGGGTTAAAGTTGTTTAACTTTGAAAATCATTTGAAAATAAAGGTATCACGTAAGACTTCCCACACATAAATACGGGTAAGTTTTTACCTTACGCAAACCAAAACATTTTATAGGAAATTCGTTGATATTATAATAGTGTCTAGGGTTTTCAAGTAAATAGAAAATAGCCAAAATTGTTACATCTCTTAAATTCCAGGTACTAGCAACAAAAGTGGGTAATACAAATCAAAACCGTAGGGTCTCGTAGGAAAAATGGGTTTCCATTAATGGTAGGGCAACTGGGGTACCGCCCGTCACAGTACGGGGCCTAGATCACCGTACCGAGGATCACTCCCAACCCCCTACAACACAAGGCCGGAACCATTCCCTACCAAATAGTTCCGAACAAGAAAACCCAGCAGTTGTGGCCAACAACTGGCCACACAGCCGAAATAAAGGGACATCTAGACAGGGGTATATCTCATCCTGCTTGGGTGCTACCCACCTTACCTTGTTGCACCTCACCTGTTTTAGCCATTACCGGTTGATGGGGCTTGAGGTTGTGATTACCTTTAGAGAACATATCTCTTAGAATGCTCATCCTCCACCTGACAATGTTCTGAAAGTATTCGATCCATACAAGTTCGTTCTGGGTTTGAACGAAACCGAAGGCATTATCTCGTTACACTCATTTTGGAATCACCCTCATAGTTGACGACGATAACCATTGCACTCTGAAACTCCATCTCGATCTTCACTTGAGATGCCACGACCTATCATTTAATTTGGATCGATGTTGTTTTCGGATAATCATAATTGACACCCGATCCGGGTCTCATCGAAATCCAAATGCCATTTTAAAGGCCAACTTGTTTAATAGTTTAAATAATTTAATTCCACAATTTTAATTCACATAGCATTTATCTCAGATAAATCATACTCAAACATCACAGATATATCCAAAAACATATCATAGAGTATCACAGAATATCACTAAATAAGTATCACAAATTCAGATATTCTACTTATAATCATCCATAAGTAAGCATCTTTAATCCTGCTTGATAAATCATTAATTAATTAATTATTCCATTTCATACAATTTAATTAATTAATTACTTCTTAATCAATTTATTAAATCTTAATTACTTAATTAATTACACCTTAATTATTAATTAATAACCTTAATTATTACTTTATAAAACTTAATTACCCATTTATTAATCACTTATTACTTAATTACTCAATTATTAATTCTTAATTGAACTACTTAATTAGTTAACTACTAATCATATATTAATTAACTTTAAGTAGTTAATTTAAAATCCTTAATTTCAAATTTGTTAAATACTTAATCATTTGTTAATCAATCTTTAATAACAAATTTATAAATCTCAATTCACTTAGTTAATTACCCTTTCAATGAATTAACATTCTTAATTAGCTTACAATATAAATTAATTGAATTAGAATCATTTATCATATATTTAAAAATCTTCCTTAATAACTTTGAAAGCAAATTATTATTAACTTAAAAAGCTTAATGTTAATTAAATTTAAAACTTATCTTACATTAAC
The DNA here is from genome assembly GCA_030765085.1 of Allium cepa. Taxonomy (NCBI): domain Eukaryota; kingdom Viridiplantae; phylum Streptophyta; class Magnoliopsida; order Asparagales; family Amaryllidaceae; genus Allium; species Allium cepa. Next base: position 889,459,916 of record CM060939.1, read on the forward strand.
TACTTAATTAAAATATTAATTAAGATTTAAAACATTTCTGAAGAATTGACTTAATTAATTATATCTTAAAATAAATTCTTATCTTCAACTTTCAGACATTAATTAATTCATAAATTCTAAAACTTGTATAAGATGATTAACTTCAAATTTCATTATACTTAGCCTTTGAAAACCCTACCCGAGCAAGTCCCCAGGTCCATTCGAGTTAAAACTCCAGTTTCCTCCCCATTTCCCCGAGTCTCCTCTTCATCTTCATATTTTTTTTTTAAGTTTAAGTACACAAGTGAAATACTTTTAAACAACGCATGCAAGGAATCCAGGAGACTCGAGTCAAAGCTTCAAAATCACGAGTGCCACTTTGGGTTACCATGAACCCACTTCTTCCAGACACTAATAACTTGTCGTGCATGTGCACGGCGGCTCACCGTCCCTCCGGCAAACTTTGCATCCTTCGGCGAGTCGCAAAACTTCCCTACACTCGAAAGCAAAGATCAATTCGATGTCAAAAATTCCAAATCGAAATTTAGCCCTTCGTTCGAAAACCTGTAGCTTGACTCTCCTCTGCAAATCACTCTGCCCCTTCCACGTCGTCCACCTGAGGTGCTACGACTTCGGCCTCACCTCGCCAATCCCCTACACTACACTTCCCCAGAGTTTCATGCAACGCGGTCAATCAGAGGTGAGGAAGTCACCTCGTTTCCAGACCACGACAAACCCATGTGTTAAACCCTAGTTTTGCCTCATCAAATCATTGTTTGCAATAGAAAAGTTATTTAGCAATTTTCCTTACTTCATCGATGGCCAAGCAAGCTTCAAGCAAGAACTCAACATCCTATATTTGTTCGATAAACAGAAATTGATTAACGGGCATTTTATGTTCAACTAAGGACTGCTCTTAGTATACTCCACAAAAAAATCTCCATTTTAGTTTAAAAAATCCTATCTTGGAATGTTGATTCAAGTTATAAAATCGAATTAATATTTTAAAATATTCGAATTTATCATATGATTGTCTTTTCAATGTAAAATTGAATTGACATAGTCAATACTTCACTTTCAAGCTTAAAACAAATTTTGGGCCATAATTTAAGTTTAAAAAAACTTATTTAGTTTTAAATTGTAAGCTTATAAATGGTTGGATGAAGATGTTTTGAAATTTGGTTAACTATCAACTCTGTAACTAAAAACAAGGAAGAACAGACTATACAAAAAATCACAGTACAATCATATATGTATAGAATTTCTTACTTAAAAATATACAGCAAAACACAACATTTATTCGTGAAACAGATGCACAAGTTTAAGTTTAAAAATGATATGTTTACTCACTTGAAAAATATTTGAACAGAGAGAAATCCTTTTTTGAAAAGCTGTAGTTTGATCTTCCCTTAAATCTCCCTTTTTTTAGCTGATTTGTATTTGAGTTTGTAAAAAAGACGATGCTTCTTATTTTTTCGGTTTGCTTATTTTTTCAACGAGCAGGAACTGGAATAGACGTATATATAAAGAAAAGTTTTTGTACAGGTTAGGTATTAACTGGTACAAACATATTTCTTTGGTTAGATTTTTCTTTCTTTAACTAAACAAGATTATTTCTGAAATTGAAATGATTTTTAACATTTCAAATGACCTTGTTTTTATGCTGGAGATGATTGTATTAAATGCAATGTCTCCATCTATGTTTACAGCCTTGTCCTGTTTTTTTTTTATGTAGATATTTTTTTTCAATAGTTTCCTTGCATATCTAAATTCACATACACATATCCTTTGCCTGGTTTTTCTTTTATGTCTTATGTGCTCAATATAAAATTGTTATAGTTATTTTTATAGTCTTTAACTTATGTTGCATACACAAAATAACCATTTAAATACTTATTTTTAACATAAATCCTTATTATTATTTTTCTATTTTAAGCTTAACTATCAAACACTTTATTTATATTCGTATATTTTTATACTTATATTTATATTGATAAGATTAATTTTAATTTAAACATTATTATCTATATTACATTCATAGACATATATTTAGATTAAATGTTAATAATGTAGAGCTTTTCAATTTAATTTAATGTGAATAAAAATAGATTTTATTTCAAATTTTTGAAAGATTTTATTTTGAATTTTCAAACCATAATTTCCTTCACAATACGTATATATATGTATATATAAATGGTAAATGTCCAAAAATCTTATTTATTTTTAAAATGATAAGATTGTATTTTATTTAATTAGATTAAATACTTATTAAAATAATATTGCCAAAATCCCGGTCATCACACATAATCTTTTTTTAAATATTGTAAAATATATGATATATATATACATACCATTTCTTTAAGGCAACAAAAGGCTACAGGTCATGGAATTATATGTGTGAAACATACGGCTTGGTCGAAGGTATATATGTAATATATACATATATTATAAGGAGAGGAAGCTAGCGGCTAGCAAGGAAATGGAGTGTGTGGTCGGAGTAGGGGATGCAGGCGGAAGTGACATAGGGTTGGTCGGCTGTCTGGGTGTGGTGGAAGGCCTGGCTGGTGGAAGAGCAAGTGATGGGGTGTTTTGTAATGGCTGCATGGCTTCGAGATAGTGCTCAGGCTATGAGTGATTGCGTGAGGCGAGCAAGGGATTGATGAGTTCAACATGTGAGGCCTGAAGGTGATGATTTTGTGCGTTTCATTTTGTTTTTTCTTTTCGTGGAAGGTAAGGCGGCTACAAAACGGAGGGGCAGAGGTTTGGATCGGTGGAGGAGCAAGCATAGGTGGATGGAGCGGAACAAATAAATCATGGCCGAGCTATTCTTCCCATCTTCCTTTTTTTTCTCCGGTCCGAGCAAATCAATTTGAAAACCGAAGTGAGGCGATTCGATTAAAGAGAGAGTCGTGGTTGTCTTTGTCTCTCTCTGTCGATCGAGTTTGAGAGAGATGCTGCATCGCGAAGTGACTCGCGATTCGAGTCACGTTCGAGTCAAATGGAGGGGATCGGACGCTAGGGCTTCGGTAACGAGGATGTTGAGTTTTGCATCGGATCGACTATGGAGCGCGCGAAACATTTCGAAGGGGGGGCCGTGGATCTGAGGCGTGGAGGACTGGGCCGCTAGGGGATGTCGATCGATCGTTTGAGAGAGGAGGTGGAGGTAGTTCAGTGTCATGCGCGTGCTGGAGATGGTAGTTCAGTGTCGTGCGCGTGCTGGAGATGCTCGAAAACAGATGTGAGGTATTTTATTTACTTTTATTTTTATAATTTATTTACTTTTATGAATAAATATATCCGTAGAAAAAAAATATAATGTATAAATATATAGTTTCACATGCCTATTTCAATTTTAGGTAAACAAGAAAAATTAGAATTTTGAAATCTATTTTTAAGTGTATAGGTATTTTAAAAGGAAAATTTATCAATTAAAATTAATTACTAATTTAAAATTAAAGTAGTAGTTGTATGTAAATTTTAAAATGGAAATTGAATTGTTTGTTTTGTCAGAATATGAATTTAAATTTAATCTATCAAGTGGAGATTAATTATTCAAATTGTTCAAATATTAATAATTTACATCTATTTGAACAATACAGAAAGGATTGTTTATGGGTATTAACAGAAAAATATTTATTATAGTAAGTTATAACCATCTCTGTTTTCAATATATTTTAGAAAGAGATCTTTATTTCCATTTTGATTTGATAAATATATATGCTGAAGAAAAAAATATTATTTAGTTGAAATTAAATTGTTAAATAATTAATTAAAAAGAAAGTAAATTGTTTGATTACTTCAAGTATTAATAAATTGTATAAATATTTATACAAGATTGAAAACTATGAAGAAAACAAGCCGAGATTCGAATTGGGATAGCAAATGCAAAGGTGAGTTAATCTCACTCGGCTGAATTTAAATTTAAACGATTAAATTTAAATAATTGTTTAAATGGATGAAGTTGATTGATGTGCTATAGTATGGTATATTTTGGAATTGGTATTGTATATTGTGCTAACGTCTGTGGATGTAGGGAAAACAGGTCGGAGGGATCAAACTGGATCCCTCAACATTTATTTAAATTATTTAATACCCTATGTTGTAATTATTTGATATTCTATGATGAAATATATTGGAATGTTGAATGCTATGGTTCGATTGGATATAATTGGGTATGATGAATTTCCAAAAATATATAAATTGGACTTTTGGAAGATAATAAAAGGAGTGAAATTGTAAGTAAAATAATTACAGAAATTTGAATAAATTTAAGAATGAATTGGAAAGAGATAAAGTGACTTTAAAATTCTAATAAATGAATCTTGAGTATGGAAAGGTAATCTTGAGTAAACTGAAAGTTAATGAACTTTAAACTCCAGTGTTATTATTTAAAAGAACATAGCATTCATATTAAATTTAAGATTTAATTCCGAAAAGAATAAAGAAGAAATTGGAAAAAATCTAAAATTTGTATATTTCAGTTAAGAGATTTAAAATCAAATAGAAATAATAATAATAATAATAATAATAATAAAGCCCATAATTAATAAATTTTGAAATGAACTGAGTAAGCAAAGAAATTTATTTCTAATGAAATAAATTGGGAATCAATTTGGAAAATTGATTCAAGTGATTGAGATCGAAAATTCTCATCGGGTAACCAAATACGTTTTCAAAATAAATTTTTAAATATAAATTAAAGGTTTTAAAGTTGTTTTAAAAAATCAAGTTTGGAAAATTTATTATTTCTATATGTTTAAATTCTAAATTAAGTTTTTTTATTTGCTTTTAATCTATTATAGTAGTAATTAAGTAGTGACTTAGTATTTTGTTTTTTAAAGTGAAAATCTAGTTTTATATTTTATTTGGTAACCTTATTTTCAAATATTAATATAGTATGTATTTTTAACAAATTATTGAAGTAGTTTTAACTTAAATGTTATAAATTATATTTCAAAGTAAAGTGTTCTAAATTATTTTAGAAATCTAGTTTTGTGCTTGGTAATTTCAGTGGAGATAGTAAATTTTGGGAAAGCTTAGTCTGAAATGGAAGATGGTTTGAACTGTTTTCAAAGGGTTGAAAATAGATATATATCTTGTGAAGATATTTTTTGAGGTTAATAAATAATTTGGAAAATTATTTATTGGTTGATGGTTGTTTGTGAATATTAACTGATAGTTAAATCACCAACTATCAATATTGGACAAATACGTTGATCATTTCGAAGAGACCGGGATCGAGATTAATTTCTCAAAAACCACTTCGATCCGGTTTGTACGTTTCGTGGAAACGAGTTGGATTCGAAGATGGAGCAGTGAAGTGCAAGGGCTAGTCGCTACTAATCCTAAGGATATGTCCAAAATGGATGTAGTCGGAATAGTGCCTTCGGTTCCGTTCGAACCCGGGACGGGCTTGTATGGATGAATGCTTGCGAAACATCGTTAGGTGGACGATGGCATTCTAAGGGATATGTTTTAAAAGGTAACGCTTAGCCTCAAGCCATATCAAATGGGAATGATTGAAAATCAGGGGTTATGCAGCAAGGCTAGGTGGGTAGCACCTAAGCAGGGTGAGGTCATCCCTGTCTAGATGTCCCTTTTTATTTCGGCTTAATGGGCGGTTGCTGATCCCAACCGCGGGGTGATCTCACTCGGGATTATCTAGTAAGGGGTAGTCCCGGTCTTGTGTTGCAGGGGGCGGGCATACTCCTCATTACGGTGATCTAGGCCCCGTACTGTGACAGGTGGTACCCCAGTGCCTAGTCATTAGTTGGAAATCCATTCTCCGTACGAGCCTTGTACGAATTTTGTTTGTATTACCCACTCTGTGGCTAGTAGCTGGAATTTAATGAATGTAACAATTTTGGCTATTTTATAAGTATTTGTATATATACCCTATTATAATATCGGAGGAATTCTACAAAAATTGTTTTAGCTATCGTAAGGTAAAAACCCAACATGTTTATTTGTGGCGTGGTCTTACGAGATGCTTTTGTTTTCAATGGATTTTTGAAACTTTAATAATCAATTGAGTGTGATTTTCTCACGCTGGTTTTCCAGACTGACTCGGGTGTTATTTAACTGTAATGCTCGGGTCAGACCGAGTATTATAGGATACATGATATGATTCTGTGGAGCTCAGGAGACGAGTTCGACGACGATGCGTTTTCTCATACTTGTTTTATATATATATTCCGCTGTGTTGAGTAGCTGTGTATCCAGTTGTATGTTATTGATGTTGAGCTATGATTGATGTACTCTGATGATGTAATATGTAAACAGAGATATTTGATTTTTGAGTAAAATTATTTATTATCTATTATATTTGATTCCGCTGCGATGGTTAGATTCTGTTGTCGATTTCTATTTTCTTCTTCTACCTCTTCTTTAACCCAAATGATTCGCATTTCTGTACAACTTGAGTTGTTATAGGTTCAAGGGGTACGGATTTGCGAGTCGTTTCAATTTCAAACCATATCTATTTGGTCTTTTCTTCAATTAGTTTCACTTAATAATTTTAGTTTAATACCTCACTTTGTTTATCACAAACCAATTTCAATTCTAATTCTGTTCTGTTTGCTTACAAATTCGAAATGAATTTCAACATTCAATTTGTTTCCTTTCATTTAATTGTAATTGTAACTTTACTTATTCATTCAAAATTTAACTTTACTTATTCATTCAAAATTTTATTTTCCATCTTAATAAATTTTATTTCAAATCTATCTAGCCTCGAAAGGTGAGCAATCACTCATGATTAATGTCCTTATATTTATTAGATTAGATTTCAATTGAAACGACAATTGAAACATGCTGTTGTAGTTATTTAATTGGTTATATATGTTATTATCTGTAACTGTTCGCCTGTGGGATATGACACCATATCCCACTGTTTATATTATCTGTTATTTATATTGATGATATATGCATGTGTTATTATTATTATTCATAACTGTTATCACTCTGCAAGTTCCCTGTTAGTATATAATTCACTATGGGTTGAAATGATACATACCCGAATGGATATTAGAATAGGAGAAAATTGTTATGGGTTGAAATGATAATCCCAAGCAATTTTCATTTGAATTGAATTTGGGATTACGGGTTGAAATGTTATCTACCCGCATATATTTAAATTGATGATTTAAATGATAAATATCCATATCACTTGGCTATAGGATGGAAATTTATATGCCGACACCGTGGTCTATATATAAATATTTTGAAAATGATTTCTATGGTTTTGAAAGGGAATATATATGGTTTATTTAATATTAAAATATTTTATATAAATATGTTTTGAATATAAAGTAGATTTAATAATAAACCTAAATTAATAATGTTTGGTTTAGTTAATATAAGATGTTAAGTATTATATTCTTAAATCAATTTTTCAATGATTCGTATGAGTAAGGAAGACAAGGTTGAATTGATTTAAATTGTATTTAGTTAAGAATTTCACTTAATTAAATCGATTTAAACTATCGAATTTGGAAATTTTAGATATGATCTTATAACTTGATTTTGATTTCAGAAATTTAATGAATATTCCCGTTTAAAGAAATTGAACAAAAAATATGGTAAACTGTAATTTAAGGTTATTTAAACGATACTGAACTTATTAAGTGAATATTCCAAGACTAAACAACAATGAAGTCAAACCAAGATTTATATGAAATTGTTAAATTAGTTTGAAATGTTGATTATTTAAAGCCTTAAAATTACTGGAAAATAAATGGGTTATTTTGTGATTCAAATCTGTATTTGAAATCGACATAAATTGAAATAGTTTATTTAGAAATTGATTTGAATTAAAATTGATAAGGTAAGACTGAATAGAAATTAAATTTGGAATTTGATTTGGTTTGAAATTTGGAACCGATAAATTGAGATGGAGGTTATGATTTCAAAGTATGGTTTTCTAAAGAATTATGATTTCAAAGTGTTTTGGTTTTCGAAAGTGTCTTTACTTTGAAAGGGCTATAATTTGGAAATGTATATATTTTGAATGAAAATTATATTTTGGTTTTGAAGTATAAATTAATTTGTAATGACCACGGTGTTATAGTGTATATTTCTGCATTGTAGATAGTTCCATGGATCCTTAGAGGATGGTTATCCCAAACATCCTTTGAGTTACTTGTATTTTAGTTGATATTTCAGTTGAGTTGAATTTATTGATATAAAAATGTTAATCCTGACTCGAGTGTATTGTGTTCTGCTTTACGCTCAGGTCAAGCTGAGTGATTCAGCATTTGAGACTCACCTTCAGAGTTTGGGGCTTCGCTTAGAGATCCAACTATCGATTCATCTTTCAGCTTTTCCAGTTAATTTGTTCAGAGTGGTCATCAGCTTGTATTGGAGACTTCACTGTATTTGAGATATTCTATCACGACCCGATTTTTCGACTTTCGAAATTCGACATTAATACGTCAACTGTATCAACTGTTGGAAAATCGAACCGTTAGGGTTTAAGAAAAAGAAAATAGAACAACAGAAACAATGACAGAATCTCACATATCGTAGCGGAACAACATATAATAGATAAATGAATATCTTCAAAACAAAGAACTATACCAGTTATTACATTACATCACATTACATCACATTATTAGAGTGTTACAACAATAAACAGCGGAAAAGAAACACTACATACTAGTTGATATGCCACGCCATCCTGCTTGCGTCCAGATCTCTATAGCAACTCCTGAATTCCAGAATGACCTGATAACCTGACTCTAGGTTGCCCATGTGGAAAATTATGGGCACCCAGAGTTTAGAAAGGGAACAATAAACTCCAGGTCAGTCATGGGACTGGGGTGAGACCTTAAAAACAGTTATTTTCACAAAGAAAATAAAAAAGAATCCGCTATGCTTTTGGGAAAATGAAACTACCATAAGGCCTCCCGCCACACACACAATGCAAACGCTGAATTGGAGGAGATTTCTTCTTATGATAGTCAAACACGCTTGATACGCAAAATCCTCTGATATTATTATTATTAGTAGTGCATAGTGCAGAAAACATTTCGAAAGTATAATATTAATCTTAGCTAGCATACAACCATTATTGTATGCCTACTATAGCTACCATCTAAAAAGTGGCGCAACTATAAGTAAATGGCAGGTTATACAACTAAAACCGTACAGGGCGCGTATTGTTTCTTTGGATTTCCAGCAAATGGTCAGGCTAATGAACTTTCTACTGCCACATGGGTACGCCTCTGGAGAGACGCTCCGAGAACCTAACCGGATCTCTACCAACACAAGGCCGGGTTACTTCTGCAAAAATAGGTAACTATTGACACGTGTATGCCATCCCCCGGTTGTAAACAACCTTTATTCGAGGATCCTCAATACCAACATCCAACGAGTAATAAATTTGCAGCAACCACATAGGTCAAGTATCTGGGCTCCATACCATGATACCACCTCTATCCAGAAGGAAATGAACATACCCTAAGGGGCGCCACCCCCTAAAACCTTGTTGCATTCTTCCTGTTTTGACCATTCCGGGGTGTGAGGCCCGACGAAGTCTCGTCCACAAAGCTACTCTTTTCACAAAAGTCATGCTTCGATCAACAAATGAATAGCAGCACTTCGTATGTCACGTTACCAAATTGGGAATGTATCACTAGTAACCATCAACTACCTAACCTCTGAGCTCATACGTCTCAGAGAAGGGTGTTAAGCTAAGACAATAAATTCTCCGCCACCAACAGAAATGTATTTCATAGAAACCAGCATTAAATCTTAAAGTGTAACATCAGACACACATCCATACAAGTCCGTTCCGGGATCGAACGGAATCGAAGGCACTTCCAAAGAAGCCCTTGCAAATCCAGATATTCACTGATCACATCCGGAATCCCCATCACAAAGGGTGATAAAATCTCTATACCAGAGCAATTCGATGCAGAGACATTCGACAAGTAATCCTTTCGCTTTCGAAAACACACGGTCTTCAACACCATCTTTAAATGCAATCCCATTTCGTCGTATCGTATTCGGAATGGGTTTTATGATACAAGGTCCTCTCCCGGCTAATCTGAACGACGAGCGCTTATTTTAAAACAAGTGTAGCATTCAAATTCAAGGAAATCACAGCAAATACCCATTTAAAGGTAAATATTGATAGTCGGTTATTTAACTATCAATAGATATGCACAACATCACCAAATTCCAAATAATTTCCCAAATTATTTATTTTCCAAAAATATCTTTACAAGATATATTTTTCCACACTTCAACCATTTGAAAACAAATTTCAAATCACTTTTCACCTTTACAACTTTTGAAAACAAATTTCAAATCATTTTCCTTACGCGGAAACACTTCCAAATATTTTTTCATTTTCACTGGAAATCTGCCGAATTCAAATACTTTAAAATAATTTATAACACTTATCCAAAATATATCGGGAAAACACTTTGAAATAAAACTATTTTTCTTTAAACACTTTACTTAAAATATTACTTATAAAAATATTATACAAAATTACATATAACTTAAGTCCAAACTAATTTTCAAAATAAAATTAGTAGATAGAGTATAACTATTTAAATAACTATTTTCTAAAACAATTGTTGATTAAATCTTAGAAATAATCATTTCTATATCAACTTAATAAATCTTTACTTGAAGGATTTAAAACAATTTAAAAGGTTAATTTCTCCAAAGTATCCTTTTCAAAACCAATTCTAGAATTATATATATATATGTGTGTGTATATATATATATATATTTCGAAGCTATTTAGATATTTTATTCGGCTTTCTAGGGAGAATACACTTTCATTTCAAAATGGTTCATTTAAACCAATTAAATAAATCCTTACCGATTTTTTTTAAATTTACGTTCCAAATCCGTAAATTTATTTCCACACTTCAAAAATAAATCAATGTTTATTTTTAAACAAATTTCCCTTTCCTTTATAAATTCCATGGTGAATTTAAATTTTCAAATACCCACTGATATAGGATTTTCAAATCGACTTCAAATATTCACTTTCAACAACAATTTAATTTTTCAATTGATTTCAAAAACAACCAATTCAAATTCCATATTGATTTTCCAAGAAATAAAACACCAAGTGAATTTCATTCCAATCTCAAATTGAAATCAATTTCTACTAAACCCCAAATCAATTTTCAAACTGATTCCAAATTCTTTTCAAAACACCAAATAAATTTCAAAATAGATTTTCAAAAGACTTAAATTCAATAACCAAAAATCAATTCCCAAATGGATTTCAAATTTTATATCCGTTAAAAAAAATTCCTTTTAAAGAAAACAAATTCTTTTATTTTTCATACTCTTTAAAATCCGTATTTTAAATAAATTCTTCAACCTTTGAATAATATTACTCGAAATCCATTTATTAAAGCTTTTCCCATATTTTGAAATTTTATACAATAAGATTAAAAATAAAAATTTATTATTTTAGAATTCCTTCTTTTAAATTTATCAAATTCTCAAAAATAAATTTTAATATAAACTTTCAACCTGAATTTTCAAAAATCAAATTTTTATTTATTTCCGGTATCCAACAATACCAAAATTATATTCGGCTAAATTTTAGCCTTCAACGATTTCAATCACAAAGAAAATCACACAGAGATTATAAATAATCAACACACAACATTGAAACAAATTCGATTATTTGAGGAATCCAGTTGGATCTCTCCAACCTGTTTCCCTACATCCACAGATGTTAGCACAATACCAATCCCGTTTCAAGACGGGATATCGTGGTACATGAGTTTATATAAAATATCATCCTCTATTATGCGGCGCAATAGGGTCTCATCTGCTATATAATGCGGGAAATCAACTCCAACTACATATATAATACCAATTCCACTTCACGGTGGAATATCGCGGTATATGTGTTTAATATAATAACCTCCGCTTAATATGCGCCGTATAGGGTCTATTTCAATACAACAAATAGCAATTTATCATCCATGCATACAATCGACACAATCAAGAAATTTCAAATCTAACTATTTAAAATTTAAATCGAAACAAATTCGATTGAGTGAGAAGTTCTCACCTTGTTTCCAATACAGTTGCAGTGCTTTATTTCGAATAAAATTAAACGAGTGTTTAATTTTACCCAAAACTCACACTAGCTCCAATCAAGTCCAATCGAGCTCCATCGCGTAGTATTAAACAATACGAATCAAACGCAAGTCGTTTAGTCAAAAACGGACCTCGTATGAAAGAGTTATAGCTTTTTAAAGATTAAACGAATTCATAATAAATCAATTTATAATTTATATTTTATATTTTTTAACCTAGTTTCCATCTGGCCGCTCGTTCTTTGAATGCAGATCTCGGCCGCGAATTTGTTTCTTCCTTCCCCAGGTCATACGCATGAAACAACCCAACGCACGCCACAAAACCCTAGTAGTTGCGCCTATCACACGAAGTTTGAAGGTGATCATGGACCGCCAAACGAAGTGCCCAGCCTAGCTCTACCATCGGCCTTGATTTGGCCAAGCTCGGTCATCTATTCACGTTGAAAAACGTGCGTGAACGCTGGCACTTCATCGGCCTGTTGTGCCTCGATCGACTCGCTGATTACGATCATAGCCGTATGGATCGAAAGATCTCGTGAAGCTCTAAAATGTTCTAGTTGAAAGCTTTTGCTATAAGTGGATGGATCTATAGATTTTGAGGGAGAAAGTATGAAGCATTTTCGGCCATTGGAGGAGAAAATGGCGGCCTGTGAAACCCTAGGGTTTTGTATGCAAATGAAAAAAATTAACGTCCTTTTATAGAAAATTCTGAAACACTATTCATCTGAAAATTTTCTGAACTCCAAACGAAGCGTGCCGCCGGACGTTTATAATGTTTTACCCCGATTCCGAATGTAATGGAATATATATCGAAAGCCAATTCGATCTTATTTGGAAGATAGGTTTTCAAATCGACTAATTTAAATTTAAAATTCACTTAAACCGATTTCTACGCGTTTTAGCTTCCTCCGGACAAACCGTAAACCGATTGACACGAAATTTGTAATCTTACAATAATATAACATTATGGATCCGATGAAACTGGTTTCGTTGGAATCCGAGACTATTTGAAAAATGGATATTTTTACTCGTTAATCAAATATTAAAATATTCAATTTCTACAAATTAACTTTTAATTCGATTTTAAAAGTTCTATAATATCATTCTAATTCAAATATGATTTAATTCAACTTCATAAATCATTTTTATTCACATTAAATCCAATTTCTAATTATTTTGACAATTTCAAATATTAAATCAACAATTTAATTATCCAATTAAATCCTTATATTCGAAATATAAATTATTCAGCTTCTATCATCTTGAATATTATCATTATAAATTTTCTAAGCCATCAAATTATTTTTAACAGGCTAAAAATTGAAGGTTTACGATTTTACCCAAATTTCTATAATTAAATTCAATAATTAAATTGCCAAATTCATCCTGATATTTGAAATTCAAGTTAAACTATCATTCAAACATTTAAAATTAATTAAAATATTTTAATTTTCAAATGTTAAAATTTTCAGGTCGTCACATCCTTCCCCCTTAAAAGAATTTCGTCCCGAAATTACTAGTTAAGAAGAATGGACCTTAAGCCATTGTCTAAGTACCCAAAATAAACAGTTTTAATAACTTTTCAAAACCAATCTTTTCAAAACCAACAAACACTGTTTAACTATTAACTCAAAAATCAAACTTTTAGTTTTCACAAATTTTTCCAAAAAATTTCTAACGCCTTAAATTTTCGAAAAATTTCGCCAGCGTCTCCTTTACGTGACTAGCTCGGTACGACTACAAAAATGGCACCACGGCCCCCAGATTTCAAAAGGAAAAGAAAAAGCCAAGCGGCTAGGCAAGAAAATCATCAAATTTCATATAGAAATTGAAATACATACCTTTTGTCGAGCAATTAAATTATCTTCGAAATCAAAATCCCAATTTCCTTTAATACACCTGTATATCCTGCTAACCATAATATCCAATTGCAACATTCAAATATCATTTTGCACATCTCATTAAAAAAATTCAATATATACTTCTTATACCATCTTTAGTTTACTATTAAAGTTATATATTCATTTTCGTTCTATCTTGCATTTTCACTTTCATTTGACTTCAACTTACAATTTCAATTTTATTTTGGATTCAGTTTAACTTTTGAATATTGAAATTTTCAATTATCTTTCATTCACAATTGATTTGTCTTGCTATTTTAAATTAGTTTCTTTTATTAATTCATTACAAGTTCTAACTCATTTCGTCTTGCACAATTCAAATTGGTTTTCGATATACAGTTTCAGTTCCAGTTTTTATTCTTTTGTTCGTTCCCAAACACAATCCAATCCACTATTTTGGTTATACCCACTTATATTTAGACTGGATTTCAAATTCCATATGAATTTAATTTACCTTTCATTTATAAATATTGAATTCATTTCAAACCATATCTATTTGGTCTTTTCTTCAATTAGTTTCACTTACTAATTTTAGTTTAATACTTCACGTTGTTTATCACAAACCAATTTCAATTCTAATTCCATTCTATTTGCTTACAAATTCAAAATGAATTTCAACATTCAATTTTTTTTTTCTTTCATTTAATTGTAATTGTAACTTTACTTACTCTTTCAAAATTTTATTTTCCATCCTAATAAATTTTATTTCAATCATTTAGTCTATAAGACTTCTCAAATTCACATTTATTCAAATTAACTCAAATCATAAATTTCAATTTCATTTTGAATCCATATCATCATTTTGTTTGACTTAAATTTTCAATCTCAATTCTTTTATTCAATTTTCATTTTTAATTCAACTTGAATTAAATTTTCCTTCCAACTTATTTGGTTTTCATATTTAACTTTTCTCTAACTTCTCTTTAAGTTAGATTTTTATTTTAACAACTACAAACTTTACAAATTATCAACTTAATGATATTCCATTAATATTTTATATAGTATTCCAGAGTCTTTCCATTTTTTCAAAACCATTCTTGAAATTAATTCAAATTTCTTTTTGAATTTCCAAAACCAAACCCTGTTTGCAAACAATTTTCATTTAAAATCATTTGGCAGCAATCCCTCTTTTGGAAACCCGAAAATGAACACCGATGATGTCACGATCATCATCGGAATTATTTTCCAGCGACCGAAAAGAGTTTAGACCTTTTATCCCTTCAAAACACTTTTCCAAAAACTTTGAAAATTTATTTTCAAACTCAATGGAATTTAATTTCCAAAATTTCCAATTCCTTTCAAAAACATTTCCAAAAACTTCTCTGGAATTCTATTTCTAATTATAATTCACATTTATAATTTACCTTCTCAAATTCATTTGTATATGGATTTTATTTCTCGACTTTTTTATTATGATTCCAATTTCTTATTCAACTTCAATGATAATAATTTAATATTATCACTTCCTAACAACCAAGCAACCATATACTATAATAATTTACAAAAATTATTCTTTTTATATACAAAATAGTTTTTGGTAAAGTTATTTCATTTACCCTGATTTAAAACAATATCGTGTCGAATTGTTCTGTATGAGTGTTTAGAGATCCCTATCGATAGAGTTGTACGGACTATATCGACTAGAATCCATATACCAGTCAGAAACTAATCATCACAATATAAACAATTTTATATTCACTAACATATACGCGCTCATATCTATTATTACACTCAAACTCATTTCTAGAGTACTACTGACTCTATCTCTAATAAGTAACACCCAACAGAGCCCAGGTTGTCGCTTAACCAAATGCTCTGACACCACATTGTCACGACCCGATTTTTCGAATTCCGAAAGTCGACATTAATACGTCCACTGTATCAACTGCCGAACAATCGAACGCCGGAAAATCCAGCCGTTAGGGTTTAAGAAGAAGGAGATAGAAGAAAAGAAACAATGACAGAACCTCACATATCACAGCGGAACAACATATAATAGATAAACGAATATCTTCAAAACAAAGAACTATACCAGTTATTACATTACATTACATCAAATTACATTATCCGAGTGTTACAACAATAAACAGCGGAAAAGAAACACTACATACTAGTTGATACACCACGCCATCCCGCTTGCCTCTAGATCTCTACAGCAACTCCTGAATTCTAGAATGACCTGATAACCTGACTCTAGGCTGCTCGTATGGAAAATTATGGGCACCTAAAGTTTAGAAAGGGAACAATAAACTCCAAGTCAGTCATGGGACTGATGTGAGATCTTAAAAAAAGTTATTTTCATAAAGAAAATAAAAAAAGAATCCGCTATGCTTTTGGGAAAATGAAACTACTATAAGGCCACCCGCCACACACATAATGCAAACGCAGAATTGGAGGAGATTTCTCCTTATGATAGTCAAACATGGTTGATACGCAAAATCCTTTGATATTATTATTATCATTAGTAATGCATAGTGCAGAAAACATTTCGAAAGTATAATATTAATGTTATCCAGCATACAACCATTATTGTATGCCTACTATAGCTACCATCTAAATAGTGGGGCGCCACCATAAATAAATGGCAGGTTATACAACTAAAACCGTACATGGCACGTATTGTTTCTTTGGATTTCCAACAAATGGTCAGGCAAAGGAACTTCCTACTGCCACATGGGTACGCCTCTGGAGGGACGTCCCGAGAACCTAACCGGATCTCTGCCAACACAAGGCCGGGTTACCTCTGCAAAAATAGGTAACTACTGACACGAGTATGTCATCCGCCTGTTGTAAACAACCTTTATCCGAGGATCCCCAATACCAACAACCATAAAGAAATAAATTTGCAGCAACCACGTAGGTCAAGTATCTGGGCTCCATACCATGATACCACCTCTATCCAGAAGGAAATGAACATACCCTACGAGGCGCTACCCCCTAAAACCTTGCAGCATTCTTCCTGTTTTGACCATTCCGGGGTGTGATGTCGGACAAAGTCTCGTCCATAAAGCTAAACTTTTCACAAAGTCATGCTTTGATCAACAAATGATCGGCGACACTTCGTATGCCACATTACCAAATTGGAAATGTATCACTAGTAACCATCAACTGCATAACCTTTGAGCTCGTGCGTCTCAAAGAAGGGTGTTAAGCTAAGAGAATAAATTCTCCGCCACCAACAGAAATGTATTTGATAGAAACCAGCTTTACATCTCAAAGTGTAACGTCAGACACACATCCATACTAGTCCATTCCAGGATCAAACGGAACAGAAGGCACTTCCAAAGAAGCCCTTGCAAATCCGGATATTCACTAATCACGTCCGGAATCCCCATCACAAAGGGTGATAAAATCTCTATACTGGATCAACTCGGTGCAGAGACATTCGACAGTAATCCTTTCGCTTTCGAAATACCCAGTCTTCAAAACCATCTTTAAATGCAATCCCATTTCATCGTATCATTATTCGGAATGGGTTTTATGACACAAGGTCCTCTCCCGAATAATTGGAATGATGAGCGCTTATTTTAAAATAAGTTTCGCATTCAAATTCAAGCAAATCACAACAAATACCCATTTAAAGGTAAATATTGATATCGGTTATTTAACTATCGATAGATATGCACAACATCACCGAATTCCACATAATTTCTCAAATTATTTATTTTCCAAAAATGTCTTTACAAGATATATTTTTCCACACTTCAACCATTTGAAAGCAAATTTCAAATCACTTTTCACCTTTACAACTTTTGAAAAGAAATTTCAAATCATTTTCCTTACGCGGAAACACTTCCAGACATTTATTCATTTTCACTGGAAATCCGCCGAATTTAAATACTTTAAAATAATTTATAACATTTATCCAAAATATATCAGGAAAACACTTTGAAATAAAACTATTTTTATTCAAACACTTTACTTAAAATATTGGTTATAAAAATATTATACCAAAATTACATATAACTTAAGTCTAAACTAATTTTCAAAATAAAATCATTAGATGGAGTATAACTATTTAAATAACTATTTTCTAAAACAATTATTGATTAAATCTTAGAAATAATCATTTCTATATCAACTTAATAAATATTTACTTAAAGGATTTAAAACAATTTAAAAGGTTAATTTTTCCAAAGTATCTTTTTCAAAACCAATTCTAGAATTATATATATTTATATGTATGTATATATATATATATATATATATATATATATATTTCGAAGCTATTTTGAAATTTTATTCGGCTTTCTAGGGAGAATACACTTTCATTTCAAAATGGTTCATTTAAATCAATTAAATAAATCCTTACCGATTTATTTTAAATTTACGTTCCAAATCCGTAAATTTATTTCCACACTTCAAAAATAAATCAATGTTTATTTTTAAACAAATTTCCCTTTCCGTTATAAATTCCATGGTGAATTAAAATGTCCAAATATCCACTGATATACGATTTTTAAATCGATTTCAAATATTCACTTTCAACAACAATTCAATTTTTCAATTGATTTCAAAAACAACCAAATCAAATTTCATACTGATTTTCCAAGAAATTAAACACCAAGTGAATTTTATTCAAATCCAAAATTGAAATCAATTTCTACTGAACCCCAAATCAATTTTCAAAGTGATTCCAAATTCTTTTCAAAACACCAAATAAATTTCAAAATGGATTTTCAAAAGATTTAAATTCAATCACCAAAAATCAATTGCCAAATGGATTTCAAATTTTATTTCCTTTAAAAAAAATCCTTTTAAAGAAAACAAATTCTTTTATTCATTAAACTCTTTAAAATTCATATTTTTAATAAATTCTTCAACCTTTGAATAATATTACCCGAAATCCATTTATTAAAGCTTTTCACATTTTTGAAATTTTATCCAATAAGATTAAAAATAAAACTTTATTATTTTAGAG
The DNA here is from genome assembly GCA_030765085.1 of Allium cepa. Taxonomy (NCBI): domain Eukaryota; kingdom Viridiplantae; phylum Streptophyta; class Magnoliopsida; order Asparagales; family Amaryllidaceae; genus Allium; species Allium cepa. The sequence continues at coordinate 889,478,800 of CM060939.1, forward strand.
TTCCTTCTTTTAAATTTATCCAATTCTCAAAAATAAATCTTAATATAAACTTTCAACCTGAATTATTAAAAATTAAATTTCTATTTATTTTCGGTATCCAACGATAACAAAATTATATTCGGCTAAATTTTAGCCTTCAACGATTTCAATCACCAAGAAAATCACATAGAGATTATAAATAGTCAACACACGACATTGAAACAAATTCGATTGTTTGAGGAATCCAGTTAGATCCCTCCAATCGGTTTCCCTGCATCCACAGATGTTAGCATAATACCAATCCCGTTTCAAGACGGGATATCGCGGTACATGGGTTTGTATAAAATATCATCCGCTATTATGCTGCGCAATAGGGTCTCATCCCCTATATAATGCGGGAAATCAACTCCAAGTACATATATAATACCAATTCCACTTCACGGCGGAATATCGCAGTATATGTGTTTAATATAATAACCTCCGCTTAATATGCGGCGTATAGGGTCTATTTCAATACAACAGATAGCAATTTATCATCCAAGCATACAATCAACACAATTAAGAAATTTTAAATCTAACTATGTGAAATTTAAATCGAAAAAAATTCGATTGAGTGAGAAGTTCTCACCTTGCTTCCAATACAGTTGTAGTGTTTTATTTTGAATGAACGTTTAATTTTACCAAAATTCACACTTGCTCCAATCAAGTCTAATCCAGCTACATCGCGTAGAATTCGACAATACGAATCCAACGCAAGTCATTTCGTCAAAAACGGACCTCGTATGAAAGAGTTATAGCTTTTTAAAGATTGAACGAATTTATAATAAATCCATTTACAATTTATATTTTATATTTTTTAACCTAGTTTCCACCTGGCCGCTCATTCTTTGAATGCAAATCTTGGCCGCGAATTTGTTTCTTCCTTCCCCGGGTCATACGCACGAAACAGCCTAACGCACGCCCCAAAACCCTAGTAGTCGCGCCTATCACATGAAGATTGAAGGCGATCAGGGACCGCCAAACAAAGCGCCCAGCCAAGCTCCACCATCGGCCATGATTTGGCTATGCTCGGTCCTCTATTCATGTTGAAAAATGTGCACGAATGCCGACACTTCAACGGCCTTCTGTGGCTCGATCGACTCGCTGATTACAATCGTAGCCGTATGGATCGAAAGATCTCGTGAAGCTCTAAAATGTTCTAGTTGGAAGCTTTTGCTATAAATGGATGGATCTAACAATTTTGAGGGAGAAAGTATGGAGCATTTTCGGCTATTGGAGGTGAAAATGGCGGCCTGTGAAACCCTAGGGTTTTGTATGCAAATGAAAGAAATTAACCTTCTTTTATAGAAAATTCTGAACCACTATTCATTCGAAAATTTTTCAAACTCCAAACGAAGCATGCCGCCTGGCGTTTATAATGTTTTACCCCTATTCCGAACGCAAGGAATATATATTAGAAGCCAATTCGATCGTATTTGGAAGATAGGTTTTCAAATCGACTAATTTAAATTTAAAATTCACTTAAACCGATTTCTACGCGTTTTAGCTTGCCCCGGACAAACCATAAACCTGATTGACACGAAATTTGAAATCTTACAATAATATAACATTATAGTTCCGATGAAACGAGTTTCATCGAAATTCGAGACTGTTTGAAAAATGGCTATTTTTACTCGTTAATTAAATATTAAAATATTCAATTTCTACAAATTAACTTTTAATTTGATTTTAAAAGTTCTATAATATCATTCTAATTCAAATATGATTTAATTCAACTTTATAAATCATTTTTATTCACATTAAATCCAATTTCTAATTATTTTCACAATTTCTAATATTGAATCAATAATTTAATTATCCAATTTAATCCTTATATTCGAAATATAATCTATTCAGCTTCTATCATCTTCAGTATTATCAATATAAATTTTCTAAGCCATCAAATTATTTTTAACAGGCTCAAAATTGAAGGTTTACGATTTTACCCAAATTTCTATAATTAAATTCAATAATTCAATTTCCAAATTCATCCTGATATTTGGAATTCAAGTTAAACTATCATTCAAACATTTAAAAATTAGTTAAATATTTTAATTTTCAAATGTTAAATTTTTCGAGTCGTCACATATTCTGCTGTATTGTATTTCTAGCTCTGATGTTTATATAGTAGCTTCATGAACTACTATTTATCTATTCCACTGCAATATTTTTATATTACTCTGGATCTGTGATTCTATGATTGATTTATTTACTGTATATGCTGAGTTTTGCGAAGTTCAAATTAACAATCTGAAATTTTGAAGCAATTCAAGTCCGCCATGTGTGGATGCGAATGGTTGAAAATATCGGGTCATTACAGTTCATATTAGAGCTTTGGCTCTAGGTAAACTTAGCATATATAGTAAATTTATTTGCAGAATCACTATCGTTCGAGCTTGAATTTCTTCCACTTTGATTTGGTTCTCCTTTGGAGTTTGGAACGTTCCCTGCGGTTCCAAAATCCATTATCCTCTCTCCCTATTAGTGATTCTTGGTTCTGGAGTATCCATAACTCCACTTCGAATGATCTCTATAAGAAAAGGCGATCCCGCCAATCTTTGAATGATTTGTAAATGGGTGAAACTCCTTTACAATTAGCATTGATTCACTGGAGAGTTCTATACCCTTGGCTCCAATGGTGCTATCTTTGTTTTGAAATCCATCCTTGAATTATCCTTTGAAAATCGGGTTTGTTTGTATTTTAGAAATTGTCTTATATATAGAAATTATTATTTTGATAAGTATGATTATATTCTATATATAGAAGTGAAAAGGGTTCGATAAGGATTATATACCTTTTAAAAATGAGAATTTGAAGTTTCGAAAGGATTTGGAAATTTTGAATTTATTTTATAAGAAATTTAATTTATATAAAAATGATTTATAACTGAAGGGTTTTGAATTTGAATTTCAAGGAACTAAATTCCAGTATTTTGAAATTGGTTTTAAGATTTTGAAATATATATAATATACGATTTCAAAGTATTTTCTGAATAAGAAATGTTGCAAATGACTTCAAATAAATTCCAATGATTTCGAAGAAATTTCAAAGAAGTTTTCAAGAAAATAGAAGTCCAGAACTCACTTATGTCGTTGGAAAATAATTTCGGTGATGAGTGCATGCATCAGCGGCATTGATTTTCGAGTTCCAGAGTAGGGGAGAGGCCACTCTTGTAGCTTTGCTATGCGAGTGATACAGTGAAACCGATTTTGATTTCAAATTCTGAAGTATGATTTGATATTTGGTAGATATATGTATATATATTGGAAATGATTTGAAGTGAACCCGGTGTTCAGTCCATGAGTTTCAGATTGGTTTTGCTATAACCTTATCTATTGAAATTGATTTACTACTTTATTGCTGATTTCCAACTCTTAGATTTGAAAATTTGATTTCTTCGACTATTTTGAATGTTCGAACACTTCCAAATCAAGGTCTAATTTCCAAAGCGAAGTAATTTTTGAAACTTAAATTAGATCTACCATATAGAAATAAATAGTTTAAAAGTTTTAAAGGGGTGGTTATAAATTTGGGTATAATTGATTTTGAGAAAAATATTTGGTTTCGAAATAGATTGGAATTTAGAAACCCAGTATTTATACGAGGATTTTGGAAATGAATTTATTGGACGTAAATTATGTGCTAGGATTATTTTCTAAGCCCATTATTTGGAAACTTTGAAACTGGAGATATTTAATTTGGATGAAATAATTTGGTAGAATCGTATATAATTTTGAAACCGAACTGTTGTTGAAACGAATTGAAATTAAGAACCTTGTGTTACTAAATACTTGATTTGGGAGTTATCGAACTTATTTGAAACTGATTTGTATAAATATGAAGTTGATTTGAAAACTATTGATTTGGAAAGATACTCGATTTGAAAGGTGCATTATTATATAGTCGAAATATATATAAGTTTGATTTGGTATACTATTGATTTTGGAAAGTATTCGATTTGAAAATGAAATCTTATATATAATGGACTTTATGTAAGTATGACATTTAAAAGTGATTTGAAACTATATGATACATATTTTCGAAGTAAAGATATGGAAAGTGCATTCTGCTTGATATCCGCTTTGTGGCCACATTATGGATTCTTTCTATCGATATTATTTTCTCTGAATTAGGTTTTCCGGATATGATACTTGAGTGTCCACAATTCCATGGCAATCTCCATGGTCGTACAAGCGCGATTGCATAGCGTAATTCGCCTAGCTGAGATGGCCTATGGGAATGGATGTTTCCTAGGGAATCCAGGCGTAACCATTGTGTATCTGCGATCTATTGCGGTCGTTTTTTAGTAGCGAAATCCACAAGGCTGAGATAACTTACGGATACGGATGTTTCCAGGGGGATCCAGGCGTAATATTGTGTATCTATGGCTACTAGTCATCATGGCGTAATTCGTAGGGCTGAGATAGCTTACGAATATGGATGTTTCCTACGGGATGCAGGCGTATCCATTGTGTATCTGCGATCCATGGTTAGACGATGATTTGGTTGATTTATTTGGATTGTACTTTCCATATCTGTTTTTAAAAGTTTTCCAGTATTTTCACTGGGTTTTGAAACAAGCCTACTAAGTACTTGAAGAATTCTAGTTTTGCGCCTGATTAATGCATGGCCAGAATCTGCAAGAACGAAGATAAACTTTTTGAAACATCGAGTTACAAAAGTATTTTCGAAAGGAAAATTTGTTTCGATATAAAAGAATATTATTATAAAAGTATTTTATTATAAAGGTATTTTATTATTAAAGTATTTCAAAGGAATTCTATACTAATATTCGAAATTGAAATTCTTATGATTTGAATCAACATTCGTGCCCGATACTATTCCTTTGAATCGACCTTATCTGCTCAGCTTTATTTATTCACCTATATACTGTTTTCGGAATCTACCTTCTTTTACTTTTTGAATATATCCTTTTAAAATATTTTTATTTATATACTACTTGGTTTAATTGTAAATCATTAGTATTGTAAACATTTTAGAAGTGATTAGTTAAATGAAACATATTTAAAGAAAATGATTATTGATTTATTAATAATGTTTGAAAAGTATCTTGAGATAAATTAATAAATTTATGAATTATGGATTTAATGTTTACAAATAGCTTCTTTGTAAATATAAGCAATGATGTAAATAATTGTTTTCAAACAGTTTTCATATATTTATAAAGGTGTTATTTAAACATAAATGATATTTATAAAGGAAGCAAGAAATTTTACAAATGGGTTTTGAAAAGTATTAAAGATAATTGATTTGCAAATGAAGTTTTCAAATGAATATTTTAGGTAATATATATAAGTTTCTTTGAATGTACAATTCAAAGATATTACATAAAAAATATATTTTGATTTGCGAAGTTTATTTATAGTAATATACTTGACAAACAAATTTGAACCGAATGATTATTTATGGATATAATAAATGGGTTTAACAAAATTATTGAATATTAATTAATCTAAATTGAAATTTATATAGTTTAAATTAACTGATATCCTTGTCTTTCTATCTATTTTTCTTTCTGGTTGTTTCTATTCTTCCACCTTCTTCCTTTTTGGGAACAAAATGTTTTGAGTGTGGGAGAGTGTAACGACCCGTAAATTTTAATAGTTTTAATAATTTAATCGATTGAATTTTTATGAAATTTTAAATAATAAAATTTTGAAATATAAATTTGATATTCGAGTTACGTCTATTTAAACATAGCAAGTGGTAAATTTTCATTTAATAATATTGAAGTTTATTTTGCTGTATAATTCTATTTTAATTTGAATCAGTTAATAATCGATGATAATAAATTAATTTTCAAACCTGAAATATTTTTCTATAGAAAAATTCTAAATCACCTTCTGAGTGACATGTCAAAATTCATTTCACCAAATTCGGACTTTTTTAGCTCCGTCGATCTTATTTTTCTGCGTTTTTGCTACATTTTCCGCTAGCTGAAATTCAAATCTCTATAATCCAATCGTACCGCTAATATCTGTATACCGTTTTAGTCGTCTCATCGTGCAGATCTCTGCAGTACATTTGATTTTGTATTTTGAAATCCGGTACGCAGTGGAATCCGTATAAATGATAACCGTATCGGTACCACTGTCGATGTTCGTTCAAATTTCAAAGGCAGAAATAAGCGGTCACTAGCATTTATTATCAGCCGTTACTACCCTTCACTTCTCCATCTGTTTTGAAATATAAAATGTTATATATGTTGTACGTTTGCAAATCCTTTTTATCTGATCCGTTGCTTTCATTTTTGACCGTTCGTTTCATTAATAATTATGACAGTTAAACCTATATATTTGTTGAGACTGCTGGTTGCTTCACAGGTATTTATAATTTATGGCGTGAATGTTGCTTTTCCAAGTTTCAAAATATTATATATAATAAAATGTAAAACTTTCTTTTTCATTGTGCCGATTATATTCTTTATTTTCTAACGATGGATTGAAAATTTATATTTTATCTCAGCCTTACCTATTCTCGCTGTAGCTTACCAAACCCACCCCCTTATTTTCTCTTCTATCTATTCTTCATCTTCCTTACTCTAAGATTCGCCACTACATCTATTCCCGTCTATGGTTGCAATATGCCGCTCGTGCCTCACATGCAGCTAGCTCCGTGTGAACCGTCGTTTTCTGCCACATCTTCCTCCTCTCTCTCCCTGTAGCTTTATCTTTCACCTCCACCTATGTCGTAAGCAACGGCTGAGCCCACGAAACCCATCGGTCCACGAGCCTCCCCACGTTTCCTTCACCAACACCATAGCCTCATGCCCTTCATGTACTCATCTAAACCTCCTCCGCACCGACCTCCTCTAGTTGCCTTCATCCCAAACCCGTGCACGAGCCTCCTCTCCACAACTTGGCCGTGCACCGCAACCACCGAGAGTCGCTGCTGAACCCACTCTCACCTGCTCTGCAGATTGGCCTCGGCCATCTTGCCTTCATGTCCTCTCTTCCTTTTATTGCAGATAAGTATATATATTATGTGTTATAGTATAAGTTATGTACATGATGAATTCTTTGTGATGGTTAGAAAGTAGAGAGGAAAAGTATTTCACAGTATATATATACAAGTTTTCGTATGTTTGTGGTAATGATTATTATATTATAGAGAGTATACAGTTTATATATATGTACAAATTTTTATTTTGTAGGTTAGTCTGTAATATTTATACATATATAGTTATAGCATGACTGTTATATATGAAAATTTTATTTAGTTTGATGATAGTATACTTAGGTCAGCATGCATATTTATCCTGAGAGTTACACGTTGCGCATGTTAGTTACTGATGAGGTTTATATATAAGTTATGTTATGTAAACTTACCTATGTTTTGTTTTATATATATTGATATTTCCAGCTGATAAATCTATTTGTAAATTGTTGTTGGTATATATATATGAACGGGTATACTTGAGTCTGGATTTGAATAAAGGATATATATAGTTTTAAAAGTACATAAGATACTGTTTAAAAATTAAGAATATACATATGTTTAAGTATTAACAAAAGTTGTTAACAAGTTTCATTTGTTGTTATTATATAATATGGTCTGGGTATATAAGTTTTTAAAGCTATAGTAGATATGCGTAGTGCAGTATTATATATGTGTTTGGGTTACAGATTTATATTACCTGATTTAGTTCATATATATTATTTTAAGAATTTTTACGTGGTAGATATCAAACATAGGTTACTGTATCTATAGTTCTTTTCAGTATATGGTAGTTTCATAATAAGTTTATATGTATATAAGTTTATATAAAACCGTTAAATTTAATATATTGATTCAAATTTGTTTTTATATATATCCACGTTTGACCTTGATGTATGAGTTTTAGTTAAACAATGAATTTATTTGGATAATTAGTTTAAATTACATGTATCGATACAAAGATTTTGAATATGTATTTTAGGCTGATTTTTGGTTTAAGAATAAAATATATAATATATTACATATCTGTTTCAGTCTATATCAAGCAGATCCTGATTTATCTCATTTATTTCCGATTTATTAGCTTTGACCATCAAACTTGTGTCCATCGTGCTTTGCTTTGAGATTCGTACCTGAATTCGTAGCTCAATTCCTTGTCAAATCTATCTATCCTCGAAAGGTGAGCAATCACTCACGATTAATGTCCTTATATTTATTTTATTTGGTTTCAACTACTGTTCACCTGTGGTATATGACACCATATCCCCTGTTTATATTATCTATTATTTATATTCATGATATATGCCTATATTATTATTATTATTATTATTATTATTATTATTCATATTTGTTATCACTCTGCAAGTTCCCTGTTAGTATAGAATTCACTATGGGTTGAAATGATACATACCCGAAGGGACATTAGAATAGGGGAAAATCGTTATGGGTTGAAATGATAAACCCAAGCGATTTTCATTTGAACTGAATTTGGGATTACGGGTTGAAATGATATCTACCCGTATATATTTAAATTGCAGATTGAAATTATAAATATCTGTATCACTTGACCATAAGATAGAAATTTATATACCGACACCGTGGTCTATATATAAATATTTTGAAAATGATTTCTATGGTTTTGAAAGGGAATATATATTGTTTATTTAATATTGAAATATTTTATATAAATATGTTTTGAATATAAAGTAGATTTAATAATAAACCTAAATTAATAAAGTTTGGTTTAATTAATATAAGATGTTAAGTATTATATTCTTAAATCGATTTTTCAATGATTTGTATAAGTAAGGAAGACAATGTTGAATTGATTTAAATTGTATTTAGTTAACAATTTCACTTAATTAAATCAATTTGAACAATTGAATTTGGAAATTTTAGATATGATCCTATAACTTGATTTTGATTTAAGAAATTTAATGAATATACCCGTTTAAAGAAATCAAAGGAAAAATATAGTATACTATAATTTAAAGTTATTTAAACATTACTGAATTTATTAAGTGAATATTCCAAGACTAAACAATAATGAAGTCAAATCAAGATTTATATGAAATTGTTAAATTAGTTTGAAATGTTGAATATTTAAAGCCTTGAAATTACTGGAAAATAAATGGGTTGTTTTGTGATTCAAATCTGCATTTGAAATCGACATAAATTGTAATAGTTTATTTAGCAATTTATTTGAATTGAAATTGATAAGGTGAGATTCAATAGAATTTAAATTTGGAATTAGATTTTGTTTGAAATTTGAAATTGATAAAATGAGATGGAGGTTATGATTTCAAAGTATGGTTTTCCAAAGAATTATGATTTCAAAAGTGTTTTGGTTTTCGAAAGTGACGTAACTTTGAAAGGGCTATAATTTGGAAATGCATACATTTTGAATGAAAATGACATTTTGGTTTTGAAGTATAAATTAATTTGAAATCACCATGGTGTTATAGTGTATATTTCTGCATTGTAGATAGTTCCATGGATCCTTATAGGATGGTTATCCCAAACATCCTTTGAAATACCTATATTTCAGTTGATATTTCACTTGAGTTGAATTTATTGATATAAGAGTGTTAATCCTGACTAGAGTGTTTTGTGTTCTGCTTTATGCTCGGGTCAGACTGAGTGATTTAGCATTTAAGACTCGCCTTCAGTGTTTGGGGCTTCGCTTGAAGATCCAACTATCGATTCAACTTTCAGCTTTTCCAGTTGATTTGTTCAGAGAGGTCATCAACTTGTACTGGAGACTTCACTATATTTGAGATATTCTGCTTATTGTATTTCTAACTCTGATGTTTATATAGTAGCTTCATGAACAACAATTTATCTATTCCGCTGCATTATTGTTATATTACTCTGGGTCTGTGATTCTGTGATTGATTTATTTACTGTATATGCTGAGTTTTGCCAAACTTAAACTAACAATATGATATTTAGAAGCAATTCAAGTCCGGCATGTGTGGATGCGGATGGTTGAAAATATCAAGTCGTTACAGATACTAGTTCGGATGTAAAGATGTGGATTCAAATAATAGATCGAATCAAATATCACAAATAGTATGATGTTTAAGGTCTGTCAACATAGTAGTTGGGTAGTTATCTTATATAGCAGACACGAAGAGATAAGGGTTGGTGTGACGACCCAAAATTTTTAGGCATTCGAAATTGGAATATTTAATTAATTTTAAATATTTGCAAGTTAGTTTAACTTGGATTTCAAATATCAGTTTGAATTTGGTGATTGAATTTATTGGATTTAATAATTGAAGTTGGATAAAATGTTGAATCTAGAGTTTTAAGCCTGTTAAAAATAATTTGAAGGCTTGTAAAACTTATATTGGTAGTTCTGAAGATAATGAAAGCTTTTAAATTGAAGTTAGAAGTGACTCTCGGTTTTAAAAATTTATCGTTTAAACCGATATTTAAAAATAGCCTTCCGAGACACAGTCTCGGAATTCGACAAAACTAGTGCCATTGGAACCATAATATTGTATTGTTATCGGATTTTAATTTTTGTAGTGTTTGGAGTGATCGTTTGGCCGTATGATAAGTAAACTCGCTGGAAATTAAATCAAAATTTAATATAATAACTGGGTTGAAAAAGCTATCTTCTCCATACCATTGAATTAGGACTCGAAACCTTTTCCATTGCGTCCGGAATATGTGTATAACATTATAAATGCCTATCAGCATGCCTTCTTTGGGGTTCAAAATTTCAAGATATGTACAACGAGACATTTTGGACGTTTTATAATATAATAGAAATTAGAAGTCAACTAGTCAAATATATTTTTATAATTGGACATTCGTACTGAAGAAGCCATCCCCAATTTATATTACATCTTCGTCTCCCTCTCTAGTTTTCATATCGAAATCGAACACAAAAAAAGAGAAGAGAAACGAAATAAATCAAATTGGAACGACATTCTTCTCTAAATATCTGACTCTCTTCGGTTTCTATTCCCAAATCAATTCGCATATAACAAAAAAATATTCGAATCCACACTTAAATTCGAATGATTATCATTCGAATAATGGAGGGAGGACCGATTCGAACCATCATCGTTGCATCGAGCTCGAGTGTCACGGTAGCGTTGTGAGTCGCATGATGGCAGATTGCGAGCAGCTAACGAAGTCATCATTGAGGAGTTTGTTTCAAGGAGCTAGGGTGGTCGAGATCGAGGCGTCGACATGGGTTATGTTGGTTTGCAAAGCAGGAGGCGATTCAACTACTAGCGTTATCAGCTTCTTTTCCTAGGGTTCGATGAATGGAAAAGGAGGCTCGCGAATGGGTTCTGTAGCATTTGGTGGATTTTGCGTCTCGGCGTCAAGAAGAGGGAGTAGCACCGACAACGAGGGGAGCTTGGCCATTTGCTGCGCGCGGGTCAGGCGATGGAAGTAGGGAGGTAAAGGTAGTTTATTCTTAATTAAATTTATTAAATATATATATATATACAAGATTTAAATTTGCAGTAAGATATAAAACAATTCTGTTTTGAAATTCAATATGTATATATAGGCTAGAAAGGAAATTTTAAAATGTTGAATATTTATATAAAATTAGATTTTTGAGAACTATAAATTAATTTTTATTATATGGGTTTCAAAAGAAAAAAATAATTATTTATTTTTGGAAAATTGGTTCGAATAAAATAATTGATAAATCAAGTTTTATTAAATGGTAATTGATAATTTAATTAATTAATAAACCATATAAATGTTTATACAAGGTTGAAAATCGTGGAATCAAATCGAGAATGAAGTGGATTGCAAATTTAAGGGGCAAAGGTGAGTTAATCCCACTCATCTGAATTATTTAAATTTAAATGGTTAAATTTAAATGGTTAAATTTAAATAATTGGTTGAATGATTGAATTGATTTGATGTGGTATTTTATATAGTAGTATATAGTATATATTGGAGTGATTGATTTCCCGCATTATAATAGCGGATGATATTATATAAATCCCATATACCGCGATATTCTATCTTGAAGTGGAATTGGTATTTTATGTTGTGCTAACATCTATGGATGCGGGGAAACAGGTTGGAGGGATCCAATTGGATTCCTCAAAATTATTTAGATTGTTTAATATTCTATGTTATGAATATTTGATATTCTGTGATGAATTATTGATAATTGGAATATTGATTGCTATGGTTTGTTTGAATATATTCTGGTACACTGAGTTATCAAAATATATAGAATTGGATTTTTGAAAAGAAAATAAAAGAGTGAATTTTTAAGTAAAATAATCATAGAGGATTTGAATAAATTTAAGAATGAATTTGAAAATGTAAAAAGTGATTTTAAATTTTAATAAATAAATTCTGGGTATGAAAAAGGGATTTGAATAAACAGGGAAATAATGAATTTTAAACTTAAGTGATGTTATATCAAGAAATAAAGAATTTATTTTAAAATTTAAGGTTTGAATATATATTAAAAGGATAAAGAAGGAATTTAGGGAAATCTGAAATTGGTGTTTTCAGTTAAAAGATTTTAAAAAATAATATCTGAAGTTAATGGGTTTTGAGATAAATTGAGTAAGTAAAGGAATTTATTTCAAAAATGAGTAAATTGGGAATAAATTTGGAAATTGATTTAAGTGTTTGAAATTGAAAATTTAAAGGAGAATGTGACTATGAAATTTATAAACTGGGTTTATAAAAGTGAAGTAATATATCAGTGGATATTTGGAAGAATAAATTCACGGTGGGAATTTATTAAAGGAATGAGTAAATTTGTTTGAAAATAAATAGTGATTTATTTTAAAAAGATGTAGAAGGAAGCGTATTTTCCTAAATAGCCAAGTACGTTTCAAACAAATTTTAAGTATAAGTAGAAAGTTTTACGTTGTTAAAAAAAAGAAAAGAAAAAAAGTATGTTTAGTAAAATTATTATTTCTAAATGTTTAAATTCTAAATTAAGTATTTCCTTTTAATCTATTATAGGAGTAATTATTTAAAAGTGGCTTGGTATTATGTTTAAAAAGTTAGAATTTCAGCTTTATATTGTACAAAGTAGTTTTATTTTAAATATTTTTAAAGTATATAAATTGATTAATTATTAAAGTAATTCTTAATTTAAATATTTTAAAGCATATTTTAAAATAAAATGTTTTAAATTATTTTAAAAATCTAAAATTTTGTGCTTAGTGTTTTCAGTGGAAATAAATATTTGAAAATTTATTTCATGAGAAAGGCGTGGTTTAAAAACTATTTTCAAAAGGGTTGAAAATGGAAATATATCTTGCAAAGATATTTTGGGGTTAATAAATATTTCAGGAGAAATTATTTATGTTTGATGGTTGTTGTGAATGTTAATTTATAGTTAAATAACTGACCATCAATATTGGCGAACACGCTGATCGTTGCGAAGAGACAGGGATCGGGTTTGCTGTATTACAGCATGATATAATCAATTTGAGTGTGGTTTACTCACGCTGGTATTCCAAACTGACTCGGGTGTTATTTAACTATGATGCTCGGGTCAGACTGATTATTATAGGATACAAGAAAGGATGTCGTGGAGCTCAGGAGACGGGCAGGATGGCGATAAGTACTTCCATATTTGTGTTAAATATTCCGCTGTGCATTCAAATTGTGAGGATAGGTTATGATTACTGTCCAGTTGTGTGTTATGTATACTTTGATGATGTAATTTATAAACAAATGTATTTGTTCTTATGTAAAGATCATTTATAATCTATTATATTTTATTTCGCTGCGATGATTAGATTCTGATGTTGTTTTCTATTTTCTTCTTCTACCTCTTCTTCTTTAACCCAAATGGCTCGTATTTCCGTACATCTTTAGTTGATTGAGGGAGAATAGTGTCGACTCTAGGGGTACGGATTTGCGGATCATCACAGTTGGACTGATGTTTTGGTATGTATATACATATATATAGACCTCGGGTATAGTACATGCTCAGATCAGGCATTGAGTTATGTGGATGTATTCATTTATGTTAATATAGTATCAGTTTGGTTGTTTTTGGATGTATAGTCTTGTTTGGTTATTGTATGTATTATCTTAAGTGTGCAGTACACACTAGGATTGGTACGATAGAAGTATGACTTAATGTATGTATATATAACCTTAAGTACATGATAAGTACTCAGGTTAGTGTAGGTTGTAACATTCCCGAATTTGGAACAAGTTTAATTTGACAATTAATTTAATTTTTGGAATCAAATTGTGAATAAATGTGAATTTTTCCAAATTTAATCAGGTATTTGTATATAAAAATTATTTTAAATTGAATTGTAAGATTGAAATTAAAGAATAAATATCTTAGGAAATAAATTGGATTTAAAAGCTATATTTTTAAAGATAATAAGAAATTGTTTTCTAAATTTTAATATATATATATAATATGTAGGTATATGACTAGAATTGTAAATATAATATGACGTTAAACAAGGTTAAATAAAAGATTTAAAATGCTTTTGTCCTATATACTTGAAATAAATAAGAAAACATGAAAACATGATTTGTAAATAAAAAATAAAATAAGGTTTAAAAAAAATGTATAAATTAATTTAAAAGTAAGGGTTTAAAAGCAAGTAATAATAAGGACTATATACATGTAAAACTTTAAAACATAAGAGATAAGTCAATTTATAAATTTTAAAAATGAGAAGGGTTAAAACTATAAATTAAAAATTAATTTGAATAAAGGTCTCAAACATAAATTTCCTTATTTTTAACAAATGTAAACTATATGACATAAAAATTTACAAGTGTTAAATCTATATAACTTAAAAATTAACAAGTGTCAAACTATAGTATTATCTTCATTCTTAACAATTAAAAGAAAACAGGCTGCTCATTATTCTTTTCAACCTTCTATTTGAAATTTTTCTTTCATCTTCAAAGAAAATCAAAATAATGAAAAACATCAAGATTCAGATCAAATGAGAAAACCTGGAAAGAATTTCAAAATCTGAAACAAATCAGAAAAACAGAAAATAGAATCAAACAATTTTCAAGCTTAGACCAAATTCAAATCTGAAAGCAAGTTCAAGCATGTAGAATAAAATCTGCAACCTGATCAAGCATGAAAGTTCAGGCTTAAATCTGAAGTATGTAAGCATCAAGTTCAACCAGAAGATCAAATAACTTCAAATAGTTCAAGTTTCAATTCTTTGTTTCTTCTCTGCTCTGTGCATAACAAGGTGAGCAAACCTTTAAATTAGAAGTTTAGCCAGATGACTGATGGTTGCTTATGAAATCTCTATGATGATGATGCCTGCATGTGTTTAAATAAGTGTATAATTTTGTGTATATGACTTTATTCATGTGTGTATGTCTGTCATATTCAAGTTCTTCTCTGTTTTATATTACAGAGTTTGAATTTAATTCAAATTTCATTTTCTTCCCCTCTGATCTCTAATAGGCCACAGCTTCAGGAAAAAAATTTATTTTGTTTAAGCTTGAACTTGGATCTTAAAATTATTTAAACATGTTTATATACATAAGGTATCTGAAAATCAAGACTTACAGTAAAAAAAATATAAACATGTTAAAAAAATCAAGTGTTGCAATTCTCTGATTCAAGGATATAACTTGAATCGGTCTAGCTAAACATGATTTTTAAGATGAAAATTATGATTTACAGATTAGTATTGAATGAGAATTTGTTGAATAACTGGAATTTAGTTTCTGGTCGATTTCCGATGATCACAAGATCTATAGTGATCGGGATCTTGGGTGGAGGAAGAGGAAGGATCTGGGGGTACGACAAAAATGTCAGGTGGGGTCCCTGATCACTGTGGCGACGGCAGCATGGCGATCTAGGTTCTAAACCTAGTTTTGGATCAAGCTAGAATTTGATTCCGTGCTTCTCCTCTGGTTGATCGAGTCAGTCGAGTTTGGGAAGAAAGTAGCGTGGAAGGCCTGTGAGTGTGTAGCCGTGGTTGCACGCCCTCTGGTGATCGAAGACGTTGGGTTCATGGAATTTTCTGATGATGGTTGGTTTCTTGTTCATCTGCATTGCTCGATTCTGTTCAAAGGCTTGTAAGTGTGGTTTGATGTTTGGAATTGGCTGCAGCATCGAAGGTCGACGTGCTGGAAGTATGATCGGAGGCCGGAGGTGGCTCTGGTGGTGGTACACGTGCACAGTTGCATATATGTACCTGGTTGGTCGAAGTAATTGGGGAAGAAGTAAGGTCTCGGGGTTATCTCGAAGTCATGTGAGGAATGTCTCGGGAAAACAAAGGACGTGGATAACTCGGGGTTTGTCTCGAATGTTTTGTAAAGATGACTCGGATAGTGTTGAAGTTTTAAAGGTAAAGTAAGTTTTAAGATTAAGTTTTAAAATATATTAAAGTAAATAAGTTTTTAAATATAAAAAGTTTTCAAATCAAAATGTTGAATAAATTTTAAAGAAAACAATTTCCAAAGATTTGATTTTAAGTTAAAATATGTTCAAAAATTGTTTGGGTGTTGAGTAATTATACTGGGATAATTATTTAAAAATACACTTAAATGTTTCAAATATAATTTGATGATGTGATTAAGTAAGTGATTCAGATAAGTAGTTTACCTTAAGATTAATTAAGGCCTTGGATAATTAAAGACTAATTAAATAGTAGTTAAAGGTAATTAATTAATTAAAAGATAATTACTAAATTAGAAGTAATTAATTTATGATTAATGATTTATTTATCAGGTGATAATTAATTTGTAATTTATCAATGAGAGTGACTAGGATAATCACTTATTGAAATTAATTAAGGATAATGATTAAAGGGTTAATTAATTAAGAAAGAACGATGATTAATTGTGGAGTAATTAATTAATGTGTTAACCCCACTGAAACTTAGGCCGACTCAACAGATAAGGCAGTCAGCGACTCATAAAGATCAGCAACTCACTGGATTCACGACTCATAAGGATCAGCGACTCAACTGATGAGCGACTCAGAGATTGCCGACTCAATGGGTCAACGACTCATTAATGGCAACGACTCAGCAAGTTAGCGCCTTAAAGGTGCAGTATGGATCAACGACTCAGCGGGTCTGCGACTCAAGGCCTAGACCGATCCAACGACTCATTCGAGCTACGGCTCAGGAAAGGTACCGACTCAACAAGTTAACGACTCATGGAGTTAGCGACCCAGGATGACTAACGACCTATCATAAGTCGCTGGCGACTCAAGCAAACAGGGAACAAGCCTAATACCAATGCACCTATGCCGCTGCCTGCTGACTCGTTAACGACATATGACTTATGATGAGTCGTGTACGACTTATGCTAACATAAAGGAGAACGTTCTGGTTAACTCGTGGAGAACTCAGGACTTGTGATATTCATTCAAATGGGAACATAGTCTTGGAGCAGGGGGGAAGCTAACCCAGTAGGTCGGCCACGACCTACTATGAACCGTGTACGGGTTACGACTCATCATGAGTCATGAACGACTCATCATGAGTCATGTACGACTCATGACTTGGCAATTTCAGCCTAAAAAGTTTGCCTATAAATACATGGCCATATTCAACATGAGGGGGACTTTTGGTTCATTCTCGAAGCGCCGATACTCTGCCATTTCCTCGACTCAAGCAACACTTCGAGCACTCCAAACATCGAAGACATTACATCAAATTCCAAGAGAGAGAATCTACATCATTCATCATGAGTTTGAAAGATAATTCTCCGTCAAAGTTTGTACTAACAGACTAGAGTGGATTGTAATTGAAGAAAGTTGTATAAGTTGTACTTGTTTCAGCAATAAAGAGATCAAAGTGGACGTAGGCTCGATTTTAGGCCGAACCACTATAAAACTGTTGTCTTTTACTGCTTTTCTACAATTTTTCTACTTGTATCTTGTTCCCGTACCAACGGGTGGTGCTTTCATAACTGCTATCTATACACTGGGGTGTTAGCGTTTAAATTTTAGCGTTAAAATTTTTGGTGCTTTCACTGAGAATTGAACTCAGGACAGCTGTCATCATTGCTTCGCAGAGATTTGAAGAAAGAATTTCCTTAAAAACCAGAAGTATATCTGAGATTATGGCTCCTGGAAGGAAAAGTAGATCTATCAGATCTGGGAACATTCAAGAGGGAACCTCCGCTTCCCCTGTACCTAATCTACCCACTCCGTCTGTTGGAGTTACGAAAGCGGAATTGGATGCTGTGATTCTAGGGCTAAACCAGCAGATAAACGCCCAAAATGCACAACTAGAGGCTCAAAGTGCCCAGAATGCTCTGATTCTGAATAAGTTGAACGATTTACTTGGGGCAAACAATCAACCGGCCGGTAATGAGAGGAACTATGCTGGCAACATTCATGATGTTAATGAAAGGAATGCTCCTGAAAGGCCTACTAGTCCCTTTGAGCAGGCAGTACCTGAGGCCGGTGGATCTAGAACTCGGCATGATGAGGAATATCTTTCTGGAATGGTCCGGCAGATCATGAAAGAAAGTATGCAAAGAGTTGAAGATGAGAAGGAATGGGGTTTCGCCCCAAGTAAAACTCCGTTTACTGAAAAAATCTTGAAGGCGGAATTTCCAAGGAAGTTTGTCCCTCCGACTATTCCAGCTTACAAAGGGACAAGTGATCCGAATGAGTTCTTGTATAAATATGATTGGCACATGACAGGTGCCAGGGCCTCCGACGAAATAAAGTGCCGATATTTCCCCGTATACCTGGAAGGCGTGGCTTTACTGTGGTTCACCAAGTTGCCAGTCCGATCTATCGATCAGTTTTCAGACTTGACCAGAAAATTCAAGGAGCAGTTTAGACTATATGCTTCGAAGGCCAAGGACATTATGTCACTATCGAGTTTAGAGCAGAATCCTGGTGAGTCTATCAGATCCTTCTTGAACCGCTTCAATATAGCACTGGCTGAGGTGGACAATGCTGAACCACGAATGATATTGACTTATCTGATGAGGGCTATTGATAAGTCAAGCGAATTTGGGAAATGGTTAAATATGAAGGAGCCAACCTCTCTCGAAAAGTTCTACAAAAAAGCAGATGAATTCATTCGCTTGGAAAGCCGTCCTTTACCAGTAAAGACAGTGTTGGAAAAAGCAGAAGACAACACTGTCGCTCCACGCAAGAATGAATCGGTGGGGCAAAAAAGGGAGAATAGTAATGGGAAGAAACAGGGTAATTTGAAGAAGCCCCGATCCTTCAAGCCATCAGAATATACTCCATTATCACATACACCGGAGCACATCTACCTGGCCGCTAAAGATTCCGTCGATTTCCCTAAACCTATCCCTTTGAGAACCGGGAAAAAAGCCATACAGAGTGGGAAATTCTGCCGCTTCCACAATCAACCAGGTCATGAAATTGATGAATGCCGCCAGCTGAAAAATCTGATTGAAGAGTTGCTAAGAGAAAACAAGTTGCAGCAATTCGTGAAAAAGAATAGCAACAATCCTGCATCGTCGGGTCAAGCACAGCGGACTCCTGTTCATCAGCCTGGGGCAGGTGAGAAAGCTACGGGGCATGAATCTGGAAGGCCCGTTATCAATGTCATTTCAGGAGGACCTCACCCAGCTGGCAAGAGTTGGGGTGAGATTGAGAGATATTCCAGGGCTTTGAAATATGCTCCAGCCGAAGAAGACGTCTTTGTTCTAGAAGACACTACGCCCCTTAAACAACAGAAAACTTTCAGCGATGATATTATTTTCAGAGCCAGAGATTCTACAGGTATTGAAGCCCCTACTTTAGATCCCTTGGTCATCTCGGCTGGTATTGGACCAGCCATTGTCAGAAGAGTCCTCATTGACTGCGGAGCATCATGTAATATCCTCTTCAAAAAGACATTTGACCAGATGAAAATCCCTATGATCGATGTGCAAGCCTCATCACAGAAAATCGTTGGCTTCACTGGGGAGCCAAAGCAACCAGTAGGAACCATCGATCTGTTTGTAGAACTTGGGGAAGAAGAAAGGAAAGTGGTCCGAAAGCAAACCTTTGTGATCATCGATGAATATTCTGCTTATAATGCTTTTCTTGGCCGTCCAACACTCGCAGCATTCAAAGCTATTCTAGCCCCGTGGTGCCTCACTATTAAATTCCCTACTGACAATGGGGTAGGAGTTATAAAAGGGGATCAAAATGCTGCGCGAGAATGCTATTTGACAGAGCTGCGAGAGTCAAGAAAAAGAGAAATGGGAAAGGATGCGGCAACTCCAGTCCGCATCAAGGAACCAGCCTTGTAGCAATTACGGAGCGGACCCTGCACTGGCGAGCACAGCGGGGCACGGAAAGAAATGGATCCCAGAAAAGCCAGTACAGGGGAGAATAGAGTAGTACCGGTGGAAACGACAGTTCCGGTACCTGTTGACCCGAAGGACCCAAATAAGGTGTTGAATGTGGGTTCACAGCTTAATGTGTCGATTCAGAATATCTTGATATCTTTCCTGAAAGCAAATCTGGATGTCTTTGCTTGGACTCATGCCGATATGTGTGGGATATCTCCAGAAGTTGCAGTACACGCTCTGAATGTTGACCCAAAGTTTACTCCAGTTAAACAAAAAAGGAGAACCCAAGGTCCAGAAAGGTCAGCAGCATTAAAAGAAGAAGTTGATCGACTCATGGAAAATAACTTCATCAAAGAATCTACATATCCGAATTGGGTTTCAAATCCTGTGTTGGTCAAGAAAGCTAATGGAAAATGGAGAGTGTGCATCGATTTTTCTGATCTAAACAAGGCTTGCCCCAAAGATTGCTTCCCGTTACCCAGGATCGATCAACTGGTAGACGGAACTGCGGGACATGAATTGTTATCCTTCATGGATGCCTACTCCGGTTATAACCAAATCATGATGCATGAGCCGGATCAGGAGGATACAAGCTTTATTACAGATGTTGGACTTTATTGCTACAGAGTTATGCCCTTCGGATTGAAAAACGCAGGGGCAACCTACCAAAGACTTGTTAATGCTATGTTCAAACCGCAATTGGGCAAAACTATGGAAGTCTATGTCGACGACATGTTAGTGAAGTCCAGGAAAGCAGCGGATCACATTGAACACTTAGCAGAAATGTTCGCAGTCCTCCGGAAATACAGAATGAAGCTTAACCCCCTGAAATGTACATTTGGGGTCGAATCCGGAAAGTTCTTAGGTTTTATCGTCAGTGCTAGGGGCATTGAGGCTAGTCCAGCTCAAATTACTGCCTTGAAAGAAGTTAAAGCTCCTAGAACAAAGAAGGAAATGCAGAGTCTCAACGGAAAGGTCGCCGCCCTGAGTCGGTTCATTTCCAGAGCCACTGATAAATGCATCCCATTCTTCGATGCCCTGAAAAAAGGAAAGAAGAACTTTGAATGGACTCCCGAATGCCAAAAAGCTTTTGAAGAGTTGATCCGTCATATGGAAACGCCTCCGATACTTTCTAGACCAGGTAATGGTGAGGATCTTCTTATATACTTGGCAGTATCATCTCATGCTCTAAGTGCAGCGCTGATACGAGAAGACAAAAGGATTCAACATCCAGTTTACTATATCAGCAAAAGACTCACTGGGGCAGAGCTGAATTACTCCAAGTTGGAAAAACTCGCCTATTGCCTACTAGTTGCATCGAGGAAACTGAGGCAATATTTCCAAGCTCATCCTATCAAAGTGCTCACTGATCAACCTCTAAAGCAAGTCCTATTTCGCCCAGAAACTTCGGGTCGCCTTCTAAAATGGAACATTGAACTCAGTCAATATGACATCACTTATCATCCCCGAAAAGCAATCAACGGACAAGCTTTAGCTGATTTCATTGCAGAATTCACAGAGAAAGATAATGGTGAGGAAAAAGCGATCAGTGATTCTCCAATCCAGTGGAAGATGTATGTTGATGGCGCAAGAAATGACTACTGTTCTGGAGCCGGAGTGGTACTTGAAACTCCTGAAGGTCGATCATTATGTTATGCACTAAGACTGGAATTTCCTTCAACAAACAATGAAGCAGAATATGAAGCTCTTATTGCAGGTCTGAAAATCGCTAAAGAGCTAAACATTCGAGCATTACAAATTTTCAGTGATTCTCAGCTTATTGTATGCCAAGTCAAGAAGGAATTTCAAGCAAAAGGTGGAAACCTGCCTTCCTACTTGTCAAAAGCTTGGGAACTCCTATGTGAACTCGATCACTATTCAATAAGCCACATTCCTCGGGAAGAGAATATGAAGGCAGATTCCCTCGCAAAGTATTCAAGTTCTGGTGAAGCTCAACTATTGGGATTGGTCCCTGTAGAAGTCCTTTCAGCGCCAAGTATAGACGAGATGGATATAGACTGGATTATGAATGTATCTCAAGAACAAGAGTCATGGATGACTCCAATACTGGATTACCTACTCAGAGGTTCTCTGCCAGAAAACTCGATAGAAAGACGAAAGTTACTAAGGAAGGCCTCTCGCTATGTAATTCAGGATGGCCAATTGTACAGACGGGGATTCTCAATGCCATTGCTTCGATGTGTATCCCGGGAAGAGTCCAAAACAATCCTAGCTGAAGTGCATGGAGGAGAATGCGGTGATCATTCAGGTGGTCAAACATTAGCAAAGAAAATTCTCCGATACGGATATTTTTGGCCAGAAATTAATCGGGATGCTGCAGATTACTCCCGAAAATGTGACAAATGCCAAAGATATGCCAAAATTCCTAGAGCACCTTCTACCGAACTCACACAGATGGTCAGTCCATGGCCATTTGCGATTTGGGGAATGGACCTCATTGGGCCGCTACCAACTGCTAAATCAGGGATTAAATATGCTATTGTTGCAGTCGATTATTTTACTAAGTGGGCTGAAGCTGAACCGTTGGCTACTATCACTTCTAAGAAAATGATAAGCTTTGTGACCAAGAATATCATTTGCAGATACGGTGTGCCTCAGAAAATAATCACAGACAATGTTACTCAGTTTGAAAGCGAGGAATTCCAAGATTTTTGCAAACGATTCAAAATCCAGAAAAGCTTTTCGGCAGTAGCTCATCCGCAGGCAAACGGGCAAGTGGAAGCAGTGAACAAGATCATCAAATCAACCATCAAAAAGCAACTCGAAAGAGCAAAAGGTGGTTGGGTCGATAAACTACCACTTGCACTATGGGCATACAGAACTACTCACAAAACTGCAACTGGGCATACTCCTTTTTCGTTAGCATACGGATCGGAAGCAATGATCCCGGTTGAAACAGAGGTCCCTTCACACAGAAGAATCCATTTCAATCAAGCAGAAAATGAAAAGCTACAACTTGAAGCGCTGGATCTCCTTGATGAAAAAAGAGATGAAGCTAACCTCAGAGTTGCAGCTCATCAGCAAAGGATAGCCAGACATTTCAATTCCAAAGTTCGTCAACGCAGCTTTGAAATTGGAGATCTAGTCCTGAAAAGAATTATGACTGCGACAGGTGTGTTTGGGCCAAATTGGGAAGGACCGTATGTAATAGGTCAGAAACTTCTTGACGGCACATTCAAGCTCACCACTGTTGATGGAGATCAAATTCCAAGGGCATGGAACAGCAATCACTTGCGTCCATACTTTACTTGAAAATTTTGTTGAAACATTGTAAAAAGAATTATGAATGTATGATTCTTGTAATTGAAAGCAATTGTGAAACTGATGCAAGTAAATAATGAAAGAATATAAAGTGGATGTAGGCCCAATTTCATGGCCGAACCACTATAAATCTTGTGTTCCTTATTATCATTATATGTTTGCTTTGTTTTCGATATAAAAATACATAAAATGATATTGCTGAAATGTCGATTTAAATTTTTGCAGACAATGGAGATAAAACTTGCGCATAATAAGACCGAGCGATTCTCACCATCATTCAACAAACAAATTTCAAGTCACAAAGACCCCGAATTCAAATCCTAGATAGGAAATACTTCAATTGAACGGCTAATGATTTCGATAGAAACGAGCCCTTGCTGATAAATTGAGATTGTTTGAACAAACAAACATCCAATTAGGAAGCTAGTGCCCGTTCTCACGAACTTGCCTGGCAATGAAGTACACTTCCTTGGATTAAACAAGCTACTTGCAAGAAAAGAGGAATGAAAACTAAAAAAAAAAAAAAAAAAAAGAGAGAGGATCGCTGAAAAGGCATAAGCAAGTGAACAGAGGAACAACCAAAGCTACCATCAGCAGCACAAGTCCTCTTCGGAGGATAAAAGACCTCTAATGGGTCATACGCCACAAAAAAGAAAGTTCTCTACTCAACAAAAAAGATTGGGGGAGTCATGACCCTCCAACCATGAGAGAGTAACTTCCAGGCGATGAAAACCCTCTCTGAGGCACATTTCACCAGGAGTTGAAGTGTTATGACCGCTCTTCTGGATTTCACTTCACCAAAGTTGAAATGCCAAAAAATAAAAGCCCTCTTCGGAGGCCCATTTCACCAGGAGTTGAAGTGTTATGACCGCTCTTCGGGATATCACTTCACCAGAGTTGAAATGTAAACAAAATAAAAGCCCTCTCCGGAGGCACATTTCGCCAGGAGTTGAAGTGTAATAACCGCTCTTCGGAATTTCACTTCACCAAAGTTGAAATGCAAAAACAAGATAAAGACCTTCCTGAAAGCCCACGTTTCGCCAAGATTGAAATAAAACTTCCAAGTGTTGAAACGTGAAAAGGCTTTCTTCAAAGGCACAACTCTTTGGGGGTACACGTTTCACCAAGATTGAAATAAAACTTCCAAGTGTTGGAACGTGAGAAATCCCTCCTCAGAGGTACAACCCCCTCCCGGGGACACAATTAAGAAGAAAGACCTCTTCGGAAACCCACGTTTCACCGAGATTGAAATAAAACTTCCAAGTGTTGAAACGTGAAAAGGATTTCTAAGGCATAACTCTTTGGGGGTACACGTTTCACCGAGATTGAAATAAAACTTCCAAGTGTTGAAACGTGAAAAATCCCTCCTCAGAGGTACAATTTTGTATAAAAAAAATCCTCATCAAAAGCGTACTTTAACTTTCAAAGGAAAAGTAATTTGCCTATTATGGAGAATGATCGTAAAAAAAAAAAAAAAAGAAAAGAAGTTAAAGTACCCTTCAGAGGTCCGCTTTACCACATAGAGGAATTCACTTGGTAAAATATGCACATAAGCAAAAGAAAAAAGTGATTTCTTCGAACGACAAAGCGTAAAAACTTATACGAATGGAGTTGTACTCTATAAAAATTTTCTTTAAAGAATAAAATAATTATTCTTTAACAAATAAGAGTGCAAGTCCCCTCGAAGTATAAAATATTGCAGCAAGCTTAAGGTATGGGGGCAACATGGTATAGTAGTATAGCTGCATCAGTAAAGTAATACTCAAACAACATACCATAAGCCCGCTGCAATATCATATAAATAAACTTGTGCAAAAATAAATAGTAAATGCATTCTCAAATTCAAACAGAAGTTTGTACAAACGAAGAATCATTTTATTCAACTATAATGCAGATACAGGTTTCAAAATAAAAGCGGGGGCCGGTACCCGCACAACTCTCGGCCAGTTCATACAAAAGGCAAAAAGCTAAAATCTTCACTTCTTCTTCCCTCATTTGGACCCTTTACCCGGTCGAATGACCAGCTTTTCAGGTCGGCCGGTGGGTATAAGGGAAGTAGGAGAGGCAGGTGTAACCGGTTCAACTTCCGGCTCCTCTTCAGTGGCGGTGATTTTCTTCCCCCTCCTCTTCGATGTCCCACGCTTCTCTCTCCTTTGTGAGGAAGACTCACTCCCCGGAGTGACAAGTTTTGATAGAACAATGTCGTCAGAAGGAGTCCGTTCCGGGGATATGTCACCTCCCTCAGGTCTCTCATCTTTCTGCTCTTGCGAAGCGATGGGATCATCCAAGCCGTGAAGAGCCTCTATTTGTTCCTCCTATGATCCAGGTTGCGAGGCAGAAGGAGGCGCCGCCTGAAGAGATGAAGGATGGATAACCGGAGAAGTAGAAGTTTGAGCAGTGCTTGGTACTTTTTCTACAGAAGAAAAGAGGTTAAAGTCAGTAAAGAGAGGAGATGAAGGTTCACCAATGAAGTCAGTAAAGAGAGGAGATGAAGGCTCATCAAGGTTGAGAAAATAGCCAAGGAGCTCATGAAACTCATGCGAAATAAATGAGTAACCCGCTTGAGCAGAATTGACAGTAGCGAGATTAACAGTGAAATTACCTGGAGAAGCTGGTTTCCTGATATCGACTTCATAAGCTTGCGCATCAGCGCTCTCATCACCCTCGTCTCCACCTTGTATGCTTGTAATCTCAGTGGTAACTTTGGTGGGAGATGCAAGATGGGAACTGGAACCAATAATGTCGACTTCAGACGAAGAAGGTGGCTGGACTAGAGTAGTTGAAGTGGTTTTTCCCAGCCGGTCCCCTTCTGTCACTTCAGTTCTTAATTTGGCAAGTTGTTCCTTTCCCTTGGCAAGGGCAGCGCGGGCGTCATCATCAAAATAGTGCCTTTCCAGGGCTGATTCGTCGTAACCGGCACCTTCAGCACCAAGCATCTCAAGAGCGG
Organism: Allium cepa; assembly: GCA_030765085.1. Lineage (NCBI taxonomy): Eukaryota > Viridiplantae > Streptophyta > Magnoliopsida > Asparagales > Amaryllidaceae > Allium > Allium cepa. The sequence continues at coordinate 889,505,250 of CM060939.1, forward strand.
CCTCCCACACTTCAGCTAAAGTGATTTCATACTTAGGACCAAGAAAAGCGAGGCTTCCACGCCCTAAGACGCTATGCAAGTAGAAGTCGAATAATGTTGAGCCGAAGCTGTTTTTGGTCGCCTCATGAGATTCTTCGGCTGCGATTTTGCCGGCGACAGCCTCATCGCGCTCCCTTTCAGTTTTGGCAAGCTGAAGCTTAAGCATTTGTATCTCCGCCTCCTGGGAGTTGTTCTTCTTTCGAAGCTCAGCAATATCAGAGACATAGCCTTCACTGATTCTTTTTTGTGCCTCGAGCCTGTCTTCGGCATCCCTCTGACTGGCATGAGCATCTCTAACTTGTCTGAGAAGCACTTCTTCTTTTTGAGAGTATGAAGTAGAGGAAGCAGCAAGCTCATCTTTCAACTTCTCAACCTTTGCTTCGAGCTCCTCGTTGTAGGAAGTAATGCTCCTCATTTCGGTGTCATGCTGCTCAAGGACCTTTTGCCACTCAGCCTTATCATTTTCCATGGTGAGCATGGCCTCTAAGTTGGCACGGTTAACTCTTTGAAGCTCATCAACAAGCTTCTGCCAGTTTGACATCCTCTCGATATCGAGCTTGACTGCATCAAGATTGCGCAACATAGCAGACTTGTCGATGGGGACCAAGTCTAGGTCGAATCTCACACCCTTTAAGCACCATTGTGGAAAACGACTTTGTAAAGTGGCTGGGCCAGGTCCCACTTGAAATTTAGGCCTGCTTATTATTGTCTGGATGTCCTCCTTCCCGAGAGCAGGAGAGTCGGAAGTAATGTCAAGAGGGGCAGGGGCAGTAGGCTTTTCGGGAATAGTGGAAGCATGTCTCTCACCATATCGGGCTCGTTTGCCTGAATCTTCAGCTACATGACCCTTTCCTCGGTCGTCGTGAGATTTCCTTTTGTAAGAGTCGTCACTTCTCTGCAGAGAATCATGGTGCTCATCCCTATCCCTTCTGTCATAACGCTCTTCTGCATCCCTCCTTTCACGAGCCTTTCGAGCAGCCCTCTCTTCGTCAGACTCTCTATAGGAGGGAAAGTAACGCCGATAATCATATTGACCACGCCCCCCGTAGCGTTGGAAATCCTGATAATATGATCCGCCGCGTGTCATTGAAGAATCTGAAATAAGAAAAGATAAGCTTTAGAAATCTTTAAAGTATAAGAAGATAAGTGCATAAATGTGCTGGAAAATCCTTAGTTGTGTGTGAAGTGCAAGCTACTCGCGTTGGACTAACGAACCACTCCTCTGTTGGGGGGAAGTGATAGATTTCACTGTTGATGACAATTCTTGTGATAAAGGAGTTAGAGTCTGTTGGAGGGCAGATGTTGCTTCAATCGTCGGAGGTATAACTTTACCATGAGCAGGGTCTTCTTTAAAGAGCTCTTGGGAAGTGATAATTATGTCACTTAAATCCCCAAAGACGTCATCACCGTCATGCCCAACCTGATTCCCTCCATCAGCTCCTTTGTCAGCACTCTTCCTGGTTTGGGAAAGGGGCTCCTCTTCTTCTTCAATAATGGGAGCAAGTACGGGCTTTTCGGAGGGTCCCGTATCGTCTCTTGGAGTAGAGCACTTTACTAATAAGGTTTCTGCAGAAATTTCTCCTCGCATGTGCTCTTTAGTGGAGATCGGAAGATCAGGAGTTTTCACCGGAGAATCAGGAACCTCCGTTGGAGCTTCACGAGGCCGAGTAAAGCGAGAGGGATGGAGGAGTCCGTATTGATGTAAAAATTCATCGTTTAGCAGAAACTTTATGCTCCTCTCTTCTACCGGCACGACATTTAATCTTTCGAAAATTTGCTTAAGACTTGGGTCCCTAGCAGGGGGTGGAAGTGCTAAAACAGGAAAAGAATGAAATTAGCAATTGAGAGTTCAGATCTCGAGAAAGTTTCAAAACGGAAAAAGTAAAGACAGGAAATCTTACTTCCCACTCTCCAGATGGCATAAAACCCTGGAGGGCAGCGAACAAAGAAAAACTGATTCAAAACTCCGTGAGCGCTTTCGGAGAGATCAGTAATAAGTTTGCGGTTTCGAGCGCTTCTTATAACCACGATGGAGGGATGGTCTTTAGTTTTCGTGAATGAGCAAAAATAGCAGATCTCCCCGAAGCTTGGTAATCGATCCAAAACTCTCCTAAATAGAACACATAACCCCATCAGAATGGCGTAGCCATTGGGGTGTAATTGGAATGGAGAGATAGACAACCGAAGCAGGAACTGTTGGAGAAAGTCATTAAAGGGAGGAATAGCGCCGTTCAAGCACATTTGGCGATTAACAGCAACAAAGCCGTAGGGAGGATTGTCAGCAGTATCACTTGGCCCAGGGAAAAGAACATCACTTTCATCAATGCCAAACTGGACGCGCAGTTGGTTAAACACCCGCTGATTCAAAGTTGTGGATGTTCTCTCCGGAGGGTTGTCTATAGGGATGGCTACTGGGAAGACATCTTCAGCCTGGCCCATCGGCTCTTCTTGATGAGAGGTCATTCTACACAAGGAACTGGATGTTCAAATGCGAAGGTGCACGTTTCCTAAAAAATGTGAAGTGTCGTGCAAAGCTAATAAAAAATAATAATAATAACAAGTAAAAATAACTGGAATTAAACTGGTTGACGATTGACTGACTACGGTAATTTCGGAACTTGTTATTTAAAGCTCAAGCATAATATTAATGAGGGCTGGTCAGTTTCAATTGACTAATCCAGTGCTGCTTTAATATTCCACTTGAAATCGATAGCACTTCGTTCACACGATTTATCTAAGTTAATCATCTATCATTAACTAATCTGTCGTTCGATGTGGGCAATCAATGACAGTATATTCGTCCCAGTTTTCTGTGAATGTTATATTAACAGGTTATTAGCTTACAAGTTGAAGTAATCTGTAAAAGAATGCAGCAAAGTTCAACAGTTCAAAGTTCAAACGAAATTTACAAGTGTTAAGTTGTCAACGACTCAAGAGTTCTTTGTACGGGTTAAGCTAAGTCATTGGTTATTTGGATGACTCGGCTACGACCTAAGGAAAGTGAGGCGAGTTAAGTTAGGTTGCTTCAATTTTAAACCGCTGATGTTATAAGTCGGCAGTGCTAAGAGTCGTAAATCAAGGAACAGAAGGGAGGCTCCAGTTCAAAGCAACAAGAAATCTTCTAAGTTCTAACTCGGTTACGACTCATGGCTTGAGTCGTAAAACTTGCCAGGTCGGATTAAAGTCAAGGGTAAAGGCTACTGAGTCGCATGGAAGTCGTTGAGTCGTTCACGGCTTATGGTTTGAGTCGTGCACGGTTTAAAAGATAAGTCATGAAGAAATAGCAAGTGCTGAGTCGTTCACGGCTTGTGGTTTGAATCGTTCGCGGTTTAAAAGGATAAGTCGTCAAGAGGACCTAAAGGGTTGAGTCGTTCATACGACCTAAGACCTGAGTCGTCTGAATTAACACGGTTAAGGCATCAAGTCGCGCATGATTAACTCTACAAAGGCCCCTAAGGTCGGTTCTCCACTCACACACTGCCACATCATCTCTTAAGTTAACCCGCGAAGCCAAGGACCCATTAACCCGGTTAACCCGTCAAAGCCTTCCTTATCTCTCCCAAATTCACTAACCAGTTAACATGAATCACTGTAATTAACCATCTCTGTCTCACATCATCACGAATCAATCAAAATCCAACACAAATCGCCTCAAATCGGCCATACATCCGGTGCATTACCACATTCACAAGAATCGCCACAATAATTCAATCAAAGGATTAATCGAATCGTGATTTATGGAAAATGCAGCACGCGAAAGTGTATTAAGGACGGCGAGTGGAAAACTGGTGAGTGGATGATGGATGCGGCTGATTATTGATAAGATTTACTTACGCAATATGAAGTTAAAGGATGGGATGACGGTTGGTAAGCTTGGAATCGCCTTTGGGAGCTTGAGGGGGCGTTAATGGCAGACACAGTTTAAAAGAAGTGATGAGAAGAAGGAAAGAGGAAGGACGACTCAGGCTTTTATATCTGGAAATGTTGGAATTTGAATCGGCATACCCGGGTTATGATAAGTCGAAGCACGCGACCTACGACTTAGGTGCGTGCTTCGAGGGGCAAATGTTAACCCCACTGAAACTTAGGCCGACTCAACAGATAAGGCAGTCAGCGACTCATAAAGATCAGCAACTCACTGGATTCACGACTCATAAGGATCAGCGACTCAACTGATGAGCGACTCAGAGATTGCCGACTCAATGGGTCAACGACTCATTAATGGCAACGACTCAGCAAGTTAGCGCCTTAAAGGTGCAGTATGGATCAACGACTCAGCGGGTCTGCGACTCAAGGCCTAGACCGATCCAACGACTCATTCGAGCTACGACTCAGGAAAGGTACCGACTCAACAAGTTAACGACTCATGGAGTTAGCGACCCAGGATGACTAACGACCTATCATAAGTCGCTGGCGACTCAAGCAAACAGGGAACAAGCCTAATACCAATGCACCTATGCCGCTGCCTGCTGACTCGTTAACGACATATGACTTATGATGAGTCGTGTACGACTTATTCTAACATAAAGGAGAACGTTCTGGTTAACTCGTGGAGAACTCAGGACTTGTGATATTCATTCAAATGGGAACATAGTCTTGGAGCAGGGGGGAAGCTAACCCAGTAGGTCGGCCACGACCTACTATGAACCGTGTACGGGTTACGACTCATCATGAGTCATGAACGACTCATCATGAGTCATGTACGACTCATGACTTGGCAATTTCAGCCTAAAAAGTTTGCCTATAAATACATGGCCATATTCAACATGAGGGGGACTTTTGGTTCATTCTCGAAGCGCCGATACTCTGCCATTTCCTCGACTCAAGCAACACTTCGAGCACTCCAAACATCGAAGACATTACATCAAATTCCAAGAGAGAGAATCTACATCATTCATCATGAGTTTGAAAGATAATTCTCCGTCAAAGTTTGTACTAACAGACTAGAGTGGATTGTAATTGAAGAAAGTTGTATAAGTTGTACTTGTTTCAGCAATAAAGAGATCAAAGTGGACGTAGGCTCGATTTTAGGCCGAACCACTATAAAACTGTTGTCTTTTACTGCTTTTCTACAATTTTTCTACTTGTATCTTGTTCCCGTACCAACGGGTGGTGCTTTCATAACTGCTATCTATACACTGGGGTGTTAGCGTTTAAATTTTAGCGTTAACATAATGAAATTAATTAATTAAAAGTTAATTAAAGGTCAATTATCTAATGATTAAAGGTTCATTATTGAATAATTAATGGTTGTTTAATTTATTAATTAAGGAATATTAACTAAAAAGGATTAATTAATTTATTAATTAAGGTTAATTAATAGATGATTAAAGGATAATTAATCAAAATGGTTTGTAATTAATTAATTAACCTGGATTTGTGATTAATCTGGTTTCAATTAATCAGATGATTTATTAACCTTATTTATGGATGTTTAGATTGTATGGAATGTTTTGAATTGTTTGATATCTCTACTGTGTAATGCTTTGTGATATGAAGTATTTTAATTCAAGCTGTGATAAATGTAATTTATTTTATGTGTAATGAATATATATTATCTATCCGTGATGCTATGTATATAGATAAGCGTATAGGATTATACCGCTTATCGATATTTATATGATTGAATCTGTGATGATTGATAATGTTGCACAATTGTGTAAAACCCCTTGACAACACTATGCACACACTAATATGGATTTTACGAGGAAATCGGTTAAATCAGAGATATTTGAATTTAAAAATGGTTTTTAAAAAGTAAAGTTTTAAATCCAAATGGATTGGATATGGATTGGGTTTAAAGTGAAAGTTTTTGGAAAGGAATTTCAAAGATAAAAGTTATTTTTGAATAACTTGATTTAGTTTTGAAATTTGATTTAAAATTTGAATTCATAATTTGAAATTGAATTCTATATTTGGTATTTATGACGTAAAAAGGTTATACAAGCTATATATATGGGTTTTTAAACCATTTTAAAATTATGGTTTTGAGAATTTGAATTTAACCCAAGTTTATATTTGAAAGGCCTTAACTCGTGTAAATATAATCGGATTTTTTCCGAAACGAAAACAAGTGGTTTAAAATAATAATAGCTTTTATATAAGGAAAGAATTTACCAATTATGATGAAAAGATTTCAAGTTTAAAATAGAATGGCTTTGAAAGCTATAATTGAATCTTTGTGAAACATAGTTGAACCCTATTTTGAAATTGAAGAGGATTTTAAATAGCGTATCTTTTATATGTAAAAGATTGAAACGGGAATTATTTTGAAAGTTATGAATGAATCTTTGAAAATTGTTTTGAGAGCTATGAAATGAGTCTTTGATTGAAAGACCGGATGTAACGACCTGCCTTTCATTCCATAGAAAGACGCATCATTAAGAAGAAAGAAAGGGATAGAAAAGAGAAAAGAAAGGAAAGAAAGAAACAGACAACATCAGAATCTCACAGCGGAACGAATAAATTATATTATACCACATAAAAACTTTATATAGTATCATATACATCAGAGTTTTACAGCCAACATGTAACGACCCAGAATTTCTATTAATTAAAAAATTTGAATATTTAATTAATTTTAAATATTAATAGTGAAATTTATAAGTCGAATAAATTTTATTTAGAATAATTGGATTTAATTGGATAATTAAATCGATAATTTAATATGTGAAAATACAGAAATAATTGAAAATTGAGTTTAATATGATTGAAAATGATTTGTAAAATTTTATTTTATCATATTGGAGTTAGAATGATGTTATAGAACTTTTAAAATCGAATTAAAAGTTAATTTGTGAAAATTGAATATTTTAATATTTAATCGACTATTGAAGTTAGCCAATTTTCGAACTGTCTCAGAATTGGACGAAACTACTTCCATTGGATCCGTAATAGTTAGTTATTATCGCATTTCAATTTTCGTGTCAATCGGAGTTTTCTTTTGACCGTGGCAGCTCGAAACGCATCGAAATTTGTTTTAATATTAATTTGGCGAGTTAAAATAGTCATTTTTCAAACAGTCTCGTATTTTGACGAAACTAGTTTCATCGGATCCGAAATGTGATATTATTGTATGGTTTCAAATTTCGTGTCAATTGGATTTACCGTTTGTCCGGTGCAAGCTAAAACGCCTAAAAAATCGTTTAATCGGTTTAATTTTAAATCGAACGTTTATTGCCATAACTCGCACAGATTACCGAATTAGCTCCCGAAACACGTTCCATTGTGTTCGGAATGCGGGGTAAACCTTAGGAACGCCAACCGGCATGCTTCGTTTGGAGTTCGGAAAATTTCGATGAATAGTAAATTAGGCGATTTTCTATATAAGCACCCCTCTATCTTCATTTGCATAGAAAAATCAAAACCCTAGGTCAAACTGAAGCCAACCGCCTCCATTATATTCTATGGCCGAAATTGTTCCATTTTCTTCCATTTATCTCTGTCAATCCATGCAATATTTCCAGAAACTTTCTACATGAAAGACGAAGAGCTTCACGAGAGCTTCTCATCCATACGGTGATGATGATCATCAGAGCGACGTGGAGGGAGAAATCATGGCCGAAAGGTGCACCGTTGCACACGACTTTCAAGGAGGAAGGGAGAGCCGAGTGCGTGCGGTTTGGGGGTGTAGGTGCGGCACGTCGCGAGCTTCGAAATGCCACTGCCCGATCGTCTTCAAAACACTCGTAGAAGGAGCATAATTAAATCCTAATTCATGAAGTTGGGTTTTGTTGTTCTGCCTGTAGACGCGCGCGTGGAAGAAGCAAGGTATGGCCGAGATTTTGCAAGCTTGGATGCTACGGTTGTGATTATATGTAGGTTTAAAATTTATAAAAATTATGTTGTAAATTGATATAAAAATTCGTGTAACTTCTAAAATTCATATCTTTTTCATACGAGGTCGAAAACGCACGAAACAAGTTGCGTTGGAATCGTATGGACGAGCTCTACGCTATGGAAATGGATTGGAGACGTTTGGAGTTAGCAAAAATTTTGGGTAAAATTAAACGCACGTTTAATTTTATTCGAAATAAAAACTGAAAACGAAATTGAAATCAAGGTGAGAACTTCTCACTCAATCGAATCGGTTTCGATTTTAATTTTAAATAGTTAGATTTAAAATTCTTGAATGCATGTTTGAATGATGATTGTTATCTATTGATTGTTAAAATAGACATTATACGCCGTTAGTAAGCGGATGTTATTTATTAAAAACATATACCATGAATATTTCATAAATAGTGAAATTGGTATTATTTATGTACTTGGAATTGATTTCCCACAGTATACAGCGGATGAGACCCTATTGCGCCGTCTATTAGGCGGATAATATTTTAAATCCCATATACCGCGATAATTTCGTACCGGAACGGAATTGGTATTGTGCTAACGTCTTTGGATGAACGAAAACAGGTTGGAGGGATCTAACTGGATTCGTCAACAGTATTTATTTGATTTCAGATATTTTGATATTTGATTGATTATCATATCGATATATGATGTCGTTGTTGTCGTGATTGACTATTTGGTATGTAGCATCATTGGGCCAAATTTTGGAATTTTAAAAGGATCTTTAAAGTGATTTTTGAAAGTATACGTTTTATAAAATAATTTTGGAATTGATTCGTTTTAAATAAATAACGTTATAATTTTTAATGTTATAAAATTTTAGTTTTTGAGAAATATAGTAAAAAGTTGATTTTTGAAAATATGGGATTAATGATTTTATAAAATAGTTTAAATCGGGATTTTTGAATTTATTATAAAAAGTAAAAAAAATAAGATTATGAAATTTGATTATTTTATAAATCAAAATGATGAAATTATAAAGGAGTTTAAAGACGTATTTTAAAATAATAGTATAAATTGATTTGTATAAAAGATTTATAAATTGATATTTATAAATTAAAATATTTGAATTTATAAAACGAGTTTTTATAAGTGTTAGAATGAATTGTGAATGAATTTAATAAATGAATGAAATTTATAGAATTATAAACGGTGAAGTTATAAATGGAATTTTATAAGCAGTAGGTTTATAAAATTTGTAAAGTTATTTGAAGAATATATTTGGGTAAATAAATGAATCTTATAAGTTATAAGATTTATAATTTGGGAAGTTTAAAGGAACAATTTTGTAAACAAATAAATTATAAGCGTTTAACTTATAATATGAACTTTTGGCATATAATTGAGTTATAAATTGAATAGGTTAATAAAGGAGATTTATAAAAGGAAGTTGTTATAAAATAAATAGAAATAGAATTTATAAACATTGTTTTATAAATTCGCAAACGGCTTATTTTGATAAGTAAATTGTTATAACTTATTTATGGAGTTATATTCACGTTTTAGACAGTGAATAATCCTTTAATATAAAATGTATAAAGATGATGAAATTGGTTGACGAAGTATGTTCACGTTTTTAAATAGTGAATAATATGTTAAAGAAATGTTTTGGATGTGATGTTTTAAATAGAATTAAAACGATCCAACGATGTTTTAAAAATGTGTTAAGATTCGAAACCATAGATTTCAACATTCATTGTTGAAATAGACGTTTTCGAGAAATAGAAGAAAATGGTAGACTATAACACTGTTGTTATAGTAAATGATTTCTGAAAGGAAATGTTTTATTTAGTATTGGGATTTATATATCTATCTTAAATTCGAATCCCTATACTATTGATTTTGGGTTGTCGTAACGATGTTTTACGTAACATTCGTTTTGGCCCAAATAAATATGTTTAAGAGAATGATTTCCTTAAAGAATGAAATATATACTTAATTTCGTTTTAAGTATATTGAATATTTTCCAAGTGTTGAAAATAAATAGATTTGTGAATTACTTATTAATAAATAAGTATGGAAATGTTTTTCCAATGTAAAATGAAACGTTTTGAGAATTTATCTTTTTGAAGATAAATTGAAAATGAATAATTGAAATTGTATATTCATAAATATTTTGGAATATAAATTCACTATGGAATTTATAAAAGAAAAGGGGAATTTGTTTAAAAATAAATATTGATTTATTTTTGAAGTATTGAAATTTTATATCTTGTAAAGATATTTTTTTTTGAAAATAAATAATTTGGAAAATTATTTGGAATCTGGTGATGTTGTGCATATCCATTGATAGTTCAATAACCGACTATCAATATTTACCTTTGAATGTGTATTTGTTGTGATTTGCTTGAAATTGAATGCCACACTTATTTTTAAATAAGCGCTCACTATTCGGGTTAACCGGGAAAAGACATTGGGGTCGTATAACCCATTCCGAATATGTGATACGTCGTTATGAATTGCATTTGAAGACCGATGTTGAAGACCGGATATTTTTGAAAGCGAAAGGACAACTCGTCGAATGTCTTTGCATCGACTGGTCCCCGGTATAGAGACTCCATATGTGATGGGAAGTCCGAACGTGATTAGTGAATATCCGGATTGCAAGGACTTCTTTGTAAGTGCCTTCGGTTCTGTTCGATCCCAGAACAGACTTGTATGGATAGTATGTCTGACATTACAAATTGAGATATAAAGCTGATTTCTTTCAAGTATATTTCTGTTGGTGGCGGAGAATTTATTCTCTTAGCTTAACACCCTTCTCTGAGACGTACGAGCTCAGAGGTTTTGTAGTTGAAGGTTATTAGCAATATATTCCCAATTTGGTAATGTGACATGCTGAGTGTTGCTGTGAAAATGATCATTGTTTGATCATTTGTGATATGATCATTTGTTTGATCATTTATCTTTGTGATTATTTCTATGATCATTTGTTGAACCAAAGCACAGCTTTTGTATAAAGCGTGGCTTTGTGGATGAGACTTCGTCGAGCCTCACTCCCCGGAATGGTCAAAACAGGAAAGATGCGGCAAGGTTATGAGGGGTAGCTCCCTTTAGGGTATGTGCATTTCCTTCTGGAAAAGGGTGGTATCATGGTATGGAGCCCAGATACTTAATCATGTTGAAACACTTTATTATTTTGGTGTGATGTTGGTTACGAGTGCTCGGATAAAGGTCCCAAAGGACCGGGGGATGGCATACTCGTGTCAGTAGTTACCCAGTTAGGGGTAACCCGGCCTTGTGTTGGCAGAGATCCGGTTAGGTTCTCGGGGACGTCCTTCCAGAGGCGTTCTCATGTGGCAATGGGAAGTTCCTTGGCCTGACAATTAGTTGGAAATCCAAAGAAACAATACGATCTTGTACGGTATTAGTTGTAGAACCTATCATTCACTTATGGTGGCGCCCCACTGTTTGGATGGTACCTATAGTATGCATACGATAATGGTCGTATGTTGGCTAAGATTTATATCTTTATTTTCGAAATGATTTCCTCTACACTATGCACTAGTAATAATATCAAATGTTCTTTTTAATACGTATCAAGCCTATTTGACTATCATAAGGAGAAATCTCCTCCGATTCTGCGTTTGCATTGTGTGTGTGTGCGGGAGGCCTTATGGTAGTCTCATTTTTAAAAGCATTGCGAATTGACTTTAAAAATATTCCTCTATTTTGATTTTAAAGAAAAATAAACTGTTTTGAGTTCTCACACCAGTCACATGACTGACTCGGAGTTTATTGTTTTCCTTCCTAAACTCTGGGTGCCCATCAATTTCCTCATGGGCAGTCAAGAGTTAAGGTTTATCAGGATATTCTAGAATTCAGGAGTTGCTGGAGGCAAGTTGGATGACATGGCGTAATTACTAGTATATAGTATTTCTTTTCCGTTGTTTGTTGTTGTTTTTTGTTGTACACTCTGATGATGTAATGTAATGTATAAAATGTAATAACTGATATAGTTCTTTGTTTAAAGATTATTCATTTATTTATTATATGTTGTTCCGCTGCGAATTGTGAGATTCTGATATTGTTCTGTTGTTTTCTTTCTGTTCTGTTCTATCTTTTTCTCTCTTCTTTTTATTTTTCTTTTTCTTAAAACCCTAAGTGTTCGGTTTTCCGGCATTCGATTGCTCGGCAGTTGATACAGTGGACGTATTGATGTCGGTTTTCGGAAGTCAAAGAATCGGGTCCTTACAATGTTGGTATCAAAGCATATGGTTAAGCGGCAACCATGATTCTGTTGGGTATTACTCATTAGAGATAGAGTCAGTAGTACTCTAGAATGAGTTTGAGTGTAATAATAGCTATGAGAGGGTATTTGTTAGTGAATATAAAATTGTTTTGTATTGTGTTGACTTATCAGTTGATTGTTTATAGGTTTCGGTCGATGTAGTCTAGCTAACTATCGTAGATAGGGGTTTCTAAACTCTTAAACAAGATAAATCGAAATAGTATTGTTTTAAATTGGGTAAATGAAATAATTTTACCTTGATTATTTTTATATATAAAGGAATAATTTTTCAGAATTATTAAAGTGTATATAAGTTGATTGTTTGGATGTTGAATAAGATGTTTGAATAATCTAAATAAAAGAATAATTGTATAAGTAAAAAGAATTATAAGAATTGAATTATAATTAAAGTGATTTGCAATTGAGAAATAAACTTATATATATAAGAAGTGAAACTATATGAATATATTTATGAATATGAGTTGTAATAAAAATGAATTTAAAGTTAAATGGAAATTTACTTTAGAATTTGGAATCTGAATTGATTTATAAGTGGGAATTTAAGTTATGTAAAACCAAGTGATGTTTGTAAAATGGAAGTATAACTTAAGTAATGTTGGTGAAGTTGATTTTGGTATCAAAGTAAATTATTAAAGTTAGGTGATAAATGTGAACTTGAGTTATGAAATGAAATTCAACTTTTGTAATTGAATTGAATTAATGGATTGAATGTTAATCAATTGAATGTAAATAATTGATATGAAATAATGAATGTAGGTGTAAATTCATTAAAATCTAATGTTATTGAAAGTTGAATAGTTGAATGAAAATCAATTTAATTAAACCAATTGAATATGATGGTGATAAACCAAATTGAATGAATATAAGCAAATGAATTTGGTTGTAATTAATATACATTGGTTGTTATATGGTTGTTAGTTGATGGTATATAATTCATTAAATGTTAATGAAATTGGAAGCTAAAGTAATTGAAATCAAATTGGAAGTTAAGTGAATCTTAAATAGAATTGAATTTGATTTAGAAGTGAACCAACTTGAATATGAATTAGTGAATATAAACTAATTGAAAATGAATGTTAGTAAAAACATCCACTGTTAATGAATCAAATGTGACTAAATTGAAAACCTAATTCATTGAATATTATGAGAATATGAATGAATATTTATTGGTTATGGAAGTTAGTTGAATGCTAGTTGGATGATAGTTGGTTGATGGTTGAATATGTTGCTTTTACTACATTTGCTATGTTGGCATATATAGTTATTATGTTGCTATATGTTGTATATCGATACTATTGTCCATATACATGTTTCTCATTTGTTTGTTGAGTGTTTAGTAGGTGCGGATCACGTTTGCTTCGCATTTGGAGCTCGCTTTCGCGCTATATTAGCAGTATATGCTCGCTAATAAAATAATAAGGTACATATCTCGGATTACATACCGTACTTTTACACTTTTTTCCCTGCGAGTTGCCTCATCACTTGATGAGATGTATATTTGTGATATATGTACTGTCATTTTTTTTTCGGATCGAGCCGCGCAAAGGAGATTATGGTGAATTTTTCCAAAAATTTAAGGGGTTGGAATATTTTTGAGAAAAATTGGAAAATTGGTGAAAACTATAAATTTGATTTAGAATTGAAAGTTAAACGATAGTAGTTGTTTTTGAAAAGATAACTATGTATGATTTGAAAACTTAGTAAAGATTTTGTAAGAAGTTTAACTATGGATTTACGGAAAGTTAATGAATTCTGTAACTTTTCTTACTTGATAATTTCGAGGACGAAATTCTTTTATGGGGGGAAGTATGTAACGACCCAGAATTTCTATTAATTAAATTTTTTGAATATTTAATTAATTAATTATAAGTCGAATAAATTTTATTTAGAATAATTGGATTTAATTGGATAATTAAATCTATAATTTAATATGTGAAAATACAGAAATAATTGAAAATTGAGTTTAATATGATTGAAAATGATTTGTAAAATTTTATTTTATAATATTGTAGTTAGAATGATGTTATAGAACTTTTAAAATCGAATTAAAAGTTAATTTGTGAAAATTGAATTCACAAATTGAATATTTTAATATTTAATCGACTATTGAAGTTAGCCAATTTTCGAACAGCCTCAGAATTGGACGAAACTAGTTCCATTGGATCCGTAATAGTTTGTTATTATCGCATTTCAATTTACATGTCAATCGGAGTTTTCTTTTGACCGTGGCAGCTCGAAACGCATCGAAATTTGTTTTAATATTAATTTGGCGAGTTAAAATAGTCATTTTTCAAACAGTATCGGATTTTGACGAAACTAGTTTCATCGAATCCGTAATGTGATATTATTGTATGGTTTCAAATTTCGTGTCAATTGGATTTAACGTTTGTCCGGTGCAAGCTAAAACGCCTAGAAAATCGTTTAATTGGTTTAATTTTAAATCAAACGTTTATTGCCATAACTTGCACAGATGACCGAATTAGCTCCCAAAACACGTTCCATTGTGTTCAGAACACGGGGTAAACCTTAGGAACGCCAACCGGCATGCTTCGTTTGGAGTTCAGAAAATTTCGATGAATAGTAAATTGGGCGATTTTCTATATAAGCACCCCTCTATCTTCATTTGCAAAGAAAAATCAAAACCCTAGGTCAAACTGAAGCCAACCGCCTCCATTATATTCTATGGCCGAAATTGTTCCATTTTCTTCCATTTATCTCTTTCAATCCATGCAATATTTCCAGAAACTTTCTACATGAAAGACGAAGAGCTTCACGAGAGCTTCTCATCCATACGGTGATGATGATCATCGGAGCGACGTGGAGGGAGAAATCATGGCCGAAAGGTGCACGGTTGCACATGACTTTCGAGGAGGAAGGGGGAGCCGAGTGCGTGCGGCCTCGGGGTGTAGGTGCGGCACGTCGCGAGCTTCGAAATGCCACTGCCCGATCGTCTTCAAAACTCTCGTAGAAGGAGCATAATTAAATCCTAATTCATGAAGTTGGGTTTTGTTGTTCAGACTATAGACGCACGCGTGGAAGAAGCAAGGGATGGCCGAGATTTTGCAAGCTTGGATCCTACGGTTGTGATTAGATGTAGGTTTAAAATTTATAAAAATTATGTTGTAAATTGATATAAAAATTCGTGTAACTTCTAAAATTCATATCTTTTTCATACGAGGTCGAAAACGCGCGAAACAAGTTGCGTTGGAATCGTATGGACGTGCACTACGCTACGGAATTGGATTGGAGTCGTTTGGAGTTAGCGAAAATTTCAGGTAAAATTAAACGTACGTTTAATTTTGTTCGAAATAAAAACTGAAAACGAAATTGAAATCAAGGTAAGAACTTCTCACTCAATCGAATCGGTTTCGATTTTAATTTTAAATAGTTAGATTTAAAATTCTTGAATGCATGTTTGAATGATGATTGTTATCTATTGATTGTTAAAATAGACATTATACGCCGTTAATAAGCGGATGTTATTTATTAAAAACATATACCGTGAATATTTCATAAACAGTGAAATTGGTATTATTTATGTACTTGGAATTGATTTCCCGCAGTATATAGCGGATGAGACCCTATTGTGCCGTCTATTAAGCGGATAATATTTTAAATCCCATATACCACGATAATTTCGTACTGGAACGGAATTGGTATTGTGCTAACATCTTTGGATGCAGGAAAACAGGTTTGAGTGATCCAACTGGATTCCTCAACAGTATTTATTTGATTTCAGATATTTTGATATTTGATTGATTATCATATCGATATATGATGTCGTTGTTGTCGTGATTGACTATTTGGTATGTAGCATCATTGGGCCAAATTTTGGAATTTTAAAAGGATCTTTAAAGTGATTTTTGAAAGTATACGTTTTATAAAATAATTTTGGAATTGATTCGTTTTAAATAAATAACGTTATAATTTTTAATGTTATAAAATTTTAATTTTTGATAAATATAGTTAAAAGTTGATTTTTGAAAATATGGGATTAATGATTTTATAAAATATTTTAAATCGGGATTTTTGAATTTATTATAAAAAGTTAAAAAAAAATAAGATTATGAAATTTGATTATGTTATAAATCAAAATGATGAAATTATAAAGGAGTTTAAAGACGTATTTTAAAATAATAGTATAAATTGATTTGTATAAAAGATTTATAAATTGATATTTATAAATTAAAATATTTGAATTTATAAAACGAGTGTTAGAATGAATTGTGAATGAATTTCATAAATGAATGAAATTTATAGAATTATAAACGGTGAAGTTATAAATGGAATTTTATAAGCAGTAGGTTTATAAAATTTGTAAAGTTATTTGAAGAATAGATTTGGGTAAATAAATGAATCTTATAAGTTATAAGATTTATAATTTGGGAAGTTTAAAGGAACAATTTTGTAAACAAATAAATTATAAGCGTTTAACTTATAATATGAACTTTTGGCATATAATTGAGTTATAAATTGAATAGGTTAATAAAGGAGATTTATAAAAGGAAGTTGTTATAAAATAAATAGAAATAGAATTTATAAACATTGTTTTATAAATTCGCAAACGGCTTATTTTGAAAAGTAAATTGTTATAACTTATTTATGGAGTTATATTCACGTTTTAGACAGTGAATAATGCTTTAATATAAAATGTATAAAAATGATGAAATTGGTTGACGAAGTATGTTCACGTTTTTAAATAGTGAATAATATGTTAAAGAAATGTTTTGGATGTGATGTTTTAAATAGAATTAAAACGATCCAACGATGTTTTAAAAATGTGTTAAGATTCGAAACCATAGATTTCAACATTCATTGTTGAAATAGACGTTTTCGAGAAATAGAAGGAAATGGTAGACTATAACACTGTTGTTATGGTAAATGATTTCTGAAAGGAAATGTTTTATTTAGCATTGGGATTTATATATCTATCTTAAATTCGAATCCCTATACTAGTGATTTTGGGTTGTCGTAACGATGTTTTACGTAACATTCGTTTTGACCCAAATAAATATGTTTAAGAGAATGATTTCCTTAAAGAATGATATATATACTTAATTTTGTTTTAAGTATATTGGATATTTTCCAAGTGTTGAAAATAAATAGATTTGTGAATTACTTATTAATAAATAAGTATGGAAATGTTTTTTCAATGTAAAATGAAACGTTTTGATAATTTATCTTTTTGAAGGTAAATTGAAAATGAATAATTGAAATCGTTTATTCATAAATATTTTGGAATATAAATTCACTATGGAATTTATAAAAGAAAAGGGGAATTTGTTTAAAAATAAATATTGATTTATTTTTGAAGTATTGAAATTTTATATCTTGTAAAGATATTTTTTTGGAAAATAAATAATTTGAAAAATTATTTGGAATCTGGTGATGTTGTGCATATCCATTGATAGTTCAATAACCGACTATCAATATTTACCTTTGAATGGGTATTTGTTGTGATTTGCTTGAAATTGAATGCCACACTTATTTTTAAATAAGCGCTCACTATTCGGGTTAACCGGGAAAAGACCTTGGGGTCGTATAACCCATTCTGAATATGTGATACGTCGTTATGAATTGCATTTGAAGACCGGTGTTGAAGACCGGATATTTTTGAAAGCGAAAGGACAACTCGTCGAATGTCTTTGCATCGACTGGTCCCCGGTATAGAGACTCCATATGTGATGGGAAGTCCGAACGTGATTAGTGAATATCCGGATTGCAAGGACTTCTTTGTAAGTGCCTTCTGTTCTATTCGATCCTGGAACAGACTTGTATGGATAGTATGTCTGACATTACAAATTGAGATTTAAAGCTGATTTCTTTCAAGTATATTTCTGTTGGTGGCGGAGAATTTATTCTCTTAGCTTAACACCCTTCTCTGAGACGTACGAGCTCAGAGGTTTTGTAGTTGAAGGTTATTAGCAATATATTCCCAATTTGGTAATGTGACATGCTGAGTGTTGCTGTGAAAATGATCATTTGTGATATGATCATTTGTTTGATCATTTATCTTTGTGATCATTTCTATGATCATTTGTTGACCCAAAGCACAGCTTTTGTATAAAGCGTGGCTTTGTGGACGAGACTTCGTCGAGCCTCACACCTCGGAATGGTCAAAACAGGAAAGATGCGGCAAGGTTATGAGGGGTAGCTCCCTTTAGGGTATGTGCATTTCCTTCTGGAAAAGGGTGGTATCATGGTATGGAGCCCAGATACTTACTCATGTTCAAACACTTTATTATTTTGGTGTGATGTTGGTTACGAGCGCTCGGATAAAGGTCCCAAAGGACCGGGGGATGGCGTACTCGTGTCAGTAGTTACCCAGTTAGGGGTAACCCGGCCTTTTGTTGGCAGAGATCCGGTTAGGTTCTCGGGGACGTCCTTCCAGAGGCGTTCTTATGTGGCAATGGGAAGTTCCTTGGCCTGACCATTTGTTGGAAATCCAAAGAAACAATTCGATCTTGTACGATATTAGTTGTAGAACCTATCATTCACTTATGGTGGCGCCCCACTGTTTGGATGGTAGCTATAGTAGGCATACGATAATAGTCGTATGTTGGCTAAGATTTATATCTTTATTTTCGAAATGATTTCCTCTACATTATGGACTAGTAATAATATCAAATGTTCTTTTTAATACGTATCAAGCATATTTGACTATCATAAGGAGAAATCTCCTCCGATTCTGCATTTGCATTGTGTGTGTGTGCGGGAGGCCTTATGGTAGTCTCATTTTTAAAAGCATTGCAAATTGACTTTAAAAATATTCCTCTATTTTGATTTTAAAGAAAAATAAACTGTTTTGAGTTCTCACACCAGTCACATGACTGACTCGGAGTTTATTGTTTTCCTTCCTAAACTCTGGGTGCCCACCAATTTCCACACGGGCAGTTAAGAGTTAAGGTTTATCAGGATATTCTAGAATTCAGGAGTTGCTGAAGGCAAGTTGGATGACATGGCGTAATTACTAGTATATAGTATTTCTTTTCCGCTGTTTGTTGTTGTTTGTTGTTGTACACTCTGATAATGTAATGTAATGTATAAAATGTAATAACTGATATAGTTCTTTGTTTAAAGATTATTCATTTATTTATTATATGTTGTTCCGCTGTGAATTGTGAGATTATGATATTGTTCTGTTGTTTTCTTTCTGTTTTGTTCTATCTTTTTCGCTCTTCTTTTTCTTTTTCTTTTTCTTAAAACCCTAAGTGTTCGGTTTTCCGGCATTCGATTGCTCGGCAGTTGATACAGTGGACGTATTGATGTCGGTTTTCGGAAGTCGAAGAGTCGGGTCCTTACACAATACAACACAAACTAGACAGTTATAAACATCTGTCTAGTGATTACAATTCAAGTATATCATAGAAAAACAGATACAACTCAAACACAGCGGAACCACTATATATATCTACTCGCTGAAGCCTCCTGCTCCATTATCTCCTCCTGAACTCGTCAGAGCAATCCTGAATCACTTGACTACACATACAAAATATGAGTACCCAAGAATTTAATAAAACAGAAAATAAACATTCGGGTCAGACAGGGGTCTGGTGTGAGTAAACGGTTTAAAAGTTGCTTAACTTTAGAAAATCCTTTGAAAACAAAAGTTATCATGTAAGACTTCCCACACATAAACATGGAAAAGTTTTTACCTTACGCTAACCAAAACATTTGATAGGAAATCCGGTGATATTATACTAGTGTCTAGGATTTTCAAAATAAAATACAGAAATAGCTGGAATGCTTACATCTCATGTTCCAACATAGTTGGGCACAATCAAAACCGTACAGGCACTTATTGGATTTTGGATTCCGTCAATGGCAGGGCTACTGGGGTACCGCCCGTCACAGTACGTGGCCTAGATCACTGTACCGAGGAGTACACCCACTCCCCTGCAACACAAGGCCGGACCCATTCCTTACTGAACAGTTCCGAACAAGACCGCCCCGATGGTTGGAGCTCACAACCGTCCACACAGCCGAAATAAAAAGGGACCTCTAGACAGGGGTAAATCTCACTCTCCAGTGGGGGCTACGCCCGAAGCCTTGCTGCACCTCCCCTGTTTTAGCCATTCTCGGTTGATGTGGCTTGAGGCTACGATTACCTTAGAGAACACATCTATCTTAGAATGCTCATCGTCCACCTGACGATGTTCTGAAAGCATTCAATCCATACAAGTTCGTTCCGGGTTCGAACGAAACCGAAGGCATTATCTCGTTACACTCGTATTGGAATCACCCTTAGAGTTAACGACGATAACCCTTGCACTCTAAACCACCATCTCGAATCTATAAGTACTATTCCGTCAACTCATTACAGAATCACCCACAGAGTTATACTGACGTATAGCCCTTAAACCTCGAGTCTTCACTTGCTCCACTTGGATTAACGACCTAACGTTTAATTGGAATCAATGTGGTTTTCGGATATCCAAATATGGAAACCCGATCCCGGTCTCATCGAAACCAAACGCCATTTTAATGTCCAACTTATACTTAAGGGTTTTAAACAATTAACTCATTTCATTAGCATCTATTTCACACAGATAGATAAACTACATATCACAATAGATAATCACATTCTCATCATAAACGGGTAATCTGTATCATCATCACAAACAGATAATCATCACACTCAGATAACCCATCACAAACCATCATACTTTAACCAAACATCCATATCCTATAGATACTACTCATCTCATTTCTGAGATTACAATCATCCAATCAATAACATCCATAAACAATGATTTATTAACCATCAATTATAATTAATTTAAAATGAATTAATTTAATTACTTCTATCTCTAATTAATTTAAAATAAATTAAATTACTTATCCATCTATAAATCCTGCTTAATATCCACTAACTAATTAACCCAGTTAATTAATCATTCACTAAGTGTTTAACTTGATTAAGCACCTTTGATTATTCGCCCTCTAATTACAATATGTAATTAGTCTTTAATTAATTTTATAAAATTAATTAACCTTAATCATAAGTAATTAACATTTAATTACTTAATTTATTAATTTACTATAATTAATTATATTTATCCTTAATTAATTACAATTAATTAGTCACTTAACTAATTAATTATTACTTAATTAAACAATTCTTAATTACATCATTAATTATATTAATCAATGATCTCTAATTAATATTTAAATTAATTACTCAATTAAAATTAATAACATTTAGTAATTAATTTAAAATTAAAATACAATTATTAATTACCTTGATTAATATTTAGATCCAGTAATTAACTACCCTTAATTACTTATTAATTATTTATCCAATAATTAGTGATCTTTATTAAATAATCCTTAATTAATTACAAAAGTAATTTATCCAAATTACTATATTAAAATAAAACATCTCTCCATAATTACAATCCAGTAATTATTACTTCTCTAAATAATCCTGCTCCATAAATTACATTAAGTAATTATTATCATTAAATTATTAAATTATTTCTTAAATTAATTAAACTAAGTTAATTAATTTAAACAAAATTCATTATCAGAATTAATTACAATAAGTAATTAATCCCTTAATTACTTTTATAAAGTAATTATACACAACAAATTACAATTGATTATCTTCAATTAATTAATCCAATTAATTCATCAAAATTAATTACATTGATGAACTATTTAATTATCCTTAGATAATTATCTTATTTAATTAACAATATTTCCATTAATTACTTACTTAAGAGAATTTAATCTTAGATTAATTATTCATTAATCGTTTCTAATTATAAATTAATTTAAGTTATTATTTAAAATCAAATAAACAAGTAAATTCTTAATTATTTCCAAAATAATTCATTTACTTATTAATAACTTAATTAATATTCAAAATGTATTTAAATAATACATTTCTAAAATCTAATTCAACTTTTATTTAAAAAATTAAGATTCCAAATGTTTAACTATTTAAACATTATCCAAATTTTAAATAAATTTATAAACCTAAAGGTAAAGAACTATCATTATTATATAAGAAAAGTTTAAATTACTTAATTTTGCTAAAAAATAAATCAAGTCTTTTAAAATAGATAGATTATTTTAACTTTTAAATTTAAAATTAAACATTTCATAATTTTATTTCAAATATTGAAGGAAAGAATCCTTTCAAAATTTAAACCTTTATTTGAAATCATATTCATATTTAAATTCTACTTAAAAACATTTTCTGTCCAATATTTAAAAATTTCAAAACTGTTTTGAATTCAAACTTGTTTCAAAGTAAAACTGAAATCATACTTAAACTTGATTTCAAAACTAAATTTAAATCTTTCTTAAAATTTAAATCTCTGTTTTAAAAATTGAATTCCCTTCAAAATTTAAAAAAAAACAAAACTGTTTTAAATAAAATCTGGATACAAAGAAACCTGAAACTTATATTTACACTTGATTCAAATTTGAATTTAAACCTTAGTTAAATTTAAATTCATCATTTTTAAACTTTTTGAATTCATAAGCTTACTTGAAATTAATTTAAACCTACACTTGAATTTGAATCATTGTTTTTAAAAAAAATTGAGTTTTCCCAGATTTAAAAAAAAACAACTTCTCAGGTTACAACATGTTCTCAAAAACCCGAGACCACCATCTAATCACTTCGAGTTAAAACCCTACTCACTTCGTGTCACAACATAAACTGCACGAGAGTGACTTCGAGTCACCAAAACCCTGCACCACCAAAATTTCACCAGAGTCCAACATCCACTGTGCAAATGCACCACTGCTCCGGCGACTTCCAGCTACCTTCACCAACCTCTCCAAGACGCCATCCATCCCTCGACTTGATAACAACCATCAACAGAATCCTTTGTAGCTTGAAATCAGAATCAAGCAAAAACATCAACCTGGAAAGCTTCACCACAAACATGTCAAACCTGTCAACCCTCACAACAACCCACTCAGACCATCTTATGATCTCCAACTCCGGCCATTGCTCCACCTATACCCCCTCTGCCAAACCCCAAAATATGGCAACACTCGGATCACTACGGAGTTCAGGAAAGTGCCATCACTCTAATACTAGGGTTCAAACCTGAAAAACCCCTCTTTCCATCACCACCACTCTCTGACCAACTACTTGGAATTTTTCCCCGACTTCCCAGTTAACATCCCACCTCCAGGCAGAAATCCAGATTCCAAAATCTATTATAGGATTAGATACCCCCAAAATCCCAAAATACTGCACAGTCCTTAATTACTAACAACACAGAAGATTTTAAAACTTGATGCTTGTTTTAATATCCATGTTTTTAAACATGCATTAAAGTTTTAAACTTGTTTGAATAATTTAAAGATGTTTGGTAATCTTTCTTTTGGAAACTATTGTCTGTTGTTATTGATTTTCACAAGTAACAGGTTTTACTTTTCTAAATTAAAATTTTACAAACCTAACTCTATCCTACACAAACACAAATTTGTTTACATAATAATTCCTAACTAAGATTCAGACATATAGAATTGGATTTGTATTTAAATCCAAGTAAGAACAGAAGCAGGTCTGTTAAAAATCTTTGCATCACACTATTCTGCATATTCAAGAATGTACACAGAACATCCATTATACAACAGTCAACAAGCATACTCAATTCTATCAATACTTATGCATAGATAAATTTTATACAACCTATAATTTTGAGGTTATTTACTAAAAAGAAAAACAGTGCAGTTATTTTTATTTAATTTACCACTGTTTTGATTTTCTTAATTGAAAAACATTTTGAATTAAACTTGATTTCTGAAAACCTTATTAGCTTGATTTTAAAAAGAAAGAAACTGTTTAGAGATTTACTCACCTTTCAATTGAAAAGCAGAAAGCAATCCAGATGCAATTCATTTCCCTGCAGCCTGAATTTCATTTGCATTGATTGAATGTGAGCTTGCATGCTAGTTGAAGTTGTTTTTAACTTGTTGTTTGCAGGTTTTGAAACTGCATTTGGTGATGATTTTAAACTACATGCTTCCCATTCTCTTTGCTTGAATTGATCTCTTTACAGATTACAGATTGAATTTGTATGTTTGCAGATTCAAACAGAATTTGCA
Source organism: Allium cepa (assembly GCA_030765085.1). Lineage (NCBI taxonomy): Eukaryota > Viridiplantae > Streptophyta > Magnoliopsida > Asparagales > Amaryllidaceae > Allium > Allium cepa. The sequence continues at coordinate 889,529,467 of CM060939.1, forward strand.
AATGTGTTTTCTTTTGCAGGTTTTTGATTGACTTTGTGTTGTAGATTTTTGAGTAAATTTGGATTTTTAGTTTCTTAAATCTGAATTTAGATTTTCCATAGGAGATAAAGGGTTTGAAACAAAAAGATTGTTTAAGTTTTTATCTAAAATAATAAATTCAATATTGATTTAGTATTGCCACTTGTTACTTAGATATGAAGATTAATTACAAGTGTCCATTTAAAAACATGAAGCTTAACACATGTATGATTTTAAATATAAAGATAAATTTCTTTGTTTATAAATGTTTTAATTTAAGATAAAACCATATCTAATTTAATTTAAGATGTTTTTTATATGTTTTATTTATACTTAGTCTTTAAATGATTACAAATGAATTACCTTTACATATTTTAATGTTTTCTTGAATGTTTTAAAATAATATTTTTAAAACTAATTTTCAAAAAAGAAAAATTTTAAAAAGAAAAGGATGTTAAATTATATTTTATTCCAAAGCTTTCAAATCATTTCAAAACAATTTTAAGATAAAACAAAATAAACTTTTATTATAAAATACAATCTTTAACTATTATATATTTATAACAAAATATTTACTTTAATTTCTTTTTGAACATATAAGATAGATTTATAAATTGACTTATGAAAAGTTCCAATACTAATTTCAATTTAATTTAATCAATTCATAGATCATATACCTATATATATTATAAACTTGAAAATATCCTTTATTAAATTTAAATTTAAAATTAAAATCAAAACTCCTGTTTACAATGTATACACATATATATATATTATAAATAAAATATTTTTAAAATCAGCTTAGAAAGAAAATTTTATCATTTGAATATTTTTAACATTTTAAAACAATAACATTCTCAAATTCAATTATTATTATTATTAATTTTGAAAAGAATATCATTTATCCAAACTAAATAATTATAAATTTTCAAAAGAAAATTATGTTTGAATTAGATTATTAAATCAATATTTCACATTTTAAAATAATTATAACTGAAATTATTAAATAAATATTGCCCAAATTTTCGGGACATCACACCGGATGATTTAGTCCAATTTGAAATGGAATTTTTTTGAAAGACTATGAACTAATCTTTGTCAAAGATTGGTGAACCTTGTTTTAAATTGAAAGGGGTCTTAAAATTGAATCTTTCGTTTAAAAGATTTAAGTGTGGAAATTGTTTGAACCATTAAAGGTTTTTGAAATGAATCTTTTTGTTTAAAGATTGGGAATGGTAATTTGTTTTAGCCATTTGAATGAAAGGTTTTAGGCTTTAAGCTGTGATTTAACTGAGATCCTAATATCCATATGTTTTTAAATATTGCGCTCATTATTCGGTTTAGCCGGGAGAGGACCTTGTGTCATATAACCCATTCTGAATAATGATACATCATTATGGATAGCATTTGAAGATCGGTGGTGAAGACCGGGTATTTGCGAGAACGATAGGATGACCTATCGATTGTCTATGCACTGAGTAGCTACGGTATAGAGATTCCCTAAGTGATGGGAAGTCCGATCGGGATTGTGAATACCCGGATCGCAAGGGCTTCTTTAGAAGTGCCTTTGGTTCCATTCGAACCCGAAACAGACTTGTATGGATGTATGTCTGACGTTACACTTTGAGATGTAAAGCTGGTTTCTATCAAATACATTTCAGTTTGGTGGTGGAGATTTATTCTCTTCGCTTAACACCCTTCTCTAAGACGTACGAGCTCAGAGGTTATGTAGTTGATGGTTGCTAGTGATACATTCCCAATTTGGTAATGTGGCATACGAAGCGCTGCTGATCATTTGTTGATCAAAGCAAGGCTTTGTGAAAAGCGTAGCTTTATGGACGAGACTGCATCAGTACCTCACACCACGAAAATGGTCGAAACAGAAAAGATGTGCAAGGTTTCAGGGGTCGCGCCCCTAGGGTATGTCCATTTCTTCTGGATAGAGGTGATATCATGGTATGGAGCCCAGATATTGTAATGATCCCGATTTAAAGACGAATTTAAATTCGTACTTTAATTAAATTCTTGGGTTAAATTGTGAGTTTATTTGAATTTTTAGAGTTTGAAAGAAACGTATACTTATTTGTTTTTGAATTTGATTTGAAACTCAAAATAAATTGAGATTGGATTTATAAATTATGCTTTAGAAAGAATAATATGGATGATTTTTATTAAATATATATATTATATTTCATTCATTTTCATTGAAAAAGTTATAAAAATGTTTAAAATAAAAACTACTTATCAATATTGAATATAAGTGAATATATGATATAAATTTAATACTAGATAGTCAAACCATAAATAAGAATCAAATTTACGAATTTATGTTAATAATAAAAGTATAAAAAAATCAAACTATAGAATGATAACAAATGAAACACATATACAATAGGCAAGCTAGAAAAATAAATAAAATTTATAAGTACCTATATACAAAAAAATGTGACTGAGATTGCAAAAGAAGACAGCAAATGTATGTATATTCATGTACAAGAAAAATACAGGTATGAAACTAGATATAGCAAGTAATACCAAAATCTTTAGTACACAATATAATACTTATCAGCCATGTCCTTAGTAGAAACAAAAAATCTAAGTATCTATATACATCTATAAATAAAAGAATAGAATAAGGTAAGTATGGAGACATATACCTTGGCATTAAATGCTAGCACAACAAGTATCATCAGCCACCTTATTAAGAAGATATCTTTGTCCTATTTTGTACAAACAGATAACAGCACAGCCTGTAAACTTTCTTTTTATATGCATCAATCCATTACCTCATTCTAGTTCGTTTAAGAAAAACATAATTTAGCAAGCAAAAGAAAATAAACATCATTCAACTTTTGGAAAGCAAAACAAAGTTTAAAGAAGATCAATACTGCAATTTCAAAACACAGAGCTGCCTCTGTTCTTCAAATTAATGTGAGTAACATATGTTTTAAAATTTAAAAGCATGAATCTGTGATATATATATATCTGTGAATTAGTAGGTTTCTATATATATATATATATATATATATATATATATATATGGATCCTCTAAATATGATTTGGAAACTGGAAGTGCTTTGAACAGGTTATTGTTCTACATATTATCTGTTCTGAGATGTTAAAAACACAAAATTTTTGATTCAAAAAAATCATTCCTCCTCAATCTACTTACTGTTTGGACTTAGAATCAAAATAAAATGGTTGTTACAGTATACACTTAAGCTTAAAATTTTATTTAAGTTTTAAACAATTTAGTATTGTTACTACAAAACAAGATATCTGAGGAAAACTTTAAATGAGTTCAAATCTAAACTTCTAAATTCACGAATTCAGGAATATAAATTGAATTCTCATACAAAAACATGATTTTTAAAGTAAAAATCATAATTTTTAGATCAAGGGAGAGAGAGCAGTTTGGGTTTGCTTTGATTTCATAATTTCGTCGATTCTGGTGATTCTCTAGTTCGTGGTGGTCGAGATCTGTTCTGGAGGTGGAGGTGCCTAAGGTGGTGTTGGGAAAAATGGCTGGAGTTGTCCCGATTCGACGAGGTGACGGCGATGGGGGATTTAAGTTAGTAAACCTAATTTTTTTAGGTGGTCAAGAAATCGATCGAAGCATTTTTTCTCGTGCATCGAGTTGCACAAGTCTTTGGGTGATGGTAGTATGGCGAGTGGCGAAGGTTTGGTCGGGGTTGTAGAAGTTCAGATGGTCGGAAACATGAGGTCGAGGAGATTCCAGGTGGTGAGGGTGGTTCTAGAATTTTGTTCTAGGTTTGGAATTGAAATCTCGAATCCAATTTCGAGATTCTTGTAGCGATTTGTAGATGGGATGCTGGTGAGAAGATGATCGATGACTGGAGGAGATCATCAGCGATGATCTAGGAGGTGCTGCGTCACCGTGCATGTGCACGGTGCACTTCTTATTGTCAGGGGATGTTTGGTTTGGTCAGGGGTTTTTGTTCTCGAGCAACTTGATAATTGACTCGAAGATAGGACAGTTTGGGCTCGAAGCAAAATGGTAGTGGCTCGAGTTATAGGTTGTGTTACAGGTTTTCTAACCTGTAATGTTTAATTCCAAACTGAATTTTAAAATGTTAAGCAAAGTTTTAAAAAAATGTAATCTAAGTTTTAAATCTGGAAATTGAGTTCGAAATAAAATGAAGTTTTATAAATTTTAATATTTAAATAAGTTTAAAAGTGTTAAAATACCCTTTGTTATGTGAATTCTAAGAGAAGTGGATTTTTATTCTTTAAACTTCTTTATAACAAAAGTGATACTTTAGCAGACAATTAATTCTAAAACTTTATTAAAAATCAACTGGTATTCATTTTAAATCCTGAAATTTAAAATGAAATTTAAAAGAAAATTTGGAAATGAATGTTTTCAAACATGTTTATAAGTGATAACTAAATCATTAAGTAGAATGAGTTTTACCCTAAATTTGAGAAGATTTAATGATTGAAATTTATAAATTATTAAGTTTATTTTGAATAGATAATTAATGATTTGTAATAATCAAATGAGTAACTATAAGTTTAAAGTTATAAATTTAGGTTTGAGTTAATTAAGTAAGGAAATATTAAATTGTATGTAAGAGCTAATTAAGTTACAGTTAGCATTTTATTAATTAAATAATTAGGATTAATTAACGAGTTCTTATTGGTTAATTAATTTATAATCAATGATGATTTAGTATAGGTAAATTTCTTGGGCAAAGTAATTAAAGAATTTTTATTGTTGATGAAGGTCATTAACTAAGATTTATTTAATAATTAAAGGTCAATTGATTCATTAATAAAGGATAATTGATTTATAATTAAAGGCTGATTTATTTAAGTAATAAATGATTAAAGGACAATCAATCAAATGATTTGAAATTTATTTATGTTAATTAGCCATGATTGATGACTTACCTGATTTAAATTAGTCAGATAATAAATTGACCCTATTTATGGATGTTTGGATTATGTTGGACGATGAATTGTTTGATATCCCTGATATGTGATGCTTTGTGTTATATCCTAATTGGTATTGTAATCTGTAATGTAATAAATATTCTGTGATGTAATTCATTACCTTTGATATATATATATATATATATATATATATATATATATATATATATATATATATCTGTCATCTGTGAATGAAGATAAGCTTTATAGTATATATCGCTTATAAGATATATTGTTGTATTTGATCTGTCATGATTAAATGATGTTGCGCTATTGTGTTAAACCCCTTGGCCACACTTATACACACGCAATATGGGTTTCACATGGAAATCGATTAAGTCACAGATTTTTGAAGTGATTTTTAAATAGACAATTTGAATTCAAATGTTTTTGAAATGGATTGGGTTTAAAATGAAAAGCTTTTGAAATAGAATTTCAAAGATGAAATTTATTTTGAATAACTTGATTGAGTTTTGAAATTTAAATATTTTGATTTAAATTTGAATTCAATATTTGAAATTGAATTCTATGATTTGGAAACTAGGGTTTAGAAAGGCTATTCAACTTATAAATGAGTTTATATGAGTTAAACTATTTTAAAGTATTGATTTGGGAATTTGAATTTAAATTCCAAGGCTTTAACTCGTGTAAATAAAATTGGATCTTTCTGAAATGAAACTATTCGTTTTCAAATAATAAAAGCTTTCATATAAGAAGTAAACTTCCAAATTATATTAAAAAGGGATTTCAAGTTAAAAATGAAAATGATTTTCCAAGTTATGGAAACTGTTTTGAAAGCTATAAGATAAATCTTTGATTTAAAGATTTAAATGAATTATTCCAATTGTGATGGAATTGTTTTGAAATCTATGAATGAATCTTTGTGAAATTGAGTGAAATCTGTGAAATGAATCTTTTTGTTTAAAAAGATTGGAAATGGTAATTTGTTTAAACCATTTGAAAGAAAGTTTTGAATTATTAAGTTGTGACTTAATTGAAATCCCATATCCGTATGTTTTAAATGTTGCGCTCACTATTCGATTTAGCCGGGAGAAGACCTTTGTGTCGTATAAGCCATTCTGAATATGTGATTCGACGTATATGGATAGCATTTGAAGACCGATGGTGAAGACCGGGTATTTGCGAGAACGATAGGATGACCTATTGATTGTCTCTTCACTGAGTTGCTCCCGTATAGAGATTCCCTAAGTGATGGGAAGTCCGCTCGGGATTGTGAATACCCGGATTGCAAAGACTTCTTTGGAAGTGCCTTTCGTTCTGTTCGAACCAAAAACAGACTTGTATGGATTGTGTGTCTGACATTACATTTGAGATATAAAGCAGATTTCTTTCAAATACATGTCTGTTGGTGGCGGAGAATTTATTCTCTTAGCTTAACACCCTTCTCTGATACATACGAGCTCAAAGGTTATGTAATTGAAGCTTATCAGCGATATATTCCCAATTTGGTAATGTGGCATGCTGAGTGCTGCTGATCACTTGTTGATCAAAGCGTGACTTTTGTGAAAAGCGTAGCTTTGTGGACGAGATTTCGTCGAACCTCACAACCCGGTAATGGTGGAAATAGGAAAGATGCAGCAAGGTTTAAGGGGTAGCTTCCTTAGGGTATGGCCATTCCTTTTGGAAAAGGGTAGTATCATGGTATGGAGCCCAGATACTTACTCATGTGGACACTGTATTTTATTACTTTGTGATGTTGTTGGTTTAGAGAGCTCTCGTATAAAGGTCCAAGAGGACCGAGGGTGGCATATCTGAGGTTTTATTCCCCGAGAAGGGGGTAGCTGGGCTTGTGTTGGCAGAGATCTGGTTAGGAGTCTCGAGGCGTCCTTCCAGAGGCCTACCCATATGGCAATGGGAAGTTCCTTGGCCTGACCATTAGTTGGAAATACAAAGAAACAATACGAGCCCTGTACGGTTTTAGTTATATAACCTGCCATGGAATGTGGCGGTAACCTGCTGTTGAACATGGTAGCTATAGTAGGCATAAGGGAGAAATGCCTATGCTGGCTAAGATTTATATTATACTTTCGAAATGTTTTCCTGTACTTTGCACTTAAAATAAAAATATTGAAAATAAATTTGCGTATCAAGCATATTTAACTATCATAAGGAGAAATCTCCTCCGATTCTGCATTTGAATTGTGCATGTGTGCGGGAGGCCTTATGGTAGTTCTATTTTCTAAAAGCATTGCGAATCTATTTTAAAATATTTCTTTGCTTGTTTTTAAAGATAAACTGTTTTTTAATCATACCAGTCGCATGACTGACCTGGAGTTTATTGTTTCTTTCCTAAACTCTGGGTGCTCAAAATTTTTCCACACGGGCAGTCTAGAGTTTGGTTTTTCAGATAGTCAGGCTCAGTAGATTATCTGGAGCTTGTTCAGTCTTTGGATGTGGACGAGACTTGCTTGTCTTGGTGAAATCCTGATGGGGGATCGAGCTAGGAGTTTTGAAGCTTTGTCTTTGGAGCTTTTGGATCAAAGTTGCAGTATTGGATATCTGTGAAGACTTGTCTCATATTGCATCATGTTCCGCTGTATTCTGTGTTGTATATTCTATGATGTTGATGATTATCATTGTATCAAATTGATGTATCAGATATTGTATTCATGTTATATCAGTGATATCATCTTTTATATCCGTTGTGTTATTTATCATCTAATTGGTGTTGCAAGCTCCCGCGATACGAATTTGATGTTGTTTGTCGGACATCGAGTTCGGGTCGTGACAAATTGGTATCAGAGCTGAAGGTTGAGTAAGAACTTTAACTACAGAGTGTACCACATTATATGGCTCATTAGAGATACGGTGAAGTATACCCTAGAATGAGTACAACTAGTGGAACAAAAAATCCAAATTTATCAGTTTATTCTTGTTATCTGTTGCTATTCTCTAAGATATTTCGTCTGAATGCCTAAATCGGATTTCTTACTATTTACAGATAATAAGAATGAGTGGAAGAAGAGGACGAAACAGGAGACAGGAAAGTGCCACTTCAGCTTGTCAAAATCCTGCAATGAAAGATATTCCCATTCATTGTCAATCAAATCTGGCTGATTTATATCGAAGTTTTTCTAGACTTGGTGGAAAGCCGTTCACTGGCAAAGAAACCGTTATCATAGCACAAGCCTGGATTCGATCGTGTGAAAAGATTTTCAGAGGACTAAAGTTAGAAGATGATCAAATGTGATTGATAGCTTCTTGGCAACTCCAGGAAGAGGCTTTAGTTTGGTGGGAAGCAGTTCCATTGGATGAGTCAGTGGATGAATTTACTTGGAGTCGTTTCAAGGAAGTGTTTGAGCAGCGATATATGTCGTCTGTTGGTATCTCCCGAGTGTACCAAGAGTTTGTGGATTTGAAGCAAGGAAGCTTATCATTTGAGGAATATTTAAACAAATTTATTGAATTTTCTCGATTTGGTCCAGAATTGGTGAATACACCGTTAAAGAAGAACGAAAAGTTCATTCGAGGAATGAACCAGGAGTTTCAGGAAAGGATGACTACTAACGTTAAGGAATTTTTTCTGAATTAATTGATATTGGCTATCGATACGATACTCTGGAAAAGCAAAAAGATCCAGAGGAGAATGGAGATACAAGTAATTTGAATTGGACAAAAAGGAAGTTTGGCGGAAAGAAATCGAGGAAAGATAAGGGAAAGAAGAATATACAGAAGAAAAAGATGAAGGATGTTACTTTTCTCAATTGCTTGGAGAAAGGTCACTGTTAACGCTAAAATTTGAACGCTAACACCCCGGTGTATAAAGTGTAGTTGTGAAAGCACCACCCGATGATTCGGGAACAGAGTACAAGCAGAAAATCACAGAAAAAGCTGTGAATAACAACGATTTTATAGTGGTTCGGCTCAAGGCAAGCCTACGTCCACTTTAATTCTCTTTATTACTAAATCGATTACAACTTTACAACAATCTTCAATTACAATTATGACGAGACAAACAACTAGAACTTTGGTAGAGAAGAATTCTTCGAATCCATGTAGATTGCGTTAGATTTTCCCTTGAAGTTAGTTGAGATGCCTTTCGAACTTGAAGTGTCGGGTGAGTTGAGAATTCAGCAGAGTATTGGCGCTTGAAGTGATTGGTCTAAAAGTCCCTTGAATGTTGGAGGTGGTCGCGTATTTATAGGGGTTTCTGGTGTCAAGTTGTAGGTAGTGGCCGGGATAAGTTAGGTCGTAAGCCGTTGCCGAGATAAGCTAGGTCGTAGGTCGCTGCTCCTCACCTATGCACGGCCTATGGTTTAAATGGGAGGCGCATATTCTTCTGGCCCCAAATCCTAAGTCCCAAGTTACTGCCGAGTTATCGTGACGCGTATTGAGCTGTTGCACTACTTCCCCCTTCATATCCTTAGGTCGGTCACGACTTATCATGAGCCATAAACCGGCCACGACTCAGGTGTGGACCAACTTATTCTTAATAGCTAGGTCGGCAAACAACTTGAGTAGTTAGATCGAAAAACGTGTTAGGCCGGTAGACCTTTATAAGTCCTAGGTCGGAATCTCCTTGAACCTTAAGTCGGCATCATTTCAAGACGTTAGGTCGGAACTTTCTTTAAGGCATTAGGTCGGCATGCTTCTCAAGGCCCTTAGGTCGGTATCCCTCTTAGGTCTCATGCAGTTAGGTCGGTCTTCCATGTTAAGATACTAGGTCGGCATCCCTTCGTGTCTTGGGTCGGCATCCTTCGTTAAGTCGACAGAGTGTTAGGTCGTTTATTATCTTGGATCGGTGAGCCACGGCCGAGGCGGGGTTAACATTTGCCCCTCGAAGCATGCGCCTAATGGTTAGGTCGTATGCTTCGATACTCTTTAACCCATTCCTTTTTTAGATCGGTAGGTCGTAAACGACCTAACAGTTAGATGGCCTAAGTCACTTCAGTCTCTACCACAGCAAGATATAAGTCGTCCATTTTCTTTTCTTTTCCATCTTTATTACTTACCCCCTTGTTCGATTCCGCCATTAAAATTTTCTCAAGCTCCTAAAGGTGATCTCATTCCAATCGATCACTGGTAATCTCTGCTATTCATCGCGTAAGTGGTCCTTCTCTCTTCTCGATCATAGATTACTGTTAGTCCATGAATTCCGCCACTTGAACTCGAACTGCCTCCTTGTTCAATGCTTCATCATGAATCCTGTTACGTTTATAGTTGATGAGGCTTAGGTTGCTCGATTTTGGCTTCAGATGACAGTTGAGACGATGAAGATGGTTTACCACCCCAGGCTCAATGATTTCTAATGGCAGGGCAATGGATTTGTGACAACTTTGAGCTTTTTATTGGGCGATCCGATAGCTTGAATGAAATGAAGGCTGTTGTTGATGGAACGGCTATTAGGTTAGCGGGTCGATGGAGTGTGATGTTGGTTCGGGAGCGAGTTAGTGAATTTGGGTGGCTTAGCCTTTGGCCGACCTGGCTTTTAGTGACCTTAAGTCGTGGCTGAGATAATGCTTGAAGGAAACTTGCCGATTTAAACCCTAAGGCCTGAATCGTGACCGAGTTAATACTTGGAGAAGTTCCTACCTTTTGAATCGGAGCTTACTTTCTTATCTCTCCCTTGCGACCTAGAGGACTGGGTTGCCAAATTAAACTGCTTAGACCCTGACCCGCTACCGACCTAGCCTTATCTCGCGAAAGACTTTTAAATCATAGCCGACTTAATACTTATGCTTTGGACGTGTTGACATTTAGGAGCATAGACCCACTTTGAGTATTTGACTTGAACTGCCGAACTAAGTTGTCTGAGTTTTGAACTGCCCCAACTCTAAACTTGTTTGAATCTCATTGTATTATTTCACAGACCGCATTAACTTATAAGCTGACAACCTGCTGAAAATAACAAACAAAGAAAACCAAGGCGAAAATACTGCCATTGACTGCCCACATCAAATGACAGATTAGTCGAGACAAGACAAGCAACTTAAATATATTGCATGAAATGCTTGTGAATCGATCAACTAAAGTTAAACATTAATGCAAAGTATCAACAATCTGAATTGATTTGTCTGCATCAACATTATACTTGCATATTTAGGCTTAAAACAATAGTCCCTGGATTTCATAACTAACAAATGCTTGCTATTTTTCATTCCAGTTATATTTGTTTATTGCTTTGTTAATTTTACACAACACCTCACACATTTTAGGAAACGTGCACCTTGATGTTTAAATATCCAGTTATTTATGTAGAATGACTTCCCATCAAGAAGAAATGGCAGCTCAAGAGGAAGAAACTTTTCCGGTAGCTCTACCTATAGAGAACCCTCCAGAGAGAACTCCAACCATTCTAACCCCGAGAGCATTTACTCAGCTGCGCACTCAATTTGGTTTTACTGAGAGTGATGTCCTGCTCCCTGGGCCAAGTGATACTGCCGACAATCCTCCCCGTGGCTTTATTGCAATCAATCGTCAAATGTGTTTAAGCAGAGCGATCCCTCCTTTTAATGACTTTCTCTGAATTCTTCTCCTTCGGTTGTCAATCTCTCCGTCCCAACTTCATCCTAATGGTTATGCCATCTTGATGGGGTTGTGCGTTTTGTTCAGAAGAACTTTTGATTGCTTACCAAGTTTTGAAGAAATCCGTTACTTATGCTCGTTTGCAAAGAGTAGAGATCATCCTTCCCTTATAATTGTGAGGAGTGCTAGAAACCGCAAACTTATTTCCGACCTTACCGAAAGCGTTCATGGATTTCTGAACCAATTTTTCTTTGCTCGCTGCCCCCCAGGGTTTTATGCCGATTGGAGAGTAGGAAGTAAGATTACTTGTCTCCATTTTTAAACTTTCTCGAGATCCGAATTACCAATTGCTAATTTCATTCTTTGCTCTTTTCAGCACTTCCTCTTCCCTCTAGAGATCCGGTCCATAAGCAGACTTTCGATAGATTGAGTGCCGTGGCCGTAGTAGAGAGAAGCATCAAGTTTTTATTGGGGGATCAATTATTGCACCAATACGGGCTTTTGCATACTTCTCGTTCTACACATCCTCATGAAATCCCAGACTCCCCGGCTAGAGCATTGGATGCCCCAGTTTCTACAGATACATCTAAACCAAAAGGACCTGCTCCCAAGGCTTTGCTAGTGAAATGTTCCACTTCTGTTGATGTTGCGGGGCCATCTGACGAACTTGCCCCGGTTATTGAGGAAGAGGAGCCTCAGGGATCTCCCCGACGTTCACAGAAATCCGGCGAAGAAGCCGAGAAAACTAGCCTTGCCAAGCAGAGCAGGGATGATACTTTCGAAGGGCTGAGCGACCTCTTTGCCACCTCGCAAGAAATCTTTAAAGATGATCCTATCACTACTAGGGTTTCTTCTTCAGTAATTGAAGCAACTTCTGTCCTGCAGCAGACTCCGTCAACTCAGGAGTTGACGCTGACTATTACACCCACAACCACTCCTCAATTAAAGAGTGGTTCGTAGTTTGATGCGCGTAGTTTGCACGCCACACACACTTAGAATTTCTTTTTTGGCACTTTTACGCTTCTGACTTTTTGTACTCTGAAGAATTCTAAGATTTAGCTCTTTTTTATTTCAGATCCTCTGATGGGACGCAGTGGATCTTATTATGATGATTTCCAACGCTACGGGAGGCGTAGCCAGTATGACTACAGGCATTACCTTCCCTCTTACAGAGAATCTGATGAAGAGAGAGCCGCTCAAAAGGCTCAAGAAAAGAGGGCTCAAGAGGAGCGCTATGAAAGAAGAGAGAGGGAAGAGCGCCACGATTCTTCACAGAGAGGTGACGATTCCCATAAAAGAAAAACCCATGATGACAGAGGAAAAATTCACGTGGTTGAAGATTCGAGCAAGCGAGCCCGACATGGTGAGAAGCACACCACTACAAATCCTGAAAAGGTTACTGCCCCTGCCTCGCTTGATATTCCTTCCGGCTCTCCCGCTCTCGGGAAGTCAGACATCCAAACTATAATTAGCAGACCCAAATTCCAAGTTGAACCGGGTCCTGCCACTTTGCAAAGTCAGTTTCCTCAGTGGTGTCTGAAGGGAGTAAGGTTTGACCTTTACTTGGTCCCCATTGACAAGTCTGCCATGTTACGAAACCTTGACGCCATCAAGCTTGATATTGAGAGGATGTCGAACTGGCAGAAACTTGTTGACGAGCTTCAGAGGGGTAATCGTGCAAACATTGAGGCCATGCTCACCATGGAAAATGATAAAGCCGAATGGCGAAAGGTGCTTGAGCAACATGACACCGAGATGAGAAGCATTACTTCTTACAATGGGGAGCTTGAAGCAAAAGTTGAAGAACTGAAACAAGAGCTTGCTGCTTCCTCTACTTCTTACTATCAAAAAGAAGAAGTGCTCCTAAAACAAGTGAGAGATGCTCATGCCAGCCAAAGGGATGCCGAAGACAGGTTTGAAGTGTAGAAAAGAATTAGCGAGGGCTATGTCGCTGACATCGAAGAGCTTCGGAAGAAAAACAGCTCCCAAGAGGCGGAGATTCAAATGCTGAAGCTTCAACTTTCTAAAGCTAAAATGGAGCGTGATGAGGCCGTTGCCGGCAAAATTGCAGCTGAAGATTCTCACGAGGCAACAAGGGCCAACATTAGCTCAACATTATTTGATTTCTATCTGCACAGCATTTTGGGGCGTGGTAGCCTCGCCTTTCTAGGCCCCAAGTATGAAATTACACTGGCTGAAGTTTGGGAGGCAGCACTCGATATGCTCGGTGGTAAAGGCACTGGCTACGCTGAGTCAGCTCTTGAAGAGCATTATCTTGATGATGATGCTCGTGCCGCTCATGCCAAGGGGAGAGAACAGCTTGCAAAATTAAGGGCCGAAACAGCGGCAGGAGAATATTCAGGAAAAATCAACTCAACTACTCCAATTCAACCTTCTCCTTCAGCCGAAATTGACATTATCGGTTCTAGTTCTCATTCCCCATCTCCTACTAAAGTCACCACTGATATTACAAGCATACAAGGTGGAGATGAGGGCAGCGAGAGTGCCGAGGCACAGGCTTACGAAGTTGACGTCAGGGAACCGACTTCTGCAGGTAACCCTACTGACAATCTTGCCTAAGTAGACTGCTCATCTGTTTCTTATGAACTTGATGGGCTTTTTGACTACTTCTTGAATCTCAGCGAACCTTTATCTCCGCTTTTTGCTGACTTAAACTTTTTTCCTTCTACAGAGAAAACGTCGGGCATTGTTCAGGCTTCTCCTCCTCCAATTATTCCTTCCCCGTCTCTTAAGGTCACTCCTCCTTCTGCTTCGCAACCCGGGTCACAAGAGGAGCAAATAGAAGCTCTTCACGGCTTAGATGATCCCGTTGCTTCTCAAGATCCGAAAGGAGAAGAAAATGAAGGAAGTGAGAGGACTCCAGAGCCAACTGGCTCCGATGCTGAACCGTTATCCAAACTTCTTTCTCTAGGGAGTGGGTCTTCCTCCAAGAAGAGAGGAAAGCAGGGAGTTTCCAAGAAGAAGAATAAGAAGGGATCTTTAACTGGCGAAGAAGAGACGGAAGAAAGTTCGATCGAGCCCCTTTCTCCTTCATCTCCTACCCTTACAAGCCGACCTAAAAAGTTGGTCATTCGGTCAGGTGCGGGCTCAAAAGGTGGGCGGAAGAAGAAATGATGGCTTTGGTTCTGTGGCTTCCATATCGCTTTTTTGCCTTGTTTGCATGCAATGACCGGAAATTGTGCGGGTACCGGCCCCCCGCTTTTCTTTTGTTGTTGTTTTTTACTTTGGAACCTGTACCTGTATATAAAATAATGTTGAATAAAATGATTCTTTTTCTTTGTACAAACTTCTGTCTATATCTGAGAATGCATTTACTATTCATTTTTGTACAAGTTTCTTTGTATGATATTGCAGTGAGCTTGTGGTATACATTGTTCGAGCGCAATTTTACCGATGTAGTTATGCCATGCTGCCCCTATACCATAAGCCCATTGTAATATTTTATTTTATGAGGAACTTGTGCTTTTATTTTTTAGAGAATAATTATTCCACATTTGGAGGAATATGATTTCATTAAAAAATAGAGCACAAATAAGTTTCTACGCTTCAACTTTCGAAGATATCACTCTTTATTTTGTGCATATACACATTTTATTGAATGAAATCTTCTATGTGGTAAAGCAGGTATTTGTAAGGTACTTCAACTTCTTTTTGAGCAAGAGAATTTTCTAGAACAAGTAATTCACTCTCCCTTTGAAAGTTGAAGTGTGCTTTTAATGAGGATTTTTTTTTTAAACTTGCCACAGTAAAGGGCTTCTTAATTTTTGTTTCTTTGAAAAGTTGCACCTCTGAGGAAGACTTTTTCACGTTTCAACACTTGGAAGTTTTACTTCAATCTTGGTGAAACGTGTGCCTCCGAAGAGGTCTTTCTGCTTGATTGTGCCTCCGGGAGGAGGTCTTTTCATTTCTGCCTCTAGGAAGAGGTCTTTCTGTCTTATTGTGCCTCTGGGAAGAGGTCTTTCTGTTTCTGCCTCTTGGGAGAGGCTCTCTTTTCTTTTTTATTTTTATTTTTTATTTTTTAGCATTTCATCTTTGGTGAAGTGAAACTTCGAAGAGCGGCTGTTGTACTTCAACTCTTGGCGAAATGGGCCTTCGAAGAGGGCTTTTATTTTGTTTTACATTTCAACTCCGGTGAAGTGAAACTCCGAAGAGCGGTTGTTACACTTCAACTCCTGGTGAAATGGGCCTCTGAAGAGGGCTTTTATTTTGTTTTACATTTCAACTCCGGTGAAGTGAAACTCCGAAGAGCGGTTGTTACACTTCAACTCCTGGTGAAATGGGCCTCCGAAGAGGGCTTTTATTTTGTTTTACATTTCAACTCCAGTGAAGTGAAACTCCGAAGAGCGGTTGTTACACTTCAACTGCTGGTGAAATGGGCCTCCGAAGAGGGCTTTTATTTTGTTTTACATTTCAACTCCGGTGAAGTGAAAATCCGAAGAGCGGTTGTTACACTTCAACTCCTGGTGAAATGGGCCTCCGAAGATTGCCTGGAAGTTACTCTCTCATGGTTCGAGGGTCATGACTCCTCCAATCTTTTTTGGTTGAGTAGAGAACTTTCTTTTTTGCGGCATATGCTTCATTAGAGGTCTTTATCCTCCGAAGAGTTGTGCCTCCGAAGAGGACTTGTGCCTTCGAAGAGGGCTTTAGTTGTTCCTTGTCCACTTGCTTATGCCTTTTCAGTGATCCTCTATTTTTTTTTCAAGCTTGCACTCCCTTCTCTTACAAGTAGTTTGTTTAATCCAAAGAAGTGTACTTCATTGCTAGGCCAGTTCACGAGAACGGACATAAGCTTCTTAATCGGATGTTTGTTTGTTCAAACTTCTCAATTTATTAGCTAAAGCCCGTTTTCGGCGAAATCATTGACCGTTCAATTGAAGTACTTCTTAGCTAGGATTTAAGATCGGGAATTTTGTGACTTGGAATTTGTTTGTTGAATGATAACAAGAATCACTTGGTCTTGTATTGTGCAAGTTTTGTTTTCATTGCCTGCAAAAATTTAAATCGACATTTCAGTAATACATTTAATGTACTTTTCATATCGAAAATAAAGCAAACATGTAATAATAATAAGGAACACAAGATTTATAGTGGTTCGGCCAAGAATTTGGGCCTACATCCACTTTATAGTCTTTCATTATTCACTTGCATCGGTTTTACAATCGCTTTCAATTACAGGAATCATACATTCATAATTCTTTTTACAATATTTCAACAAAGCTATCAAGTAAAGTATGGACGCAAGTGATTGCTGTTCCAAGCTGTTGGAATTTGATCTCCTTCGACAGTAGTGAGTTTGAATGTGCTGTCAAGAAGCTTCTGACCTATGACATATGGTCCTTCCCAATTTGGCCCAAACACACCTGTCGCTGTCATAATTCTCTTTAGGACTAGATCTCCAATTTCAAAGCTGCGTTGGCGAACTTTGGAATTGAAATGTCTGGCTATCCTTTATTGATGAGATGCGATTCTGAGCTCAGCCTCTTCTCTTTTTTCATCAAGGAGATCTAGTGCCTCAAGCTGTAGTTTTTCATTCTCCGCTTGATTGAAATGGATTCTTCTATGTGAAGGGACCTCTGTTTCTACCGGAATCATTGCCTCTGATCCGTATGCCAATGAAAACGGAGTATGCCCAGTCGCAGTTTTGTGGGTAGTTCTGTATGCCCATAGTGCTAGTGGTAGCTTATCGACCCAACCACCTTTTGCTCTTTCAAGCTGCTTCTTGATGGTTGACTTGATAATTTTATTTATTGCTTCCACCTGCCCGTTTGCCTGCGGATGAGCTACTGCTGAGGAGCTTTGTCGGATTTTGAATCGTTTGTAAAAATCTTGGAATTCTTCACTTTCGAACTGAGTACCATTGTCTGTAATTATTTTTTGAGGCACACCATATCTGCAAATGATACTTTTAGTCACAAAACTTATCATCTTTTTTGAGGTGATAGTAGCCAGTGGTTCAGCTTCTGCCCACTTAGTAAAATAATCTACAGCAACAATGGCATATTTAATTCCAGATTTGGCAGTTGGTAACGGTCCTACAAGGTCTATCCCCCATATTGCAAACGGCCATGGACTGACCATCTGTGTGAGTTCAGTGGAAGGAGCTCTAGGAATTTTGGCGAATCTTTGGCATCTGTCACATTTTCGGGAATAGTCTGCTGCATCTCGATTAATTTCTGGCCAAAAATATCCGTATCGGAGAATCTTTTTCGCTAAAGTTTGACCACCTAAATGATCACCACATTCTCCCCCATGCACCTTAGCTAGGATTGTTTTGGACTCTTCCCTGGATACACATCGAAGTAACGGCATTGAGAATCCCCGTCTGTATAACTGGCCATCCTGGACTATATAGCGAGAGGCTTTCCTCAGTAGCTTCTTTCGTTCTTTTGAATTTTCCGGTAAAGAGCCATTGAGCAGATATTCTGTTATTGGAGTCATCCATGATTCTTGCTCTTGAGACACGCTCATGATCCAATCGATATCCATCTCATCAATGCTCGGAGTCGACAGGACCTCCACTGGAGTTAACCCCAGAAATTGAGCTTCGCCTGTGCTAGAGTACTTTGCGAGAGAATCTGCTTTCATGTTTTCTTCTCGAGGAGTATGACTTATCATGTAATGATCGAAATCACCTAGGAGTTCCCAAGCCTTTGACAAGTAGGCGGGCAGATTTCCCCCTTTCGCTTGGAATTCCTTCTTGACTTGGCATACAATAAGCTGAGAATCACTGAAGATCTGTAATGCTTGGATGTTTAGTTCTTTAGCAATCCTTAAGCCAGCGATAAGGGCTTCGTATTCTGCTTCATTGTTTGTTGAAGGAAATTCCAATCTTAGTGCATAGCATAATGATCGACCTTCAGGGGTCTCAAGTACAATTTCGGCTCCAGAACAATAGTCGTTTCTTGCGCCATCGACATATAACTTCCATTGGATTGGGGAATCGTCGATCGTTTCCTCCTCACTGTTACCCTTATCTGTGAATTCTGCGATGAAATCCGCTAAAGCTTGTCCGTTGATTGCTTTTCGGGGATGATAAGTGATGTCATATTGACTGAGTTCAATATTCCACTTTAGAAGACGACCCGAAGTCTCAGGGCGAAACAGGACTTGCTTTAAAGGTTGATCAGTGAGGACTCTGATAGGATGAGCTTGGAAATATTGCCACAACTTCCTGGATGCAATCAGTAGGCAATAGGCGAGTTTTTCCAACTTAGAGTAATTCATCTCTGCCCCAGTGAGTCTTTTGCTGATATAGTAAACTGGATGTTGAATCCACTTGTCTTCTCGTATCAGCGCTGCACTTAAAGCATGAGATGATACTGCCAAGTATATAAGAAGATCCTCGCCATCGCCAGGTCTAGAAAGTATTGGAGGCATTTCCATATGGTGAATCAATTCATCAAAGGCTTTTTGGCATTCGGGAGTCCAATCGAAGTTTTTCTTTCCTTTCTTTAGGGCGTCAAAGAATGGGATGCATTTATCTGTGGCTTTGGAAATGAACTGACTCAAGGCCGCGACTTTTCCATTGAGACTTTGCAATTCCTTCTTCGTTCTAGGAGCTTTGACTTCCTTTAAGGCGGTAATTTGAGCTGGACTAGCCTCAATTCCCCTAGCGCTCACGATGAAACCTAAAAACTTTCTGGATTCCACTCCAAATGAACATTTTAAAGGGTTGAGCTTCATTTCGTACTTTCGGAGGACTGCGAACTTGTCTGCTAAGTGTTCTATGTGATCCACTGCTTTCTTAGACTTTACTAACATGTCATCGATGTAGACTTCCATAGTCTTGCCCAATTGCGGTTTGAACATAGCATTAACAAGTCTTTGGTATGTTGCCCCTGCATTCTTCAGCCCGAAGGGCATAACTCTGTAGCAGTAAAGACCAACGTCGGCGATAAAGCTCGTGTCCTCCTGATCTGGCTCATGCATCGTGATCTGGTTATATCCAGAGTAGGCATCCATAAAAGATAACAATTCGTGTCCCGCTGTTCCGTCTACCAGTTGATCGATCCTGGGTAAGGGGAAGCAGTCTTTGGGGCAAGCCTTGTTTAGATCTGAAAAATCGATGCACACTCTCCATTTTCTGTTGGCTTTCTTAACCAGCACTGGATTTGAAACCCAATTCGGATAGGCAGATTCTTTGATAAAGTTATTCTCCATGAGCCGATCAACTTCTTCTTTTAACGCTGCTGACCTTTCTGGACCTTGAGTTCTCCTTTTCTGCTTCACAGGTGTAAATTTTGTATCAATATTCAGAGCGTGTACTGCAACTTCTGGGGATATTCCGCACATATCGGCATGAGTCCAAGCAAAAACATCTAAATTTGCCTTTAAAAAAGATATTAAGATATTCTGAATTGACACATTAAATTGTGAACCCACATTCAACACCTTGTTTGGGTCCTTTGGGTCAACAGGTACTGGTATTGTCGTTTCCACTGGTACCACTCTATTCTCCCCTGCATTGGCTTTCCTAGGATCCATCTCTTTCCGTGCTCCGCTGTGCTCGCCAGTGCAGGGTCCGCCCTGTAATTGCTACAAGGCTGGTTCTTTGATGCGGACTGGGGTTGCCGCATCCTTTCCCATTTCTCTTTTCCTTATTTCTCGTAGCTCTGTCAGATAACACTCCCGCCCAGCATTCTGATCCCCTTTTATAACTCCCACTCCATTATCTGTGGGAAATTTAATGGTGAGGCACCATGGGGCCAGAACAGCTTTGAATGGTGCGAGAGTTGGACGGCCAAGGAAAGCATTATAAGCAGAAAATTCGTCGACAATCACAAAAGTTTGCTTGCGGACCACTTTTCTTTCTCCCTCTCCAAGTTCTACAAGCAAATCAACGGTTCCTATCGGCTATTTTGGCTCCCCAGTGAAGCCAGCGATTTTCTGCGATGATGCTTGCACATCAGCCATAGGGATCTTCATTTGGTCGAATGTTTTCTTGAAGAGGATATTGCAGGATGCGCCACAATCAATGAGAACTCTTCTGACAATAGCTGGCCCGATACCAGCTGAGATGACTAAGGGATCTAAGGTAGGAGCTTCAATACCTGTGGAATCCCTGGCTCTGAACACAATATCATCATTGAAAGTTCTTTGTTGCTTCAGGGGCGTAGCACCTTCCAAAACAAATACATCTTCCTCGGTCGGTACATACTTCAAAGCTCGGGTATACCTTTCTATCTCACCCCAGCTCCTGCCTGCTGGGTGAGGTCCTCCCGTAATGACATTGATAACAGGCCTTCCGGATTCATGCCCTGTAGTCTTCTCACCTGTCCTGGGTTGATGAGCAGGAGCTCGTGGCCCCTGACTAGACGAAGCGGGATTGTTGCTATTCTTTTCCACAAATTGTTGCAGCTTGTTTTCCCTTATCAATTCTTCAATCAAAATTTTCAATTGGCGGCATTCATCGGTATCATGACCGAGTTGATTATGGAAGCGGCAAAACTTTCCGCTTTGTACAGCTTTTTTTCCGGTTCTCAGAACGGGAGGTTTTGGATAATCAACAGAATCTTTAGTGGCAAGGTAAATACGCTCCGGCGTATCTGATAAAGGAGTATATTCCGATGGCTTGAAGGAACGAGGCTTCTTCAGATTTTTCTATTTCTTCCCATCGTTATTTTCCCTTTTCTGTCCTATAGATTCACTCTTGCGTGGAGCAACAATGTTATTTTCATCTTTTTCCAATGCTGCCTTTACCGGTACAGGACGGCTTTCCAGGCGTATGAACTCATCTGCTTTCTTGTAGAATTTTTCAAGGGAATTTGGTTCCTTCATGTTAAGCCATTTTCCAAATTCGCTCGACTTGTCGATGGCCCTCATCAGATAGGTCAAGATCATCCGTGGTTCTGCATTGTCTACCTCGGCCAGCGCTATATTAAAGCGATTTAAGAAAGATCTGATAGTTTCCCCTGGATTCTGCTCTAAACTTGACAACGACATGATATCTTTGGCTTTTGAAGCGTATAGTCTGAACTGCTCCTTGAATTTCCGGGTTAGGTCAGAAAACTGATCTATGGACCGAATTGGTAGCTTGGTGAACCAAAGCAGAGCTACACCTTCCAAATATACAGGAAAATATCGACACTTTATTTCATCAGAAGCTCTGGCACCTGTCATGTGCCAATCATACTTATACAAGAATTCGTTCGGATCACTTGTTCCTTTGTAAGCTGGGATAGTTGGAGGGACGAACTTCCTTGGGAACTCAGCCTTTAAGATTCTTTCGGTAAACGGGGTTTTACTTGGAGCGAAACCCCATTCCTTCTCATCTTCATTCCTTTGCATGCTTTCTTTCATGATTTGTCGAACCATTTCAGAAAGATACCCCTCACCATTTCGAGCTTTAGATCCACCAACTTCAGGAAATGTCCGCTCAAAGGGGATGGCAGCCCTCTCAGGAATGTTTCTTTCTTCATCCTCATGAATGTTGCCAGCAAAGTTCCTTTCATTACCCGTTGGTTGACGGTTTACTCCAAGCAAGTCATTCAACTTATTCAAAATTAGGGCATTTTGGGCATTCTGAGCCTCCAATTGTGCACTTTGGGCATTTATCTGCTGGTTCAGCCCTAAGATTACAGCATCCAACTCCGCTTTTGTAACCCCAACAGGTGGAGTGGCTTGATTAGGCACTGGGGAAGCGGAGGTTCCCTCTTGAACATTTCCAGATCTAACAGATCTACTTTTTCTCCCCGGAGCCATGATTTCAGATAAACTTCTAGTCTTCAGAGAGGTTACTTCAACAAACTTTCGTGGAGCAATGATGATAATTGTCCTGAGTTCAATTCTCAGTGAAAGCACCAAAAATGTTAACGCTAAAATTTGAACGCTAACACCCCGGTGTATAAAGTGTAGTTGTGAAAGCACCACCCGATGATTCGGGAACAGAGTATAAGCAGAAAATCACAGAAAAAGCAGTGAATAACAACGATTTTATAGTGGTTCGGCTCAAGGCAAGCCTACGTCCACTTTAATTCTCTTTATTGCTAAATCGATTACAACTTTACAACAATCTTCAATTATAATTATGACGAGACAAACAACTAGAACTTTGGTAGAGAAGAATTCTTCGAATCCATGTAGATTGCGTTAGATTTTCCCTTGAAGTTAGTTGAGATGCCTTTCGAACTTGAAGTGTCGGGTGAGTTGAGAATTCAGCAGAGTATTGGCGCTTGAAGTGATTGGTCTAAAAGTCCCTTGAATGTTGGAGGTGGTCGCGTATTTATAGGGGTTTCTGGTGTCAAGTTGTAGGTAGTGGCCGAGATAAGCTAGGTCGTAAGCCGTTCCCGAGATAAGCTAGGTCGTAGGTCGCTGCTCCTCACCTATGCACGGCTTATGGTTTAAATGGGAGGCGCATATTCTTCTGGCCCCAAATCCTAAGTCCCAAGTCGCTGCCGAGTTATCGTGACGCGTATTGCGCTGTTGCACTACATCCCCCTTCATATCCTTAGGTCGGTCACGACTTATCATGAGTCGTAAACCGGCCACGACTCAGGTGTGGACCAACTTATTCTTAATAGCTAGGTCGGCAAACAACTTGAGTAGTTAGATCGAAAAACGTGTTAGGTCGGTAGACCTTTATAAGTCCTAGGTCGGAATCTCCTTGAACCTTAAGTCGGCATCATTTCAAGATGTTAGGTCAGAACTTTCTTTAAGGCATTAGGTCGGCATGCTTCTCAAGGCCCTTAGGTCGGTATCCCTCTTAGGTCTCATGCAGTTAGGTCGGTCTTCCATATTAAGATACTAGGTCGACATCCCTTCGTGTCTTGGGTCGGCATCCTTCGTTAAGTCGGCAGAGTGTTAGGTCGTTTATTATCTTGGATCGGTGAGCCACGGCCGAGGCGGGGTTAACAATCACTACTCGGATAAATGTATGAATCCTTGGAATCCAGGAATGAGAGAGCCATTTATGAGGCCGGATCAGGAATCTAGTGGATGTTATTACTGCCGCAAGCTGGGACATAGGATCAACAACTGTCTAGCTCATAAGAAAACTCTAGCAAAGAAGGTGTATGCAATCAGAGGCGATTCTTCAACCTAAAAAAATTGATTAAGGAAATGAATTTTATAAGGTAATCTTCTCGTTTACGATTAAATTGTTCGAATTTTTTTCGACATGAGAACTATCCTTAGTTGTAATTCTCAACAAATCGTGAATGAGTTAAATCTTGAATTTGCGATCGCAATCGAATCTATTTCTGTCTATTTCATTAGATTTCGATATAATCTACGAATGGTTAGTTATCCCTTCGAACTAACCAATACCCCTGTATACATCGTAGTTCAGATAACCCAATTGTTTCGTAGTTGATTGAGTTGTTCTCATATCTACTGTGGATATTCTTCGTAGTTGATTGAGTTGTTCTCATATCTACTGTGGATATTCTGATTTGGTAGGCCAAATGCAGAATAGATATTCAGTTTGATTTGATGAAATATTCTTCATCTATCTTTGTCGTTTTCGTGCCTGCAAATTTCGGGGATAAAATTTCCTAAGGAGGGGAATCTGTAACGATCCCGATTTAAAGACGAATTTAAATTTGTACTTTAATTAAATATTTGGGTTAAATTGTGTGTTTATTTGAATTTTTAGAATTTAATAAGAAGCGTATACTTATTTATTTTTGAATTTGATTTGAAACTCAAAATAAATTGAGATTGGATTTATAAATTGTACTTTAGAAAGAATAATATGTATGATTTTTATTAAATATATATACATTGTATTTCATTCATTTTCATTGAAAAAGTTATAAAAATGTTTAAAATAAAAACTACTTATCAATATTGAATATAAGTGTGTACAATAAAATATATGTTATAAATTTAATACTAGATAATTAAACCATAAATAGGAATCAAATTTACGAATTTATGTTAATAATAAAAGTATAAAAAAATCAAACTATAGAATGATAACAAATGAAACACATATACAATAGGCAAGCTAGAAAAAGAAATAAAATTTATAAGTACCTATATACAAACAAAAATAAAAATATATGTGACTAAGATTACAAAAGAAGACAACAAATGTATGTGTATTCATGTACAAGCAAAATACAAGAATGAAACCAGATATAGCAATTAATACCAAAATCTTTAGTACACAATATAATACTTATCAGCCATGTCCTTAGTACAAACAAAAAATCTAAGTATCTATATACATCTATAAATAAAAGAATAGAATATTGTAAGTATGGAGACATATACCTTGGCATTAAATGCTAGCACAACAAGTATCATCAGCCACCTTATTAAGAAGATATCTTTGTCCTATTTTGTACAAACAGATAATAGCACAGCCTGTAAACTTTCTTTTTATATGCATCAATCCATTACCTCATTCCAGTTCGTTCAAGCAAAACATAATTTAGCAAGCAAAAGAAAATAAACATCATTCAACTTTTGGAAGGCAAAACAAAGTTTAAAGAAGATCAATACTGCAAATTCAAAACACAGAGCTGCCTCTGTTCTTTAAATTAATGTGAGTAACATATGTTTTAAAATTTAAAAGCTTGAATCTGTGATATATATGTATGTATATATATATATATATATCTGTGAATTAGTATGTTTCTATATATATATCTGGATCCTCTAAATATGATTTGGAAACTGGAAGTGCTTTGTACAGGTTATTATTCTACATGTTCTCTGTTCTAAGATGTTAAAAACACCAGATTTTTGATTCAAAAAAAATCATTCCTCCTCAATCTACTTACTGTTTGGACTTAGAATCAAAATAAAACGGTTGTTAAAGTATACACTTAAGGTTTAAATTTTATTTAAGTTTTAAACAATTTAGAATTGTTACTGGAAAACAAGATATCTAAGGAAAACTTTAAATATGTTCAAATTTAAACTTCTAAATTCACGAATTCAGGAATATAAATTGAATTCTTATACAAAAACATGATTTTTAAAGTAAAAATCATAATTTTTAGATCAAGGGAGAGAGGCAGTTTGGGTTCGCTTTGATTTCATAATTTCGTTGATTTCTAGTGATTCTCTGGTTCGTGGTGGTCAAGATCTGTTCTGGAGGTGGAGGAGCCTAAGGTGGTGTTGGGAAAAATGGCTGGAGTTATCCCAGTTCGATGAGGTGATGGTGGTGGGGGATTTAAGTTAGTAAACCTAATTTTTTCAGGTGGTCAGGAAATCGGTCAAAGCGTTTTTTCTCGTGCATCGATTTGCACGAGTCTTTGGGTGATGGTAGTATGGCGAGTGGCGAAGGCTTGGTCGGGGTTGTAGAAGTTCAGATGGTCGGAAACGTGAGGTCGAGGCGATTCCAGGTGGTGAGGGTGGTTCCAGAATTTTGTTCCAGGTTTGGAATTGAAATCTGAATCCAATTTCGAGATTCTTGTGGCGATTTGTAAATGGGGTGCTGGTGAGAAGATGATCGATGACTGGAGGAGATCATCAGCGATGATCTAGGAGGTGCTGCGTCACCGTGCATGTGCACGGTGCACTTCTTATTGTCAGGGGATGTTTGGTTTGGTCAGGGGTTTTTGTTCTCGAGCAACTTGATAATTGACTCGAAGATAGGACAGTTTGGGCTCGAAGCAAAATGGTAGTGGCTCGAGTTATAGGTTGAGTTACAGGTTTTCTAACCTGTAATGTTTAATTCCAAACTGAATTTTAAAATGTTAAGCAAAGTTTTAAAACAAATGTAATCTAAGTTTTAAATCTGGAAATTGAGTTCGAAATAAAAATGAAGTTTTATAAATTTTAATATTTAAATAAGTTTAAAAATGTTAAAATACCCTTTGTTATGTGAATTCTAAGAGAAGTGGATTTCTATTCTTTAAACTTCTTTATAACAAAAGTGATACTTTAGCAAACAATTAATTCTAAAACTTTATTAAAAATCAATTGGTATTCATTTTAAATCCTGAAATTTAAAATGAAATTTAAAAGAAAATTTGGAAATGAATGTTTTCAAACTTGTTTATAAGTGATATATAAATCATTAAATAGAATGAGTTTTACCCTAAATTTAAGAAGATATAATGGTTGGAATTTATAAATTATTAAATTTATTTTGAATAGATAATTAATGATTTGTAATAATCAAATGAGTAACTATAAGTTTAAAGTTATAAATTATGGTTTGAGTTAATTAAGTAAGGAAATATTAAATTGTAAGTAAGAGCTAATTAAGTTACAATTAGCATTTTATTAATTTAACAATTGGGGTTAATTAATGAGTTCTTATTGGTTAATTAATTTGTAATCAATGATGATTTAATATAGGTAAATTTCTTGGGCAAAGTAATTAAAGAAATTTTTATTGTTGATGAAGGTCATTGACTAAGATTTATCTAATAATTAAAGGTCAATTGATTCATTAATAAAGGATAATTGATTTGTAATTAAAGGTTGATTTATTTAAGTAATAAATGATTAAAGGACAATCGATCAAATGATTTGAAATTTATTGATGTTAATTAGCCATGGTTGACGACTTACCTGATTTAAATTAATCAGATAATAAATTGACCCTATTTATGGATGTTTGGATTATACTGGATGATGAATTGTTTGATATCTCTGATATGTGATGCTTTGTGTTATATCCTGATTGGTGTTGTGATCTGTAATGTAATAAATTTTATGTGGCGTAATTCATTACCCGTGATATATATATTTGTGATCTGTGAATGAAGATAAGCGTTATAGTTTATATCGCTTATCAGATATATTGTTGTATTTGATCTGTCATGATTAAACGATGTTGCACTATTGTGTTAAACCCCTTGGCCACACTTATACACACACAAAATATGGATTTCACGTGGAAATCGATCAAGTCACAGATTTTTGAAGTGATTATCAAATAGACAATTTGAATTCAAATGTTTTGGAAATGGATTGGGTTTAAAATGAAAAGCTTTTGAAATATAATTTCAAAGATGACATTTATTTTGAATAACTTGACTGAGTTTTGAAATTTAAATATTTTGATTTAAATTTGAATTCAATATTTGAAATTGAATTCTATGATTTGGAAACTAGGGTTTAGAAAGGCTATTCAACTTATAAATGAGTTTATATGGGTTAAACTATTTTAAAGAATTGATTCGGGAATTTGAATTTAAATTTAAAGGCTTTAACTCATGTAAATAAAATTGGATCTTTCTGAAATGAAACTGTTCGTTTTCAAATAATAAAAGCTTTCATATAAGAAGTAAACTTACAAATTATGTTAAAAAGGGATTTCAAGTTAAAAATGAAAATGATTTTCTAAGTTATGGAAACTATTTTGAAAGCTGTAAGATAAATATTTGATTTAAAGATTTAAATGAATTAATCTAATTGAGATGGAATTGTTTTGAAATCTATAAATGAATCTTTGTGAAATTGAGTGAAATCTGTGAAATGAATCTTTTTGTTTAAAAGGATTGGAAATGGTAATTTTTTTAAACCATTTGAAAGAAAGTTTTGAATTATTAAGTTATGACTTAATTGAAATCCCATATCCAAATGTTTTAAATGTTGCGCTCACTATTTGGTTTAGCCGAGAGAAGACCTTTGTGTCGTATAACCCATTCCGAATATGTGATTCAACGTATATGGATACATTTGAAGACCGGTGGTGAAGACCGGTTATTTGCGAGAACGATAGGATGACCTATCGATTGTCTCTACACTGAGTCGCTACGGTATAGAGATTCCCTAAGTGATGGGAAGTCCAATCGGGATTGTGAATACCCGGATTGCAAGGACTTTCTTTGGAAGTGCCTTTAGTTTTGTTCGAACCCAGAACAGACTTGTATGGATTGTATGTATGACATTACATTTGAGATATAAAGCAGATTTCTTTCAAATACATATCTGTTGGTGGCAGAGAATTTATTCTCTTAGCTTAACACCCTTCTCTAAGACGTACGAGCTCAGAGGTTATGTAGTTGAAGGTTATCAGCGATATATTCCCAATTTGGTCATGTGGCATGCTGAGTGCTGCTGATCATTTTTTGATCAAAGCTTGGCTTCTGTGAAAAGCATAGCTTTGTGGACGAGACTTTGTCGAACCTCACAACCCGATAATGGTCGAAACAGGAAAGGTGCAGCAAGGTTTCATGGGTAGCTTCCCTAGGGTATGGCCATTCCTTCTGGAAAAGGGTTGTATCATGGTATGGGGCCCAGATACTTACTCATGTTGACAATGTATTTTATTACTTTGTGATGTTGTTGGTTTAGAGTGCTCTCGTATAAAGGTCCAAGAGGACCGGGGGTGGCATATCTGAGGTTTTATTCCCCGGGAAGGGGGTAGCCAGCCTTGTGTTGGCAGAGATCCGGTTAGGACTCTCGGGGAGTCCTTCGAGATGCGTACCCATGTGGCAATGGGAAGTTCCTTGGGCTGACGAATGTTGGAAATCCAAAGAAACAATACGAGCCATGTACGGTTTTAGTTGTATAACCTGTCATGGAATGTGACGGTAACCTGCTATTGAACATGGTAGCTATAGTAGGCATAAGTACGAAATGCCTATGCTGGCTAAGATTTATATTATACTTTCGAAATGTTTTTCTGCACTTTGCACTTATAACAAAAATATTGAAAAGAAATTTGCGTATCAAGCATATTTAACTATCATAAGGAGAAATCTCCTCCGATTCTGCGTTTGCATTGTGTGTGTGCGGGAGGCCTTATGGTAGTTCCATTTTCTAAAAGCATTGCGAATCTGTTTTAAAATATTTCTTTATTTGTTTTTAAAGATAAACTATTTTTTTTACTCATACCAGTCTCATGACTGACCTGGAGTTTATTGTTTCCATCCTAAACTCTAGGTGCTCAAAATTTTTCCACACGGGCAGTCTAGAGTTTAGTTTTTCAGACAGTCAGGCTCGGTAGATTATCTGGAGCTGGTTCAGTCTTTGGATGCGGACGAGACTTGCTTGTCTTGGTGAATCGTGATGGGGGATTGTTAACGCTAAAATTGAACGCTAACACCCCGGTGTAGGTAGAGATAAAGTGAAAGCACCACCCGTCAATACGGGAATTACAAGTAAGTAGAGAAGTCATAGAAAAAACAGTAAAGAGACAACAGTTTTATAGTGGTTCGGCTTTAAGTTAAGCCTACGTCCACTTTAATCTCCTTTATTGCTGATTCAATTACAACTTATACAACAATCTCCGATTACAACACCACTTAGACAAATAGTTAGAACTCCGATGTAGGAGAATTCTTTAAATTCATGTTGAATGTATTAGATCTCTTCTTGAAGTTCGTTGAAGTGTCTTTCGTGTTTGAAGTGTCGGATGAGTCGAGAAATCAGCAGAGTATAGGCATTCCATAAATGAGCCGAAAAGTCCTTTCTCAGTTGGAGTAGGTGGAGTATTTATAGGGAAAATCCAGGCTAAGTCGTAGGTCGCGAACGACCTAAAGGTAGGTCGTAGGTCGCTAGCGACCTAAGAGATATGAGTTACGGCTTATCCTTGATGCACTTGGTCAATCTGAGTGGGTTAGTAGGTCGCAGCGACTTAGGGAGAAGTGGCATAGGAAGTTGCGGCATAAGGAATTGTCTTGGTTTATTTAGGTCGCTAGGTCGCTAGGTCGCTAATCTGTCGAATCTTTGGAGTCTTTTAGGTCGTTAAGCTATTGTGTCTTTCTCTTGTAATATACTGTTAGGTCGTCGTATACCTAGGTCTCTTACCATATTAGGTCGTTAGGTCGCTTACCATATTAGGTCGTTAGGGCGCTTACTATATTAGGTCGTTAGGTCGTGAAACAGAACGATATTAACACTTGCCCCTCGAAATATACGCCTATGTCGTAGGTCGTGTGCTTCGATGTACTTGCTCTAGGTCGTGGGCGACTTAACGAGCTAACTAACTTTCGTGCCGATACGCCTTCTTCTTTCCTACTTATATAATCCATTAGCTTGCTTCCCCTTCCTTACTTGATCGCTTACTTCTGCCGCCATTATCACACTCGAGCTTGCAAAATTTTCTCTTCTTCGTCCCGATCGTCAACTCCAATCAGTGAATTTAGGTAATTTCGAGCATCCATTTGCTGTTTTTACCATCGATTACCCATAATCTTCTCCATACTATCTTTGGTATCCCGTTGTAAAAGCACACTCATATTTGTCTTCGATTTTTGTTGAATTGCCGGCGATTGCCTCGAAGCTAGTAAGTGCTTTGAATTTGAGAGGTTTAGTAATGGTTCCTGGAGATTCAGAGGAGAAGACAAGGCTATAGGCGGTTTGAGGAGAGAAAGCGATTCGTGGCTAATCGGGTTAATGGATTTTTAGGTTTAGTCACGATGCTTCAAGCGACGCAATGGTTGGTGTACGCGTGGCAAAGTGTAATTGGAGAGCTAGGCATAGCGGTTTTGACGAGAGATAGCTTGAGATAGCTGTGTTACTTCAGAAACGACCTAGTGAATCTGAGCGACCTAAAGACCTTCACGACCTAATAGATTTGGCCGACCTAACAACCTTTGCGGCCTAACTTCTCATGGAATTACCCTTTGCGACTTAATCTTTAAGTCGCGTAAGTGACTTAGAACTTAAACAAATTTGCACTGCCTTGACTTGAAGCACAACTTTAACTTGTAGGAGCATGAATAATGAACTTTTTGACTTGAACAGAACGACTTAATGGAACTTCGACCCATGCTAAGTCGCTTGAGCTTGATTGCTTGCAAAAATTGGACAGCACTTAACTGAATTTTCATCTTGAATTGTTGAGATAAACTGTCTGAACTTGCTGCACTTCTTTACATATTATATTAACCTTTAATGCTAGTAACCCGTTAAATTCTACATTTGTAGAAAACTAGGACGAATATACTGCCACCGACTTCATATTTGAATATCCAGTTCCTTGTATAGACTGACTTCTCAAGAAGAGATAGTAGAGCAAGCTGGAGAGGTCTTCCCAATAGCTAACCCCTTGGATAATCCCCCGGAAAGGACTCCGACTACTCTGAATCAACGGGTGTTCAACCAACTATGCATTCAGTTTGGTATTGCTGAGGCAGACGCTTTGCTTCTTGGGGTAAACGATACTGCTGACAGACCACCTTTTGGTTTCATCGCAGTTAACCGTCAGATGTGCTTGGGTGGGGCTATTCCTTCCTTTAACGATTTTTTGCAACAGCTCCTTCTCCGATCGACTATCTCTCCCTTCCAGTTGCACCCTAATGGCTACGCCATCTTGATGGGACTATGTGTACTATTCAGGAGGACACTCGACCGTCTTCCGAGCTTTGAAGAAATTTGTTACTTATGCACATTTGCGAAGAATAAAGATCACCCTTCTATAATACTCATGAGAAGCGCATGGAACTGTAAATTGATCATCGATCTTCTCGAAAGTGCCCACGGGTTTCTGAACCAATATTTCTTTGTTCGCTGCCCCCCGGAGTTCTACAGCATGTGGAGAATAGGAAGTAAGCTTGCCTATTCCCGCCTTTTCTATTTCTGAACTTTCCAAAATCCGAATTGTTAAGTGCTAATTTCATTCTTTGCTTTTGCAGCACTTCCTCCTCTTTCTAAAGATTCCAGCCATAAACCGACTTTTAAAAGACTAAGTGCTGTGGCGGTTGAGGAGAGAAGCGTTAAATTTTTTCTGAAGGATGAATTTTTGCATCGATTCGGACTTTTGCACCCCTCTCGATCTACTCAGCTTCAAGATGCCCCTGGTTCTCAAGCAGAAATATCAGATGCCCCAGTTTCTGTCGAAGAACATGCACCGGAGGAACTCACTGCTGAGGCTTCATTGGTAAAATGTTCTGCTTCCGTTGACATCGCGGGGTCATCCGGCAAATTTGTACTTCCCCTGGTGGTCGAAGAAGTGGAACCTCCTCAACCCTCCGGGAAGGCTGCTGATGAAGGAGCTGAGAGAAAGAGTGTCGTTGGGCGTGACGGTGACGATATTTTTGAGGGGTTGAGCGATTTGGTGGTTACTTTACGTGAACTCTTCAAGGATGATTCTACCGCTTCTAAACTTGCTTCTCCAGTGGTTGAAATGACATCAGTTTTGCAAACAACTCCATCAACCCAAGAGATAACTCTTAAGCCGAAGAGTGGTTTGTAGTTTGACGCGCGTAGTTCACACGCCACACACACATAGGATTTTAGCAGCTTTGTGCACTTAATTTCCTTGCTTTGAAGATTTCTGAACTTGTCTCTTCTTCATTTTTATGTTCTCCAATGGGACGTAGCGGCTCTTACTATGACAATTTTCAGCGCTATGGAAGGCGCGATTCCTATGATCCCAAGCGGTATCTTTCTGCCCCGAGGGAAACTGATGAAGAAAGAGCCGCAAGAAAAGCTCACGAGAGGCAGGCTTATGAAGAGCGTTATGGGAGAAGGGATGAACGACATGATTCTTCCTAGAGAGGTGACGATTCTCACAAAAGAAAATCTCATGATGACAAAGGGAAAAGTCACATCGCTGAAGATCCAAGTAAACGGCCAAGCTTAGTGAAAGGCCGGAGTCTGCAATTTTTGAAAAGCCAGCTGCTCCCATCTCTTTGGAAATCCTTTCCTGCTCGCCTACCCTTCAAAGAGCTGATATTCAAACGATCATCAGTAGGCCTTTGTATCAAGTTGGACAGGGTCCGGCTACTCTTCAAAGCCAGTTTCCGCACTGGTGCTTAAAAGGAGTGCATTTTGATCTTGATTTGGTCCCAATCGACAAGAAAGCTATGTTGCGAAATCTTGATGCTGTCAAACTCAATATTGAGAGAATGTCTGGTTGGCAAAAACTTGTTGACGAGCTTCAAAGAGTAAACCGCGCAAATCTCGAAGCCATGCTAACTATGGAAAACGATAAATCCGAGTGGCAGAAAACTCTCGACCAGCATGATGCAGAGATGAAGAGCATCGGCGCTTACAATGAGAAGCTTGAAGCGGAAATTGAAAAACTCAAAGAAGAGCTTGCCACTTCTTCCACTTCTTATTCTCAAAAAGAAGAAGTGCTTCAAAAACAGGTGAGAGATGATCATGCCGGGAAAAGAGATGCTGAGACTAAATTTAAAGCGCAGCAAAAAATTGTAGAAAGCTACCGAACTGACGTTGCTCAGTTGCGAGAAAAAACCAGCTCTTAGGACATGGAAATTGCAATGTTAAAAGCTCGACTTTCTAAAGTTGAAAAAGAGCTTGATGAAGCTATCACCGGCAAAGCAGCAGCCCAAGAATCTCATAAAGCGACCAAGGCCAACATCAGCTCTACCTTATTCGAGTTTTATATACATTGTGTCTTGGGGCGCGGTAGCCTTTCGTTTTTGGGCCCGAAATACAAGGTTACCTTGGCCGAAGTGTGGGAAGCCACATTTGATATGCTTGGAGGCGCTGGATATGCTGAAGCAGATCTTGAGGCACACTATCTGGATGATGATGCATGTGCCGCCCTTGCCAAGGGGAAGGAGCAACTTGCTAAACAGCGAGCCGGAACAGCGGAAGGAGAACCTTTAGGGAAGACACATTCGACTGACCCGACTCTTCCTTCGATTTCGGCCTACATTGATATCATTGGCTCCAGTTCCCATTCCTCGCCTCCTGCCAAAGCTGACATTGAAATTGTAACTGCTCATACTAGAGATGAGGCTCAAGAAAGCACTGAAGCACAAGGCTTTGAAGTTGATGTTATAAAGCCAACTTCTCCAGGTAACTTCAACGTTGATTTAGCTCAAGTGGATTACTTGTTCACTTCACATGAACTTGATGAACTTTTTGATTATTACTTAAGTCTTGATGCGCCACTATCTCCTCTCTTTGCGGGGAATACTAACTTTAACTTCTCTTCTTCTGTAGTGAAAACGGCAAGTGCCACGCAGACTCCTCCTCTTCCGACTGTTCCACCTCCGTCTCTTCAAATTACTTCTCCTTCTGCTTCTCAACCGGGGTCGCAAGAAGAATTGATAGAAGCTCTTCAAGGCTTGGACGATCCGGCTGCTTCGCAAGAGCAGAAGGCTGAGGAACTTGAAGAGGGTGAAAAGACTCCGGAGCAATTTCATGAGGACACAAAACTGTCTGCAGTTATCACTCCGGGCAGCGAGTCTTCTTCGAGGAAGAAGGGGAAGCGTGCAATTTCAAAGAGGAGAAGGAAAAGCACTTCTGCTGGCGAAGAGAAGGCGGAAGTAGACCCAGCTGCACCTCTACCTCCTTCTTCCCCGACTCATTCAGGCCGGCTCCCAAAGTTAACCATTAGGCCAGGCGAGGGCTCTAAAGGTGGCGGGAAGAAGAAGTAATGAGTCTCACTCTACTCTTCTTGTTTTTCTTTTTGCTTGTACATAAAGGCTTGTATTGACCGGGATTTGTGCAGGCACCGGTCCCCGCTCTTTTGAAACATGCACCTGTATAAATTTTTTTATAGTATGGAATGAAATGATTCTTTTTACTTGTACAATCTTTGACTGTATTTGTGAATGCATTTATTCCTTATTTACGCACAAGTTTCTTCACTGTGATATTATAATAAGTTTGTGGTATGTCGCTTGAGCGTTGCTTTTATTAATGTAGCTATATTATATTGTATTGCCCCCATACCATGGCTTATTGAAATTTCTTTCATTTGATAAAACTTTGGAGGACAGTTCTTCCCTTTCGAGAAGACTTGTACTCTTTAGTTGGAGAACAAAACTTCTGTTTCGAGAAGGTTTGCACTCTTAAGTTGGAGAACACTTCTTCCATTTTGAGAAGGCTTGCCCTCTTTCTTTAGAGAATAATTTTTTTATTTTGAGGAAATGTTACTCTGCTTTAGTAGTGTGTGCCTTGTATTGGAGAATTCTTCTCTCTCTTTTGTTTGAAAAAGTTTTTATACTTCACTTTCGGAGATAGTCACTTTTATTTTTTGACAAGTGGATTCTCCTACGCGGTGAAGTGAGTTTCCAAAGAAGGCTTTGAATTAACACTACAACTTCTGGGGAAGAATATCTTCAAGATGGAGAAATTGATTTTCCCTTGAGAGTTGTAGTGTGCCTTCGAAGAGGACTTTCTTCTTTTCTTTTTTATTCTTGTTGTGCCTCGTTGGAGGGCTTTTTTGTTTCGTTCACTTGAAAGTTCTTTCCTTGGGACGTGCCTCCGAAGAGGTCTTGTGCCTCCAAAGAGGTATTGTGCCTTCGAAGAGGTCTTATGCCTCCAAAGAGGTCTTGTGGTGCCTCGGGACAGGTCTTCTGCCTCCGAAGAGGACAGGTGTGTGCCTTTGGTGAAGGCGAGTGCCTCCGAAGAGGTCTTGTGGTGCCTCAGGAGAGGTCTTGTGCCTCCGAAGAGGTCTTGTGCCTCCGAAGAGGTCTTTATTTGATTTCCTGGAAGTTACTCTCTTATGGTTGAATGGATTCATGGGGCAGACGCAAGTTACCTAATTGGATGTCCGTTTGCACAAACAATTGCAACTAGTTAACAAGGGCCCTCGGTGATTCCACCAATCTTTTTTGGTTGAGTAGAGAGCTTTCTTCTTTCGGCGTGCCTCATTAGAGGTCTTTTATCCTCTGACGAGTTATGCCTCTGAAGAGGGCTTGTGCCTCCGAAGAGGTCTTTTGCCTCCGAAGAGGTCTTTATCCTCCGAAGAGTTGTGCCTCCGAAGAGGGCTTGTGCCTCCGAAGAGGTCTTTTGCCTCCGAAGAGGTCTTTGGGGTGGTTGGCTCGCCATGACGGTTGCGTCTCACGGTTAATTGGATCCACGGGGCAGACGCAAGCTATCCAACCGGATGTTCGTTTGCACAAACGATCACAATCAGCTAGCAAGGGTCTGGTGCCTTTGCTTTGGGAAGGTACCCCTCCGGTGGTTCCACCAACCTTTTTATTGAGAGGCAGGACTACTTTTTGGCTGTTTCCTGTCTACTCGCCCACGTCTGTTCGTCATTTGCTCATTAACGATTTCCTGTTATCATTTTTCAAACACATGTTCCTTTCTTTCGCAAGTTGTTTGTCTTATCCAAAGAAGTGTACTTCATTGTTAAGCGAGTCCGACGGAATCATTAACTGTTTGCATGAAGCACTCCTTATATAGGATTTGGAATCTGGAATTTTTGTGGCTTGACATTTGTTTATTGAGTGATTTCAGGGATCGCTTGGCCTTGTGATGGGTAAGCTTTGTTTTAGGGGCCTGCAATGTTAAATCAACATTTTAGCAATACATTTAAAGTATTTACACATCGAGACAAAACAGGCATTTTATAATAGTAGAGAACACAAGATTAATAATGGTTTGGCCAAGAACTGGGCATACATCCACTTTATAGTTCTTATTATTCATTTGCACTCAGTTTTACAATATCTTGCAATACAAGAATCATACATCCATAATCATTTTAAAAATTTAAGCAAAGCTTTTAAGTAAAATATGGAAGCAAGTGATTGTTGTTCCAAGCTCTTGGAATTGGATCTCCTTCGACAGTTGTCAGTTTGAAAGTGCCATCAAGAAGTTTTTTTCCTATGACATATGACCCTTCCCAATTTGGTGCAAACACTCCTATTGCTGTCATGATCCTTTTCAAGACTAGATCCCCAATCTCGAAGCTGCGTTAGCGAACTTTGGAATTGAAGTGCCTGGCAATCCTTTGCTGATAACCTGCAATTCTGAGCTGAGCCTCTTCCCTTTTTTCATCAAGGAAGTCAATTGCTTCAAGTTGCAACTCTTCATTTTCAGCTTGGTTGAAATGAATTCTTCTGTGTGAAGGGACTTCTATTTCCACCGGAATCATTGCTTCTGATCCATATGCTAATGAAAATGGAGTATGCCCAGTCGCAGTTTTGTGGGTAGTTATGTATGCCCATAGTGCTAGTGGCAGCTTATCGACCCAACACCTTTTGCTTTTTCCAACTGTTTTTTGATGGTTGACTTGATAATTTTATTTACTGCTTCCACTTGCCCGTTTGCCTGTAGATAAGCCACTGTTGAGAAGCTTTTTTGATCTTGAATCGCTTGCAAAAATCCTAGAACTCTTCGCTTTCGAATTGGGTACCATTGTCTGTGATTATCTTTTGAGGTACACCATACCTGCAAATGATATTCTTAGTCACAAA
This sequence comes from Allium cepa, assembly GCA_030765085.1. NCBI lineage: Eukaryota > Viridiplantae > Streptophyta > Magnoliopsida > Asparagales > Amaryllidaceae > Allium > Allium cepa. The sequence continues at coordinate 889,566,930 of CM060939.1, forward strand.
GTTTATCATCTTTTTAGAGGCAATAGTAGCTAATGGTTCAAATTCAGCCCATTTAGTGAAATAATCAACAGCAACAATAACATATCTGATTCTGGACTTGGCGGTTGGCAAAGGCCCGATGAGATATATTCCCCAAATAGCAAATAGCCATGGACTGACCATCTGCGTTAGCTCGGTGGAAGGTGCTCTTGGGATTTTCTTCAAATCTCTGGCATCGGTCCCACTTTCGGGCGAAGCTAGTAGCATCACGGTTAATGTCTGGCCAAAAATACCCATAGCGGAGAACTTTCTTTGCTAGAGTTTGACCGCCTGAATGATCCCCACACCCTCCTCCGTGCACTTCAGCTAAAATTGTCTTAGCCTCTTCCTTGGTTACACATCGGAGTAATGGCATTGAGAATCCTCGTCTGTACAACGAACCGTCTTGAATTACATATCTTGAGGCTTTCCTTAACAGCTTCTAACGCTCCTTTGAATTTTCTGGAAGGGAGCCGTTAAGAAGATATTCCTTGATTGGAGTCATCCACGACTCCTTCTCTTGAGAAACAGTCATGATCCAGTCAATCTCCATTTCATCAGTACTTGGGGCTGACAAGACTTCTACTGGAACCAATCCCAGTAATTGAGCCTCGCCAGTGCTTGAATACTTTGCGAGAGAATCTGCCTTCATGTTCTTTTCTCGGGGTACATGACTTATCGTGTAATGATCGAAACATTGAGAAGTTCTCAGGCCTTTGACAAGTAAGCAGGCCGATTTCCTCCTTTAGTTTGGAACTCTGTCTTGACTTGGCATACAATAAGCTGTGAATCACTGAAGATCTGCAACACTTTGATATTTAGTTCTTTAGCAATCTTCAAGCCGGCAATAAGAGCTTCATATTCTGCTTCATTATTTGTCGAAGGAAATTCCAATCTTAATGCGTAGCACAATGATCGCCCTTCGGGTTTTCAAGCACAACCCCGGCTCCAGAACAATAGTCGTTTCTTGCGCCATCAACATATAATTCCCATCGGGTTGGGATGTCATCGGTAACTTCTTCTCGTTGTCACCTTTATCTGTGTATTCTGAAATGAAATCTGCTAAAGCTTGTCCATTGATTGCTCTTCAGGGATGGTAAGTGATATCATATTGGCTGAGTTCAATATTCCACTTCAGAAGACGACCCGAAGTCACAGGGCGAAACAGGACTTGCTTTAGAGGCTGGTCAGTGAGGACTTTGATAGCATGAGCTTGAAAATATGGCCTCAACTTTCTGGAAGCTATCGGTAGGCAATAGACGAGCATTTCTAACTTTGAATAATTCATCTCTGCCCAGTAAATCTCTTGCTGATGTAGTAGACTGGACGCTGAACTTTTGCATCTTTCCATACTAATGTTGCACTGAGAGCATGAGACGAAACTGCTAAATATATGAAAAGATCTTCACCGTTGTCGGGCTTAGAAAGTATTGGAGGCGCTTCCATGTGACAAATTAGTTCATCGAAAGCTTTCTGGCATTCCAGAGTCCATTCAAAGTTTTTCCTTCCTTTCTTTAGAGCGTCAAAGAATGGAACATTTATCCATGGCCTTGGAAATAAACCGACTCAAAGCAGCAACTTTCCCATTGAGGCTCTGCAATTCCTTCTTTGTCCTAGGGGCTTTGACTTCTCTCAGAGCAGTAATTTGAGCAGGATTAGCTTCAATGCCCCTAGCACTCACGATGAAACCCAAAAATTACCCGGACTCTACCCCGAATGAACATTTCAAAGTATTATGCTTCATTCCATACTTCCGGAGGACTGCGAACATTTCTGCCAAGTGATCCATATGGTCCACTGCCTTCTTTGATTTCACCAACATATCATCAACGTAAGCTTCCATAGTTTTGCCAATCTGTGGCTTGAACATAGCATTAACAAGTCTTTGGTAAGTTTCCCCCGCATTCTTCAGTCCAAAGGGCATGACTCTGTAGTAGTAAAGACCGACATCGGTTATGAAGCTCATGTCCTCCTGATCTAGCTCATTCATCATGATTTGGTTATATCCAGAGTAAGCATCCATGAAAGACAACAATTAATGCCCGGCTGTTCCATCCACCAACTGATCAATCCTGGGTAACGGGAAGCAGTCTTTGGGGGCAGGCTTTGTTTAAATCTGAAAAGTCGATGCAAACTCTCCACTTTCCATTTTCTTTTTTAACCAGCAACGGATTAGAAACCCAATTTGGATAAGTGGACTCCCCAATGAAACCATTCTCCATGAACCGATCTACTTCTTCCTTTAATGCTGCTGACCTTTTTGGACCTTGGGTTCTTCTTTTCTGTTTCACAGGTGTAAATTTCGGATCAATATTCAAAGTGTGTACCACAATTTCTGGAGATATCCCACACATATCAGCATGACTCCAAGCGAATACATCCAGATTTGCTTTCAAGAATGATATCAAAATATTTTAAACCGTCACACTAAGTTGAGAACCCGCATTCAGCACTTTGTTTGGATCTTTCGGGTCAACAGGTACTGGCACCGTTACTTCCACTAGCACCACTCTATTCTCCCCTGCACTGGCTCTTCTGGGATCCATTTCTTTTCATGCACCACTATGCTTGCTAGTGCAGGGTCCACCATATAGTTGCTACAAGGTTGGTTCTTTGATGCGGAGTGGAGCCGCCGCATCCTTTCCCATCTCTATCTTTCTTGCTTCCCGCAACTCTATCAGATAACATTCTCGCCCACCATTCTGATCCCATTTAATAACACCGATGCCGTTATCTGTGGGGAACTTCATAGTAACGCACCATGGAGCGAGAATTGCCTTGAATGCTGCAAGAGTTGGCCGGCCTAGGAAGGCATTGTAAGCAGAAAATCCGTCAACAATCACAAAAGTCTGCTTTTGAACCACCTTTTTCTGCCCCTCTCCAAGTTCAACAAATAAGTCAATAGCACCAATTGGCTGCTTTGGCTCGCTAGTAAACCCAACAATCTGCTGCGATGAATCTTGAACATCAGCCATCGGAATCTTCATTTGATCGAATGTCTTTTTGAAGAGGATATTGCAAAAGGCGCCGCAATCAACAAGCACCCTTCTTACAATAGTAGGCCCGATGCCTACAGAGATGACCAAGGGATCCATGGTAGGAGCTTCAACACCCATAGAGTCCCCGGGGTGAAAGCAATATCATCATTAAAAGTTCTTTGCTGCTTCAAAGGTGCAGCGTCTTCCAACACAAAAACATTCTCTTCTGCTGGGTATATTTCAAAGCATGAGCATATCTTACCATCTCGCCCCAGCTTCTGCCTGCCGGGTGGGAACCTCCCGTCATTACATTAATAACAGGCCTTTTTGATTCATGTGCAGTAGTCCTCTCACCCGAGCTAGATGGATGAGCACGGCGTTGCTGGCCCTCAGTAGATGAAGTTGGGTTATTCCTATTTTTCTTAACATATTGCTGCAGCTTGTTTTCTCTCAGCAGTTCTTCAATCAAACTTTTCAAATGGCGACGTTCGTTAGTATCATGAACGGGTTGATTATGAAACTGGCAAAATCTCCCACTTTGAACAGCCTTTTTCCCGACTCTCAACTCAGGTGGTTTAGGATATTCCACGGCATCTTTAGTAGCGAAAAAGATATTCTCCGGAGTATCAGTCAAAGGAGTGAAATCTGAAGGCTTTGAGAAGTGAGGTCTCTTCACATCCTTCTGCTTCTTCCCACTGTTATTCTCCCTCTTCTAACTTTCGAATTCCTTTTTGGTAGGAGCAATAGTGTTATTCTTAACCTCTGTCAATGCCACTTTCGCCGAAGGAAGAAGGCTTTCCAAGCGCATGAACTCGTCGGCTTTCTTGTAGAATTTCTCAAGCGATTTCGGTTCCTTCATCTTCAACCATTTCCCAAACTCACACGATTTGTCGATGGCCCTCATTAGGTAGGTCAAAACCATTCGTGGATCTGCATTGTCGACTTCAGCCAAGCCTATGTTGAAGCGGTTTAAGAAAGATCTAATCGATTCTTCGAGATTCTGTTCCAGGCTGGACAATTACATTATGTCCTTCGCCTTTGAAGCATACAACCTGAATTGTTCTTTAAACATCCGAGTTAAATTGGAGAACTGGACTACAGATCGGATCGGTAGCTTTGTAAACCAGAGTAGAGCCACTTCTTCCAAGTATACCGAAAAGTACCGGCATTTGATCTCATACGATGCTCTGGCACCAGTCATGTGCCATTCATACTTATATAGGAATTGGTTAGGGTCGATTGTTCCCTTATAAGCCGGAATGGTGGGAGGAACAAACTTGCTTGGGAACTCTGCCTTCAGAATCCTTTCGGTGAACGGAGTTTTGCTTGGAGCGAACCCCCACTCTTTTTGATCTTCTTCTCTTTGCATACTTTCTTTCATAATCTGTCGAACCATACCCGAAAGGTATTCCTCATCGTTTAAAGGCTCTACGGGACAAACTTCAGCCATTTTCTCGGAAGTTTGCCTTGACAAACGTTCGCGGAGAGTCGGCTGTGGCCTTGATCCTCCAGCCTGGGGAGGTGCCTCTTCAGCGGGGCTAGCAGCCTTTTGAGGAATATTTCTCTCTTCAGGATTATGAACATGATCGGCAAAGTTTTCTTCATTATTCACCGGTTGACGGTTAGCTCCTAGCAAAACATTCAACCTATCAAGCATTAAGGTGTTCTGGCTTCCATTTGCTGATATAGCTCAGACACTGCAGCATCCAACTCTGCCCGTGTAATTCTAGCACTTGGAGCTGCTTGACTTGATGAAGGAGAAGTGGCAGTATTTTCATGAGCATTACCGGGTCTAGTAGATCAGCGCTTTCTTCCAGGAGCCATGATCTCTGATAGACTTCTGGTTTTGAGAGAGATTCTTTCAGCAAACTTTTGCGAAGTAATGATGAAAACACATTGAGTTCGATGTTCTCAGTGAAAGCACCAAAAATATTAATGCTAAAATTGAACGCTAACACCCCGGTGTAGGTAGAGATAAAGTGAAAGCACCACCAGTCAATACGGAAATTAGAAGTAAGTAGAGAAGTCACAGAAAAAAAAGTAAAGAGACAACAGTTTTATAGTGGTTCGGCTTCAAGTTAAGCCTGCGTCCACTTTAATCTCCTTTATTTCTGATTCAATTACAACTTATACAACAATCTCCGATTACAACACCACTCAGACAAATAGCTAGAACTTCAATGTAGGAGAATTCTTCAAATTCATGTTGAATGTATTAGATCTCTTCTTGAAGTTCGTTGAAGTGTCTTTTGTGTTTGAAGTGTCGGATGAGTCGAGAAATTAGCAGAGTATAGGCATTCCTGAAATGAGCCGAAAAGTAGTTTCTCAGTTGGAGTAGGTGGAGTATTTATATGGAAAATCCGGGCATAGTCGTAGGTCGCGAACGACCTAAGGGTAGGTCGTAGGTCGCTAGCGACCTAAGGGATACAAGATACGGCTTATCCTTGTTGCACTTGGTCAATCTGAGCGGGTTAGTAGGTCGTAGTGACTTAGGGAGAAGTGGCATAGGAAGTTGCGGCATAAGGAATTGTCTTGGTTTATTTAGGTCTCTAGGTCTCTTGGACGCTAGGTCGCTTGGACGCTAGGTCGCTAGGTCGTTAATCTGTCGAATCTTTGGAGTCTTTTAGGTCGTTAAGTTGTTATGTCTTTGTAACGACCCGCCGCCTTGACCGCCTCTAGCCGGTAATTAAACCAACTAGAAACGTTCAAAATGACGGATTGTTATTTAGTTTATAGAATTTAAACAGAATCAGTCACAGAATCACAAAACAATAATATATTTTTCATAAATGAACTTTCTTTTATATACAATTATCAGAGTTAATACAATAAGTTACATTTTATACAGCGGAAACAAATTTTATTAAGTACAAGAAAAATAATTTTCTGAAAAGCTTTAGTTGTGCTTTCCCCTCTCTCTCTAACTTCGCTGCGCGCAAACTCCAAGCTGTAAAAATACTCGGTCTGACCCGAGCGTTAATTGCAAAACACAAAAACACTCGAGTCAGGATTAATCTTTATTCAAGTAATTAAATTTGAAATGAACTGAAATAAATGGTTACAGTTATGGTGAACAAATAAATCAGTTAAATCCTATTATGGATTTTCACATTAGCGATTCCAAATTTTTATACACATGTGTGGCTGCAGTACACACGTGTACTCATACCCATGTGCACTGCCTCGCCAACCCACGTGCACGAGTCAGACAAATCACTGCAAGTATACAAGCATAACTCCAAAACAGACAAGGCAAGGCACTATGCAGTGCACAACAAATCCAAACAGCCCCAAATACAAAATCACTGCACATAACCAAAACAAGGACCACAAGAGCAGGCTGCAACCATGGAAGCAGAAGACCACAAATAAAGTGATTCAAAGTGGGCAACTCAGAAATATACCCAAGTGCAGACAGTAGCATGCACTAAAATACAACATATCAAACAGTCCCAAAATGGAAGCAACAGGTGAAACAAGTATGGCAGGGAATAAGGGGCAGGCAGCAACATGCACTTCTTGCAGGGGAAACAAGTACAGAGAGCAACAACAGGGAGCAACAATCAGTGCCAACAAGAAAACAACCCCACATGCAAATACATGGTCAAATTCTATTTAGAAAATCAAACAAAATTAAACATTTGAATTTAACATGAAATTCCATTTCACTGTGAAACTGATATGCAAAGCCCATGCTACACTGTCCAGCTTCAACAGATTCCATGCTTATGATTTTTAAGCTTAACAAACCTCATTTGTTTCAAATCCTAAGTTTAAAATGGTTTATATGCAGAAGTGTTAAATTTTCCCTTTTTTTTTTTTTTTTTTCTGCTCTGCAACCAAAATACAGAGGAACAAGTCCATAAAAATTCCCAGTGCACATAAGTTTTACAGAACTACTTGTTTTAGAACTAGATAGCAAAGCACAGAGTTTCCTTAATCAAATACCAGATTTTTAAAGAACAGTTGTTTCACATTTTTTTTCAAGAGCATGCAGATCCTAATGCATTCATATCTACAGATTAATTACCACTATCTACACATGCAAGAGAATCGTACCCAAGTGTATCCAAATGTACTACTTGTATTCAATCATGAAATGAAATTTATATGCAAAGGACAGAGGAAATGCAAACCCACATAGCAGTAAGGATGTTGCATGCAACTGAGATGAACAGAGGTGCCACAATGATTAGGGATATGGGATGCAGACAACAAAGAATGCTTACAGAGATGTTTACATGTTTTATGGTTACAGAGATGGTCAAACAAACATGCACATGAAAATTTATAGGCAAACAAAAATGGAATTGAAGACTGGGCAACATGAAGCATGCAATACTCAAGACATATCTTTATTACAAAAACAATTATGCACCTCAACTACTTAGTTAAACAAAACATTTTAGTAGCATCTGCACTTACCAATTTAACAACAAGATAACATAGCATCTGTTCTTATCAAAATTTTAAATTTTGAAAGAAATCAATAACATTTGTTCCTAACAGTTCAAACATAATTACTAGCATCTGTAAACATGAACATGCCCACAATGTTTTAATGTGGTTGGTATTTCATTCATGTGCAATTCTAGTCCTGTTACCCTGAGTTTCCAGAGAGTTTCAAATCATTTTGATTATTTAATTTGAACAACATCTTAAACTATGATTCCTGATTCTACAAATCATTTTTTTTTGTGAACCTTGATAACACTAACATATATTATATTATGTGTTAATGGTATTAGAACAGATTTTTATATGTGGGAAAGAAGATACAGAGACATCATGGTCCAGTTACTCAGAACACATCTGCATAATACAAACTGTTTCAGACATGCATTTCTTTATTAAAATCTGGATTCAAGTAGCATGCATGCAAAAATTCTGTGACAAGCACTAGTTTTTCAGTTGCATTTCTCTGCTCTGCATCAAGATTCAGGTGAGTAACATTTTAACTAATGAAGTTTAAACATTTTAGAAGCTACAAGTATGGCAGTGAAACAACTCAAGAGATCAAAAATGCAACACTTGATTGAGCTACAGACAGGTTAGACTAAAGTTTGAACTAAGAACAGGCAAATAAATTAAACAGCAAACATCATGCATAACACACAAGCATACACAAGCATATTCACACATTTATATAGATATGCAGTACATAGATTTTTTTTTTATATCAAGTTAACAGACACCAAACATCATCACAACAACAAAAGAAACTCAGGCATCTACATTTCCTTAGATTGGCAGACCCAAACCCCAATTTTGTTTCAGGCTAAACCAAAGATATTCAGTTGAATGCAAACTAAGAATTCTTTTTTATGATTTTAAAAATCAAGTTGTTAGTCAAGTAATTTATTTATAAACTTAAATAAATAAATCTGAAACATTCAAACACTATTTACAGATATTTGCTCTGTTGCCTATTTTGTTTGTACAGAGGCATCACAGTTTTATTCTTATTTCACATTTTTTTCTTTAAGATTAGATAAGATTAAATTCTAACTTATATAACATACTATGCTTAAAAAAAACTTAAACTCTAATATTAATTTTATCCTGAAGTCATGTTTTTGAACATAATAACAATCTGGAAACTAAAACAGGCAAACCAAGATTACTGTGCAACATGCATATAACAGAGTATACCCTTTAATTCAAGTATTGGTTTGAGAAATCAATATTTACTCTTGAATTAATGAAACTGGATGGTCTAATTTATACACACATGCAGTTGTTCTTCTATTATTAAGTTTTCAGAGAAAACATTACAGTTTCACTTATTCCTTTTATTCTTTTCCATTTTTAATAAAAATTAAAACTGTATATTTACTTTGTTTAAATCTTAACTTTAACAAAGATTTGGATCTAAGGTTATGATTTTGATCTGGATATACACTTGGAATGCTAGAACAAACAAGATCAAGCAAGACAAATTTCAACAGAAAACAAACATTCAGAAACATACATCTCACATGAAATTCCATCTCAATCATCCACTTCAATATGATTATCACAGGCATAAACTAAGCAACTAAAATTACTTAAATTTTTTTTTTTTTTTTTTTGTTAAAAAAAAGATGTTATTCACAGAAAACAAGATGCAGTATTTCATTTTGCAAATGGCCAGTGAAAGGGGTATATGTAGATTCACACAAATATTTTAAGCATCCAAATCATTTTGCTTTGATTCCTTTACAAGTTTAAAACAAAATCCATCTTGTTTTACTGAAACAAAATCCATTGAAACAAAAAGAGACAAAGGGAAAAGAAAAAGGATTTTTGACAGGTTTTCCTTAAGAAAACAGTTTTCTGAACAAGATCGGAGATGATCAACAACTATTTCCTATTCTCAAGCATTTTCTAACAACAACATACACATAAAGCAGTACAAATATTCATTTAACAAAGCCAAATCCAACACATGCAGCCACAAACATAACGAGCAAAGTTTGGATATAGCATCTGCTCTCATCAATTTAATTAAAAATTATAGTATCTGTGTTTATCAATTTAAAAATACAATTTATAACATCCATTCTCATCAGTTTAATTAAAATTTAAGTAGCTTTTGTTCTTAACAGTTTAAATAAAATTAAATTCAATAGTATTTGTCCTCATCAGTTTAAATAACAAATTAACAGAGCAATTCATAGCAAAAGAACAACCAACAACCAACATGCAGTGAGCCATCTGTTCTTATTGGTCTAGAATTCAATTTTAACCGAGCAACTGAAAACCACAAACCACCAAAACAAAGCATGCAATCAAGTACTTATTGGTTCAACAGTTTAGATAAATTTATCCAAGCAACTGATAATGCATAACCCACAATTCCCAGCATGCAACCAAGCATTCACTTCAAAACAAATCTAAAAACTTGCATGAAGATTAATCGTGAGGAGAAACTCACCTTATCATGAAGAGCGGATCGAAGCAGAGATGAACGAAAACCAGAGGATCGATCGAAGCAATTGAAGCAGAGACGAAGAAGTCAATTGAGCAGATCGAAGCCGAAAGCCCTAATTTGAAGACGAGCAAAAATTTGGAGAGGCCGCCATTTTGTTTCGTTATTTCGTTTAGGGTTTAGAAATGAAAATGGTAAAGTGAGATAAAGGGGAATCGGGTTAAAGATAAAGGCAGTAGTATTCAAACGTGGGCCGGTATAAATTTCAAAGCCCAAACCATAAACAAGTTTTCCTCTTATTTTTTTTTCTATTTATCTAAATCCAATTTGTTTTGTCTAATTATTTTCATTACTTTGTTTTGTAAATTTTTGTTTAAGTTATGTTGTTAAATTTTTTTTTTTTTTTTTGTTAAGTGTATTTGTTTATTTTATTTTGTATTGATTTTTTTTTTTTTTTTTTATTTAAGCTAAAGAAAAGAATGTTATTAAAATTTTAACCATCAATTTATTAATTTACATAAATAAAAATTCTTGAATCCAAATTATTTTCTTAAGTCATTAGTTTGAATTTCAATTACAAATTAAATATTCAATTTCAACTCCAAAGTCAAGTTTAAATTTTTCTTCAGCTTTGTATAGATTAAATTTTAAATATTTAATCACCAATTTCATTGTTATATCGGAAATTCAGTTTAAATTATCATTCAAATATTCAAAATTAATTAAATATTCACAATTTAAATTGTTCAAAATTTAGGATCGTTACAATCTCCCCTCCTTAAAAGAATTTCGTCCCGAAATTACAAGTAAGGAAAAATGATTGTTAAAACTTCACTAATATTTATATTTTACTCAATTTTATCAAGTTCAACACTTATTAAAGATGAATGAATATAGGATTCATTCTATTTGTTTTATCTCGCTAGCTTTGCTAATTAACTCTTTTGTTTATTATTTTCTACAATCAAGACACAAAAAAATCTTTACTAAAATTTTCAACTTACAAAACCCAAATTTTAAATTTGAAACACTACATTTAAGAAATTTTACATATTATAACTTTTCCAAAGCTGTGGACTTTCAAAACATTTCAAAAATCCTCTTCCTTAATTCATTAGGTTGGAATTTACATCACTTTAATTTCAGATAATTGATTTGCTATTTAAAGTTTGAAAATACTTGCTAACTCGAAATTTAACAAGTCTACTGTCGTTCTTAAAGACATTAGGCATACGCTGGCCAGGCGCAAGTCTAACAATCTCCAAGTACTAAATATACTTGCTTCAATTCCCAGTGAAAATACTTTAAAAATTCTTTTAAAAATGGATATGGAAAGCACATTCCCCCATGGATCACAGTTTACTCGGCGGTTCCGCTACTATCCCAGTAGAGTCGCTTGTAACTGTGGATATCTCATCCCTTGAATTACGCCATGGTTGTTGCCAAAGATCGCGGTTCACACGGCGGTTACGCTACTATCCCAGTAGAATCGCTCGTGACCGTAGGCATCTCGCCCCTCGAATTACGCTTTGGTTTGTAGATTGCAGTTTACACGGCGGTTACGCCACTATCCCAGTGGAATCGCTTGTAACTGTAGGCATCACGCCCCTCAAATTACGCTACCACCCGAGTGTAACTAGATCGCGGTATACTCGGCGGTTACGCCACTATCCCAGTGGAGTCGCTTGTAACCATAGGCATCTCGCCCCTCGAATTACGCTAGCACACTATACCAGTCCAAAAGGACATTCCAACTAATGGAAATACAAAAGGTCATCCAACTAATGGAAATATAAATGGTCATCCAACTAATGGAAATATAAATGGTCATCCAACTAATGGAAATACTACGTAGCTACGATTTTTAAATGGATACTCATCTCGAGTTCCATCACCATCACACAGTCACACAGTATAAATGGAAGGTACCTTTCCATATCCTCAATTTTGGAAAACATAATATTATACATACATATATAATATTTCACTTTACACTTAGTACAACCCATGTACTTAAATAAGTTTTCCACAACAATTACTTTTCCAAACTAATTGGTTTTCGAATTTATCGTATTCACACATATACGTTATGAAAACCACAACATTTCATACCCATAACAAATAGAGGATTCACAATTTTCCATTTCATTATCCATTTAAAATTTTCCTCTAAGTCGATTTGGAATTTTAAGGTTATATCAAACCTAATACACATTCACAATCCAATTTATTATCGACTTCACACACTCGATTTGGATTTCACGCTACATCGTCAATTCTCAACACATAATTGATGTCTATCGATATATAACCTCTGAGCTCGTACGTCTCAGAGAAGGGTGTTAAGCTAAGAGAATAAATTCCCCGCCACCAACAGATATATATTTAATAGAAATCAACTGATATGTCGTCAATTCACGACGTTAGACATACAATCCAAATCATCCATTTAAAATTCAAAGTTCAACTTACTTTGTTTTGGGTGACAAAGTTAAACTCAATTTAGCTCAAATTTCAATCATTTGAAAATTTTCAAATTAAACTAATTGTTCAAATTTCCCAAAAATAATATCTTTACAAGATATATAATTTCACACTTAACCATTTGAAAACAAATTTCAAACCATTTCTTCACCTTTTAATCTTTGAAAACAAATTTCAAAGCGATTTCCTTAAACGGAAACATTTCCAAATTATCTATGAATATACGATTTTCAAATCGATTTCACCTATTCATTTTCAATTTATCTTTAAAAGATAAAATTTCAAACCATTCATTTCATATAGGAAAACATACCCATACTTATTCAATAATAAGTAATTTACAAATCCACTTATTTTCAACACTTTGAAAATATTCAATATACTTCAAACCAAAATCAAGTATATATTCATTCTTAAAAAAACCATTCTTTTAAACACATTTTATTTGAGTCAAAACGAATGTTGCGTAAAACATCGTTACGACGACTCAAAACCACTAGTATAAGGATTCAAATTTAAAAATAGATATGTAAATCCCAATACTAAACAAAATCATTTCCCTTTTGAAATTATTTACTATAACAACAAATGTTATAATCTACCATTTCCATTTTCCACTCGAAAACGTCTATTTCAACAACAAGTGTTGAAATCTATGCTTTCGATTCTTAACACATTTCAAAATGAATTATCTTCATTTACATAATGTTTCTTCCCAAAAACATTCCCATTTAAGTTTTCAACTTCAACTTAATTCATGGTTTGAATTCCACATACACTTCAAAAATATTGGTTTTAAACCGATTTCAAATTCCCAATACTAAGTTTTCCACTCAACTTAATTCCATGCCCGTTCAAATTCAAATGCATCATTGAATCTATTTAAATCTATTTCGAATTTTCATTAGATTCATATCTCTTTTGATATTTTATTCACCGTTCAAAAACCATAGATATAATTCCTTTAATAAGTTACAACAATTTACTTATCAAAATAAGTCGTTTGCGGATTTTACAAACATCTCTAGAAATTCCATTTCTATTTATAAAACTTCGTTTTATAATCTCCTTTCTTAATTTGATTCAATTCAATTTATATAACTTAGTTATATACACCAAAAGTCCATATTATAAGTTAAATACTTATAATCCATTCATTTACTAAATCGTTCTTCACCACATTTGAAATCAATTTTCAAAAGAATTCAAAATTAAATTTCCAAGTTATAGTTCAATAATCCGCCTAGTTATAATCAAATTGACATATCATTTTATTTTCCAATTACTACTTTGGAGATATTCAAAATATTTGATTTAAGTCAATTTAAACCAATTCGTTAATTCACTTAACTCATATTTCAGTTTCCATAAATCTCAACAATTTGATAATGAGTTTCCGAACGATCGAAACTCAAGTCTAACGAGACCTCACCGAATATAAACTATCGCAATCCTAACTTTTAGAGAGGGGAATTTCCAAAAATAATTTTAATTTTCAAAATACCTCTTATTTAAAGAAAACAATTTTAACTCCTTTAGATTTGAAAACACTTTCTTTAAAGTGATTCTAGTAACTATTCATATTAAACGCCATAAACTAAGCTTTGTGTAAACCAAAGCTCTGATACCACTTTGTAACGACCCGCCGCCTTGACCGCCTCTAGCCGGTAATTAAACCAACTAGAAACGTTCAAAATGACGGATTGTTATTTAGTTTATAGAATTTAAACAGAATCAGTCACAGAATCACAAAACAATAATATATTTTTCATAAATGAACTTTCTTTTATATACAATTATCAGAGTTAATACAATAAGTTACATTTTATACAGCGGAAACAAATTTTATTAAGTACAAGAAAAATAATTTTCTGAAAAGCTTTAGTTGTGCTTTCCCCTCTCTCTCTAACTTCGCTGCGCGCAAACTCCAAGCTGTAAAAATACTCGGTCTGACCCGAGCGTTAATTGCAAAACACAAAAACACTCGAGTCAGGATTAATCTTTATTCAAGTAATTAAATTTGAAATGAACTGAAATAAATGGTTACAGTTATGGTGAACAAATAAATCAGTTAAATCCTATTATGGATTTTCACATTAGCGATTCCAAATTTTTATACACATGTGTGGCTGCAGTACACACGTGTACTCATACCCATGTGCACTGCCTCGCCAACCCACGTGCACGAGTCAGACAAATCACTGCAAGTATACAAGCATAACTCCAAAACAGACAAGGCAAGGCACTATGCAGTGCACAACAAATCCAAACAGCCCCAAATACAAAATCACTGCACATAACCAAAACAAGGACCACAAGAGCAGGCTGCAACCATGGAAGCAGAAGACCACAAATAAAGTGATTCAAAGTGGGCAACTCAGAAATATACCCAAGTGCAGACAGTAGCATGCACTAAAATACAACATATCAAACAGTCCCAAAATGGAAGCAACAGGTGAAACAAGTATGGCAGGGAATAAGGGGCAGGCAGCAACATGCACTTCTTGCAGGGGAAACAAGTACAGAGAGCAACAACAGGGAGCAACAATCAGTGCCAACAAGAAAACAACCCCACATGCAAATACATGGTCAAATTCTATTTAGAAAATCAAACAAAATTAAACATTTGAATTTAACATGAAATTCCATTTCACTGTGAAACTGATATGCAAAGCCCATGCTACACTGTCCAGCTTCAACAGATTCCATGCTTATGATTTTTAAGCTTAACAAACCTCATTTGTTTCAAATCCTAAGTTTAAAATGGTTTATATGCAGAAGTGTTAAATTTTCCCTTTTTTTTTTTTTTTTTTCTGCTCTGCAACCAAAATACAGAGGAACAAGTCCATAAAAATTCCCAGTGCACATAAGTTTTACAGAACTACTTGTTTTAGAACTAGATAGCAAAGCACAGAGTTTCCTTAATCAAATACCAGATTTTTAAAGAACAGTTGTTTCACATTTTTTTTCAAGAGCATGCAGATCCTAATGCATTCATATCTACAGATTAATTACCACTATCTACACATGCAAGAGAATCGTACCCAAGTGTATCCAAATGTACTACTTGTATTCAATCATGAAATGAAATTTATATGCAAAGGACAGAGGAAATGCAAACCCACATAGCAGTAAGGATGTTGCATGCAACTGAGATGAACAGAGGTGCCACAATGATTAGGGATATGGGATGCAGACAACAAAGAATGCTTACAGAGATGTTTACATGTTTTATGGTTACAGAGATGGTCAAACAAACATGCACATGAAAATTTATAGGCAAACAAAAATGGAATTGAAGACTGGGCAACATGAAGCATGCAATACTCAAGACATATCTTTATTACAAAAACAATTATGCACCTCAACTACTTAGTTAAACAAAACATTTTAGTAGCATCTGCACTTACCAATTTAACAACAAGATAACATAGCATCTGTTCTTATCAAAATTTTAAATTTTGAAAGAAATCAATAACATTTGTTCCTAACAGTTCAAACATAATTACTAGCATCTGTAAACATGAACATGCCCACAATGTTTTAATGTGGTTGGTATTTCATTCATGTGCAATTCTAGTCCTGTTACCCTGAGTTTCCAGAGAGTTTCAAATCATTTTGATTATTTAATTTGAACAACATCTTAAACTATGATTCCTGATTCTACAAATCATTTTTTTTTTGTGAACCTTGATAACACTAACATATATTATATTATGTGTTAATGGTATTAGAACAGATTTTTATATGTGGGAAAGAAGATACAGAGACATCATGGTCCAGTTACTCAGAACACATCTGCATAATACAAACTGTTTCAGACATGCATTTCTTTATTAAAATCTGGATTCAAGTAGCATGCATGCAAAAATTCTGTGACAAGCACTAGTTTTTCAGTTGCATTTCTCTGCTCTGCATCAAGATTCAGGTGAGTAACATTTTAACTAATGAAGTTTAAACATTTTAGAAGCTACAAGTATGGCAGTGAAACAACTCAAGAGATCAAAAATGCAACACTTGATTGAGCTACAGACAGGTTAGACTAAAGTTTGAACTAAGAACAGGCAAATAAATTAAACAGCAAACATCATGCATAACACACAAGCATACACAAGCATATTCACACATTTATATAGATATGCAGTACATAGATTTTTTTTTTATATCAAGTTAACAGACACCAAACATCATCACAACAACAAAAGAAACTCAGGCATCTACATTTCCTTAGATTGGCAGACCCAAACCCCAATTTTGTTTCAGGCTAAACCAAAGATATTCAGTTGAATGCAAACTAAGAATTCTTTTTTATGATTTTAAAAATCAAGTTGTTAGTCAAGTAATTTATTTATAAACTTAAATAAATAAATCTGAAACATTCAAACACTATTTACAGATATTTGCTCTGTTGCCTATTTTGTTTGTACAGAGGCATCACAGTTTTATTCTTATTTCACATTTTTTTCTTTAAGATTAGATAAGATTAAATTCTAACTTATATAACATACTATGCTTAAAAAAAACTTAAACTCTAATATTAATTTTATCCTGAAGTCATGTTTTTGAACATAATAACAATCTGGAAACTAAAACAGGCAAACCAAGATTACTGTGCAACATGCATATAACAGAGTATACCCTTTAATTCAAGTATTGGTTTGAGAAATCAATATTTACTCTTGAATTAATGAAACTGGATGGTCTAATTTATACACACATGCAGTTGTTCTTCTATTATTAAGTTTTCAGAGAAAACATTACAGTTTCACTTATTCCTTTTATTCTTTTCCATTTTTAATAAAAATTAAAACTGTATATTTACTTTGTTTAAATCTTAACTTTAACAAAGATTTGGATCTAAGGTTATGATTTTGATCTGGATATACACTTGGAATGCTAGAACAAACAAGATCAAGCAAGACAAATTTCAACAGAAAACAAACATTCAGAAACATACATCTCACATGAAATTCCATCTCAATCATCCACTTCAATATGATTATCACAGGCATAAACTAAGCAACTAAAATTACTTAAATTTTTTTTTTTTTTTTTTGTTAAAAAAAAGATGTTATTCACAGAAAACAAGATGCAGTATTTCATTTTGCAAATGGCCAGTGAAAGGGGTATATGTAGATTCACACAAATATTTTAAGCATCCAAATCATTTTGCTTTGATTCCTTTACAAGTTTAAAACAAAATCCATCTTGTTTTACTGAAACAAAATCCATTGAAACAAAAAGAGACAAAGGGAAAAGAAAAAGGATTTTTGACAGGTTTTCCTTAAGAAAACAGTTTTCTGAACAAGATCGGAGATGATCAACAACTATTTCCTATTCTCAAGCATTTTCTAACAACAACATACACATAAAGCAGTACAAATATTCATTTAACAAAGCCAAATCCAACACATGCAGCCACAAACATAACGAGCAAAGTTTGGATATAGCATCTGCTCTCATCAATTTAATTAAAAATTATAGTATCTGTGTTTATCAATTTAAAAATACAATTTATAACATCCATTCTCATCAGTTTAATTAAAATTTAAGTAGCTTCTGTTCTTAACAGTTTAAATAAAATTAAATTCAATAGTATTTGTCCTCATCAGTTTAAATAACAAATTAACAGAGCAATTCATAGCAAAAGAACAACCAACAACCAACATGCAGTGAGCCATCTGTTCTTATTGGTCTAGAATTCAATTTTAACCGAGCAACTGAAAACCACAAACCACCAAAACAAAGCATGCAATCAAGTACTTATTGGTTCAACAGTTTAGATAAATTTATCCAAGCAACTGATAATGCATAACCCACAATTCCCAGCATGCAACCAAGCATTCACTTCAAAACAAATCTAAAAACTTGCATGAAGATTAATCGTGAGGAGAAACTCACCTTATCATGAAGAGCGGATCGAAGCAGAGATGAACGAAAACCAGAGGATCGATCGAAGCAATTGAAGCAGAGACGAAGAAGTCAATTGAGCAGATCGAAGCCGAAAGCCCTAATTTGAAGACGAGCAAAAATTTGGAGAGGCCGCCATTTTGTTTCGTTATTTCGTTTAGGGTTTAGAAATGAAAATGGTAAAGTGAGATAAAGGGGAATCGGGTTAAAGATAAAGGCAGTAGTATTCAAACGTGGGCCGGTATAAATTTCAAAGCCCAAACCATAAACAAGTTTTCCTCTTATTTTTTTTTCTATTTATCTAAATCCAATTTGTTTTGTCTAATTATTTTCATTACTTTGTTTTGTAAATTTTTGTTTAAGTTATGTTGTTAAATTTTTTTTTTTTTTTTTGTTAAGTGTATTTGTTTATTTTATTTTGTATTGATTTTTTTTTTTTTTTTTTATTTAAGCTAAAGAAAAGAATGTTATTAAAATTTTAACCATCAATTTATTAATTTACATAAATAAAAATTCTTGAATCCAAATTATTTTCTTAAGTCATTAGTTTGAATTTCAATTACAAATTAAATATTCAATTTCAACTCCAAAGTCAAGTTTAAATTTTTCTTCAGCTTTGTATAGATTAAATTTTAAATATTTAATCACCAATTTCATTGTTATATCGGAAATTCAGTTTAAATTATCATTCAAATATTCAAAATTAATTAAATATTCACAATTTAAATTGTTCAAAATTTAGGATCGTTACAGTCTTTCTCTTGCAATGTATTGTTAGGTCGTCATATACCTAGGTCGCTTACCATATTAGGTCGTTAGGTCGCTTACTATATTAGGTCGTTAGGTCGCTTACCATATTAGGTCATTAGGTCGCTTACTATATTAGGTCGTTAGGTCGTGAAACAGAACGATATTAACAGGGATTGAGCTAGGAGTTTTGGAGCTTTGTCTTTGGAGCTTTTGGATCAGAGTTGCAGTATTGGATATCTGTGAAGACTTGTCTCATATTGTATCATGTTCCGTTGTATTCTGTGTTGTATATTCTCTGATGATGTTGATTTCATTGTATCAAATTGATGTATCGGATATTGTATTCATGTTATATCAGTGATATCATCTTTTATTTCCGTTGTGTTATTTATCATCTAATGGGTGTTGCAAGCTCCTGCGATACGAATTTGATGTTGTTTGTCAGACATCAAGTTCGGGTCGTGACAGATATTTAACCTATGTGGTTACTGCAAATACATTACTTTGTGGTTGTTGGTATCGAGCTCTCGGATAAAGGTTGGTTACGACGGGGATGGAATATCTTAGGTAATACTCCCAAGAAGGGGGTACACTGGCCTTGTGTTCGCAGAGAACTGAGGGATGGTTCTCGGGGCGTCCCTCCAGAGGCGTTCTCATGTGGCAATAAGAAGTTCCTTAGCCTGACCATTTGTTGGAAATCCAATCATCCAATATCCGCCTTGTATGGTTTTAGTTGTAGAACCCGCTATCTAATATGATAGCTATAGTAGGCGTACTATAATGGTACGTATGCCGGCTAAGATTAATATTATACTTTCGAAAATGTTTTCTACACTATGCACTAATAATAATATCAAAGAATTTTCTCGTATAAAGCATATTTGACTATCATAAGGAGAAATCTCCCTCAAGTGTGCGATTGCATTGTGTGTGTGCCGGGAGTCCTTATGGTAATTTCATTTCCCAAAAAGCATTACGGATTTCAATTTAAATTCTTTTTTTGTTGTTAAAAGATAAAATGTTTTTGTTTGCTCATACCAATCCCATGACTGACCCAGAATTTATTGTTCCCTTCCTAAACTCTGGGTGCCCACAATTTTCCACACGGGCAGTCTAGAGTTGGGTTTTTCAGATAGTAGATATCGAGCTAGTAGCTATCAGCTTTCTCTTTGGTATTCTTTGGAGATTTTGGATATTGAAGTCTTTTGTTAGGACGGCTGACCTTGCTTAGCTTGGTACACCTTGATGGTGGTTCTCGCTTATTGAATTGGAGATCTTTGGAGTTATCTCTTTCGCTATTTGTTTTCCGCTATTGTTTATTGTCTCTGATATTTTTGTATCATTTTGATATCATTGTTGTATATCATTGGATATTGTATTCATTGGAGTTGTATATTGATATTCATTTCTTTCTTCCGCTGTGTTGTTGTCTTAATGTGTTATAGGCTCCGACGAACCAGGTTCGATGTTTGGATCTGCGGCATTGGAATATGAGTGTCGTATTCGGTGCCGATTTTCGAACGCTGAGTCCAGGTCATTACAGTGGTATCAGAGCTGAAGGTTAGAACTTTAGATCAGGAGTATAACACATTAAGTACGCATTAGAGATAGGGTGAAGTATACCCTAGAATGAGTATATCCCTAAGATATCCATTCAAATGCCTCAGTAAATTGTCTTACTATCCACTAATAGTGAGTATGTGTTCAAGAAGAGTACGAGATAGGGGTCAGGGGAGTACCACTTCAAATGGTCAGTACCCTGCAATAGCAGAAACAACTTTCTCTATCAATCTCCTTTGATTTGTCTTTTCCATTTTTTGATGATTCCTGGCAGCTCCAGGAAGAAGCTTTGATATATTTGCATGAGACATAAACTCCAGATGGGTCAGAATTGTTTGTTTGGATGAATTGTTTGCTTTGGTTGCTATGGTTGATTGGTATATTTTGGTTGCTTAAACTAAAATTTTTGGATTGCATCCATATATCCTTTTATTCTGTTGGGTCCAGGTATATTCTACGAGTGGTTAGTTATCTTTCAAACTAACCAATGCCCCGGTATATTCGTAGATCTGGTGACCTGAATGTCTTGTATTGAATGAGTTCGTTCTCATAATTATTAGTGATATTCTAATTTGGTAAGCCAAATGCAGAATAGATACCCAGTTTGATTTGGAAACTGTCTCTCTGTCTTTATGTATCCGTCCTTGGTTTTCTCCCTACTTTCAAATTTCGAGGATGAAATTTTCTAAGGGGGGAATCTGTAACATTCCCGAATTTTGAACAAGTTATTTTGACAGTTAATTTAATTTTTGGAATCAAATTGTGAATAAATGTGAATTTTTCCAAATTTAATCAGATATTTGTATATACAATTTATTTTAAATTGAATTATGATATTGAAATTAAAGAATAAATATCTTAGGAAATAAATTGGATTTAAACGCTATATTTTTAAAGATAATAAGAAATTGTTTTCTAAATTTTAATATATATAATATGTAGGTATATGACTAGAATTGTAAATATAATATGATGTTAAACAAGGTTAAATAAAAGATTTAAAATGCTTTTTTCTTATATACTTGAAAATAAATAAGAAAACATGAAAGCATGATTTGTAAATAAAAACAAAATAAGGTTTAAAAACAAAATGTATAAATTGATTTAGAAGTAATGGTTTAAAAGCACTTAAAAATAAGGACTACATACATGTAAAACTTTAAAACATAAGAGATATGTCAGTTTATAAATTTTAAATATGAGAAGGGTTTAAACTATAAATTAAAAATTAATTTGAATAAAGGTCTCAAACATAAATTTCCTTATTTTTAACAAATGTAAACTATATGACATAAAAATTTACAAGTGTTAAATCTATATAACTTAAAAATTAACCAGTTCAAACTAGAGTATTATCTTCATTCTTAACAATTAAAAGAAAATAGCCTGCTCATTATTCTTTTCAACCTTCTATTTGAAATTTTTCTTTCATCTTCAAAGAAATCAAAATAATGAAAACCATTAAGATACAGATCAAATGAGCAAACCTGGAAAGAATTTCAAAATCTGAAACAAATCAGAAAAACAGAAAATAGAATCAAACAATTTTCAAGCTTAGACCAAATTCAAATCTGAAAGCAAGTTCAAGCATGTAGAATAAAATCCGCAACCTGATCAAGCATGAAAGTTCAGGCTTAAATCTGAAGTATGTAAGCATCAAGTTCAACCAGAAGATCAAATAACTTCAAATAGTTCAAGTTTCAAGTCTCTGTTGCTTCTCTGCTCTGTGCATAGCCAGGTGAGCAAACCTTTAAATTAAAAGTTTAAGCAGATGACTGATGGTTGCTTATGAGATCTCTATGATGATGATGCCTGCATGTGTGTTTAAATAAGTGTATAATTTTGTGTATATGACTTTATTCATTTGTGCATGTCTGTTATATTCAATTTCTTCTATATTTTATATTACAGAACTTGAATTTAATTCAAATTTCATTTTCTTCCCCTTTGATCTCTAATAGGCCTCAGTTTTCAAAAAACAAAATTAGTTTGTTTAAGCTTGAACTTGGATGTTCAAATTATTTAAACATGTTTATATATATAAAGCATCTGAAAATCAAGATTTACAGTAAAAAATTATAAACATGTTAAAAAATAAAGTGTTTCAATTCTCTGATTCAGGGATATAACTTGAATCGGCCTGGGTAAACATGAATTTTAGGATGAAAATTATGATTTATAGATTAGTATTGAATGAGAATTTGTGAAATAAGTGGAATTTAGTTTCTGGTCGATTTCTGATGATCACAAGATCTATAGTGATTGGGATCTTGGGTGGAGGTAGAGGAAGATCTGGGGGTACGTCAAAAATGTCAGGTGGGGTCCCTGATCACTGTGCCGACGGTGGCGTGGCGATCTAGGTTCGAAACCTAGTTTTGGGTCAAGCTAGAATTTGAGTCCGTGCTTCTCCTCTGGTTGATCGAGTTGCTCGAGTTTGGGAGGAAAGTAGCGTGGAAGGCCTGTGAGTGTATGGCCATGGTTACACGCCATCTGGTGATCAGAGACGTTGGGTTCAGGGAATTTTCTGATGATGGTTGGTTTCTTGTTCATCTGCATTGCTCGATTCTATTCGAAAGCTTGTAAGTGTGGTTTGATGTTTGGAATTAGCGGCAGCATCGAAGGTCGACGTGCTGGATGGATGATCGGAGGCCGGAAGTGGCTCTGCTGGTGGTACACGTGCACAGTTGCATATACGTACCTGGTTGGTCGAAATAATTGGGGAGAAGTAAGGTCTCGGGGTTGTCTCGAAGTCATGTAATGAATGTCCCGGGAAAACAAAGGACGTGGATAACTCGGGATTTGTCTCGAATGTTTTGTGAGGATGCCTCGGGTTTTTCTGTAGAGGTTTAAAAATCAAAATGCAGTGTTGAAGTTTTAAAGGTAAAGTAAGTTTTAAGATTGAGTTTTAAAATATATTAAAGTAAATAAGTTTTTAAATATAAAAAGTTTTCAAATCAAAATTTTAAATTATTTTTAAAGAAAACAATTTCCAAAGATTTGATTTTAAGTTAAAATATGTTTAAAATTGTTTGGGTGATGATTAATTATATTGGGATAATTATTTAAAAATACTCTTAAATGTTTCAAATAGAATTTGATGACGTGATTAAGTAAGTGATTAAGATAAGTAGTTTATCTTAAGATTAGTTAAGGCCTTAGATAATTAAAGATTAATTAAATAGTAGTTAAAGGTAATTAATTAATTAAAAGATAATTACTTAATTAGAAGTAATTAATTTATGATTAATGATTTATTTATCTGGTGATAATTAATTTGTGATTTATCAATGAGTGTGATTTGGATAATCACTTATTGAAATTAATTAAGGATAATGATTAAATGGTTAATTAATTAAGAAAGAACGATAATTAATTGAGGAGTAATTAATTAATGAAATTAATTAATTAAAAGATAATTAGAGGTTAATTATCTAATGATTAAAGGTTAATTATTGAATAATTAATGGTTGTTTAATTTATTAATTAAGGTTGATTAATTAATGAAGGATTAATTAATTTATTAATTAAAGTTAATTAATAGATGATTAAAGGATAATTAATCAAAATGGTTTGTAATTAATTAACTAACCTGGATTTGTGATTAATCTGGATTCAATTAATCAGATGATTTGTTAACCTTATTTATGGACGTTTAGATTGTATAGAATGTTTTGAATTGTTTGATATCTCTACTGTGTAATGCTTTGTGATATGAAGTGTTTTAATTCAAGCTGTGATAAATGTAATGTATTTTATCTGTAATAAATGTATATTATCTATCTGTGATGCTGTGTATATAGATAAGCGTTATAGGATTATACCGCTTATCGATATTTATATGATTGAATCTGTGATGATTGATGATGTTGCACAATTATATGAAACCCATGGACCACACTATACACACAAAAATATGGATTTCACGAGGAAATCGGTTAAATCACAGATATTTGAATTTAAAATGGTTTTTAAAAAGTCGAGTTTTAAATCCAAATGGTTTGGATATGGATTGGGTTTAAAGTGAAAAGTTTTAGAAAGGAATTTCAAAGATAAAAGTTATTTTTGAATAACTTGAATTAGTTTTGAAATTTGATTTAAAATTTGAATCCAAAATTTGAAATTGAATTCTATATTTTGTATTTTTGACGTAAATAGGTTATACAAGCTATAAATGTGTTTATATGGGTTTTTAATCCATTTAAAAACTATGGTTTTGAGAATTTGAATTTAACCCAAGTTTATAAGTGAAAGGCCTTAACTCGTGCAAATATAATCGGGTTTTTTCGAAATGGAAACAAGTGGTTAAAAATAATAATAGCTTTTATATAAGGAAAGAATTTCCAAATTATGATGAAAAGATTTCAAGTTTGAAATAGAATGGCTTTGAATGCTGTAATTGAATCTTTGTGAAAGATAGTTGAACCCTATTTTGAAATTGAAGAGGATTTTAAATGGTGTATCTTTTATGTATAAAAGATTGAAACGGGAATTGTTTTGAAAGTTATGAATGAATCTTTGAAAATTGTTTTGAAAGCTATGAAAAGATTCTTTGATTTAAAGACCGGATGAGTTAATCCAATTTGAAATGGAATTGTTTTGAAAGGCTATGAATAAATCTTTGTCAAAGATTGGTGAACCTTGTTTTAAATTGAAAAGGCTCTTCAAAGTGAATCTTTGTTTAAAAGATTTAATTGTGGAAATTGTGTAAACCATTGAAGGTTTTTGAAATGAATCTTTTTGTTTAAAAGATTGGGAATGGTAATTTGTTTTAACCATTTGAATGTAAGGTTTTAGGCTTTAAGCTGTGATTTAACTGAAATCCCAATATCCATATGTTTTTAAATATTGCGCTCATTATTCGGTTTAGTCGGAAGAGTACCTTGTGTCATATAACCTATTTCGAATAATGATACGTCGTTATAGCATTTATAGACCGGTGGTGAAGACCGAGTATTTGCGAGAACGATAGGATGACCTATCGATTGTCTCTACACTGAGTAGCTACGGTATAGAGATTCCCTAAGTGATGGGAAGTCCCATCGGGATTGTGAATACCCAGATTGCAAGGGCTTCTTTGGAAGTGCCTTCGGTTCCGTTCGATCCCAGAACAGACTTGTATGGATGTGTGTCTGAAGTTACACTTTGAGATGTAAAGCTGGTTTCTATCAAATATATTTCTGTTTGGTGGCAGTGATTTATTCTCTTAGCTTAACACCCTTTTCTGAGATGTACGAGCTCAGAGGTTATGCAGTTGATGGTCACTACTGATACATTCCCAATTTGATAATGTGGCATACGAAGTGCTGTTGATCATTTGTTGATCAAAGCAAGGCTTTGTGAAAAGCGTAGCTTTGTGGACGAGACAGCATCAGTACCTCACACCCCGGAAATGGTCGAAACAGGAAAGATGCAGCAAGGTTTCAGGGGTCGCACCCCTAGGGTTTGTCCATTTCTTCTGGATAGAGGTGATATCATGGTATGGATCTCAGATATTTAACCTATGTGGTTACCGCAATTACATTACTTTGTGGTTGTTGGTATCGAGCGCTCGATAAAGGTTGGTTACGACCGGGGATGGAATATCTTAGGTAATACTCCTGGGAAGGGGGTACACCGGCCTTATGTTGGCAGAGAACCGAGGGATGGCTCTCGGGCATCCCTCCAGAGGCGTTCCCATGTGGCAATAGGAAGTTCCTTAACCTGACCATTTTCTGGAAATCCAATCATCCAATATGCGCCTTATACGGTTTTAGTTGTCAAACCTGCCGTCTAATTTGGTAGTTATAGTAGGCATACTATAATGGTACGTATGCCGTCTAAGATTAATATTATACTTTCGAAAATGTTTTCTACCCTATGCATTAATAATAATATCCAAGAGTTTTCTCGTATAAAGCATATTTGACTATCATAAGGAGAAATCTCCCTCAAGTGTGCGATTGCATTGTGTATGTGCCGGGAGGCATTATGGAAGTTTCATTTTCCAAAAAGCATTGCGGATTTCAGTTTAAATTCTTTTGTTGTTTCTTAAAAGATAAAATGTTTTTGTTTGTTCATACCAGTCCCATGACTGACCCGGAGTTTATTGCTCCCTTTCTAAACTCTGCGTGCCCATAATTTTCCACACGGGCAGTCTAGAGTTGGGTTTTTCAGATAGTAGATATCGATTTAGTAGCTATCAACTTTCTCTTTGGTATTCTTTGGAGATTTTGGATATTGAAGTCTTTGGTTAGGACGGTTGACCTTGCTTAGCTTGGTACAATTTGATGGTGGTTCTCGCTTATTGGGTTGGAGATCTTTGGAGTTTTGAGCCTTTGCAGTTTGATATTGGAGTTATCTCTTTTGCTATTTGTTTTCCGCTATTGTTTATTGTCTCTGATATTCTCGTATCATTTTGATACAATTGTTGTATATCATCGGATATTGTATTCATTGGAGTTGTATATTGATATTCATTTATTTCTTTCGCTGTTTTGTTGTACTTAATGTGTTATAGGCTCTGGCGAACCAGATTCGACGTTTGGATCTGCGGCATTGGAATATGAGTGTCGTATTCGGTGCCGATTTTCGAACGCTGAGTCCGGGTCGTTACGTAGGGAATCTCTATATGTATATTTGGCATCATTTTATTATTTTTATTATGATATCGACCTTCTTCTATTCTATAATCAGTATAAATAAGTCAAAATATTTGAGGAAACGAGTATGAGATAGATTCTTTCATCTAACTTTCATTTCGAGAACGAAATGCTTTTAAGTAGGGGAGAATATAACGACCCGTAATTTTGCAACTTTAAAAATGAGAGATTTTTTTATTTTATATTTAAAAAGAGTTTGAAACTTAAATGAATAAGTTATATATAATAAATAATAATAGAGGAATTATATATTATTATGACTACTAAATAAAAATTATAAATTTGAATTTTAGAGCAAAACAGCAGAAGTTAAATTTTGTTAAAAATAAATAAAGGCTTAAATAAATATGTTTAAATATTTATATAGAAAGATAAATCATATTTTAAAACACGTAATAAAGATAATAAAAGTATATTAAAAGAAATAAAAATATGTTAACAATAGTTTTACAAAATTAACCAAATTTTGTCGTATTCTGTCATTTTTACACACATTGTAAAAATTGATATTTTGATATTATTTAAATATGATTTTAAAATATGAATAGACATGTTTTAATTTAGTTAAAATAAGAAAAAAGTTAATTCTAAATTTGGTTTACATAAATGAATAGTTTAATTAAAATGTCAAAATGTGACCGTAAAACAATTTTCGAAAATCAATGTTCTGTCGACTAAAAGTTGTCGCAACTTTGTTGCACCTTTATTTTCTTATATATGGACATATATATTAAAATAGTGTAAGTATTATTTAGTTCACTAATCAAGTTTACTTTTACTAAAGAAGTTTTGAAACAATTAGCAAAAGTAAACACAAAACGACAAAACATGTCACATCAAATCCAACCAAATCTTTACTTTTCTTTACTTAAATATTAATTGATTAAGACATAAAGTGGTGATGTGATAAAGTGATGGTAAGTGTTGAAAAAGTAAGATAAAGTAAGGATATTATGGTAATTTTGTAAAGTATTAGTTTTGTAATTCACTACTCCTTACTTTTCCTATAAATACCCATCCATTCTTCTCATTTTTCATGCTTCTCATTCTTCTTCTTCTTCCTTTAAGCTATTTTAATGGATTCTCTCTTTAAGAGAAGTAGGAGGGTTAAAAATAGTGGAGTGTTTAAGCACTAATCCACTTGTTACTCTCTTACCTCTTCTTAACTCTCTTCTTCTTCTTCTCTTCTTAAAAATGGCCTTAGGCCATGAGGTTGGGAGTTGATGGGGGAGGACATGAGCAATATGGAAGGGGAATGCTGTGGCCAAGAGCGAGAAATGATGTGGTGGCGGTGGCCGAGCACATGGAAATGGTGGAAGAATGTTTAGGTGGTGGCTTAGTGAGGCATTGAATTAAATGAATGTTGGTAGGAAGTTAAACGTTTTGGTTAGAGGTGAGAAAATTCTCACCGCTTTTAAAATATCGTATTTTGATTTTGCTATAATAATTATCTTAATGACATATGCAAGCGTACACCCTTTTAAATTATTGTTAACGATATTTGGTTATGTTTGTGTTATGTTTGAATAAGTAGCAAGTATTTATGGTTGTGATTATTTATCATGTTAGCTTATGTATGGGCCATAATTATGTTAGGGATAAATGTTAACTCGGTTATGCTCATTTTGATTAAGTATCCCCTTTATCAAAAGACAAATTTTGGTGATATGATATACTTTGGTAAAATAAGTCTCTTTTTAATTCGAATTGAAATTAAAATGGAAATAAAAGAGAATTTTAAATTAGAAGTGGAATTGGTTTTGAAATGGAAGGTTAAATTGAAATTGAAATCGAGATGAATAGTGAAATTGAAATTGAAATCAATTTTGAAAATTGAAATTGAGATTAATGTTGAAATTTAAATTATAATGGAAATTAGATTTGATATCTAAGTTTTAGTTTGGTTTAATTTGAATTTAAAATTGAAATTTAATTGAAATTGGAATTTAAAATTTAACATTAAAATAATAGGAACAAAATAATATTATAATATGAAAATAGTGAAAAAATATTTTAAATACATAAAAAGTGAAAATATTGATTTAAAATGATTTGCATTGATTTTAGAAGTAATAAAATTCAAATTGAATAGATTATTTCAAGTATTGAAAAATAAGTTAAAACTAGACGCGTCGCGCAATGGTAGTTCGCGATTTCGTATCGAAAAGTTCAAATGAGTGTGTAGAGTGGAATAAAGTTTATAATTCTTTGAGATAAGAAAATTCCAGAATATTGTATCCATACCTTTGAAACAAAGGAAGACATTTAAAATTTCGTTAAGTACATTTTGAATTAAGTCCAATTCAATTTTCTAAAAAAAATCATGCTAGTGTAGTCAAGTGACCATACAGGAAATCATTTTAAATAAACGTTATTAATTATGGAAAAATATGGAATAAATTTGATAAATCTATTTAAATAGTTTGAAAAGATTTGAAATGGTAAATATGAATTTTCAAAGATTAAAAGGTGGTTTAAATCAAATAAGCTTATATAGCACTTTCCGCAGCACTTTTATGCTGCGAATTCTATAACCTTTTGAATATGAGTTTAAACATAACGATTTTTCCTAAAATCAATTATGAATGTTTTTCAAGGAAAAATTAAGCATTTAAAAGATAATTTGGAGTCTTTATAATCAATTCTAAAATAAAGTTGATAACTTAGTATGTGGAAACGATTAGTACATTTGTCCCGCCTGTGAAATCTGGGAAAATAAAACAAGATGTTTAACTAAGGTTAGGGATGAAGCAACCAGTACCCTGAACTTATCTGGCCTCCATTTTCTCTTCTTAGGCGAGGGATGGAACAGATCGAAAGGAAAGCCCAGATGCTCTAAAAATATTATATAGTTTTTTTCTAAAATAAAAAAAGATTAGTATTGTCCAAATTTAAGCAATCTCCAAAATGAATGATTTCTATGATCCTATTTACTTAACAAATTTTGCTAAGATGGATTTAGGGTATCGTAAACGATGTCTTAAATAACATTGTTTTCGACCCGTCTAAAAGTTAAGGAATTTGGATCGAGAGTTAAGTGAGAAAAATTGAGATATTATCCAAAGCAAGCGAATGAATTACTTAGAATTATTCGAGGACAAAAAGAAGAGATATTGTAATCATCTAAAAAAATTAAAGTGAAAAGAAACTTAATAAATTCTATATACTCATATTCACTTTATATCGGTGAATGGATTTTGAAAGAACCGAGGTCGGATTTGGGTGATTCCTATCTGAAAACCATTTCGGACCAATTTATGTGTTAGAAAAATGAAGACCAAATAGAGAGAATGAAGAACGAAGGCCGAAATGAAAGGACGACTTGTTGATAATTCTGGTGAGCTCCCAAATACTAAGTAGCAGTGGTGCTTTTATTTCTGAAATTCTTTGGGTTGCAAGGACTTCTCGCTACTAATCCTAGGGTCAATTCCAATTGGTTGTGGTAGCGGAGTACTTTCGATTTCGTTCAATCCTAGAACGAACTTGTATGGATGAATATCTGATAGTGCATTTTCTTAGATTACGTACATTTGTTTTTATAAACATACATCTGTGGTAGCAGAGAAGGCAACTTCTCTTAGCTTAACACCCTCCTTAACAAGTATGAGCTCAAGGGTTGTATTTTTATAGAAGGCAATTAGTAGTAAACAGAAATGGCAATGTGACATTCAGAGATGTATGGACCATAATTATGTTTCTGTTATGTTTGGATAAGTAGAAATTTTTTATGGTTGATTATTTATCATGTTAGCTTATGTATGGACCATGATTATGTTAGTGATAAATGTTAACTCGATTATGCTCATTTTGATTAATTATCCCCTTTGTTAAATAAGACAAATTTTGGTGATATGATATACTTTGGGAAAATAGTTCTCTTTTTAATGGAATTGAAATTAAAGTGGAAATAAATGAGAACTTGAAATTAAAAGCGGGACTGATTTTGAAATGGAAAGTTAAATTGAAATTGATGTGAGATGAATAGTGAAATTAAAATCAATTCTAAAAATTAAAACTAAGATTAAAATTGAAAGTTAAATTAGAATGGAAATAAGATTTAAAATCTAAGTTTTAATTTGGTTTAATCAGAATTTTGAAATTTAATTGAAATTGGAATTTAAAATTTAATATTAAAATAATAAGAACGAAATAATATTATAATATGGAAATAGTGAAAATACATTTTAAATACTTAAAAAGTGAAAATAATTATTTAAAACTATTTGTAATGGTTTTATAAGTAATAAAATTTAGTTTGAATAGATTATTTCAAGTATTGAAAATAAGTTAAAACTGGAAATGTCGCGCAACGGTAGTTCGCGATTTCACGCCGAAAAGTTTAAATGAGTGTGTAGAGTGGAATATAGCTTGGAATTCTTCAAGGTAAGAGAAGCCCAGACTATTATATCCATATCTTTTAGAAAAAGGAAGAAATTTAAAATTTCATTAAATATATTTTGAATTAAGTCCAAATCAAATTTCTAGAAAAATCATGCTAGTGTAGTTAAGTGACCATAACAGGAAATCCTTTTAAATGAACGTTATTAATTATGGAAAAATGTGGAATAAATTTGATAAATCTACTAAATAGTTTAGAAGAGATTTGGAATGGTAAATATGAATTTTAAAATAGTAAAAAGTTGTTTAAATCAAATAAACTAATATAGCACTTTCCGTGGAACTTTTATGCTATGAATTTTATAACTTTTTTGAATATGAGTTTAAACGTAACGATTTTTCCTAAAATCAATTATGAATATTTTTAAAAGGAAAATTAAGCATTTAGAAGGTAATTTGGAATCTTTATAATCAATTCCAAAATAAAGTTGATAACTGAGTATGCAGAAACAATTAGTACATTTGTCCCGTCCGTGAGATCTGGGAAAATAAAAAAAGGTGTTTAACTAAGGTAAGGGATGGAGCAACCAGTGCACTAAACTTAGTCTCTGTTTTCTCTTCTTAGGAGAGGGGTGGAGAAGATAAAAAAGAACGCCCAGATGCTTTAAAAAGATTATATTAAGTTTGTTTCCAAAATAAAAGAAGATCAGTATTATCCAAAATTTAAGCAATCTCCAAAAAGAATGACTTTATGATCCTATTTACTCAAAAATGCTTGCTAAGATCGATTTAGGGAACTGTAAACAATGTCTTAAATGACATTGTTTTTTATCTTCCTAAATTTTAAGGAATTCAGATCGAGAGTTAAATAAGGAAAATTATGAGAATGCCCAAAGCAAAAAATGAATTACTTAGAATTATTCTAAAACAAAAAGAAGATATTTTGTAATGATCCAAAAAGAATTAAAGTGAAAAGAGACTTAATAAATCCTATATACTCATATTCACATTATATCGATGATTTGATTTCGAAGGAACCGAGGTTGGATTTGGGTGATTCCTATCCAAAAACCACTTCGATCCAATTTATGTGTTAGAAAAATGAAGACCTGATAGAAGTAATGTAGAATGAAGATCAGGGATTTTCGGGATGATAGGACAGCTTGTTGATAATTCTGGTTTGCTCCCAAATACTAAGTAGCAGTGGTGCTTTTATTTTTGAAATTCTTTGGGTTGCAAGGACTTCTCCCTACTAATCCTAGGGTTAAGTCCCTATAGGTTATGATAGGAAAGTACCTTCGGTTTCATTCAGTCCCGGACCAAACTTGTACGGATGAATGTCTGACATTACATTTATGAGATTACGTACATTTGTTTTTACAAACATACATCTATGGTGGAGGAGAAGGCAACTTCTCTTAGCTTAACACCCTCCTTAAGACGTAGGAGCTCAAGGGTTGTATTTTTATGGAAGGCAATTAGTAGTCAACAGAAATGGCAATGTGACATTCAAAGATATGATATGTGCTATATGAAAAGGTAATCGTTGCCTCATGCCTCACCAACTGGAAATGACCGAAATGTGGTTAGATGCGGCAAGGCTAAATGCGTCATTCCCAATTAGGGTATGATCATCCACTTCTACATATATTTCTTTCTGCTATGACGTTCGGGATGTAAATTAATGTGATATATGGAAATTGAGCGCTCGGATTAAGGTCAGTAACGAAAAGGGGATGACATATTCAGTACTACCTGGTTAAAGAGGTAAGCCGGTCTTGTGTTGGTAGAGGCCAGAAGTTCTATGCCTTGGGATATCCATCTAGAGGTGTACTCCTCGTAAAGTAGTCCCTTCACCTGGTCATTTATATGGAAACCCATTCTCCAATGAGAACCTATGGTTTTGTTTGTATTGGCATAATGAATAGCCCCAAAATGCTATATGGGTAAGCATTTCAGCTAAGATTAATAAGTTTGTTGGCTAATGTTTTCAAAAAGATATCATAAAAAATAATATCAAATGTTTTGATATAAAAATGTTTTAGTATCATAAGGAAAAAACACATCAGTTTTTATTTGTGGGTGTGGTCTTATGAGATACTCTTTCTTTTCAAAAGACTTTATTCAAAGGCCGGTATATGACACTGTCATTTATTATTGAGTTTTACTCACGCTGGTTTATCGATCGTCAGTTGGGTATTATCAATACTTGGGTCGGATCCGAGTTGTTTCAGGTTTAATCGAAGACGGCTAAAATTTCCAGAGGAGAGCTGGGGATATTCATCAATGTATGGACGTATTCTATTATCCGCTTCCGTTTGTCTTGTTTGATGTGTGTTAACAATTGTAAGGACGGATGTTTATAATTGTCCAAGCTGAATTTAGGTTAGACTTTGATATATGAATTTTAAAAGTTTTTCACTGTAAAGATATTTGTTCATTCCCAATTAGGGTATGATCATCCCCTTCTAGATATATTTCTTCCCGTTATGACGTTTGGGATGTAAATTAATGTGGTGTATGGAAATCGAGCGCTCGGATAAAGGTAGGTAACGACTGGGGAATGGCATATTCGGTACTACCTAGTTATAGAGGTAGGTCGGTCTTATGATGGTAGAGGGAAGATGTTTTGTGCCTCGGGACATCCAACTAGAGGTGTACCCATCGAAAGGTAGTCCCTTCACCTGGTCATTTGTATGGAAATACATTCTCCAATAAGAACATACAGTTTTGTTTTTATTGGCGTAATGAATAGCTCCGAAATGCTATACGGGTAACCATTTTGGCTAAGATTAATAAGTTTATTTGCAAATGTTTTCATAAAGATATCATTAAAATAATATCAAATGTTTTGATGTAAAAGTGTTTTAGTTATCATAAGGTAAAAACCCGTCCATGTTTATGTGTGGGCGTGGTCTTATGAGATACTCTTTCTTTTTAAAGGATTTTATTCAAAGGCTGATATATGACACTGTCGTTTATTATTGAGTTTTACTCACGCTGGTTTGTCAAGCCCAATCCGGTTATTTTCAATACTCGGGTCAGATCCAATTAGTTTTAGGTTTTGTCGAAGACAGTTAGAGTTTCCAGAGGAGAGCTAGAGATATTCATCTACGTATGGACGTATTCTATTATCCTCTTCTGTTTAACTTGTTTGATGTGTGTCAGCAATTGTAAGGAAAGGTGTTTATAACTCTCCAAGCTGAATTTAGGTTGGACTTTGATATATGTATTTTAAAAGTTTTCCGCTGTAAAGATATTTTTTCAGTATTATATGTTACTCCATTTTTGTGGAATTATATTCTGTCTATTTTTCTTTATTACCCCTGATCATCCACAATTCTGTGCAATTTGGGCCTGACATGTATGGTTTATTGTCGGCACAAAGTGCGTAGAATCGTGGTTCGTTACAACAACCCTAAAGTGTTTTAATACTTTCCCAAAGGCAATCACAAGAATTTAACCAATGCATCCTATACTACCAGGTGAAATGCAAATAGTCGCTAATGGTTTACTAAATTCCACTCAAACATTCTATTCAATGAGTATGCCATATTCGATGAAGCGTCACTTGAAAGCATTTAAACCAATCAATAACACTAAATTGTTTATCGGTACTCCTTATATTATAGAATTAAGGTTCTAAAAAACAATTCCTATCTCAAAATCCAAAAGTCATAAAAAATTGCCAAACTAACACATAAATCCATAGAGGTTAAGTTCAAACAAATCAAATCAGGATTTATAGTTTGAAAGCGATTAAATATAATTTTATCATATATGAAATGCTTTCTAAAAATACTTTACATATAATTTTGTTACCAATCCCTTCATTCAAAATTCATAACTCAAATATATTCCAATACACACACACACACATAGATATATATATTAGATGAAATGAACAAAATTTTCAATTTTAATATCCTAATACTTCCATATATATAATTATTCCAAATTCCTTTTAAAAGATGAAGCTCGCAAACCATATTCTAAAGACTACATGTAAGAGAAGCTATTTATTTAAGAAACCATAAATACTCACATTTCAAAACTGTATTAATATACGAATATTTATTTAGAAAAATGTGGATTAATTTTTCAAAACCATACTTATTTTAAATCAAATGTAAAGTTATAGCTAATCGCATTATTATAGTAAAATACTTCTTTTTCTTTAAAATAATATATATATATATGTATACTGAAAATCAATTTCATTTCATGAAGATTATGAAAACCACTTTCATTAAACTTAAGGCAATACTCAAAATCTCATGCCAACGACAAAGAAAATTAATTTCGACCAAATAAACCCCAAAAAATTATAAAACCCACAACAAGAAAATTGTGGACAAAAGTCTAATTTTTCGAACAAGACAAAAATCATCAAATTTGGACTTACGATTCAAAAGTTAAGGCCAAACAACTCTCACATTTTAAAGTCACCGCCACTGTTATTTATTCTTGGGACAGTGATACTAAAACTCATTTTTGACCATATAGATCATAGAATATTGCCAATATCAAAACTTAGAGTTGCAGGAAAATTCTAAGCTTTCCAACAAGAAAAAAATCATTAAATTTGGACTTACGATTCAAAAGTTATGCCCAAAACTATTCGCATATTTTAAATTCACTGTTGTTGTTTATTCTCAAGACGGTGATGCTAAAACTCATTTTCGACTATATAAAACGTAGAATATTGGGAAAATGAAACATCAAATTGTAGGAAAGATTCTAAGCTTTCCAAAACATCAAAAGTTATCAAATTCCAACAAGAAACGAAAAGGATATGCCCAAATTACTAACGATGATTTACATCCAAGATATATAATCCAATTTCAATCAATACTAGAGAAGCAATATCACAATCAACATATATTAATTCAAACAGAACTATTACATATTTTTGGCTACCGATACAGTTTAAAAATAATTATGATCTAAAAATGCTTTATTGGATACAGCTTTATGAGTGGAAACTTACCTTTATTCCATAATTGATCCACTAATATTCCATTACTACTTGGTTTAAGCTCCAACAACCTGAGAAATCCAAAAAAAAGAACACAAAAAGGATTCAAGACATAGATTAAAACTGAAATTGATTGCAAAAGATGTTTGATAAGAGTTTAATTTACATACTTCATTTTCCAAAATTAAAAGTATAACTTTAGATTAAGGATTGAAACCGTAGTTTTTATTTTGTTCCTTAAAAGAGAAAAAGAAATGTACAGGATAAAAGAAAGTGAGGAATTAAGCTAGCAGACTTCTTATTTGACTAAGTATGGATATGGGTTTTCTCTTTGGCCCATCTAAAAATAATTGTAATTTCTAACACATGTTTCTCCTTAACTCTTTATTTATCAACACAAATTTTTATAATCATACTATGTTATAATGATGAATTAAATTTCCTAATAATACTACCCTCTAAAAAAATTAATTAATAACGAAACAATTGTTGGTTCCCAACTCTTTTTGATAGTGACTGAATAAAATCTCAACTCTCCATCATAGATTAAATTTATGTATTAGTTCCAAAATATTCAACCATATTTTTATTTTCTAATTTTCTATAAATTTAAACTTCACCATAATTAATTAAATCTTCAATAATTTTAGGTAATTACTGATATTTTGAAGATATTAACATTCTTGATTTTATAATGATTTAGAATTAATTATTCTAAAACAAATTACATTCTATAAAATCTACAGATTCCGAACTAATAATTTAAATCCTCCAATTTAAATCATTATTTGTTTTATTTTATCTACTCGAAAATCAAGCTTGTTACAGAGTCTCTACGTTAAAGTCCCAAGATCAACATGGCAAAGCATGGCATCATTGCTTCACTATCAAAATCGCTCGTCCTAGAGCCATCATGTCAAAGCCAAATGTTGAATGAATGAACAATTACGTGAGGTTCTGCAAAGTCTGTGCTTCATCCTTACTAAAATGGGTCGTGTCTGGTCACGGTCTCAGTGCCGACAATTCATGAGTAATATGTCAGGATCGCTTAGCCAATTTTGTCTAAGTACCTAGCCATGCTAGATCTCTGTTCATGGATTCCTTGACTCAGAGGTCTAATGCTTCAAACTCGAAGTCAATATGCTCAGTGCCGAGCACTTTCCAAGTTCCAAAAAATATCTAAATCAAAACTCTCATCACTACCCATACTTGAACTTGCATCCATGTGCAAAGCATTCCAGCTCGAAGCCTTAGGCGTAAAGTCCTAAAACAAGTTACCAAAAACCCAAAGAATGTTACCACCGACCAGCATTTGTTCACCACCACCGACCACTCTTTCTTGACTCCAAAACTTGATCATTTCTGTGACGCCCCGCCCTGAGACCCACATTACCAAAGATTATTACTGGATAATACTGTCTGCTAAAGTGAAGAATAGGGCTGGTAAGGAGCGACCATCTATAGTATTGTCTTAAATATCTATTGAATGTGTCGATTAGTGCTCTATATTTTTTTCCTTTGATATCTCAAGTGGATCGACATATCCAATAAATGCTTAATACAAAACTATAGGTGGCTATAGGATCTGCCAGAACAAAATACAACAATCAAATGAATAACACATCACAGAACAGCAAGTAGATATATATACATATATACTGATACATCCCAATACAATACAAATGATGCATCATATGTAGTACGACGACCACAATATACACAAGAGTCAAAACAATATACATATCAGAGCAACGACTAAAAAGACTACAACAAAAAGGATAGCAGATAAGTCCATGCGGAAGCAGAATAGGCTAAGTCCGAATGTACCTAACCTGAAACATCTCGGTCTAACCCGAGTATAAAATACACGTGTCAGTCTAGCTAAAGATATCAGCTTATAAGGATAAGAAATAATAGATGCATATGATAAAGGTAATGTTCTTCTTAAACAAGAAGGAACAACACTGACTGTAAGCATAAGTATAAGTATGGTATGGTTACTTTAAGTGATGATATGATATCGCTTGCAAAAACATATAATCTCAAAACAGATAAGACAATCTATAAAATGTTAAATATAGAAAGCCTCATATCATCGGCATATCACAAATCATCAATAGTGGTTTAGGAAAAAATATAACTTCTAAAAAGGAGAAATCAAAACCCGCCATATCGGCAACTCAAAGAATCTCAAAGAAATTACCATCTCAAAAATATGCCACAAGTCAATTAAATATAATTGTCCAACATAGGAGAATATAATCCTAAATAAATGTCAAAAGACAAATCTCATGTAATAACGCCAATAGGCAAATCTCAATAGTAACGCCAAAAGGCAAATCTCAAATAACGCCAGTGTAGGAAACTCA
Source organism: Allium cepa (assembly GCA_030765085.1). NCBI lineage: Eukaryota > Viridiplantae > Streptophyta > Magnoliopsida > Asparagales > Amaryllidaceae > Allium > Allium cepa. Next base: position 889,605,863 of record CM060939.1, read on the forward strand.
AATCTCAAAGATAGAACTCCCAAGTGTTCAAATTCCCGAAAGGTAATCGCCACAAATATATCGAATGGTTCAAAGACCTATTCCGAAAAGGGCTATACATTAGGGAAAATACTCAAAGAAATCATCTCAAAAGTATTTGTACGTGCATGTGGCCGAAGCCTTGCCAAGTACTGTTATCTCAAATATGTACCTCGCCCGAAGGCAAAACGTCACAATGACAAATACGCCGCAATGGCAAATAATCCACAATGGAAAATACGCCGCAATGGCAAACGTCTCGAAGACAAATACGCCGCAATGGCAAACGCCGCAATAGCAAACGCCGCAATGACAATGACCCGAAGGTCCAGTACTGGCACGCCGCAATGGCAAATGTGTCACAAACTCTCGAATAGGAACCCGAATAGTGTTAACATGCGTCCCATACCACACGTTCACACTAAACAGTTTACTAGCCGTTAGTAAATTTCACACTCAAAGCAGTAAAAAATTTACCTCATCTCATCGGTAAACTCGATCCAATGGTCAAAACGATCAAACGGACAAGTCAGGAATTAACCGATAAGATAAACGCATGTGTCCCATACCACATGTTTTACCAAATTGTTTAATTCTCCTTATCATTCGCTTGAATAGTGCAAAAACGTGTATTTTATATATAAAATAATTTACTTGAGAAAACCAGCTTTTAATACCAATTTCGAAAGCCATATTTGAAAATCCCCTTATTATCGAGAATAAATAGATTATATATTTGAAAATACTTTTAAAAAAAATAATACAATGATAATTTAAAAAACCCATTTATTTTAAAAATTATTTCAAAAAGGTTTGGAAAAATCAGTGCTCGAAAACGAATAAAAACCCAAGAAATCACTCAAATCGATAATCGAATTCAATTCAAATTAAATTAAAATTAAAGTCAAATTAAATTCAAATTTAATCCTAAATTTTAGTTTCAAAATCTTTAAAATTTGGCTAGTCTACTGATAGACATCATGGCCTCAACACATTTCAGGAATATCATAAAATATAAAGTAAAAGTCAAAAGTCAAACTTTTTATCATGAAATAAAATAGTTTCGACCACCTAAATCTCCTAATTTTACAAAGCTTAAAACATGAAAGTTGTAGATAAAAGTCTCAGCTTTCAATAAAAAAAAAGATAATTTCATTTGAATTTACGGTTTAAAAGTTATGACCGAAATAATTTTCAGATTTAAATTCATTGTCGTTGTCGTTTACCCTCAGGGCAGCGATAAAAATTAAATAGGTGAGTGGGCTTTAAACCTAAAACCCAATAGACCATGTGTTAATACTTAATCAAAATTAACTATGTTATTCATGTTTTTGCACTTTATTTCATATATTTTAGCCAAAACAACTTACATTCCTATAGTTTCAACTTTATATAAGCCATACAAACTTATTTTAGGTTTAACAAAATGTTCTCACAACATATAAAAGATATTTTAGCCATCAAAATTATTTTCTATCATTAAAACTCTAATTTTTACTTAAATACTCAATTTACACTATAATTTATATAAAACAATATTTTAGGAACCAAAATTTACACAAAAATCATTATATTGTCAAACTAAATATAAAAAACCTTATTAACATCATTCTTACATCCGATTCTTATTCAAAATTTCACCTCTTCAATTACAATAAAATTAACAAAAATCAACAATTGGCGATAATTTGCAAAATTTATTGCAATTTATTATATTAAAACCATATAATATTCTTTTTCCTCCAAACTAACATAATAAAGCTTTTAAAAACTTTATTTTCGTCATTTTACACTTATTTCGACAAATTAACGTCGATTAAAGTATTTTGTCTTATTAATTAATCCAATAAAATTTCAAATCATCATATTTCTAAAATTCACCATCTATAACCAACATTATCATCTTCTACTCTTTCCAAGTTCGATGTTTGTTCAAAACTAATAATTTTATATCTCCAATTTATTTTTATTCCTCCAATATTAAATTGTAACCACTGTTATAATTAAATTTCTAAGTAATCACCGCAATCAGGGTTGTTACACACTCCTCTCCTTATTAGAATTGCATCCTCGCAATTTCTAGAGACAATCTGTAAACAACACGATTTAATTCCATTAAGCAAACAGAAAGAAAGACAAGCTCTAGCTTTTTAAATAAAATATTCTCACCCTCAACTTAAGCTGATAGAAAATCAGGATAAAATTTCTCGATAAACTCAATGTTTTCCAAGTGTAATTACTGGGATTAGCGGACCATAGAATTTCTACGAGCAATACATCATGATTTCAAAGGCCTCTCACTTTCGAAATAAGAACACAAAAGATCAATTGAGTGAGATTGATTTATCAGAAGCTTCTCGAATACAGTTGGGATTTTAGCATCACTTTATCCCGGACTCCAATCAACAAGATAATTATCGACATGACTTTCCACGTGTCACTACGGAAAGAGCAACATCGATTATAGATTGATGACAATAGGGATAATAAAATTCGACAAGAGGTGGTTATTCAAATGCCACCAAACTTGAACGACCGCATAACTGCGAGTCGTTGGACAATTGCACTAAGGCAAGATAACCACAAGGAATCAATATATATTTATGTATATTAATACTAATTTACAATCAAAAATTCTTAGAATTTCAAAATGCATTATCTTCATAATCATAATCTCAATTTTCAATACTTGAAAATTTACAAAATTTTTATTTAAATTTAAATTTAAACTCATTGCTCTTTATTCAGAGTAAATAAAATTTAAGTTGCTTATTCTCTAACTCTTCTATAAATATATTTTAATTTGTTATATATATTTTTTTCCAAATTTGTTTCTTAAATTTTATATGTTAGAATTTTTTGGAAACTTCGACGGAGTCTCCTTTGTATGGAGGGCCGTTTACAATATCAAAAAAAGACTTATAATATACATCGACCATTAGGTCGGGAAAAAAAAAATATCAACATTTAATACTTGAAAATTTAATCCGAAAACATACCTCTCTTTTTCTCATTTTTTAAGCGAGTTAGCTTAATCTTATATAACCCTTTTGCTCAAAATATAGTCCAACTATCATCTTTCACCTGTACTTAACTCAAGTAGATCATATTAGGATACATTTATAAAATAAGAAGCATTACATTTGACTATTAAGACAAACAAATCATTTTATTCTATTTCAGACCTGCTATAAATAACTCAGATTTTGACATAGAAAACTTCAAAATATGAAAACACTTATAAAATGAAAGTTTTCCTACTGTGTCTAAGCTTTCGAACAATCTTTAGATCATCAAAATCGGACTGACGGTTTAAAAGTCATGCTATATTTAATTTCGGCTTAAATTTCTAAAAAAATTCATAATAGGACAGAGATGTACATCTATTTTCAAACCTACTTTAGTCTACATAAAAAGCAAAATATTTCAAAGTGGTAAAAAGAATATTCAAAGCTTACTGAAAGAATTTTCATTTACAAAATGATTGAGCTCATTTGGAGTTATGAATCTCAAGTTATCGTTGTTTTAGCACAATACTTTTCTAAACCAAATTTCAGCTTTCAAATCAATTTAAAATTTAAAAAATTTCCCAAACCATTTCAGTTTAACTACATTTTCAAACAAGGTTTTTGCTAAATCATTTATTAAATGTCCCGAAATGCTAAGACATATAAAATTATGATCAACTCTATGTAATCATCTTTTAGAAGAAATACTTCACTAATTGGAAACGGTTTTATCACTTTACACAAACAAGTTTTTTTTTTTCAAACACTAACGACTCATTTTGAAAAAGATAACTAATCTCTTTCATTATCAAAAGATAATTTTCCATCCAAAATAAATTTCGAATCTACAAATTAATTTTTAATTTGTTCTCACAATTTAAACAGATTGCATCTCATGACTTGTTCATTCATTAAACCTTGCACCTTATAATATAGCATTTTAAAATAAATGAACCATTCAAATTCATATTTCCTCTTGTCACAAAATTAAATATCCATATTTTTATCAACATAAAATTAATTGGAGTTGATAATTAACTCAAACATGTTTTCAAAATAATTTTACAATTTCATACCAAAATTTTTAATACTATCAAGGTTTCAAAACCCATGCTTACTCACAAATTTATGCTAAAAAATTTAATTTAACATTTCTATAATTTCCCTTAAGATAGAGTTTTAAATCATACTATCTATTTATTTTTTCAAATAACCAATTACTAAAACAAATTTTAAAGTCATGAAATTTAGCTTTGAACAAAAATATTTAATTGCTATTCTAATATTCTATAACCAAAGTATTATTTTATCTTGAATACGTCTTGTTATTAATCAAAGCATTATATGATTTCCAATTAAGACATTTCGTTAATTAGAATTAATTTACTTTATTTACTCAAATCACCATATTCAATTTCTCAAATTTCAAATAATATAAGAGTATTGCCTTGTCATTGATTTATAGTCAATGACCTCTTCGATTGGCTGCAGGGTTGACTAAATGGTCAAAACTACCTCACCACTCCTCCAACACTCACTATGGTTCAATGGTTTCCTTAAACATTTAAAATAAAAATTAATACTCCACCATATTAATTATTTTCAAACTTTACTTATTAAAACTCAATTTACCGTGTCCGACTGTCTCATCACAGCATTTAGGAGATTCCTATCGATAACGTTGGCCAAACGCATCGACCAGAATTCTTAAAGCACTAGACGGACAACCCAACACAAAAGTTCATTTTCTTTAAAAAGAATTACCTCGTATATAATACTCAAAATATTCTTTTTTTTTCGAAAAAAAATCCATTTTCTCTTAAAAACACATCTTCAATTTGAATGATTTGAAAACTCAATTATAATTATATTCAAAATCAAGGAAAGCAAATAGAGCTCACCGAGATATTCCTAGATACTCGATCCTCAAGATTGAGGGAATAGACTGGAGTGTTCATTATTCCGAATGATATAATGAATCACTCACAAGACTCATAACGAATGCGGAATGCAGTAAGAGTAACGCTATCTTCCGCGACTCGTAGCTTATGAAAATCGGTGTAGGGTCAAGCTGATGAATGACCCTAGCACTACATAGTAGATTAGAAAGAGAGAAACGATATATAAAAGCAAGGGTAAATATCTTTTCAAATGAGGAAGTAACATTAACAATAAATTATTACTTCGAGTGAAGTAATACCACAAAGTATATCAACAAGTGAGTATCTAAAGAGGATATCTCAAAAGGGGTAAAAGGGAAATATCAAATAAATTCATTGAATCACCTCATTTACCTAGTGGACATTTTCGTGGAAGGATGACCTAAAGTCTAAGAAAAGGAAATGAGGTCAATACAATACTCGATTTCCCGATTGGGTGTCATACCCGTATTGAAGTGGACTCAAATAGAATAATCCTAATGGATTACTCCTATGATAAGAAATCATAAATAATTATGGAATACTACAGAATAAAATATATTCCTAGACATATCCCAAATCATCTACTCTAAAGAACTAAGGGAAGGCTAAGGACAAAAAGAGTAAGGCATTCGTAACACTTGTATTACACTTAAATGTATCGTAATATGTGTTTTTGTTCTATGTTTCTCATACTGTGTTCTGAACTCAGCTCTGACGCCAAGCTGTGACGCCCCACCCCGAGACCTACATTATCAAAGAGTATTACTGGGTAATACTGTCTGCTAATACGGAGAATAGGGCTGGTTAGGAGCGACCATCTATAGTCTTGTCTTAAATATCTATTGAATGTGTTGATTAGTGCTCTATATTTTTTTTTTCTTTGATATCTCAAGTGGATCGACATATCCAATAAATGCTTAGTACAAAACTATAGGTGGCTATAGGATCTACCAGAACAAAATACAACAATCAAATGAATAACACATCACAGAACAACAAATAGATATTTATACATATATACTAATACATCCCAATACAATACAAATGATAATTTATATGTAGTATGGCGACCACAATATACACAAAAGTCAAAACAATATACATATCAGAGCAACAACCAAAAAGACTACAACAAAAAGGGTAGCAGATAAGTCCATGTGAAAGCAGAATAGGCTAAGTCCGATCTCAGTCTGACCCGAGTATAAAATACATGGGACGGTCCAGCTAAAGATATCAGCTTATAAGGATAAGCAATAATAGATGCATATGAATAAAGGTAATGTTCTTCTTAAACAAGAAGGAACAATACTGACTATAAGCATAAGTATAAGTATGGTATGGTTACTTTAAGTGATGGTATGATATCACTTGCACAAACATATAATCTTAAAACAGATAAGACAATCTATAAAATGTTAAATATAGAAAGCCTCATATCATCGGCATATCACAAATGATCGATAGTGGTTTAGGGAAAAATATAACTTATAAAAAGGAGAAATCCCAAACCTGCCATATCGGAAACTCAAAGAATCTCGAAGAAATTACCATCTCAAAAATACGGCACACGGCAATTAAATATAATTCTCTAACATAAGAGAATATAATCCTAAATAAACGCCAAAAGACAAATCTCATGTAATAACGCCAATAGGCAAATCTCAATAGTAACGCCAAAAGGCAAATCTCAAATAACGCCAGTGTATGCAACTCAAATCTCAAAGATAGAACTCCCAAGAGTTCAAATTCCCGAAAGGTAATCGCCACAAATATATCGAATAGTTCAAAGGACCTATTCCGTAAAGGGCGATACATTAGGGAAAATACTCAAAGAAATCATCTCAAAAGTATTTGCACGTGCATGTGGCCGAAGCCTTGCCAAGTATTGTTATCTCAAATAGGTACCTCGCCCTAAGGCAAAACGTCACAATGACAAATACGCCGCAATTACAAATACACGGCAATGGCAAATACGCCATATTGACAAACGTCTCAAAGACAAATACGCTGCAATGGTAAACGCCGCAATGGCAAACGCCGCAATCGCAATGACCCGAAGGTCCAGTACTGGCACGCCGCAAGGGCAAATGTGTCACAAACTCTCGAATAGGAACCCGAATAGCGTTAACGTGCGTCCCATACTACACGTTCGCACTAAACGGTTTACTAGCCGTTAGTAAATTTCACACTCAAAGCAGTAAAAAGTTTACCTCATCTCATCGGTAAACTCGACCCAAAGGTCAAAACGATCAAATGGACATGTCAGGAATTAACCGATAAGATAAACGCATGTGTCACATACCACATGTTTTACCAAATCGTCTAATTCTCCTTCTCCTTCGCTCGAATAGTGCAAAAAAGTGTATTTTATATATAAAATAATTTACTTGAGAAAGCTAGCTTTTAATACCAATTTCAAAAGCCATATTTGAAAATTCCCTTATTATCGAGAATAAATAGATTCTATATTTGAAAATACTTTTAAAAAAAATCATACAATGATAATTTAAAATCCTCATTTATTTTAAAAATTATTTCAAAAAGGTTTGGAAAAATCAGTGCTTGAAAATGAATAAAAACCCAAGAAAGCACTCAAATCAATATTCGAATTCAATCCAAATTAAATTAAAACTAAAGTCAAATTAAATTCAAATTTAATCATAAATTTGAGTTTCAAAATCTTCAAAATTTGGCTAGTCTACTGATAGACATCATGGCCTCAAAACATTTCAGGAATATCATAAAACATAAAGTAAAAGTCAAAAGTCGAACTTTTTATCATGAAATAAAATAGTTTCAACCACCTAAATCTCATAATTTTACAAAGCTTAAAACATGAAAGTTGTAGAAAAAGGCCTCAGCTTTTAAACAAGAAAAGGATAATTTAATTTGAATTTACAGTTTAAAAGTTATGACCGAAATAATTTTCAGATTTAAATTCATTGTCGATGTCGTTTATCCTTAGGGCAGCGATAAAAATTATGATTTTGACTATATAAATCTCAAAATTTACCCAAACATAAAGCACAAAAGTTGTAGCAAAAAATATAAGCTTTCCAAAACATTAAAAATTATCAAATTTTGATCGAAGATGCGAAAGATATGACCAAAACAATTCTGTGTTTCAAAGTTAAAATTAAAAACACAGGACATAGAGGTTACTTGCTCTTCAAACACACATTACGGTCAGAAAGATATAGATATACAGAAAATGGTAAACATAAAAATTGTTCCTTATAAATATACCTTGCAACTGAAAAAACCCCACTCAATTTAGATTTACCATTCAAAAGCTATGGTGATTTTAGTTTAGGTTTCAACTCGGAAAATCGACAAAGCAGAGCATGTGTATAAGTTTCAAACCCAATTTTGACCCTATAGATCATAGAATTTGCAGAAGATTAAAACAAGAAAGTTGTTCCCTAATGTCTTAGCTTTCTAACAGAAAGAAGTATACATAATTTGGATTTATGGTTTAAAAGTTATGGCCATTTTACTGTCAGACATCAACCCACGAAATTTGAAATGGTTGTGCTATACTATCAGTTTCAAACTTAATTTAAACCCTTTTAAACATAAAATTTCGAAAAATGATTAAAATAGAACTTATAGATTATTTAAATATATTTCTACCACATAAAGATTGAGCGAATTCAGATCATTCTACACTGAAATATTGTTGTTTTATTACAACAATGTTCACAAATAAATTTCAGCAACCACTTTGCAAATTTCAACAATTCAATCAAATTACTCAAACCATTAAACTATTTACCCAATTCAAAGTATTAAACCTTTATAGAGATAGATATGTAAGTTTGCAACTCACCTTAGAAATTTTCAAGGGCAAATCCTGGAAATTTGAAGAAAGATGGAAGCTTGCCTTTAATTTGGGGATTTTGGCTCTAGGGTGTTTTTTTTCTTTTTTCTTTTAGCTTTGAGATCTTTGTTTTAGTTTACTGTAAACTTAACTTGCATATGTTAAGTTTGAGAAGTATATGTATTCTCATTAGTTAAATAGATGATTGGGCTTTAAACCCAAAACCCAATAGACCAAGTGTTAATACTTAATCCAAATTAACTAAGTTATTCATGTTTTTACACTTTGTTTCATATATTTTAGCCAAGACAACTTACATTTCCATAGTTTCAACTTTATATAAATCATACAAACTTATTTTTATGTTTAAAAAAATTTTCTCACAACATATGAAAGATATTATAGTCATCAAAATTATTTTCTATCATTAAAACTCGTATTTTTGCTTAAATACTCAATTTACACAATAATTTATATAAAACAATATTTTAGCAACCTAAATTTACACAAAAATCATTTTATTGTCAAATTAAATATAACAAACCTTATTAACATCATTCTTACATCCGATTCTTATTTTAAACAAAATTTCACCTCTTTAATTACAATAAAATTAACAAAAATCAACAATTGGCGATAATTTGCAAAATTTATTGCAATTTATTATATTAAAACCATATAATATTCATTTTTCTCCAAAATAACATAGTAAAGCTTTTTAAAACTTTATTTTCGTCATTTTACACTTATTTCGACAAATTAACGTTGACTAAAATATTTTTTCTTATTAATTAATCCAATAAATTTCCAAATCATCATATTTCTAAAATTCACCATTTATAACCAACATTATCATCTTCTACTCTTTCCAAATTCGATGTTTGTTCAAAACAAACAATTTTATATCTCCAATTTATTTTTGTTCCTCCATTATTAAATTGTAACCACTGTTATAATTAAATTTCTAAGTAATCTCCACAACCAGGGTTGTTACAATTTCCATCCCAAATTAGTAATCAAAAGTGTAGCACTCCTAGGTCTCCAAGAACACTATATCTTGGTCGCATCTCATATTGAGCACTTTTGCTAACCGATCACTCAAATGATGACCTCAACTACAAAATTCACTCAAACAAATTAAAACACAAGCAAATAACCACAATATACAACGTTCGTACATTATATACAAGCAATCCAAACACAACAAATATTTATATCATTCTAAATATACAAGAATAAACAATAGTGACCGATTGGGTCAAACTATCAAAGACGAGTTAAAATCACTATCTATCCCTTTGAAATCATTTTAAAGAATGTTAAGGCTAGATTTATTATAATGACCCGGTATTTTGAACCATTCGCATCCGCACATATCAGACTTGAATTGCTCAAAATATCAGATTGTTAATTTATATTTGGCAAATGATAAGCATATATAGTAAATAAATCAATCACACAATCACGGACACAGAGTATACAACAATAAGCAGCTAAATAGGTAAATAGTAGTTCATGACGCTACTATATAACATCGGAGTCTGAAACAAAATACAATAGAATCTCAATACAAATGAATCTCTAATACATAAGAAAGTGACAAGTATGAACATAAATGACAGGAGTCAACTGAAATAACTGAAGGCTAACTAGATCGATGGATCTCCAAATGAAGCTCTAAACTCCAAAGGTAAGTCTCAAATGCTGTGACACTCAATCTGACCCGGGCGTAAAGCAAAATACAAAACACTCAAGTCGGGATTAACATTCTTATATTAATAAATTCAAATCAAGTGAAATGTCAACTGAAATACAGGTAAATTAAACGATGTTTGGGTTTTCCATCCTCTAAGGATCCGTGGAACTATCTACTAAGTAGTACAATACGCTATTATAACATGTCTATAGCAAAGTAAACTATTAAAGTAGCATTAAGGCATGACCCATATCCCCCTTAACACATTTTATATATTCCCATAGTCTATACAATGCCGTACGCTCCTCCGTAAACTGGAGGTTCACCCAAAGAACACCACATAGGTACAATAAAAAAAACTCGTAGAAGGCGCGATAGGGCATGCGACCAGGCACTCGAGGCAATGCTAGGAAAGATATACCGTTTGCGTACCCGGATTGGTGGTAACACATAGAAAATACTACCGCCTTCCTTGTGACACACTCCCAAATCAAAGGTGCACCCAATCAAATCACAAAAGCAATAAAATGGTATCAAAGAAATGTGTCCGTAGGAGGAACAACCTCACTTGGCCTGGCATGGCTCCTGTTTTAGCCACATCAAGCTGAATCATGGGAGTCAAGGCTATGTAAATACCATATAGAATCATCACCAAACCATCCTACTTCATTCTGGAATCTCGACCACGTACATAGTTGTCAAAGTGGTTTTCGGTACTGGCAGAGAGTATGACAATATCTGTTCCCAGTCTCTTTAACAACCAAACGCTTACAAATTCATACTTCAAATTCAATTCAAAATAGTTCATACTTCTTAAATTCAAATAGTTCATACTTCATATTAAAATATCATATTCAATTCAAATAGTTCAGAATTCATATCAAATAGTTCATACTTCATATCCCGGTCTCTTTAACAACCAACCGCAGTCATTTCAATTCAAATAGTTCATACTTCATATCAAAATATCATTTTCAGTTCAAAACCATATAAATTCAATATCATTATTTGCTTTAAATGATATTCATTTCCAAAATCGTAACACTTTCAAATTTTTAACACTTTCGATAACATAACACTTTTTGAAATTCATAACAGTTCTAACTTAACCTGTTTAGAAATTGAAAATAGTATATATATATATATTAAAATGATTACAATTTAATATAGTTTATATATAAATTAGTTTCCTCCAATTTCGCATCAATTCAAATCATCTTAACTTCCAAAATGCAATTTAAATCAATCCCAGTTTAACCATTTCAATTTAAAGTTCAAAGATTCATGTTTAAATATTTGCTCATTTAAAATATATATCCCATTTCTATTTCAACATTTAAATTTAATTTTATTCAAATTGGAAAATATTCACTTAATCATTTTTTTAACAATTTATTTAAATCCCAATCCATATATATTTAAATCAATATTAAATCTCAATTTTATTTAAAACCGAGAATATTCATTTAATCACTTCTATCAAATCAAGTTATAAGTCAAGTTAAATTCATTTCTTTCAAAATCTCAAAAACTAATAAGTTCAATTCCATTCTTATTTAAATTAAAGTATTAACCAGTTTAAATTCCAAATCTACATTTATTTATCTTCCAAACCTCTATTATTAAAGTTATTGAAAATCTATTTAAATATGAATATAAATTTTAAATAAATATTTTAAAACATATTATATATATATACTTATTAAATTAAATTTTATTAAATTAAATCTTATTATTAAATGTATTTTGTATTAAATCTTATTTTATATATTTCTAATATAATAAAATTATAAGAAAATTATTAAAAATTATATTTTCAAAACTATGTTGCAAATTTAAAATTTCCAAAATCATAAAATTTAAAAATCTAAAATTTTACGCATGTAATAAAATAAATTCTTTATATAATACTTTAAAATTCAATAAAATCCATATATTTCCTTTCAGACTTTGGAAATCATTTTCAAAATATAGACCAATGGTATCCCTATATAATTTTCTATCCTATGGTCAAGTGATACGGATATTTATTCTTTCCAATCCAAAATTTTAATATCTATTGGTATATATCATTTCAACCTGCAATCCCAAAATTTTAAATAAATGAAAATCGCTTGTGTTTATCATTTCAACCCATAACGGATTTCCCTTAATCTACAAGATCGTTCGGGTATGTATCATTTCAACCCACAGGGAATTGTAAATTAACAGGAACTTGCAAAGTGAGAACAAATGTGATAACATATCAATAACAGGCATATATCATCAGCGATAAATCAAGTAAAATATATCCAACAGGGTGTGGTGTCATATATTGCAGATGAACAATTACAGATAATGGCATATCATATATAATAATTAAACAATTGACAGTTCAAATTTCACAGCATATTTCAATTGTCATTTCAATTTGAATTAAATTTATTAAATATAAGAATGTTAATCGCAAGTGATTTCTCATCTTTCTAGGATAGAGAAGATATACAACACAACAAGTTATGAATTGAATCGCGAACCTGAGCATCAAATAATCCATACGACAAATCTCAAAGCAAAGCAAGGTGAACATAGATTTGACGGACAAAGCTGATAAATAGGAATCAATGGAAAAATCAAAATCAGCTTGATATAACTTAAACGACGGGTATATTACATTATTATGTATATTTTCTTAAAACCAATATTCAATTTGAAAATTCATATTTAAAATTATATATATACCTTATTTACATTTTCCAAATAAATACTAAATTTAAACACCTATAAAAAAAATTTCAAAATATTTATTTAAAAACCAAACTGATGCATACGTATTTATATAAACACATATATAAACATATACAAACACACATACATATTATATTTAAAATCAATATTTATTATACAACTCAATATAAAATTACTTCATTATAAACTCAAACAGATCATTTATGAACTCATACACAAAATATTGGATATATGACATATATAACTTGTACACGTAACAACATAGTATGTACAAACTTAGTTAGATTTTATATATAAGTAGATTATATATAAACAAATATATATATAATATGCAAAATCATACTAGGAACAGTTTTATGCGGCTTGTATATAGATATATGCATGCGACAAAAAATGCAGAATGTTAACATAAATTTAAAAAAAATCCTTAAATCAATATACACATATCTTATAAAACATATATATATATATATAATAACATATAATGTGGTTTGTAAAACTTATATGTCTATGTGTGTGTGTGCCGACATGCCAATATATATGTATATACACATATACCTTGTAAATAATATATGGAACATATAACTTATAGCCTATAACCTCTTATAAGACACAATATAACATATAATATATGTTTAATGAAATAAGAAAAATTCATATATGTTGTTATAACCTTTTTCAAGATACATGAAACCACTTTTACAGGACTTTGATGTTGCAGCAAAATAACCAAAAAATCTAATCTAAAATATATTCATAATGTGACGACTCATCTTTCTAACCATAGAAAGATGTATCATCAATAAGAAAAAAAAGAGATAGAAATAGAAAAGATAGAAAGAAAGAATAACAACATCAGAATCTCACAGCGGAATCGGAACAAAATATAATACATCACATAACTATTACATAATCTTACATATATTAGAGTTACACAACATCATTGAAACAAGATAGTCATATATATATCTGCCATTACATACATCCCAAAATACAACATACATCAACTAACACAGTGGAACTAGATAGATAGATACGTCTGGACTCCTGCTCCAAGCTCCTCCAGACTCCAACAATCCAAAACCTATCACTTGGGTACTCATAAAAATTTGAGTACCTAAGAGTTTAAGAAAAACAGAAATAAACTCCGGGTCAGACATAGGTCCGGTGTGAGTAAACGGGTTAAAGTTGTTTAACTTTGAAAATCATTTGAAAATAAAGGTATCACGTAAGACTTCCCACACATAAATACGGGTAAGTTTTTACCTTACGCAAACCAAAACATTTTATAGGAAATTCGGTGATATTATAATAGTGTCTAGGGTTTTTGTAACGATCGCGATTTTTCGTTGCCGAAAAATCGAACCGTTAGGGTTTTAGAAGAAGAAAGAGGTAGAAGAAGAGAGAAAGAGAGAAGAAACAAAAACAAGTAACAGGACATGAAACAAATCACAGAATCTCACAGTCGCAGCGGAACAACATATAATAGATAAATGAATATTCATTAAAACAAAAGAACTATACATTTTATACATACATCACAATACATCATATCATTAGAGTGTACAACAATAACAGCGGAAAAGAAATACTATATACAATAGATAATAGACTACGCTATCTGGCTCGCCTCCAGATCTGCACAGCAACTCCCGAATCCAGAATAACCTGATAACCTAACTCTAGACTGCCCGTGTGGAAAATAGTGGGCACCCAGAGTTTAGGAAAGGAACAATAAACTCCAGGTCAGTCATGTGACTGGTGTGAGAACTCAAAACAGTTTATCTTTAAACAAGCAACAAGAAAATTTAAATTTTGAAATCCGCAATGCTTTTTGGAAAATGAAACTACCATAAGGCCTCCCGGCACACACACAATGCAAACGCACACATGGGGGAGATTTCTCCTTATGATAGTCAAACATGCTTACTACGAGAAAAAATTCTTTGATATTATTACTAGTGCATAGTGGAAAATATTTCGAAAGTATAATATAAATCCTAGCCAGCATAGGTACCATGATACTATGCCTACTATAGCTGCCATGTTAAATGGCAGGTTCTACAACTAAAACCGTACAGGGCGCGTATTGGATGAATGGATTTCCAACAAATGGTCAGGCTAAGGAACTTCCTACTGCCACATGGGATCGCCTCTGGCGGGACGTCCCGAGAACTAACGTTACGGTTAGATCTCTGCCAACACAAGGCCGGGTTACCTCTGTAACTAGGTAACTACTACACGAATATGTCATCCCCCGGTCCTTTGGGACCTTTATCCGAGCGCTCGATACCAACAACACCACACAGAAATAGATATAGTGTTTCCACATGAGTAAATATCTGGGCTCCATACCATGATACCACCCTTTTCCAGAAGGAAATGACATACCCTAAAGGGCGCGACCCTCATAACCTTGCCGCATATTCCTGTTTCGACCATTTCCGGGGAGTGAGGTCCTGACAAAGTCTCGTCCACAAAGCTACGCTTTGTGCAACAAAGCCATGCTTTGGGTCCACAGATGACCAAAGCAAGATCACACAGATAAATGATCAACAAATGATCCAATCCAAACGATCAACCAATGATCATCACACAGCAGCACTCAGCATGCCACATTACCAGATTGGGAAATATCGCTGATAACCTTCAACTACATAACCTCTGAGCTCGTACGTCTCAGAGAAGGGTGTTAAGCTAAGAGAATAAATTCCCCGCCACCAACAGAAATGTATTTGAAAGAAATCTGCTCTATCTCTCAAAATGTAATGTCAGACACGTAACCATACAAGTCTGTTCCGGGTTCGAACAGAACCGAAGGCACTTCCAAAGAAGCCCTTGCAATCCGGGTATTCACAATCCCGATAAAATTTCCCATCACAAAGGAAATCTCCATATCGTAGCTAACAATGCGGAGACAATCGATAGGTCATCCTATCGTTTTCACAAATACCCGGTCTTCACGCCGGTCTTCAAATGCAATCCAAACGACGTATTGCATATTCGGAATGGGATATATGACACAAAGGTCCTCTCCCGGCTAAACCGAATAGCGAGCGCTTATTTTAAAAATAAGTGTGCATTCAATTCCAAACAAACACAACCAATACCATCCAAGGGTAAATATTGATAGTCGGTTATTTAACTATCAATAAAGATGCGCCACATCATCAGATTCCAAATAAATTTCCAAAATTATTTAATCCCAAAAATATCTTCACAAGATATATATATATATATACACCATTTCCAAATAATTGCCCCAGTTATTTGTTTTACCAAAACCACTTCACGATAAAATTTTCCACACTTAACCAATTGAAAAACCAATTTTCAATTTACCTTTACCATTTGAAAACCAATTTTCAAATTACATTAACCATTTGCAAACCAATTTCAAATCACCTTAACCATTTGAAAACTAATTTCAAATCACCTTAACCATTTGAAAACTAATTTCAAATCACCTTAACCATTTGAAAACTAATTTCAAATCACCTTAACCATTTGAAAACTAATTTCAAATTACTTTTCATCCTTTATACCCTTTGAAAACAAATTTCAAATCATCAAATAAATCTTTACCGATTTAATTTAAATTTACGTCCCAAATCCGTAAATTCATTTTCATACTTCAAAATAAATCAATATTTATTTTTAAACAAATTTCCCTTCATATAAATTCCAACGTGAATTAAATCCCAAATACCCATTCATATTTGATTTCAAATCGATTCCAAAATATTCGCTTACACTTTTACCTTTAAAAGGTGAATTCACAAAAACGTTCCATTCCATATTGGAAAATCATTTCTAAACTTATTTAAAAAAAATAAGTAATTCACAATTCAATTTATTTTCAACAATTCGAAAATATTCCATATGCTTAAACCATAGTTAAGTATTTATTCCATTCTCTTTAAGAAAACATTCCTTTATTCACATTTATTTGGGTTAAAAACGAATGTTGCGTAAAACATTGTTACGACAACCCAAAAACACTAGTATATGGATTTGAAATTAAAAATAGATACATAAATCCACTACTATTCAAAATATTCCCTTCTATTTCTCGAAATCGTCTATTTCAACAATCAATGTTGAAATCTATGATTTCGATACTTAATATATCTTAAAACGTCTTTAATTAGTTTTAAATTCCATTTAAAACGTTCTTTTCCAAAAACACGTTCATTTAATAAAATAATACATTCACCGTTCAAAAATAGTGAATACAACCCCTTTAACAAATTCCATATTCAATTTATCAAATTAAATTGATTTTCCGGATTTATAACAATGTCCATACATCCCATTTCTATTTATGAAACTTCGTTTTAGAAATCTCCTTTTATTAGTCCAATTCGATTTACATAACTCGATTATATACTAAAATCAATATTATAAGTTAAATACTTATAATATTATCTATTTACCCAAATCGTTCTTTTGAACTTCACCAATTTAAAATCTTATCACTTACAAGATTTCTTTATGGCTTAAAATAATTTCAACTAATGAAATCTTCATTTATTAACAATTTCTATAAAATTCCCCTTTTTAATGCCCAAATCCATTTCTATAAGTTAATAACTTATAAACTTAAAATTTTCCAATAACCGTTCGTTTTATAAATTTCACATTTATTAATCTATAAATCCTAGTGAAATTCATGTTATACATCAACTTAACACTTTCTAAATTTATTCTATAACTTCAATAAATTTAATTTAAAAACATCCATTTATAAAATCCTTTATATAAACCATTAATAATAATAACTCCCCAAAAACCAAATTTAACTATTTTATAAAAACCTATTATTGTTAAAAATTTCTTTTAAGTTATATTTTATAAAAATATAAATTTTTAAAACATAAAATTTTATCCATCTATTTACTTTAAAATTTAATCAATTCAAAATTTTTAATAAACCATATTCTTTGAAAAATCGATTTAAAACCCCTTTTAAATTCAAAACCGTTATTTTTAATTTTAAAAATTTGAATCCGATGATGCAACAACATCAGATGGTCAATCACGGGAATAAGTGTCATATATCAATATGATTATCAACAATCAACATAATATTTATAAACAAATAAATATGTGAGGAATCCAGTTGGATCCCTCCAACCTGTTACCCTGCATCCACAGACGTTAGCACAATACCAATTCCACTTCAAGGTGGAATATCGCGGTATATGGGATTTTATAAAATATCCGCTTAATAACGGCGCAATAGGGTCTCATCCGCTATACGAGGCGGGAAATCAAATCCGATATATACATATGCCAATATATATATATCGCTATATATAATATATATCCTATTATATCTACTAGCACAATCAATCAACCATCAACAATAAATATTAATTATTCAAAATTTTAAACAAAACCTTTCGATTGAGTGAGGAGTTCTCACCTTGATTTTATTTTTCGTTTTCGGCGTTCGTTTCGAATAAAATTAAACGAACGTTTAATTTTACCCGAAATTCAAACGAGCTCCAATCGACTCCAAACTGGCTTCATCGCGAAGAGCACGACCATACGATCCCAACGCACTTTGATTCAGCATTTTTCGACCTCGTATGACAAAGATACGTTATTTTAAAGTTGACACGAATTTAAATAAAAATAGATTTACAAATTCAATTACAAACCCTACCCCCAAACACATCTGGCCGCTCATCACCCTAGCACGCACGCGCATGCTTCCTTTGTTCACGGCAACCCCTCTCCAGGCTATTGAACGCGTTCGAACCCATTTGCACGATCCCTTTGACCAATTTTCGCAACCACCACATCCACTTCTGCTTCGATCCACTAACGCCAGACGAACGGCCTCACTCCCCTCTACTATCGGCCAAGGACCGGCCTCAGCTAGAGCTGCCACCAGCTCGCGAATCAAGGTTGAACGCACGACTTTGAATGCCGATTGACAGCGATTGGCTGCTCCTTAAACGATCTCCACCGTTGGATAGGTTCGCCTCGCTATGCTCTACAACTTTCATGTTGGAAGTTTCTCGATTCGATGAGCGGATTTGGAGATTTTGAGAGGGGAAAATGGGATGATTTCGGCCATTGGACCTATAGGAGGCGGCTGGTGATAGTGATTAGGGTTTTGGAAAAGAAGATAACATATATGTTAATATTATTTTAATAATAAAATGCCCAATTTAACACTTTTGCAAACGAACTCCAAACGACGCGTGCCGCCAGGCGATCCTAAGGTTTTTCCGCGTTCCGGACACAATGGAACAGGTTTCGTAAGCTAATTCGGAAGTATGTGTGAGATACGGCAATAAACGGTCGTTTTAAATTTAAACCGATTTAAGCGATTTCTAGGCGTTTTGGCTTGTACCGGACAAACGATATATCCGATTGACTTGAAATTTGAAATCTTACAATAATATCACATTACGGATCCGATGAAACTGGTTTCGTCGAAATCCGAGACCGTTTGAAAAATGGCTATTTTTCAGTCGATAATTAAATATTAAAATATTCAATTTTCACAAATTAATTCCAAATTCAATTTTAAAAGTTCTAAAACATTTCTATAACTTTAATATGATAAAACAAAATTTTCCAAATCATTTCAAATCATATTTAACCCAATATTAAATTATTTTTGGAATTTCACTATTAAATTATCGATTTAATTATCCCATTAAATCCAATATTCGAAAAATAAATTATTCTACTTAAAAATTCCACTTATTAATATTTAAAATTAATTAAATACTCAAATTCAAATTATCAAAAATTCTGGGTCGTTACAATCTTCCCCCCTTAAAAGAATTTCGTCCTCGAAATTGCAAGTTAAGGAGAATAATTCATAATCCGTTTATTATTTTTCCAAAACTAATAGTTTTATCAACCTTCTAACACCAATCTTTTTATTAAAGATTTACTATCATTTCAATTAGCTTTCCAAACTCAATTTTAGGTTTCAAACAACTTTGTTTGCTTAACAATTCAAATTTAAATTTAAATTCAAATTTTCAACTTTCAAAATTTCTCAAAATTTTTCTAACTCCCTAAATTTTCGAAAAATTTCGCCAGAGTCTCCTTTGCGCGGCTAGATCGGTACGACTACAAAACGGCTCTACGGCCCCTCAGAATCAAAAAGAAAAGAGAAAGCCAAGTGGCTGGAGAAGGAAATCACCAAATCTCATATAAAAACTGAAATACGTACCTTTTTGTCGAGCAATTCAATTTTTTTTTTTAACTTCAAAATCAAAATTCCAATCCATTATATACCTGTATATCCTGCTAGCATAATATCCAATTATAATATTCAAACCAATTTGCCAATTCAATTATAAAATTTCCAATACGTGCTTCTTATACCACTTTTAGCTTACTATTAAAATTGCATATTCATTTTCATTCAACTTTGCATTCCAATTTTCGTTTGAATTCAATTACATAGCTTTCAATTTAGCAGATTCAATTTCGTTAACACTTAAGGAATTTTCATACAATCAACCAACAAGCAAATAACAACCAATGCACATCCAATACAACCAAATTTTATCCATTTTACTTACATTCAATTTGGTTCAACTATCTCAATTCCAATTGGTTTAACATTCAATTGATTTTCATCCAATTATTCAACTAACTTCAATGAATTTACACTTACATGCATCATTTCATATCAACTTATTCATATTCTATTGATTAACATTCAATTCATGCTTCAATTCAATTGCTAGTTCTTTTTACAAATAAAATTGAATTTCATTTATATAACTTAAGTTCACCTTTTTAACAATTTCATTTACTCACTTTATTCACTTACTTTGATATTAACATCAATTCTTTCAACATTACTTAACTTGCATTCCATTTCAACTTTATTTACATCATTTAATTTACTTGATTATTTAACTTTGATACAAAGATCAATTTTTATTCAACTTTGCTTAAGTTATTCCATTTAAACATCATTTGTTAATTAAACTTAAGTTTTACTTATCAATTCAATTCGGATTTTAAATTCCAAAGTAAATCCTATTTAACTTTTACTTAAGTCAAATTCATATCAATATTCAAATTCATATTCCATTTTATTTAACTTAATTGTTTAACCATTTCAATAATTGGTTTTACTTACATTTTCCCATTTAATAAGTTATAAAACCTTTTTATTCAACTTCTAACTTATATTATAACTTCAAAACCTTTTTCACTTATATTTATCAATTTCAAATTGAATTTTAATTTCAAATTGATTTATTTCAACAAAACTTCAATTTTTAATTCATTTTTGTAGCAAATCCATCACATAGAAACTCGAAAATGATACTGATGATGCTGCAGTCATCACCCTTATTATTTCCCAGTGACAATAGTGAAATCAATGCTAATTATTCTTTCAAAAAGTTTTCTTTCTATTCATAAATCACTTTTATAACCCTTTTACTTATATAATTTTTACTTCTTATATACATACATGATTATCTTACAATTGTAACTCATTATTAATTATAATTTCATCTTATGATTCATTGGTTTATACCATTATTCTTTTTACAATAGTTGCTTTTATTAGCTTATTCAAACAACTTTTAATTATTTTATATTTATATCATTTACAACAACCAAGCAATCAATTATATACACACTTCAATAATTCCTGAAAAAATTATTTTCTTTTTATATATAAAATATAATCGAGGTAAAATTATTTCATTTACCCAATTTAAAACAATATTGTGTCGAATTGTTCTATTCAAGTGTTTAGGAACCCCTTCGATTCAGTTTTCGAGGCTGCGCCGACGAAGGTTCATATACCACTCAACAAACCAATCATCACAATATAAAACAATTTTATACTCACTAACAAATACGCACTCATATCTATTATTACACTCACACTCATTCTAGAGTACTGCTGACTCTATCTCTAATGAGTAACACCCAACAGAGCAGGTTGTCGCTTAACCATAAGCTCTGATACCAAATGTAACGATCGCGATTTTTCGTTGCCGAAAAATCGAACCGTTAGGGTTTTAGAAGAAGAAAGAGGTAGAAGAAGAGAGAAAGAGAGAAGAAACAAAAACAAGTAACAGGACATGAAACAAATCACAGAATCTCACAGTCGCAGCGGAACAACATATAATAGATAAATGAATATTCATTAAAACAAAAGAACTATACATTTTATACATACATCACAATACATCATATCATTAGAGTGTACAACAATAACAGCGGAAAAGAAATACTATATACAATAGATAATAGACTACGCTATCTGGCTCGCCTCCAGATCTGCACAGCAACTCCCGAATCCAGAATAACCTGATAACCTAACTCTAGACTGCCCGTGTGGAAAATAGTGGGCACCCAGAGTTTAGGAAAGGAACAATAAACTCCAGGTCAGTCATGTGACTGGTGTGAGAACTCAAAACAGTTTATCTTTAAACAAGCAACAAGAAAATTTAAATTTTGAAATCCGCAATGCTTTTTGGAAAATGAAACTACCATAAGGCCTCCCGGCACACACACAATGCAAACGCACACATGGGGGAGATTTCTCCTTATGATAGTCAAACATGCTTACTACGAGAAAAAATTCTTTGATATTATTACTAGTGCATAGTGGAAAATATTTCGAAAGTATAATATAAATCCTAGCCAGCATAGGTACCATGATACTATGCCTACTATAGCTGCCATGTTAAATGGCAGGTTCTACAACTAAAACCGTACAGGGCGCGTATTGGATGAATGGATTTCCAACAAATGGTCAGGCTAAGGAACTTCCTACTGCCACATGGGATCGCCTCTGGCGGGACGTCCCGAGAACTAACGTTACGGTTAGATCTCTGCCAACACAAGGCCGGGTTACCTCTGTAACTAGGTAACTACTACACGAATATGTCATCCCCCGGTCCTTTGGGACCTTTATCCGAGCGCTCGATACCAACAACACCACACAGAAATAGATATAGTGTTTCCACATGAGTAAATATCTGGGCTCCATACCATGATACCACCCTTTTCCAGAAGGAAATGACATACCCTAAAGGGCGCGACCCTCATAACCTTGCCGCATATTCCTGTTTCGACCATTTCCGGGGAGTGAGGTCCTGACAAAGTCTCGTCCACAAAGCTACGCTTTGTGCAACAAAGCCATGCTTTGGGTCCACAGATGACCAAAGCAAGATCACACAGATAAATGATCAACAAATGATCCAATCCAAACGATCAACCAATGATCATCACACAGCAGCACTCAGCATGCCACATTACCAGATTGGGAAATATCGCTGATAACCTTCAACTACATAACCTCTGAGCTCGTACGTCTCAGAGAAGGGTGTTAAGCTAAGAGAATAAATTCCCCGCCACCAACAGAAATGTATTTGAAAGAAATCTGCTCTATCTCTCAAAATGTAATGTCAGACACGTAACCATACAAGTCTGTTCCGGGTTCGAACAGAACCGAAGGCACTTCCAAAGAAGCCCTTGCAATCCGGGTATTCACAATCCCGATAAAATTTCCCATCACAAAGGAAATCTCCATATCGTAGCTAACAATGCGGAGACAATCGATAGGTCATCCTATCGTTTTCACAAATACCCG
Source organism: Allium cepa (assembly GCA_030765085.1). NCBI lineage: Eukaryota > Viridiplantae > Streptophyta > Magnoliopsida > Asparagales > Amaryllidaceae > Allium > Allium cepa. The sequence goes on from CM060939.1 coordinate 889,629,660, forward strand.
GTCTTCACGCCGGTCTTCAAATGCAATCCAAACGACGTATTGCATATTCGGAATGGGATATATGACACAAAGGTCCTCTCCCGGCTAAACCGAATAGCGAGCGCTTATTTTAAAAATAAGTGTGCATTCAATTCCAAACAAACACAACCAATACCATCCAAGGGTAAATATTGATAGTCGGTTATTTAACTATCAATAAAGATGCGCCACATCATCAGATTCCAAATAAATTTCCAAAATTATTTAATCCCAAAAATATCTTCACAAGATATATATATATATATACACCATTTCCAAATAATTGCCCCAGTTATTTGTTTTACCAAAACCACTTCACGATAAAATTTTCCACACTTAACCAATTGAAAAACCAATTTTCAATTTACCTTTACCATTTGAAAACCAATTTTCAAATTACATTAACCATTTGCAAACCAATTTCAAATCACCTTAACCATTTGAAAACTAATTTCAAATCACCTTAACCATTTGAAAACTAATTTCAAATCACCTTAACCATTTGAAAACTAATTTCAAATCACCTTAACCATTTGAAAACTAATTTCAAATTACTTTTCATCCTTTATACCCTTTGAAAACAAATTTCAAATCATCAAATAAATCTTTACCGATTTAATTTAAATTTACGTCCCAAATCCGTAAATTCATTTTCATACTTCAAAATAAATCAATATTTATTTTTAAACAAATTTCCCTTCATATAAATTCCAACGTGAATTAAATCCCAAATACCCATTCATATTTGATTTCAAATCGATTCCAAAATATTCGCTTACACTTTTACCTTTAAAAGGTGAATTCACAAAAACGTTCCATTCCATATTGGAAAATCATTTCTAAACTTATTTAAAAAAAATAAGTAATTCACAATTCAATTTATTTTCAACAATTCGAAAATATTCCATATGCTTAAACCATAGTTAAGTATTTATTCCATTCTCTTTAAGAAAACATTCCTTTATTCACATTTATTTGGGTTAAAAACGAATGTTGCGTAAAACATTGTTACGACAACCCAAAAACACTAGTATATGGATTTGAAATTAAAAATAGATACATAAATCCACTACTATTCAAAATATTCCCTTCTATTTCTCGAAATCGTCTATTTCAACAATCAATGTTGAAATCTATGATTTCGATACTTAATATATCTTAAAACGTCTTTAATTAGTTTTAAATTCCATTTAAAACGTTCTTTTCCAAAAACACGTTCATTTAATAAAATAATACATTCACCGTTCAAAAATAGTGAATACAACCCCTTTAACAAATTCCATATTCAATTTATCAAATTAAATTGATTTTCCGGATTTATAACAATGTCCATACATCCCATTTCTATTTATGAAACTTCGTTTTAGAAATCTCCTTTTATTAGTCCAATTCGATTTACATAACTCGATTATATACTAAAATCAATATTATAAGTTAAATACTTATAATATTATCTATTTACCCAAATCGTTCTTTTGAACTTCACCAATTTAAAATCTTATCACTTACAAGATTTCTTTATGGCTTAAAATAATTTCAACTAATGAAATCTTCATTTATTAACAATTTCTATAAAATTCCCCTTTTTAATGCCCAAATCCATTTCTATAAGTTAATAACTTATAAACTTAAAATTTTCCAATAACCGTTCGTTTTATAAATTTCACATTTATTAATCTATAAATCCTAGTGAAATTCATGTTATACATCAACTTAACACTTTCTAAATTTATTCTATAACTTCAATAAATTTAATTTAAAAACATCCATTTATAAAATCCTTTATATAAACCATTAATAATAATAACTCCCCAAAAACCAAATTTAACTATTTTATAAAAACCTATTATTGTTAAAAATTTCTTTTAAGTTATATTTTATAAAAATATAAATTTTTAAAACATAAAATTTTATCCATCTATTTACTTTAAAATTTAATCAATTCAAAATTTTTAATAAACCATATTCTTTGAAAAATCGATTTAAAACCCCTTTTAAATTCAAAACCGTTATTTTTAATTTTAAAAATTTGAATCCGATGATGCAACAACATCAGATGGTCAATCACGGGAATAAGTGTCATATATCAATATGATTATCAACAATCAACATAATATTTATAAACAAATAAATATGTGAGGAATCCAGTTGGATCCCTCCAACCTGTTACCCTGCATCCACAGACGTTAGCACAATACCAATTCCACTTCAAGGTGGAATATCGCGGTATATGGGATTTTATAAAATATCCGCTTAATAACGGCGCAATAGGGTCTCATCCGCTATACGAGGCGGGAAATCAAATCCGATATATACATATGCCAATATATATATATCGCTATATATAATATATATCCTATTATATCTACTAGCACAATCAATCAACCATCAACAATAAATATTAATTATTCAAAATTTTAAACAAAACCTTTCGATTGAGTGAGGAGTTCTCACCTTGATTTTATTTTTCGTTTTCGGCGTTCGTTTCGAATAAAATTAAACGAACGTTTAATTTTACCCGAAATTCAAACGAGCTCCAATCGACTCCAAACTGGCTTCATCGCGAAGAGCACGACCATACGATCCCAACGCACTTTGATTCAGCATTTTTCGACCTCGTATGACAAAGATACGTTATTTTAAAGTTGACACGAATTTAAATAAAAATAGATTTACAAATTCAATTACAAACCCTACCCCCAAACACATCTGGCCGCTCATCACCCTAGCACGCACGCGCATGCTTCCTTTGTTCACGGCAACCCCTCTCCAGGCTATTGAACGCGTTCGAACCCATTTGCACGATCCCTTTGACCAATTTTCGCAACCACCACATCCACTTCTGCTTCGATCCACTAACGCCAGACGAACGGCCTCACTCCCCTCTACTATCGGCCAAGGACCGGCCTCAGCTAGAGCTGCCACCAGCTCGCGAATCAAGGTTGAACGCACGACTTTGAATGCCGATTGACAGCGATTGGCTGCTCCTTAAACGATCTCCACCGTTGGATAGGTTCGCCTCGCTATGCTCTACAACTTTCATGTTGGAAGTTTCTCGATTCGATGAGCGGATTTGGAGATTTTGAGAGGGGAAAATGGGATGATTTCGGCCATTGGACCTATAGGAGGCGGCTGGTGATAGTGATTAGGGTTTTGGAAAAGAAGATAACATATATGTTAATATTATTTTAATAATAAAATGCCCAATTTAACACTTTTGCAAACGAACTCCAAACGACGCGTGCCGCCAGGCGATCCTAAGGTTTTTCCGCGTTCCGGACACAATGGAACAGGTTTCGTAAGCTAATTCGGAAGTATGTGTGAGATACGGCAATAAACGGTCGTTTTAAATTTAAACCGATTTAAGCGATTTCTAGGCGTTTTGGCTTGTACCGGACAAACGATATATCCGATTGACTTGAAATTTGAAATCTTACAATAATATCACATTACGGATCCGATGAAACTGGTTTCGTCGAAATCCGAGACCGTTTGAAAAATGGCTATTTTTCAGTCGATAATTAAATATTAAAATATTCAATTTTCACAAATTAATTCCAAATTCAATTTTAAAAGTTCTAAAACATTTCTATAACTTTAATATGATAAAACAAAATTTTCCAAATCATTTCAAATCATATTTAACCCAATATTAAATTATTTTTGGAATTTCACTATTAAATTATCGATTTAATTATCCCATTAAATCCAATATTCGAAAAATAAATTATTCTACTTAAAAATTCCACTTATTAATATTTAAAATTAATTAAATACTCAAATTCAAATTATCAAAAATTCTGGGTCGTTACAGTTTTCAAGTAAATAGAAAATAGCCGAAATTGTTACATCTCTTAAATTCCAGGTACTAGCAACAAAAGTGGGTAATACAAATCAAAACCGTAGGGTCTCGTAGGAAAAATGGGTTTCCATTAATGGTAGGGCAACTGGGGTACCGCACGTCACAGTACGGGGCCTAGATCACCGTACCGAGGATCACCCCCAACCCCCTACAACACAAGGCCGGAACCATTCCCTACCAAATAGTTCCGAACAAGAAAACCCAGCAGTTGTGGCCAACAACTGGCCACACAGCCGAAATAAAGGGACATCTAGACAGGGGTATATCTCATCCTGCTTGGGTGCTACCCACCTTACCTTGTTGCACCTCACCTGTTTTAGCCATTACCGGTTGATGGGGCTTGAGGTTGTGATTACCTTTAGAGAACATATCTCTTAGAATGCTCATCCTCCACCTGACAATGTTCTGAAAGTATTCGATCCATACAAGTTCGTTCTGGGTTTGAATGAAACCGAAGGCATTATCTCGTTACACTCATTTTGGAATCACCCTCAGAGTTGACGACGATAACCATTGCACTCTGAAACTCCATCTCGATCTTCACTTGAGATGCCACGACCTATCATTTAATTTGGATCGATGTTGTTTTCGGATAATCATAATTGACACCCGATCCCGGTCTCCTCGAAATCCAAATGCCATTTTAAAGGCCAACTTGTTTAATAGTTTAAATAATTTAATTCCATAATTTTAATTCACATAGCATTTATCTCAGATAAATCATACTCAAACATCACAGATATATCCAAAAACATATCACAGAGTATCACAGAATATCACTAAATAAGTATCACAAATTCAGATATTCTACTTATAATCATCCATAAGTAAGCATCTTTAATCCTGCTTGATAAATCATTAATTAATTAATTATTCCATTTCATACAATTTAATTAATTAATTACTTCTTAATCAATTTATTAAATCTTAATTACTTAATTAATTACACCTTAATTATTAATTAATAACCTTAATTATTACTTTATAAAACTTAATTACCCATTTATTAATCACTTATTACTTAATTACTCAATTATTAATTCTTAATTGAACTACTTAATTAGTTAACTACTAATCATATATTAATTAACTTTAAGTAGTTAATTTAAAATCCTTAATTTCAAATTTATTAAATACTTAATCATTTGTTAATCAATCTTTAATAACAAATTTATAAATCTCAATTCACTTAGTTAATTACCCTTTCAATGAATTAACATTCTTAATTAGCTTACAATATAAATTAATTGAATTAGAATCATTTATCTTATATTTAAAAATCTTCCTTAATAACTTTGAAAGCAAATTATTATTAACTTAAAAAGCTTAATGTTAATTAAATTTAAAACTTATCTTACATTAACTACTTAATTAAAATATTAATTAAGATTTAAAACATTTCTGAAGAATTGACTTAATTAATTATGTCTTAAAATAAATTCTTATCTTCAACTTTCAGACATTAATTAATTCATAAATTCTAAAACTTGTATAAGATGATTAACTTCAAATTTCATTATACTTAGCCTTTGAAAACCCTACCAGAGCAAGTCCCCAGGTCCATTCGAGTTAAAACTCCAGTTTCCTCCCCATTTCCCCGAGTCTCCTCTTCTTCTTCATATACTTTTTTTTAAGTTTAAGTACACAAGTGAAATACTTTTAAACAACGCATGCAAGGAATCCAGGAGACTCGAGTCAAAGCTTCAAAATCACGAGTGCCACTTTGGGTTACCATGAACCCACTTCTTCCAGACACTAATAACTTGTCGTGCATGTGCACGGCGGCTCACCGTCCCTCCGACAAACTTTGCATCCTTCGGCGAGTCGCAAAACTTCCCTACACTCGAAAGCAAAGATCAATTCGATGTCAAAAATTCCAAATCGAAATTTAGCCCTTCGTTCGAAAACCTGTAACTTGACTCTCCTATGCAAATCACTCTGCCCCTTCCACGCCGTCCACCTGAGGTGGTACGAATTCGGCCTCACCTCGCCAATCCCCTACACTACACTTCCCCAGAGTTTCATGCAACGCGGTCAATCAGAGGTGAGGAAGTCACCTCGTTTCCAGACCACGACAAACCCATGTGTTACACCCTAGTTTTGCCTCATCAAATCATTGTTTGCAATAGAAAAGTTATTTAGCAATTTTCCTTACTTCATCGATGGCCAAGCAAGCTTCAAGCAAGAACTCAACATCCTATATTTGTTCGATAAACAGAAATTGATTAACGGGCATTTTATGTTCAACTAAGGACTGCTCTTAGTATACTCCACAAAAAAATCTCCATTTTAGTTTTAAAAATCCTATCTTGGAATGTTGATTCAAGTTATAAAATCGAATTAATATTTTAAAATATTCGAATTTATCATATGATTGTCTTTTCAATGTAAAATTGAATTGACATAGTCAATACTTCACTTTCAAGCTTAAAACAAATTTTGGGCCATAATTTAAGTTTAAAAAAACTTATTTAGTTTTAAATTGTAAGCTTATAAATGGTTGGATGAAGATGTTTTGAAATTTGGTTAACTATCAACTCTGTAACTAAAAACAAGGAAGAACATACTATACAAAAAATCACAGTACAATCATATATGTACAGAATTTCTTACTTAAAAATATACAGCAAAACACAACATTTATTCGTGAAACAGATGCACAAGTTTAAGTTTAAAAATGATATGTTTACTCAATTGAAAAATATTTGAACAGAGAGAAATCCTTTTTTGAAAAGCTGTAGTTTGATCTTCCCTTAAATCTCCCTTTTTTTAGCTGATTTGTATTTGAGTTTGTAAAAAAGACGATGCTTCTTATTTTTTCGGTTTGCTTATTTTTTCAACGAGCAGGAACTGGAATAGACGTATATATAAAGAAAAGTTTTTGTACAGGTTAGGTATTAACTGGTACAAACATATTTCTTTGGTTAGATTTTTCTTTCTTTAACTAAACAAGATTATTTCTGAAATTGAAATGATTTTTAACATTTCAAATGACCTTGTTTTTATGCTGGAGATGATTGTATTAAATGCAATGTCTCCATCTATGTTTACAGCCTTGTCCTGTTTTTTTTTTATGTAGATATTTTTTTTCAATAGTTTCCTTGCATATCTAAATTCACATACACATATCCTTTGCCTGGTTTTTCTTTTATGTCTTATGTGCTCAATATAAAATTGTTATAGTTATTTTTATAGTCTTTAACTTATGTTGCATACACAAAATAACCATTTAAATACTTATTTTTAACATAAATCCTTATTATTATTTTTCTATTTTAAGCTTAACTATCAAACACTTTATTTATATTCGTATATTTTTATACTTATATTTATATTGATAAGATTAATTTTAATTTAAACATTATTATCTATATTACATTCATAGACATATATTTAGATTAAATGTTAATAATGTAGAGCTTTTCAATTTAATTTAATGTGAATAAAAATAGATTTTATTTCAAATTTTTGAAAGATTTTATTTTGAATTTTCAAACCATAATTTCCTTCACAATACGTATATATATGTATATATAAATGGTAAATGTCCAAAAATCTTATTTATTTTTAAAATGATAAGATTGTATTTTATTTAATTAGATTAAATACTTATTAAAATAATATTGCCAAAATCCCGGTCATCACACATAATCTTTTTTTAAATATTGTAAAATATATGATATATATATATATATACATACCATTTCTTTAAGGCAACAAAAGGCTACAGGTCATGGAATTATATGTGTGAAACATATGGCTTGGTCGAAGGTATATATGTAATATATACATATATTATAAGGAGAGGAAGCTAGCGGCTAGCAAGGAAATGGAGTGTGTGGTCGGAGTAGGGGATGCAGGCGGAAGTGACGTAGGGTTGGTCGGCTGTCTGGGTGTGGTGGAAGGCCTGGCCGGTGGAAGAGCAAGTGATGGGGTGTTTTGTAATGGCTGCATGGCTTCGAGATAGTGCTCAGGCTATGAGTGATTGCGTGAGGCGAGCAAGGGATTGATGAGTTCAATATGTGAGGCCTGAAGGTGATGATTTTGTGCGTTTCATTTTGTTTTTTCTTTTCGTGGAAGGTAAGGCGGCTACAAAACGGAGGGGCGGAGGTTTGGATCGGTGGAGGAGCAAGCATAGGTGGATGGTGCGGAACAATTTGAGGACGTGGCCGTAGAAGGCGAGGGTGGTTGAGGTCATGGGGTCAGTTGCTCTGTGTGCCACGGTGGAGACAGTGGGCGTGGCTGATAAGGAGGAGGTCGAAGACGCCGAGGCTTAATTGGAAGCGGGTCGGTTTGGGGAGGATGTTCGGTGGTGGGAGGCGAACGTTCGAGGTAGTGGAGGAAGGGAAGTGGAGTCGGGTTCGGTTTTGCATGGGTGGAGATGGCGGCACAAGAACAGGCGAGGTGGTTGATGCAGTGACGCTAGGTTGCGAGTACCATATGAATGAAATCAATAATATATTCTCACTTTCATATATATCTTTATTTATAAAAAAAGAATTTAGAGCCAAACCAAAGAGAAAACGGAGGAAGAAGGAATGAGTAGATCTGAAAAACAAAGCTCAACAAAATGAAGGAAGATGCATGTACAGTACCCCCCAATGAACAGTCGCTTGCAATATATATGAAAATAATGAAACAGCAACGGTTAGAGGCCTTGATTCGGGGAAAGTTATTAAAGCAATTTATTTGATTCCTTGGCTGTACGTTTAAATTTTGAAAAGGCACGAGAAGTTAAAAGTCACAATTTAATTTGTGATACCATTACAACGAACTGTTCAATCATTTCATCGTGCATCGGACCTCAAATATAGAAATAAATATACTACGGAGATCAGCACGACAAGACAAATAGAATGGTACACAAATATCAGAGATGCGACCAAGCTATAAAAACTCGATTTTTCCTTGCTCAAAATGTTGCTAAAATACTGAAAATAAGATAAACGGTGCTATTACAGTCCATGTTTGGAAAAACGAAATATAACATCTCACTAAAAAGATAATAAACATTTTTATTATATAAAAATATTCAGGTTTCGAAAGCATTTTATTTTCATCGAATTAACTGAATTTAAACGGTGATTCAAAATTACACAACATAACTAAATTCCATAATTTCTGATGAAAATTTGACATTTGTTACATTGAGATAGATGCACCTCAAATATCAAATTTTCATTATTAAATTTATTTGTTAAATTTTCAAGAAAAAATCAGTTAATTACGTTAATAAAACTGTTAAAATTTCCAAATCGTTACATTTATCATTGAAATCGTTTTAAAATTCAAAAATGATTTTAAAACATCATTTTTAACTCTATAAATAGCATAGTAATGCGAGAAGGATAAATCATTGACCAAAAGACCTTAGTGAAAAATATCAATGGAGTTATGTGAAAACAGTAGCCTTCACAGTTCCTAATACACTCCAAAAAGTAACCAAGCAAATCCCCTTGCCAATTACCATCTAATGATAAGATTGGCTAAGTAAATTAACAAATTTGATTACCTTTTGACTATGGAGACAATCAATGGGGGTTGGAATGTTTTGGAAGTGTGGAACAATGATTAGGGGTGTCTTATCAGTTCCACTAGGCATTAATCCAAAAGCTATCTTTAGGACTAAACCTGCCTCACTAATTACCCATCAACCTATCTAAAAGCTGTCTAATTTCAAACGGTCATATCTTCTAACAGGTAAGTTTAAAAAGATATTACGGTCACCTTATGGAAAAAGAAACCATCTTATCTTTCGAATGAAAGTGGTCACTAACCCTAATTCGGCTGCTATCAAAAGTTACAACCTTTACAAGGTTTTATGGTGAAAGTTACCCAATGAAATTACTAAGGTTCAAAATTTTATTATGAACATTACCTAAAGTATAGCCTTATATGAACAAATTTGAGTTTAAAAATAATATTTAGCGAAATTTTGATATGTAAAATACAGGTCGTTACATTCTCCTCGCCTTTAGGAATCCCATTAAGCAAGTAAAGTCAAACAACATAGTTATCTCGCATGCTTAATGACCATAAGCAATCATATCAAACAACAACCATACACACAAACATCTACATATAGGTAATTATCATATCATATTAATATCAGAGCATGTAGAGTGCTAAACTACTCTATATAGAACATCAAATGTATTAAAAATGTGAAAGGTAACGGTAAATGGAAATCGTACCAAGTGAGGAGCTCTAGATAAGCAGACATTATGCTATCCGCGGTCTCCTAAATACAAACATCTTCGTTGCTACCCTATTGAACCTTCACCAACTCCATAGTCTTCCTTCTAAGCTTCTTTATATCATTCCTAGATGTGAATATGCCTATGAGGTCTCGAAGCTTCCAATTCAATCTTAATATCATCTAACAAATCTGGTGTAATGGTTACACCTAAGTCATTCACAAACTTCTGTAAATGAGAAACAAGGAACACATTGTGCACACCCACCATCTTTTTAGGTAAATTGACTCTAAAAAAAAGGTTCCCAAACCTCTCAAGTATCATAATATGGCCTAAAAATCTTTGTGACGATTTCCCGTGGTACTGAATCAAACTGTATTCTTCAATGGAGATATTTTGACAAACACCGTATTGTCGACAGAGAACAAATCTTAGAATTTTTGATCAATGTAGCTCATCTGTCTACCTTGAGCAACTTTCATTCATTGTTTACTGATATCGATCTTCTTCGAAGTTTCTCTTGTCATATATGGTCCAAGTACTAGTTTATCGCCTACATCCCACCAACCTGAAGGAGTGTTATGCAATCAGCCATATAATGCCTCAAATGGTGCCATACGATGCTAGTTATAGTTGTTGTTGTATGCAAAATCAACGGAATATAAGTGATCCTCCCACAAGCCCCCAAAGTAAAGAATTCAAGCTTGCTTGAAATCCTCTAAGGTACGATTCATTCTCTTAGTTTACGCATCAGTACGTGCGTGATAAGTTGTAATCAAATGCAGCTCTATCCCAGTGTGAATTGTAATCTCTTTCAAAACCCACAAGTGAATAATGGGTCCCGATCACTCACAACACTCTTCAACACACCATAGAATCACATATTCCACTTCACATAGAACACGTCCAATTTGGATGTCGCTCTACTAAACTTTATGGCATAATTAAGCACTCTTCATCAATCTATCATTTATGACCCAAAAGCTATCATACCATTCTTTGTTCCCAGGAAATCCATTAAGGAAATCCATCGATATCTATTCCGTTTTTTATTTGGTAATCTCAAGCGTTGCAGCAAACCACTTGTCGTCTTCTCTTCATCAAAATATGCCTAATAGTCAAACTAATAAACACATCTAGCTTAAGCTCACATTAAGGTCTAAAGTTATAATCAACCACACACTCAAGCTATTTCCACTCTAGAAATATAGCCCTCAAATTTGCATGTATTCTACTCAAAGCATCATCGAATGCATTCCCTATTCCAGGCACATAGGAAATGTTGAAGTTGTTGGAGGCCAAAAAATATACCCATAACTACTGACGAAGGTTATGATCCTTCTCTAAGAAGAGGTACCTCAAGAATTTATGATAGGTGAATAACTTAAACCTCTCTCATTACAGACAGTACCTTCAAACCTTAAAGCAAAAAATACCACCCTCACCTGTAGATCATGGATCGGGTATTTCTCTCAAGTTGTCTAAGCTATTGACTAGCATACATGACAACCTTACCTTTCTACATCAACACTATGCCCAATACGATACCACAAAAATCTATGTATTCCTTCAACTCTTTATTTCCACTTGGATTGACTAATGCTAGTGCACTCATCACACTCTCTTTTAGACCATTGAACACATACTCATACCTCACGTCCCAAGCAAAAGTTTGGCTCTTCGTCAAGTTGGTTAATGGTGTCACAACCTTGGAGAAGTCCTTGATAAATCATTTATAGTATCCTGCTAATCCATAGAAACACCTCAAAATTGTAGCATTCTTGGGTCGATCCGTATCTTGGATTACTATAAATTTCATAGGATCTACAACAATGCTTTGCCCAAAAAAACGTACCCGAAAATTGCATTTCCCTCCTCAAGCAGTGACACTTTGAAAAAATGCAGAATGTTAACATAAATTTAAAAAAAATCCTTAAATCAATATACACATATCTTATAAAACATATATATATATATATATATATAATAACATATAATGTGGTTTGTAAAACTTATATGTCTATGTGTGTGCCGACATGCCAATATATATGTATATACACATATACCTTGTAAATAATATATGGAACATATAACTTATAGCCTATAACCTCTTATAAGACACAATATAACATATAATATATGTTTAATGAAATAAGAAAAATTCATATATGTTGTTATAACCTTTTTCAAGATACATGAAACCACTTTTACAGGACTTTGATGTTGCAGCAAAATAACCAAAAAATCTAATCTAAAATATATTCATAATGTGACGACTCATCTTTCTAACCATAGAAAGATGTATCATCAATAAGAAAAGAAAGAGATAGAAATAGAAAAGATAGAAAGAAAGAATAACAACATCAGAATCTCACAGCGGAATCGGAACAAAATATAATACATCACATAACTATTACATAATCTTACATATATTAGAGTTACACAACATCATTGAAACAAGATAGTCATATATATATCTGCCATTACATACATCCCAAAATACAACATACATCAACTAACACAGTGGAACTAGATAGATAGATACGTCTGGACTCCTGCTCCAAGCTCCTCCAGACTCCAACAATCCAAAACCTATCACTTGGGTACTCATAAAAATTTGAGTACCTAAGAGTTTAAGAAAAACAGAAATAAACTCCGGGTCAGACATAGGTCCGGTGTGAGTAAACGGGTTAAAGTTGTTTAACTTTGAAAATCATTTGAAAATAAAGGTATCACGTAAGACTTCCCACACATAAATACGGGTAAGTTTTTACCTTACGCAAACCAAAACATTTTATAGGAAATTCGGTGATATTATAATAGTGTCTAGGGTTTTCAAGTAAATAGAAAATAGCCGAAATTGTTACATCTCTTAAATTCCAGGTACTAGCAACAAAAGTGGGTAATACAAATCAAAACCGTAGGGTCTCGTAGGAAAAATGGGTTTCCATTAATGGTAGGGCAACTGGGGTACCGCCCGTCACAGTACGGGGCCTAGATCACCGTACCGAGGATCACTCCCAACCCCCTACAACACAAGGCCGGAACCATTCCCTACCAAATAGTTCCGAACAAGAAAACCCAGCATTTGTGGCCAACAACTGGCCACACAGCCGAAATAAAGGGACGTCTAGACAGGGGTATATCTCATCCTGCTTGGGTGCTACCCACCTTACCTTGTTGCACCTCACCTGTTTTAGCCATTACCGGTTGATGGGGCTTGAGGTTGTGATTACCTTTAGAGAACATATCTCTTAGAATGCTCATCCTCCACCTGACAATGTTCTGAAAGTATTCGATCCATACAAGTTCGTTCTGGGTTTGAATGAAACCGAAGGCATTATCTCGTTACACTCATTTTGGAATCACCCTCAGAGTTGACGACGATAACCATTGCACTCTGAAACTCCATCTCGATCTTCACTTGAGATGCCACGACCTATCATTTAATTTGGATCGATGTTGTTTTCGGATAATCATAATTGACACCCGATCCCGGTCTCCACGAAATCCAAATGCCATTTTAAAGGCCAACTTGTTTAATAGTTTAAATAATTTAATTCCACAATTTTAATTCACATAGCATTTATCTCAGATAAATCATACTCAAACATCACAGATATATCCAAAAACATATCACAGAGTATCACAGAATATCACTAAATAAGTATCACAAATTCAGATATTCTACTTATAATCATCCATAAGTAAGCATCTTTAATCCTGCTTGATAAATCATTAATTAATTAATTATTCCATTTCATACAATTTAATTAATTAATTACTTCTTAATCAATTTATTAAATCTTAATTACTTAATTAATTACACCTTAATTATTAATTAATAACCTTAATTATTACTTTATAAAACTTAATTACCCATTTATTAATCACTTATTACTTAATTACTCAATTATTAATTCTTAATTGAACTACTTAATTAGTTAACTACTAATCATATATTAATTAACTTTAAGTAGTTAATTTAAAATCCTTAATTTCAAATTTATTAAATACTTAATCATTTGTTAATCAATCTTTAATAACAAATTTATAAATCTCAATTCACTTAGTTAATTACCCTTTCAATGAATTAACATTCTTAATTAGCTTACAATATAAATTAATTGAATTAGAATCATTTATCTTATATCTAAAAATCTTCCTTAATAACTTTGAAAGCAAATTATTATTAACTTAAAAAGCTTAATGTTAATTAAAACTTATCTTACATTAACTACTTAATTAAAATATTAATTAAGATTTAAAACATTTCTGAAGAATTGACTTAATTAATTATGTCTTAAAATAAATTCTTATCTTCAACTTTCAGACATTAATTAATTCATAAATTCTAAAACTTGTATAAGATGATTAACTTCAAATTTCATTATACTTAGCCTTTGAAAACCCTACCCGAGCAAGTCCCCAGGTCCATTCGAGTTAAAACTCCAGTTTCCTCCCCATTTCCCCGAGTCTCCTCTTCTTCTTCATATACTTTTTTTTAAGTTTAAGTACACAAGTGAAATACTTTTAAACAACGCATGCAAGGAATCCAGGAGACTCGAGTCAAAGCTTCAAAATCACGAGTGCCACTTTGGGTTACCATGAACCCACTTCTTCCAGACACTAATAACTTGTCGTGCATGTGCACGGCGGCTCACCGTCCCTCCGGCAAACTTTGCATCCTTCGGCGAGTCGCAAAACTTCCCTACACTCGAAAGCAAAGATCAATTCGATGTCAAAAATTCCAAATCGAAATTTAGCCCTTCGTTCGAAAACCTGTAACTTGACTCTCCTCTGCAAATCACTCTGCCCCTTCCACGCCGTCCACCTGAGGTGCTACGACTTCGGCCTCACCTCGCCAATCCCCTACACTACACTTCCCCAGAGTTTCATGCAACGCGGTCAATCAGAGGTGAGGAAGTCACCTCGTTTCCAGACCACGACAAACCCATGTGTTAAACCCTAGTTTTGCCTCATCAAATCATTGTTTGCAATAGAAAAGTTATTTAGCAATTTTCCTTACTTCATCGATGGCCAAGCAAGCTTCAAGCAAGAACTCAACATCCTATATTTGTTCGATAAACAGAAATTGATTAACGGGCATTTTATGTTCAACTAAGGACTGCTCTTAGTATACTCCACAAAAAAATCTCCATTTTAGTTTTAAAAACCCTATCTTGGAATGTTGATTCAAGTTATAAAATCGAATTAATATTTTAAAATATTCGAATTTATCATATGATTGTCTTTTCAATGTAAAATTGAATTGACATAGTCAATACTTCAATTTCAAGCTTAAAACAAATTTTGGGCCATAATTTAAGTTTAAAAAAACTTATTTAGTTTTAAATTGTAAGCTTATAAATGGTTGGATTAAGATGTTTTGAAATTTGGTTAACTATCAACTCTGTAACTAAAAACAAGGAAGAACAGACTATACAAAAAATCACAGTACAATCATATATGTACAGAATTTCTTACTTAAAAATATACAACAAAACACAACATTTATTCGTGAAACAGATGCACAAGTTTAAGTTTAAAAATGATATGTTTACTCACTTGAAAAATATTTGAACAGAGAGAAATCCTTTTTTGAAAAGCTGTAGTTTGATCTTCCCTTAAATCTCCCTTTTTTTAGCTGATTTGTATTTGAGTTTGTAAAAAAGACGATGCTTCTTATTTTTTCGGTTTGCTTATTTTTTCAACGAGCAGGAACTGGAATAGACGTATATATAAAGAAAAGTTTTTGTACAGGTTAGGTATTAACTGGTACAAACATATTTCTTTGGTTAGATTTTTCTTTCTTTAACTAAACAAGATTATTTTAACTGGTACAAACATATTTCTTTGGTTAGATTTTTCTTTCTTTAACTAAACAAGATTATTTCTGAAATTGAAATGATTTTTAACATTTCAAATGACCTTGTTTTTATGCTGGAGATGATTGTATTAAATGCAATGTCTCCATCTATGTTTACAGCCTTGTCCTGTTTTTTTTTTATGTAGATATTTTTTTTCAATAGTTTCCTTGCATATCTAAATTCACATACACATATCCTTTGCCTGGTTTTTCTTTTATGTCTTATGTGCTCAATATAAAATTGTTATAGTTATTTTTATAGTCTTTAACTTATGTTGCATACACAAAATAACCATTTAAATACTTATTTTTAACATAAATCCTTATTATTATTTTTCTATTTTAAGCTTAACTATCAAACACTTTATTTATATTCGTATATTTTTATACTTATATTTATATTGATAAGATTAATTTTAATTTAAACATTATTATCTATATTACATTCATAGACATATATTTAGATTAAATGTTAATAATGTAGAGCTTTTCAATTTAATTTAATGTGAATAAAAATAGATTTTATTTCAAATTTTTGAAAGATTTTATTTTGAATTTTCAAACCATAATTTCCTTCACAATACGTATATATATATGTATATATAAATGGTAAATGTCCAAAAATCTTATTTATTTTTAAAATGATAAGATTGTATTTTATTTAATTAGATTAAATACTTATTAAAATAATATTGCCAAAATCCCGGTCATCACACATAATCTTTTTTTAAATATTGTAAAATATATGATATATATATATATATATATATACATACTGTTTCTTTAAGGCAACAAAAGGCTACAGGTCATGGAATTATATGTGTGAAACATACGGCTTGGTCGAAGGTATATATGTAATATATACATATATTATAAGGAGAGGAAGCTAGCGGCTAGCAAGGAAATGGAGTGTGTGGTCGGAGTAGGGGATGCAGGCGGAAGTGACATAGGGTTGGTCGGCTGTCTGGGTGTGGTGGAAGGCCTGGCCGGTGGAAGAGCAAGTGATGGGGTGTTTTGTAATGGCTGCATGGCTTCGAGATAGTGCTCAGGCTATGAGTGATTGCGTGAGGCGAGCAAGGGATTGATGAGTTCAACATGTGAGGCCTGAAGGTGATGATTTTGTGCGTTTCATTTTGTTTTTTCTTTTCGTGGAAGGTAAGGCGGCTACAAAACGGAGGGGCGGAGGTTTGGATCGGTGGAGGAGCAAGCATAGGTGGATGGTGCGGAACAATTTGAGGACGTGGCCGTAGAAGGCGAGGGTGGTTGAGGTCATGGGGTCAGTTGCTCTGTGTGTCACGGTGGAGACAGTGGGCGTGGCTGATAAGGAGGAGGTCGAAGACGCCGAGGCTTAATTGGAAGCGGGTCGGTTTTGGAAGGATGTTCGGTGGTGGGAGGCGAACGTTCGAGGTAGTGGAGGAAGGGAAGTGGAGTCGGGTTCGGTTTTGCATGGGTGGAGATGGCGGCACAAGAACAGGCAAGGTGGTTGATGCAGTGACGCTAGGTTGCGAGTACCATATGAATGAAATCAATAATATATTCTCACTTTCATATATATCTTTATTTATAAAAAAAGAATTTAGAGCCAAACCAAAGAGAAAACGGACGAAGAAGGAATGAGTAGATCTGAAAAACAAAGCTCAGCAAAATGAAGGAAGATGCATGTACAGTACCACCCAATGAACAGTCGCTTGCAATATATATGAAAATAATGAAACAGCAACGGTTAGAGGCCTTGATTCGGGGAAAGTTATTAAAGCAATTTATTTGATTCCTTGGCTGTACGTTTAAATTTTGAAAAGGCACGAGAAGTTAAAAGTCACAATTTAATTTGTGATACCATTACAACGAACTGTTCAATCATTTCATCGTGCATCGGACCTCAAATACAGAAATAAATATACTACGGAGATCAGCACGACAAGACAAATAGAATGGTACACAAATATCAGAGATGCGACCAAGCTATAAAAACTCGATTTTTCCTTGCTGAAAATGTTGCTAAAATACTGAAAATAAGATAAACGGTGCTATTACAGTCCATGTTTGGAAAAACGAAATATAACATCTCACTAAAAAAATAATAAACATTTTTATTATATAAAAATATTCAGGTTTCGAAAGCATTTTATTTTCATCGAATTAACTGAATTTAAACGGTGATTCAAAATTACACAACATAACTAAATTCCATAATTTCTGATGAAAATTTGACATTTGTTACATTGAGATAGATGCACCTCAAATATCAAATTTTCATTATTAAATTTATTTGTTAAATTTTCAAGAAAAAATCAGTTAATTACGTTAATAAAACTGTTAAAATTTCCAGATCGTTACATTTATCATTGAAATCATTTTAAAATTCAAAAATGATCTTAAAACATCATTTTTAACTCTATAAATAGCATAGTAATGCGAGAAGGATAAATCATTGACCAAAAGACCTTAGTGAAAAATATCAATGGAGTTATGTGAAAACAGTAGCCTTCACAGTTCCTAATACACTCCAAAAAGTAACCAAGCTAATCCCCTTGCCAATTACCATCTAATGATAAGATTGGCTAAGTAAATTAACAAATTTGATTACCTTTTGACTATGGAGACAATCAATGGGGGTTGGAATGTTTTGGAAGTGTGGAACAATGATTAGGGGTGTCTTATCAGTTCCACTAGGCATTAATCCAAAAGCTATCTTTAGGACTAAACCTGCCTCACTAATTACCCATCAACCTATCTAAAAGCTGTCTAATTTCAAACGGTCATATCTTCTAACAGGTAAGTTTAAAAAGATATTACGGTCACCTTATGGAAAAAGAAACCATCTTATCTTTCGAATGAAAGTGGTCACTAACCCTAATTCGGCCGCTATCAAAAGTTACAACCTTTACAAGGTTTTATGGTGAAAGTTACCCAATGAAATTACTAAGGTTCAAAATTTTATTATGAACATTACCTAAAGTATAGCCTTATATGAACAAATTTGAGTTTAAAAATAATATTTAGCGAAATTTTGATATGTAAAATACAGGTCGTTACATTCTCCTCGCCTTTAGGAATCCCATTAAGCAAGTAAAGTCAAACAACATAGTTATCTCGCATGCTTAATGACCATAAGCAATCATATCAAACAACAACCATACACACAAACATATACATATAGGTAATTATCATATCATATTAATATCAGAGCATGTAGAGTGCTAAACTACTCTATATAGAACATCAAATGTATTTAAAATGTGAAAGGTAACGGTAAATGGAAATCGTACCAAGTGAGGAGCTCTAGATAAGCAGACATTATGCTATCCGCGGTCTCCTAAATACAAACATCTTCGTTGCTACCCTATTGAACCTTCACCAACTCCATAGTCTTCCTTCTAAGCTTCTTTATATCATTCCTAGATGTGAATATGCCTATGAGGTCTCGAAGCTTCCAATTCAATCTTAATATCATCTAACAAATATGGTGTAATGGTTACACCTAAGTCATTCACAAACTTCTGTAAATGAGAAACAAGGAACACATTGTGCACACCCACCATCTTTTTAGGTAAATTGACTCTAAAAAAAAGGTTCCCAAACCTCTCAAGTATCATAATATGGCCTAAAAATCTTTGTGACGATTTCCCGTGGTACTGAATCAAACTGTATTCTTCAATGGAGTTATTTTGACAAACACCGTATTGTCGACAGAGAACAAATCTTAGAATTTTTGATCAATGTAGCTCATCTGTCTACCTTGAGCAACTTTCATTCATTGTTTACTGATATCTATCTTCTTCGAAGTTTCTCTTGTCATATATGGTCCAAGTACTAGTTTATCGCCTACATCCCACCAACCTGAAGGAGTGTTATGCAATCAGCCATATAATGCCTCAAATGGTGCCATACGATGCTAGTTATAGTTGTTGTTGTATGCAAAATCAACGGAATATAAGTGATCCTCCCACAAGCCCCCAAAGTAAAGAATTCAAGCTTGCTTGAAATCCTCTAAGGTACGATTCATTCTCTTAGTTTACGCATCAGTACGTGCGTGATAAGTTGTAATCAAATGCAGCTCTATCCCAGTGTGAATTGTAATCTCTTTCAAAACCCACAAGTGAATAATGGGTCCCGATCACTCACAACACTCTTCAACACACCATAGAATCACATATTCCACTTCACATAGAACACGTCCAATTTGGATGTCGCTCTACTAAACTTTATGGCATAATTAAGCACTCTTCATCAATCTATCATTTATGACCCAAAAGCTATCATACCATTATATGTTCCTAGGAAATCCATTAAGGAAATCCATCGATATCTATTCCGTTTTTTATTTGGTAATCTCAAGCGTTGCAGCAAACCACTTGTCGTCTTCTCTTCATCAAAATATGCCTAATAGTCAAACTAATAAACACATCTAGCTTAAGCTCACATTAAGGTCTAAAGTTATAATCAACCACACACTCAAGCTATTTCCACTCTAGAAATATAGCCCTCAAATTTGCATGTATTCTACTCAAAGCATCATCGAATGCATTCCCTATTCCAGGCACATAGGAAATGTTGAAGTTTTTGGAGGCCAAAAAATATACCCATAACTACTGACGAAGGTTATGATCCTTCTCTAAGAAGAGGTACCTCAAGAATTTATGATAGGTGAATAACTTAAACCTCTCTCATTACAGACAGTACCTTCAAACCTTAAAGCAAAAAATACCGCACTCACCTGTAGATCATGGATCGGGTATTTCTCTCAAGTTGTCTAAGCTATTGACTAGCATACATGACAACCTTACCTTTCTACATCAACACTATGCCCAATACGATACCACAAAAATCTATGTATTCCTTCAACTCTTTATTTCCACTTGGATTGACTAATGCTAGTGCACTCATCACACTCTCTTTTAGACCATTGAACACATACTCATACCTCACGTCCCAAGCAAAAGTTTGGCTCTTCGTCAAGTTGGTTAATGGTGTCACAACCTTGGAGAAGTCCTTGATAAATCATTTATAGTATCCTGCTAATCCATAGAAACACCTCAAAATTGTAGCATTCTTGGGTCGATCCGTATCTTGGATTACTATAAATTTCATAGGATCTACAACAATGCTTTGCCCAAAAAAACGTACCCGAAAATTGCATTTCCCTCCTCAAGCAGTGACACTTTGAAAACTTAGTCTTCCATCATGTTTCCTCAACACCTTTTGCACAATCCTCAAATGTAACTTGTGATCCTCTTCGTTCGTGAATAGACAAGAATATCACCAATCAAAACAAGCACAAACTTATTTAGCTAATCCCCAAAGAGATGGTTTATGGGATTATAAAGTATGTCATTGCATTGGTTAGCCCAAATGACATAACCAACAACTCATAACATCTAGAGGGCTTATGAAATGCTACACACATAGCACTCTCTCTTGCCACTCTTATTTGGTTAAACCTCATTGCTTAGTCCAACCGACAAAACACTTTCTCATAATAAATTTTTTCGAACAAGTCATCATTATGCATGAGTGGATACTTATTATGCCTCGTCACCTTATTTAGTTCATCATAACCAACATGCAACATAAAAGAGTAATCCTCTTTAATGATGTGTACTGCAGGTGCTTCCCACTCTAATATAGTCCTACAAGGGAACCCTCTCCTCAGTAGGTCATTCCTTGCACCTCTAGTTCCTTCTCTCTTTACGTGTTATACACCTCAAAGGCATTACTACTAGTCTGCATCCTCCACCAAATATGTATAGAACTCTATCTCCCAGTGTGGCCGTAATTCGGTTAGATCTGTCAATGGGTACCCAAAAAATGAAATTCTTCCGTATCCATATCTGAAATATAAAAAATTATCTGATATCTGGAAAATAGATATGGATGGGGATATGGCCATATCCCTATCCGATAATTTCTCCATCACTTTTTTTCAAGATTATAGTTATTTTATATGTATTTTTGTATATAAAATGAAATCTTTACTATTTTATCTTTGTTAAAAAAATTAATATGTATATAAAAATCAACATTTGCTGCTTAAAATTATTTTTCTTAGTGTATTTATTATTTTTTATATTTTTGGTACCGAATCGATTTATAATTAATTAAAATTTTGTATTTATTTGTTTAGATTTATTGGTTGTGAAGCGATTAAATAATATCCGATAAATATTAAATATCCATTTGCATCCGTGGATATAGATATCCGATATTCAAAAATGATTTCATATATGGCAATATCTGAATCTGTATCCAACCATTTATAGGCCTAAATCTAGTTACCTTCTCAAATGTGTCCGGATACTCTCTAGCTATAGGTACCGAAGACAACTCATCATTTAAGATCTTGAGTGAACATAGAAAGCTAACCATCACCTCATTATTTGGTCGACAGCCTAATTCTACTCTTCACCCATCTTCAGTCCCTATCATCACCATTGGCCTTTCATAATCCACCACTACTCCATACTTCTTCAACCAATCCTTCCCCAAGATAACACCGAACCCCACAAACTAAGTACAAAACAATTGCAAACAAATGTGCATTCATGACTCGATAAGACTATATCATGACAAACCATAATCGAGCTGGTTGAACCTCTTATACAATCAAGGGTCTATCTACTAAGTCAAGTCTCAATCTCAATATATCAAGTAACAAGATATGAAGGAATGTGAAGCCCCGGTATTGAATAAAATGTGTATGGTAACATCATAAACGGAAAGCATACCATGAGTAACGATGCCCTTCATTTTCTCCTTCACCGATGAAGAATTTGATCAAGATGGAATGGTGTTGAGTATATATACTTTCACCATCAACTTCCGCTTCACTAGCTCAGAACAGTCCTTCTGAATATACCTAAACTTATTGCAATTATAGCGCTTCTTTCCCTAATTCTTAAAGTTTTTACTTAAATGGAACTTTTTCACAATAATTATACCAAACAGGGTCCACTTTCCCTTCTTTAACCCGTCCTTTTTCTAAAGCTACTTGTTGTTGTTATTGTTTCATTTCCTCTTGCCTTCCCTGCCTACTTATGACTCTGTATATCCTTTGAAACAGCAGCCTTCTATACTAGGTATAGGCTTTCATGTCTTAAAACCTTTATATCAATATTTCAAAACTTTTGTCAATGTGACCAATCAATCACTCCTTAAGATGATCGTTCAACCCAATGATAAAAAGACAAGTCTCATTGCTTTAGTTTTGCTAATACATGGAACACGACCGACTTTTGAGTTGCCGATATGAATTTCTCTTCAAATCGAACTATGAACTTATCCTAAGTGAATTGATCCTCGAAAGTTGCTTCTCGAAGAACGTTCCACTAATTCATCGTGATTCCTTGGAGTTTTCTAGAGGCTAATCGCTTTCTTATAGTGTCATCCAACCCTAAATCATCAAACATCTCCCTTAAAATGGTTTGACGCAAGGCTAGCATAGTCCTTACCCAGTTCGGAAAACTTTCTCTGGGCACCCGCACTTAAGCACCACCACCTATAGCGACACCTAGAACAACCACTTGAGCATTTCGCCTCATGTTCCTCATCAACTTAGTGAACATATTATACATGTTGCGGTTACCCACCCCTAAACATGCCCCTCTTCTACTTCAAAGATCGAGTTCCTAACATCATTTCTCACTTGTATAGGTCTCTTAAAAAGAAAAGCTACATTAGCGGTACACATGCGCGTAATGCGACTTACATACTATATGTATTATTACATACTTTCGAAAATAAAAATAAATAATAAGTAAGCTCTCTCATATATTGCGCAATCCATTCTAGAGAGATCACTCATACTCTACATCTAATGGATCCATGTATCTTTTAGGTGATATATGAAACCTAAGTGTTGATACTAAGTGTTATGACCTGTTCATGCCTCCTATACTTAATGTATAACCTATAGAGTGCGTTATAATGGTACTCGGCTAATGTAGTACGGTTGTCAAGGGAAAGTGTGAAGTAAAAAGCCCATCGAAATCATAATATGTTTTATATCTCATAGTGCAAGGTTAAAATATAATACTCAACAAAGATATAAAGCAAATAAGATAGAAATATAAGTACTTCATGAACCATTATATATCAAAGTATAAGTTCAATATAGTTATACAAAATAGATCATAAAGTTAATACATCAAATAATAAATCGATGACAAACTATATCTAACAATAAGTAAAGCACCAATAAAGCTCCATAGTGATGCACAGTGGAATATAACCATTAGTAAGCCAAGTATGATAATGTGAAAGTGTAGCCTTCTGCTAGTCCATCTATGTAATGCTATATGCTTTCCCATACCTACTACCTAGTCTACTCATTTAATAGTACCTGAGGTAATAAGAAGTGGAGCATAAAATGTTGAGCCAGACATCAGCCCGGTATAAGCAATACACTATTTAAAAAAGATTATAAAAGTCCATATATTAAAATATTCAACATAAAGTATAGATAATCACGCTTGACTTGTCCTTGCATTCGAAAGGTTAGCGTATAATAGTACATGCTAATCTACTATCATCATCGTCGTCATATAGATGTACTACAAGTCAATGTACAGTGTCGAGTGTTTGGGTATCCAAGTCATAATATCTACATCATGCGACATCGCAAGAGAGATAAAAATAAACATAGCATCCGTCAAACAATCATCACGTCACTCGGGTGCATTGGATATATGTAACTTGGATAGTTATATCTTCCACTGGAGACTAATAAAGAAATCTCGGTTACTTAATGCTCAACTCCATGCCACTTCGTAAGGCTATGAACTAGACCTAGTTATCCTCAAGGTCTAGAGTACATTAATCTATATCAACAAATCTGGGATAGTGTATTAACAAATCCAAGTAAGCATCTTCACATGGTTTCGCTTTATGAGCATAGAACAAAACCTCCGTGTATCAAAGCATCATGTCATCGCTTCATCATCAAAACCGCTCGTCTTAGAGCCATCACATCAAAACCAAACATCAAACAAACAAATCATCGCATCATGCTCTCTGAATCCATGTTCATTCTTACCAAAATTGGTCGTGTTTCACCATGATACTAGTGGTCAGTATTGAACATTATTGAGTGGCAGTTCACAATCACTTTTAGCTAGCACTTAACAAATTTTGTAAAAGTGCTTCATTATGGCAAATTTCTCGTTATGTCCACCTTGACCCAAAGTCTTCAGCTAAATAGGTCGAAGTTCCTAGTGCTTCAAGCGTGAAGTCCATATGCTCAATGCCAAGCACTTTCCAAGTGCTAAAAATTTTCTAAGTATAAACTCTTGTCGCTCCTCTTTCCCTGAAGTTGCGCTTGTGTGCTAAGCATTCCCGCATGAAGCATTTCCCTTGAAGTCCCAAAGCAGGTCACCAAAAACCCAAAGCTTGCTACCACAAATAACTATTTGTTCGCTACCATCAACCACTCTTCACCGACTCCAAAACTTGATCATTTCCATCCCAATTCACTTGCGATAAATGGCATAGTACGACTAAGTCTCCACAAACATATGGCTTGGTCACATCTCATTTTGATCATATTTGCTCGTCGCTTCACTAAAATGATGTCCACCCAGAGATTTCACTTATGTGAATTAAAACACATGCAAACAACCATATACAAGTAATATACAACATTTATAAATCAAATAAGAGCAATCCAAACACAATTCAAACATTTATATCATCCTTGATCCACTAAAATAAACAATAATAACCAATTTGGTCAAATGATCAAAAAAAGTTAAAATCAATATCCAAATTTTTAAACCATCTTATACTAATATTAAGATTATATTTACTAATGAAATCATTTTAATATACAAAAACTATTTTAAAACATAGTTTTTAACTATATAAACTAGCATAGTAAAGTGAGAAGGATAAACTACTCACGAAATACACAAAATGCAATCCTACGATGAACAATAACCATGATTCCTAATTCAACCTAAACAATAACTCAGCCAATCCCTTGCTAATTACCTTCAAATGGCAAGATTTGGCTAACTGAACTAAGGAATTTTAATATTTTTTGGCAATAGAGACATTTAGTAGAGGTTAGAATATTCGAGGAAGTGTAGAATGACGATAGAGGTTATTTATCAATCACTAAAGGCCTTATAAATTACCCACTAAGCTGTACAAAAATTGTCTAACTTTATATGACTATATCTCCTAGTCGGTAAGTGTAAAATGCTATTATGAACTCTCCATGGAAAAAGATATCATCATAGATTTTAGACGGAAGTGACCCCAAACCCTAGTTCAATTGCTATCAAAGGTTATAACCTTTGCAAGTTTTCAAGGTGAAAACCATCTAATAGAATTACTAAAGATAAAATATTAATACTCAACATTATTGAAAAATTATAGCCTCATACCACCCAATTTGAATTAAAATAAGATTTCACGATCATCTATATGTAAAATACGAGACGCTATATAAGTTAGAGATCTTATGTAACATCGTATGGTACTCTGTAGACTTAAGGGTACCATAAACGTTGGGCTACACTTCGATTACAGTTAATAAAATGACATAGTGATTGTGCAACGATAGTACGGTATAATTTGAGCTACTTGAAGTTAAATGCTACCCATGAGAGGATTCATCTCCTTCATCATAGAAATTTAGTACCTCTGTAACTGGTTGTAGTCTTAAAGTAAAAATCTCTAACCAAAAAAATAGATTGATTGATAATCGTTATCAGATTAAACCAAGGACTTTGATGTAGTCTGCGCAATTTACTACAGATATCATTAAAGTTTTTGATCATTGACCAAACTCTAGATATCCAAGTGATATAGGGATGACAAAATGAAAAGGTGAACAAAATATCATTACAGGGTCTAGCTTAATAAAGATTAGAAATTGGATTTTACCTAAATGATCTATAAGCAATTGAAATGTGCTCAAAACTATACTTCTGCAAAATTCATGCTGCTTTAGTATTTATATTGTTTAATATTGATGGAGCACCCACTTCGCATCCAAGAGTTAACACAACCATATTATTATCTAATTTCCTAGTTAAACCAGTTTAAAATTAATTTTTAAATGTTATAAATTAAAAATTAAATAATACAAACATTGCACTAAATTTTTATGGCATTTTGATTATATATTTAAAGCCTTAAAAATAGTTAAAATGAGGTATAATAGTTATATACAAAATTTAAATAAAGTGTAGACTTAAATAAATGATGTAAATAATTTTTTAAAAAACTAGGTACTTAGGTGGTAGTTACATATTGTCACTATAAGTCATAGGTAGTATACAACATACCACAAGTCAATATATGTTTGAATCACGTTACGCAAGTTTCAAACCTGTAACCTTTTGCACAAAAGTTAAAGCGTCTAACCATTGTGATAGCGGTGTTGGTCATCAAAATTTTTATTTAATACTAAAATTAAATAAGCGTTATCTAAAAGCTAGTAAAAGGAGGGCTAACCAATCCACAGGAGAGAGGGGCTGACACTTGCTCTTTAGATCTGCATAGAAGGGTGCAAGATATTTGCTATTTGATTGGCTATAAATAGCCATAACCTTCATGACTGTTATACATAGACAAACCCTAGCCTTCATTATCAAAAAATTAATGATGCCATATAGATGGAGTTGCAAACCGTAGTCGATGAGAAAGAGCTAAGAGTTCAAAGAGGAAATAACAAGCAACTAAGGTATCGACAATCGACGGGATCTAAAATCTTTATAGAAAATAAATTCATGTATGTATGTATGTGTGTGTGCATGCATATATATATATGTATGTATGTATGTATGTATTCAAATATACACACACATATTGTTAACAAGAAAACTTGTTAACATCCCCAAAGCTAAGTGATTAACAAGACATGCTGTAAACACTTCAAAAGTGGATTTTAGAAGTGGCCACTCTCTTCGAAACCCCTTTCGAATGATTTAGTTTGGACAAGTTGCTTGCAGAGGATGGTCTCATGTAAATATTCATTGTGGTTAATAGGTCCAACCAACCCTATTGGAATGAAGATTTAAGGAGAAGCATTCTCTTTGCAGCCTCCTTTTGAGTGATTCAAAAGAGGTTGAATATTGGTCTCTTTTGATTGAGTGAAAAGGTCTATTCTTCCCTGAAGAAAGAGTGTTTTCTTTTGATGGCATTGTTTATACTCTTTTGGAATAAACTTATTCAAAAGTGTTAAATGTATTGTTACGTGTATACACATGTCGAAGGAGTTAGTCAAGCTAGCACAGTTCAAAATTTATACATCACATCCCCTTCGAAACATTCCTTTTGATCATGCCGAAAGGTTATTTATCCTTTCGAAGTTGCCTCGGTGTACCATATATAAACTCTATGTTCTACACGCAATGGTATAGCATCTTGGATACTATAAATTCCATGGATTTATCAATGTCGAAACAATATTATCATCTTCGTTTGATATTTAATACCATTAAACATGATGATAACGTGATTCCTATACATATTATCCAAGTTGTTCCCATTGCGTCTCCTATGACAAATAGAAATTAAGAAAATAAGCAAGCATCATGTGCAGTTAATCACTAGTCAAGCTGATGATTGAAATGATCTCTCTTACGATAAAAATCTTTATTAAACCCATGCGCTTCCCTATTTAGCACTAATCCAAATTAAGTTACAAGTAAGAGAGATTTTCCCAAATTGATTTAGGATTACAAAGATTTGATTTGATAAGAAATAGTAGAAAGAATTTAGGACTCCAAAATTCGGTCCTTAAACTCAGACCCCTAGGATTGTATTTATATATGCAGGTTGGGCCCTTTCCGCTCCTATCCTTTTGCTTTGGTCAAAAGGTCTTCCTTCATCCTTCCATGTGCATCCTTTCAGTATGGTCGAAAGGCCTTCCTTCATCCTTGCGTGCGCCTCCTTTCGACATGGTCGAAAGGCCTTCCTTTTGATCCATTCCTGCGCGTTCACCTTTTCACTTCGGACCTTTTGACCCAGTCAAAAGGTCACCTTGATAACCTATCACTGCCCTTAAGGTTTGAGTGCCTCTTTTACTTTTCTTTTTTCTATGCCGCTTTCGACTTCGTCGAAAGGGAGGTAGGATCGTTCTTCGCCTTGCATTGTTATACCGTTGCAAGTGAGAGATGAGTTGAGCTTTCGCATAGCTTCATCGAAAGGAACGATGAGTGACGACTGGGTCTTAGAATAAGTACTTTGTGCCTTCATATGCCATCGAAGGGTTCCAACTATTTCAAAGGGCTTTTTCCTGCTTTCGAAAGGTGTGTATTGTAATCATCTCTTCACGTAGTTGATTGATAATGATGAAACTTATTGCTTTCTTATACACGTGGAATCATCTACACCGAAAGGTCTAGATGAAGCGCAAGGGTAACATTGCCTTCTTTTCTACCCTTTCGAATGATTTCATTTTGCTTGTCATTTGTAAGGGCACATGGTGCTTGCGACTCCTTCAAAGGCTATCTCAATACCTTCGAAATGCTACTTTTAACCTTTAACGAAACCCATATCTTCAATTTTATAGAGCCCATCACTTTTACAGGTCTTCTTTCATACCTTTATTCTATGTGAATTTTATGGTTAACATTTTTCCCCTCCCCCTCCCAATCTTTAGGACAAAGATTTAACAACTTCTCTATTCCTAATGACATCATTTTCCTATAAAAGTCAAAATAAAGAACATTTTCTATTGTTAGATCAAGCTTATATAAAATATGCTTAATGATCTAAAAATGATGTCAGTATAATAGAGCTCTCGAATCCTAAGTTTAGAGGTAAAAAAATTAGTTGGTTATCATCTATGATAAGAAATCTGCAATTGTAAACGATTGGGAACCGAGAACTCTTGTTTGCAATATTTAGAAGTCCCTCCATCCAATTTTTGTAGTTACAAACGAAGTTCATTAATTAAGCTCCGTGATATTAATAGAAAACCAGACATATGATAAATAAAATCCAAGAACTTTCTGCTAATATAACAACGGCTTGGTAATAATGGCCATGAGCTATCATTTGGAAATAAATCATTGAAAACCATGAATCCTTATTTGAGGATAAGTAATAGGTATTTAGAAACTCCTATTGGAAATAATAATGATCCAAGGACCGAGATTCAGATGTTGAAGAATATTGTTTAAAGTTAATAATAGTGAAATAATCACTATGGTTTGAATACTAAGACACCAACCCAAAGTTTTAACTAAAGACCTGAAGTCCATTGATGTCTCAATATCAACTGCCTTTGGATCCAGATTCAGTAATTAACAAATGGAATCCAAAAATTACCGGTAAAAGACCCTAAACCAAATTCGTGTATCAGGAAGTCTAGAAATCTGAAACCTAGATTCGGGCATCAATAAGTGAAATTCTAAAGTTAACGATAAGAAATCGGAAACCCAGATTCGGGCTTTAATAGATAACAACCAGAAATAGCATCTTAGGCCCGGATTTGGGCAATAGTAGATGATAACTAGAAATCTGTAGTAGTGATTTTCATAATATAAATCTTAAGCCCATATTCGGGCACTAATAATTGAAGTCTAGAAATTGATAGTAATAGTCCCGAGACCCAAATTTTGGTATTAATAAGTGAAATCCCAAATTTAATAATGAAAGACCTAAAACTCAAATTCGGGTAGTAATAAGTGATGTTCAAAAATCATTCTTTGTCTATGTAAACCTTATGTTTTGTACCACTCCTTGGGTTTAGACTCTTTTGACATGTGCTACTCTTTAGGCTTTGTATGTGTGTTTTGCTACTTCTCGATCTTGACCATCTTAGTTCATTGTTTGATATGCTACTTCTCGGGTACGGACATCTTAGTCCATTATTTGATATGCCGCTTCTCGGGATCAGACGTCTTAGTTAACTGTTTGATATACCACTTCTCAGGCTTGGACGTCTTAGTCCATTGTTTGATATGTCGCTTCTCGGGCTTGGATGTCTTAGTCGTTGTTGTGAAGTGCGCTTGGCTATCTTATCCACAAGCAGGACCCAAGGATTACCCAACCTCCCTCCAGGAGGCGCCTTGACCTGGCTATAGCATAGCGCGATCAAGGACTTGTTTGGTGCCTTGGCCAAGCCATAGCATGGCGGGACCAAGGGCTTACTCTGTCCTTCCTCCAGGAGGTGCCTTGATATGGCCATAGCATGGCGCGATCAAGGGATTGTTTGACGCCTTAGCCAGGCCATAGCGTGGTGGGACCAAGGGCTTACTCTGTCCTCCCTTCAGGAGGCACCTTGACTAGGCCATAGTATGGCGAGGTCAAGGGTTTTTCGATGCTTTAACATGGCCACAGCGTGGCACAGATAAATGCTTACTCTAACCTCCCTTCAAGAGGCGCTTCAACCTGGCCAACTTGGCATGGACAAAGGCTTTGACTGTAAAAGGTAGTGTCCAAGTGAATAGAGAATTTCACTCCCAACCATGTTGATTTTTCTTTTTAAGGAAGGGGTGCTTTATTCATCCTTTGTAAGAAAATATGGTCGCAAGTGTTCCGCATTCCACATTCTGGGAACCATATTACCTTCGGATCGACATAACTTGTAAGCTCAAGGGAGAATTACTTTGCATACAATTAAGGGACCTTCACAATTTGGTTCTAGTGGTCTATCCATAGGATTTCTTGTATTTGCCATCACCCTTCGTAATACTAAGTCTCCCCTTGAAATGATCTTGTTTTCACTTTCAAATTATAGTATATTGAAATTCTTCTCTAATATTCTGCAGTTCGAATAGCTGCTTCATCTCTAAATTCATGTATTAAATCTGACGATTCTTTCTTCAATTCCTGATTTGGATCAAAAGCATATGTGATTCTTCGATGCGAGGGTATCTCAATTTCAATTGGAAACATTGCTTCGCAGCCATAAGTTAGAGAGTAGGGGGTATGTCCCGTTGTAGTTCTAGTGGATGTTCGATAGGTCCAGAGAACATGTGGCAACTCTTCTACCCAATTCCCTTTGGCATTACTTAATCGCTTTTTCAAGATTGTCTTATTTGCAGATTCAACGGCTCCATTGGCTTGTGGATGTGTCATGGAAGAAAAGCTTTTAATGGTGTCATTCTAATCTCAAAATCAAGAAAACTTCTCACTTTAAAATTATGTTCCGTTATCTGATATAATCTTATGGGAGACTCCAAATCTGGTAAAAATATTTTTAATGATGAATCTAAGTACTTTCCTAGAACTAATTTAGGAGAGTGGTTCTGCTTCTACCCACTTAATAAAGTAGTACTATGGTGACTATAGCATATTTTGCGTCTCCTTTGGAAATTGGCAACAAAAATTGCTATTAGGTCGATTCCCTATATATCAAAGGCCATGGACTTGAAATTGGAGTTAATTGACATGGTGGAAATTGAGGGATCTTTGAATATTTATGTCATCTCTCATATCTCCTTACATATGCAATATCTTGACTTGCCATTCGAGGCCATAAAAACCTTATCTATTATTTTCTTTGCAAGCTTTGACCCTTAGGAGTGGTCTCCGGCAAATCCTTCATGTGCTTCCACTAACAATTTCATTCCATCTTCCAGCCTCACACTTCTCAAGTAAGGTGTTGCATAACCTTTCTTATAAAGAATTACATCCACTATTACGAAAGTTGGAGCCTGTCGCCTGATTTTCCTACCTTCCATTTTGTCAGACGACAATATCCCTCTAGAAAGATAACTGACAATAGGCGACATCCAAGTGTCACTATAACAATCATCTGTCATTGGATGATTAATCCCTTCATTTGGGATTTCTTCATTATTTTCACATTCTTCTCACACTTATGTCGTGGCTTGGGATCTAGTTAGGACTAAAAATTCCTTTCCTTGTTCTGATGTTCCATCCTCAATAATTGGATTTGCTTGGTACCCTACAACATGATTCGATTTTCTTGGTCTCCCTTTGAACTAGCTAACTTTTCTAATGAATCTACTTGAAAGTTTTATCCCGTTGGTAGTTGATGTATAGACAAGTCTTCAAATATAGCAAGCATCTTCAATATCTTCTTTACATATAAAGATAGCTTGGTATCTTTAGTCTGATATACTTGCTTCACCTAGCTTACCATTAGCTGTGAATCAGAAAAAAAATTAATTCGTGGGATTTTAAGCTCTAAAGCCAGAGTTAATCCTTCCACCATTGATTCATATTCGGCCACATTATTTGTCACGAGAAACCCTAACTTCATTGCATAGTATAGGCGATGTCTGTCTGGTGTTATTATGACATATCACGCTCCAACTCCTTGCTCATTCGATGTGCCATCGATAAATAACTGCCACATAGGTTTTTCATCCTTTTACTTTTCCGAAAGTTCTTTAATAAAGTTTGTACATTCATTAATAAAGTCTGCCAATGCTTTTTCTTTGATAGTTGACTGTGGTTGAAACTTACTGCCATACTGGCTAAGTTCAACACTACATTTTACTAGCCTACCTAAAGTTTCAAGTTTACCGAGGACTTGCTTGAGTGGATAGTTAGTTAATACTCCGATTCGACGTGCTTGAAAGTATGCCCTATGTTTCCATGTGGTAATTATTAACCAATAAGCTAGTTTTCCTATTACCGGATACCGAACTTCTGTATCCTTTAACCGTTGCTCACATAATAAACTGGAAGTTGTGTTCTGCTTTCCTCTCCGATCAAAACGATTTTTCAACTCTTGGGACTAGGTAGTATTAGTGACTTTTCAAAACGATTTTTCAACTCTTGAAAATTTTTCTTATAGTCTTCTCCCCATTTAAAGATTTTCTTGTTCTTGATTACATTAAAAAAGGGAATGCACTTACCAGTTGCCTTGGAAATTGTTGGTTTTAGGCTCAAACATGTCCTTGATAGCTTGAATCTAGTCTGGGCTAGCCTTAGTTCCTTCAGCACTCACAACGTAGCCTAAAATTTCTCAGAATAAATCACGGAGGATCATTTCTGGGGATTCACTTTCATCTGATATTTTCGTAATACTTTGAAAATTTCTCTTAGGACTTCGATGTGACATTTAGCCTCATAAGATTTTACTAGCATATCATCAACATAAACTTCCATATTTCGAATGACCAGTTCTTCGAACATTCTATTGGCTAATAATCTTTGATAAGTAGCCCCTGCATTCTTTAACCCAAAAGGCATTACTTTTTAGCAAAAAGTTCCCCAATCAGTAATGAAACTTGTATGCTCCTCATATGATTTAAACATAGGTATCTGATTACATCTTGAATAAGCATCCATAAGAAATAACTACCCGTGTCCACTAGTTGCATCAACCAACTGATCCATCTGGGGCAATGGGTAATAATATTTTGGATAAGCCTTGTTTAAGTCAGTATAATCGATGCAAGTCCTCCATTTACTGTTCAATTTCTTTACTAATATTGGGTTCACCGGCCATTTTGGGTAGTAAATCTCCCAAATGACTCCATTTTCAAGGAACCTTTTAACTTCCTGATGTAGCACACCATGATAATTCGCTCAACCATCTTATGTCGCTCGCCATCCTTAAGTCGTGCATTTCCTTAAGTTGCAACCAACATAAGTCGCATGCCTTACAGATAACGGTTCAAGAGATGCTCAACGACCTTAAGTTGCTCAACGACCTTAAGTCGCTCATTTCCTTAACTCGCCTGCCTTAAACGACATAGCGAGTTATGGCTTAAGTCGTTTATGTCGTAAGTCGCTTATGTTGTAAGTCGTTTCTCTTAAGTCGCTCACCTATGCCACTTTCTATACGTCGTTCCTGAAGCTTAAGTCGCTGATTCCTTAAGTCGCTTAAGCCGTGCCTGAGGCTAAGCTACGTTGTTAAGTCGCTGATGTTATGTCGCATGTGTGGGTTGTGTCGTTAAGTCGTATATTGTTGTAATTTTCTTATCTCGTGTGTTGTTAGATCGTATGATGTTGTAACTCGTGTTGTATTTTCTTGTCGCATATGTTAAGTCATGTAATATGTTAAGTCATGTAATGTGTTAAGTCGTGTGATGTTGTATTGAGTCGTATGTCGTGAGTCGCAAGTTTGAGTCGCGTGTGTTGTAATTTCCTATAAATAGGGGTGTGTTGTCATTTGTAAAAGGGGGTTGATTTTGAATAAAATTTGTGTGTGAGCTTTTGCTACCATTGTTGAAGTTGAGTGTGATCTCCTTCTTTTTTCCATCTTCGGGTTATTCGTGCGCGAATCAACAAAGTTGAAGCCAATTCTCGGCATCACTTTCGAGTGATCAACGATCGAATTGTAGATCTTTCAACATGGTATCTTACGAGATTAACGGGTTGGAGATAGATAGATTCCAGCATCATCACGATCAACGGAATTGGGCATTTATCGTTCTATCGGTTTATTTGACACGAAATCTTCATTTCGCGAGGAAGATCCTAGATAGGTTGCGACAGACATCTAACTATTCAAGCCTAAGTCTAAGTTGCGTCAATTGCTTCCGATCTGCGTCAATTTGGTATCAGAGCTAGATTCGGCTGCGTCATTTTGGTATCAAAGTTAGATTAGAGACGGAAACGAGATTGTTTGTTGATCATGCCTCCGAGACGTGCTAATCGCCATCATAATGTTGAAGATTTGTATAGAAGAAAAAAAGCTGAGCAAATGGAGCAGCGTATCAATGAAAAGTTCAATGAGGGTATTGACAAATTGGAGAAATTGATGAAGGACGTGAATCAAAATCAAAGGAGAACGTCACCAGTTTTGAACCAGAGTGGAAACAGGGTTTCCCCATCGGTTTTGGGAGAAAGGAGGATGCCACCCCAGTCTTATCGAGATAGGAGAGAATCATCAGTTTCAATGATGAGAAACCACCATGGGTATCGAAATGAAAAGGGAAGAACTCAACATGGGTTTGAAAATGAATCATATCGCGATGTTGAAAGACAGGGTAGAAGGGACATGCATGGTCATAGGGACTTATATGGTCAGGATCGAAATCAAAATACATATGATTTTGAGGAGGATGGTGATGGAGGAAGTATTCATTATCGAAATCGAGGCCAAGTGCGAAATAAATATCTGGATTAAGAAAATGATCGTAAATGGGAGTCAGGTATGAGGATGGAAATTCCAGAATTCAAAGGTGGTATGCAAGCAGAAGAATTTATTGATTGGTTGTCAAGTGTTGAAGAAATTTGAAATTCAAGGAGGTGCCTGAAAATCGCAAAGTCCAATTAGTTGCTACAAGACTAAGGGGAAGTGCTATGGCTTGGTGGCAACAAACTAAACTATCTCGGGAGAGAATGGGAAAATCAAAAGTTGTCATTTTGGAGAAGATGAGAAAAATGATGAAAGAGACATTCTTGCCATACAATTATCAATCTCTCATGTATCAACGTTTGCAGAATTTGAGACAAGGGACGAAGACGGTGAATGACTATGTAGATGAATTCTATCAATTGATTGCAAGGAATGATATTATGGAGACCGAGGAACAGCTAACGGCTAGATATGTTGGAGGGTTAAGAACGCAAATACAAGACATGGTTAATATATTTAATCCAATGTCTATTGCTAAAGCACATCAGAAAGCTCTAGCTTGGGAGAAACAAGGGAGACGAGGAAGTGGTGTGTTTGCGGGTTCTAACAACTAGAATAAGGGTGCTAGTAGCAGTGCTAATGTTTCCAAGGCAGTCAATAAACCAATTGTCAATGAAGCCGCTAAAGCAAAGGTCACTAACAGTATCAAGTGCTATAATTGTCAGGAGGTTGGCCATAAAAGTAATGAATGTACAAAGCCAAAGAAGAGAGCATTAGTTGTAGAGGAATGTGAGTATGAAGATGTGGAAGCTGAATCGATTATTCTCAACCATCGAAGTTTGATGAAGATGAAGAAGTTGTGTCAGGAGATGAAGGGTGTAATTTGATGATAAGGAGGTCTTGTTTAGTGCCAAAGCATGAGAATGATTCTAGTTGACTGAGAAGCAATATCTTTCAGTCTACATGTACTATCTTGGGAAAGGTTTGTCGATTTGTAATTGATGCGGGAAGCTGCGATAACATTATTTCTGAAGAAGCCGTCACGAGGTTAGGGTTGAAGACTAAAAAACACCTTAGACCTTATCAACTGGCATGGCTAAAGAAACATAGAGAAGTGACAGTGGGAAGACGAGCATTTGTTACATTTTCTATTGGAAAGAAGTACAAAGATGATATATGGTGTGATGTTGTGGATATGGATGTGTGTCATTTACTGTTGGGAAGACCGTGGCAATATGATAGAACTGTACAACATAATGGTTGCACCAATAACTACAGTTTCATGTTCGAAGGTACTCAAATTACCTTAGTTCCTAAGAAGCATGAACAAAGTGAAAGCAAGTCAGAGAAGAAAGTGGAATCAACTAGCCTATTATCTACGAGAGAATTTGTTGAAGAAGTGAAAGATAGTGCTGAAATGTTTATGTTGATTGGGTATGAAACAAGTGAAGATCGTGAAGTTCCTGCGGAGGTTAGACCCGTGTTAAATGAATTTGAAGATGTCTTTCCTGCGGAATTACCTAAGGAATTACCGCCATTAAGGGATATACAACATCAAATTGATCTAGTGCCAGGTTCTATTTTACCGCATAGGCCGCATTATCGTATGAGTCCAAAAGAGCATGAAGAGTTGAGGAGACAGGTTAAGGAGTTGCTTGAGCAAGGGCGTGTTCGAGAGAGTCTCAGTCCTTGTGTTGTACCAGCTCTATTGGTACCAAAGAAAGATGGTTCATGGAGAATGTGTACCGGCAGCAGGGCACTCAACAAAATAACTGTCAGACATAGATTTTCTATGCCAAGACTTGATGATCTATTGGATCAACTTAGTGGGTCTGTAATTTTTTCGAAGATCGATCTTAAGAGTGGTTATCATCAGATTCGCATTAGACCAGGTGATGAATGGAAGACATCATTCAAGACTCGGGAAGGATTATATGAATGGCTGGTCATGCCATTTGGTCTATCTAATGCACCAAGTACATTTATGAGGGTGATGAATTAAATTTTCAGACCTTACATCGGGAAGTTTGTTGTAGTCTACTTTGATGATATCTTGATATATAGTGCTAGCACAGAGGAGTACATTCAACACTTACGAAAGGTGTTAATTCTTTATCAAGAACAGTTATATGCAGCAACGAAGAAATGCGTGTTCATGACGCCAAGTATTTTATTTCTGGGATATGTCGTGTCTAAGGAAGGGACACAAGTAGACCAGAGTAAAGTAGCCGCAATCAGAAATTGGCCACAGCCTAAAACTATTACAGAAGTCAGAAGTTTCCATGGGTTAGCTTCATTTTATCGAAGATTTATACTGCACTTTAGTAGTGTAATGGCCCCTGTTACTGATTGTATGAAAGGAAAGCATTTTTCATGGACGAAAGAGGCAGGATATGCTTTTGAACAAATCAAGGAACTATTAACCTCAGCGCCAATTCTAGTGTTGCCAGATTTTCAGTCACTATTTGAGTTACATACAGATGCATCAAAAGTTGGAATTGGAGGAGTGTTGAGTCAGAAGGGTCGTCCAATTGCCTATTTCAATGAAAAACTTTCTAGAGCAAAGACGAGATACAGTACTTATGATGCGGAATTTTATGCTATTGTGTAGGCTGTGAAGCATTGGAGACATTACTTGTTCCACAAAGAATTTGTTTTGTATACAGATCATGAAGCGTTGAAACATTTACAGGGGCAGAATAAAATTGTAGCTAGGCATGCATCGTGGATAGCTTATTTGCAACAATTTACATTCGTCGTAAAGCAAAAGTCTGGAGTAACTAATCGCCTCGCCGATGCATTGAGCCGCATGGAGAATCTACTAACAACCATGCGAGTAGAGGTGATGGGTGTTGACTTACTTCCAGATTTTCTTACTTCAGATTCATATTTTTTCGGAATCCTAGACAAAGTCAAGTAGGGAAGCATGGATGGATATATGCTGGTTGAAGGTTTCCTATTCAAAGGAAATCAGTTGTGTATTCCAAATTGCAGTCTACGAATGAAAATTATCAAAGAATTACATAAAGAAGGACATGTGGGCCGTGACCATACTATGCAGTTGATCTCAAAGTCTTATTTTTGGCCGTCAATGAGGAAGGAAGTTGAAAAGTTTGTTCAGAGGTGCCATATTAGTCAAATTTAAAGGGAACCGCAACAAATGCAGGTTTATATATGTCGTTGCCTATACCTACTAAACCATAGGTGGATCTTAGTATGGATTTTGTATTGGGTTTGCCGAGGACGCAATGTGGCAATGATTCTATCTATGTAGTGGTTGACCGGTTTTCAAAAATGGTTCATTTTATTACATGCAAGAAGAAGTCAGATGCAGTTAGTGTCGCACAGTTATACTTCAGAGAGATCTATCGACTTCATGGGTTGCCTGAATCTATTGTATCGGATAGAGACACTCGTTTTCTGAGTCATTTTTGGATGAGTCTTTGGAGAATGGTCGGGACAAAGCTGAAATTTAGTAGTGCTTATCATCCACAGACGGATGGACAGATAGAAGTTGTGAATAGATCCCAGGTAATCTACTGAGATGCCTCATGAATGACAATTTGAAGAGTTGGGATTCCAAGCTGTGTCAAGCTTAGTTTGCATAGAACCATGCAGTTAATCGTAGCACGGGGTTCAGTCCATTCCAGGTCGTTTACTCAACAATTCCTAAGGGACCATTGGATTTATCTATAGTACCACAGCAGAAAGGAGTGATCAAACGAGCTAGTGATTTTGTGAATGAATGGCAAGAGTGCCACAGGGTTGTGCAGGAATGATTGCTTAAGGAGAATGAGAAATATAAGCAACCCGTAGATATTAAATGACGAAATGTTGAATTCAAAGAAGGAGATTTTGTATATGCAGTATTGACTAAGGATCGATTTCCTATTCGTACGTACAACAAACTAGCCGCTAGAAAGATTGGTCCTTTGGAAATCGTGAAAAAGATTAAATTACAATGCTTATCAGTTAAGATTGCTGGACCATATCCATACTGCCGACGTTTTCAATGTCAAACACTTGATTCCATATCATGACAATAAGTATGTCGAAGGTGAGGGAAGTGTAAATTCGGGGTCGAATTCTTTTCAACCAGGGGAGGATGACGCAGCGCACCATGATAATTCGCTCAACCATCTTATGTCACTCGCCATCCTTAAGTCGCACATTTCCTTAAGTCGCAACCAACAAAAGTCACATGCCTTACAGATAACGGCTCAAGAGACGCTCAACGACCTTAAGTCGCTCAACGACCTTAAGTCGCTCATTTCCTTAAGTTGCCTGCCTTGAACGACATAGCGAGTTATGCCTTAAGTCGTTTGTGTTGTAAGTCGCTTATGTCGTAAGTCGTTTCTCTTAAGTAGCTCACCTGTGCCGCTTTCTATAAGTCGTTCCTGAAGCTTAAGTCGCTGATTCCGAAAGTCGCTTAAGCCGTGCATGTAGCTGTGCTATGTTATTAAGTCGCTGATGTTATGTCGCATGTGTGGGTTGTGTCGTTAAGTCATATATTGTTGTAATTTTCTTATCTCGTGTGTTGTTAGATCGTGTGATGTTGTAACTCGTGTTGTATTTTCTTATGTCTCATATGTTAAGTCGTGTAATATGTTAAGTCGTGTAATGTGTTAAGTCGTGTGATGTTGTATTGTGAGTCGTATGTCGTGAGTCGCAAGTTTGAGTCGCGTGTGTTGTAATTTCCTATAAACAGGGGTGTGTTGTCATTTGTAAAAGGGGGTTGATTTTGAATAAAAATTTTGTGTGAGCTTTTGCTACCATTGTTGAAGTTGAGTGTGATCTCCTTCTTCTTTCCATCTTCGGGTTATTCGTGTGCGAATCAACGAAGTTGAAGCCAATTCTTGGTATCACTTTCGAGTGATCAACGATCGAATTGCAGATCTTTCAACACGGTATCTTGCGAGATCAACGAGTTGGAGATAGCTAGATTCCGGCATCATCACGATCAACGGAATTGGGCATTTATCGTTATATCGGTTTATTTGACACGAAATCTTCATTTCGCGAGGAAGATCCTGGATAGGTTGCGACGGTTTGACATCTAACCGTTCAAGCCTAAGTCTAAGGTGCGTCAATTGCTTCTGATCTGCATCAATTCCTCTTTTAGGGCATTGGACTGCATTTTATCCAATTATCTCTTTTACAGCCTAATGGGGGTCGTTTCTGGATTGATGTTTAGCACATGGCATTTAACCGATGGATCAATCCCCACCATACCTGAATGAGACCATACAAATACGACTCTATGAGATTTAAGAAACTGAATCAAGTCCTTCTTCAAGTTGCTCTCCAACTCCTTTCACACTTTGACTACTTTGGTTGAAACGTTTAGGTCTGTACATGTCGCCTCAAAGTCTTATATAGGTTTTATCCTTTCCACTTCTCCATGGCAATCAAATTATGTGATGATGTTGCCTTCTTCCATGTAATTAGAATCGATCCTCTTTCTCTTGCTTCATGGGAAAATGTACCTTTCATATATATGTTTGTTAGTCATACTAGATCTTACTTTTGCTTCAATTGTTGGATGTAAAATCCATCATTCGAAGGTTGAAAAATAGTAGAAGAATCAAAATAAGCAGAATACTCGCTTTTATATCAATCAAGCGTTGCATAATACATTTCTCGAGAGCTGAATTGTTCTCGACGGACAATGCCCCAACCCATCTTGGTTAAGTATTTTACCATAAGATATTTTAGCGAGACAAAAGCATCTACCTCATCAAGTGTAGGTCTGCTAAAGAATGCATTATAGTATGATGGTTTTTAATGATTATGAAGAGAGTTTCAAAAGTTCGACGGCATAGCAGTAATCCTACTTGTACTAACAACTTCACTTGTCCGGCTGGGGTCGATCCCTTATTGTTGAACAAAAAAATTGGCTCTAGCCTAGGCTCTAGCTTATCTTCTGGGATGCCCATTTGATGAAATGCATGTTTGTAAATAACATTGACTGCGCTACTAGTGCCCACAAGAAACTTGGACACTATAGACAGTCCAATTTGATTTGTAATCATGAGGGAGTCGTTATGTGGGTGATGGATTCATCTCTTCAGCTCCTGGGGAGTAATAGCAAGATTTGGAATAGGAATTTTGAGTCAAGGATTTTTCAACGGGGGCACTTCTTGGATGGAGAACACTCCTTCTCTAGCCTCTCTAATGTGTATGTTCCTAGCACCTTACCAGTCCCTTCTGGATGTGGCCCCCTGTGGATTAAATCAATCCTATTTAATGGTGGACTTTTGTGGACCATCACCAGTCTGTGGCGCCTTTTGTTTATCTTGGATGAATTCCTTTAGTTGTCCTTCATGGATTAATTTTTAAATGTTTCCAGCCAACACCCTACATTCATCAGTTTTATGGCCATTTTCTTTGTGATAAGCGCAATAATCATCCCATTTCCTTTGTTCAAGGTAGTTTTTGGCCTCAAATAAAGTCGGGAAGTTAACCTTCTCCTTTGTCATAGCATGGATAAAAGACAATGGCTTGTTTAAGTGATTCTATTAGTGTTAGGCTCTTCCCACCTTTCTCTCTTTTGTCCTCGATTCAAATCAAAACTTCCACTTTCTATTTTAGGATTGGCTTTCTTTTTAGCATGATATAACTCATCCATTCGAATGAATTTATCAGCCTGAAAATGAATGTATTGGAGATCCTTACTCACATGAATAAAGAGTTGCTTCTAGAATGGTGCATTCTCTATTAACCCAGAATGTACTACAATGAGCTTACCTTGGTCATTCACGTCATTAGCTTTTAATGCTTCTGCGTTGAACCTTTTGAGTTAATCTTCCATTGACTCTCGTTTTCTCTGCTTAATGTTTGTTAGAACTGTGTAATCGATTTTAGGGTCCTTAAATATATAGAATTGGGCAGAGAACTCGTAAGCGAACTATTTCCATGAATAGATCGTCTTTTTACAATTTTTTTCAATACCATTTAGCGACGGACCCTTGATGAGTTACCGGAATTAGTCTACATCGAAGGGCTCTAGAAGCATTATACAGATCTATTTTGCTATCGAAAGCCATCAAGTGATCATTGGGGTCTTTAGTACCATGATACTTCTGAGTTGAAATCTTTACATAGGATAGGATGACTATTGACATGATTTCGTCTGTGAAAAGTGTCATTCGTTCATTAACGTTTGCTCTTTCATCCAAGGTCCTCTTCCCCTTAGCATTTAGCCTGTCCTTAATTACCTTTTCTGCAATTTCTTTCTAATAAGCCTCCATATCATGATAATTTTTTCGATTTGGGTTGAATTCCGTTGATGTCGAGCTTCTAGACTGCTAGAGAGATTTTTCCAGCGCCTTTCCTTAGTGAACAAGTTTAGTCAGCTCTTTCTTCTTTGAAGATGTGAAGTTGATTTTTCTTTTGTCTTCATTGGTATAAGCCTGTCAATTTTTTCTTTGTTAGATCACCTCATCTCCAGTTGTTGGTTTTGCTGTCTTGGAAGACTTTTAAGACAGTGCTGCTTTGAGAAGCTCTTGCATCTCCAACAATTATCGTTCCAAGTGCTTTATTTTGTTTGCATTGTCGTCTTGTTTAGTAGGGATTGACAGTTGCCCTTGCACAACCCCTTCCAAGTTGAAAGTTGGTGTTACATTTTCTTCTAAAGTTGTGGTGTGCATCGCCTTTCATCCATTTGACTAAGCCTTTTGGATATCATTTTCCTGCACCAAGTTAAACAATCCATAATTAGTCTATAAGGTAACAATAAGGTTGAAGGTTAGAGCCCTCCTATCACCAAATATGTTAACAAGAAAACTTGTTAACATCCCCAAAGCCAAGTGATTAACAAGAAACACTGTAAACACTTTAAAAGAGGATTTTTAGAAGCGACCGCTCTCTTCAAAACCCCTTTTGTATGAGTTAGTTTGGACAAGTTGATTGTGGAGTTTGGTCTCATGTAAATATTAATTCTACTTAATAGGTCCAACCAATCCCATTGAAATGAAGATTTAAGTAGAAAGCATCCTCTTTGAAGCCTCCTTTTGAGTGAGTCGAAAGAGCTTGAATATTTACCTCTTTCGATTGTGTCGAAAGGTTCATTCTTCCCTTAAGAAAGAGTGTTTACTTTTGATGATATTTTTTATGCTCTTTTGGAATGAACTAATCCAAAAGGGTTAAATATATTATTATGTGTATACACCTTTCGAAGGAGTTAGTCCAACTAGCATAGTTCAGAATTTATGGATCAAGTCCCCTTAGAAACATTCCTTTCAATCAAGCTGAAA
This sequence comes from Allium cepa, assembly GCA_030765085.1. Classification (NCBI taxonomy): domain Eukaryota; kingdom Viridiplantae; phylum Streptophyta; class Magnoliopsida; order Asparagales; family Amaryllidaceae; genus Allium; species Allium cepa. The sequence goes on from CM060939.1 coordinate 889,673,821, forward strand.
GGGTATTTATCCTTTTGAAGTGGATTCAATATACCATGTATAAACTCTATGTTCTATAGGCAATGGTATAAAATCTTGGATAATATAAACTCTATGAATTTATCAATGTTGACACACTATTATTATCTTCATTTAATATTTAATATCACTAAACGGGATGCTGACGTGATTCGTATACAAATTATCCAAGTTCTTCCTATTACGTCGCATACGATAAATAGGAATTAAGAAAATAAGCAAGCATCACGTGCAAATGAGCATTATTCCAGTTAATGATCTCTCTCATGATCAAAATCTTTATTACAATCATGAGCTTCCCTTTTTAGCACTAATCCAAAGTAAGTTACAAGTAAGAGAGCTCATTCCAAATTAATTTAGGGTTACAAAGATTTGATTTGCTAAGAAATAGGAGAAATAATTTAGGATTCCAAAATCCAGTCCCCAAATTCGGACCTCTAGGGTCATATTTATAGATGTAGGTTGGCCCCCTTCCACGCCTATCCTTTCGCTTCAACCGAAAGGTCTTCCTTCATCCTTCCGCGTGCATCCTTTCAACATGGTCGAAAAGCCTTCTTTCATCCTTACAGGTGCCTCCTTTCGACATGGTCGAAAGGCCTTCCTTTTGACCTTTTTCATCTATTCCTGCGCCTTCACCTTTTAATTCAAACCTTTTGACCTAGTCAAAAGGACTACCTTGATAACCTGTCACTACCCTTAAGGTTTAAGTGCCACTTTTACTTTTTTTTTACTGCGCCGCTTTCGACTTCGTTGAAAGGGAGTAGGAGAGCTCTTCTCCTTGTGTTTCTATACTGTTGCAAGTGAGAGATGAGTTGAGCTTTCGCATAGCATCATCGAAAGGAACGATGAGTGGCGACTGGCTCTTAGAGAAAGTACTTTGGGCCTTCATATGCCTTCGAAGGGTTCCAACAATTTCGAAGGGCTTGTTCCTACTTTCGAAAGGTGTGTATTTGAATCATCTCTTTATGTAGTTGATTAGTAATGACGAAACCAATTGCTTCTCTTACGTATGTGGAATCATCTACGTCGAAAGATCCAGATGAAATGGAAGGATAACCTTACCTCTTTTCTACCTTTTCGAAAGCTTTTGTTTTGCTTGTCATTTGTAATGGCACCTGGTTCTTGCGAAATCTTCGAAGGCCATCTCAATACCTTTGAAATGCTGCTTTTGGTCTTTGACGAAACCCATATCGTCAGTTTTGTTGAGCCCATCACTTTTATAGGTCTTCTTTCATACCTTTATCCTTAACTAAATTTTTGGTTAACACATATGTATATTCAAATGTATGAACCATAATTTTATATTTAGTCATATAATAAAATTTTAAACAAAAAGATATAATAAATAAATAATATATAGAGGTTTTTAGGCTCAAGGAAAAAGTTTGGGAAAAATTTAGTTTCAAGGACAAGAAGCTTGCTTTTTAGGCTGAAGGACACTTTTTAGTGTAAATCACAGAATGATAGTTGTAACTATCATTTTCAGTTTATACTAAAAAGTGTCCTTCAGACTAAAAAACAAACTTGTTGTCCATGAAACTAAATTTTTTTGTAACTTCTTCCTTGTGCCTATTTACCTGTAATATATATATTATAAATATACATATTTTTTATTTAATTCTGGTTCCATTAAAGAAAATTCTTATTTTCTCATGGCATATGTTATCATCAAACCACTCCAACTTGATTGATACCTTGAAATATGCAGAAGGAGGATCCATAAAGAATGATAGAAATAACAAGAACTTTCGAAAGAGTCGAGAGGATGCTTCTGCAAAATATTGGATGAACAATGCACTTTTGAAGAGATCGAAAAGGGACCGGGACACCCTTTCGCTTCAATTAACTACCTTTCGAAACGTTTGCATCCACACATGCATAGAGGTTTTTTGAATGTGTTAAAAGAACCTTTCAAAGGAAATAAATTATAAGCTTTCACTTGAGCGCTAGACATTTCGAAACAATAGGTTTCGCCATCATTTACCTTTCGCTGAAGAATAATTAGACAGAGCTCCCCCTTCGAAAGAATAGATTAGCCTTTTGAATCGATTGAATCCATCCACAATTATAAAGGAAAGCTTACATGAGTTCAATAACAAGGATGGAAGTTCCACATCAATCGACAAGAATGCATTCGAAAGCCACCTTCCGCATTAAAGCCTCCTATTAAACTCCAACTCATTCAAAGCCCAAAAGATATAATTTGGATAGTGTCAAAAGCCTGTATCTTTTCTTACTTGCAACAGCATATCAACTACAAAGTAGAGGGTGCATTTGTACCTTTCGATGAAGCCATAAACGCTCAAGTTCCATTCAAAAGCGAAATAATAGGGGTGCCTAGAATTTAGAAGCAACGAAAGGCCTTTAAGGCACCCATTTGACTAAGTCGAAAGGAATGATTCGAAAAGGTCCAAACCATGCCTGTAAATAATACCCTAGGGGTATTGATTTACGGATTCGATCTCATTAGCTCAATATATTTTCTTTTTAATTCTATAATCAAGTTGGGGATTTTACTTCTTTGAAATACTTAAGTTCCTGGTTTTCATGAAAATTGTTATTAAAGGAAGTGTATGGCCTTTCTGAATATATTGATTGATCTATAGCTTCTCTATGGTTTTTGTTGTAGATAACTTATATCAATGTTAATTGAAAGGTTACCTTTCGAAGGAGTTGAAACTTAGTAATTCATTTAAAAACCTTAGATCCAATAGGACCCAACCTTAGGTCACCTCAACCACCTCGAAAGGGGGATTTCGACGGGGTTCTAAATTATCACAACTAGTTCGAAAGGTAGTTTCTAAGGAGATCCAAGTATCTCAACCATTTCAAAAGACTGTTTGGAAAGAGTTTCAATTGCCTCATCCTTTTTGAAAGGTGGACTTAAGGGAGACCTATATCAACCAGATTGTTTGGAAAAAGGGATTCAAAAGGTTTAAACTTTCTTAATCTATTCAAAAGTTGGTTTCTAATGGAACATTTATACTTTGAACTTTGCTCTAGGGTGTTGACAAGTTTTCTTGTTAGCTATTTTGGTGCTAGAAGGAGGGCCTGAACCTCCGGCCTTGTTGAATTTCCAACTTCATTTCCCTCTAACCTATTCTATTCCAAGCTTACCTTAGACATTACACCATCATGCTTAGCAAAATTAAAAAGTTTGAACAAGGATCCTCAGAGCCAGATAAATTGGATTCTCCCGTGAAACCATTAAAGATTCTAAACTACATAAAGAGCAGATGTTAAGATTGGAGACTTTGAGAATTATATAGAAAAGAAGGGTTGAATCTTACAATCCTGATAAAGGAAGCTTAAACCCCTTTCATGTTGGCCCTACACTCATGTGACAACTCGCATTTTGGAAAGTTTAAGTCGATAATAAACCACACATGTCCAACTCTAAACAATTCAGAACATAGATAATCGATGGAGTTAATTAAGAAAAATATGAAAAGAAGAAAATAGAAATAGAATCTCGCAGCAGAATGATAAAATATAATAATCAGAGTTATACATACAATAGAACAATAGGATAATGCAGCGGAACAAAATGACGCAGGGAAATAATACTAGTAATAATACTCCAAATCTTTGTCTTCATCCTTCGAGATAATACGATCTTCAATGCGCTGAAAACTCAGCGCTGACCCTAGCAAAAATAATACACTCAAGTCAGAACTAAAATATTCTTATGTGAGTAAAATTGTTATCACATATAAATTGAGTGTAATAGCGTCAAATATGTTTATGGAGTTTTACATCTCCTATCCAGTGTACAACGTGCGTGCAATAACTTAAGAGATGTTATAGGATTTTCCTTCTCTTAAGGATCCGTCAAAATATCTATATATAGTAGAATATGCTATATATGTAATGTCTAATCAATACAATAAATATTTTTCCTAGCGTTAAGGCTTTACATTAATCCCTCTTGATGTGTTTTTTAGTATTGGCGTACAGTTTTCATATAACACCCAAGTAGCACGTCGATGGATAGTGATGCGCCATGATACGACTACGCTAAACCAAACTCATAGCGGTATCATATAAGGATAAGAGTATGACAAGGAATGTAAGGCAATGCCAAAGGTAGGACACTATTAGTTTGGGTCGTAGGACTAGTGGTGACGCATTGTAGCCCCAACAGCTCACCGTGTCCATCCGTCCCATATCAAGTCAAATGGAGGTCATCCCAAATCAAGGTTCACCAAACGAAACCAACATCAAAGGTAATAGTACGGACTGAGTCTAAAAAGAAAATCGAAGAACAGACGTCTACTAGATGTAGCTACCCTTATTGGCTCTATCAAGACATTCTGTTTTAGTCATTTCAAATTGACACAAGTTCAGGATTATCCATCATCGTTCTCTTTCTTCAAATCCAGAAACGTACACCAAATCCAACCAGTTCATTATGGAGTCTCCTCTGCATACACTGTTTTTAAAGTGGTTCCAATATTGACAGAGAGTATGCAAATAAGAGCCCTGATCTCTTTAACAACCAAACATCATTTTACAGACCAATTGGTTCTTTTACATTTCAAAAAAGATTCGTACTTGATATCAAAATATCATATTCACTTCAAAATATCATTCTTTTCAAAATTATCATATTCACTTCGAAAATCATATTGACTTAAAATATGTTATTTTCACTTTAATAACAATTTCGAATGTCAACTTAGGTCATAACTTCATTAAACCACATTAGCATTTAGGTCAATAATTTAAATATAAACCTTCCAACTTTGCATGGTTTAAATTTTTATAAAATAGTTTAAATAGTGTAAATAGTTCAAAATAGTTTAAAATATTTTAAATAGTACAGAGATTTAAAATAGGCTGATATAAAATGGTTTGACTATTGAAAATGGTTTATATTTTAGTTTGGAAAATCAAAATAATTTGAATATTTAAAACGATAGATTTCTAAATAGTTTATATTAGAATAATTTATTTCGAAAATAGCCTCAAATTAAACTACTTCTTTCTATTTCCAATAAATCTGGACTAGGTCCAAATTTCAAATCAAACAAAATCAATTTCCAATCTTTTAACTCACAATTTTGATTTAAAATCAAATGAAGTTAATTTCGATTTCAATTCAAGTTAATTTCAATTTCGAAACGTTTCATTTCAACTTCAAATTCGATTCAATGATTCGTTTCAGTGGTTCAAATTTCAATTCAATTCTTATTTTAAATCATTTCAATTTATATAAATTTCATGTCCAATTTCAATTTACCGATTTAAATCACTTCAATCAAATTAAACTTAATATTTTAATTTAAAGTTCAAATCTTTAAAATAATTAAATTCCCATAATTCAAATCATGTTTCAGTTATAGCTTCAAATTCCAAATTACATTCTTTAAACAATTTCTTTTAACTAATTTCAATTTCAACATTTCATAACTCGAATTACAAATTAATTCAATCATTATAAATTCAATTTTATTTCGTTAAAACAAAATCATTTGATAGATTCAAATACAAGAATTTAAAACCATATGATTTAAACAATTGGGTGTCCGTATATAATTTCATCTTATGACCAAGTGATCAGTTATTTTGATTTTTATTTTCAGTGATGGATATATATAATTTCAATCCAAATCAAAGTGTCATGGGTATATATCATTTCAACTTATTTTTTAATTTATTCGAAATAGTTCAATTTACAGTTTTATATATGGTCAATAATGTAAAAGGTGATAACGGGGGTATATAAATAAATAAACATCTAATAGTAAAAAATATGAGGCCATACATCACAATCAACATCCAAAACAACCAATAAATCACAACAGCTAAATGGTTATCAATAATTGTGAGTCTAACTTGCAATTTAATTCCAATTTCAATTTAACTCTTAATTTAAAATTTCCAACATGTCAATTTCTATGTCAATTTCCATGTCAGTTAAATTACCAAACAACAATCAATAAACTAAAATCACTTCATGATTTTTAATTTAACAAACATTAGAAATACTTTAGTATTCATAGGCGGGTTTAATCACTCACCTCTATTTGAATTGAAATTTTTCCTATTCAAATAAATATGAATCTAAATCCATGTCATAGCCTTTGTCGATACGATCGCAACGCGACTCACTTTGCTCGTATCCGACCTCATATGAAAAGGATATTAAAAAATTAACATAACAATTTTAATTAAAATTAAATTAACTAAACTAATTATTTTAAAATTACCCTGTAAAAACCTAGGGTTTGGTCGCTTTAGCTAGGAAAATATATATACTTTACATAGTCAAAAAATAGATTTTTATTAGTAAATAAACTCATTTTAATTAATTAATAATAAGGGAAAAATCATTTTCAAAATTTGTTTACCAAGTAAAATAGTTCGTAGAAAAATAGAAAATGTGAACGAAGAACCGATGGCTAGACTAAAAGAGTTAATCGCATTTTGGAGGATATGCCGAGAGCCAGTATTCTTCATTTTGGAGGATCATAGAAGGATCGTATTCATTTAGTTGAGTTCTCTTTATAACAATACCTATCAAGCTAGCATTGGGATGGCGCCTTATGAAGCTCTGTAGGGGACACCGTGCAAATAGCCTGTGTATTGGATAGAATCTGGAGATTGTTTAGTGCCTGGTCTAAATATGCTTCGAGAGGCGATGGAGAAAGTTGAAATGGTTAGAAGAAGGATGAAGGAAGCTGAGAATCACCAAAGGATTTATGCTGACAAGAGAAGGAAGGATTTGGAATTCAAAGTCGGCGATGCTGTGTATGTGAAGATAACTCCCATCAAAGGGGTTATTCAATTTGGAAAAGCTGAAAGCTGGCTCCGAGATACATTGGACCATCCAAAATCATGAAATGGATTGGACCACTCGCTTACAGAGTTGAGCTGCCCGAAAAGCTATCAGGAGTTCACATTGTGTTCAATGTATCCCATTTGAGGAAAAGCGTGCATGATCCGTCTTCAGTGGTGGAAATGTCAGTACAAGATGACTTAGAAGTAGAACCAAACCTAACAGTAGTTAGCATCCAGTCAGTATTGTGGATCAAGAGAGAAGAAATTGCGCAACAAAGTGATGCGACTGGTTAAGATTTAATGGAGCGATGATCCAAGAGATTGCACTTGGGAAACTATGGATCACATAAAGGAAGTTGATTCTTGATGGATGTTAGGATAGTTGTTGTGTATGTGTCATGGATGTATTATTGTTTTGGATGCTTGTATACCTTTTGCATGAATTTTATGGTATGAATATATGATTGATTTTGTGTTAACTTTTGTTAGAAATTTCAAGGACAAAATTCTTTAAGGGGGTAGAATATAATGACCCAAAGTTTGGTTGCTTTAACTAGGCAATTATGTATATTTTATATAGTAAATAAATAGATTTTTATTAATAATTAAACTCATTTTAATTCGTTAGTAATGAGGGAAAAATCGTTATCAAAATTTGTTTACTAAATTAAATAGTTCGTAGAAAAATAGAAAATGTGACCGAAGAACATTATCCAAAAAAATTCGACCTTTCGACACCGGAAAATTTGATAGCTATTGTTATAAGAGAACTCAACTAAGTGAATATGAACCACTTATGATCCTTCAAAATCAAGAATACAGACTCTCGGCATATCATCCAAAATGCGATTAATCCTTACGGTGATTTTAAACAGGTGCAGTGGAAATAGTACCTTCGGTTCATTCATCTCCTAAACGACTTGTATGGACGAATGCTAGCATTGTGTCAACATTGGAAGTTAATGTTAGCATTCCAAGAGAGAATTTCTATTAAAGGGTAAAATTTGACCTCAAGCCTCATCAACTGGGAATGATTAAAACAGGGGATATGCAGTAGGTCCATGTGGGCCGCACCCATTAGGGTATTGATTATCCCATCTAGAACGAGTCCCTATTCACATAATTAAGTCCCAGGATGGTTGTTGACCCCAACCAATGGGATATCATATTCGGTACTATCCAGTAAGGGGTAGGCCAGTCTTGTGTTAGCAGGGGTTGTTACGTACGCCTTGGTACATTTTCTAGAGGTGTACTGTGACGGGCGATGCCCCAGTAGCCCAGTCATAAGTTGGAATCCGTTCTCCGACACGAGCTTTATGGTTTTGATTGTAAACCTAATATGTTGGAATGTGAGACGCAAGCATTTCAGCTATGTTCTCTATTTACTTTAAACCCTTAGACATTATAATAATATCATCGATTTTATATAGAAGGTGTTTTAGTTATCGTAAGGTAAAACTCATCCGTGTTATTTGCGACATGGTCTTACAAGATACTCTTATTTCCTAAAGAGTTTTCAAATCAATATTCTATTGTTTGAGTTTACTCACACCAGACCCATGTCTGACTCAGATTTTATTTTCTTTCCCTTAAACTCTTGGATACTCATTTTATGAGTAGTTAAGTGATACAGGTTTCTCTCGAAAGCATGATAGAGGAACTGGAGCAGGTGGCTTCACGGATAATTATTAATATTATAAAGTATTCTGTTGTGTCTGTATGTATGACCTATGTCTTTTGTGGACAAGAAATTGTAATTGTTCTAGTCAAGACCTTGTATCATTGAACTCTAATGTAAAATTTTGGCTTGAGTATGTAATATAATACATTATCTATTATATGTTGTTTCATGCATGGTAAGATTCTGTGTTGGATTTGTCTTTCTCTTATCTTTCTTATTTCTTCAACTTATAATGATTCTTGTTTCGAATGCAAGAAAGGTGATTCGTTACATACCCTCTTCCTAACGCTACAGGAACAAAACCAGGCTGAGCAAGTAATTCTTTTTTATATACGAACTACTACCGTGATCGAAAACCGATCGCACGACCCCAGGCACACCACCGCCAGCGCTGAGCCCACTACCGACCTCCCATGCGCGCCACCAAACAACAATGCACGTGCGAACACGCCTCAGAACCCAAAACTATCATGCCCATCCCCTCGACGCGTGCGCCACCACGGGCCACCATAACCCCATCCGCCCTCGCCATGAAGTGCTCCTAAGCCACTTCCACCGCCACCAGAAGTTTCGTCTACTCTACTGCCTCCATTCGACCTCGAAAACCAAAAAACCACACCCTTCGGGCTTCAAGTCTTGCAATTTCACAAGCTTCCGACATGATCCAACCGTTGGATGCATAGAGGAGATCAAGCTCTTCCTTTCACTAGTTGAAGTCGAGATGTAAAAACGTGTGGATTGAGAGAAACCAAGAAGAGAAAGAAGAATGATTTTGACCATTGAAGTTTAAAAGGGCGGCTGATGTTTTTGGAAGCAAGGTTTTGCGAAAATGAAAATTTTTAGGTCCTTATATAGAAATTTCATGGCACTATTCATCTATGAAAATTTCGATCTCTAAACGAAGTATGTCGCTTGGTGTTCGATATGTTATACCCCTATTTCGAACACAATGGAACATATACCAAAAGCCAATTCCATCGTATTCAAAAGATAGCTTTTCAAAATCAAACTATTTTAATTAAAGTTTCTTTAATTGATTTCTATGCATTTTAAGCTCGCACGACCAAACGATAAGTCTGATCACTACGAAACTAGAAATCCTATAATAATTCACTATTACGGATCCTATGAAACTGGTTTTGTCGAAATCCGTGATTGTGCCCAAAAAGACTATTTTTATAAGTTGATTAAAGCAAGTTATTTTCCAAAATAAATATGTTCGCTTTAAATTCAATTTCAAAAGTTAACAATCTTCATTCTTGTTTAAATAAAATTTAAACCCACTTCCAATATCATTTTCATTCGTATCAAATTCAGGATTCAATTATTTAAATAGTTTCCAGTAATAAATTTAAACAATTTAATTATTCAATAAATCGCTATATTTGAAATACAAGTTATTTAACTTATAAAATTTAACTTTTAAAACGAATTCAAACAATAAAACAACTACTTCCATTTTACAATAATTCAACATCTTTGCAATTATCATATACTGTAAAAATTATTCATTTCTTACCAAATAAATGTTTTCACGTCGAATTTTGTTATTTAAAATTTTATCTAAGTTTTGTTGATTCATGAGTTTTGATTCATGACACAAGCTTCAGAGATCATACGACGAGAATACTATACGAAAGCGACAAAAAGAGAATAAGTGTATATTATGCACTACAAAGGAGACAAGACTAAATCCAAAGATTAGTATGAATATTTTAATGTATTGAGTCTTATAATATTGTTAAAATCATTCCTCAAGTAGTCACACGCATACACAAATTGATTTATATTAAGTTATATATAAATTATTGTGTAATGTGCAATTGACAACAGGTCGGCTGACCGACCAGAAACCTCGGTCGACCGACTCTGTGTCAAGTGCACAGATATACATTGTTTTGTATACGGTTTTAAACCTCAACCGACCGGCCAGTTTTCTAGATCGACCAACCTGAACATAACAGCTAGTTTTCTGAGGAGTTGTGATTGTTCATGAAAAGGAATTCCCTCAATCCAAGAGATACGGAAACAATTTTTGATTGAAACTCTTCATGAAAGATTATAACTATTCTACAACTATATAAACATGTTCAAATCACTTCTACAATTACCGATTCTTGTTTATAATTCTGCAATCTATTCTCTATTTATTTCTGCAAATAAAAGCATTCATTCTCATTCAATATCTCTAGAATCTCTGAATTAATTTATATACTTCGATTCTACGAGATTATCTTCCTTCTAAATCTTCACATACACTACATATTCTTGAGGATTTGATTATAGGAAATTGTACTATCAAAAGACAATCCCTATTATTCAGAACACACTCGTCAAAAAAGCATTTGTATTAAGTTGAAGTCCTCTTCAGCTGTTGAGGCGGAAAAATTCCTGTTCAGCTGCTCAGGTGTGATATACCTATTCCTCTGGGTCAAGTGAGGGATTTAGTCTAAATCCAGAGGATATTCTGGGACTGGACGTAGAACGGGAAGTTCGAACCAGTATAAAAATTCCTGGTGTGCTTGCTTTAATTTTTATTTTACTGCTATTATCAGTTTCCGCATTTATATATCATATTACACGATCCTTAGTACTACGCGTACACTTTCATTTGGTATCAGAGCAAGGATTCCTATAACCGTCACAAAGTTATTTGATATTTATTTCTAGTAATATGGCAATGACACAAACTAACAATGTTAGCACTAACACTAATACTAGTTTCACAGAGGGTCAATCAACTTCACGACCTCCACTTTTTAATGGGTTAAATTATAATTATTGGTCAACTAGAATGAGAATCTATATGCAATCTAGTGGTTTTGATATCTGGAATATTATACAAGGAGAGTACATAACTCCTACTGGAGAATACTCAACTTGGAGTAACACGCAAAAACTAGATGCTACATCAAATGCAAAGGCTATGAATAGTTTATTTTGTGCATTAGATAGAAATGAATTCAATAGAGTTAGCATGTGCACTTCTGGTTCTGAAATATGGAGAACACTTAGGATAACACATGAGGGAACGAACAAAGTTAAATTAAGCAAAATTTCTATGTTGAAAAATCAATTTGAAAATTTCAAAATGACGCCAAACGAATCTATAAATGATATGTACTCTAGATTTCAGGATATTCATCATGCTCTACTATCATTAGAACAAAGATTTACTGATTTTGATGTTGTCACAAAAATCTTAAATTCTTTAACTGACGAATGGGAAAGAAAAGTCCTAGCCATTGAAGAAGCAAGTGTTGTCAACATTAAAACCAGAAGAATTGATAGGTAATTTAATGTCCTACGAAGTAAATTTGCAAGCAAAGAGAAATGTAGCACAAGAAAAGAAGAATGTGGCATTTCAAGCAGAAAAAGATGATTCCGACTCAGAGAATGAAGATATGGCAATGATTGATAAAAATTTCAAAAAATTTCTGAAATTCAAAAAAAAAAATTCAGGGGAAACAAAAATAATTCCAACAACAATACCAACAGTAGCAAACCATCATCTTCAGCAATGGAATGTTATGAATGTCACAAGAAAGGTCACATGAAGAAGGATTGTCTAGAACGTAAAAAGAGCAATTTTAAGAAGGACAGAACCAAACGAAGAGCTTTTTCATTCACTTGGGACGACATAGACTCATCATCTTCATCAAAAAGTGAAAGTGACAATGAAAATGAACAAGCAAATGTGTGCTTCATGGCTTCATCAGACGATGTAAGTGATCTTAGTTTTGAAGATTTAATTGAAATTAATTCTGAATTAGTAGATTTAGCAAAGCAACTTAAAAAGAAAAATAAAGGTTTACAAAGAAAATTAGATAGGACAGTCTTAGAAGTAGATATGCTGAAAGATGAAAAGAAAATATTAGAAGAAGAACTTGAAATTTCTCAACAATCAAACTCTAACTTATCTTCTCAAATTTCTTCAATAACTGAAGAACTAGAAATTCATAAAAGTAAAAATGATGTTTGATTTTTTGAAAATAATGGTTTAAATTCTAAAATTAAAGATTTAGATTTAGAAAAATCTAGTCTAAAAATAAAATTTGATGACATCTCTAACAATATCTCCAATTTCAATAAAGGAGGAGAGAATCTTTCTAAAATACTAGAAAATTCTCAATCCACTAACAACAGATCTGGACTAGGATTTAAGAAACAAAATAATTTTGCTAAAAGTAGAATTAATAATAATATTAAAAAGGATATTAAGAAAACAGTTTGGTCAAACACTAAAACCATTAAGATATGGATTCCGAAAACCAATAATGTTTTAATAAGAAATAAACAAATCAAATTGTTCATGGAAACTGTTCGTAATAACAAAAACTATGTTTATAAAGGGAATTCTGAACACGTATGGGTTTGGCTTCCTAAGATCTAACTCTTAGGACCCTGAAAAGAAACGGGTACCAACTTTTTATAAATTTTTTTGCAGGTACCACATAAAAGGAGAGGAAAATGAATTTTAGACAGCGGGTGCTCAAAACAAATGACTGGAAACAAAGAAATGTTATCAAATATTATCTACTCAAATGGAGGATCAATCACTTTTGGAGATAACTCTAAAGGTTATATCATCGGTAAAGGCGATGTCAGCAGCAATGGTACCACTAATTTACCTCTCATTACTGATGTTTTATTAGTCAAAAATTTAAAACATAATTTATTAGTATTAGTCAGTTATGTGACAAAGGTTTTAATATAACTTTTTCAGAAAATAAATGTAATATTTTCAATAAAAATCATAACACTATTTTTGAAGGAATAAGAGATAAAAACATTTATATTTCAAATATGAACGTTAAAAACGATTCAAATTTGTGTTTAATAGCTAAGGAAAATGATACATGTCTTTGGCACGAAAGATTTTATCACATCAATTTTAAAGCCATCAACAAATTAGCAAAAAATAAATTAGTTTAAGGTTTACCTGACATGAAATTCAAAACGAATATATTTCGTGATGCATGTAAATTAGGAAAATTAACAAAATCTTCTTTTAAATCAAAAAAAGTAATTTCTACAGAACAACCACTTGAACTTTTACACATGGATCTTTTTGGTCCAACTCAAGTTCAATCTATTAATCATAATAGATATGTGTTTGTTATTGTAGATGATTTTTCTAGATACACTTGGATTTTCTTTTTAAAAAATAAAAGTGATACTTTTTATAATTTTAAAGTGTCTGTTAAAAGAATTCAAAATATTTAAAGTTTGAAAATTAAAAATATCAAAAGTGATCATGGAGGAGAATTTGAAAATGAAGTTTTTGAATAATTTTGTAACACGAAAGGTATTAACCATAATTTTTCATTTCCTAGAACACCACAACAAAATGGCGTTGTAGAAAGAAAAAATAGAACATTACAAGAATGTGCAAGAACTTTATTAAATGGAACCAATTTATCAAAACATTTTTGGGCAGAAGCTGTAGCTACTGCTTATTATGTATTGAATCGTGTTTCCATTCGACCGTTAACTAAGAATACTCCATATGAACTTCTAAATGGAAGAAAACCAAATATTTCATATCTTAAAGTTTTTGGCTCTAAATGTTTTATTTTAAATACTAAAGATCAACTAGGAAAATTCGATCCAAAATCCGATGAAGGAATATTCGGAACGAAGTAAAGCTTATCGATTTTTAATAAAAGAACTCAAATTATTGAAGAAGGTTTACATGTTTCATTTGACGAAAATTTTAAATATATAAATCCAAATATTATTATCGATTCTGATGATGAAGCTACTCAGAATGAAAATAGTAATACAGAAGAAATTTTCAATAATGATCATGATATTACTGAAAATGAGAATATTACTACTAATATAATAAAATCTCCACCTAAAATTTTACGACATCATCCTGTGCAAAATATAATTGGAGAAGTAAATACGAACGTTAAAACCAGACATCAATTAAATCAAGTTGGTCATGTAGCTTTTCTCTCTAACATATAACCTAAGAATATAAAAGAAGCCTCAACTGATGACTACTGGATTCTTGCTATGCAAGAAGAACTAAATCAATTTGAACGAAACGAAGTTTGGGAACTTGTTCCTAGACTAAGTGATCAATCAGTTATCGGTACTAAATGGGTCTTTCAAAATAAAGCAGATGAATTAGGAAATATAACTAGGAATAAAGCTAGATTAGTTGCTCAAGGTTATAATCAAGAGGAAGGAATTGACTATGAAGAAACGTTTGCTATAGTCGCTAGACTTGAAGCAATACGAATCTTACTGGCTTTTGCATGTTTTCATAATTTTAAATTATATCAAATGGATGTCAAAAGTGCTTTTTTAAATGGTTTTATAAAAGATAATGTTTATGTTGAACAACCTCCATTATTTATACATGAACAATTTCCTGACCATGTCTATAAACTCAAAAAGGCTTTATACGGTTTAAAACAAGCACCTCGTGCTTGGTGTGATCGTCTTAAAAGTTATTTACTAAATTCTGGTTTTGAAATTGGAAAGGTTGATCAAACTCTTTTTATTGAATGAAACAAGCATGATATTTTAATTATCCAAATATATGTTGACGATATAATTTTTGGATCTACAAATGAAAAGCTTTGTCAAGAATTTTCTAAAATAATGACAAATGAATTTGATATGTCTCATATGGGTGAGTTAAATTATTTTCTTGGTTTGCAAATAAAACAAATAGAAAATGTAATTTTTATTAATCAGGAAAAATATTGTTATAATTTAATTAAACGATTTGGTCTGGAAAAACACTTCTGCCAAACCAACTCCGATGAGCACAACGTTTCATCTCGACAGAGACAAAGAAGGCAAAAGTGTTGATCAAAAACTATATCGTAGTATGATTGGATCGTTATTATATTTAACAGCGAGTCAACCCGATGTTATGATGAGTGTTTGTTTATGTGCTCGATTTCAAGCAAATCCCAAAGAATCATATATGCGAGAAGTTAAACGTATTATTCGTTATCTAACTAAAACCAAAGATTTCGGACTATTCTATCAGAAAGAATGTCCTTTCGAATTAGTCTCCTATAGCGATGCTGATTTTGGGGGAAGTCGGACGGATCGAAAAAGTACGAGTGGAATGTGTCATTTCATTGAACGTTCCTTAGTCTCTTGGTTTAGTAAGAAACAAAACTGTGTTTCTTTATCAACGTGTGAAGTAGAATATATATCTGCTGCTTCGGCATGTGCACAAGTCGTATACATGCAACAAACACTACAAGATTTTAATTGTTATCTTGAAAAATCTATAATTTATCGTGATAATACTAGTGCAATAAATCTTTCTAAAAATCCGGTAAATCACCCACGAACAAAACACATTGATATTTGTCATCACTTTCTTCATGATTGTTTGGAAAAAGGATTGATAAATTTAGGATTTATTAATACTGAAAATCAAATTGCTGACATTTTTACTAAACCTTTAAATGAAAATTGTTTTATCAAACTTAGACGAGATTTCGGAATAATGTCTTTAAAAGATTTATAGATAAAAATATGCAAAAATATTGTAAAACAAAAATTGTTTTATTTCTGACTAAAGCGGAACTCGAACTCATGATCTCTAACTTATTTGATGGATGTTGTGTTATAGCAACTTGAGCTATGGGTGTTTCTTGTCTCAGTTTTCCTTAAAATTTGTTTTATTTGTTTTTTTTCAAAAATAACTATTTTTAGTTCTAAACATATAAATCATACATTTACAAACGGTTTTATTGTTAAACTTCTGTTATCCCTACTTTTGGCAAAGTTGAGATACCCAAAATTTACTAAAAATCAATGATTACTATTCATGAATATTGACCATGCATTGCATGATAACCATGGATATCGATGAATTTTGTCCGAGTCCGGAACGGGCCACAATTGACAAGTCATGATGAGCAAAGCTATAGAAGCCATCGTTTCAAATTTCAAGTCAATCCGAGTTCGTATGCTCAAGTTATGATGTTTTCGAGTTAAGAGGGATGGACATTCTCAGTTTGAACCCATCACGAAGTCCAGTTTGAACCCATCACAGAGGTCCAGTTCGAACCCATCACGAAGTCCAGTTCGAACCCATCACGAAGTCCAATTCGAACCCATCACGAGGTCCAGTTCGAACCCATCACGAGGTCCAGTTCGAACCCATCACGACGTCCAGTTCGAACCCATCACGAGGTCCAGTTCGAACCCATCACGAGGTCCAGTTCGAACCCATCACGGAGGTCCAGTTCGAACCCATCACGGAGGTCCAGTTCGAACCCATCACGAGGTCCAGTTTGAACCCATCACGATGGTCCAGTTCGAACCCATCACGAGGTCCAGTTCGAACCCATCACGAAGTCCAGTTCGAACCCATCACGAAGGTCCGGTTCGAACCCATCATGAAACTCATCACAGAGGTCCAGTTCGAACCCATCACGAAGTCCAGTTCGAACCCATCACGACTTCCAGTTCGAACCCATCACGAGGTCCAGTTCGAACCCATCACGAAGTCTAGTTCGAACCCATCACGACGTCCAGTTCGAACCCATCACGAGGTCTATTTCGAACCCATCACAGAGGTCCAGTTCGAACCCATCACGAAGTCCAGTTCGAACCCATCACAGAGGTCCAGTTCGAACCCATCACGAAGTCCAGTTCGAACCCATCACGAAGTCCAGTTCGAACCCACTGGGTCAACCAACCATGATGATGTGTCTTCCATCGGTTCGAATGCGCCGAGATATATGGAGTCGAAGCATTCAACTCGGAGCGAAACCCGGATCGAAGCGAAGTGTGCGCTCCACGTCGACACGAAGACACGTGCCACCATGGATTCAAAACCATCGGTTCGAAAGCATGGTTTCGAACCAAACAGCCATGCAATAAACCCCATTTTGAATCCATCATATCTTCCAATCTACTGATCCAAATGCAATGAAATTTTCACAGTAGCTTACATACAAGATAAGGATTGCTCCTGCCAAGTTTCAGCTCGATTGGACCATTTCTTGATGGGTTCGAAATCACTTCGAATCGATGTCAGATCGAGACGAAACTCGGTGGGGTCGGTCGCGTGGGCCCACTCACGTGCCATAAGAAGTCTCCCGAAGTTTGAGCGAGATCTAGGCCTCCAACGCCTATAAATAGAGCCCAGAGCCAATAGAAAAAGGGTCTTTTCGGAGCTTCCGCCATTGAACGTCCAGACTCTGCCGGATTTGATTCTACTTGCAGCCATCACTGTTGTAAACGATTTACTTCACTATAATCGCTGTAATTGACTGTAATCAGCAAGGATAATCAATAAAAAGGAAAACCTTTGAAGTGGACGTAGGCCGAAGATAGCCGAACCACTATAAATCGTGTGTTCTTATTTATAATTCCTGTTTTGCTGCTTAGATCTTTGATTTGTGTTTGAATATTGATGATTTATATTCATACACTGGTGCTTTCACAATCATTGGGGTTTGTGACAAATTTTGGCGCAAACACTTTGGTGCTTTCACTGAGAAGGACTAGCACCCGCTACATTCAGAGTTCAGATTCAAGAGTTCGAAGACTTCCAATTCAGAGACAATGACTCGACAAACAAGACAAAGAGTTGATAGGACCCAATAAGGAGGAAGCCAAGAAGCATCCTCAGGATCAGGAGAAGGACAAGCTTCCGTCTACATCACTAGAGATGAGATGGAGGCTATGGCTAATTCATTACGCGAAAGCATGATGAAGAGTCAACAGGAGATGCTGCAGAATTTCCTCGAACAGATGAGGGCGACGAACATGCAAAACCTTGGACCAACTACAACAGCTACGAGTGCGGGACAAGGAATCAGGATTGCAGAAGCTAATGAAGGTCAGGTTCAAGACCAGAATACAGGAGCTGAAGGTGGTCAACAAGGCCTTGGGGGCAGACCCTCAGGGTCCGATACTAGGAGACCAACAGACGGAGCTCAACAAGTTGGAGCCAATGCATATGCCAACGAGCCACCAGAAGAGTACGTACCGGAATTCCCCTCAAGGCTCGGGGGGCAGGATAGGAACTTGACAAGAAGCCAACCCCTAGACGAAGACGAGAGAATGATTGGCCTGATGCGAAGAATCATGAGAGGAGGATTGCCTAGTGGAGGGCTGGAAGAAGTCAGTCGGAGTCCGTTCACTCCGAACATCCGAAACGCAAGGAACCCTCCAAAATTCAAATTACCAACGCTAGATCCCTATGACGGAAGGTCAAACCCGACCATGCATATTACCAGATACATCAGGCACATGGAAGTGCTGGAGGCATCCGAGGAAGTGATGGCACGATGCTTCCCTCTATATTTATCAGATTTAGCTGCACTATGGTTCAGGCAACTAGAGACTGGATCAATCAGGACATGGAGCGAGCTTGTTGACTGCTTCATGAGACAGTTTAGGGTCCATGTGACACGACCCAAGAGTGTGATGACTTTAGCTTCGATCAAGCAGAGAACCGGAGAGTCCATAAAAGATTTTCTACTAAGATTCAATGTAACAGTGACTTCTGTAGATCGCCCGAATCCATCGATGATTTTGATGGCGGCGGTGGTAGGAGTCGCGGAGGGCGCCAAATTTAAAGATTCTCTGACTAAAGATCCACCGCAGGATCTTGGAGATTTCTTTCATAAGGCTGAAAGTTCATCCGATTGGAAGAATCACGAGCCGAGAGGCTGGAAACAAATGCCACGCAAAACGAAGGAACCTCCCGAGATCAGTCCGGAGCGGACAAGGGAAAAAGGAAACAGGATGACAGGCGTGATGGTCCTGATAAACGGAAGAAATTCCGAGAACCGAGATTTAGGCAGTACACAGATCTGACTGCAGGCCTGGAAAGAATCTACACTGAAACCCGGGGGCAACTCCCCTATCGAAAGCCACCTATAAGGGATCCCACTGAGCGGGAGCGCAGGACGGGAAAATATTGCCTATTCCATGAGCTGGATGGGCACACCACAGATGAATGCCGCCACCTAAAGGATGAGGTGGAAGAACATGCCAGGGGTGGTAGATTGCCCCAATTTGTCAGAGAACGGACTGCGGCGGTAAGGCCAGAACAACTACCGCCTCCACCTAACAGGAACGATCCTGGATCGGGATCACGACTCGTAATCCACTGATTGAAGATGGCGAGGGCCAAGTCCGTGATTTGAACTTTGGTCGAATAATTTCATTTAGATTTATTTTCAGAATAAAACGGTTACTCCACTTACACATGTACGGGAACCGGAGAGATCCCTAGGCATGCTCTGAGATGGAGATAAACCGATATGCCCGGAGAGGCAATGTTTAGCTTTTTTCTGATGTTTGAGATTGAACATCTAGAACTCGAATTTTAATAAATAAATTAGAACTTCTTACAATAAACCTTTTGACCAGAGAGTCAAAGGATGAACATTAAATACCAATATAAACATGATCGCTTTATGACCCTACCCAGAAAGAGACGGGGTCCGGAGTGCAAGAAGTGAGTTGCTTCGCCGGAGAGCGACAGGATCAACTCACTTAAGCGTTGTTTCCCCTTCACCGGAGAGTGACAGGATGGGATCCAGCAAGAGCCCGGAGAGGCTATGATCGGTCTCGAACGACCAAGACATCGCTTAATGTTCAGATACACTGAACCGGAGTGCAAGAAGTGAGTTGCTTCGCCGGAGAGCGACAGGATCAACTCACTTAAGCGTTGTTTCCCCTTCACCAGAGAGTGAAAGGATGGGATCCAGCAAGAGCCCGGAGAGGCTATGATCGGTCTAGAACGACCATGACATCGCTATACGTCCTAACTGGGACCAGAGTGCAGGGGATAGAAGGCAACGCTAGAGTGCAATAGGATCTTTCTATTCAATCACTAAGTCTAGAATGGGCTTAGTAAGGGTTCAGAGTAGCCATTAATAGCCCGAAGAGACTACGGAACTTCATTCTCAATTTCTACGTAAAGAACGAATGCTGATTTCGCTTCGAACAGCCACAAACTTGATTGATAATACTGCAGCTATCGGTGAAACATGAATTTATTACACTCGATTTAAGACCGTTCAAAACATACCTTTTGCAAAAAGGCATGTTTTGGGGGGCAAAGTGTTATCCCTACTTTTGGCAAAGTTGAGATACCCAAAATTTACTAAAAATCAATGATTACTATTCATGAATATTGACCATGCATTGCAGGATAACCATGGATATCGATGAATTTTGTCCGAGTCCGGAACAGGCCACAATTGACAAGACATGATGAGCAAAGCTATAGAAGCCATCGTTTCAAATTTCAAGTCAATCCGAGTTCGTATGCTCAAGTTATGATGTTTTCGAGTTAAGAGGGATGGACATTGCTCAGTTCGAACCCATCACGAAGTCCAGTTCGAACCCATCATAGAGGTCCAGTTCGAACCCATCACGAAGTCCAGTTCGAACCCATCACGAAGTCCAGTTCGAACCCATCACGAGGTCCAGTTCGAACCCATCACGAAGTCCAGTTCGAACCCATCACAGAGGTCCAGTTCGAACCCATCACGAAGTCCAGTTCGAACCCATCACGAAGTCCAGTTCGAACCCATCACGAAGTCCAGTTCGAACCCATCACAGAGGTCCAGTTCGAACCCATCACGAGGTCCAGTTCGAACCCATCACGAGGTCCAGTTCGAACCCATCACGACGTCCAGTTCGAACCCATCACGAAGTCCGGTTCGAACCCATCACCGAGGTCCAGTTCGAAACCATCACGAAGTCCTGTTCGAACTCATCATAGAGGTCCAGTTCGAACCCATCACGAAGTCCAGTTCGAACCCATCACGACATCCAGTTCGAACCCATCACGAGGTCCAGTTCAAACCCATCACGAAGTCCAGTTCGAACCCATCACGAAGTCCAGTTCGAACCCATCACGAGGTCCAGTTCGAACCCATCACGAAGTCCAGTTCGAACCCATCACAGAGGTCCAGTTCGAACCCATCACGAAGTCCAGTTCAAACCCATCACAGAGGTCTAGTTCGAACCCATCACGAAGTCCAGTTCGAACCCATCACGAAGTCCAGTTCGAACCCACTGGGTCAACCAACCATGATGACGTGTCTTCCATCGGTTCGAATGCGCCGAGATATATGGAGTCGAAGCATTCAACTCGGAGCAAAACCCGGATCGAAGCGAAGTGTACGCTCCACGTCGACACGAAGACACGTGCCACCATGGATTCGAAACCATCGGTTCGAAAGCATGGTTTCGAACCAAACAGCCATGCAATAAACCCCATTTTGAATCCATCATATCTTCCAATCTACTGATCCAAATGCAACGAAATTTTCACAGTAGCTTACATACAAGATAAGGATTGCTCCTGCCAAGTTTCAGCTCGATTGGACCATTTCTTGATGGGTTCGAAATCACTTCGAATCGATGTCAGATCGAGACGAAACTCGGTGGGGTCGGTCGCGTGGGCCCACTCACGTGCCATAAGAAGTCTCCCGAAGTTTGAGCGAGATCTGGGCCTCCAACGCCTATAAATAGAGCCCCAGAGCTAACAGAAAAAGGGTCTTTTCGGAGCTTCCGCCATTGAACGTCCAGACTCTGCCGGATTTGATTCTACTTGCAACCATCACTGTTGTAAACGATTTACTTCACTATAATCGCTGTAATTGACTGTAATCAGCAAGGATAATCAATAAAAAGGAAAACCTTTGAAGTGGACGTAGGCTGGAGATAGAAGCACTTGTAACATCTCGGTCTGGCCCGAGTATTATTTAATAAGAAATAGTAAACAGATCAGTCTAGCTATAAATATCTGGGACCATCATCTGACTTTTGTCTAACTACTTTAGATTGGCAGTTTTTGTTGTTATACATTCGAGATAGAGACTGCTTGATGTATACATATTCTTTTGTCTAGCACTTGTATCTATTCTTTTGTGATGTAGTGGATCTTGTATAACTACTACTTTGATTTACACTTCTATGTGATATATTTATATCCGCTTCCGCCTTAGTGATATGAATATCTGTGATTGAAATCGTGTGTTCTTATTTATAATTCCTGTTTTGCTGCTTAGATCTTTGATTTGTGTTTGAATATTGCTGATTCATATTCATACACTGGTGCTTTCACAATCATTGGGGTTTGTGACAAATTTTGGCGCAAACAACTTCTATGATTATATTTAAAATTAGTTCCTATCCACTAGTTTTTTTCAGCAAACAGATGTTTATATATACTATGCTTATCTTTCAAAACATACACTAAGAAAATTTAAAAAAAAAACAAAACCTAAAAAATGTCTTCAAACAATGACACCTATAATTCCGAAAACTCCCATCTATCATACTCATCTCCGGACGATGATGTTTCTGACCAAATTCCTGAAAATGGCCCTTATCCTACCTTTCCCGTGCCTAAACGTATCCTTGATTTCTCTTCTCCGGATAAAGACCCCCGACACGGGTGGAAACCATGGGATGAATCCCATACAGGCTATACACCTGAAAAGAAAAAAGGGAAGAATACAATGGTAATATCTCCATCCACCAAACAAAAAATTGATGAAACACATCACTACCAACAACAACATATGAATATGCAACGGGAACTCTACTATGAACAAAAAGTCACGGCAAGACGTTTAAATTTTCTAGAAAAGATTGCCATGAAAGTTTGTTCATCAAAAAAAGAAGATGTTGCTGAACCTTCTTATAGAACCCCATCCTCTTCAAATCCTGTTCAAACTCCAGTAGATCCAATATGGTCACCTATAGAAGATGTTCCGTCCACAAACTCATGGGAACGTAGATTTTAACAAACGGTGGCTAAAACTTATATATATATATATATATATATATATATATGTTGTTTGTTTTCAATAAGATGTATAAATATAATGCAATGATAATAAAATTTAAATTTCTATCATTTTCTTTTATAACAGCAAAAAATGTGCATTTCTAACAGTGTCGGCCAACCGAAGAACCTGAGTCGGTCAGCCGAAACCATCCCGAAAGTATCAAATACACATTTTTTAACAGGGTCGGTCGACCAAAGGGCCTGCGTCGGTCAGCCGAACCCTTCCCGAGAGTTTCATCTACTCTCAGTTAACCAAGTCGGTCGGCCGACCCAGTAATTTCGGCCGACCGAATGTGTAGACAGCTGTTTTGTTTTTCCTTTTTACCTCATATTAGTAACCCATCCTTTCACCTTTTCAACCTACCTCTTCACTCTTGCTTTTCCGATTTCAGTTTTTACCCTAGCCCCCATTAAATTTTTCTCAAATTTTTATCTTTTCTTCAAAAACAATGGCTCCAAAGAAGAAATCAGAGACTACCGGTGGCTCATCTTCATCAACTCCCGTAGATACTCAAATCGACTCATGGCTTGTCAATGACGTAGCACTTCAAAGATGGATACAACTTCAAGATGGCAAAATCTTTGAAGAATCATTTGTAAGTTATCCTGATTTCACTTCCCACCGTATTGAAAATGCCGCAATTAAATATGGGCTCGATACTTTTATAGACCATAGAAAGAATAATTTGAAGATTAACCACATTATGGTCAAATTGTTCCTTGCTAACCTAAATCTTTTCAACCCTCCTAGAAACACTGAAAATTGTGTTTGGACATCGGTATGTGGCACCTCAATTTTCCTTTCCATTGATCGATTTAACCACATTTTAGATGCTAGACCGGGTGGAATCTCATTACACGATGTAGATTGTAATATATCAAGTTGTGACCACATAAGCCATTTATTTTTCGAAGATGATGCTATGGATTTTAGATAAACATCATCACTTAGACCTAGATCTAGACTTTTTCATCGTTTCATGATGAAATCCATTATACCAAGAGGCGGCTCCTACCACTTAGTATATCCTGAAAATTTTAAAGCTTTATATGTTATATGTTCGAATACACAAGTTAGTTGGGCACAATTACTCATGGATGAGTTTCTCTCATTTAATCAAGGCAAGATGCTTCATATTTATTATGGAGAATACATAATGAGATTGATCAATAGCTTCGTCCTACATGCTCCGGAATTCAAAACCTCCAAAGTTCGTTCTTTTGATTCAAGGACCATAAACTAATGAAGTTGCCTGATGCACCTCCTAGATTTATAACATTTAACCAATGGAGTACTACTCCTCGAGAACAACTACGCCGTAGCTTTTCTACACCTCAACCATCAACTCATGCTACGGAACGTCTAACACGCCAACATTCAATTCAAAGACCAACTCCCGGAATTAGTACAAAGGCGGCCATTGATATTTTGGCTCAAAATCAACTAGCCTTGGATGCCCGGCTACGAAAAATTGGTGGTCGTTCCAAGAAAATTAAGGGCTTCTTCGTGAATTTATGGGATGCCTTATCATGTACTTCTAAAGCCGGTGCCTCTTATGTTGCTCCCGGAAAAAGGCCAGCGCCAAACTTCTCTTTTTCCACTTCGGAGAATACAAGTTCCGATACATCACGAACTCACATTTCTAACGCTCAAAGACGTGGTAAGGAACATGCTCCTCTGGAAGAAAATATTCGTCCAGAATTTTGGGATTCCGATGATGATGAGGAGTAATCATATTGTTTTACAACTTGCTATCTCATAATTTCTAGTATTCTGTTTTTAGATGTTGTATACTAAGTAAACATCATTAATATTCCTATTTGCTTTGAGTATGTACTATTTAAAACTCGATGTTTATGTTGTGTTACATGTTCAATTTTTTTTATACATCTAATAAGTATTCCTTTTTGTCGATGACAAAGGGGGAGAAATGTATGAAAGCTAACAATTTTTTGCAGAAAAGTCAGAAAAGTCGCCATATATTCAGGGGGAGATATATATACTACTTCGTCACATAAGTATTGTCATCAATCAAAAAGGGGGAGAATGTTGATTCATGAGTTTTGATTCATGACACAAGCTTCAGAGATCATACGACGAGAATACTATACGAAAGCGACAAAAAGAGAATAAGTGTATATTACGCACTACAAAGGAGACAAGACTACAATCCAGAGATTAGTATGAATATTTTAATATATTGAGTCTTAGAATATTGTTAAAATCATTCCTCAAGTAGTCACACACATACACAAATTGATTTATATTAAGTTATACATAAATTAGTGTGTACTGTGCAATTGACAACAGGTCGGCTGACCGACCAGAAACCTCGGTCGACCGACTCTGTGTCAAGTGCACAGATATACATTGTTTTGTATATGGTTTTAAACCTCAGCTGACCGGCCAGTTTTCTGAAGAGTTGCGATTGTTCATGAAGAGGAATGTCCCTCAATCCAAGAGATACAGACACAACTTTTGATTGAAACTCTTTATGAAAGATTATAACTATTCTACAACTATATAAACATGTTCAAATCACTTCTACAATTACCGATTCTTGTTTATAATTCTACAATCTATTCTCTATTTATTTCTACAAATAAAAGCATTCATTCTCATTCATTATCTCTAGAATCTCTGAATTAATTTATATACTTCGATTCTACGAGATTATCTTCCTTCTAAATCTTCACATACACAACATATTCTTGAGGATTTGATTATAGGAAATTGTACTATCAAAAGACAATCCCTGTTATTCAGAACACACTCGTCAACAAAGCATTTGTATTAAGTTGAAGTCCTCTTCGGCTGTTGAGGCGGAAAAATTCCTGTTTGGCTGCTCAGGTGTGATATACCTATTCCTCCGGGATAAGTGAGGGGTTTAGTCTAAATCCAGAGGATATTCTGGGACTGGACGTAGAACGGGAAGTTCGAACCAGTATAAAAATTCCTGGTGTGCTTGCTTTAATTTTTATTTTACTGCTATTATCAGTTTCCGCATTTATATATCATATTACACGATCCTTAGTACTTCACGTACACTTTCATGTTCATACCCAATAAATTACATTAATACTACATTAAATTTTTATTTCTAACCATTTTTTTTCAATAATTTTAATAAATTTAATAATTTAAAATAGTTAAAATTTCGAGTTGTTACAATCTTTTCCACTCAAAACTTTTCATCCTCGAAAAGGGTTTAAGTAGAGAATCAAATCTTTGATATATTTTACTCAAAATAATAAACTTATAAAACTAAAACCTTATTAACAAAACCTTTACTACACTTCCATTACAACACTTTGATATCAGCTTATATGTGAAACAAGTTATGAATTTTAAAATCTTTAAAATTTTCTAGCACCCGAATTTACGGAAAAATTCGGCAGCGTCTCCTTTGCACGGTTTGATCATAAAAATTTACAATACACACATATATATCAAATATACATCTCATCTCAGTGATAAGGCATCCCGTAGGGAAAACATAAAAGTGCAGTATGTAATCCGAGATACGTTGACGCAGCGGATTAAACAGAAAATCGATATGACGATGAAAACGTAGCAATCGATGGATTGAGTATACTGCAATGCCCAAATTCGTTGATCCGAAGATACCGAATTCTAGCTATCTCTGACTCGTTGATCCGAAGATACCGGGTAAGAGATCTACGATTCTTCGACGTTGATCTTGCGCGCAAGATTCCGTGAATCTGCTTCATAAACGAAGATTCGAGCGCACTCGAATGACGTAGGTGGAGATAAGAGATCACACTCGACTACCAATTAGAAGAAAGCACAAAGCAATCAGAAGGAATTTTTATTCAATTTTCAACAACCCCTACAAATGACACAACACCCGGTATTTATAGATGTTTACAACCACATACGCTACAACATAGCATAGGTCGTACACGACCTAAAATTATCTCGACCTAACATTACAAACTTCAGCACGACCTAAAATGCAGAGTACGACCTAAAATACAAAGCACGACTCAAACGACATATTCACTTCAAAGTAGCAGCTTCCAAATCAAAATGCAGCGACCTATAATCTTCACGCGACTTAAAATAAGGTCGTTCGCGACTTAGAAATCATCAGCGACTTAAGGATTTGGACGTTCGCGACATAACTTTCCTTCGCGACTTAAGTATCTCGGTTCACGAACTAAGCTGGAGAATCATTCGCGACTTAAGTTGGATCGGCCGCGACTTAAGGGATGGTAGCGACTTAGGGCTGAGAAAGGAGCGACTTCTGGAAATGCATAACTCGTTCGTGACCTATGGAGTATCTCGCGCGTGCATATGGAGGAAGTACGCGACCTAGGGCTTCGACTCATGGGAGCTTTGATGACTCGGTGACGACTCAGGGGATGCCGCGAATAACTCGGTGACGACTCATGGCTTAGGGCTTCTTTATTTTGGTTCGCGACATTGATAAGTCGCTCGCGACTCATGGTGGAGGCAGATGAGTCGCTCGCGACATATGGAGTTTTTCGCGACTCAATTCCATCGCGATTCATGGCAGCGCGATCCAAGGAGGGATCTCGGGAATCTGGGTTTGTTCGATTCGAGGTATGCCCTGCATCATCCTCCCCTTGTTGAAAGAAATTCCTCCTCGAATTCATACTCTCGTCATCTTTGATAGGTTCCTCCTCATAATATGGAATTAAATGCTTCACGTTAAACACATCAGAAGTGTAAACATTTTCTGGCAGCTTCAACTTATAAGCATTTTCATTTATCCATCTTATAATTTCTACGGGCCCAATCTTTCGAGCTTTCAACTTGTTATAAGTTCCAACTGGAAAACGATCTTTTGTTAACACTGCATAAACAAAATCTCCTTCCTTGAAGACAACACTTCTTCGTTTTTTATCCACCATTTGTTTATACTTCTCATTCGCTTTACGTAATTGTTCTTGTACAACCTTGTGGCATTCCTGTAACTCATTCACCAAGTCACTAGCCCGCTTAACAATTCCTTTCTGATATGGTACTGTCGTTAAATCCAATGGTCCCTTTGGAATGGCTGAATATACAACTTGAAACGGACTGAATCCAGTACTTCGATTGACTGCGTGATTATGCGCAAACTCCGCTTGACATAATTTCATATCCTAGTTTTTCAAATTGTCTTTCACAAGACATCTCAGTAAATTTCCCAACGATCGGTTAACCACTTCCGTTTGTCCATCAGTTTGCGGATGATAAGCGCTACTAAAATTTAGCTTCGTTCCGACCATTTTCCATAAACTCAACCAAAAATGACTTAAAAATCTAGTATCTCGATCAGAAACAATAGATTCTGGTAAACCATGCAATCGATACACTTCTTTAAAGAATAATTGTGCCACTCGAACTGCATCCGATGTCTTCTTACAGGCTATAAAATGTGCCATCTTCGAAAATCTGTCAACCACCACAAATATAGAATCATTACCCCTTTGAGTTCTTGGCAAACCTAAAACAAAGTCCATACTCACATCAACCCATGGTTTAGCGGGTACAGGCAACGGCATATACAACCCAGCATTGGTCGCAGTTCCTTTCGAAACCTGGCAGATATGACATCTTTCCAAAAATCTCTCGACCTCTTTCCTCATTGAAGGCCAAAAATAAGATTGTGTAATTAACTGCAATGTACGATCACGGCCCACATGTCCTTCCTCGTGCAATTCTTTGATAATCTTCATTCTCAAGCTACAATCTGGTATACATAAACGATTCTTTGAACAAGAATCCATCAACCAATACAAATTCATCAGTATTTCCATCCTTAACTTTCTCAACAAACTTTACAAAGTAAGGATCTTCTTCAATTAGCTCTGGCAATAATTCAAAACCTGGCACTTCAACTTTCATTGTCGTTAATAAATGACTCCTCCTACTCAAAGCATCAGCCACACGATTGGTTACTCCTGACTTGTGCTTAACGACAAAAGTAAACTGCTGCAAATAAGCAATCCATGATGCATGTCTCGTAGAAATCTTGTCCTGTCCTTGCATATGCTTCAATGCCTCATGATCGGTGTAACGAACAAACTCTTTCTGAAATAGATAGTGTCTCCAATGTTTAATAGCTTGTACAACAACATAGAATTCAACGTCATATGTACTGTATCTCATCTTCGCTCCTGACAACTTCTCACTAAAATATGCAATAGGACATCCCCTCTGACTCAACACTCCACCAATTCCCACCTTCGACGCATCAGTATGCAATTCAAACAACAACTGAAAATCTGGTAAAACAAGAATCGGTGTTGTCGTCAATAGTTCCTTGATCTTCTCAAAAGCAACCCCCGCTTCCTCTGACCATACAAATTGTTTCCCTTTCATGCAATCAGTAACTGGAGCCATCACGCTACTGAAGTGTGGAATGAATCTTCGGTAGAATGACGCTAGCCCATGAAAACTTCTCACTTCCGTAATTGTCTTTGGTTGTGGCCAATTCCTGACTGCTTCAACTTTATCCTGGTCCACCTGTATACCTTCTCCTGAAACGACATAACCCAGAAATAAAATACTATGCGTCATAAACACGCATTTCTTTGTAGCAGCATAAAATTGTTCCTCACGAAGAATAATCAACACTTCCCTCAAATGTTGAACATGCTCCTCCGTACTCCTGCTATATATCAGAATATCATCGAAATAAACCACCACGAATTTCCCAATGAATGGTCTAAAGATTTGATTCATCACCCGCATGAACGTACTAGGCGCATTTGATAAACCAAATGGCATAACCAACCATTCGTACAACCCCTCTCTCGTCTTGAAGGCTGTCTTCCATTCGTCTCCAGGTCTAATCCGAATTTGATGATAACCGCTTTTCAAATCAATCTTCGAAAAGATAGTAGCCCCACTCAACTGATCTAGCAAGTCATCCAACCTCGTCATTGGAAATCTATATCTCACAGTAATCTTATTCAAGGCTCGACTGTCAGTGCACATTCTCCACGTCCCATCCTTCTTTGGTACCAACAAAGCTGGCACAGCACACGGACTCAAGCTTTCCTGTACACGTCCCTGCTCAAGCAACTCTTCCACCTGCCTTCTCAACTCCTCATGTTCCTTCGGACACATGCGATAATGCGGTCTATGCGGTAATACTGCTCCCGGAACAAGATCGATTTGATGTTGAATGTCTCTCTGTGGCGGTAACTCCTTAGGCAACTCTCCTGGAAATACATCCTCAAATTCTTTCAAAACTGGCTTCGCTTCTTCTGGGATTTCAACCTCTTCACTACACTCACGCCCTATCAACAAGTACACTTTAGGTTCCTCTTCGACTTCCTTGACAAACTCCTTCAAAGTTAACAGAGTTTTCAATTCTTCAATTTCCTCCAGCTTGCTTTCTTTCTGTTGTTGCTTCTTGGGAACTAACGTGATTTTAGTACCTTCAAACATGAAACTATAGCTATTAGCACGACCATCATTTTGTACTGCTCTATCAAACTGCCATGGTCTGCCCAACAACAGATGACAAACATCCATGTCCACTACATCACACCAAATTTCATCTTTATATTTCTTCCCGATTGAAAATTTAACACAAGCTCTTCGTCCAACTTTCACTTCACCTCCTTTCCTCAACTAAGATAACTTGTACGGTTTAGGATGCTTCTCGGTTTTCAATTCCAATTTCTTCACAGCCTCTGTAGAGATAATATTATCACAACTCCCGGCATCAATAACAAATTTACAAACTCTTCCAAGGATAGTACAAGTAGACTGAAATATGTTATTCCTCAACCAACTGTCTTCCTCCTCTTGTTTTGGCGTCAAACAACTTCTCCCCATCATCAGTGAATATCCTTCGTCTCCCGACAACAAGTCTTCCTCCTCAACCGATAAGGAATTAGAACACTCTGCCTCTTCCTCCTCTTCTTCAACCTCAGCTATCATAGTTCTCTTCTTCGGCTTTGGACACTCGTTGCTTTTATGACCCATCTCCTGGCAATTGTAACATTTGAAACCACTGTTAACCTTCGCCTTCTCACTCTCCTTCACAACTGGTTTTGCAATAGCTTTAGGAACATTAGAACTTCCACTGACTCCCTTCACTTGATTGTTAGAATTAGTAAACACACCACCTCCACGCCTTCCCTGCTTTTCCCAAGCCAACGCTTTCTGGTACGCTTCAGCCACAGATCTCGGATCAAACATATTAACCATATCCTGGATCTGCATTCGTAACCCTCCAACAAATCTAGCAGTCAGTTGTTCTTCCGTCTCCATTATATCATTCCTGGCAATGAGTTGGTAAAATTCATCGGCGTAATCATTGACTGATTTCGTCCCCTGCGTTAGATTCTGCAATCTCTGGTACATAAGTGATTGATAGTTGTATGGTAAAAATGTAGCTCTCATCAATTTCTTCATTTTCTCCCAATCTACAATCTTCGACTTTCCCATCCGTTCTCGTGTAAGTTTAGTTTGC
Organism: Allium cepa; assembly: GCA_030765085.1. NCBI lineage: Eukaryota > Viridiplantae > Streptophyta > Magnoliopsida > Asparagales > Amaryllidaceae > Allium > Allium cepa. Next base: position 889,705,583 of record CM060939.1, read on the forward strand.
TGCCACCATGCCAAAGCTCTCCCCCTCAACCTAGTAGCAACCAACTTCACTCGGCGATTCTCCGGAACTTCCTTGAAATCAAAGATTTCTTCAACATTAGATAACCAATCCAAGAATTCTTCGGCAACCATTCCACCTTTAAATTCAGGAATTTCCATCTTCATTCCCGATTCCCAACGTCGCTCATCATTAATAACCCGATACTGACGTTGTCCCTGTTCTCTATCTCTGAAATGAACACTTCCTCTTTCACCATCAAACTCTTCATCAAAGTCTGATGTATAACGTTGTCGATCTCGTCCTCCAACATCTCTACTACCACTCCTTCGATCAACATTCCTATCACGATTGTCAATACTTCTATGATCTTCTCTTCTCTCCCGATCTGAATGTGTCGAAGCTCTACTTCTCCCATGGCTCGATTCAGGTGAAACTCTTCTTCTACTTTGATTCATTTCAAGCATCATTCTCTCTAAGCGACCAATTCCTTCATTCAACTTCTCAGTGAAGCTTTCGTTGATTCGTTGCTCCATTTCATCAGCTTCTTCTCTTCCATACAAGGCATTAATATTGCGATGACGTTGAGCTCGTCTCGGTGGCATGATTGAACTTCACAAATAATTCAACAAATCAAACACAAAACTTCAACAAACAATAAGTCACGACTTCAATCTTCAAAATAAACTTCACAAGGCTCGGCTACTTCTCACAAGTATACACGGCCTTCTTCAACTCTCGGCTCAACTTAAACTTCACGACTTAGCTCCTTAACTCGGCTCGGCTTTAAATAAGCACGGCTCCAACACACTTCAAATTCAAACACCTTTCGCCTTTTGATCCAAGAGACTATGGATCACAAACTCCAAACTTGTTGCAACTTCACGATGACACGATGAACAACTTCAAACATCAAATACTTAGCTCCAAGACCCGATTTAGCTATGATTGGCTAAAACAAGCTCTGATACCAAACTGACGCAGCGGATTAAACAGAAAATCGATATGACGATGAAAACGTAGCAATCAGTGGATTGAGTATACTGCAATGCCCAAATTCGTTGATCCAAAGATACCGAATTCTAGCTATCTCTGACTCGTTGATCCGAAGATACTGGGAAAGAGATCTACGATTCTTCGACGTTGATCTTGCGCGCAAGATTCCGTGAATTGGCTTCACAAATGAAGATTCGAGCGCACTCGAATGACGTAGGTGGAGATAGGAGATCACACTCGACTACCAATTAGAAGAAAGCACAAAGCAATCAAAAGGAATTTTTATTCAATTTTCAACAACCCCTACAAATGACACAACACCCGGTATTTATAGATGTTTACAACCACATACGCTACAACATAGCATAGGTCGTACACGACCTAAAATTATCTCGACCTAACATTACATACTTCAGCACGACCTAAAATACAGAGTACGGCCTAAAATACAGAGCACGACTCAAACGACATATTCACTTCAAAGTAGCAGCTTCCAAATCAAAATGCTGCGACCTATAATCTTCACGCGACTTAAAATAAGGTCGTTCGCGACTTAGAAATCATCAGCGACTTAAGGATTTGGACGTTCGCGACATAATTTTCCTTCGCGACTTAAGTATCTCGGTTCACGAACTAAGCTGGAGAATCATTCGCGACTTAAGTTGGATCGGCCGCGACTTAAGGGATGGTAGCGACTTAGGGCTGAGAAAGGAGCGACTTCTGGAAATGCATAACTCGTTCGTGACCTATGGAGTATCTCGCGCGCGCATATGAAGGAAGTTCGCGACCTAGGGCTTCGACTCATGGGAGCTTTGATGACTAGGTGACGACTCAGGGGATGCCGCGAATAACTCGATGACGACTCATGGCTTAGGGCTTCTTCATTTTGGTTCGCGACATTGATAAGTCGCTCGTGACTCATGGTGGAGGCAGATGAGTCACTCGCGACATATGGAGTTTGTCGCGACTCAATTCCATCGCGATTCATGGCAGCGCGATCCAAGGAGGGATCTCGGGAATTTGGGTTTGTTCGATTCGAGGTATGCCCTGCATCATATGTACCTTATTATTATTAATACGAGCGAGTCTGCTCGTTTTAAGCAAGAAAAAGCATGTCGAATCGCATGTACGTCGAACGGTCTTCATATGTACCTATCTCAACTCAATTTTGAAATATTAGTTGCTTATAAAAAGATATGGAGACATGTGTGAGTATAATTGAACTATATGACATGAATTCTAAAGTCAAACCATCAGCTTAAGCATTAATAGACAACAAGATAATCATATGCATTCAAAAGCAGTAATGACAATGATTCACAACAAAAGAACCCATTCAAAAAACAATATTCATCGAACTAATTCATAACTATTACAATTTACATTTTCCAATTTCGATAGTTATTTTAGAAATTATCATTTCTTATTGTCATTCATTCTTTACTAAGGTCCAATAGGTTTACTTCCAATTTATTTACATCTATTCCATTCAAGTTCAATTTATTAAAATTCAATTATTTCACTTTGAGTTAACACATTTCCTATCAATTCATTTATGGACCATTTATAAAATCATTTTATTGACTCATTTCATTTCAATAAGTTAAAATTATTAATTTACCGAAAATATAAGAACTAAACACGGAGTTCTTTTCCAAACCATTCTGAAATAATATATTTACTCATATCTTTTATAAGTATAACAAATCATATGTAGAAAATTTAAATCAAAATATTTTTATTGAACCAAATACGTAGCAAAGCTACTAAGTGGCCTCCCTCATTTTGAGACTCGAAAATTAATGTCGATGGTGCGGCCGTCATCACCGAAATTATTTTCCAACGCGTAAGAGAGGAGTACAAGACTTACATCCTTTTAATATTAATTTTTGAAAAGAACTTCTACTCGTAAATATTTTTAAATAATATTAATACTATTTTAAAAATCTTAGAAGACAATTTCAAAAGCATCGGGATTTGAGCTCTCAAATTCTCAATTTAAATTCATTCCTTTAACTTAAACTAAGATTAGATTTTTTATTTCATAACTCATTACTTAAGTTTATAAACATTTTATAAAACACTTTTTATGTTTATTTCACTTTAAACTTAATTTCATTTTTGTTTCTACAAACAACATTCTAAAATATATTCAATTCTCTTTTTACATCTCTAGTTGAATTACAATTTATAACTTAAGTCATTTTCATCTCTTTATTCCATTACCAATTTTACTTTCTTAAGATAAACTACATTTTATTAACTAAATTTATTTAACTTTACCTAAGTTAATTCTTTTATTTCATATCTCAAATTCAAATTTTCTCTTATTTGGTTAACCACAATGTTCAACCATTTTAAAATTCGGTTTTACTTTCCTGTTCAAATTCATAAGTTATAAACTTATTTTCTATCTATACTATTTTCAATTTATAAGTTCAAAAACTATTTTAATATATTTATCAAATCATACATGAAATTTTTTTCACAATCACAACTTGTTTTAACCGGAAATAAATTTATTTTGGTAGCAATTCTCACTTAGGAACTCGAACATGCATGCTAGCAATGTTGTAGTCATACCCAGAATTATTTTCCAATGACTAAAGCGAGTTCAATGCTTTTATTTCTTTCAAAATTCTTTTTAAAAATATATTTCTAGTCAAAAACACTTCCCAAAATAATATCATTATTCTTTATGAAAACTTTAAAAACAATTTTTGATAATCAACGAGATTTTAAATTCTAAAATTCTTATCTTTCAAATTCTTTCTATTTATAAGCCATATTATAACATACTTATACAGTTTCATTACCTTATTATCAAAACATTTCATTAATTTGCATCCTTATTATTGTAAACAATTCTTATTGTAATTAGATTTCAGTTCACCCTAATTATCAAACGCTTCATGAAATAGAGTTCATAAGGTATCGTATTTAGTTTAATTCTTACAATAATCGACGATAACTAAATATTATCATCTCCTAACAAACAATATTTGTTAATAATCGTACAGGTTTATGAAAGTTATCATTTTATATATAAAATATAATTTAGGTAAAATTATTCCATTTACTCGATTTTAAAACAATATTATGTCGACTTACCTTGATTAAGTGTTTAGAAACCCCTATCGATAACATGGCGCCACATGTACTGACCATAATTCATAAACAACTCAACATATAAGTAAACACAATATAAAACATTTTATAACACTAACAAGTACGCGCTCTCATATATATACACTTAAACAAACTCATTTTAGGGTATTACTACCCTATCTCTAATGAGTCAATCCCCCTCAAAGCTAATGTTATCGCTAAACCAAAGCTTTGATACCAATTATGATGACCCGCATTTCGAAAAGTTTAAGTTGGCAATAAACCACACATGTCCAACTCAAAACAATTTGAAACACAGATAATCAATGGCGTTAATTAAGAAAAATAAGAAAAGAAGAAAACAAACACAGAATCTCATAGTGGAATGACAAAATATAATAATCAGAGTTATACATACAACAGAACTATATGATAATGCAGTGGAACAAAATGGCATAGGGAAATAATGCTAGTAATAACACACTAAATCTTTATCTTCGTCCCCCGGGATAATATGATCTTCAATGCACTGAAAACTCAAGGTTGACCCGAGCATAAAGTAAAACAATACACTCGAGTCAGAACTAAAATATTCTTATGTGAGTCAAATCAATATCACATGTACCACAAGTGTAATATCATCGAAGATGTTTACAGGGTTTTACATCTCCTATCCAGTGTACAACGTGCGTGCAATAACTCAAGAGATGTTACGGGATTTTTCATCTCTTAAGGATCCGTCAAAATATCTATATGTAGTAGATTATGTAATATATGTAATGTCTAATCAATAAAATAAATATTTTTCCTAGCGTTAAGGCTTACATTAATCCATCTTAACGCGTTTTTAAGCATTGACATACAGTTTGCATATAACACCCCAGTAGCGTAGGAGAATAGGGATGCACCGTGATACAAAACACTAAACTAAATTCATAGTGATCTCGTATATAGATAAAAGTATGACAAGGCACTTGAAATAATTCCCAAGGTAGGATACTACCAGTTCGGGTCGCAGGGATGGTGATAACGAACTGTAGCCCGACCGTCCATTGCGTCCATCTATCCCATATCGAGTCAAGAGAAAGTCATCCCATCATCCCAAATTAAAGTGCGCCAAACTAAAGCAACTTCAAAGGTAATAGTATGGACCGAGTCCAAAACGAAAATCAAAGGGACGTCCGCTGGAGGTTGCTGTCTTCATTGGCTCTGCCAAGCCGTCCTGTTTTGGTCATTTCAAATTGACACAAGTTTGGGGCTATCCATCATCGTTCTCTTTCTTCAAATCCAGCAATGAACATCAAATCCAACCACTTCATTTTGGAGTCTCCTCTGCGTACATAGTTGTTAAGGTGGTTCTAATATTGACAGAGGGTATGCTAATAAGAGGCCTTGGTCTCTTTAACAACCAAATGCCATTTTACACACCGGTTGGTTCTTCTACATTTCGAAAACGATTCATACTTGATATTAACATATCATATTCACTTCAAAATATCATTCTTTTCAAAATTATCATATTAAATTCAAAAATCATATTTACCTAAAATATGTTATTTTCACTTCGATAAACATTTCGAATTTCAACTTAGGTCAAAACTTTATTTAACCACATTCGCATTTAAATCATCGATTTAAATATAAAAATTCCTACTTTGCACGGTTTAAATTTTTAGAGCATAGTTTGAATAGTGAAAATAGTTTAAAATAGTTTAAAAATAGTTTAAATAGTTTAGAGATTTAAAATAGTTTGATATAAAATGGTTTGAGTATTGAAAATTGTTTATATACTAAAATGGTTTGGAAAATCAAAATAATTTGAATATTTAAAAAGACAGATTTTTAAATAGTTTATATTAAAATAACCTATTTTGAAAACAGTTTCAAATCAAACTGCATCTTTCCACTTTCAATAAATCTGGACCCAGGTCCAAATTTCAGATCAAACAAAATTAATTTCCAATCTTTCAATTCAATCGACTCAATTTCGATTTAAATTCAAATCAAATTCATTTCGATTTCAATTCAAATTAACTTCAATTTTGAAACATTTCATTTCAACTTCAAATTCAATTCCACGGTTCGATCTAATGGTTCAAATTTCAGTTCAATTCTTATTTTAAACCATTTCAATTTATATAAATTTCAAGTCTAATTTCAATACCGATTTAAATCGATTAAATCAAATTAAACTTCATTGTTCAATTTAGGATTCAAATCTTTAAAATAATTCAGTTCCATTAATTCAAATCATGTTTCAATTATTGCTTCATATTCCAAATTGCATTTTTTAAACAATTTCTTGTAACCTATTTCAATTTCAACATTTCGAAACTCGAATCCCAAATCAATTCAATCATTATAAATTAAATTTTTATTTCTTCAAAACAAAATCATTTAAATAGATTCAAATTCAAGGATTTAAAACCAGTTAATTTAGGCAATCTATTGTCTGTATATAATTTTCTTTCCTATGGTCAAGTGATCAGTATTTGATTTTTCAATTTCAGTGATGGATATATACCATATCAACCCAAATCAAAGTGTCATAGATATATATATCATTTCAACCGATTTCTTAATTTATTTGAAATAATTCAACTTACAATTTTATATATTGTCAATAATATACAGGGTGATAACAGGGCAATTTAAAATAAATTAACATCCAATCGTCAAAATATTAGTCGATAGACATCCATCACAATCAACATCCAAAACAGCCAATAAATCATAGCAGCTAACTGGTTATCAATAATCAGGAATTAACTAGCAATTTAATTCCAATGTCAATATAACTGTTAATTTGAAATTTCTAACATGTCAATTTCCATGTCAGCTAAATTACCAAACAACAATCAGAAAAATTAAATCACTTCATGATTTTAATTTAACGCACATCAGAAATATTTTAGTATTCGTAGACAGGTTTAATCACTCACCTTTATTTGAACTGAATTTTTTCAGATTGAAATAAATACGAATCCAAATCCATGTCGTAGCCTTCGTCAATATGATCGCAGCGCGACTAGTTTCGCTCAAATCCGACCACGTATGAAAATGATATTCAAAAATCAACAAAAGGATTTTAATTAAAATTAAATTAACTAAACTAATTATTTTAAACATTATCCTCTTCCTCACGCTACTGGAATGAAACTAGGCCAAGCATGTTATTCTTTCTTTTTTGTACGAACGCCAATCGCATGGCCCCAAGAAAACCCCGCCAACGCCAAGCCCACAGCTGAACTCCCGTACGCGCCATTTGCCATTAATGCACGCTCATGAATGCGCCTCAAAACCTAAAATTGTCGCTCCCATCCCCTCGATGTGCGCACCACCATGGGCCATTGGAGCCCCATCAGCAATCCCCACGACGTGGGCCTCAGCCACTTCCACAACCACCAGAAGTTTCGTCGACTCTACTGCCTACATTCGACCTAGAGAACCCAAAACCTCGCGCTCTTCATGCTTCAAGTCTGGCGATTTCACAAGCTTTCGACATGATCCAACCGTTTGATGCCTAGAGGAGGTTAAGCTCTTCCTTTTTCTAGTTGAAGCCGAGATGCAAAAACGTGTGGATTTAGAGAAATCAACAGGAGAAAGAAGAACGATTTTGGCCATTGAAGTTTAAAAGGGCGGCTGATAATTTTAGAAGCTAGGTTTTGCAAAAATGAAAATTTTCATGTCCTTACATAGAAATTTCACAGCACTGTGCGTCCTTGAAAATTTTGAACTCCAAACGAAGCATGCCGCCTCGCATTCTATATGTTATACCGCTATTTCAAACACAATAGAACATATACCGAGAGCCAATTCCATCATATTCAGAAAATAGCTTTTCAAAATCAAATTATTTTAATTGAAGTTTCTTCAATTGATTTCTACGTGTTTCAAGCTCGCAAGAAAAAATGGTAAGTCCAATTGCTACCAAATTTTAAATCCTATAATAATTCACTATTACGTATCTAATGAAACTAGTTTCTTCGAAATCCGAGATAGTACCCAAAAAGACTATTTTTACACGTTTTTAAAACAAATTATTCTCCAAAATAAATTTGTTCACTTTAAATTCAATTTTAAAAGTTAACAATCTTCGTTCCAGTTTAAATAAAATTAAATCAACTTCTGAAATCATTTTCATTCATATTGAATTCAGGATTCAATTATTTAAATAATTTCTAATATTAAATTTAAACAATTCAATTATTCAATAAATTGATATATTTGAAATAAAAATTATCTAACTTATAAATATTAACTTTTAAAATGAATTCTAATAGTAAACAACTACTTCAATTTTATAGTAATTCAACATCTTCGACATTATTGTATATAGCAAAAATTATTCATTTATTACCAAATAAATGTTTTCTTATCGAATTTTGTAATTTAAAGTTTTTTTGAAGTTTATATCCAATAAATTAGATTAATAATACATTAAATTTTTATTTCTAACCATTTTCGATCAATAATTTTAATAAATTTAATAATTTAAAATAGTTAAAATTTAGATCGTTACAACCGTCTTTGCTTTAAGGGGAACAAAAGATAAGAGTGATAACTTGTTTGACCAAATGAAGAAGATAATTCAATTCTATACCAGAGACACTATCTTTGAAGAAGGGATGATGGCTGATTACTATAACTTTGCACAAAAATAGAATCAAGCAACAAGTGGGATATTACCTACATGTGGGCTTCAAAAGGTTTTGAAAAGGAAATTGGTCGTTGATGGTGAAGCTTTAGAATTACGCAATAAAAAAATCTAGAAATCATCCCCAAAAGACAAACTTCGAGTCGAGTCTCTCTAAAGAATGAAATCTGACTACATCGATTGAGAAAATTTATTTACTAACCATGGAGGAACTCAACTATTGGCCATCCCATCAGAAAAAGCCTAAATATGAAAGAAATCAAAGAGGATCCTACTATCGCTATCACATGATGAATGGGAACGAAACCGACCAATGTAAAGCACTTGAAGGAATAATGATCAACTTTATGAGACAAAGCAAAATCAATAGATTTGCAAACGGTCTTAATTGAATTCAACAAAGCATCGCCTTTTCTAAGATTAATCTACATGGTCGAGAGTAAAGTTCTCCTTAATCTGGGAAATTACCTTAAATGGTTACAACCCTTTTTCTGTGCCGAGTTGGCCAGGTCAAAGCGCCTCCTGAAGGAAGGTTAGAGTAAGCCTTTATCCACGCCACGCTATGGTCAGGTTAAAGTATCAACAATCTCTTGATCGTGTCACGCTATGGTCAGATCAAGGCACCCCATGGAAGGGGAAAGAATAAGCCCTTGGTCCCACTATGCTACGGCCTGACTAAGGCATTGGACAAGCCTTCCATCCCGTCAGGCTATGGCTTGGCTGAAGCACCTCCTTCAGGGAGGACAGAGTAAGCCCTTGGTCCCTCATGTCATGACCTAGCCAAGGCATCGAACAAGCCTTCAGTCCTGTCTATAAGGCCTGGCTGGAGCGCCCTCTGGAGAGAGGTTGGGTAAGTCCTTGGGTCCTACTTGTGGATAAGTTAACCAAGCACACCAGACAACAACGGACTAAGACGTCCAAGCACAAGAAGCAACATACCGAACCATGACAACATACGGAGCCAAAAAGATGGCACATGTCAAAGGAATCAAAACCTAAAGAATGTTGCAAAACAGAAGCTCAAATAAGAATCTACAACCTTCGACTGATTTCTAAAAGAGGATTCTACACTTCATTAATACCTAAATCTGGGTTTTGAGTATTTTACCATTAATTTATGGACATCACTTATCAATGCCTGAATTCGGGCTTCAAGATTTCTATTATGGATTTGTAGTCTTCTATTAATTCCAGGATCTATCTTACCAATACCCGAATCTGGGTTTCGAAAGTACTATTATTTCCAAAGGATTTTTGGACTCAAATTATTTGTTCCTAAAAGAACTTCTAGTCTCCTATGGCTTATTTCAAGACGATGATCTTTGGACTTTTATTATTAAACGTTATTCTTAGTCTTCTATCGGTTATTTTCAGAAGGGGATTTCTAAAATTCCATTATCAATGCTAGATTTGGATTTCTGGTCTTCCAATATTAATTCCATAATTAGATTTCTTATCTTCTATTAATATAATTAATGTCATTTTTCCGGTCTTCTCTTCTCATGAACAAAGTTGGATCTCAAGACTCCTATTCATTTCAAACTATGGAATTTCTCTTCACTTATTATTTTCGTATGATGATCTGTTAACTTCCATTTCTTATATTTTTTGAATTATCTAGATTCCTCACACTATTTCCAATAATATAAAGAACAACCAAATATATTCTTGCATGGATGTCAAATTAATGATAAGAAAGGTTGTCTATTTTGTACTTTTCAACAAAACAAGATCAATAAGGAAGACTGAATGTGTCGACAAAAACCATATTCAAGGTTACCAAAAAGCAAATTCAAAAACAACACTGTTAGAACAAGCAACGGCTACAAACTAGGTGATGTTTACATGATTTACATAATTTATAAAGTTATATACAAATACATAGTATAAGTGTATGTTTCATAGATCATAGACAACCTTATCAAGATTCTCAGCAAATAAAGGATCGGTAATATGCTGAATCGCTATACAAAGAATTTCTTTAACCTTCTTTTTACTTTTTCTTAATTTCATCGGCATCACCAATGGACTCAATGTGGGTCTTCAAAGCACAGTTGAAAGTGTTATTGTTACCTTTGAAGGTCCTCTTTTTCCTTTCTAAATCAACAATGTGCTTTTGGAAAAGATATTTTTCATGTTTAAATGTTTGAATTCTAGCTGCATACTCATTAATGCGCTTAGAATATCTCACTTTCTGTTGGTCCTCAAACTATCTCATCATTTCAAATTTGACCTTCCTGCACCATTCACCTACTGCCTTCTCATCTAAACCTAGAGGAGGGTTAGTCGTAGTTGGAAAGTTTTGAATAGCTAGATATGAAGATCTTGTCAATTTCACAATAGATGAGGCGATTAGAGAAGTCGGTAAATTGATATTTTGTAAGCCACCCTCCATGATAAATTCAAGGAATTTGCACTAGGCATGACTATCTTTTAATTTTATCTCCAAATCGCTTATCTGTTGGAGAGGCTTAGACATTTGTCGATCAAAGTCTTATCAAAGGGTTTGATTTAATTTGATGTTTTAATTGAAAAGTTGTTTTACCTTTACTCTTGATGTCCGCTTCGAGACTTGTTATATGATTGTTAAGGTCCTTAACAAGCATCTTTTGAAGCAAAATTTCTTATGCCATTCTAACGCTTCAGTGTTGCCTTGAAGATGGGAAGATAGAGGATCTTTAAGGAGGCACCTCTTTTCAATATCCGCAACTAAACTATCTCCGATGTTGGTAAAACAATGTGATGAATCTAATGAGAGCGACGATTACTGTAACTCCTATTTAAACAAACAAAAAACAGAATTAATACTCAAATTGCTAATTTCTTTTATTACAATAATAGAGGTTACAACACAAGAGAGAATAAAACAAAAGGTACAATTTCATTGTTATAATAAAATACTTGTTTTATTACACTTAAGGTCGTGAAATAGTATTTTTGACTTTATTCAAAGAATTAGGTGGCAATAAATCCTTCTGAGGTGATAGCTAGAGGATATTTGCTATAATCTCATTCTCCAATAGGAGGACTATCACGAATTCGAATTTCCTTAAGAAGCCTTTCCATTTCTTCGCCAAGAAAATCGAAATGAAGGTGGGGATGTTGCATATAAAGCCTCTATAGATCTCTAAGAAAGCGCTATCTTGCCAATTTTGAGGATTTCAGGAACGAGACCTTTTCTAAATAGTCTTTCTTAATTTGACATATTTACCTAAATAATCTCTAGAAACAAGGCTTGCCTGAGAGACATTTACTCTGTAATAAAATAAAAACATACGACTAAGTATAAAAGGAAACAAATACAGAAAATTCACAAATCAATATTATAACATATTTACAAATGTTCATCTGGTTCGTACAAAACTGATTTTTTGAATAACTTGGAAATGAATTTATCCTTATAATATTTTTGTTTTTCTGGAGGCAATTCACAAAGGATTGATTTGACTCATGGTAAACTCTAGCAAACCCCCGAATGTGGATCAGATCCAAATGCATCTAAATATCTCCTACGTAGACGTCAAGGTTGACCCGCGCTAAAATCGCCCAAGGATGAAAAATCTACGGTTGGTTGTCTACAATAAGCTTATTATAGGAAGTCTACTAGGAATCCGTGTCTTTAATCAAAATCCAAAAGATTGTTATTAATTCTTGATTCTCTTCCAAGAGCTGTCATATCAAAGGCATGCCCTTCTTGAAAAGAGTGCACTTCTCTTTCAGAGAAGATTGTTTAGCAATCATTCAAGCCCTCTCTTCCTCCGATTCTTTTAGAGTCATTTTTAAAGCTAAATTCTCATTAGCTGAAACTTGTTTCATCTTCCTCTCCTCGAAAATGGTGGATTTCGCTTGAGCAAGGGAAGCGCTCAACCTTTTTTGTTCCCTCATTGCTTTATCTTTAACAGCAGAGAGGGAAGTAATCTGGTTATTCAGAGTTGAGGCTTCTTCTTGTAGCTTAGATGTCTCAATGGAAGACTTTGAAGCGCTTTCCTAGAGGGAGTACTAGCTTTTAGAAATGTGAAAGAAAAAGCACGACATAAGTCAAAATTCAGTATGAAATAGTAATAAGAAGGTCAAATAGTATAAAACATACCAGAAGTTGTTGCTCAATTATGAATCGACAATGTCTCGTTGGGTCAGGTAAAGAGGAAGGTAGTTAAATAGAGGTAAATGAGGGAGAACTCAAAATTAATTGCACCATCATCTCAAAGTCATTCAAAGAAACCAATGATGGGTGTCTAGATGGGGTCAACTTCTGAGAGGGAGTTGAAGCGCTAAAATCCTTTTGCATTTGTTCGATGATGCTTGGAGAATTGAACATTCAGTACATGAGGTCGTCATTTGAAAGAGTTGTTTTGGATTGGTCAATAGAAGCTTCAAGAGTATGACCCTCTAGAGTTTTTCCCACATCAACAATTTCATCCTCTTTTGGAGGAAGAGAAGACTAGACACCAGTAATTTTAGTTTTCTTGAGAAAAGGACCTGTTACGGTCATCTCGCCCAATTTTCTTTTAGCAATGATCCTCGACCTAGGGATGGCATGGGTCAAAGATGAATCACTAGATTCAAAAGTTGGAAGGACTGGATCTCTTATGACTAATTTAGCAGGAGGAGCGGTTGTTGAAATCCAAAAGAAGCATGCTAGGGGTAACATGATGGTAAATAAAAAATTCTACATTTAAGCTTACCAAGTTGATCCGGACAAATTGGAGACAAAGAAGACAATTTTTTATGATCATCCAGGGAGAGGATGTGTAACGACCTATAATTTTCGATCCCGAAAATTCCATATAGTTAGGAAAAGAACAAAAGAGATAAAAGAAGAAGAAATAGAAAACCAAACTCAGAATCTCACATTCGCAACGGATAAAAATATAATATCATATAATAACATTTATACAAAGAATACTGTACTCGGTTAAATTACATACAGTACATCAGAGTTTTCAATATTTTCACAAACACTGGATAGTTAATATCACATGTCCCAGATAACTACAATATATCACAGCGGAATACACTCCATACGTTCCTGCCTTCCAGCTCGCCTCCTGAGCTCCAGCACGTCCTCACCTGAAAATCTGTAATACTTGGTCTGACCCGAGCATTACATCAAAGTAACACCTGAGTCGGGCAGGAAACCAGCGTGAGTAAACCCATCTAACAAGAAATACAAATGCATAGAACTTATTTAAAACCGGGTAACTCGTACATACGAGTTCATAACTTGTAATAGTCAACACTTATTTTCACAAATCAAATTCTAAGCATTCTTACTTAGCTTCAAAGATCTATTTTATTCTATCCCAGCCTATTGGTTTCGCATATCAAATTTATAGAGAATTACTGTATTCAAAATCGAAGTGGTTTCGGGTATTTACTAATACCCGACCCCGGTCTTGTGACGCCCCAACTCTATACTCACGCTAGCCAAGGACACTGCGCAGTAATGCCGTCAACTAGCACGAAGAATAGGGCTATTGAGGAGCGACCGTTCATGTAATTTCTTTGTGTAAGCACCGATATGTTAGATAGTATAATATGCGTTTCATTTCAAGAGGAAATCCGACATACCGATACAAAGTCAAAGCTACTACACAGTGGCTATGTGGTCTTCGAAAAAAATATAGAAATAAACATAACATAAATCAGTCACAGACATTCATATCACAAAGGCGGAAATAGATATGAATATTACACGTAGAAATGTACATCAGAGTAGTGGTCATACAAGATCCACAGCATCACAAAAGAATAGATACAAGTGCTAGACAAAAGAATAAGTATACATCAAGGAGTCTCTATCTTAAATGTATAAAATAAAAAACTACTAATCTAATGTAGTTAGCCAAAAATCAGGCAACAATCACTGATAAGAAGTCAAGAAGAAGCACCTGTAATATCTCGGTCTGACCCGAGTACTATTTAACAAGAAAATAATAAACGAATCAGCCTAGCTATAAATATCAAATAAAATGAGATAGAATAAGAGATATGAAAAAATTGTATGATAACAATAATGCCATACTGTGATAAGTATACATTTGAAAATCAACCAGAGATTAATCAATATCACAAAAATCTTCTGAAAGATCAAAAAGAATGTCATATTCTTTACATTTATTCACAAGTCACAAATATTGATGAAACTCAACAATATAAATCACTAAAATTGGTGAGACGAATATTCTAGAAATTATCAATTAGAAAACCAGAAATCACAGGAGGAGGAGGCCTATCACAAAATGGGAGCATGAAAACTCACCAACACGTGTATCACAAACGGAATGCTATTCCATGGTCGCTAACCATAGAGCTGGTGCAACGACGTAGTATAATAACAGTACTCCTGGGGAACATGAAACTCAAATAACTCGGAACATCGATGCAGTACAATAACGATACGTCCAATGAACTGAAAATTCAACAATTTGGAACATTGACGCAGTACAATAACGGTACGTCCAATGAACCTTATAAACTGGAACAACAATGTTGTACAATATGGTGCATCCATTGATCTAGATAAGACGGGACGTCGATGTAGTACAATAACGGTACATCCGATGATCCGAACACCATAAATGAACATGGGTTGTTGGCCCATAAAAAAATGAGACGAAACTCCAAAGAACCAGTAGGTCGTTAGCCTTTAAAGAAATGAGACGAAGCTCAATAAAACAAGGTATAGTCCCCTACGTGGTCAAAGAGACATCGCATGTTGCTAGTCTAATCCATAAAATTATCACCATTGATCAATAAAAAGTGTGAATTACACTAAGCCAGTAAATAAATGAGTTTAGTTCATGTCCCATAATCACTGGCTTAACTTAAATATTTACGAACAAATTATAGATTTCCACTCGAAAATTGTCACAAGAGTTTCAATCGAAAAATCTAAGGATTAACCGACGAAGTAAACGCAAGCGTTTCACACCACTCGTTTTGCTACACCGTTTAATCGGATTTCTCGAACGAATGAGATAAAGGTTTGTATATACTAATAGGTAGGGAAAACATTTTTATAAGAGCTTTGTATTAAAAATGGAGTTGAAATCATCTTTGAAAAGAGTTTGAATATTTACTACTAGTATAGAAACCTTTGCCTTCTAAAGTGACAAACCATAAAAATGATTGTAAAACAATCAATTACCGAAACTTCACGTTCGAAGAAGGGAGTTAAATCCGAAGAAAACGATACCAAATCCATCAAAATGGATATTCCTAAAAATCCATAAAAAGAAGTCATCAAAGACGATAATAGTGATAACAACTAATCGAAACAACCAAAATCGATTAACATTGGAATTTAAATCAAAAATAAGGTGAATAGGCAAAACTTGGCATTTCCAGACGTCTGAGGGGTTGTTCTAGACGTCTGGATTTGGTTTCTGGCAATATTCCAGAAAACCATCCAGACATCTGAATTCTCAAATCAGACGTCTGATCTCCTTTCAGACGTTTGAAACGATAATTCAGACGTCTGAAATTAGTCACTGTCGTTTTTATTTTTCTGCCGCGTATAATTTTCTCCAGGAGGCGAAACCATACATCTGGCATTGGTATCCAGACGTCTGAACACCTGGTAAGGGCAACAAATTTCCTAGGCCATGATGGCCAATACGATTTCAGGAGCAATCAAGCGAGCAATGACGACTAAGGATTTACGCCTAGCAACAACCCGGACTTATAGCTCTTCGATACACCCCAAACAACATATCCAAACACCCAATGTAGGATTTTCATAAAAATTGGACTTGAAAACCAAAATTGGAAAATCACCATATTAATTTAAGTCGAAAGCAAATGATTATGAATAGATGTTAGGAATTCATACCTAACAACAAAGATAGGTATAGACATAGATATGAGATAAAAATCTCACCTTTAACACAAAAACAAGGAAGAAGAAGCTTGAAAACAAAGAAGGATCAAACACTCTTCAAGCTCAACTCTAGAACTTCCAAACTAAGATCAAAAGCAATAATTTCCCAAATTAGGTTATAGGAAATTTCTGAAATTGGAGAGAGAGATTGAGATGGAGAAGAAGAAGGAGATAGTTACCTAAGCTTCTCTTTGAATTTGGAGCTATAACTTGGATTTGCTAAAGAAACTAGGGCTTAGGATTTTAATTTCCCATCTCCACCACCGTTTTTGCTAAAGCTTAAGTTGTAGGAAATATTATGAAGTAATGAAGAGGAGTGGAGTGGGGTTGGGTTGACATGTTAGGTTAATGGGCTGAAACTCAAACCCAAAGCCCTAAATGAAAAGGTTGAAATTTTAGCTAGCTCTAAACATATCAATGTTTATACTCAAAAATGTTGCAACGCCATTTTGGAATCAATGGAAGTGGTCTCGAGTCCTAATTCGGCTGTTTGCAAAAAGTAGCTTTTCGGACTTAAATCCGACTAATGATGCTATATTTAAATAAAATATTTAAATATACAATCGTAAAATATGAGGGTTGTTACAAACTCCCCTCCTTAAAGAAATTGCATCCTCGCAATACTTAAGAAGGAAGTAAAAAGTAACAACCATAAAAGTGTATCAACACAAAAGAAGTTTGAAATAAGAAGTTCAACTTAAGGAGCACGAGAGAGTAAGTCTGGATGTGATCGCTCGATGAATTCTCTAGATTCCCAAGAGCAATCGTTAGGATTTGAGGACCATTGAACTTTCACAAGCGAGACATCTTTATTTTAAAGGCGTTTAACCTCCGAAGCAATAATACGAATAGGATGTTGCTCATATGTCAAATTAGGTGAAACTTCAATTCTTCCACAACACCGGGCTCAAGAATAGAATTGGAATCTCGAAGGCATTTCCATAATTGAGAAACGTGAAACACGTCATGAATAGCAGAAAACTGAGTCGGTAAAAAAAGGCGATAAGCCATGGAACCAATATGTTCAGTGATGGCAAATGGATCAATATATCGAGGTACTAATTTTCTCGACCGACTGAAACGCACAACACCCTTCATAGGTGAAACACGAGTAAATACAAAATCTCCCATAGAAAATTCTAATTTCCTTCATTGATTATCGACATAGGATTTTTGTCTACTTTGAGCTTCTTTAATTCTATAACGAATAAGGTCAATCTTTTCTATGGAATCACGAAAAAAATCTGGACTTAAAACCAGCTTCTCACCGGCCACAAGCTAACAAGAAGGAGATCGACATGGCCTTCCATAGAGTGCTTCGAAAGGTGCCATACCAATAATAGATTGGAAACTATTATTGTAGGAAAACTCAACAAAAGAAATGTGATCTTCCCAACTTCCGCCAAAATCAAGAACACATGCACGAAGAAGATCTTCAAGAGTTTGATTCACACGCTCAGTTTGTCCATCGGACTGAGGGTGATAAGCGGTGCTAAAATTAAGCTTCATTCCCAAAGCTTTTTGAAGACTCTTCCAAAATCCACTAGTAAACAATGGACCATGATCGCTAACAGTAGAAGTAGAAACTCCATGAAATTTAACAATTTCTTTAATAAAGAGTTTAGCCAAAAGAGGTGCGGTCCGATTGGACCGAATGGGAATAAAATGGGCATATTTTGCAAGTCTATCTACTATCACCCATAGGCTATCATGACCCGAACGAGAACGGGGAAGTCTGATAATAAAATACATGGAAATTTGATTCCACTTCCAAATTGGAATGTCGAAAGGTTGCAATAACCCACCGGGCCTTTGATGCTCGGCCTTAACAAGTTGGCAAGTCATGCGACGCTTAACAAAGTTAGCAATATCGGATTTCATTCCATCCCAATAATAAAGTCGCTTCATATCTGCATACATTTTACTACTAGCGGGATGAATGATAAATTTAGAATGATGAGAATCTTCTAAAATGTCTTTACGAAGATCACAAATATTTGGCACGATAAGTCTATCAAATTTTCGAATATCGCCACGAGCATCAATATCAAAGTCTTTCAAACCTTCAATATCAATTTTATCCCTATGATTTTGGCTAAGAAGAACCAATTCAGGATCTAGCTTTTGAGTATCAAGAATGCGGTCTAAAAGAGAAGGATGAGCCTTAAGGCTACATAAAATGAGAGATGAACATAAATCGGATTCACGATCTCGAATCTCGCAAGTGGACAAAATCTCGAGATCATTCCATTCGGATATCATCATAGCAACAACCGCTTGCTGCTTACGACTAAGGGCATCGGCAATACGATTTTCCTTTCTTGGAGTATAAAAAATATCAAGATCATAAGATGCAAGGAACTCGAGCCAACGTTGTTGACGCAGATTAAGTTCCTTTTGAGAAATAAATACTTCGGTGATTTATGATCGGTGCAGAGAACAAATTTTTCTCCCAAAAGATAATGACACCAAATTCAGCCACGAGCTCCAATTCATGAGTGGCATAGCGAGTCTCGGCAGGCTTTATTTACCTAGAAGCATAAGCAATAACACGTTCTCTTTGCATAAGAACGATGCCCAATCCAACCCGACTAGCATTGGTATAAACAATAAAATCTTGGTTCCCCTCGGGAATCACAAGAATGGGATCATCGGAAAGGAGTTCTTTTAATTTTTGGAAAGAAGCTTCACATTTTTCCAACCAAATGTATTTAACTCCTTTCTTTGTCAAACTAGTAAGAGGCACGGCAATTTTAGAAAAGTCCTTTATGAACCGACAGTAATAATCCACCAATCCAAGAAAGCTACGAATTTTCGTCACACCCTCCGGTCTCTTCCAATCTTGAATTGCTTCAACCTTTGAAGGATCCAAGGAAATTCCGGATTGAGAAATGATTTGACCGAGAAATTTCACATGAGATTGCCAAAAATGGCACTTAGAAAATTTTGCTTTCAATTGATTGCTCCTAAGAGTTTCCAACACAATCTGAAGATGCATTTCATGCTCTTCCTCGGTTTTAGAATACACAAGAATATCATCTATAAAGATGAGAACAAATCGATCGAGGAAGTCTTTGAAAACTCGATTTATAAGGTCAATGAAATAAACTGGAGCATTCGTTAAACCAAATGGCATAACAAGCCATTCATATGATCCATAACGGGTACGGAACGATGTCAAAGGAATGCTATCCTCTGCAATACGAAGCTGATGAAAACCGGTTGCTAAGTATAACTGTGAAAAGACTCTAGCACCGCTAAGTTGATCGAATAGATCATCAATCCAAGGTAAGGGATATTTATTCTTGATGGTGAGATCATTAAGCTTGCGATAGTCAACGCATCGGATTTCTTCACAAAAGTAGCCAAAGCTTCCCAAGGAGAGGAACTAGAACGAATAAATCGCTTCTCTTCCAATTCGGATAATTGTTTGCGCATCTCCTCATTTCCTTTATTGGACATACGATAAGGAGGACGAGTGATAGGTAGAGCTCCAGGGATTAGACTGATTCTGAACTCGATTTCTCGCTTAGGGCGTAATCCTAAGATGGGCTCAAATATGTCGGAAAATTCAAGAACGACGTGAATAGGGGAAATGACATCTTCCTCGTCATCATTATCGTCATCACGAGGGTTTAGAGAATATAAGGATGCTATCAAACTGGAATCTGAATCATTAAGAACAATAGAAATCTACTTAATAGATTGAGGATGTCGAAGATGAATAGTCCGCTCAGGACATAGGATATGGGCTTCATAACGGTTAAGCCAATCCATTTCCAAAATCAATCCCAAGCCTAAGTAAAGCATAACATGCAAATCGGCTCGGAAAGAAAAATCATATAAAATAATCTCGACATCTTTACAAAGCAAACTGATTGTTGCAGATCCACTAACCGGATTCGCAATTCTCAAAGAAATCATTAAAGCCATAACACCTAAAGAAAAAGTATCAACAATTTCTTTTGATATAAAAGAATGGGATGCACCCGTATCAAAAAGAACTTGAATAGGATGATCATGAAACATAATAATGCCATCAAGCATAGAATGAGAAATACCTTGACCAAGAGAAGTGTTAGAAGGCGCTTGTACCACATTTAACTTTCCCTCCCTCTTGCTTGGAAGTTAGGGACATGAAGATAAGAGATGACCCAAACTTTTGCGATAACGACAAAAGAGAATTTTCGGGCATCTATTAGCATAATGGTCCTTAGAACCACAATTGTAGCATTGCCCACGACTAGAGGTAGGAGCTTTTGCTGTACAAGCTACTTGCTTCCCTTTCTTGTTGGGATAAGGGCCTTTGAAATTATTAGGCCGCTTCCTGTTGTTGTTGAAGCTCTGTTTGGTACTCACAACTTCAACATCTCCTTCCTTATCGGCCTCTTCAAGACGAAGAGCGATATCATAAGCTGATCAAACGAAACTTCCAGTTTTAGAAGTAGAGGCTTTTTGAGATTCTTATTCAAGCCATAGACGAACCTCTGATTTTTCTTCAATGGTGTATTTATGTATTCGACCCCGTATTTAGAAAGAGATTCGAAAGATACGACATAATCTGCCATAGAAGATTCACCTTGAACAAGGTCAATAAAACGACGAGCCAAAGTCACTTTTTCAGCCTCCGGCACAAACTTAGATTCGAATATTTCCCGGAATTGCTCCAAAGTAAGATCCGCTTCAATAATTTTAGAAATCAGAAGCTCAAACCAATCTAATGCTCTTTTTTGGAGCATACTAGAAGCCACTTAGACTCGATGAAGATCAATAAGATTCATGCGAGAAAAGAAGCGATCGCATGTTTTGAGCCAAGCTTGGATTTCCATAACACTTTCGGATCCCTTTAATGACCTTCCACCCAAATCAATATAGTCTCTGCACAAACATGCAAATCCGGATCTAGGATGAGCAGGCTCTGGAATAGGTCCGACAGATTGAGCATTCTTTGCAAGATCTAAAAGCTGTTGGGCGGACATAAATACTACGTCCTGTGGAGTAGCACTAGATTGACCAGCACTGGGATGGCCTGGTCTAACCATTTCTCTTCTTCAAGAAAGAAAGAAAGAAGAAAGAGAAGGTTTTACTCAGAATGATTATCAAACAATCATAATTGATAAAACAAGGCATCATAAAAGAAATAGGATAAAACGGGTCCAATGACTCGAATAAAATCCTAAGGCACGACACCTAAGAAGGACTTAGGACGATGATCCTTGCTAGATTATTCTACATTGTTCCGAAGTTTGGCTCTGATACCATGCTGTGACGCCCCACCTCTATACCCACACTAGCCAAGGACACTACGGAGTAATTCCGTCAACTAGCACGAAGAAAAAGGATGTTGAGGAGCGACCATCCGTGTAATTTCTTTGTGCAAGCACCGATATATCAGATAGTATAACATGTGCTTTCATATCAAGAGGAAATCCGACATATCGATACAAACTCAAAGCTACTACACAGTGGCTATGTGGTCTTTGGAAACAAATATAGAAATAAACATAACATAAATCAGTCACAAACATTCATATCACAAAGGCAGAAATAGATATGAATATTACACGTAGAAGTGTACATCAGAGTAGTGGTCATACAAGATCCACGGCATCACAAAAGAATAGATACAATTGCTAGACAAAAGAATAAGTATACATCAAGGAGTCTCTATCTCAAATGTATAAAATAAAAAACTACTAATATAAAGTAGTTAGCCAAAAATCAGGCGACGGTCCCTGATAAGAAGTCAAGAAGAAGCGCCTGTAATATCTCGGTCTGACCCGAGTATTATTTAATAAGAAAATAATAAATGGATCAGTCTAGCTATAAATATCAAATAAAATGAGATAGAATAAGAGATATGACAAAAATGTATGATAACAATAATGCCATACTGTGATAAGTATACATTTGAAAATCAACCAAAGATTAATCAATATCACAAGAATCTTCTCAAAGATCAAAAAGAATGTCATATTTTTTACTTTTA
Source organism: Allium cepa (assembly GCA_030765085.1). Lineage (NCBI taxonomy): Eukaryota > Viridiplantae > Streptophyta > Magnoliopsida > Asparagales > Amaryllidaceae > Allium > Allium cepa. Next base: position 889,728,212 of record CM060939.1, read on the forward strand.
TTCACCAAGTCATAAATATTGATAAAACTCATCAATGTAAATCACTAAAATTGGTGAGACACAAATTCTAGAAATCATCAATTAGAAATCCAGAAATCAAAGGAGGGGGAGTCCTATCACAAAACGGGAGCATGAAAACTCACCAACACGTGTATCACAAACGGAACGCTATTCCATGGTCGCTAACCAAAGAGCCGGTGCAACGACGTAGTATAACAATAGTACGCCCGGGCAACCTGAAAATCAAATAACTCGGAACATCGACGCAGTACAATAACGGTACGTCCAATGAACTGAAACTTCAATAATTTGGAACATTGATGCAATACAATAACGGTACGTCCAATGAACTTGATAAACCGGAACAACGATGTAGTACAATATCGGTACATCCATTGATCCAGATAAGCCGGGACATCGATGTAGTACAATAACGGTACATCCGATGATCCAAACACCATAAATGAACATGGGTCGCTAGCCCATAAAAAAACTGTGACGAAACTCCCAAGAACCAGTAGGTCATTATCCTTTAAAGAAATGAGATAAAGCTCAATAAAACGAGGTACAGTCCCCTACGTGGACAAAGAGACATCGCACATTGCTAGTCTAATCCATAAAATGATCACCATTGATCAATAAAAAGTGTGAATTACACTAAGCTAGTAAATAAATGATTTTAGCTTCATGTCCTATAACCAATGGCTTAACTTAAATATTTACCAACAAAGTATAGATTTCCACTCAAAAATTGTCACAAGAGTTTCAATCGAACAAGTCTAAGAATTAATCGACGAAGTAAACACAAGTGTTTCATGCCGCTCATTTTGCTAAGCCATTTAATTGGATTTCTCGAACGAATGAGATAAAGGTTTATATATACTAATAGGTAGGAAAAATGGTTTTATAAGAGCTTTGTATTAAAAAAGAGTTGAAATCATCTTTGTAAAAGAGTTCGAATATTTAATACTAATATTGAAACCTTTGCATTTTAAAGCGACAAACCATAAAAATGATTGTAGAAACAATCAGTAACCAAAACTTCACGTTCGAAGATGGATTTAAATCCAAAGAAATCGATACCAAATCCATCAAAATGGATATTCCCAAAAGTCCATAAAAATAAGTCATCAAAGACGATAATAGTGATAACAACTAATCGGATCAACCAAAATCGATTAACATTGGAATTTAAATCAAAAATAAGGTGAATAGGTAAAACTGGGCATTTCCAAACGTCTGAGGGGTTGTTCCAGACGTCTGGATTTGGTTTCTGGAAATATTCCAGAAAATAATCCAGACGTCTGAATTCTCAAATCAGACATCTGACCTCCTTTCAGACGTCTGAAACGATAATTCAGACGTCTGAAATTAATCACTGCCATTTTTATTTTTCTGCCGCGTATAACTTTCTCCAGGAGGCAAAACTAGACGTCTGGCATTGGTATCCAGACGTCTGAACTTGGTAAGGGCAACAAATTTCCTAGGCCATGATGGCCAATACGATTTCGGGAGCGATCGAGCGAGCGATGACGACTAAGGATTTACGCCTAGTAACAACCCATCCTTATAGCTCTTCGATACACCCCAAACAACATACCTAAACACCCAATGTAGGATTTTCATAAAACTTGGACTTAAAAACCAAAAATTGGAAAATCACCCTATCAATTCAAATCAAAAGCAAATGATTATGAATAGATGTTAGGAATTCATACCTAACAACAAAGATAGGTATAGACATAGATGTGAGATAAAAATCTCACCTTTAACACAAAAACAAGGAAGAAGAAGCTTGAAAACGAGGGAGGATCAACCACTCTTCAAGCTCAACTCTAGAAGCTCCAAACTAAGATCAAAAGCAATAATTTTCCAAATTAGTTCATAGGAGATTTATGAAATTGGAGAGAGATTGAGATGGAGAAGAAGAAGGAGATATTTACCTAAGCTTCTCTTTGAATATGGAGCTAAAACTTGGATTTGCTAAAGAAACTAGGGCTTAGGATTTTAATTTCCCATCTCCACCATCATTTTTGCTAAAGCTTAAGTTGTACAAAATATTATGAAGTAACGAAGAGGGGTGGGGTGGGGTTGGGTTGATATGTTAGGTTAATGGGTTGAAACCAAAACCCAAAGCCCTAAGTGAAAAGGTAGAAATTTTGGCTAGCTCCAAACATATAAAACTTTATACTCAAAAAGGTTGCAAACACCATTTTGGACTCAATAGAAGTGGTCTTGAGTCCTAATTTGGTTGTTTGCAAAAAGTAACTAGCTTTTCGGACTTAAATCCGACTAATGATGCTATATTTAAATATACAATCGTAAAATATGCGGGTTGTACAGGTCTCTTCGAATCCCATGACACCTTAACCCAAGTTATTCCAGTGAATACAATTCAATTTTAAACATAAGATGCCAACTTTTACATAGTAATTCATCACCGATAGATAACCACATTATCACAGTTGAAACCAAACAAATTATATCACAAATCATTTCATATCAGAGATATCAACCAATTCAAGGTATTTATCATCATTCATAAACAAGATTGATTACTTTCCAATTAATTTAATTCATCTCTAATTAAATTAATAACTAACTTTAATCACTTAGATTACCTTTACTTAATATTAATTAATTACAACCAATTAATTAATCATCCTTTAATTATCCATAATTACTAACTAATCAATCCTTAATTACCATTTGATTAATCCTTAATTACCCTTAATTAATCTTTAATTACCCTTTGATTAATCAATTAATTAATCTTTAATTATAGACCGATCATCCTTTAAGTATTAATTAATAAAACCTAGTTATTAATCAATAAAATATAATTCCACTTAGCAATTAACTATCCTTAATTACTTCATTTATTAAACCAACTCCTTGATTAATTACATTAATTAATCCTTTAATTACACTGAGTAATTAACACTTAATTACTTTCACTAAGTAATTTTCCTTTAATTAGTATACATCAAGTAATTATCCCATTGGTTAATTAATTACATTGGTTAATTATATTGATTAATTGACCCTAATTAACTACCGTTAATTAATTAATTAACCTAAATCAATAATTAATCACAACTATTAATTATTCTTTTGTTAATAATTTATTTCTCTTTAATTACTATTTTATCGATAATTAATCTTTAATTACTTATTAATTAATCTTTAAATATTGATCAATTAATGAATTTAAATGATAATCATTTATTTTAATTAATCTTCTTAATTATTCCCAATATCTTACCTAATAGTCTTGGAACCAAATAACTCAAAAGCTTTAAGTTTAATTAAAATTTGAAAAACTTAATCCTTTAATTAAACTATTTAAGTATCTGATTAATTAGGCTTTTAAACATCTTAAGGATTAACTTGATTAATATCCTAAAATGTTTTTTTTGCTTTCTTTTTTTCTTAACTTAAATTAACAAAATATTAAAACTCAATTTATTACTTAAAAAAACTTTTAACATCTAATATACAACCTGAGAACAACCCAAGTTTACACATCAAAACCGAAGTATTTCCTCAACTTTCTTGTGCTCTCCCACTTTTTTTACTTGGTTTAAATTTTAAAACTGTTATACTAAAAATACTTGCGCGTGCTCTCGAAATAACCCGAGTATAACCTCGAGTAAATCACGCTTCTTCTTCGAGCTCGAACAACCTAGCATCATCAGATACGCAAATGGCACCTGTGCACGTGCACCAACCCACGGCAGCGCTTCGGCAACCCCTCCCACCTCCAGCAAGTCACCATTGATCACATCGATTCACCCAGGTACCTAGATCCCCTCGAACTACCCAGAAATCAAATTTGATTGGACCGGTCATCACTGGGAAAAACCCAGTCACAAGAATTCCCTGCCCCGCCCCTCTTCCGACCACCGAAGGACCCACACTTTCATCCAAACCTTCTCCTTTCTCACCACTTACTTTTCCCCCACCTCCGATAGTCCCCAGTTCATCTACAACATCGCGAATTGCCCAACCTTGATATCGACCAATTTGGCTCCTAAAACCTTACTTTCACGTCAACCCGCCTCCACGGCCTTCGATAAATATTCTAAGTATTTTTCGATCGATTGCCATTACACCCACCTTCATCAGCCAAAATTTCAATAATTAATTCCACGCCATTCGTCGTGAATTGACGAAAAACCAAATTCCCGATCATCCACGATTCCTTCTTCATCCCTAACTTAAAAACTATAAATTTCCCACCATAAATCATCAAATTCGAAGACGAATTCAATCACATACTGGAACAAAGAATTTAAGGAATAAATTTTCTAGCTGGGTTTATATTTATTCTTTTGTTTTTTTACTATAAGTTCATTCTTCCAGCAAAGTATTAAATAATCCAAGTGGAATTTATTTTTAAAAATAATCTTTCATCATTACAAACAACTTCTCTTTAGACATCATATCTCAGAGATGATTATGTGGATAGGTTTTAAATTTTCAATGTTAATTGGGTCTGTTTTAATCAAACAAAGACATGCACAATCATTCACATAGGAAAATCAAATGAAACATCGGGCAAAATATTCATTTCTTCCATATTAGGCATATCTGAGCCATTTCCAACCTCACTTGTTACTTGCACAAGCTTATCAGATGATTTAACCGAAAAAGTTGAGTGTTACTCGCCTGTAAATTGTAAAATAGAGAAGACTGGAAGAAAATCTTGAAACTGCAGCTTGATTTTAGAATTATAGCTTAATTGTTGATCTGATATGAAGCTTGTTTGATGATTTTCTCAATGAGTTGCTCCTTGAATCAGATTGAAATAGTTTGATTCTGGTTTAGGCTGAGGTTGTCGATATTTGATTCATTTATTTATTTTTAGTTATAGAAGAAAGAAGGGGATTGAGAAGTTTTTTTTGCTGGAATCCAGTTTTCTCACTTATTCATTACTCTTCAAAAGAAAAGGCTATATTGCCATTTGTTAATTTTTTTTCATGATACAAAGTTTACACATGTTATCATAATTTACAATTGTCAAAAGCAATAATTAAATGCTTACAATTGTCTAAACTTAAATTTATTTCACTCATATTTTTATTTCATTTTTATTTTTTTATATGAATTATGTCTTTATTTATTTATGTTTAAAATTTGACTTAATCTTATCATTAGTGCTATATGTTTATATGTTCCCATTAGCACATTTCTTCTTTATTTATACTTTTGTAACTTTAAAAAGAAAAGAAAATATGAACCCAATTATATACTTAATTAATAACCAAACACCTATTCATACTAGTTGTAACTTTTCTCAAGATATTACTTTGAATTTCTAATCCAAGTTTCACTTATATTCATAAATGTATGTAAAAAAATTAAAATAGTTATCATATGATAAATTTTGCATATATCTATTTGCATAGTTATTTATTTACTAAAAAGATTCATTATTTTAATTCAATTATTATTATAGTTTCAAATTCACTTGTATATACATCCAAACATCTTTATTTATCACATTTCATCTGTTCAACTGAATAAAATCAGTTACTTGATTCAATTATCAGATATTAAAAATCCGGGTTATCATAGGATGCGCTTGCCCTTAGAAGTATGTTGCACAAGAATGGGTTGTCCAAGAACTCTCTAACCTATGGGTAAGAGGGAATGTTTTTGGAGATTGCTTGCAGTCAATAATGTAAGCCTATTCTAAATGCTACCCGAAGCAACAGTTAACAACTTAACGTTTCTCTTCCATTCATCGTCGGGATCTTTAAGAGCGAGACCTAATAAGAACATGTAATTTAACAAAAATTTGGATAATTCAATGAAAATGAAAATAATGATCAACCTACGAGGAGAAGAGAAAGCTCCACTAATATTTGAAAAATATTTGACATAAAAAGAATTGTGTCTCCCAATCTCTAAACTTGTTTACCCCCTCAGAAATTAACTTCTTCTGTGGATTGGCCCTGAAGATCTAGTTATTTAATTTGCTGAGCTTGACAAATTGCACCAAATAATTTAGTACTTCAGCAGTTAGCGAAGGAAGGTCTAATCTAAAGCCATAAGTTCAAAGGAAACATGATATCTATATACATTTGGAGACAATTGATTTGGAGCTATGCCTAGGTGACTTAAGAATCATGACATGAAATCAGGAAATGGAATAAAACCACCATGTAAGATATGGATGGCAATGTAAGCACAATATCATTTAGGAGGACTCTTCATAGTGTCATTTTCACCAAGAGGAATGGCTTCAACTCCTATGATTCTGAAGTCGTTAAGGATCATGTGAACTTCGTCTTGAGTGACTATAAAAGAATGCCTTGAAACTACTTCGGCCTTCTATGGAGAAGACTCTAATTCTAAAGCTACAACCTTTTCGGTTTTCTTTGAAGTCCTTTTCATACTCATGATCCTATGAGGTGGATTTGTTTTATTAAAGTTATAATTTATTTACTTATTAACACCTTTTGAAGATGTCGAAAGCCCATTGTAATGATACAAATATCCACCAAGGCATATAGTTCAATACATTCGAAAGGGTGTTAAAATTAATAAGAATCATGAGATTCATTGAGCTTTTGACCGTGACAAGATGGAAAATTGAATACAGACACCTAAACACACCCTTCGACAATGTCGAAAGCTTTGAATTTTTTTTTTACTATAAGTAGCTGCAGCTATCCCCATAATAACGATTTGAATATATACATCATCAAACTATTAATAACATTCGATAATTATGTCAAATAAACCCTTTGATGATGTTGTAACCCACAGATTTTATTTTACTGTAATAAAAAAATGAATATTATCAAAACAATATACTCTTATTAAGTATGAAGACTTGGAACAAGGGGATTTTAATACAAATGAAAGGGCCTTAGGATATTTCAACAGTGTTCTTATTGAGAAAATGATAGTAATATTCCTATTGACTATAATGGTCTCGAACAAGTCGAGGTGGAGTTTCAAAAGCATGCAAATGGCTTAGTTTGTCACAATTTTGGGGGTTTCGATCAAGTCAAAAGGCTAGATAAGATTTTCTATTGTAACAAAAACATATTATTCTTAGTCCAATTGATGAATTTCTAACTTTTAACGTCTTCCAAAGTAAATTAAAATTGGGCATGGTTTACCCAAAACAAAGTTCAAAAGCAAATCAAGTTTACATTTTATATACATGGAGTTTTGAACCCTTTCAAAGAGAATTGGGCCTTCGAAGAGATACACTATGCAGACAATAAATTAAACCCTTCGAGATGACTTCTTCGAAAGGTGTCAGAATACAACGGAACATACTTTAGCTTTTGAAGAAGTCCATCTCATCATTGCAACATCAACCCTTCGAATGGATCCAGTTAAAGCGAGTGCTTATCTTCCTTCCGACCTATTCGAAAGAGGTTAGAAAATAAAGTGAAGTTAATTACATTCGAAGAGTTTGGGAAATCAAGTTGTAATACTGATTTATTGACTTACACAACCCAACGCTTCTTAGATGCTGATAACAATATTGATTCGAGCTTGAACTCACACCAAACAACAACAAAATCCCTAATTTTAGCAAATTTAAGTTCGGACCATAATTACCTCCACAGATTGATCGAAAATCGAAAAAAGGTCCTCTCAAACTAATTAAATTAAGCGCAACAAATTAGAGCCAGAATTTGCATACGACAATGGCAAATAACCCTAAATTTAACGAATTCAATTTCAAACCCAAAATTGATATCATAGACTAATCGAAATCATAAAATGAATCTAAAGGTCATTTGAACAATGAACTTAATTCAGTCTTAATAATTGAAATAGTAATGCAAATTCAAACCCTTAAAAATTTGAAATTCAAATTGAATATGAACAGTAGATGCATACCTCAAATTTGAGCTCATGTCTATTAAAATTAGGAATTTAATAAGAAATTAGAATTTTTGATTTTGGTTGTGAGTTTCTTATTCACAGGTGAATGAAAAGGGGGAGATAAGGAAGCATGATTTATAATGGAACTGAATGCAAAGAAAGTCGTTTGATCAAATTCAAACAAATTGCGAAGATTCGTTTAGGAATATCAAAAGGTAGGAAATTTTTATGCTGAAATGAATATGGGTACCGAAACAGTTGACTTGAAAAGTCAAGGAGCATCCCATAGTCGGGGGGCAGTGATATCAACAAAAAGTACTTCAACTTGATTGAAACCTTGAAGAATATAGAAGAAGGATCCATAAGGAATATTAGAAATAGCGAGACCTTTCGTGCAACAACCCTGTATTTTGTAATTATTTTTAAATTGAATTTCCTGATTTAAAAACTTTATTTTATTTATTAAAATGAATAATTTTTCTTATTTAATATAAATTTTGATTGTATGAGAATTATAATTCCAAACATGAATAAATAGAGTATTTTCCAGAAATGTGAATTTTGTCAATGTGGCCAAACTTTAACTTTTAATTTTAAAAATTTAAATTTTAAACTTTTGAAATTTATCTTTATTTTATGAAAGTAAATTTTTTTTTAAGTATACTGCTTTTTGTTTCGTTGGAATCTGATTAATATTGTGAAAGTTATGTTTTTTACACTATTGTATGTAAATTGTTTATTTAACAAAATTGTTTATTTTAATTTACATAAATAATATTTTATTTTTCATGTCAACATGACACGTTATGTATATATATATATATATTTTATTTTGAAACATTTTAAAAGTGTAGTTGAAATTTTCCAATGTCACTTGTATTTTGTTTACAATTTTAAATTCTAGTTTCAATTAAATAAAGTATTTTCTTTATTTATTTTCCATTTTTCCTAAAACTATTTGTTTATTTTTCATAATATCTATCTCTACCTGATCTTTCTATTTTATTTATTTGGACATTCATTTATTAATTGAATGGTTATGTGTTTAGATTTCTTATTTATTTCTTGGAAAGAAATTTCAACTAGATATACGTTATATTGCCTTAAAGGCATATCTTTTAAAAATTTATTTGTTAAATGTTATTGTATTTATTTTGTTTAGTAAAGGCTACTTTTGTATATACATCTTCCTTTAATATATAGGAAATAAATCAATTAAGATACGTTACTTGTTTAAATATAGGCATACGTTTCATTTTTATTTCTTCCCTTTATATTTTCCACCCTTTTGATTTCCTACCATATCTACTCCTAAATTGTAGCCATGTATTCTAAAAACCTAGCCGCTCATCTCAAGCCTTCATTTCTCATCTCCTGAAAACTATGGTGAGTCATGGCTTCCTTCTTTCTTCACCTTTTTTTATTTTTCTCGTTTTCTTTTTGGTTTTGCCCTGCATAGTTCGGCCTCACCCCTCCTCTAGCCATCACCTTAATCCACCTTCCCATCCATGGCCTACATCACCACATCCTACTCCCAAAGCCAGGCCGTGAGCACCTAGCTAAAACTCCACATCCAAAGCATGTTAACCATGACAAAACCATCCATTCACCAAACCCCTTCATGTTTGCTTGCCCTATCACCTCACCACCACCCTTTCTTTTGGTCGCCCCACCTATCCGTCACCTCACACCTCTAACCTGATCATGGCCGTGCTTACTGACTTCGAGGTCAAGCCCATAGGTCCTTGTGCTCATCTAAACCCTTGCCTCCTTAACCGTCCACTTGTTTTGCCTTTGCCTTCCACTTTCATGCACATAGCCATGTCTTAGGACTCAAGGCCGAGCATACATGACCTAGGCCGAGCCTCGGTGTGGTGAGATCAAGCCCATTTGCATTTTTGCCAGGCTTATGTTGTCTTCTACAAGTCTTTTGCTTCTAAGGTTTGGTTATCTTTCCTTGTTTTGAAACTGTTTTGCAAATCAAAATCTGTTAATTTTATTTGTATGTAAATTAAATATATTTGCTTATGTATGTTATATTTTGGGTTGATATAAGGCTCTCCATCCATTCAAATCTAATCGTGTTTGTCGTGCTTTTGGAATCGTTCTTGTGTGTCGTTTTGCATCTCTAGTTTTGATAAAGGTGAGTCCTTCTCACTCTAACATTATTACTTATGGAATGGTAAATGGATGACAAATGATTAGTAATTAAAATGTTATGCAAGTTAATGATGATTATATGATATCTTATTCCATGTTATTACCATGTTAACTTTGTTAATTAGCACCTGACCTATGATAAATGATAGTATATTGTGACATTGACATGTTAGTATATTAATTTATATTGTTTACGCATATACTCACACTGCAAGTTCCCTGTTAGAATGGATTCACTATGGGTTGAAATGATACATACCCAAAAGGACATTAGAATAGAGAAAAATCATTATGAGCTGAAACAATAGGCTCAAGTATTTTTGTATATTATTTGACTTGGGATTGCGGGTTTGAAATGATAGAACCCGTGTTTTCTTTTAAATTGTGGATTGAAATGTTACATATCCGTATCACTTGACCTAGGATAGAAAATTGTATACAGACCTCGTGGTATATTTTAAATGATTTTTATATAGATATGCATTTTAAAGTATGAAATTTTGATTTAAAAATGTATATTTTATGTTTTAAGAAAGTTAAATATTTGAATTGAATTTTAGTATGTAAGTTTGGAGTAAATGTGATTTTGACTTTAAATTTTACTTTTACAATGTAAGTAAATAATGGAAATTAAATTTTAAATTTTAATATGGATATGTAAAGTAAAATGTTAAGTATTGTTAAATAAGTAAGTTAAGAAAACAGTGAAATTTTGACTTAACAAATGAATTGAGTTTTAAATTGGATATTTAATTGTAAATTTTTTTTGTAATAAATCATATGTTAAAATGATTTAAATGTGAAATTTTGAAGCCTAGAAATATAATTTATAAGTTTAAAATAGATAAAATTTAAGTTTATTTAATTCTGGAAATTTTAATAACAGGCTGTTGTAGCACTTTGTTAGTGTTGTCGTTGCTAAAGTTAACTAAGCATTGAATTAATAAGAATGGCAGCTGTAGCACTTTGTAAGTGCCGCTGTTGTTGTAAATAAACAAAATATCTCTGCTATAGCACTTGGTAAGTGTCGTGGTTGCTAAACTAAACTATACGTTGAAATACTTAATATAAGCTACGATAACACTTTGTAAGTGCCGCTGTTGCTGAAATTTGACGATGTTTTGAAATATTATAGATTTTAACACTGTTTTGAGTTATATTTTAAAGTGTTAAATGATTTTACTTTTGGAATTGATTGTTTTTGAAGTTTAAGGAGTTTTGAATATAATTTAATATTTAAATTTGAATTTCAAAGGAAACTAAATTGAATTTGAACTTAAATAATGTATACTTTGTTATGTGTTAAATGGAATGAAATGTAATGAGATAAATGAATTTTTGAATGGAATTTTGAGATGTGTTTTGAAATGATATTTGAAATAATAAATGAATGACATAATTGATTTTTAAAATGATATTTAAATTGAATATTTGAATTAAAGAATGATAATGAATTGATAAAGGATTTGAAAGGAAATGATTTTGAAATGAGTATAGTTTTGAAATAAAAATGGTTTTGGTTTCGAAGTATAAACTAATTTGAAAAGAATATTGTTTTGAAATGAAATGATATTTGGTTTGACGGTATATACTATTTTAAATGACCCCAGTGTTATAATGACGATTGGTTGGCAAAGCGACTGGGATCGGATATGGGCATACTCTCTGTCGATACCGAAAACCACTTTTACAACCGTGTATGCAGTGGAGATTCCTGAATGAAGTAGGATGGTGGCGATGTTCTATTAATGTATGTACGTGGACCCGACTCCCGTGAGTTGGCATAAGGTGGCTAAAACATGTGCGATTCTCGGGCTAAGGAGGTAGCACCTCTTATCGAACGCACTTCTTCTTATGCCATTCTATTACTTTGTGATTGTTTGGTGCACACCTTTGATTTTGGGAGTGTGGTTCGAGGTGGGCGGTATTAGCTGCTACGCGTTACCACCGGTTCGGATGCGTAATTGGTATGTATACCCTGGCATTGCCTTGTTGTGCCACATCACCTACCCTAGCGAGCCTTGTACGATTTAGATTTGTGTCGTACCTATGGAGTATCCTCCGATAGCCTCCTGGTCAGGAGGTATTACGGTACTGTATAGACTACTGGCACTATTACGTGTTAAGGGGAATATTCGGTCACTCCTTAATGCTATTTAAAAGTAAGTTTATTTTACAATAGACATCATTATAATAGCGAAATATTACTACATAGTAAATAGTTAACGGATCCTTAAAGGATGGGCGATCCCAGGCATCCTTTTAGTTACTGATGCATTCTGTTACTTTCACTTGAGCTGATTTATAGTTCATAAGTACGTATGTCCTAACTCGAGTGTTTTGTGTTTTGCTTTATGCTCGGGTCAGACCGAGTGATTCAGCATTCAAGACTCACCTTCGGAGTTTAAGCTTTGCTTGAAGATCCAGCCATCTATTTTGCTTCCAGTATGCAGTGATTCCAGTGATGTATTTTGATTTGCACATGATTATCATCTTGTTACTTTTGTCGTATCTTGTTTTACTCTGATGTATATGTATAGCAGCTTCATGAACTACTATTTCATGACTTTCGATGCATTATATTACCCTGTGTCTGTGATCTGAGATTATTTATTTACTGTTTATGTTGAGTATTGCAAAATTTTATTTACAATGTGATATTTTAAGCAATTCAAGTCCGACATATGCGGATGCGAATGGTTGAAAATATCGGGTCGTTACATTTGGTATCAGAGCTTGGCTCTAGGCAAACTTAGCATATATAGTAAATTTATTTACAGAATCGCTTTCGTTCGAGTTTGAATCTCTTCCTCATCTATTCGAATTTCCTTTGAATTTTGGAATGTTTCCCTACGGTTCTAAAATCCATTCGTGTCCCTCACTATTCGTCTTCTTTTGATTCTAGAGTATCACATAACTCCACTTCGAATGATCTTAATAATGAGCCGACGGTCTCGCCAGTCTCAAATTGATTTGTAAAAGGTGTGAAACTCCTTTACAACAGCATCGATTCACTAGAGGTTTTATACCCTCGGTTTAGATGCTAGTATCTCTTATTATTTCGAACTCTATATCTTGAGATCGAATGTAGATTTACCCTAGAAACCACATCGATCTTATTCTTTAAGTAATGGTTGACCCGGTTAAGGTTGCCTGCGATTTATATAAGCTAATCCATTTCCTTATTCTGTTATTTAATCATCGTATCTTCTGTTTCCAACTTATCTTCAAATCAGAATTCTCTTTGATTTGAGTCCATCAAATTTGAATCTCTATCGTTGTTTTGAAAAATTTATTCCTATATTTGAAAAATCTAATATTATATATAAGTATAATTTTAAGAAATTTTATAGTTAATTTAACTAGTTGTTAAGATATAATAGTGTTTGATTTTATTTATGGTTTTGTAAACCATTAGTTTTGTCTCATATAAAAAATTAAACTATAAACATTGGTTATAAATTAATTTGGAAATAGAAATGAATTTAAAACAAGAATTTGAGAATTTAATTTCTGATGGTTTCAAACCTTATGTTTAAAGTTTTAAATGATATTATTTAAAGTATTTTCGAATAGAAATTTGTTTCCAAAGAATTTTAAAGTTTAAAAATTAGTGCTCTTCTCTTTGTCGCTGGAAAATAACCTCGGTGGTGACGGCAGCATCATCGACATCCATTTTCGAGTTTCGAAGTGAAGAGACCATTTTGTAGTTTTGCTACAGTGTTGCCTTGGGGAATTTAACTAGTTTGAATTTCTAAAATATGAATTGATTTATAATATATATAGATATATGATTTAAATTTGATTTGAAATATTATGTACATATATTTATTTATCTCTAAATGGTTTGAAGGGAATCGAAAATTTTATTCTTAAATTTTATCTTAAAAAATAATTTCAATTATAAAAAGAAAATCAAAATTTTTGAATAAATGATTAAAACTTGAGATAATTGAATTAGAAAGTTTTATTTGTATAATACTCCATTGCATTCCAATATAACTTACCTTAATTTTTAAAGTTAACAATGTAATTGGATAATATACAGTATGAAAAGATTTTATAAACAAAATTTGAGTGGTTATAATAAATGTTATACACTTAAATTTTAGTTATAAAAAGATTAACAAAGGTAAATAGAGTAAAAGGGCAATGGAATAATTTACAATATAAAATGATGTTAAAGGAACTAAGAATAAATTAAAGCAGTTATAATAAGTTTAGATATACTTAATATAGGTGATAAAATATATTGAGAGGAAAAAAATTAATTTAATTAGGAATAAAGAAGAATTTAATTTATTGAGTACATTTTGAGTATAATAAATGATTTTCAAACCCCTCATTTTAGAGATTGTTAATTTAAGATAATTGAAAAATAAGATAATGAAATTTGAGATAGTTAAGATTTATTTAACTTATGTAAAATTTATTTATCAATTTAAGTTGAAATTTTCACGGTTTCAAATTTATTACCTTATTCTGTTTTCCAAACCATCTTTTGGTTATCCTTATTTTCCTTATCTTGCTATAGAGTGGGGAGGCTATTGCTTATACCAGTCTGTTTGGAAACCTTTCTATAATCTTTGGTACTCATTTTTAAATCTGAGCACTGCTTGCCATCCACAGACCGTCGGTCAAGCGGAAAGGGTGAATCGGATTCTAGAGGATCTTTTTCGTCTTGTGTTCTCGATTCTGTGGGATCATGGGAACGTCATCTCCATCTTGTTAAACTTACCTCTAACAATAGTTATTAGGTATAATTTTAATCTTCTTGTCATCTTTTCTTAATCCTATTTCATTCTATCTTTTTTTGTGTTTTCGCGTACCTTATTCCTTTTCGGAGACGAAAAGTTTTGAGTGGGGAAGAGTGTAACAACCCTGTATTTTTAATTATTTTTTAACTGAATTTCCTAATTTAAAAACTTTATTTTATTTATTAAAATGAATAATTTTTGTTATTTAAATATGAATTTTGATTTTATGAGAACTGTAATTCCAAACATGAATAAATAGAATATTTTCCAGAAATGGGAAATTTGTCAATGTGGTCAAAATTTGACTTTTAATTTTAAAATTTTAAATTTTTAACTTTTGAAACTTATCTTTATTTTATGGAAGTAAATAAAATTCTAACTATACTGCTTTTTGTTTTGTTGGAATCTGATTAACATTGTGAAAGTTATGCTTTTTACACTATTGTACGTAAATTGTTTATTTAACAAAATTGTTTATTTTAATTTGCATAAATAATATTTTTTTTTTCATGTCATGTTCTAATATTTTTTTTTTACATGTGTAACATGACATGTTATGTATATACATGTATATATTATTTTGAAACATTTTAAAAGTGCAGTTGAAATTTTCCAATGTCAGTTGTATTTTGTTTACAGTTTTAAATTCTAGTTTCAATTAAATAAAGTATTTTCTTTATTTATTTTCCATTTTTCCTAAAACTATTTTTTTATTTTTCATAATATCTATCTCTACCTGATCTTTCTATTTTATTTATTTAGACATTCATTTATTAATTGAATGGTTATGTGTTTAGATTCCTTATTTATTTCTTGGAAAGAAATTTCAATTAGAGATACGTTATATTGCCTTAAAGGCATATCTTTTAAAAAATTATTTGTTAAATGTTCTTGTATTTATTTTGTTTAGTAATGGCTTCTTTTGTATATACATCTTTCTTTATTATATAGGAAACAAATCAATTAAGATACGTTACTTGTTTTAAATATAGGCATACGTTTCATTTTTATTTCTTGCCTTTATACACCCTTTTGATTTCCTACCATATCTATTCCTAAATTGTAAACATGTATTCTAAAAACCTAGCCACCTCTTATCATTCACGTGAAAGAAAAAAATCATCTCAAGTCTTCAATTCTCATCTTCTGAAAATTTTGGTGAATCATGGCTTCCTTCTTTTTTCCCCTCTTTTCCATTTTTCTCTTTTCCTTTTTAGTTTTTCCTTGCATAGTTCGGCCTCACCCCTCCTCTAGCCGCCACCTTCCTCCTCCACCTTCCCATCCACGGCCTACATCACAACATCCTCCTCCCAAAGCCAGACCGTGAGCACCTAGGCCAAAACTCCACATCCAAAGCATGTTAACCATGACAAAACCATCCATTCACCTAATCCCTTCATGTTTGCTTGCCCTATCACCTCACCACCACCCATTCTTTTGGCCGCACCACCTATCCATCACGCCACACCTCTGACCAAATCAAGATCGTGCTTGTTGAATCCTCGGTCAAGCCCATAGGTCCTTGTGTTCATCCAAAACCTTGCATCCTTAACCGTACACATGTTTTTCCTTTGCCTTCCACTTTCATGCCCATAGCCATGTCTCATGACTCATGGCCGAGCATACATGACCTAGGCCGAGCCTAAGTGTGGTAAGATCAAGCCCATTTGCATTTAGGCCAAGCTTAAGTTGCCTTGTACAAGTCTTTTGCTTCTAAGGTTTGGTTATCTTTCCTTGTTTTGAAATTGTTTTGCAAATCAAAATTTGTTAATTTTCTCTGTATGTAAATTAAATATATTTTCTTATGTATGTTATATTTTGGGTTGATATACCCATCCATTCCAATCTAATCGCGTTTGTCGTGCTTTTGGAATCGTTCTTGTGTGTTTTTTTTGGATCTCTAGCTTTGATAAAGGTGAGTCCTTCTCACTCTGACATTATTACTTATGGAATGGTAAATGGATGACAAATGATTAGTAATTAAAATGTTATGCAAGTTAATGATGATTATATGATATGTTATTCCATGTTATTACCATGTTAACTTTGTTAATTATCACCTGGCATATGATAAATGACAGTATATTGTGACATTGACATGTTAGTATATTCATTTATATTGTTTATGCATATACTCACACTGCAAGTTCCCTGTTAGAATGGAGTCACTATGGGTTGAAATGATACATACCCGAACGGACATTAGAATAGAGAAAAATCATTATGAGCTGAAATGATAGGCTCAAGTGATTTATTTGTATTTTATTTGACATGGGATTGCGGGTTTGAATTGGTAGAACCCGGTTTTTTTTAAAATTGCAGATTGAAATGATACATATCTGTATCACTTAACCTAGGATAGAAAATTATATACAGACACCGTGGTATATTTTAAATGATTTTTATATAGATATATATTTTAAAGTATGAAATTTTGATTTAAAAATGTATATTTTATGTTTTAAGGAAGTTAAATATTTGAATTGAATTTAAGTATGTAAGTTTGGAGTAAATGTGATTTTAACTTTAAATTTTACTTTTAAAATGTAAGTAAATAATGGAAATTAAATTTTAAATTTTAATATGGATATTTAAAGTAAAATGTTAAGTTTTGTTAAATTAATAAGTTAAGAAAACAGTGAAATTTTGACTTGACAATTGAATTGAGTTTTAAATTGGATATTTAATTATAAAAAAATTTATGATAAATCATATGTTAAAATGATTTAACTGTGAAATTTTAAAGCCCAGAAATATGATTTATAAGTTTAAAATAGCTAAAATTTAAGTTTATTTAATTCTGGAAATTTTAATAATATGTTGTTGTAGCACTTTGTAAGTGCTGTCGCTGCTAAAGTTGACTAAGAGCTTTGAATTAATAAGAATGGCTACTATAGCACTTTGTAAGTGTCGATGTTGCTGTAAATAAACAAAACATCTCTGCTATAGCAGTTGATAAGTGTTGTGGTTGCTAAACTAAACTATATGCTGAAATACTTAATATAAGCTATGATAACACTTTGTAAGTGCCGTCGTTGCTGAAATTTGACAATGTTTTGAAATATTATAGATTTTAACATTGTTTTGAGTTATATTTTAAAGTGTTAAATGATTTAACTTTTGGGATTGATTATTTGTGTAGTTTAAGGAGTTTTGAATATAATTTAATATTTAAATTTTAATTTCAAAGGAACCTAAATTGAATTTGAACTTAAATAATGTTTACTTTGTTATATGTTAAATGGAACGAAATGTAATGAGATAAATGAATTTTTGAATGGAATTTTGAGATGTATTTTGAAATGATATTTGAAACAATAAATGAATGACATAATTCATTTTAAAATGATATTTAAATTGAATATTTGAATTAAAGAATGATAATGAATTGATAAAGGATTTGAAAGGAAATGATTTGAAGTGGTTTTGAAATGAATATAGTTTTGAAATAAAAATGTTTTTGGTTTCGAAGTATAAACTAATTTGAAAGGAATATAGTTTTGAAATGAAATGATATTTGGTTTGACGGTATATACTATTTTTAAATGACCACGGTGTTAAAATAACGATTGGTTGGTAAAGAGACTGGGATCGTATATGGGCTTACTCTCTGTCGATACCGAACTTTAACAACCATGTACGCGATGGTGATTGCAGAATGAAGTAGGATGGTGGCGACGTTCTATTGAGGTATGTACGTGGATCCGACTCGCGTGAGTTGGAATAAGGTGGCTAAAACAGGAGCGATTCTCGGGCTAAGGAGGTAGCACCTCTTATCGGATGCACTTCTTCGTATGCCATTCTATTACTTTGTGATTATTTGGTGCGCGCCTTTGATTTTGTGAGTGTGGCTCGAGTGAGCGGTTGTAGCTGCTACGCGTTACCACTGGTCCGGATGCGTAATTGGTATATCTACCCAGGCATTTCCTTGTTGTGTCGTGTCACCTACCCTAGCGAGCCTTGTACGATTTTGATTTGTGTCGTACCTATGGAGTATCCTCTGGTAGCCTCCCGATCAGGAGATGTTACGGTACTGTATAGACTACTGGCACTATTACGTGTTAAGGGGAATATTGGGTCACCCTTAAGGCTATTTAAAAGTAAGTTTATTTTACAATAGACATTATTATAATAGCGAAATATTACTACATAGTAAACAGTTTAACAGATCCTTGAAGGATGGGCGATCCCAAGCATCCTTTAAGTTACTGGTGCAAATTTGTTACTGTTCACTTGAGTTGATTTACAGTTTATAAGTATGTATGTCCTGACTCGAGTGTTTTGTGTTTTGCTTTACGCTCGGGTCAGACTGAGTGATTCAACATTCAAGAATCACATTCGGAGTTGAAGCTTTGCTTGAAGATCCGGCCATCTATTTTGCTTCCAGTATGCGGTGATTCCAGTGATGTATGCTGATTTGTACCTGATTATCATCTTGTTACTTCTGTCATATCTTATTTAACACTAATGTATATGTATATTAGCTCCATGAACTATTATTTCCTTAATTTTGCTGCATTATATTACTCTATGTCTGTGATACGTGATTATTTATTTACTGTTTATGCTGAGTATTGCCAAATTTTTATTTACCATGCGGTATTTTGAGCAATTCAAGTCCGACATGTGCGGATGCGAATGGTTGAAAATATCGGGTCGTTACATTTCAAAAGAGTCGAATGGATGCTTTTTCAAAATATTGAATGAGTAATGCACTTTCGAAAAGGTCGAAAGGGGACCGGGATACCCTTTTGCCTCAATTAATTACCTTTTGAAAGTACTGCTTCCTCATCACAGAGGTGTTTCAAATATATTAAAGGCACCTTTTGAAATCAATAAATTATAAGCTTCTGCTTGAGCACCAGACCTTTCGAAATAGTGGTTTCGCCATCATTTACCTTCTGCAGAAGAACATTTGGACATAGCTACCCTTTCGAAAGCATAGGTCAACCTTTCAGATCGGTTGAAACCATCCACAATTGTAAAGAACAACTTATGTGAGTTCAATAACAAGGATGGGGGTTCTGCATTAATCAACAGGGATGCATTCGAAAGCCACCTTCTGCATTAAAGTCTTCTACTACACTCCAACACATTCGAAGCCCGAAAGATACACCTTTCGATAGTGCCAAAAGCCCGCATGTTTACCTACTCATAGTAGCACATCAACAACAAAGTAGAGGGTGCATATATACCTTTCGATGAAGTCAAAAGCACTCAAGTTCCATTCTGAAGTGAAACAGGAGGGTCGCTCAGAATTTAGCAGCAACGGAAGGTATTTAAGGAAACCTTTCGACAAGTTGAAAGGACAGATTCAAAAAGGTCCAACCCGCACCTATAAACAAGACCCTAGGGGTATTGTTTAGGAGATTCGATTTCATTGACTCAATACTTGTTCTTTCTTAAATTTGTAAACCATAGGGTTTTAAAATCAGGTTGGGGATTTTAATTCTTTGTAATACTTAAGTTTTCGGTGTTCAAGAAAATTATTATTAAAGGAGTATACGACATTTTTGAATATATTGATTGTTTTATGGCTTCTATATGGTTCTTGTTATGGATAACTTGTATCAATGTCAATCGAAAGGTTACTTTTCAAAGGAGTAGAAACTTAGTGATTCATTTAAAAACCTTAGATCTGATAGGTCCCTACCTTAGGTCACCTCAACCACCTTGAAACGGGGGTTTCGAAGGGGTTCTAAATCATTACAACTAGTTCGAAAGGTAGTTTCAAAGGAGATCTAGGTGTCTCAACCGTTTTGAAAGGTTTTTTGGAAGGAGTTTCAATTGCTTCAACCTTTTCAAAATGTGGACTTAAAGGAGACCTAAATCACCTATATTTCTTGGAAAATAGGATTCGAAAGGTTCAAACTATCTTAATCTGTTTGAAAGGTGGTTTCGAAAGGAACATTTATATTTTGAACTTTGCTTTGGATGTTGACAAGTTTTCTTGTTAACAGCTTAAATTTAAACTCAATGTGTGTTATCTATATGTGTTTACATATAACATTTTGGAATTAATTCAGTCAAAAATAGCTTTTGGTTTATCTAAAAAAAATCTATTTTTCCCTTGGTTAATAAAAGAATTTTCTTTTAAAATTTAATACTTATATATATTGGATAATTAAATTAAAACAAATATATTTAAATTATATATACACGCACAATTTTAATAAATTGTTTGTTTTTGTCGTCTTTTGTTTAAAATATTTTTTATTCGAATTAGTCAAATATTTTAAGTAACTATTCAGTCAAATATATATTCAAAATTCGAATTTGGAACGAAAAAATTAATATTATATATGTTTGAATTGTTTTTAGCATCAAATTAAAAAAGTAATGATTTTAAAATTCGAACATAAATTTAGTAAATACATATACATATGTACATTCATGCATATTAAAGATAACAACATATGTGCATATATATATATATATATATATATATATATATATATATATATTAATGGCAAGAAAATTAATAATTTAAATGAATGACGCATGTACGTATGCTTATTCATTATATACATTCCTAGGTTAAAATTCGTTAGTTTGATATTATGCTTTATATATATTAACCATTAATCTCAATGGTTACTAACACACCTATGTCATTTATTCATTATTTATATCCTAAGTTAGTATCGCATACTTATTAAGTTGTAATGTTTGCATTGTGAACACGAACATATTATAAACAAAAATAATAAATTAAATTAAATTAATCATATATTATAATCAAATCATAACCTATAAACTTACAAGTTCCAAAAAAAATTAATTAAATCAAAATGAATTATCTATTAATAGATGCTTTTCGATGCGGATAGTGCCATATAAGCATCTATATCTGAAATCATTTTTGAATATCGGATATCGACATCCGCGGATGCGGACATGTATTAGATAATTATTATATCCACTAAAGGTTGGTAAATCAATAAACATACACATAATTTTTTTTGGTTTAAGATAATTCTTTTTCAATCCCGCTCTAATAAAATTATGCAAAACCAACCAAGATGGTGATAACAGACAGTTTTGAGCATTTAGTATACATTAAATGAATATAATATGAACTACAGCAACGAACACATTTCTTTTTTATATTAAAATATATCTAATAGTAATATCAACTTTGTCTTTTGATAAAAATTGAAAGGATAATTTTTAGATGCAGTTGCCTTCATGTTCGCACTTGTATTCGTTTTCTCGACTGTAAGATATTTATCCGCTTTATGGATACAGACGCGGATGGATTTAAAATAAATTCAAGTATTTATTGGCATGCTTAAGTTCCTCTTTTATAAATTTAATACAAAATCATTATTTATGTAAACACAAAATAATATCTAGTGCAAATTAATAAAAGCATTTTTTGAAATTTCCCCCTTTCCCCACTGCTAAATGCACTTTATTCAATAAATCGATGAGGGTGGATATCAACGTGTTATTTTTAGAATATGTGAAATTAAAGTTAAGGACAGAGTTAAGGCTAGTTTTTCCATTCGCACTAATTTCCAAACTTAGTGGCCAACAATGAAGAAGCGGAAATTAGCCACACATTTTCTTTTCAATTTTTTTTCAACATTGCTTCCATTTCACATATCCACTTCTAGTCCATAGAATTACCAAAAAAACTGAAAAATCAACAAATGATGATTAGATATGCAAACTTTCGCATCGTTGATAGTGACTTGATGAGAGGAGTTATTGGACCAGAGAGATTGGCCAGAAGTTCACACTAATATTCAAATGTGCTTGCCTTCGTATCCACATATGCATAAGCTTTTCCCCAATATCAGATATTTATGTGCTTCTTGGATACAGGTGCGAATGGATTTAAATTTTTCAGGTATATATTGACATAATTAAGCAACTTTTTTATATGATTGAATACAAAATCTTTGTTTATGTAAAACCAAAATAAGATCTAGTGAAAATTAATGAAAATATTTTTTTGAAATTTCCTCCTTTCTCCCTGTTGATAAGTGCTCTTGCTTAAACATATCAATGAGGCTGAGTACTGACATGTTTTTTGAGAATACATAAAATTGAATTTAAGGAGAAAGTTGAGGTTAGTTTTGCATTTCACACTAATTTCCAAACATGGAGGCTAACGTACGAAGATGTGAAAACTAACATTTTATTTTCAAAAAAAATATTCTTATAACGATCTAGAATTTTGGACATTTGAAATTAGAATACTAAATTGATTTTAAATATTTAAAATTTTATTTTTAATTTTATTTTCAAATATAATCATTTATTGGATCATTAAATTATTTAATTTAATAATTGAAAATTGTTAAAATAGTGAATCTTGAGTGTTAAGCTTGTTAAAAATATTTTAAAGGATTATAAAATTTATATTTATAATGAGGAAGATAATAAAACTTTTTAAATGGAATTTAGAAGTAATTTGTTCAGTTTTAAAAATATATCGTTTAAATTTACATTTAAAAATAGTCTTCCGAGGCATAGTCTCAGAATTTGACGAAACCAGTTCCATTGGATCCATAATAGTGTATTATTATTGGATTTTAAATTTCATAGCGTTTAGAGTTATCGTTTGGCCGTATGAGATACAAAACGCGTAGAAATTTTTAGCAAAAATTCAATATAATAATTGGGTCCAAAAAACTATCTTCTCCATACGGTCGAATTAGGACCCGAAACCTTTTCCATTAAGTTCAAAATAGGGTATATATTATAAATGCCTAGTGGCATGCCTCGATAGGAGGTTAAGATTTTCAGCTATGAAATCAAGACGATTTAAAATTTTAAATAATACATTTATAGAATTGACTTGACAAATTTCTTTTACGTCGACTTTATTTTTCTTTTCAAGTCAATGTTCACCTATTCAATCATGCAACGATCTCATATTCTTTTCTTTTAAAATCGTGCACAGCAGAACAGTTTAGGAAAAGAAAAAAAATAATGCAGGCTTCAAAAATTTATTTCTCAAGTTACACTTCACAGAAAAATCCAAAATGAATTCCTAAAATCCTATTTCATCCTCCTCGTCAGTCCAAAGTATGTGTCGATGGGTGCGGTCAACATCGGGGGAATCAACTTTGTGGTCGAGAGCTCGGTTAAAATTTGGGTTGTCGTTGTTTTAGAGGTTGGGCTTCGATGTTGTTATTTGAGCTTGAATTCATCCTTAGCTCGATGGGGCGAACCAATGGTGGTGGTTGGGTGGCGTGCGAATCTCGAATGGTGGTCGCAACATTTGGTGGAGATAGCGTTGCCGCGATGAATGGGGGGATATCGAGCCTTGTCGGGGATCGAGCGCATGGGAAATGGTAGGAGAAGCTCGTCGGCGATGTTCGCTTGAAGTTTCGACATGCATTGCTATGGTGATAATATCGTGTACAGGCTATGGGAGGAGATCGTGTGTTTGGAAAAAAGGATGTCGCGGGCTTGGGCTCTTTGGGCTGGATTATATTTCTGGTATAGATTTTTATATGAAATTAGTGAATAAATTTTTTTTAAATAAAAGTTAAAAGATTATAAAATTCGGGCCTCATTCGTTTTAGGTCCATTCAACACGCGGTTGGTTTCGTTATGTTTGTATCGACGAATACGATGCACATGAACTGATTGATCGAATTTGGAGTTTCTAAAATTTTAAAATAAAATTCAAATGCGCTTGGATTAAATCAAAGCCAGAACACGAGGCAACAATAAAAATAAAAGTGAGTTAATCTCACTCAATTTTGGATTTCCGTAATTAATTTTAAATAGTTAAACTAATGTTTGATTGATTGATAGAGTTGATAAATTATTGCCTGTTGAATGTGATATTATATATAGTAGTGTGTGTGTGTGTGTGTATTGGAGTGATTGATGTTCCCACATATATATAGCGGATGAGACAATATGCGCCCCGCATGATAGCGGATGAACTTATATACCGTGATATCCCCCTCGAAGTGGGAATGGTATTTTAATATTGTATTAAAATATGTGGATATAGGGAAACAGGTTGGAGGGATCCAACTGAATTCCTCAAAAATGTTGAAATTATTTTCTTATTCAGTGATATGAAATGTTGAAAAATCTGTGATAAATTATAACATGATTTTGATTTATTTGGTGCTATGGTATTGCTGGTTTAGATTTTGTTATTTTTAAAATACCATAAATGTTTAAATTGAATTTTAAAAAAATGAAGAAAAAAATTGGAGTAAAAATATTTGTAGTGAAATTTGGATTAATTTTAAGAAATGAAGTTGGGAAAATGAATAGTTTGACTTTGAAATTTTATTCATGATATGAAAAATAGAGATTTGGAATAATGTATAAAAATGATTTTCAAATAATATAACTTAAGCGATATCGTTTAAGTATAAAAGGATTTATTTTTAAATCGAGATTTAAATAGTTGGAAGAATGAAAAAGGAAATTTAAAAATAAAAGATGGAATGGTTATGCTAGATTTTAAATAGGATTTTTAATTATAAAAAGGAAGTGGAATCGGAATTTAGTTGGTTTTGGAATACAGTAGGATTATTTTAGGATAATTAATTTAAAAATGAAATTTAAATTAGAAAACGATTTAAAATCGATTAAGTGTTGTGAAACCTTTATAAACGGGAAAATGAAACTATAGAATTCATTAACAAGGTTTACAAATAAAGTGAAGTTCAGTGGATAAATTGAAATTATAAATTCACGGTGTGGATTTATAAGGAGATAGGTAAATCGGTTTAAAAATAAATGGTAGATTTATTTTTAGAAATGCGAAAAAGAATTTACGGAATTGTGATATAAATCGAATTAGGAATGAATCGAAAGAGATTTATAGATGTTAGACTGGTTATATGGGAATTGGAAAATATATTTTATCAAGAAAATCAGTTATTTTAAAAAAGGGAGGATTTTCAAGTATTAACTAGACAATTGAAAAGTGTCAAAGAATATTTCAGAAAATTAATTATTATTATTATTTTTAAAGTTTTTTGAATTATATTAAAATATTAATTTAGTTTATAGTAAGTTAATTATTATTTAAAGATTAATCTGTATTATTATTTTAAAGGGATAAATTATTCAATATTAATATTGTATAATAACTTTTTTAAAGAGCATTCGCCAAAAATTTTGCTTAGAGATTATTATAGAAATTTCATAAGCATTATTTTGAAAATTGTTAAATAAATTTTCCGGGAAGTAATGGTATACTCGCATGGCGTATTCAGAGGCAGTGAATGCGTGCAGTTATGTTTTGGATTTCTTTTGGATAGAGATGTAACCATTGAGTTGTGAATCCATGGTTTGATACAGCAGTAGTACTTTCCATATTATTTTAAAAAGGGTTTCAAATATTTTTGAAAAAATAGATTGCGTATATACTAAATTCAGTAAGATAAGTATATATTTTTAGATAAAGGGTTTTAATTTATTAAAATTAAATAAAAATGAGACTTGGTGTTTTCGGTGGAAAATGAAGTATTTGGTTGAATGATTGTTTATTTGATAGTTACATTAATGATTGTTTATTTGATAGTTAATGTAACAACCCGCATATTTTACAATTGTATATTTAATTATTTTATTTAAGTATAGCATCGTCAATCGGATTAAAGTCTGAAATGTTACTTTTTGTAAATTTTTGAATTTGGACTCGAGACCACTTCCTTTGAGTCCAAAATGGCATTTGCGACCTTTTTGAGAATAAATATCTATATGTTTGGAGTTGACTAGAATTTTGCTATTTTCTATTAGGCTTTGGGTTTGGGTTTCAGCCCACTCACTCATCTAATACCCTAACTTCCTCACTCTGCATTCATTCACTCTATTTTCCTAACACTCTCAAGCTAAAGTAGAAATGGGGGAAAGAAAGGGGAATCAAAATTTCTAAACCCTATATTACTAGGAAATTCTGGATTCAAGCTCCAAAAATCAAAGAGAAGCTTTGGTAAGCATCTTCTTCATCTTCTCCATCTCAATTCCTCTTCAATTTCAAAAATTTCCTATAATCTTATTTAGGAAATTATTGCTTATAATCTTAGATTGGAGTTTGTAGACTTGAAGCTGAGGAGTGATTGATCTTTCCTTTGTTTTTGAGCTTCTCCTTCATTGTTTTTTGGTTTAAAGGTGAGTTCTTGAACTCACATATATGTCTATAACTTTATTTGTTGTTAGGTATGGGTTCTTAACATC
The DNA here is from genome assembly GCA_030765085.1 of Allium cepa. NCBI lineage: Eukaryota > Viridiplantae > Streptophyta > Magnoliopsida > Asparagales > Amaryllidaceae > Allium > Allium cepa. The sequence continues at coordinate 889,755,157 of CM060939.1, forward strand.
TATTCATGTTCATTTTCTTTTGATTTGAATTGATTTGGTGAATTTTTAAATTTTTGGTTTTGGAGTCCAATTTTATGAAAAATCATATTATGGATGTTTGGACATGTTATTTGGGGTGTATTAAAGAGCCAAGGCTGAGTTGTCCCTTGGCGTATATCCCTAGTCTTCGTTGCTCGTCCGATCGCTCCCAAATTATTTTGGTTATCAAGGCCTAGGCAAACTGTTGCCCAGACAAGGTGAACAGAAGGGTGGTTATCAAGTCCAGATGTCTTGTTATAGACCCTAGAGAAAAGAAAAATATGCGGCTGAAAAAGAAAAATTGCAGAGAATAGAATCAGAGGACTTATACAACTTGTCAGACGTTTGGTGCTCCCTGTCAGACGTCTGGTACACCCTTTTAGACGTATGATACAACTTGTCAAACGTCTAAAACAAAGTTTCAGACGTGTGGAATGTTTCTGAAAATTTCCATAACCTAAATCCAAATGTCTGGATTTTCAACTAGACGTCTAGAACTGTTCATTTTGCCTATTTTGGATGTTTTTGAGGCATTTCCAATTTTAATCGATTTTTGTTGATCTAGTTAGTTGTTATCACTTATTATCGACTTTGATGACTTCTTTGTTTGGATTTTTGGGAATACCCATTCGATGGATTTGATATCGATTTTTATGGTTTGATTCACATTTTCGTATGTGAATTTTCGGTGATAGATTGTTTTTACAATCATTTTTGTGATTTGTCACCTTTAAATACAAAGGTTTCTATACTAGTAGTAAATACTCAAACTCTTTCACAAAAACGATTTCAACATTACTTTTAAAACAAAGCTTGTTTTTAAAACCGTTTTCTAATCTATTAGTATATACAAATATTTACCTCATTCATACGAGAAATCCAGTTAAACGGCTTAGCAAAACAAATAGTATGAAACACTTGCATTTACTTTGTCGGTTAATTCTTAGACTTGCTCGATTGAAATCTTGTGGCAATTTTTGAGTGGTAATCTACAATTCGTTCGTAAATATTTAAGTTAAGCTAGTGGTTATGGTAATGAAGCTAAACTCAATTATTTACTAGCTTGGTGTAATTTACGCTTCTTGTTGATCAATGATGATCATTTTGTGATTTAGACTAGAGATGTGTGATATCTCTTTGTTTATGAGGGGGGACTAAACCCCGTTTGTGGAGTTTCGGCTCAAAATTGGTGGAGTAGCGACCCATGGTCTTTGGGATGTTTGTGTAGCCTCGGCTCAAAATTGATGGTTAGTGACCATGGAATACCGTTCCGTTTGTGATGCACGTGTTGGTGAGTTTTCATGCTCCCGTTTGTGATAGTCCTCCCCTTTGTGATTTCTAGATTTCTAATTGATGATTTCAAGAATTTTTGTTTCACCAATTTTTGTGACTTACATTGATAAGTTCTATCAATATTTGTGGTTTGGTGAATATGTTAAAGAATGTGACATTCTTTTTGGTGTTTGAGAATATTCGAGATATTGTATGATTTTTGTTGTTATCTAATGTATACTTGTCACAATATGGCATTATTGTTATCATACGTTTTTGTCATATCTCTTATCCTATCTCATTTTATATGATATTTATAGCTAGACTGATCCGTTTATTATTTTCTTCTTAAATAATACTCGGGTCAGACTGAGATATTACAGGTGCTTCCACTTGACTTCTTATCAAGGTCCGTCACCTGACTTTTGGCTAACTGCTTTATCTTAGTTGTTTTCGTTTTTATACATTTGAGATAGAGGCTCCTTTATGCTCCTTGATGTATACGTATTCTTTTGTCTAGCACTTGTACCTATTCTTTTATGATGTAGTGGATCTTACATGACCACTACATTGATGTACACTTTTATGTGATATATTCATATCTGTTTCTGGCTTAATGATATGAATATCTATGACTGATTTGTGTTATGCTTATTTTATATTTGTTTCCGAAGACCACTTAGCCACTGTGTATTAGCTTTGAGTTTGTACTTGATATGTCGGATGTCCTTTTTAAATGAAATATGTGACGTTCTATCCGGCATATCGGTACTCGCACAAAGCAATTACACGGATGGTCGCTCCTCAACAGCCTTATTCTTCATTCTAGTTGACGGCGTTACTCTATAGTGTCCTTGGCTAGTGTGAGTATGTAGGTGAGGCGTCACAGCTTGGTATCAGAGCCAAACTTCGGAACAATATAGAATATTATAGCAAGGATCATTGTCCTAAGTCCCTCTTAGGAATCGTGCCTTAGGATTTAATTCGAGTCATTGGACCCATTTTATCCTATTTTCTTTTATGATGTCTTGTTTTATTAATCATGTTTGTTTGATATTCATTCCACGAATAAATTTTTCCTCTTCTTTCTTTCTTTCTTAAGAAGAGAAATGGTTAGACCACGTTGTTCTAACGCTGGTCAATCCAGTGCTACTCCTCAAGATGGAGTATTTATGTCTGTCCAACAGTTATTGGATCTCGTAAAGAATGCTCAAGCTGTCGGACCCATTCCGGAGCCTACTCACCTAAATCTGGGTTTGCACGCTTGTTTAGTGATTATACCAATTTAGGTGGAAGCCATTCAAGGATTCCGAAAGCGTTATAGAAGTCCAAGCTTGGCTTAGAACATGCGATTGCATCTTTTCTCGCGTGAATCTTATTAATCTACATCATGTCCAAGTGGCTTCTAGTATGCCCTAAGAGAGAGCATTAGATAGGTATGAGCTTTTGGTTTTTGAGATTATCGAAGAGGATTTTACTTGGGAGCAATTCCGGGAAATATTCGAGTTAAAGTTTTTGCTGGAGGCTGAAAAGGTAACTTTTGCCCGACACTTTATTGACCTTGTTCAAGGTGAATCTTCTGTGATGGATTATGTCGCACCTTTTGAATCTCTCCCTAAATATAGGATCGAGTACATTAATACCCCATTGTAAGAAAAACCATAGGTTTATTTATGGGTTGACTAAGAACCTCAAAAAGCCATTACTTCTGAAATTGAAAGTTTCTTTCGATCAGCTTGTTGATATCGCTCTTTGACATGTAGAGGCCGATAAAGAAAGTAATGTTGAAGTTGTAGGTGCCAAACAGAACTTCAACAACAAGAAGAAGAGGCCTATTAAGTTCAACCCTAATCCCAACAAGAAAGGGAAGCAAGCAACTTCGGTAGAAAATACTCCTACTTCTAGCCGTGCAGAGTGCTACAATTGTAACGACCCAATTTTTCAACTTTCGAAAGTCGACATTAATACATCCACTGTATCAAATGTCACACAATCGAATGCCGAAGAACCGAACCGTTAGGTTTAAAGAAGAAGAAGATAGAATAAGAAACAGAAAAACAATAACAAAATCTCACATTTCGCAGTGGAATAAATATAATAGATAAATGAATAATCATTAAAACAAAGAACTATATCGGTTAATACATACATCATCAGAGTTTACAATGACACAATACAAATACTGGCAGTTATTTTAACTTATGTACAAGAAAATTTGACTTGCACTAACGCAAACACAACGACGACTACATAGTATAAGTGGTACGTCTCGCCATCTATCTTGAACTCCAGATCTCCATAGCAACTTCTAGACTTTTCTCCAGTAACAATTAATAACCTGACTCTAGGCTGCCCGTGTGGAAAATTATGGGCACCTAGAGTTTAGAAAGGGAACAATAAACTCTAGGTCAGTCATGGGACTGGTGTGAGATCTTAGAAACAGTTATTTTCACAAAGAAAATAAAAAAAATCCGCTATGCTTTTGGAAAATGAAACTACCATAAGGCCTCCCCACACACACACAATGCAAACGCAGAATTGGAGGAGATTTCTCCTTATGATAGTCAAACATGCTTGATACGCAAAACTCTTTTTCATATTATCATTAGTGCATAGTGTGGAAAACATTTCGAAAGTATAATATTAGTCTTAGCTAGCATAGGCATTTCGCAATTATGCCTACTATAGCTACCATGTTCAATAGCACGTTACCGTCATATTCCATGGTAGCTTGTACAACTAAAACCGTACAGGGCGCATATTGTTTCTTTAGATTTCCAACAAATGATCAGGCTAAGGAACTTCCTACTGCCACATGGGTACGCCACTGGAGAGACGTCCCAAGAACCTACCCGGATCTCCGCCAACACAAGGCCGGGTTACCTCTGTAACTAGGTAACTACTGCTCAAGTATGTCATCCCTCGGTCGTTTGCGACCTTTATCCGAGGATCCTCAACCACAAAGTAACAAGCACAAAGTATAATAAATTTGCAGCAACCGCATAGGTTAAATATCTGGGCTCCATACCATGATACCACCCTTTTCCAAAAGGAAATGACATACCCTAAAGGGCGCGACCCTCATAACCTTGCCGCATTCTTCCTTTTTTGACCATTTCCGGGGTGTGAGGTCTGACAAAGTCTCGTCCACAAAGCTACACTTTTTCAAAGTCATGCTTTGATCAACAAATGATCAGCAGCACTTCGTATGCCACATTACCAAATTAGGAATGTATCATTAGTAACCATCAACTACATACCCTCTGAGCTCGTACGTCTCAGAGAAGGGTGTTAAGCTAAGAGAATAAATTCTCCACCACCAACAGAAATGTATTTGATAGAAACCAGCTTTACGTCTCAAAGTGTAACGTCAAACACACATCAATACAAGTCCGTTCCGAGATCGAACGGAACCGAAGGCACTTCAAATGAAGCCCTTGCAAATCCAGATATTCACTAACCACGTCTGGAATCCCCATCACAAAGGGTGATAAAATCTCTATACCGGAGCCACCCGGTGCAGAGGATTTGAGAGGTAATCCTTTCATTTTTTGAAAATACCCGGTCTTCAATACCATCTTCAAATGCAATCCCATTTCGTCGTATCATTATTCGAAATGGGTTTTATGACACAAAGTCCTCTCCCGGCTAATCTGAATAACGAACGCTTATTTTAAAAATAAGTGTTACGTTCAGATTTCAACTAATCACAACAAATTTCCATTTTGATCTTTTTAAACAAAAGATCCATTATTATCACAAAGATTCAATGTGGTTTTCGAATATCCATTTGGAATCCGACCCCCGGTCGCATCGAAATTCAAATGCCATTAAAAGGTCAATAGTGATAGCCGGTTATTTAACTACCAATCAACATTCACAACAATCACCAAGATTTAAATAATTTTCCCCTAATTATTTGTTTCCAAAATATCTTTGCAAGACATAATTTTAACACTTCAACCATTTGAAAAAAAAAATCAAATCACTTTCACACTTCAATCCTTTGAAAAGAAATTTCAAATCACTTTCCACCTTTCAATCTTTTGAAAACAAATTTCAAATCACTTTTCTCACATGCAATAAATTTTCAAATATTTATCTAATTCCACTGAATATTTTGCCGAGTTCAAATACTTTAAAAAATAATTTAAAACAGTTATCCAAAATATACTTGGAAATATTTAGAGCAAAACTATTTCAAAACACTTACTTAAATATTAGTTATGAAAAATATTACACTAATATCTCATGTAAAAATTCAAGTCCAAAGTAATTTTAAAATAAAATTAGTAGATAGGATGTAACTATTTAAATATCCTTTTTCTAAAACAAATATCAATTAATACTTTAAATAATCACTTCTATAATAAATTAAAGTAAATCTTGACTTCAAATATTTTCAAAATAACCTAAGTAAATAATTTCTCCAAAATATTCTTTCCTTAAAACCATCTTTATAACTTCAACTTATATTTATAGACTATATTGAAAACATACTCGGCTTTCCAGGGAAAGTACAACTTCCATTCTAAAATGATTCATTCAAATCAATTTATAAATCTTTCTGGGATTATTTTAAATTTACGTTCCAAATCCGTAAATTCCTTTCCACGCTTTTAAAAATAAAACAATATTTATTTTAAAGCAAATTTCCCTTTCTTTTACTAAATTCTATTATGAATTTAAATTTTCTAATATCCACTGATATTCGATTTTCAAGTTGATTTCAAGAAATCATTTCCAAACACCAAATTTATTTCCAAATTGATTTCAAAATTTATTTTAAACACCAAATCAATATCAAATCAATTTCCCAAACATTTATTATTATTTTTAAACACCAAATCAATATCAAATTGATTTCACAATTTATTTTTAAAACACCAAATCAAATTTCAAATTGATTTTCCAAACATTTATTTCAAACACTAACTTTATTATGTTTTAAAACAAATTCCTTCTTTTAAATTTATTCAATTTTCTAAAATTAAATTACTATAAATTTTCTACTTATATTTCAAAAACCAATTTTATTTATTCCTGGTATCCTACGATACCAAAAAAAAAGATTCGGCTAAACCATAGCCTTCAACGATTTCAATCACAAATATCATCACACATAGATTATAAATAATTAACACACAATATTGAAATAAATTAAATATTTGAGGAATCCAATTGATCCCGCCAGCCTGTTTCCCTGCATCCACAGACGTTAACACAACAATTAAATACCCATTCCACTTCGAGGTGGAATATTGCGGTATATGAGATTTATAAAATATCATCCGCTATTATGCGGCGCATAGGTTCTCATCCGCTATATAATGCAGGAAATCAGTCACTCCAAATACATATATATACCAATTCCACTTCGAGGTGGAATATCGCGGTATATGGGTTTAGTATATTATCATCCGCTATTATGTGTCGCATAGGGTCTAATCTAATACAACTAATAATAATTTATCATCCATGCACACAATCAACAATTTAAATTTAAATATTTAAAATTATATCAGAAAAATCCGATTAAGTGAGAAGATCTCACCTTTTCCTTTATTTTGCAATCCAACCCAAACCAGCCATTTCTTCACAATTTAAAACCTCGTAACAACATTATAAGGTTTTATTAATATTTTAAAGTGGAAATTAGCCACAAGGGCCTCTTTAGCAAGTGGAATTAGTTTCTAGGACACACAAATGGAATAATTACTTTTAAGGACAGAACACAAAATAATTAGTTTTTAGGGCCAAAAACCTATGAAATTATGTCCTTGAAAGTAATTGGACTGTTGACTTTGTCCTTAAAAGTAATTATTCTGCTGATTTTGGCCTTGAAAGTATTTCTTTGAATGTGTGTCCTAGAAACTAATTGGACTGCAAAGTTTGTCCTTCTGGTGAAATGCCCCTATTTTAAATTGGTTGAACAATTAATTGCCATTAGATAAATTTAATTAACCAATGATTTTAATTTAAACAAAAAAAATTATTTGAACTAATTACCTTTTAACAATTTATTTTTAGTAACTAAAATAACTAATAAATTTTGTTAAATAAATCTACCTCAAAAATATATTTTATTTTAAAATTAAACGAGTAGATATAAAATGTGTATAGGTTTATTTATTTTTTTATTTTATTTTCCCAAAATCATATTTATTAAATTAAACAAATTATTCACTAAAATACATTATTTTAAAAGAAGTTAGTAAAGATGAGTATGTGTATTGATTTTGTCTTCAAAATAAACTATATAGTTTTTTTTATAATCTAACTTTCCATGTAATAATTTCCTTCAAATCTGTATGTATAATTTCAAATCGAGTTGAATCAGAAAATAAAAAGAATTCGAATACCTTACTGCTTCCTGGAACAACGTCGTGTTCGAGAGAACCAAAGCCTTCGACCACCTGCTTTGCTTCACATAGTTCCTCGACCTGTAGATCACCCAAACGCAACACACGCCACTTCATCGCGTGTACGCGCATCGCCCGCTTCGCTTTCTCACGTCGAATCACCACGCCATCGTGACACACGCGCCGCCTTGCAACCTCGAGCCCCCTCCAGTTCGAGCCTCGCCGCTTGCAATCGATCGCCGCACCTCCAAATTCCTTCAGTTGAATTGCAAATCACTGTGAACCCAAAGAGAAGTGACACCGCTTCACATGCGCGAGCGCACGCGCCTCCCCCCTACGATGGCCATGCCGTGATTAAAGTCGTCCACCCCCCTATCGAGTTCGAGCGATTTAATTTTTTTATATAATGAACGAACGAATTATCATTCATTTCGAATTGTAGAGGAAGGGAAATTTTATTTTTATTTGTTTAGGAACGAATTTATTTTGTTCAAAAGAGAATGCCGCTCTCTGATTTTTGGAATGATAATTTTGGCCATTATTATTTGATTTTGAACGAAAGTGTTTTCTCTGATTTTTCTAAACGAAGAAAATTTTCATATATATTTTTTCCATTCCTAGAAACAACGCGTGTCAACAGAGATACCAAGTGTTGAAAAGAAGAAACGTGTATCACCTATCTTGCGAAAATATTATATTAAACACCTATATATACATTAAATTTAAATTCAAATTTAAATTGTTAAAATCACACAACTCACAATCTCGACGTCCCATCAAGGCATGACGCTAGGCGTTTATAATGTTATACGCCCATTCCGAATGCAATGGAAGAGGTTTCGAACCCAAATTCGATCGTATGGAGAAGATAGCCTTTTTGAACCAGCTATTAAATTAAATTTCGATAAATTTTTCAACGCGTTCTCTTATCGTACGGCCAAACGATCACTCCAAACATTAAGAAAATAGAAATCCGATAATAATATAATATTACTGATCCAATGAAGCTGGTTTCGTTGAATTCGGAGACAGTGCCTCGGAAGGCCCTTTTTTTTAAATATCGATTTAAACGATATAATTTCAAAATTAAACAATTCACTTTCAAATTCAATTCTGAAGCTTCTATTATCTTCAGTATCATTAATATAGATTTTACAAGACTTCAAATTATTTTTATCAAGCTCAAAACTGAAGACACAATATTTACTCAATCTCAATAATTAAGTTCAAAAATTTAATTGCCAATAGAAGGTGATATTTGAAATTCAAGTTAAACAATTCTCCAAATATTTAAAATCAATTAAATATTTCAATTTCAAATGTTCAAGAATTCAGGGTCATCACATTCTTCCCCCCTTAAAATAGTTTTGTCCTAAAATTAATAGTTAAGAAGAATGATCTTTAACCCTTTTAAATTTTTTCCAAAAACCGAACAGTTTTATCAACTTGTCAAAACAATTTCATTAAAGATCCACTACCAATTCAACTAACTTTTCAAATTCAATCATAAGTTCCGAACAACATTGTTTGTTTAACAATTCAAATTTTAAATTTTCTCAAAAAAAAGTTAACCCCCGAAATTTTCGAAAAAATTCGCCAGCGTCTCCTTTACGCGGCTAGCTCGTTACGACTACAAAATGGCACTACGGGCCTCCAGATTTCAAAAAGAAAACAACAGGCCAAGCGGCTAAACAAGAAAATCATCAAATTTCATACTGAAATTTAAATACATACCTTTTTCGGGAAATTTAAATTTACCTTTGAAATCAAAATTCAAATTCCCTCTTTCTTTATTTCACCTGTATATCTTTCTTAACAATAATGTCTAATCATAACATACAAAACCATTTTATACATTTCTTTACAAAATTTCAATATTCATTTCATTCAAACCCGTATGATATACTTATATCATTCGTACGCAATATCAAATTCGATCGCTCACCGATCACACAATTTCACTTCCGAACTAGTATCGTCCACCCGACTTCCTAGTGTGGACACAGATCTAGTTTCCGTCATTCTCCTTGCATAACCGTAAACTATGATAGAGAATTTACAGAATCAACCAAAAATCCATATCCAGGTTCGTCGTCGAAAATCGAGTGAAAAATCCCAACTTGGATCGATATAATTATCTCGAAATTCTGTGCTCGAATTCTAGATCAAATCGCTATGCGAATAAAATAATATACATGCATTCTACGTATAAATTCCAATTGATTATTGGCTATATCAATTTACTTTTCTTTTATTCACATTTGATTTCTCATTTCAATATACTTATTCACAATCGTCATTTCACAATTTCCAGATTAAATCTTCATTCGACCATTAACTTAGTAAACTCCAAAAAATATTTAAGAATTTCACCACCTTTTTCTTATGTTTGATATAAGTATCGTTCGTACTTCCTATATTTATTTTCAATTCACCAATTTGGTTTTATCTATATTTTCATTTAAACTGGATTTCCAATTCCATATGAATTCAATTTACCTTTCATTTATAATTATTGAATTCAATTCATCTCAATTAGTTTTACTTACTAATTTTATTTCAATACTTCGCTTTATTTATCACAAATCAAATTCAATTCCAATTCTATTCTATTTGCTTACAAATTTGAAATGAATTTCAACATTCAATTTCATTTTCATTTACCTACAATTGTAAATTTATTAATACATTCAGAAATTTATTTCCATAATCCAAACTCAATTCCAATTCATTTGTCTTAACCCTAAATTTATTTTCAAATTAAGCAACCATTACACTTAATCTCCTTAGACATTTCTTTAAATTCACTTCATTTAATTGATTCACTTATACTTATTTTAATTTCACTCCATCTTTAAGTTAAATTCATTCTATCAAAGTCAAATTGTATAAGTTATCAACTCATTTACTAATCCCATAAATATTTAAAATAGGATTCCAGAGTTTTCCAACTTCTCAAAACCAATTTTGAAATCTATTCAAATTATCTTTTGTATTTCCAAAACCAAACCCAGTTTGCAAACAACTTCCATTTTAAAATAATTCAGCAGCAATTCCTCTCTTGAAAACTCGAAAATGAACACCGATGATGTCGCGATCATCATCGGAATTATTTTCAGTGACCGAAAAGAGTTTAGTGCTTTCATCCCTTCAAAACACTTTTCCAAAACCTGTGAAAACCATTTTCAAACCAAAATGGGATTTAAACTTTCCACCAAAATTTCAAATTTCAAATCCTTTCAAAAACATTTTCAAATAATTCTTTGAAATTCTATTTCAAATTATAACTCACTTTTACAATTTTCATTTACAAATCCCATTTGTAAGTGAATTTATTTTTCAGCTTTCGATTATGATTTCAATTCCTTATTCAATAATAATTAATATTATCACTTCCTAACATCCAAACAGCCATATACTATAAAAATTTGTGGAAAATCATTTTCTTTAATGTACGAAAATAGTTTGGGTAAAATTATTTCATTTACCCTATTTTAAAACAATACCGTGTCGGTTTATCCTATGTGAGAGTTTAGAAACCCCTATCAATATAGTTGGCCAAACTACAGCGACGAGAATCTATAAACAATCAACCGATAAGTCAACACAATATAAAACGATTTTATATTCACTAAAAAATACGCGCTCATATCTATTATTACACTTACACTTATTCTAGCATGCTGCTGACTCTAACTCTAATGAGTAACATCCACCAGAGCCAAGGTTGTTGCTTAACCTAATGCTCTGATATCAATATGTAACGACCCTATTTTCCGACTTTCGAAAGTCGACGTTAATACATCCACTGTATCAAATGTCGTACAATCGAATGCCGGAAAACTGAACTGTTAGGGTTAAAGAAGAAGAAGATAGAATAAGAAATAGAAAATTAATAATAGAATCTCACATTTCGCAGCGGAACAAATATAATAGAAAAATGAATAATCTTTAAAACAAAGAACTATATCGGTTTATACATACATCATCAGAGTTTACAACGATATAATACAATACTGGCAATTATTTTAACTTGTGTACAAGAAAATTTGACTTGCACTAACCCAAACGCAACGGACACTATATAGTATAAATGGTACGTCCCGCCATCCAGCTTGAACTCCAGATCTCCATAGCAACTTCTTTGCTTTGCTCCAGAATAATTAATAACTTGATTCTAGACTGCCCGTGTGGAAAATTATGGGCACCCAGAGTTTAGAAAGGGAACAGTAAACTCCAGGTCAGTCATGCGAATGGTATGAGATATTAAAAACAGTTATTTTCATAAAGAAAATAAAAAAATACGTCATTCTTTTGAAAAATGAAACTACCATAAGGCCTCCCTACACACACAATGCAAATGCAGAATTGGAGGAGATTTCTCCTTATGATAGTCAAACATGCATGGTACGCAAAATTCTTTTTCATATTATCATTAGTGCATAGTGTGGAAAACATTTCGAAAGTATAATAGTAATCATAGCCAGCATAGGCATTTTGTACTTATGCCTACTATAACTACCATTTTCAATAGCAGCTAACAGCCACGTTCCATGGCAGGTTATACAACTAAAACCGTACAGGGCGCGTATTGTTTCTTTGGATTTCCAACAAATGGACAGGCTAAGGAACTTCCTACTGCCACATGGGTACGCCTCTGGAGGGACGTCCCAAGAACCCACCCGGATCTCTGCCAACACAAGGCTGGATTACCTCTGTAACTAGGTAACTACTACTCGAGTATGCCATCCATCGGTCGTTTGCGGCCTTTATCCGAGGATTCTCAACCACAAAGCAACAACCACAAAGTATAACAAATTTGCAGCAACCACATAGGTCAGATATCTAGGCTCCAAACCATGATACCACCCTTTTCAAGAAGGAAATGACATACCCTAAATGGCGCGACCTACATTACCATGCAGCATTCTTCCTGTTTTGACCATTTTCGTAGTGTGAGGTCCGATGAAGTCTCGTCCATAAAGCTACACTTTTCACAAAGTCATGCTTTGATCAACAAATGATCGGCAGCACTTCGTATGCCACATTACCAAATTGGGAATGTATCACTAGTAACCATCAACTGCATAACTTCTGAGCTCGTACGTTTCAGAGAAGGGTGTTATGCTAAGAGAATAAATTCTCCGCCACCGACGAAAATGTATTTGATAGAAAACAGCTTTACATCTCAAAGTGTAACATCAGACACATATCCATACAAGTCCGTTCCAGGATCGAATGGGACCGAGGGCACTTCAAAAGAAGCCCTTGCAAATTCGGATATTCACTAATCACGCCTGGAATCCCCATCACAAAGGGTGATAAAATATCTATACCGGAGCAACCCGGTGCAGAGACATTCGATAGGTAATCCTTTCATTTTTGAAAATACCCGGTCTTCAACACCATCTTCAAATGCAATCCCATTTCGTCGTATCATTATTTGGAATGGGTTTTATGACGCATAGTCCTCTCCCAGCTAATCCGAATAACGAGCGCTTATTTTAAAAATAAGTGTTACATTCAGATTTCAAACAAATCACAACAAATTTCCATCTTGATCTTTTTAAACAAAAGATCTATCATTATCACAAAGATTTGATGTGGTTTCCGAATATCCATTTGGAATCCAACCCCCAGTCGCATCGAAATTCAAATGCCATTAAAAGACCAATATTGATAGTCTATTATTTAACTACCAATCAACATTCACAACAATCACCAAGATTTAAATAATTTTCCCTAATTACTTATTTCCAAAATATCTTTGCAAGATATAATTTTAACACTTCAACCATTTGAAAACAAATTTCAAATCACTTTTCACACTTCAATCCTTTGAAAACAAATTTCAAATCACTTTCCACCTTTCAATCTTTTAAAAACAAATTTCAAATCACTTTTTTCACCTGGAATAAATTTCCAAATATTTAACTAATTCCATTGAAAATTTTGCCGAGTTCGAATACTTTAAAAAATAATTTAAAATTATCCAAAATATACTTGGAAACATTTAGAATAAAACTATTTCAAAACACTTGCTTAAATATTAGTTATGAAAAATATCATACTAATATCTCATGTAAAAATTCAAGTCCAAACTAATTTTAAAATAAAATTAGTAGATAGGATGTAACTATTTAAATATCCTTTTTCTAAAAGAAATATCATTAATAATCACTTCTATAATAAATTAAAATAAATCTTTACTTCAAAGATTTTCAAAATAACCTAAGTAAATAATTTCTCCAAAATATTCATTCCTTAAAACCATCTTTACAACTTCAGTTTATATTTATAGACTATATTGAAAACATACTAGGCTTTCCAGGGAAAGTACACCTTCCATTCTAAAATGGTTCATTCAAATCAATTTATAAATCTTTCTAGATTTATTTTAAATTTACGTTCCAAATCCGTAAATTCCTTTCCACACTTTTAAAAATAAAACAATTTTTATTTTTGAAACAAATTTCCCTTTCTTTTATAAAATTCCATTGTGAATTTAAATTTTCAAATATCACTGATATTCGGTTTTCAAGTTGATTTCAAGAAATCATTTCCAAACACCAAATTAATTTCTGAATTGATTTCAAATTTTATTTTAAACACCAAAACAAAATCAAATCGATTTCCCAAAGATTATTATTATTTTTAAACACCAAATCAATATCAGATTGATTTCCCAATTTATTTTCAAAACACCAAATCAAATTTCAAATTGATTTTCCAAACATTTATTTCAAACATCAGTTCTATTATCTTTTAAAACAAAATCCTTCTTTTAAATTTATTCAATTTTCTAAAATTAAATTACTATAAATTTTCTGCTTAAATTTCAAAAAATCCAATTTTATTTATTTCAGGTATCCTACGATACCAAAAAAAATAGATTCGGCTAAACCATAGCCTTCAACGATTTCAATCACAAATATTATCACACACAGATTATAAATAATCAACATACAATATTGAGACATATTAAATATTTGAGGAATCCTGTTGGATCCCTCCAGCCTGTTTCGCTACATCCATAGACGTTAGCACAACAATTAAGTACCCATTCCTCTTCGAGGTGGAATATTGCGTTATATGGGATTGATAAAATATCATCCGCTATTATGCGGCGCATAGGGTCTCATCCGCTATATAATGCGAGAAATCAATCACTCCAAATGCATATATAATACCAATTCCACTTCAAGGTGGAATATCGCGGTATATCGGTTTAATATAATATCATCCGCTATTATGTGGCGCATAGGGTCTAATCTAATACAACTGATAATAATTTATCATCCAAGCACACAATCAACAATTTAAATTTAACTATTTAAAATTAAATCAGAAAAATCTGATTGAGTGAGAGATCTCACCTTTGCCTTTATTTTGCAATCCAACCAAAACCAGCCATTTCTTCACCATTTTAAAACCTTGTAACAACATTATAAGGTTTTATTAATATTTAAATTGATCGAACAATTAATTGCCATTAGATAAATTTAATTAACCAATGATTTTAATTTAAACTAACAATTTAAATTTAAACTAAAAAATTTATTTGAACTAATTACCTTTTACCAATTTATTTTTAACAACTAAAATAATTAATAAATTTTGTTAAATAAATCTACCTTCAAAATATACTTTATTTTAAAATTAAACAAGTAGATTTAAAATGTGTATAGGTTTATTTATTTTTTCTTTTCTTTTCCCAAAATCATATTTATTAAATTAAACAAATCAATCACTAAAACACATTATTTTAAAATAAGTTAGTAAAGAAGAGTATGTGTATTGATTTTATCTTCAAAATAAACTATATAGTTTTTTTATAATCTATGTAAGGTTTTGGTCTTTCGACCATGAAGGTCGACATTAATATGTCCACTGTATCAACTGCCAGACAATCGAAGGCCAGAAAACCGTACCGTTAGAGTTAAAGAAGAGGTAGAAGAAGAAAGAAAGAAAGAAAGAAAGAAAGAAAAAACAACAGAAACAACATCAGAATCTCACAATCGCTGCGGAACAACATATAATAGATAAATAAATAACCTTTAAAACAAAAGGACTATATCAGTTATTACATTACATCACATTACATTATCAGAGTTTACAACAACAAACAGTGGAAAAGAAATACTATATACTAGTTGATACGCCAAGCCATCCAGCCTGCCTCCAGATCTCCACAGCAACTCCTGATTTCCAGAATATCCTGATAACCTGACTCTAGATTGCCCGTGTGGAAATTGGTGGGCACCAGAGTTTAGAAAGGGAACAATAAACTCCAAGTCAGTCATGAGACTAGTGTGAGAACTTAAAATAGTTTATCTTTAAAAATAAACAAAGAAATATTTTTAAAGTCAATTCGCAATGCTTTTAGAAAATGTAACTACCATAAGACCTCCCGCCACACACATAATGAAAACGCAGAATTGGAGGAGATTTCTTCTTATGATAGTCAAACATGCTTGATACGAGAGAATTTCTTGATATTATTACTATAAGTGCAAGGTGCAGAAAACATTTTGAAAGTATGATATAAAACTTAGCCAACATAGACATTCCGAACTATGCCTACAATAGCTACCATCTAAACAATGGGACGCCACCATAAGTAAATGGTAGGTTCTACAACTAAAACCGTACAAGGTACGTGTTTGAAGATTGGATTTCCAACAAATGGTCAGGCTAAGGAACTTCCTACTGCCACATGGGATCGTCTCTGGCGGGACGTCCTGAGAAGTTAACCAGCTCTCTTCCAACACAAGACCGGGTTGCCTCTATACCTAGGCAACTACTACACGAGTATGCCATCCCCCGGTCCTTTGGGACCTTTATTCAAGTTACCTCTAAAGCAACAACCGCACAGTAAATGAGATTGGAGCAACCACATAGGTTAAATATCAGGGCTCCATACCTAACACCACCCTTTTCCAGAAGGAAATGACATACCCTAAAGGGCGCGATCCTCATAACCTTGCCGCATCTTTCATGTTTTGACCATTTCTGAGGTGTGAGGTCCGACGAAGTCTCATCCACAAAGCTACGCTTTGGCACAAAGCCATTCTTTGTTCAACAAATGGTCAATAAATGATCAACACACAGCAACACTAAGCATGTCACATTACCAAATTGGGAGTACATCGCTGATAACCTTCAACTACATAACCTCTGAGCTCATACGTCTCAGAGAAGGGTGTTAAGCTAAGAGAATAAATTCTCCGCCACCAACAGAAATGTATTTGAAAGAAATCTGCTTTATATCTCAAAATGTAATGTCATACATGTAACCATACAAGTCTGTTCCAGGTTTGAACAGAACCGAAGGCACTTCCAAAGAAGCCCTTACAATCCGAATATTCACAATCCCGATCGGACGTCCCATCACAAAGGAAATCTCCATACCGTAGCTATCGGTGCAGAGACGATCGATAGGTCATCCTATTGCTCTCGCAAATACCTGGTCTTCACCACTGGTCTTCAATGCAATCCATATACGTCGTATAACTATTCGGAATGGGTTATATGACACAAAGGTCCTCCCTCGGCTAAACCGAATAACGAGCGCTTATTTTATAAATAAGTGTAGCATTCAAATTCAAGCAAATCACAACAAATACCTAATTAAAGGTCAATATTGATAGTCGGTTATTTAACTATAAATGGATATGCACAACATCACCAGGTTCCAAATAATTTCCCCAAATTATTTATTTCCAAAAATACCTTTACAAGATATATTTTCAACACTTCAACTATTTGAAAACAAATTTCAATCATTTTCCACCTTTACAACTTTTGAAAACAAATTTCAAATCATTTCCCTACACGGGATATATTCACAAATATTTATTTATTTTCATTTCGAAATGGTTCATTTAAATCAATCAAATAAATCCTTACTGATTTATTTTTGACTTACGTTCCCAATCCATAAATTTATTCCCACGCTTCAAAAATAAATCAATGTTTATTTTTAAAAAAAATCTCCCTTTCCTTTATAAATTCCATGATGAATTTAAATTTTCAATTATCCACTGATATACGATTTTCAAATCGATTTCAAATATTCACTTTCAACTTATCTTTAAAAGATAAAATCTCAAAACATTTCGCTTCATGTTGGAAAACGTTTCCATACTTATTTAATAATAAGTAATTCACAAATCTATTTATTTTCAACCATTTGAAAAATATTCAATGTACTTAAATCACAATTAAGTATATATTTCATTCTTTAATGAAAACATTCTCTTAAACACATTTATTTGAGTCTTAAACGAATGTTGCGTAAAACATCGTTACGACAACCCAAAATCACTAGTATAGGGATTCGATATTAAGATAGATGTATAAATCCCAAAACTATAAAAAACATTTTCTTTCGAAAATCATTTACTATAACAACAGTGTTATAGTCCACCGTTTCCTTTTATTTCTCGAAAACGTCTATTTCAACAATGAATGTTGAAATCTATGGTTTCGACACTTAATACATTTTAAAACCTCTTTAAATCATTTTAATTCTATTTAAAATATCACTTCCCCAAAACCTTTCTTTAATATATTATTCACTGTCCAAAATCGTGAATATACTTCATTAGCCAAATTCAACATTTCTACACATTTTATTTAAAGGATTATCCACTATCCAAAATCGTGAATATATTTCCTTTAATAAGCTATAAAAATTAACTTATCAAAATAGGTCGATTTCGAATTTAGAAAACAATGTTTATAAATTCCATTTATATTTTACATTAACTTCAACTTATAAAAGAACTTTATTAACAGATTCTATCCATATCACATTTACCCGCCAAAATCCAAATTATAAGCAAATTACTTACAATTCTCTATTTACAAATTCATTCTTTTTATAACTTCATAAATCGTAGATTCTATTCCTTTATAAATCCATATATATTACTATTTTCAAATGTCTTTAAAACTCCTTTATAATTTCATCACTTTGATTTATAAAAATCAAATTTTATAAATCTTATATATATAAAGCTTTTATAATAAATTCAAAAATCTCAATTTGAACTATTTTTATAAAATCATTAACTCCATATTTCAAAAATTAATTTTCAACTATATTTCTCAAAAATCATAATTTTTATAACACTAAAATTATAACGTTTATTTATTTAAAATGAATCAATTCCAAAAATTTAATAAAACGTATACTTTTAAAAATCACTTTAAAAATCCTTTTAAAATTTGGAAATCATCACTTTAACACTTTTAATTTTCCAAAATAGGCCAAATGCTGCAACAGCACTAAATATAACAATCACGACATCCAAAACATCATATATCAATATGATAACAGAATATATCGCAAATATCTATAATAAATCAATACGGCTGAGGAATCCAGTTGGATCCCTCCAACCTGTTTCCATGCATTCACAGATGTTAGCACAATACCAATCCCGTTCCAATACGGGATATCGCGATACATGGGTTTATATAAAAATATTATCCGCTATCATGCGGCGCAATAGGGTCTCATCCGCTATATAATGTGGGAAAATCAACTCCAAGTACATATATAATACCAATTCCACTTCCAGATGGAATATCGCGGTATATGTGTTTAATAAATAACCTTCGCTTAATATACGGTGTATATGGTCTATTTCAATACAATAGATAAAATTTATCATCCAAGCATAAAATCAACACAATCAAGCAATTTTGTATCTAAATATTTAAAATTTAAATCGAAACAGATTCGATTGAGTGAGAAGTTCTCAACGTGCTTCCAATACAGTTGGAGTGTTTTATTTCGGATAAAATTAAACGCGCGTTTAATTTTATCCAAAATTTTCACTAGCTTCAATCAACCCCAATCCAGCTCCATCGCGTAGAGTTCGTCCATACGAACCCAACGCAATTCGTATCGTCAATTTTCGACCTTGTATGAACAAGTTACAGCATTTTAAAGTTCGAATGAATTTTAATATAAATTAATTTTTCAGTTTGTTTTTATATTTTATAACCTTTATCCATCTAGCCATTGATTTTCTTTTGATCACATCTGACCGTTAACGTCTTCTTCCTCCCCAGGTCTACACACGCGACCGAACCCATAACTACTCCTTTTATGGTTAGATATCGCAGCCTCTACGACAAGCTTTAGGTCGATCAACAACCACCCTATCGAAGCCCATCGCCACGCCTACCACCACCATGAACGCGGCTAGGCTCGGTCATCCCCATGCGTCAAAAATCGAGCACGACCGTAGCAGCTTCTCGAGCAAAATACGGTCGATAATGGCCATCTGAAACGATCATCACCGTTGAAGACATTGATCTCGCGATGAGCTACAAGTTTCTGGTTGAAGAATTTGTCTAATTGTCTACGGATTGGAAGAGAAAGGATGAAGAAAATGGGAGTTTTTCGGCCATTGGTACTTTTGAGAGTGGCGGCTGTAACCTAGCTAGGGTTTTGAGTGTAAATTGTGAATGTTGGTGGCCTTTTATAGAAAATTAACGCGCACTATTCATCCGGAATTTTTCCGAACTCCAAACGAAGCATGCCGCCTGACGTTTATAATGTTTTACCTCTATTTCGAATGCAATGGAATATATATCGGGAGCCAATTCGATCGAATTCGAAATATAAGTTTTCAAATCAAATTATTGAAATTTAAAATTCACTCGAATCGATTTCTACGCGTTTTAGCTTGCCCCGGACAAACCGTAAATCCGATTGACACGAAATTTGAAACCATACTATAATTTAACATTGCGGATCCGATGAAAGTGGTTTAGTCAAAATCCAAGACTGTTTGAAAAATGGCTATTTTAACTCGTCAATTAAATATTAAAATACTCAATTTCTGCAAATTAACTTTTAATTCAATTTTAAAAGTTCTATAACATCATTCTAACTCCAATATGATTTAATACACTTTACAAATCAATTCTAAACAAATTAAACCCAATTTTCAATTATTTCAGTAATTTCAAATATTAAATGGTCGATTTAATTATCCAATTAAATCACTATATTCGAAATAAAATTTATTCGACTTACAAATTTTACTTGTTAATATTTAAAATCAATTAAATATACGAATTTCAAATGACAGAAATTCTGGGCCGTTACAAACTTCCCCCTCAAAAGAATTTCGTCCTCGAAATTACCAAGTAAGAAAAGTTACAGAATCCATTAACTTTTCAAAACCATTCTTTCAAATTAAATTTCAATTTATTTAAACAGTTTAACTTTTTCAAAATCCATAGTTAAACATCTTACAATAACTTTACTATGTTTTCAAATCATACTTAGTTATCTTTTCAAAATTTTCCAATTTTCTCAAAAATATTCTAACGCCTTAAATTTTCAGAAAAATTCGCCATAGTCTCCTTTGCACGGCTCGATCCGAAAAAAATGGCAAATATATATCACAAATATACATCTCATCAAAGTAATGAGGCATCCCGCAGGGGAAAAAAGTGTAAAAGTACGATATGTAATCCGAGATATGTACCTTATATATTATTAGCGAGCATATACGGCTAATATAGCGTGAAAGCGAGCTCCAAATGCGAAGCAAGCGCAATCCACACCTACTACACTCGACAATAATGAGAAACATGTATGTAGAAGATAATATCGATATACAACATATATCACTACATAACTACACATGCCATTATAGCAAATGCAACAAAAGCAACAAAACCAACCATCAACCAACTAGCATTCAACTAACATCCATAACCAAATCAATACACTTTCACTTCTCATTAATATTCAATGAATTTGTTTTCCGATTTAAATCATATTTGTTTCACTAACATTGGATTTACTAGCATCCATTCATATTCATTTTCAATTAGTTTATATTCACTAATTTACATTCAAGCTAGTTCACTTCCACATTCAAATCAAATTACATAGCTTCCAATTTCATTAATTCATTTGCCAATTTATTTAATAAATAAGGTTGAATTTCATTTATATAACTCAAGTTCATATTCATTACTTCACTTTATTAATTTACTTCGATACCAAAATCAACTTCATTCAACATTACTCAAGTTATATTCCATTTCAAACATCGTTTGTTTAACTTAACTTAAATTTCCAAATTCAATTCAGATTCCAATTTTAAAGCAAATTCTATTTAAATTTACCAAATTAAAATCTTTATTATTTCATATTATAAGTTCAAAACTCGTTTCACTTATATTCAAATTTGCTTATCACAATAAAACTTCAATTTTCAATTTACTATTGTAGCAAATCCATCACACAGAAACTCGAAAATGATACTGATGATGCTGCAGTCATCACCCTTATTATTTCCCAGCAACAGTAGCGAATCCAGTGCTTTAAATTCTTTCAAAATTTTCCTTTTATTCATAAATCACATTTATAAATCTTTTTCTTATATAATTTCACTTATTTAACTTTAACTTTTTTGGAAAATAATTTCCAAAATGAACATGATTCAACATTCTCAATTCATAGTTCAAATTCATTTTTATTTACAACTCATACTTATAAATATATTCACATAGTTTCACTTCTTATATATAACATTATTTCACAATTGTAAATCACGTTAATTATAATTCCATCTTAATAATTCATTTGCTTATACAATTTATTCTTTTATTCAGATTATTCAAACATCTTTTAATTAGCTTTAATATATTCTTACATTTTCAACAATCAAACAAATCAATTTATATACCCTTTAATAATTTCTGAAAAATTATTTCCTTTATATATCAAATATAATCGAGGTAAAATTATTTCATTTACCCAATTTAAAATGATACTATGTCGACTTGCCTCGTTTAAGTGTTTAGAAATCCCTATCGATAATATTGCTTCCCACATATCGACCAGAATTCACAAACAGCTCAACGGATAAGCAAACACAATATAAAACATTTTTTACATTCACTAATAAATACGCGCTCATATCTATTATTACACTGAAACTAATTCTAGAGTACTACTAACTCTATCTCTAATGAGTAACACCCATCAGAGCCACGGTTGTCACTTAACCATATGCTCTGATACCAAATGTAAGGTTTTGGTTTTTCGACCATAAAGGTCGACATTAACACGTCCACTGTATCAACTGCCAGAAAATCGAAGGCCAGAAAACCTTACCATTAGGGTTAAAGAAGAGGTAGAAGAAGAAAGAAAGAAAGATAGAAAAAACAACAGAAACAACATCATAATCTCATAGTCGCAGCAGAACAACATATAATAGATAAATGAATAACCTTTAAAACAAAAGGACTATATCAGTTATTACATTACATCACATTACATTATCAGAGTTTACAACAACAAACAGCGGAAAAGAAATACTATATACTAGTTGATACGCCAAGCCATCCAGCCTGCCTCCAGATCTCCACAGCAACTCCTGATTTTCAGAGTATCCTGATAACCTGACTCTAGATTGCCTATGTGGAAGTTGGTGGGCACCCAGAGTTTAGAAAGGGAACAATAAACTCCAAGTCATCCATAGGACTGGTGTGAGAACTTAAAATATTTTATCTTTAAAAATGAACAAAGAAATATTTTTAAAGTCAATTCGCAATGCTTTTAGAAAATGTAACTACCATAAGACCTCCCGCCACACACACAATGCAAACGCAGAATTGGAGGAGATTTCTTCTTATGATAGTCAAACATGCTTGATACGAGAGAATTTCTTGATATTATTACTATAAGTGCAAGGTGCAGAAAACATTTCAAAAGTATGATATAAATCTTAGCCAACATAGACATTCCAAACTATGCCTACTATAGCTACCATCTAAACAGTGGGACGCCACCATAAGTAAATGGAAGGTTCTACAACTAAAACCGTACAAGGTACGTATTTGAAGATTGGATTTCCAACAAATGGTCAGGCTAAGGAACTTCCTACTGCCACATGGTATCGTCTCTGACGGGACGTCCCGAGAACTTAACCGGTTCTCTGCCAACACAAGGCCGGGTTACTGTATACCTAGGTAACTACTACACTAGTACGCCATCCCCTGGTCCTTTGGGACCTTTATTCGAGGTACCACTAAAGCAACAACCACACAGTAAATGAGATTGGAGCAACCACATAGGTTAAATATCAGGGATCCATACCTGACACCACCCTTTTCTAGAAGGTAATGACATACCCTAAAGGGCGCGATCATCATAACCTTGCTGCATCTTTCCTGTTTTGACCATTTCCAGGGTGTGAGGTCTGATGAAGTCTCATCCACAAAGCTACGCTTTAGCACAAAGCCATGGTTTGTTCAACAAATGATCAACACACAGCAGCACTCAGCATGTCACATTACCAAATTGGGAGTATATCGCTGATAAACTTCAACTACATAACCTCTGAGCTCATACGTCTAAGAGAAGGGTGTTAAGCTAAGAGAATAAATTCTCCGCCACCAACAGAAATGTATTTGAAAGAAATCTGCTTTATATCTCAAAATGTAATGTCAGACATGTAACAATACAAGTCTGTTCCGGGTCCGAACAGAACCGAAGGCACTTCTAAAGAAGCCCTTGCAATCTGCGTATTCACAATCTCAATCGGACTTCCCATCACAAAGGAAATCTCCATACCATAGCTATCGGTGCAGAGACAATCGATAGATCATCCTATCGCTCTCCCAAATACCCGGTCTTCACCACCATTCTTCAATGCTATCCATATACGTCGTATCACTATTCAGAATGGGTTACATGACACAAAGGTCCTCCTCCGGCTAAACCGAATAACGAGCGCTTATTTTACAAATAAGTGTAGCATTCAAATTCAAGCAAATCACAACAAATACCTAATTAAAGGTCAATATTGATAGTCGGTTATTTAACTATCAATGGATATGCACAACATCACCAGGTTCCAAATAATTTCCCTAAATTATTTATTTCCAATAATATCTTTACAAGATATATTTTTAACACTTCAACTATTTGAAAACAAATTTCAATCATTTTCCACCTTTACAACTTTTGAAAACAAATTTCGAATCATTTCCCTACACGGGATATATTCACAAATATTTATTCATTTTCATTTCAAAATGGTTCATTTAAATCAATTAAATAAATCCTTACTGACTTATTTTAGACTTACGTTCCCAATCCATCCACACTTCAAAAATAAATCAATGTTTATTTTTAAACAAAATTCCCTTTCCTTTATAAATTCCATGATGAATTTAAATTTTCAATTATCCACTGATATACAATTTTCAAATCGATTTCAAATATTCACTTTCAACTTATCTTTAAAAGATAAAATCTCAAAACATTTCGCTTCATATTGGAAAACGTTTCCATACTTATTTAATTATAAGTAATTCACAAATCTATTTATTTTCAACCATTTGGAAATATTCAATATACTTCAATCACAATTAAGTATATATTTCATTCTTTAAGGAAAACATTCTCTTAAACACATTTATTTGAGTCTTAAACGAATGTTGCGTAAAACATCGTTACGACAACCCAAAATCACTAGTATAGGGATTCGAAATTAAGATAGATGTATAAATTCCAAGACTATATAAAAAATTTCCTTTCGAAAATTATTTACTACAACAACAGTGTTATAGTCCACCATTTCCTTTTATTTCTTGAAAACGTCTATTGAACAATGAATGTTGAAATCTATGGTTTCGACACTTAATACATTTTAAAACCTCTTTAAATCATTTTAATTCTATTTAAAATATCACTTCCCCAAAACCTTTCTTTAATATGTTATTCACTGTCCAAAATCGTGAATATACTTTGTTAACCAAATTCAACATTTCTACACATTTTATTTAAGGGATTATCCACTGTCCAAAATCGTGAATATATTTCCATTAATAAGCTATAAAAATTAACTTATCAATATAAGTCGATTTCGGATATAAACAATGTTTATAAATTCAAAAATATTTTACAACAACTTCAACTTATAAAAGCACTTTATTAACAGATTCTATCCATATCACATTTACACGCCAAAATCCAAATTATAAGCAAATTACTTATAATTCTCTATTTACAAATTCATTCTTTTTATTACTTCACAAATCGTAGATTCTATTCCTTTACAAATCCATTTATATTATTATTTTAAAACGTCTTTAAAACTCCTTTATAATTTCATCACTTTGATTTATAAAAATCAAATTTTATAAATCTTATATATAAGCTTTTATAAAAAATTCAAAAATTTCAATTTAAACTATTTTTATAAAATCATTAACCCCATATTTCAAAAAATTAATTTTCAACCATATTTCTCAAAAATCATAATTTTTATAATATTAAAATTATAACATTTATTTATTTAAAATGAATCAATTCCTAAAATTTAATAAAACGTATACTTTTAAAAATCACTTTAAAAATCCTTTTAAAATTTGGAAATCATCACTTTAGCACTTTTAATTTTCCAAAATAGGCCCAATGCTGCAACAGCACTAAATATAACAATCACGACATCCAAAACATCATATATCAATATGATAACATAATATATCGCAAATATCTGTAAATAAATCAATACGGCTGAGGAATCCAGTTGGACCCCTCCAACCTGTTTCCCTGCATTCACAGATGTTAGCACAATACCAATCCCGTTTCAATACGGGATATCGCGGTACATGGGTTTATATAAAAATATTATCCGCTATTATGCGGCGTAATAGGGTCTCATTCGCTATATAATGCGGGAAAATCAACTCCAAGTACATATATAATACCAATGCCATTTCAAGATTGAATATCGCGGTATATGTGTTTAATAAATAACCTCCGCTTAATATACGGCATATATGGTCTATTTCAATACAATAGATAAAATTTATCATCCAAGCATACAATCAAGAAATTTTAAATCTAACTATTTAAAATTTAAATCGAAACAGATTCGATTGAGTGAGAAGTTCTCACCGTGCTTCCAATACAGTTGTAGTGTTTTATTTCAAATAAAATTAAACGCGCGTTTAATTTTATCCAAAATTTTCACTAGCTTCAATCAACCCCAATCAAGCTCCATCACGTAGTGTTCGTCCATACCAACTCAATGCAATTCGTTTCGTCAATTTTCGACCTCGTATGAACAAGTTACAGCATTTTAAAGTTCGTACGGATTTTAATATAAATTAATTTTTCAGTTTATTTTTATATTTTATAACCTTTATCCATCTAGCCGTTGATTTTCTTTTGATCACATCCGGAAGTTGTCATCTTCTTCCTCCCTAGGTCGACACACGCGGCCAAACCCATAACTGTTCCTTTTAGGGTTAGATATCGCGGCCTCTACGACAAGCTTTAGGTCGATCAACAACCACCCTATCAAAGCCCATCACCATGCCTACCACCACCATGAACGCGGCTAGGCTCGGTCATCGCCATGCATCAAAAATCGAGCAAGACCGTAGCACCTTCTCGAGCCAAATATGGTCGATAATGGCCACCTGAAACGATCATCACCGTTGAAGACGTAGACCTCGCAATGATCTACAAGTTTCTAGTTGAAGAATTTGCGTAATTGTCTACGGATTAGAAGAGAAAGAAGGAGGAAAATGGGAGATTTTCGGCCATTGATACTGTTGAGAGTGGCGGCTGTAACCGAGCTAGGGTTTTGAGTGTAAATTGTGAATGTTGGTGGCCTTTTATAGAAAATTAACGCGCACTATTCATCCCGAATTTTTTTGAACTCCAAATGAAGCGTGCCACCTGGCGTTTATAATGTTTTACCCCTACTCTGAACGCAATGGAATACATATTGGGAGCCAATTCGATCGAATTTGAAAGATAAGTTTTCAAATCGAATTATTTAAATTCAAAATTCACTCGAATCGATTTCTACCCGTTTTAGCTTGCCCCGGACAAACCGTAAATCCAATTGACACAAAATTTGAAACCATACAATAATATAACATTATGGATCCGATGAAACAGGTTTCGTCGAAATCCGAGACTGTTTGAAAAATGGCTCTTTTAACTCGTCCATTAAATATTAAAATATTCAATTTTTGCAAATTAACTTTTAATTCAATTTTAAAAGTTCTATAACATCATTCTAACTCCAATATGATTTAATACACTTTACAAATCATTTTTAATCACATTAAACCCAATTTCCAATTATTTCAGTAATTTCAAACATTAAATTGTCGATTTAATTATCCAATTAAATTACTATATTCGAAATAAAATTTATTCGACTTACAAATTTTACTTGTTAATATTTAAAATCAATTAAATATATGAATTTCAAATAGCAGAAATTCTAGGTCGTTACAATCTAACTTTCCATGTAATAATTTCCTTCAAATCTGTATGTATAATTTCAAATTGAGTTGAATCAAAAAATAAAAAGAATTCGAATACCTTACTGCTTCCTGGAACAATATCGCGTTCGAGAGAAACAGAGTCGTCGACCACCTGCTTTGCTTTGCATCGTTCCTCGACCTATAGATCACCCAAACGCAATACAGGCCTCTTCATCGTGCGTACGCCCATTTCCCGCTTCGCCTTCTCACGCCGAACCACCACGCCATCACGACACACGCACCGCCTTGCGACCTCGAGCCAACTCCAGTTCGAGCCTCGCCGCTTGCAATCGATCACCGCACCTCCAAATTCCTTCAGTTGAATTGCGAACCACAGCGAACCCAAGGAGAATTGACACCGCTTCACGTGCGCGAGCGCACGTGCCTCCACCCCAATTGCCATGCCGCGATTAAAGTCGTCGACCCCCTTATCGAGTTCGAGCGATTTGATTTTATATATATATATATATATAGCGAATGAACGAATTATCATTCACTTCGAATTGAAGAGGAAAGGTGATTTTATTTTTATTTGTTTGGAACGAATTTATTTTGTTGAAAAGAGAATGCCGCTCTCTGATTTTTGGAACGAGAATTTTTGCCATTGTTATTTGATTTTGAACGAAGGTGTTTTCTCTGATTTTTCTAAACGAAGAAAATTTTTATATATTTTTTTTCCATTTCGAAAAACAACGCGTGTCAACAAAGATGCCAAGTGTTGAAAAGAAGAAATGTGTATCACCTATCTTGTGAAAATATTATATTAAACACCTATATATACACTAAATTTAAATTTAAATTGTTAAAATCACACAACTTAAAATCTCGACCTCCCATTGAGGCATGCAGCCAGGCGTTTATAATGTAATATACCCATTCCGAACGCAATGGAAGTGGTTTCGAGTCTAAATTCAATCGTATGGAGAAGATATCCTTTTTGAACCAGCTATTAAATTAAATTTCGATAAATTTTTCAACGCGTTTTCTTATCACACGGCCAAATGATCACTCCAAACATTACGAAAATCGAAATCCGATAATAATACAATATTACAGATCTAATGAAACTAGTTTCGTTGAATTCCGAGATTGTACGTCGAATGTCCATTTTTTTTAAATATTGATTTAAACGATATAATTTAAAAATTAAACAATTCACTTTCAAATTCAATTCTGAAGCTTCTATTATCTTCAGTATCATTAATATAGATTTACAAGACTTCAATTTATTTTTAACAAGCTCAAAACCGAAGGTACGATATTTTACTCAATCTCAATAATTAAGTTCAAAAATTTAATTGCAAATAGAAGGTGATATTTGAAATTCAAGTTAAACTATTCTCTAAATAATTAAAATCAATTAAATATTTCAATTTCAAATGTTCAAGGAATCTGCTTCATCACAACAATTGTGGTTCTAAGGGCCATTATGCAAATAAGTGTTCTAAGCCCCTTACTTGTCGCTATTGCAAAAGTACGGGTCATTATATATCATCATGTTCCAAACTTCAAACCAAGAAAGAGGGAAAGCTGAATGTTGTGCAAGCTCTTAGTTACACTTCTCGTGGTCAAGGTATTTCTCATTCCATCCTTGATGGAATTATTACTTTTCAGGATCATCCTATTCGAGTTCTTTTTGATATGGGTGCATCTTGCTCTTTTATATCAAAAGAACATGTTGATACTTTGTCTTTAAGCGTTATGTGCTTGATGACTTCACTGAGAATTGCGGATCCGGTTGGTAGACCCACAACATACAGTTTTCTTTGTAAAGGTGTCAAGATTATTTTATGTGATTATGCTTTTCGAGCCGGTTTGGATGTTATGCGTTATCTAGGTTTCGAAATGATTTTGGAAATGGATTGGGTTAATCGTTATGCAGCCTATGTCCTATGTCCTAAGAGGACTATTCATCTTCGACATCCTTAATTTTTTGCATATTTCTATTGTTCTTGAAGATTCAGATGCTAATTCGGTGGCATCCTTATATTCTCTAAATCCACATGATGACAATAATGATGATGAGCAAGATGTTATTTCCCACATTCACGTTGTTCATGAATTTCCTGACATATTTGAGCCCGTTTTAGGATTACCACCTAAGTGAGGGATTGAGTTTAGAATTAATTTAATCCCTGGAGCTCTATTTATCACTCGTCCTCCTTATCGTATGTCCAATAAGAAAAATAAGGAGATGCGTA
Source organism: Allium cepa (assembly GCA_030765085.1). Lineage (NCBI taxonomy): Eukaryota > Viridiplantae > Streptophyta > Magnoliopsida > Asparagales > Amaryllidaceae > Allium > Allium cepa. Next base: position 889,785,350 of record CM060939.1, read on the forward strand.
AGCAATTATCTGAATCGAAAGAGAACTAGTTTATTCATTCTAGTTCCTCTCCTTGGGGAGCTTCAGCAATTTTTGTGAAGAAATCTGACGGTACACTTAGGCTTTGTGTTGACTACCACAAGTTTAATGATCTCACCATCAAGAATAAATATCTTTTACCTTGGGTTGATGATTTATTCGATCAACTTTGCAGTGCTAGAGACTTTTCACAGTTAGACTTAGCAACAGGTTTTCATCAGCTTTATATTACAGAGGATAGCATTCGTTTGATATCGTTCCGTACTCGTTATGGATCTTATGAATGGCTTTTTATGCCATTTGGTTTAACGAATACTCCAGCTTATTTAGTTGACCTTATTAATCGCGTTTTCAAAGACTTCTTCAATCGATTTGTTCTCATCCTTATAGATGATATTCTTGTCTATTCTAAAACCGAGGAAGAGCATGAAAAACATCTTCGCGTTGTGTTGCAAACTCTTAGGAGCAATCAATTGAAAGCAGAATTTTCTAAGTGCCACATTTGGCAACCTTGTGTGAAATTTTTCGGACATATCATTTCTGAATCTGGGATTTCCGTGGATCCTTCAAAGATTGAAGCGATTCAAAATTGGAAGAGACCGGAGAGTGTGATGGTAATTCGTAGCTTTCTTGGATTGGCAGGCTATTGCCATCATTTCATAAAGAACTTTTCTAAAATTTTCGTACATCTTACTAGTTTGATAAAGAAGGGAGTTAAGTACATCTGGTTAGAAAAATGTGAATCTTCTTTTCAGAAATTAAAAGTACTCCTTTCCGATGCTCCTATTCTTGTGATTCCAAAAGTGAATCAAGACTTTATTGTTTATAACGATGCTAGTCGAGTTGGTTTGGGAGTCATTCTCATGCAAAGGGAATGTGCTATTGCGTATGCTTCTAGGCAATTAAAGCCTGCCGAGACTAGGTATGCCATCCATGATTTAGAGCTCGCGACTATTGTTTTCGCCCTTAGAATTTGGCGTCATTATCTTTTGGGATTGTTCTCTACACCGATCATAAATCTTTGAAATATTTATTTTTACAAAAGAAACTAAATTGCGTCAACAACGTTGGCTCGAGTTCCTTACGTCTTATGATCTTGATATTCTTTATACTTTCAGAAAGGGAAATCGTGTTGTCGATGCCCTTAGTCGTAAGCAACAAGTGGTTGTTTCTATGATGATATCTGAAATGGAATGATCTTGAGACTTTGTCCACTTGTGTGATTCGAGATCGTGAATTTGATTCATGTTCATCTGTTGTTTTGTGTAGCCTTTAGGCTCATCCTTCTCTTTTACACCGCATTCTTGAAGCTCAAAAGCATGATCCCAAATTGGTATATCTTAGCCAAAGTTGTAGGGATAGTAATATTGATGGTTTGAAAGACTTTGAAATCGATGCTCGTGGTGACATTTGAAAATTTGGTAGAATTATCATGCCAAGTATTAGTGATCTTCATAAAGACATTTTAGAAGATTCTCATCGTTTTAAATTTACCATTCATCCTGATAATATACGTGGATATGAAGTGACTTTACTATTGGGTTGGAATGAAATCTGATATTGCTAACTTCATTAAGCGTTGCATGACTTTCCAACACGTTGAGGCCAAGCATCAAAGGCCCGGTGGGTTATTGCAACTTTTAGACATTCCTGCTTGGAAGTGGGATCAAGTCTCCATGGACTTAATTGATGGCCTTCCCCGTTCTCTTTTGGGTCATGACAGTTTGTGGGTGAT